>WARS01000036.1:13714284-15143450 GCA_008933995.1 Datnioides undecimradiatus
TGCTTTTTTCTGCAGCTAGATGCTAAATCGGATCACTGCAATATTAATCCACTAAAGGCTGAAGCTAAAGGCACCCAAGGCTAGCTCAGCTACAAGGCTAGCGGACTTGGCTGAGACTATGCATTGCTCAGTATAGATTGCTCTATTGATTTGTACAGTCTTAATCTAGTCCTTGATATTCAGCACAACGCTCCGCGATGCTCTGACCTCTGAGGAACAGTAATCATACTTGGCTGCAGTGTGCTGACTCATCTGCTGGAGTAATTGAGGTACTTTTTTTCCGAGACAAGAAAGAATGGACTGACTAGGAAACACTGCATCTTTTGGACTATTTTCTTCATCTGGACAGAGTGCATTTAAAGTTCATTTCAAGTATTTGATTAAGTAAGTGATGAACTTGGCCTAAACTGTTAAACAAGGGAAAGCAATGTGGAGAGACAAAACTCAGCCACGAACGATACATCGTAGTCTGCACATAGGATTCGTGCCCCCAGACAGTCCTGGTGCATGCTGAGGAAAACATTTCTATACCCCTATAACTTTTATTTTCAGCAACTCAAAACTGGATACAACAAATAAGACACATTCTTGTGCCCATGTGCATTTTTAAAATGGTACACTGGGGTAAAGTGTGTTGGTTTCAGTTCATGCAGAACACCAGAATTCACATTTATACACTCTAAAGTAGAAACAACCTGAAATGGTTTTGCCCTGGAATGATGGAAACTGCTGAGTTTGTGTAACAGTGACAGGCTGCTGAAAGAAACCTTCCACTGTAAACCTTTTTAATGTGATGGTGTGTGTCTATCTCACAGGTGTTTTTGCGTCTCTATTTCAGCTTTACAATTTATTTATTGCTTTGTTATTTGATTTGTTCCTAATAACTTCATATAATTGTTTTTGCCTTTGATTTAATCAGTGTGTTTTCGGGTTAATATTATCTTATTTCACCACTGTCAGTTCAGTTACACTCATTGCTACTCATATGACTCATAATGACAAAAGCATTACCCCACAGCAGAGATGAGTTATTGTGTTTGTCAAATGTATAACAGCGATGTAGTCTTTGCAATGTGTACCTCAAATCTTGCTTATATGATGATATGACATATCTTGAAGCCATAACAGCAGTTTGTTTTGCAGTTTATGAGTTGAAGAAAACTTTACTTCCCATCACTTCAAGTTCATCTCCCGATGAAATTGTAATGCTTTGCAACTTAACCCTGTTGTGCTGTGATGTATCTTATTTTGTTTGCGTTTTAACTGTCTCTACACTCTTGAACAGCCTTGTGTAGAAGGTCTCCTTTGCCCCTTTAGGTGGATCTGCATAGTTTGAGAAAATGCTGTGAATGATTGTTGTATTTCAAAAGTAAAAGGCCATAATTATATCAAAATAGCTTGCTAAAGCAAATGACCATCAATATCTGTTATATGTATGTAGTTAATACTTAAAGTATTACTTAATTTTTGTTATTTTTAGATTTGGTTTGGTAGTTTTTACTGTGTAACAAAACTTAATGGAGTATTTGACATTCCTGATTTCTTTTACAGTACATATGTAAACCAAGATTATTTAGCCAGTTTTTAACAACACAAATGTGCTTTGAACAGCATTCTAGAGAAACCACATATTGTTGACATCCAGTTTAAAATGTTAATGTTGCTGGGCCTGGCTGTGTCTCAGTAGAGTGGTTCTGACGGAGGTCCACGTCACACCGGCCACTTGCCCAGAATGGGAGCCGTCCATGGGAATCACCACTCTCTAACGCCCAGCTCCTCTCCGCCTCCTCAGGCTCTGGATGGTGGGTGGAGGACCAAGACCTAGCCCCCCACCTGGGAGCACTAATGTACCTCCAGAACCGCTGACCTGGCTCTCACTTGTCTCACTGTTAAAGGGATAGTTATAGCTGGCTGATATTCAGTAAATCCTCTGTGGCTATGTTTCCATCCAACTGTAAGCTATGACTACAAGAAATAACTAGTTCACACACCTGCACACTCTGTTATGTAGTGTCTAGTGTCTAAATAATACTACAAACATGATTATTATTAAAAATACAAAACAAAATTTGGAAACATTCTAATGTACAAAATAGTACAGAGTAGTAGAGTATTACCAGTAAACAATATTAAAGGTATTTGGGAGATTATAGTTTACTGTGTGCTTGTCAATTTTACATTATTATTTGCATTAGTAGTGTATCATTGTTGTATGGATGGAAACAAAGCTATTATCAATGAAACTCTGTTTATTACTGCAACAAACAAGTTAAACCTTGTTTATCTCAAACTTAATTGAAGTACATAAATTGTACAATTTAAATTTAAAGCACATCTTCATTTAGTTGTCTATCCCTTTACACTGTTGCAGAGAGTGAAGCAACATGGTGATTTTGGTCCCTTTTGGTTTCTGGCTGGTCAAGATTTTTTAATGTCTGCTATTTGGGCTGCTTTGGACGATTAAATGCTCTGCTTGCATCTGAATAATACAAACTTTATCGTGACCCTTTTCAAATAACGCTACTCTGTCTCAAAGGCTGAAAAGTGTTTGTCTTAGTTATGCCACCACTCCTACTTCAACTCCACTGCTTCTACTAATATAATAGCATTGTTGTGACCACTGGATAGGCAGCAAAGATGAGTCCTAACATGTACTGTGACCTCTTGTGTGCTGTGATATCAATGATGCTCTATATATTTTATGTCTTTTATAAGGTTTATGTCCCAAAAAGGGTTTGATGTTTTAACTATGAAGACTAACTACTGTGTGTATCTGAACACACATGAGAAACTGATGCTGTAGCACTAAGTAGTCTTCCTACACACATGGTCTTTTCTTGCGCTCAAATGCATGTAACTAATCTTGTGAGAGCTTCTAAAAGTATTAACAAGTTAACAGAATTATCTGAATCAGACTGTTTGTCCTACACATGTACCAGTGCTGCTCCCTCCCACTTACTTAGATCTCCACTGTCAAAGAAATCCAGTTCAATGCAATGCAGGAAACTAGGTCTTTTATGCCGCTGTGGCCCTCACATGCCTCTGTTTCCTCCACTGACAGGGTCATAATAGCAGCTGTCAGTGTAGCCCCATAGGTCCACCTCCCTGTTTGTTAGTGATGGAGACTGGAGGCAACACTTTCTCCCCCATAGGCAACCTCCAGAGATGTGGCAGCCCATTGGCCTTCTGGGAAATGCAGTCCTTTGTGAATGACAGTTGCACAGGAAAGTGAAGGGAGCAACACTGGGAACATGGCATTAAATGTCACATGGGTGTCCTGTCCTTCAGCGCTAACTTATACATTCCATCTCTCTTTCTCCCCATCTTTCCTTCATCACATCTCTCCCTGTCTGTGTCTGGTTTCACCCTCTCCTTCACAAACCAGGGATCTGAAAAAGGTTGGAGTGACTATCGTAGGACCGCAGAAGAAGATCGTGAGCAGCCTCAAAGCCCTAGATTCCCACACCAAGAATGGCCCAGTACCTGTTTAAATGAACCTAACAAATACAAAACAGTCCACCAGAGACCAGTCTGTTGGCGTGGTTGCTAATCACAGTCTAACACAGTGGCTTCATATTTAAACTGGAAATGGAGGAAAATTAGAATTCAGATGAGGGCTTCCATTGTTTCGTTGAAAGACGATATCAAGTCCTGACAGAGATGCGGGAAGAGTTCAGTGCAGACCTGCCAGCTAAAATATCTGGCTGCCCTCGTCCCTCCATGCCCAAGTTGAGATGCCTTACAGACAAATAGGGGGGTAAAGATTGCAGAGGTGAAGCCAAGCAGGTTAGCGAGACCTGGCCATGGATACAAACTGGGACTGGAATGGGATACAGGGCAAGTACTGGACTAACATAAAGCCGGAGCTCTCCAATATTGGCTTACCTGGACTGCATAGCCTTCCCTTTCCAGCTGAGAAGGGACCGGCATGCTCACAGTCTCCTCCCACCACGCCTGACTAGCAGCCCGTGGAACGAGGCAGTGAAACGGCTCAGATGCCTTGTGTAGAAGAGCACGGCAGACAGCAGCAGCAGCTCTAACCAGGTGTGGACCCTTCCTGGACTCATGAGATCTGAGGCGTGAGATTTTGTTGTAACTACCTACATTTACTGTCTCTATTCGCGGGAGAACCGAGCTGGTATGGACACACCTAGACGATAACCGAGCCATTTTATTCTGTATCTCTAACCTATAGCATTTGCATTCAGTAGACATGTCACATAAAAGCAATAATTATAATAATCAGTTAAAATAGTCTCATTGTATGGAAGCCATGAGTCTGTCACATGTACAATGTATTGAACGCTGTGCTTTGAAGGTACAGGGGCCATAACACACTTCTCCCACACGCACACACACACACACACACCGAATTTTCTTTATGGTGACATCTATGTTCTATGTGCTTATGAACAGATATTGTACAGTTTTAGTGCTGTTCCCTCAACCCAATGCCCTTCGTGTGAAATCTCAGGATGTATACGCTATTTGTTCTACTTTCTCTAACAAGGTGGAAACTGAGAGAGTGAAGGAAAATGGAGCAGACCCAGGGATTGAGTGTGCAGGTCAAGAGAGACAGGAGCAGGAGAAAAGGCAAAAGGAGAACTTGAATAAGATGAAGCGGTGTCATTAAGGCCTCTGTTTCAGACATTCTTGCTGCGTTGCGGAAGTGTTTTAAACTAGAAGTGAGTTTGTATTTTAGTTTTTTTTCCTCTTCAGATGAGACAGGTCAGCAATCATCAACCCCACAAAACATCAGGCATCACTTTCTTTCTATTCTGAGTGGGATTAATTTGTCTTCATACAGTTGGTTCAGAAGGTTGAAATAATATCTGCTGATCTGAGATTGTTTGCTTTGCTCTGAATTCATAACTTATTAACAAAAGCCTACATTCACAGAAAAAAAGATCTTTGTTCTAATGTAAGATTAGCCTTTAATCCATAAAGTCTGGTGTGTTTAATGCAAAAAGCAGAGTGCCTCCTGTAGTTGGGTTGAATCATGGTGAGATCACCAAGCAAAAAGCTCCAGTTTTGATTAATTTTTCAATAAAATATTTTTTCTGTGTTCTCATAGGGGCACGGGGTTTCTAAAAATCACTTCTTTTAACTAACAAATTGTGAAAATGCTCCGAGAGAGATGCAACACTTCCAATAAATGATTGCTTTCTGAGATAGTATCCTCGTACATCATATGTCCAGGATGGGATTTCCTAAAGGCACCTGATGATCGTTGTACTATGACACGGTCTTAAAGATGTCTCCTGCTTTGATGTCACCCAGTCAATCCCTCAGTGCAACATTTACCCAGTATTTCTAAACTGGCACTTTGGTACTTTGTGCTGTTGGATGGGTAATATTTAACCACGAGTGCTATCTTTAAGCTTCTTCCAAGCACTTACTATAGTACGAAATGTTTGAGCACTTTGAATGGAAATGTTATTGCCTTGGCTATAGACTAAGCTTATCTAATGCACAGTGGTGATTTTGGTGCTTTTGGGAATCCCAGCCCTGTTCAGTGTGTCAGTCGGTCCTCTGTTACTTGGTCTACCTGTGGACGCTGCTGTTGCTGCTATGTGTTCTAATTAGCATGTACATAATGTAAACCATCGTAATGATAGCAACTAGCGCTACAGATCCCACTATATGTACATGGCCATCCTTCTTTGTACAAATGTTTGTATGTATAAAAGAAATAAATAAAAAAAATGTGCAACATTTTTAATTAAAAAAGAGACAAAAATCATCTGTATTATATTTTATCTTATTTTGAATTATGTTTGTCTGCTCTGTTTTTTTCTTTTCTACAATAAAAAAGGCAATTATGATTACATTATTTATTTGTTAACATTATACAGCGCAATGTTGATGTTTTTTTGTAGCATACAGTAAATTATGTGTCAGTGCTATCTGTGTTTTGGTTTTTGACTTACTTTATAAAACCTGGGACATCTGAGAGAGCAATACTGTTATGCACCCTATATCCAGATCCCTCATTTTCTGTCTCAAGACTGACCCGTGTGTCTGTGTGAGAGTTTACGTGTGCAAATGTAGATGGCCTTGTCTACTAATGTAAAATGATTTGTAGTGGAAACATTTATATTTTTATAATAAATATTCGCAAAATATTTTCCAAAAAATGGACGATGATAGACCTGCTCTTGTGTTTTTATTTTATCCTGTCACAATGTCGCGAAACCAACAAGTAACATTGGCTTTTCTTTTAACTGTAAGCGTATTTCCATATGTTCAAAAGATCACAAGTGGAAGTAAAACACACATAAGTCAGATGTCATCTTTTTTTTCATTTAACATTCCATAGATCAATGTTTTGGCACATGCTGTATCCTGCCTTCTTCAGGATAAAAGCCAGCAATCGTCTGACTGACATATATAGTGTATGGGACAGGTGTTTCAAATCACTGAGTTCAAAAGGGCAATTAACATGAACAAAGAAGAGTCCATAGAAAGGATCCTTCATAGCAGAGACAGGTCTTCACCATCGATGTCCAAAGACCAAACACAGTCTAGAGTAGAAACAGTCCTGGGCTGAAACTGAGCAGTAAGTTTACAAAAGAACCTTAATGAATACTGGAGTTACACTTGGAGAATTCAACCAATAAAATGTATACTAAAATATAAATAAATATTTATACTAATATTTATACTAATATATTTATACTGACGATTTATGGCACAATAGATATTTTTAATGCTGCATTTTTATTCACTCAAAAGGTAAAAAGGTTGCACGTGCTCATTAAGTCATCTTGAAGACGGTCTTTCCATTCAAACACTGATTATGAGTATTTCATATGTAATCTTGAGTACATTAATGTTACTGTAATACGTTAGAAATTGTGTCAAAAAACAAAAAAAGATAAATATATTGGAATATTTTCAGGAAGTTTTATTTTGTTTTAATTTAATTTTTTTCCAATAAACAAATAAGAATCAATTATCAAGCAGATATTAATATGTCTTTCTTAGAAATATCCTCCGATCATCTGCATATCAAGACGTTTTAACTGGTTTCAAAATCCCAAAGGCTGTCTGGACGGGTGAGCAAGGTTGGCAGTCAGCCACAGGAGAGAGAGGTGTGGAGAGAGGCTAGTGAGAACAGTGCCAGGTGAGCTAATTGACACAGCTGGTGCTTGTTGGCTAATCAGTCTCACTCTTCAAATGCAGAAATGTTCTGAGCCTTGGATGGCTGTCACACATGAAGGATGCGTGACAAAGTTGGCTTGTGGGATTTGGTTTTTTTTTTTTTGGTTCTGCTGTATGTAGATTTAGAGGTGTGTGCACCTGTGTGTATGAACGGCACTATTAATGAGTCGCATTTGTCTGGGAGCAGGGAAACTTACAATGGCACTGCTACGCCATTGTTTCAGTCCAACAGCCAAAATTTTGTCACTAGTGTTTGTGTTCGTACACACAGAGGTCCTTTATTGGTCCAAATTAACCTCCAAATCCCCCTTTCTGCAAAACTGTGTAATAACTGGATGCAAAGTAAACAAAAGGCAATTTATTTCCAAAAGAAAAACACTATCGCACTCAACCATGTGAAATACATTCATGTGAATGATGCAAAGAGTGTGACAGCAATGGAAATAGGGCTCTTCCTCAGCATCATGATCTAATCATGTAATCATCCTGCCTGCTGCCTTACAAAGAGACAAGATGAGAATGAAAGAGAGCTGCCGATTGACTTCCGTTTGATTAATGCTAATAAGCAGTTAATGTCCATAAATTGATCTAAGCACTATGTATATTACTACATGATGCCGATAAACTGACTTGAGGAGCAGGGGAGAGGGAAAGTGAGAAGCAGGATGAGCAAAAAAGTAAGGACTGAGGAAAGAGAGGTGAAGAGTGAGGAAAATATACTGAACTTAAAAGAAACTGAGGAAGGACAGGAAGGGGATGAGCAAAAATGAGAGAAAGGAGAATAGAGAGTGCGAGGGATGATGTGGGGAGAAAGGCAGCGAGAGATGACAGAGTGCTGACATCAGAGGGCCAGCAGTCCCTCCACATCACTCAGCCTTCATGGAAAATCAATTCTCCCTGGTATGGACAATGGTGTCAACAGCAGGCAGGACCAGCAGCTCTATGTCCTCACTGCAACCATTAACATTAACAGACAGAGCGCTAATAGCACTCTTCAGGTATCATTACAGTCACTCTGATCTTCATATGGGCTTCTGGGCTGTGTTCCAATGTAGGTTTTCCTTGCTAATAACGTAATGACAAATTTTTTTGGAAAATTGCAGAAATGCAATCAGCTTTATTAATATAAAATAAAACCAGTAAATGCCATCAGGTGTTTAAATTAGAGCATTAAACCCATATTTGTCATGTTAGACTTTGATTTGCAAATTGTGCAAAGTCCTTTTTAGTGGCTATGGTGCTTTTGTAATACAAAATCCTTCATTTGTAATGTACAGGTCACATCTGTGCAAAAAAGGGGAGAACTGTGCATTGTAAGAAATAGTGAAGGTTGACTAGCAGCTCTGTAAAGCTGTATTCACATACGTTTGAGCAAAATGCTAATGTCAGTATGCTAACATGCTGGACCGACTGACTGGCACAGCCATATCCAACTATCTGCTACTAGCTGCTAAAATAAAAGGCTCTGAGGACATAAAACAGCTAAATAAGTCAACTTTGAGTGAAGTCGTATACTATGCATCAACATTAACAATAAGTACTGCTTTGCTTTTGTATTTATAGTACTTTTAAAGTTGAATGTGATCATGGTTGCGTCACCCTGTTTTCCCCGCAGAAAAAATGCTAAGTGTAAGCAGAAGCTATATAATGTTATTTCAGAGATGTCCGGAAACATCCTCCTAGAGTGGGTTGAAGAGTCAAGTCACTGATGAGTTTTCTTTGGACAGCTCAATGTGGACTTTCCCACAACAGTGGCTGAAACCACAACTTTGTGTTGATACTTTTTAAATTTAGCGACTTAATCAAATGTGCGATGTGAGATTTTTATGAATCATTGCTGCTACACTGGTGGTGACAAGCAAAAATCCTGAGGGGGATTTTTAAAACAGTTTTCTTTGCAAGCTCATTCCATTTGGGACGCCTTGGCGACAGTGGTTTCACCAGGGGTCTTGCTTGATCAAAATACACACCTACCTGTGCTTTCCACTCAAAAAGACAAATTTGTTGTAGTTGTCTCACTGCGCTGTACCACCACTGGTGAGGAGGCTGTGATGATAGCTTCACTTCCCTTTGTGATGACACCATTTGTTAAAGTGACAGAAGCGGTCAGGGCACTGCAGCCCTGGGACCCGTGTGTGTGTGTGTGTGTGTGCGCGCTGTGATGATAACACTGTATGCTACTTTGGTAATAAAATGATTGAAGAGTCAGTGTGTGCTTAGGTTCCATAGAGAGCACAGGCATTACAAAGCCAACAACTAACATCCATCTATCTCTGTATGTGTGCACGTGTGAATGTGTGTGTGTGTGTGTGTGTGTGTGTGTGTGGCAGACACGGTATTGTGACAGCTTAGTGCTCCCTGCAGTGTACATGTGTACATATGAGATCCTCTTTGTGTCAGCACGGCCTCGCTTTGTGTGTATTTTTGCACATTCTGCACAACGCTACAGGGGAAAAGCCCCAATTCTTCCACAATGCACTGCTGCAAACAGATAAACATGGTTTGCAACAAAGATAATTAACACATGACATCCTGGTCCTTTATCAGTGAACTTTGAACCCAGGAAGTGAGCTTACAAGGATGACATTCTCACAGCAGGCTGCTGGGATGGCTAAACGGAGCAGTATGAGTTTTGCAACATGGTGTTAGGCCCTGCGAAGCAGCTGCACACAGCTGGTGGCCCCTTTTTTACCAGGAACTAAGAGGGAAGAGAGAGAGAGAGAGGAGATGGAGGGATGAGGCCACAGAAACAGGCTTCATAGGGTGGAGACATCGCTTCACAGGGAGGAGAAGGGATATGGGCCACCGTCCTGTGCTTCCTCCAAAAAATAATTTCCATCAGCTGTATTTCAGTAGTCTGTAGAATTTTTAAAATGACTTTCAAGAACTGACTAAACTCAGAATAATTACTTGGTAAAAGCTGATGATAGCTATATTTGCTACTTTCTAAAAATGAAAACAAACAAATGCAGAGATTGAAATGTGGAACCATGATCATGATGGAGGGAATAATTGATAGTTCATAACTCAAAAAAAAATCAACACTTACAATTAAGCATTTGAAAAACTGTTGTCAAGTCAGAACGCTGGCAGACTGAGCAAATGACTTCTAAATCTTTGTTTACTTGCCTTTGTGTACACGTGCCTTTGCTGAAGGAAACGGTTTGACCAGTTTGAAAAAAGATATTTACTCAAAGCCAAGTTAAAAACCACAGGAGCAGAACTGTCAGTGATGGTCCTGTGACCGTGATATCTGAGCCTTTACAGAAACAGTTCCAGTGTCTACAAAATCTGGGAAAAGCAGGACTGCATTTTAAATGATTGCATATTACCCCTGTTCAAAAATGGGAAATGAATTTTACACATCGTGACTTTGTTTTCTCATTATCATTACTCTCCAAGTGGAACCATGCTTTCTGAATCAGTAGCAGCTAGGAGCACATTTCAACAGCACGTTGCCAAGCAAGATGATGAATGGTGCTGGTTAATCTTCTCCTGCGTTATTGCATTATCATATGCCACTGTTCTAAAAGTTCTTATCTACTTGGACAGAACTGCCACAGGCATCACACTGCCAGCACACCTGTCTTATCCTCCTCTCCATGGCTTCATCTCTCGCTCTCTTTACCTCCCCCCCACTTCCGGCCTCCCTCTGTCTTTCCCATCACCCTCGCAGTTTCAGTACCATGGAGGTTTTTAAGATAAAAACAAAACCCAATTGGTGGCGTTGTCAAGCACACTGTGTTCATTGTTTCTTGAATTGGGGAGGGCAGTGTCCTGTTTTCTCTCTGTGCACATCTGCCTGGGAACATCTGGATAGTGTCAGCCTTTCAACACTGAGCAGAGCAACCATCACTCTTTCCCCTGTCTGACACATCTCATCTCCTCCCAGCCAACAACCCCAAAATACAGATCTTCCACATTAAAATTACACAACAAATCGACTTTAACTACAGATGATCGGAAACAAAATACTTTATTAGATGTGGCCGGGGGAGCTGAGAGGAGGCAGCAGCTGGGTGAGCTGGATTAGAAACAGGGACTGAGGTGGTTTAGTAGGAGGCTGGTTAACAGATGTTGGAGGGTTTGTGGACAAGTGAGTCAAACAAAGACAGGTAGATGATGTCGAATGTATCTTGTGTCAATCGTGTAACCACAGAGAACTTTGCTATCGCACAGATTTACAAAACCCTTGATACTCAATGATGACTTCGATTTTGGTGCGCATAATGTATGAAAAGTTTAACTGAAAGAAAGAAAAGAATGAGGCCAATATTGAAACCAATTTTTCATGGTCTGTTTCATAAAGGCCAGATACTCTCTGGTGTCTTTTGATGGAATCTGTCAAAGTCACCTATCAAAACCACTATGGCAGATTAAAACTGACTGACATGCCCCAATCAGATAAAGTTGCTTGAATATGAATTTTAATACATATATAATGTAGCCAGCCATCTAAATGTCTTTTTTTTTTTTTTTTTTTTTTGTAATTCATTTCATGTCTAATCTTTATTACCCATATTTTTAACTGAGTTGATTTTCACTGTCTTTACTTGACTTTAATAAACTTCTACTTGCTGATCATCATAAGGCTTTCTTTAAAAGCCTACTGCATGTCCATTTCAAAACCTTTTCTGACAGCAATCTTTTGAGTTTTATCTTACTTTGATCTTTTTTTGATTCCTTGTCTACACTATTTAAAACTGTGGAGTTGTACTGCAGTTATGTTTCGTTATGTCAAGGCTGAATAACCCTGAATCTGGACAACACTGGTGATTTGATTTATATTGAAATGTAGTGCCACATAATTGTTAGGGCAAACATTTATGTGCAATGTCTGTCTTTCCGTGTTTTTTTTCTTTTTCTCTTTGTCTTCCATTCTCTTCATTGTCCCATCTTTCCATCCACATATTAAAGTCATATATCACCAGGATCAAACCCAGTGAGTCAGTCAGCGACAGGCTGATTTACTGGTGGGTTTCCACAGTGTCTGTAAGTTTTATGATTGGGGTCGAGGGCCAGGGACACAGGGATACATTTCTGACAAGGTCTCTCTTTGACTACTGGTGTTTCAAGCACTTTTCATGCATTCTCGCTCGGCTTGACCTCCGTGAATTGCAAGGACACATGTTAATGCCACTTTTGACTTAAACAGCTGAGTTCCAGGAGTTGTCACAGCCAGCGCTGACCAGCTGCTGCAGGGGTTGAAGAACAGCCGCGTTTAGTCTCTGGTGGGTTGTGATATTGTTGAAAAATGTGAGCATTTCTATTTGGTTAGTATACTGAAGTTATCACATACATATAGAACTTAGGTCGTTGTTTCATAAATTTATAATACAAATGGTTCTTGTGCTGGAAAAGGAAAAACACTACTGAGATATTTTTTTTTTCCAAGTGTGCTTTTCATGCTACAAGCATAACCCCCCAAATATTCAGCATTTAAATTGCATTATAGGTAGCACAGGCATCAGGTTTAAGGGGGAACACAAGGAATAAACAAAAATGAATAAAAAATGTTCTGAAGCCCAAGAATTGTATTTATGACGCTAAAATGATTAAAACTGTCTTGTATCTTGCCACCATGTCCTGCTGCAGTCACCTCATTACCCCACCAACATTACTGACTATTGGCGTTAATACAATGCAGTATAATCTGATTTCACCCTGATTTCGGTTAATTTGCAATTATGCTTTTGCTTTCCAGCTCAAAACAAACTGACATCTAGCTCAGAGTTCAGTATGCAGAAATACTCGTCTTCTGAATGTTGCAGATGGAGCTGAGTGTGAGTAGCTCTTCCCAGAACAATCATAAGTTAATCCATACCCAGTCTAGAAGGACTCGTGCCAGCAACCATGACCTAACCATTGAACTCAACACCAGGTCTGTTCTTGCACACATAAACACAGAGCACTGGGCAACTGAGACATAACACAGTGAAAACAACAAATGACACAAGCAGACGTACTGCTGAGACCATAAGGCATACATGCATGAATGCATCCACATAGCGCATAAAGCAAGATTTCAATCCCTCTCGCTCTCTCTGTCTTTCTTTTTCCTCTCTCCCCTTTATTCCTCTTTCCTCTTGTGTGTTTCCATGTCAGCAGAGGAGACATGACAAGTTCTTTCCGGCCTTTCCCCAAAGTAAGCCAGTTCACATTTTACCACAGTCTGTCTGTCAGCCAGCCAACCAGTCAGTCAGTCATACCACACTAGTCCTGCAGGAATGTAGAAGAAGAGACCAGCCCTGGGTTAGTCCTTTCATCAGTCATTTCATTTTGCGATGTGATCATATTGAGGAAAAGAATGTGGAAAAAATACATACAAGTGTAATGGCATGGCAAATGTATTGTGTTGAAAAGCTATAAATGTTACATGGTTCACATATGTGTAATCTGTTTATACAGTCAAAAATGTATAATTTAATACTTTTGAGCGTGGATCAAGTTTCCTTTAAGACTGAAATGATACATGGAATGAAGCTGGTTGATGGCTGACCTGTGTAAGGCTGTGTCTTAGTCCTGTGCTGTAATGTTCTTCCTTTTTCTTTCTCTCATATATACATGCACATAAAGAAAGTAGGGCTATTTACTTTTGTGTTAATTCTGCCTGACATTTACAATTACCGCTGTGTTTGGTTGCAGCGGGGCCTGCTTTAATAGGGCTGTTGACTGTCAAACTTGGTTAGGTCGCCTTAGATCTCAGTCCTCCTTTCATGGGGACCTTATTGTTTGTGTATGTGTGTGTGTGCGGAGGAGGCTGGTACTTATGTGTGTGGAAACCCTTGCTAACACATGTGTACAGTTCTAAATTAATGTGAGCATGTGCAATGTTAACAGCACCCAAACTTAGCTGGCATAAATGGGACATTTCTGTTGGAGTTTTTTTTTTTTTTGGTTCATGTGACCATGTGCACCTGTATATATGTAGAAAGACTTTTGCAGGCCCAGCGAGGGCCTTCAGGAACCGGATGGAGCTGATTGCTACAACGAGAAATGATAAAACCGTTCCACTTCCGATGATTGTCATAAGAGGGAAAACGACATTAACAAGCCAGGCTGTGCCGGCTGGGTTTTCATGCTCTGATTCTGACTTCCTCTCCAGTTACAGCCGTCCAAACAGTTCAGGGAAGTGCCTGCCGTAATGCACTAATGACATGAACAGTTAGCAGGGGACAGATAGACAGACAGACAGACAGACAGACTCGTGGGGACTGTCAGATATGTCAGTATTGATTTGGTAAGATGACACTTTGTCCTAATGGAGGCATTATGATGTTAAGACAGCATTAAAGCAGGCTACTGGAGGAACAAACCTAACATTTAGGGGTACTAAAAGCTCTTTTGCTTTATTGATTACATGTCTGACTACATGTATACTTATATATGTATGAATAGAGAGTTCAGTATGTTAAAGTAATGATATATATTGTTTTTGCAGTGATTTAAATAATATGTAGCATTGAGTACTACAAAAAAACAGGTTTACAAGAAAACTCAGTTGCAGAAGTAAATACAGACAACACTGTGGTTTGAAATGGATGAAGCTCTCATCCCACACAATGTTTCCACTGCATGATAGTGAGATACGTCCAGCACATAATCACGCTTCCACTTCTGAAACAGCTCCACTGGGTTTGTTTGAGAATAGATGTCTTGATTAAGGGATTTAAAACTACTGTGTGTGACAATTAAACGATGAAAAGGATTCAAATTGGCAACCCACTGTGAGCCCACAGCACAACTATTACCACCCCTGCTGTAGCAAAGAATAATGTGATAAATAAAGGTTAACACAAATCATATGTGGAAAGAGTGCAAACTTTAAGGGTACAGATATAAAGAGGTAAGAAAAAAATAGTTAAAACCCCTTATCCCTTACAAACGAAGACTAATTTATTGAAAGTGAGCATCTGTCGTGGCTGATTGGACTGAAAAGGAAAATAGCAAACTTTAGTTTCACAGATTGAATCACTGTGTTACCTTACATTTTCCCCAGTATAGGTGTGTAAACATACCTTTTCCTGTTGTTGCTGACATTGAGAAAGGAACAGTTAAGATGGTAAAACTAAGTTGGATGTAAAAGTAATTTTAAAGTTTTGAAATCTGAAATATTACTTTTTTTAATGTGGGCATATAAAATTCTTAAACCAAACCAAACAACAGTCCAACAAACAGGGGCGTGTCCAGCGGGGTGTCCCTGGGTGGAAGTCAACCCTGCATTAGTGCCTGCCTCACTTAGGCCACAGTCTGGACAAACCTCTGGTGAATAATGACAAAATATGATTAATTCAGTAGTTGGAAAAAGAGAATTAAAACTCTTACACAACACACATGATACAAATATATTTTGGATTAATTCACAGAGTCAACGAGGAAAAGCCAGTTCAGGAAGAAAACTGGAAGAAGGTATTCATTAAAGACAAATTTTACATGATGGCAAACTCTTATATTTCAGCTTAAAGAGCACCTTGGCAAACTGAAATGGTCCAAACTGGCAGATGAGACACAGACAGACAGGCACACACATACGGACACACACACACCCCGATGCAGGGCACCTTGCCTACTTTCCCTTATAACGGAGGTATGGCTATCAAAGCCCTTGTAATGATGTGATGGTCTGCTAGCGCCTCAGCCTCTTTGGATGGAAAATGTGAGGAGAGATCCTAGTAAAGGTCTGATCAAATACAATCCACACAAAACCTCCAAATCCCCCTCCTCTCACTGTCTCCCTTCCGAAAAGCAAGGTGGAGAGATGGGGAGGAATATTTTCATTGTATTAGGAAGCTTCGTACGGATACCCTGGTCCTCGTCAGGCTTGTAAGCTCCAGAAGGAGGGATGATCACTTCATCCCAAGAGGAAAGTCCTTCTTCCTCCCTCATTTCGGGACCAGAGAATATGCACTGTTTTCACACTGACATCATGAGGTGGAAGAATACCGTCAGTGTATTAGGAATGTGTAGGAAAGTGGACAGTGTGAGCAAAGGTCAGCGACATTTGGTTCTCATTAAGGCCCGGCTCTGTGAAAGGAAGACGTACGGTTCATGCAGTATCTTTAACGGGGAAGGCTCTTTTTTTTTATTTGGTGCTTGTTGTGAAATGTTTGAGATTAACAGTTTACAGTCTTGGCAACCAGGTCTTTGTTTACCTAACATGCTTTGACTCCAATTTTAGTTATGCTTTCAAGCTGTATGTGCTTATTTTAATGACTTTGAGTAATGGTACAAATATAAAATGGGGCATAAGCTACATAGCATAACTAGCTTATTAATGAGCCTGGCATGGCTGATGTTAGCTTGCATTAACATGTCTCGCACTATAGCTTTAAAGTCAGGACTAACTTAAACTAATTGTCTACCCATGTCATAATGAAATAGTACTACTAACTTGTGGTGGTTGCAAAGTGGTGAAGAAGACTATGGTTGTAATGTTAAGATAGCATTTAGGTTTATGTTTTGCTTCCACAGATCAGACAGTTCTTTTGTACAGCTGTGGCCTAAAAAGAGCTGCTAACTGACCAAAGAAGCTTTTCCCCCTCTTTTTTATTTTTGCCTTTCCTTTTTATATGTGAAGATCTTTAATGTCAAGATTCACAGTAGATAAATATAGTAGCGCTACACTACACATGCACAAAGCCATCGATCTACATGAGCTGTACAACAGCTCAACGATCTAAATAGAGCTTCTCCCAGGAAACCGGACCTGGGCCTTTGTTTACACTCCACATATTTTAAACCGTTTCACTCCTCTCACCTCTGTAGAGCTTGGAAATCACATCTGACAGACTGAATCTCTATCTGGGTGAGATCAGAAACTAGTCATCAGAGTCGAGACCATCTGTTTACACCAAGGCAAGCCACAGAGCTCTGACTCAGGGTTACCCAACACCGCCAGACGAGGCAGCTGACTCCCAGCGAAAAAGCAGACACTGTGGGGTAGCAACCGCAGCTCTTTATAAGCATTCTGATCAGAGATTGTCTAAACAATAAAAATGATCCGGAGAGCTGTGGAAGTGATAATAATAAGAACAATGTGATATACTGAGTTTCAAAAATCCTAATTTATGAGGTCACTATTTTCCATGTTTCATATGATCCAAGGCAGTTTGATCAAATACCTACTGCAGACTCTATTAGGTTGCCCCAGCAGTCACACATTTGTTAAAACACTATAGTTTTCTAAATGTTCTTCTTCTTTTTATTTATGTATTCATTTTATCTCTGATATTGTTGTTGTTTTGATGCTGAATTATAAAATATTCCTATATTACAAATACTTTTCTCCCAATGCTATTTGCCCAGTCTCACCTCTGCTCATTTGATCAGTTACCACCTTTCCCTCCGTGTGTGTGTGTCTGTGTGGTCATTCCTTTTCATTGTTATGACAGAAGTACAAGGGAAAAGTGTTTGGGTTTATAGCTGGCTTGGATTATAGAGAATTAGGCGCAGTTTTAGTATTAGTTTTGTGAGTGCATGTGTGTATCTATGTCTTGTTGTAGGAGGATGTGTGGAACACCCACTTGGAAAGTTCTTACAGCCATAATATTGTAAGCCGTGTTCAACTCAGCTGGAAATATCGTCACAGTCAAACATTTATGTCTGGTAGAAAGAGTTATTGTTCTCTTTGTTGTTGGGTCTCACCCAAAGGTGCTTCGGGAACTTCTGGAAATCAAGTTAAGTCACAAAGAAAGATTTTCTTGGAGGGTTTTGTCCAAAATAGCAGCTTTATTTTCTCTTGTTTTTCTTTAAACATCTCTCTTGGCAGTGCCGCCACTACCCAATAACAAAGTAAGGCTTTTTTTAAACTACTTGCTCAGTTGACTTGCTTTATCTATTTTGATAACATTTTAATTTAAACAGATCATTATAACTGCCACCTCTAAATTGATTGGTATTTTTTTGTGCTTATCTTTGATCAGATTTTACTGTTATAACATTAAAAAAAACACATTTCTAATTAACAGTTAACAGAAAATATTGCTTTATTTAATTTTTTTTGTTTTTTAGGAAATATAGCAAAATACACTAATATACTAATTATGGTTGTCATTCACATCCATATTCAAGTGTTGAAAATACTACTTGGTTTGTTAGGTTGTATATCCCAGTTGGCAAATTTAAAAAAAAAATAAAAATACTCATGTCATTTTTTTCCCCCCACAGGTATAAAATACAGTTTTTTCAGCAGTTGATTTCTGAATTTTCTCTTAATTTACTTCAGAACAAAACTACCAAAAATGATGAGTTTGTGATTTTTTTATTATTATTATTATTATTATTATTTCAGAAAAATCACAGTAGTATTAAATTTCACTAACTGATGCATCTTCCAGGTTTTGCGGAAGCTGATTCAAACAAACAACAGTTAACTTTTACCTTTGCAGAGGCAGTGTGTGGAAAACTGTACATCTCAGAGTTAACTTGCTAGTGGATCTATTTACTTACCTTTCAAAATGAATACGTTTCAAATAATGAGTCTTTTTGTTTGAGTCAGGGCCACACGTCTTTCATCTCTCATCTGCATTGCTGTTGTCCAAAAACTCTTAAAACCTTCAGTGTCTTTAATTGAATTAAATAAACATATTTTTTATGAATATCCATCATATCATTTACTGCAGACGCAGCCTGTCTGAATATAAAACCTTTATAATAAATAAATTTCCAGTTGGTCCGCCAACAACAACAGACATTAGCAAGCAATTGTCTCATTCCCCAGCTACATTATTCCCATACACTGGGTAATTCCCCCTTTGGCGTAATTGCATGTAAAAGCCATTATCATCTGGGTCCATGCTAATCATATTTTGAGGCTGGGCTCTGGGGTAATTGTTGAACTTTCTGTCAATGTGTGGAGATAGAAATGCAATCCTGGCACTGGCATAGCTGCAGCTGCTTCCCTTCTTTGGTCTGGACCCCAAAACCGCTACAGATTGGTTTTCACCCTGCCCTATAGTGGACTATGGAGCAGAGTTGAGTTCTTTTAGAGGACTCTAAGTTTTATTCTTGTTACTGTACCTTGAGAGTTGGCACTTCACTCCTCGGGATGAAAGATTGGCTCTGGCGTGGCTCAGCCACAGTGGAAAGACAGAGAGCGAGAGAGAGAAGACAGAGAGAGGTGCCAGCGAAAGTCGGACGGTGAGAAGAGTGAAAGAACAAAGGGAAAGGAGAGAGCAGGATAGAGAGTTTCATGTTAACAGTGTATGTAGAGACAGCTGTCACAGAGCAGCTCACTCTTTGGAAACACTTACAGATTCATCAGTCAAAAGAGCTGCACCTGCACTAGTGTTTGTGTGCGAGTGGGACTGAGAGACATACATGTGCAAGCATATGTCACTGTTAAAGTGTGTGTGTGTGTGTGTGTGGGCACATTTGTGCGGGAGATAAATTACATTTTCGGAAACACTGAGTGGTCTGTATTTACATTTCTTTATGCTCAGTTTACATCTGTTGCGTGAGGATTATTGTACTTTAAATTTCCTCCTGCTTGGCCTAAACTAGCTGTTTCCACAATGCTTTGACTGATCCAGAGCCTGATATAAAGTGATGTATTGAAGGGCCGTACAAACAGTGGAATATTTGGTGCAATGCCACCAATTTATGTGCCAATATTATTAAGATTTGGAAATTACTTAGGAACAGAATGCTTTCTCCATGACTTGCCTCTTGACAAAATGAATAAGGGCCAGCAACAACATTATTAATAACTGTTATTCTCATTATAGAAAACATTGTAAATGTAATCATTATTTTATTAATTTCCTTGTTCGTTTGTTTTTCGCTCCTCAGCATCCAAGCTACAGCCGGTACCACTGACTGGACAGCAACTGGAATTTAAATGCTCTCAAACAACCTCTCACTGGAACTTTCCATAATTTTAATATGTACATACAAAATGCGAACAAATATATTCATAACCACTAAGTCTCATGAAACATTCATCACAGCGATAGGCGGTAATGATTCTGGCGTCACATTGCTCGGGAAAATATATAGCTCCTAATTACTATGCCATCAAGCGTATTTGGCCCCTCAATATATCATACATAATGTAGGCCTGAATCACAATCACAGCCCGGTTTGTGCTCTGTCACTCTCTCTCTCCTGCTGACAGACACTGTAGATGTTTGTTTAAACCACTTAAGACGCTTCAGGAGGAAATTTCCATCTTCCAGTAGTCTTAGATATCCTCTGTAATCTCAGTCAAATTTGCACTGGGTACAGGTCATTTGTCACCGTCCAACGGTTTCCTGGCAAGTGTTTAGTTTAGCTGTCAGGTAATTTTATGATTTATTTTGTGGGGAAAAAAAATTATTCGAAAGGCCTCTTACTGTGCACATTCCTGCTATTTTTGTCTTAGTGAGGATTGATTTTTAAAATTAAAATGAGTCAATAAATTAATTTCACAAATTAGGAGAAGATTTATTTATTTATTTATTCCATTCGTATACTTAGTAGTCCACACCCCCAACGTACTGTGTTTAAGTTTTGCTTTATTTGGTTTATTTAGTTATAGCCTCACCACCGCTTATTAATTTACTTGCCTTTTGTCTGTTTCCTCTAAACCAGTGTTAATTTATTATTTTCTAACCGCACTTGTGATTTCTATATACTGTACATATCTTTTCTGCACTCAGTTATTTTACAGGCAAAGCCGCAGACAACTTGTCCTCTTTTTAAATTATCCAACATGAACCCAAAGAACTGCTAACCAGCTGCAGTAGCATGTCTGCTTCCCCTCAGAGTGGCTGTCTTAAGTTTGACACTGGCCTGAGGGAGTAACAGTGTAAGTACTTGCAGTGGTGTTGTAATACACAAGCGTTAAATTGAAAGCATAATGTGGTATTTTAATAGAATTCAGATTACAAAAGATACATATTGCAGCAATGAACGTGGTCGTTCATGTGCCTTTCTACAGATGCAAACACATTGCAACTAAAGACAAACACAGAGGAGGGCAGCTGTGGGGGAGGAAAAGGAGAGCGAGAACAAAGAAAGAAATACAATGAGTCCTTAAAACAGGTTGCCTCTAAGTGTTTTCAGAAGCAGCCCATTACAAAAACAAGCTATGCTAACTCTCCAGTTACAGTTTAGGTAAGTAAAACTACATGATTATAGTTAGAGTGTGTCATAGTCTAAGAAAACATCATTGTCTTGGTTAAAAGAAGCCAAAGCTGGATGTTGGTTTCGAGAACAGAAGTGAACCACTGCAGTGTCAAAACCAAAGGCTTGGCCCAGTCATCCTCGATGACCTCCAGCTAAAATGCAATGTGACATATACTGTAATGTGACCATAAAACAACTTCATGCTACTTGCAAGTATTGCAGGCCACCCACAGAACTCCTTAACACTTTAATTTAGGGTCAGACTAACTGAGAATTTGCTGTGCCTGTGGAGGCATTCTCAAAATCGTAACAACATCCTGCACTTCTTCTTGCAGTCACACAAAAGCCAAACTGGAAACTTATAAAAGAGAGTTTACATCCCATGAACTCTGAAATCTGCTCCTGATGAAGCAGATTATCCAGCTTTCAATTAATGCCAGAGTTGAACTGCAAACCGCCGAGTAGTGGAGCTCTTTCTTTTAAACAGGACCAGGCTTTGGATACAGATGCATATGTGGCATTGAGTGTGTGTTTCTGGGGAAAGGTTCACTGAAAGTCTTCTTTTTCATTTTGCCCTGCTGAGTTGGGATTCTGTCACCAGTGTAAGAGTGTAGTATAAAAGTCATATCCTCAACATGGACCAATGCACACAAGAGGGTGCAGAGGGTAATCATCACCCATCACCAGGAAGCTTCCACAGCAAAGGCCACATAGGAATCACTGTCTGTTGAAGAGAGAGAAGTGTGGTTAACTGATGAATCCCATGATCTCAGCAGCACTCAGCACTGTGAGCTGTGTCATTGGACCTTGCCATGCACTCATTTTCAAACACATCACTGAAAGACTGAAGAGCAAACAAAGTGATTCATGACTTTAAAATGAAAACGTCATCTAATACATCCGTTTCTGTAGAACCATGTAACCACATCAAATAAAATTAAAATAAATATAAAAATGGACTTACTGTTTGAATTGGGATTAAAATCATTCTTTGCAGAGAGAGTATGCAAAGGAAAGTATACAGAAAAATAGTGCCTCATGTATTTCAGTCTTACGTTTAGGTTTCAGCTTGTCAGAGATGAACATAATAGTGGAAAGATGTCAAAACATCCATGAAAACATTTGACTCCTGCTGCAGGAACCAGTCCTCCATATGTCTATCCATATGCTCAGTTTGTTGCAAACACTAGCCAAAATATGACTGTATTCACTTATTCGGTGCTTCAGTGCACAACATAGTGGCCAAGTAGCTTGCGCACTGTTAGCTTTCATCTTCTCCAACCACACAAATGCACTAGGGTGTTAATTGGTCCTCGTAAAACATTATTGTATTGCCAAATACCAAAGTACAGTCCAAGCTGCTAAAGGCCTACGGAACTGTTTTATAAAAAGCCTCAGATATATATCTATATGGAAATATATTTCATTCTGATCCTACATTAAAGCCCTTGAAAATAATATTCATCATCTCTGATCTAAAATGCAAGTTTTGGGGTTCTCTGTGTGTCATTCAATCAGCAGATCCAGGTCACACAACCTCCCAACTTGGCAAGCATGCGTTTTATGTGAGTGTAAAAGGGAGAAAAGGAGTGAAAAACAGAAACCGGTATGGTGCCAGTTAAAGGGATTTGTTTGTTTTATTGTTGGCATCTGGTGGTAGCTAGCAAGCTAACTGTCAGAGGCTTTAAGACTTTGGCCATAAGAAGCTTTTTCTAAAAGAAAAACAATGAGGGTAGCCAGGCAAGGACGAAGCAAGGCAAGGTGGGAGAGAAGATGTGTCAGGGAGAGTCATGAGAGTGCTACTGCTTCATCTACAGAGTCATATTGGTGAAGACGATGTTAACTCTAGCTCATTAGTTCTTGAACATTTCACCACAAGGCACACCAGTTATGGAAATTACCACTTGACAGGACGCATCTTTATATATGATTATAGTCATCATTTTAAATGCAGACCACCTGCATTCACTTTGATATTATTGTGGAACTTCAGTTAAGTGTAGAAAGAAAGTCTTCGACTGTAGGATCCTGTTGATATGCTACAGGAGAAACAAATAATGGCTTGGACACATGTATGCAGCATGTGTACCTCTGCAACTTATTTGACAATTGCAACATGTATTTCGCTCCAGCAAGGTATTGTTTATTTTGATTTCAGGTCCTTACAGTGTCACTTTTGCTGACAGACATGCTCAAAGTAGAGTCTGCGGTTGATCTACTCTAGGCAAGATGTGTGTTGCTCTGCTCTCCGCTGGGGCTGGATGAACTGGCCTCTTGGCTCACATGAAGGAATAGAGCGCTGGATTACAGGCCTGTATAGATCCAGTGTTAATGTTTAATGCATGCCTTAGGGCTGAGTATGCTTATTACAGATTGGTCAAAGCAACTGTTGCATTTCAAAAGGGCTGGTGCATGGATGGGACTGTTTATACTGTACTTCTTAATGTAAGCTGTATAACTATTACAGACCGTGGTGGCTGATGCGGCTGGCATGATGTCTGCAGCTCTAATGTGTGAAGAGTTGGCCTGCTGGAGTTTCCTTGGGGATTTTCTGATCCGTTATTGATGTTTAAGGCTGCAGTTGCGTGTGTGTGTGTGTGTGTGTGCAGTTGGTGTGTGTATGCGTTTGTGGGAAACGGGAGGGGGGGGTGAGCCTGGTGGCAAAAGTGTGTGAGGACATAAGTTTGTACTGTACATTGTGTCTGCAGTCTTTTACTATCAGGACTACTCAAAATTAGATAAAACAAAGAGGAAGAGATGAATATTGTCTCACTTTCAAGCTAATCAACAAATCTATGTATTTAAACACACACACGCAGGCTGAGAAAGGCTTTTTCAGCTGGCGTAAACATTATCAACAATCAATGCGTGATTTTCAAAGGTTTTCTTGACTGCTGCTTCCCTGCCACGAAGGGTGGAGATGGAGGTTTTTGATATGATTGCACTCTTGTCATCAGCGTTGAATTCATGATGCAGTGTGATACAAAATAAGCCACTTGCCAGTCACATGAACTAAAATGAAAACATCTGCTTCAGGCTGCCAACGATTCCACTGGCATGCAAGGGTGTAATTTCCACTGGGGATGGGGGAAGGGGGCAAGTAACCCACACTTTTCAAAATCATGTTATTGTCCTCCTCCCTTTATGGTTTTATATACATTTTTGTGTTAGCATCTCCCTGAACATTGTCATTTCGCTGTCAACCTTCCACAATAAGTATTAACGAGGATTAGTTCATAAAACCAGTTTTGGGCTATAGAGTTAGATCATTGAGTCGCTATAGAGACACCTGTTTTCCCAGGGTTTGCCTCTCAGGTTTGACACAGGATGCCCTGTCTTAGTGATGGAGGTTGCAGGAGCTGAAAAACAGATCTACATACAAATATATATTCCTTTCTCATCCCCAGATCAACAAAGAGAGTTTGCCATGCCCTTTGGTGGCTCATACAGGCACACTGTATGTGATGCACCAGGCTTTTAGCTACCTCCAACAGAAGCCCATCTGGGTCAACATTAAACACACATAGTGAGTAAAGTAACTTAGTGAAAGTCTCTGTCTCTGACCCTCTCATCCACCCTGACATCCTCCCTGTGTGGCTTTGTTGCTGTTTATACTAAGGACACTGCTGTTCATGTCTCATGTGAAACCAAAAGTAGTTCATGTAAATTAGCGTCATGTATTATGGCTGTTGTTTTACACCTTTCTTAAATGGCAGTTCATGAATTTGAGTCCTTGTTTGACCACTCAGTCTTCCTCTTCTGCTACAGTACATATTCCCCGGCAGGAAGTGTGTTAAGATCGTCAGTTCTTTCCACTTCTTTTGGCGCTGACATATTTAAAAATGTGTTGGGAGCTACATAAAGTCCCTACCACCCATTATCGCCTATACACCGACCCCCACGGGGAGCAAGAAAACAGAATGAGAACAGGTTAACATAACTCAGAGCAGAAAACATCTTGACTTTTTAACACAGTTCTCAGGCAAAAATGAAAAAATAAATAATATAATTTACTTTGTTTGCATTAACAACAAAGGTTTACATGATGCTTGCATTTTCCCATTTTTCTTTTTACAGTTTTTAACAACACATTATTGGAAGAGTTAGATATTGATATTTTGTGTAAGCCAGTAAATATTTGTAAATAAGTGAAAATTAATCTTTTGATTTTATGCAATATTTCATTTAGTTAATGTGATTCATTTTATGTGATTAGGTCACATTTTGAATGGATCCACTTAGTATGAGTGTTTATGTGGTAGGCAAACTTTTCCCTCATATGGTCAAAGCAAAGCACTGATGGAATAAAACTGATGATGTTTGTTTGAGTAAAGCCCTAAACATGAGCAAAACTGAAAACATGTCATAAACTCAGCTGTCTGTTTAATGTGAGCTGCCATTAGGTGATTTGACATTGTTTCTAAACATGTCAGAAGTGGCTCATGTTTGTTATGGGACAAATCTCTGTGATTCTTAACTCTGGCTGAATTAATGACTGCCATATGATTAATAGAGGCATTAAATGAAGGACCACCATGATGGAGAGACTGAGGGCAGAGTAGAATCTGCATTAAACAATTTCATAGAGCAATTTTAGTGATTTTTGTTGACAGTAAAATTATACAGTAAAGTTCAGTATTACAACAGAAGTAATGGGGAAAATTCCTTTCTTATGAATTTACCGTAAACTATTGTTACTATTTACTGTGTGTGTGTCAAAGCTTCACTGGATAACTGAAACAGTGTGAGACAGTGCTCTTTGTCGATTAATCATGTTTACACTGTTTAGATATTTTAACAATATATTAATGATGAATCATTATATATATTAATGATGAATCATTATATATATTAATGATGAATCATTATATATATTAATGATATATATATATATATTAATGATATATATATAAACAATTTAAGGCTATATCAATGGTCATTATTATGATAAAAAATACTGTACTGTATATATCTATATATATAATACTACATATATTAAATGCTTTTTTAAATCCCACTTTCATGAGCCAGTTAAGCAGAGCGTACGTGAATGAGTGCAAGTCCAAGTTCCTGAGTGCTTTGCATTTAAAAGTATAATGGCAGATGGACGATGCTAATTGGCTCTTTGAAAGTCTAAGAGAGACAAAGTGATGGAGTGGACACATGGTTCTGTTGGCACACAATGTGTTTAATCCCCTGTGCCAGATAAACAAACATGCACATGGTTAAAACTGCACTCTGATAATGTACAGGAGGAATGCAGAATGTCAAGCTAATCCATGAAGACTGGGTTTTTATCTAAATCCACAACTCCCTCTATCTGTTCTCTCGTGTATTAATGTCCACAGGGTTTCTCCATGTATGACTCCAACCTGACAAAAAACTCTGCTGTAGATACTGTGGCTTTACTTCCCTGTAGTGGTTCAGGACGCTGGTTGTGATGAAAAAGGCCTTTTAATACACATACTATGTGAGTAGTTGGCATTTAAGTAAAAATAATTGAACAATATAGAGATTTATTCTTACATTTGTTGGATGTAAAATGATGTCAGACCTAAATAAAAGGGGACCAGTGATTCACATTGTGAATTTTCCTTTCCAGACAACACTGCATGAAACGATCTGATGCTACAATTCTGAAACCAATATTTCCCCTCTACTACCACTCTGTCATCCACTGCCTCCACATTGCAGCCACCTAATAGATACTGTCTGACTTTCCCATCTTTGACAATCGCCAGAGTGCCCCACGCATTCACCACCATTTTCACACCTCTCATCGGCCCAGCACTCGCCTGATCTTCCCCACTCAGCTCATCATATGCACCTAATTCCCTAATTGAACGTCTCTCACATCCAACATCAAATCCGTCATGTGTCCTTGAAACTGATGCTGTAGGATTTTTTGATGGAGCCCATTCAGCATTTACTAATTTCTTGATGCGCTGTTGATGTTTCAAACAAAGAGTGAGAAATGTCAGTGTTTCCTGTGTACAACAGTAGTCAACACTGACTTATTTTAACTTCAGTACATAACTGAAAGTACTAATGTACTTTTTTAAGCCCAAACCATGATCTTTTCCTAAACATAACCAAATATCTTTGGTGCCTAAACCTAACCTAGGCTAGATAGATGGTGCTGCTGCTTTGTAGTTGACCCTAACCTCTGACCTATCTGTAAAAGAGGGCAAGAGAGAAAAAAACTTTTGTTCAGGGACTAATAAAGTATCATGTTAACACTATGGCCTCCTTCCTTATTTACACCTTTAGCCTTTAGATTATGAAAAGTAGAGGGATGTCTTTTAAGCATGCATTGACTGTCGATGGGGTTCAAAAAGCCTGATGGAAGGTTATAAGAGACAGTCATTAAACCCAACTGGCATCATGGGATTAACTCTTGTAGGAGTATGTTTTACTTTTTTTTCCCAAACACAGGGACCACAGGGTTTCATTTGGTAAAAATATCCTGATTTTGAATCTCCAAACCCTGCCACAACCAGGAGCCACTGACACTGTGGGAAAGCTTTCTTTGAAGTTAAAGAAAGCCACCTACTTCTCCCACTTCCCATGGAAATGTGTGCCAAAAACCCTTTTATAAAAAAAAAACAATGACACTATAATGAATAACAAACCACCAATGAGAGTGCCTGAAGAAAACTGAAAACTTGAAAGATAGGTCATTGCACAGAAACCGCCTGGTGAACTGGAAGCTGTTCCCCTCCCATCCATTGCTTGTCTAGGATGATAGAGCTGCAAAAAGAGACATAACTCCATTGCAACACACTTCTCAGATTTCTGCATGTCTCCCATATGTCCTCTGATACCGGGCCTCAGATCCAGAGCACCCTATCAGTAAATCACCACTAACCCAGAGTAGAGGCCTAGCTCGTGGGATAGTGAAGCAATGCAAGCCCCTGCTGACCTCCCTGGAGCTCTACCATCCCATGTATCGGTAAATCAGTCTGCCGACGCTTTCCCAAGGCTGCTTTGACTCTGAAGGTCAGGGACAGGGAGGATGTGACCTGAGAGGTCATAGGCCATAGGGAAAGTAGTTTAGGGCTCTGAATCCCACTGAGAGAGGGAGAGTAAGAGACAGACAGACAGGGAAGGAGAGATGAGGTCTGATATATAGAGACAAAACCCCCCCAGAAAGGCAAGGGCTGAGCGTTTGATGGATAGAGGAATGAACTTGTGAAAACGACACCCCACTGTGGTTTGGTATGTAGGGAGGGAAACACGGACAGACACACACATACAGTACAGACCTACATACAGCCTTCAGCCTTCAAGTGAAAGTTAATCAAAAATTAACAGCATTATTTAAGAGCATGACTTATTCGGTTGAAACTGCTGAGCCCAAATAGCATAGTAAAAGCTTAAATTGTCAGCTTGTTTTAAAGCACCCATTTCAAATCAGTTGCTCACATGCACATTATATTTCTCAGATGTCACCCAAGATTTAATGTGATACTCTTTATTGAGTACTAAAGCTTAGGTAAGGTACTGTGACACACACGTGGTTAATTCGTGGCTGCAGCAAGATACAATCACAGTGAATGAATGGTTCAGCATAGCAAAAGAGCTTAACATGAATTACACCATGTATCAGAAACTTCCTACCATCTGGAGGTGTACCCTCCACTGATAGAAGGGCTCACCAGGAAAGATGAAAAGTATGAACAGACTGAGCCATTAGCAAGCTAGACCATTATAATACTTGGAAAAGAATAAAGATGCAAAAAAATACAGATCATTTTGAACAATGTTTGCTTTGGTACCAAAATATGTTTTACCATATCATTCTGACATATGGAAAGTAAAAAGATGCTATGTTTAGTAAGCTTATATTTAGGTAGGTAAACGAATGGTTTGCCCTTGTCATGTTGTTTTTATTTTTTATTTTGCTTCACATCAGTTCTCTCGTTTGAATAGCAGAGATGCCAGTATAAAACTAGACTGTGTAACATTCACTATAAATACAATGGTAGGTGAGGCATCAGACATGATCTCAGTTACCACAGCCATTGTGTTTGTTTCCTCCTTTTGTTGTGACAAATGCTCAGGCCAGCAGGTATGATCCATCAGATCCATGGGAGGCCGATAGGAGCTGTGCTGTGTTTATGCTCTTATTTAGGTGGGTAAAAGAATGATTTTCACTTGTCAAGTTGTTTTATTTTCAAGACTTTTTAGACACATATAAAAAGTACTGAGTGACAAAGATTTCAGATGGCAAAAAAGTAAAATACATGAACACAGAGATATTTTTATATATAATAGCAGAATATTGTTTCAAGCTATGTTCGCAGGTCATGGGGATGTCAGTCTTTCTAATCAGTCACAGAATCAGTTGGTCCACCACTGTGAGCCAGACTGAAATATCTTAGTCGGCCATAGACTGCTAAGGCCAGTCTATGGCCAAGCCAGTCATGGTTCCCAGAGGATGTATCTTATTGACTCTGGTGATCAGAAGACATGATTTTTAAAAAAAATTCTTTATTTATTTGCACTTACAAACACTTGTGTCCCCCTCAGGATGGATTACATTATTTTTCATGATCCCTGGATCTTTGATCTAATGATGTTATCAAGTCAAAAAGTACATTTATCCAATACTGTTTGTCGTAGTCATTGTTGTTTTGCAGGTATTGGGTCATAAACCAGTGATATTCCCATCACTGCGACAGTTCTCTGTGTTCAGCAATAATTTGCTAATTTTAACATGCTACCATGATAAAATAGAAAACATAAACATTTTACCTGCCTAGCATTAGCATGTCATTGCTAACATTGTGTACACGTTAGCATGCTGACAATAACATTTAGCTCAAAGCATCCCTGTGTATACAGCTGTTAGCAGGCTTTAGGCTAGTCAGTTGTTTCTATTTTCTTGCTGAGACAATCAGGGGAAGAACCACTGTCCTGCTTGGACAGTCTAATGTAATCCATAATAATAATAATAATCAGGTTTTGTGGATGATGCGACAGAGAGGTGTCAGTTCAACACTATGGTCTTTCCTGTCAAGCCAGTTGTTATGTTGCTGTATTTGATTATTTTGAGAGGTGCCTCTGTTATTCTGTTCTCTTGATTTATGTAAAGATTAGCGATCAAAACAATTGAAACACCTGAATTATATATTGCTTTAGATGAGACGGGTGCATTAGATGATGGTTTAGGTGTACCTAATGAACTGGTAACTAAATTAGATGGTCTTGGATGTATAAAAGCAATCTCTGACTGAAAATAGAACAACCACGCACACACAAACACACACACACACACAAACACATCGCTCATAGCGAAGTCACTTCTGGCCCAGGAGGGAGGTGAAAATAGCATTTTCTTCTCATCTGAGGCTTCATTCAAGGTTAGCCAAGTGAGAAAGAGCTTACCACACAATGTGTTATATTTCAGCCTCACAGTTATGTGTCTCTCAGAAAGGTGGAATATTGACTCCTCTACCTCCCTTTGTTTTGCTGGGAGTTTTGATAGCATACAGTGGGGGATCCCTGTTGTTTGAGATACTCTGTATGCAGCTTGTGTGAGCAGCGTTGGTGTGGTGTGATAATTAAATAAATTCCACCAGGGATGTACACAGCCTCAAGGCTAGCAGTTTCTGAAAACTTCAGGGGGGGAAAGGATCGCTTTTCTTGTGTCAGAAATGTATTTTTCATAATCACAGAATATGGTGTAGACAAATTGTGTTTTAGGCAAATGGCAGAGTAGAAGTGTCATACCCAGGTATCTGTTTACAAAAGCACATTTTCATATTTTCTAAACTGAGATATTACTCAAAGTGTTTAAAAACTGAAAGCACTGTAAACAACAAACAGAACAGATGTGGGAGAAAATTTGGTAAAAAAAAAGCCTCAAAGAAAGGTCGTGAACCTCTTGAAAGATGTAAGTGAAGAGTGAGAAAAACACGATTCTGTGAACCTGGGAAAATTGATCTCTTATACACAACTTAGTGTGCAGTAATCAATCATGTATTGAAGGTGTTTTATTCAGCATGTTTGGTAGTTGGATGATATTAAGAGGAATAGAAGAAAATAGTGCTCATTTTTGAAACTGAAATTAAAGCAATTATTCAGATATACGGTGCATATCATGTAGCATCAGACAGACAACATTGTGTATTAATAATGTTACTATGTAATGCTGCATATGCATGAACATTCCTCACATTACATTACATTACAATCAACCATCAATTTAAAGTTCAAATGTACAAATCTTGTCCTTAGTGGTTAAAAAAACAATGAAATGCTGATTGTTTTGAGGCACAGATACTTTTCCCTGCCTTTGTTCTTTTTCCTCTTCATTTCCTACTCATCACTGTTTTAGTCCTGCTGTTAGTAGAGCGATATTTCCAAACAGACAGTTCAAATGAGTGATCCCATCAATATCTGTGTTCCCTCATCAGCGGTTTTATAGTGGTTTTCAATGGCAGTGTGGATGTGTGTGTGTCTGTACAACAGATGGGCCTCTGTAGGGAGCAAGGTGTGTATGCGCCCATCTCCTGTCGTCCCCCTAGGACCCATAAAGCATGTAGAACAAACAGGCTAATTAGTCCGCTACACACACACACACACACACACACGCGCGTTATGTTTCCATTACTTCAGAGGAAATCACTTTAACTTACACTGATGTCCTGGAGACTTTACTTTAACCTTAATCACTATTTGACTACCCCTAATCTTAAAGTAGTCCCCCTAAAATTCAATGAATTCATTTATGGTGGCCTGTATATTCTGGCAAATTCCCACCTGTCCAAACATACACACACCAATATACACAATCAAGAAAGTCTTGCACCCTCATGGATAAGATTCATATACATCAGTGAAAACCACATTTCTAGATGCATCTGTATCTCATATATATCATCTTTGTGTCTATATCTATATATGTTTTTGGTCATTTCTAATTGTTTATTCTATTAAATAACAATAGGCTTACATATGTGTTAGGAAACATAACTTGCTTCTTGTCAGTTCTCTCGTTTGAATAGCAGAGATGCCAGTATAAAACTAGACTCTGTAACATTCACTATAAATACAATGGTAGGTGAGGCATCAGACATGATCTCAGTTACCACAGCCATTGTGTTTGTTTCCTCCTTTTGTTGTGACAAATGCTCAGGCCAGCGGATATGATCCATCAGATCCATGGGAGGCTGATAGGAGCTGTGCTTATTCAAGCACAACCCGGATTATTCAAACATGTCAGGCTGAGACACCAAGGCCAGGCTGCTGACAAATAAGAGGAACTGGGCAGCTCTAGCTGTTTGTTGACTATATGTCACATGAGCTGAATTTTGTGTCTCCGCATCAACGCTCCATATCATGTACAGCATGTCTTCATATTTCAGTATTTGTGCAGATGGATTAAATTTAATCCCATGCACATCAACAACAGTAACAAGCAAGTTTCAGATTGTTGTAGGGGGGAAAGTAAACATGAGGATTTACATTGTTTTTAGAGAAAACCGTTTAAATTAAAACAAGTCTGTGCTCCACCAGAAATAACTTTTATATGCTTCCTTGGATCCACACAAGGTCAAACAAAGAGATTGTGTGTGTCTGTCTGTGTTTAGCACTCCCTCAATGGCTCTTTTGTTAAGCCACTGTCATGCACCTCCAGTCATCAGATAGAAACCAATCTGTGTAGAGCTGATGGCTACCTCTGCTTCTCTCTGACTTTCTGTCATGTATATGTTGGTGTGTGTGTGTGTGTGTGTGTGTGTGTGTGTGCATCTGTATGTGTGAGTCTGTGTGTGTGCTTTTTACAGGGAAAGGCTGAGATGAATGTATGTTTGTCAGTGATGAATCTCCTAAATCTGTGAAGCACTGGTGTCCTTGAACTTCAAGGTCTGCCATATGCTGCCCAGGACAGAGCCAAGGGAAATGTGTGTGTGTGTGTGTGTGTGTGTGTGTGTGTGTGTGCACGTGCGCTGTGGTTAGGGTAATACCTTGAGGCAGGACTCTCAGACCAACTTGATGTTCGCTAGATGTCGTCTGTTTTGCAGAGGTCATGGAGTCACTCAGGGAAGTCCGTAATGTTGCAGTCTGATTGGAAGTGTTGATGTATCGCCATATTTGGCAAGCTTGTCATGAAGCGCGGCGTTTGATAGACGCAATTGCACTCTCAGATATGTCTTTCACAGACTTGTGCACCTCATTTCCTTGACATCACAATTTGATCTCTCATTCTATCCTTCATATTTTCTGTCTTTTATATCTTCTTATTGACTTTCTTGAAATTAATTTCCCTCAAAACAAGCAATCCATGGTCAATTCATGGAGGAGAAGAGGAAATGAACTAATGTACAGTACAAAAGTAAACCCATGAAAGAAGTGTATTAGATAGAGACCGCTCTAATCTTTTTTAATAATATTGAATCACATTTTCAATTTTCCTCCTGGCTTGACCAAACTAAAAATTAATGAACCCGCAGCCATGATAAGACGCTCTTAGTGGCTCTCAGCCTCCTCGGTCTGAAGTGTTTATACTTTCTACTTTCACACTTTGACTGTGGACAGTGAAATGTGAAGAAACAGGCTCTCCCCTTTGCAAAGCCTTTCTCCAACTAAGTCCTTTAGTTATGGGAAAGAAGAAAAAACCTTTGAAGAGGTATCCATATCCAATGTCATCTGTTTCCCCTGGAGATGGATGATAATGTAAGCTATAATCCAAACACTAGATGGGTTTTAGAGGGCCAGGGAGACATTATTTAGGTCGGAAGTGGGAGTGATATATACAGTACAATCAAACCTCACAAAAAGAAAAAAAAAATCTGTTCAGACACCTCAACCAAAGAGTAGGAGTTGAGTACTGAAAGAAGGATGTGATACCACTCTGATTTCCCACCTACTGTACGAACTTTGCCAATTAGGTTTGTCAGAACACGTCTGGAGCCAGAGATGCAGCTGTGAAAGAAATAATCAAGGAATAGTTTGTGTCACATTTAATAGAGGTTGTTTCATATAACTGGCATATTATTGGTATTTTTTTTTGGGGGGGGGGGGCAATGACAGTTGGCCAATTTAAAATCTAGAAATCAGAGTAATTAACATAAAATAAAAATAAAGTTAAAATAAACAGTCATGCCAACAGCCCTGAGCCACAGCTATTGTTTGAGCTCAAAGATAATGTCAGCATGATAAAATATGTCATATGCTGATGTTTGACAGGTTTACACTAAAGTTTTAGTTAAGTGTGCAAATGCTGATGTTTGCACGAAACTGCATCTTATGCCAATCTACTGCTGTAACTGCGAATGCGCTGTCATTCAGAAAGGTGTGATTGAATTCATTCTAAAATGTTCACAGTCTTACTAGATGCTATTTTTATTTATTCATGTGTTTTATCTGTTGAGTGCTGCTGCTCACAGAAATTGGATTTCAGTTTTCAAAGACTCTAATCTTTATTAGCCTGTCCTGAATTATATATTGCTTTTTTAATGAACCACAGTTAGACCTCAATGTACTGTTTGTGCATGTTGAAGTTTTAAATAAACAGAAGTGACTAAGATTATGTCATTAAAAGTGAAGACTAATATCACAGTGAGGAAGAGAGAAAGAGAGCTGTGCAGTGTTTTTGTGTCACATCCTGCAAGTGCTGTAGATAATGTGAACATCACTCTTCAACTATAACATCAAAACTTCATTATCAAACATGAGTGTGGATTAATGCATTAAGTGTGTAACTGTCCTGTTTAAATCTCCCCACACAACTTCAGTCTGCAAAGGAATCTTGTGATGATTTATATGTACTGTACCCCGACCCCTCTACTGTTACTTCCAAGGAGACCTGCCTTCTATTAATTAAAGGCTGCTATTGAATCATCCACCATCAGCTGAACTTCTTCATAGGGAGGTGATGAAAATAAGCAGATGTATGACATTTGCACCTTTTAGCTATATCGTATATTGCAAAACCTGCAAAGAATAGTTTTTTAGATATTCTAAAACTGCAAAAACTGATTTGTGTGTGTGTTGCATTCAGGCTAAGCGGCAGCCTGCTAGAGTAAAGCTGGGAGTATGGAAACAGCAGGTTTATTTCTCCTGAGTTTATTGTTTATATGGAACATAATTCAATTACTTGCCTTCTAGAGTTTCAAGTCATGAATAATTGCTTTGTGTGCATGTATGTGTATTTGAGTGTGTGTGTATGTGCGTACATGTGTCTGAGGAAATGAATTACTTACAGTTTGTATGAGCTAATGGACTGCAGCCAGTAAACACGTTGTTTAAGATGTCCACAAGCTGCAGCCATGTGCTAAATAAATTAAAAAAATGGACTTGTCTTTCCTTCTTGCTTTCTTTCTTCTTCTTTCCCCCCATCTCTGCCGGTCTCTTATGAAAAGAAAATAACACTCCGACTTCGTTGTGCTGCCAAGCTCATTCCCTGAGCATGTATTGTGCTTGCTGGATAATTGTCGAGTCTTTTCAAAAGACAAAGTCAGATCCTTGGGGAATGTGCGCAAATATGTGTGTGTGGGAGGGCGGGTGTCTTGAGGCTAAGTTGCTTGCCAACGCATGTGTGTGCGTGTACGTGTGTGTGCTCTGTGCATGTGTGTTATCAGTAAATGTACCTGAACATGTGGCTTTCTGTGTGCGATGGAAATGTGTCACTGTCATGATAAGTTGAATAGTTTTGGAACTTTATTTCTGACTATCAAGCATTGTCACACAGATGCTTACTGTAACATCATGTATAATAATCTCACCATTTATGTGTTTTGCTCGTCATTTCCATTCATTTTCTATTCTTAACATATCCCATCTGGCCTGGAAAAGCCTTGGGATCTCCTTTGAGGAGCCAACGGGAAAAAGACGTACGGGCTTCTTTTAACATATGGGATGTACAGCCTGCGGCCAAGACAACTGACAGAAAAGAGATGGACTTGAAGTATGTTTTATATTTCTGGACATTTCCCTCTTTTCCTTAATCTTTTGGATCAAACTTATCTGTATTTCTCATTCACCATGATTTAACTGGTGTTTCTCTTGGAAAAGTTATGATTACAGTAATCACAAAGGGTATTTGAATAGAAATGACAGCTATGAATTTACAATTATTGTGCATGCAAAGATGCGTTAGAATATATGGCTGAGGGAAATCTCTATCTCTTTAATGGTGATAGCAGTTCAGAATCACTGATGGAAGAGATGAAGTTGAATGAGGTTTTGCTAATTAAATAGCTGCATTATAATTTGCTCTCCGTGGCTTTCACTCTGCCTCCCTCTTTCTCTCTCCCCATCTCTCTATTTTTCTCTCACGAACACACACACACACACACACATACAATAGCACAGTGCTGTGTGTGCAGCAGAGCAGGAGGTCTCGGAGGCCTAATCTCGGAGCTAGCAAGGTACAGCCATAAAACTGACAGGCCAACTAATTATCCCAAAAATTACAACATCTTAATGTTCGTGCTCACAGCAATGTTCACCAGGAACTGAGGCTGTGTTTGAGTTTGTGTGTGTGTGTGTGTGTGTGTGTGTGTGTGTGTGAACACGCACATGCAGGCTTGCATTTTTGCTTGTTTTTGCCGTATGTGTGTACGTGTGTGTGTGTGTGTTAGAGAGAGGTGTTTATTATGCAGACAGCTGGGGGTGGCCTCCTGCATGCAGAGTAGAGAGGACAGATGTGTGTTGCGGCTCTTTGTTCTAGTTCTGCCCTGCTTACCCTACACATTCTCTAAAACAAAACAACAAAGAAGCAGAAGGAGTTTGGCGCTCATCAAAAAAATCAATGGGTACATATTTTCTTAAGGTATACCTCTTTTAATTGAGATTCTTAAAATCATGTTTTCTATTTTTTTGCATTCCTCTCAGTTTGGGTCCCAAAGCTCTCCTCTCCTTTTTTGTGTCCTGGTCTTTGTTGCATGTTGTGAGCCCCATGTAATCCTTTGGCTCTGTTCTTGTCTGATATCCTATAATGTTCACATCAGTACCTAATCTTGCTGTTCTGTGATCAGCTGACTGAACTGAAACCTTCATCAGTTTATTCTGTCAGGATAAATTTAAGGTGAGAGGCAGAAGAAACACAGTGTTGTATGTATTCTCGTATAGAGGGAAAGAAAGAAAACAAATCACAGCGCCCCTCCTTCTGTTGCTGTCAGCAGTAAGCCGCAGGTGAATGTAATCCCTGGGTTTTTATGACAGTAGATAGGCAGTGTGATAAGAACTGTGCAAATACCATCATCGATTCACATCTCCGCTAAGGCTCCAATACCCTGTCGGAAAGCAGGCACAGGATTACAAAAGGAACAAGAAGGGATTTACACCGATCTCATTCTGCTCCTGACAAAATACTACAATGACATATCAAGCTACCATATTACTGGAAGTACGGTTATAATAATGGCAAAGAAGTGTCATTACAATCACTGTGGAGCAACACACATATGTAGAGATGCTGATACATAGTATATGATCGGTGAGAGCTGTCAAAGAAAAATCAAATACAAGTTTGTTACTCTTGTCTGAGTCTCTAAAGAAATCTGATTTCAAGTTAAACATTGTTCCTCAGAAGCGCAAAGTCAGCCAAAATGAATCAAATCAATAAGGTACTGAAGTAGCTTCTCTCCAGAGAAATTCACCAGTACTGCTTCCAATAATCATTCTTTATTTTATTTATTCCAAAGATGTGTTCAAACAGAAAACCAAGCCAAACTGACAGCTGGATGCTTATACTGAATGTTAGCTGTAAGCTTCCTTTATACACCTACACCTACAATATGCGTGCGTGGCAGTGTGTCTGTTTGTGTGGAGTTGAGAACATTGAAATAAGGAACTGATCACAGGAAAATAGAAATATCGCAGTCGTTTGTTTCATGTATCAAACCTTACAGTGCTCTCCTTGGTCGACACAGATCTGATGCCTTTTTCATATCTCGTGGAGCGGAAGATTCCTTTGCACAGTTTGCTTTGATTGAAACACTGAATTTTCCATCTCAAGTGTCAAACCTTTTTGGGCAATAATTCAACTTTTTACCAAATTTCCTGTATTTCATCTCAGGATTGGTCATGCCCAAATTGAAAATGTGCATAAAAACAAGTGGATCGATACACACAGTTTGTGTGCTTTGTGTTCAGCTTGGCCTCTGACTGAACTCACAACTCAACAGAAACTAGTTTTTTCTGTTATCCCCCTCCAGCCTCTCTCATTTTTCCTCTGAAGGTTTATGAATCTTGCTCAACTTTTGAACATTTTTAATTTGTGCGGATGAGTCTTTGGGTCAGAGTGGGCGACACCAGCCAAATCTGCATCTAACTGAATCTTTCCATTTATTTTGTATAAAACTGTGTCACTCTAAAATTTGCCTCACTTTCCATCTGAATACAGAGAAAAGGTCTGAAGGAAGATTAAACAAGAACGCTGTTATTAGAGAGGCATAACTCATAACATAACTAAAACATGCAGAAGTGAAGCTCCACCAAAGCTCTGACTACAAATATTTTCTTTTGGTCTTTTCACAAGATCTGTTGACAGTACAGCGAGTCTAGAGTATCATCAGCCTGAACCTTTTAAAATGTTCCCATGTTTAAACTGATCAATTCACTGATTCCAATGATAAGTATTGGCCTTGTGTCTGTCATTTGAGACAATTTTTGATAATTCATTGCAGGAACAAAAAGGGAGAGAGGAAATGTATCATTTTCCACACATGCACACACACACACACACACACACACACACACACACACACACATACTCAGCAAAGAAGGTTTGAGTCACACTGTTTTGCTAATGCCTCAAGGTCATTAACTCCGTCCCTGATTAGTTGAGAAAAAAACAAAAGCAAAGCCAGGGAGAGTTCATCGAGAACATGAATACTGCATGAGAGCAGCAGAACAAAAGGTTTCAGGGCAAACTTCTTTTGAAAGTCCAATTCATTCTCATGTATTCCTTTCTTCTCTAAAGCACTACGTTCAAAGACAAACTTTTTCTCTCTGTCAAGAAAGTCTAACTCTAGTAATTTTAGAAGAAAAAATGAGAGGAGAGGGTGGAGATAGAGAGACTGATGAATGGAGATTGGCAAGAGATAGGCAGGGAGTTAGAGACAGGGAAGAGCGATGGACATCTGGGTCACAGTGATGGAACGGTAGATTGATTTGGAACGAGTTTGAGGAGCCTGTACAGGTCAAAGCCACCATCTATATTACTGTCCGAGACTATTCATCTCATCTACTGATAAACTATCTTGTCTGTTCTTTGGAGAAAAGACAAGAACCAAGGAGAAGGCAAGACAAAAGAAGATATACAAATACAGGCAGAGACAGGAGAAATGGTAGCATAACAGAAAATAAAGAGGGTGGCACTGGCGACGGATGGAGGCAACTGTACAGAGCTGAGGGCTTGTGAAAAGTTATTTTATATAACTGAAATTCAATTGTGTTAGGAACTTTAAACAGATACTACAACTATTATCAATATTTTTTTCACATTTCAGGAGATGAAGAAACAGATTACAAGTTGTTTTTGGACATGTTTGTGGAAACTAAGCTTTAAGCCTCTGGGTGGGCCTTTCCCATGCATCAATAAACTGATATTTGAGGTCAGGCATTGCTCAGAGACACACTGTCAACTTCCTTGTTGATGCAAAGTGGAACTGTGGAACATCAACTGTAAAGCCTGCAAACACTGTATCAAGATGTAGTGTTGGTTACTTAGCGTTAGCAAGAGCAAGAGTTACAGGGCCCTGTCACTAGCACGAGTTGACTGGGTTAACTGTATAACTTGTAATACTTATGTCTCAGCAAACACCAAGAATACTGATTTCTCACCATAATTAGTTTTGAGTTCAAATTAAGTTCAAATGCAAATGTGTTGAAGTTTGGCAGCATCTTATCATTCAGATCAGCCAAACCAGCTTAAATCACTAAACCTCTTGGGAAATGTGGAGCAATTACTGATGATTGAGACAGTATCATAGCTCAAACAAAATTTGATGGAGGCTTAGAGGGACCATTGATCCTGGTTGGTTTGGCGAGAAGGACTGATAAAATATTGAAATCTTATAGCAGCTGCATCTGGTTTATTTCAGTTTATCATTTAAACATGATCAAAATTAGAGTCACGCATGGGTTTAACAAGTTATACATAGTCACGCCCATGCCCCTGCTATTCTAAGTTGCTGTCAGTTACTAAACGTCTATTTGCTAAAAGTTATTCACCACCGACATCAACCCGAATATCATCATTAAAACGCTGATTACCCTTAATAAACTGCATTATAGCTCTACAGCACTCCCTACTGATTGTCTTTAACACATTTCAGCACCTTCAAAGCAGTATGATAATACAGATCAATACACTAATTTGTTGTTGTCAGTAGATAGTGATATTTAGGTAACAATGGATGCCTCTCGTTGGAGGATTTGTGACAGTGCTTTTTAAGAAATGCAATAAATAGCAATACAGTATATACTTACGCAAGCTATACACTCTGTGTAATCTACACTACACCAATACGAAAAGTGTGTCTTGTTCTGCCTCCCTCTGAATCAAGATCAAAGATTAAAGCTGGAGAAATAAGGATTCGCTGGCAGCAGCTTCAGCAGCTTGTTTGTCTGCTACCATTAACACTGATACTGTATGCGGTTATCCATCTCCTTAAACCAACCAACAAAAATAAAAATGCCAAAAACACTACATCAGAGAACAGATTGTAAGGTGATATTTGCAAGAAACTGCCTAGAAGTAAGTCACTGAAAGACGTTATACGTAATAAATGTTTTGTCCGTAAACAGCAAGGAAATTATGTGTAGAGAAATACAGATAGACGGATTTGTGCCATGGGAGACAGTGTAGTGGGAAAAAGATGAGTATAATCAAAGTTCAACATCAAATGTACACTCGTGGAGATACACATAGATGGCAAGAGTGACTGTACTGAAAAACATACAGTACATCAATGTTCAAACACAGACAGTAACAACAGGTGTATCTGAAGTGCTGCTCCGGTAGCTGCTCTACAGTTCTCAGATACAGAGCTCAGATGAAATGATGAGGCCGTCGCACAGACAGAAAAGACAGACCCGAGAGGGGAAGAGGGCAGGTGGAAAAGTATGAGATCATGTGAAAAGTGGACTGGCTGAGGTTGATCAAACACTCTTGCTTTAAAAGTGCTCCGAGACATACTCTCATTTTTTATTGATCCAGTCTTGTGTCTCACACCATCCGGTCATTGCTTTATCTCATATTTTCTTCTTTTTTTCCACAAATTTCCTGTGTGAAAGTAGCCAGTATCAGCACCAGGGCAGACTTCTTGTCTGGAGCCATCACAGCTTCAGCCCCAAAGGCACATGTGGACGTCTCTTCTCACCTCCACTCAACCACTGACAAAGGTTTGTATGAGCTTGTGTGAAATGCTGGTGGTGGCAAGGGGAGTATGGAGTAAATTAGTGTGGGAGCAGGTAGTCAGATGACAAGCTGAGAATGATGTGTTACAGGAGTGAGACCGTATGATTTGCTGTCATCATCATCATCACAGACAATGTGGCACCACCTTCTGCTGGCTTCTACATGGGAGGCGCCACAGGACTGGGTAAGAAAGAAAGTGTGTGTTAAAAGGAAGTAAACATTGGAAATGATGGATTTGAGTTGAGTTGCTTCATATATGCTCATACTTGGGTTGTCGACTATTCAAGCTTTGGCCTGTTCTGTCAAATCTAAGTCACCACATCATTTGCTTAGCCCACAGTTTGCAGCAAGTAGCCCTAGTTGAATATAATAAACAGCATACATGTTTAGAGCAAAACATATGTACTGTTGTTGAACTGTGGTCATTCAAACCCCTCTTTTAATGGAATAATGTTACTTAAACGAAAGCTGCTATAATTACTACCTCTCTTTTTGCAATGCATCACATGATACAGACTAATATGCCAAAATAATTCTTTGAGTTCATTGTTTCGACTTAACTGCCCACAAATATGTTTTTGGCTCCGTTGCTCTTAGCAGCCTCATTTCACAAAGCTACAGTGAGCTACCTGCCAACACCAAACAGCAGACAGGCCATGTTAGCCACTAGCTGGTGACCACAGTAATAAATAGCCAGATTTTTCTATCAGATGTTGGTGGAGACCAAAAGCAGAGATATATTTGAGTTTGATCTGCCAATAGGACAAAAACTCAACTTTGTGTTTACTGAATGTGTGAATAGAAAATAGTTTCTTATTGATGCTCCATCAGTGTTGTGTTTACAACTCGTTCTGCTGACTCTAAGTCACCAGAAAACAACTTTCCGTGAAAGCTATTAGTCAATAGGTTCTTTATTTTGGACATGAAACATAAAGTTAAATTACATTAAAAACAACTTTAGTGGCTCAGCCAAAGTTTGGCTGAGTATGGATGGGATGGTAATGTCTGGGAGTGTGGAGCACTTTCATCAAAGCAAACAGTCTCTGTAGCCATTAAGCCAACAATTTACTGACCTGGCATTGACTAAAACAATTGCATCCCCGCTGATATATTAAGTCCACTTTATGCAAACAGGCAGTAAATTTGTTCTTTTAAATTAGATGTGGAACACTTGTGCTGGCCATGACTTCATTGGAAAGTTGATGCAATGAGAGGATTGTTAAATTTGATTAAACATGCTGAATATAATCATCACATTTCTCAACAAGACCACTGCATCGGACACTTTCTGAGTCTTAAACAATGACATGCCTTTAAAAGTGAACACTAAATATCTCTCATTGGAGCATCACCTATTAATGCACACAGAAATGCATTGAACACATTGATCTGTTTCCAGGAAAAGACTGGATGAATGGGTTGCTTGACAGTGAATGTGTGGGGTTTTTTTTAGCTGTGCCTGCAAGTATACTAATGTGCCAGAATGAAGGCCAAATGTGTCAAGGGTTAATGATTTGTTCATCTAGTGGAATCACTTCATCTGCTCACCCTGCTACCATTCCCTCTTTATCTTCCTAGTATATATACTGGCTCATATCTACTTGCTCTACTACTGGCCATGTACTTTAACTTTCCAGCATTTTATGTATTATATTTTATTTTACATCCAGGTATATTTATATTACCTGCTATTACCTATATTGACTGGTGTGAGTAGGTATGCCAGGATAAATCGCATGAACACTAGCGCAAACAGAGTCACAGGCATTTATGTTAATACTTGCCCTAGCAAGTCTGTGATCCAGTATGTGTGCATTTAAGAATTGTCACCATTGACCTTAAACATCAGCAGAGAGCAAATTTCAGGCATCACTGACTGCTACAACTGAACTCTGTACGAGAGCATTGTTGTTTTCCATCATGGCGCATCACAGTGCTCTGTGAGCACACAGGGTACTGGGCCGCACCAATACAATCACTGTTTTGAATCTGGCCTAATCTCTTGATGTGGTGATGGTGGCTTCTTCCTCTTCTCCAAAAGGAAAGGCTGTGATTAGCCAGTGTGCGGTTGACAATACTTTCTCCTGCAGCTTCTTCCAAAGTTGGAGGAGTCCATGTATGAAACAGATCTTGGAGTCTTAACAGTTATTTCCCGGCAAGGGAGGGGTCTGAGAATATAACTGAACTAAGCAGACTGATAATAACAGATTTTTCTACATTAAATTGGAAAAATCTTCTCTATTAATATCCCTGCAACACGAATCAATATTATGTTTACAGTCTGAAATAAATTATTTAGGTTCTTTTTTAACAAAGCACCCATTTTTACCCTAACTGACTTTTCAGCAGCCTAATGAAATTCTGTTTGTGTCTAAGCAGAAACAAACTCAACCTAACGACAGAAGTGTCAGACCATGAAATTGATGCATTATTAAAACATGATTTGTAACAGTTTTGGAAGGCACAGACAAACAGATGCAGAGGAAGAGAGCCTGCCACCAGGGCCGTCAGATCAAAAAATACTTCTGTGTGTCATTCAAGAGGGTGTAGATAAATTAGATGATTCGTTGTACGTGTTGGTTCATTTTAAGAACGTGTTTGGGTCGAGTAGTGGAAACAAATCCTAGGGAGTGAGTCTTTCAAAGTTTACTCTTTTTAAGGCCTAAGCTTTCAATTTTTAAGGAGGTAATAACAGGCCATTCTTGAAAAATCCAGGTCATCCATACGTACATTATTTCCTTGTTTTGCACGACACAATAAAATGATTAACTATTATTATTATTACTATTGTGTAAAATACTGCAAAATAACTGCAAACACGACATTGTCATTGCTTAAAGAAGTTTAATATTGGTTCATAAAGAACTAGGAAATTAAATATGGAAATGTCTTTACTTATATATCAGTTGCATGAACAAAGGCTTAGCTGGAGTTCGCTCCTTCTTTTCTGGTAGGAATAGTAGGATGATGTTCTTGTGTCAAACATCATATATTATTATGGAGCATGTATTGGGAGGGTACAGTGAGTAGTTGTTGGCAAAAGTGCCATAGCTGTATATGGTTCGTGAGTGGAGCTGGCCAACAGCCTTTATAGTGCTAGCGTGGTTGTTTATATTAAAATTTGCAGCACACTATTGTTCATGTTCATTTGCACACCTATAACACAATGAAAAGGGGGAAAGAAATGTTACAAAAATGTTTGTAAGGTGAAATCAAACATTTATGTTTCTTTTTAATCTAAAAAACGTGTTGCTTTTACAGTAATGACAGCTCTTTGTGACAATTATAGCCCTCAGAGGTGCATTTCAAGATGACAGAGTAATAATCATATTAGTATACGTGGGGGATTGATTGCTACATGTCTCATACCAAAACATCAGACACCTAGACACATACAAACACAAGCCCATTTGGACCAGTTCCCAGTCACAGAGTGGATTAATGGCTTTTGGCTTCGTGTGTCTGTGCGAATGTGTGTGTTACCTTAGTCCTGCCTGTTTCCATATGGCTGTGCATGTGTGCAAAAGCCAAACGACTCTCTTCATGTGATGTATGGATTTGGGATGATAATCCTGGGTTATGAATGAGGAGCAGAGAGTAATTTATTTTGTTTTTCTTTTGTGCACCCCAAGTATAGTTTTCTCTCCAGCACGATCCAAACCAGACAGATGACAGAGTATTCCCTCCTGTCTCTCTTCCTCTCTCCAGCAGAGAGCTTCCTCTCCCATCCTCTCACTTCTGACTCTACTGCTTTCGCTAAAGACTATTTGTCATATAAATTTGGGATAATGGATCATGTTGTGCTGGAAAGACAGACGATCCAACACTGAAAGTATGAAATAGTTGGCATGTCGAAACTATTACGGTTGCAGATATTTTTCATAAATATGTCAGGCATCGATTGTGCAGTGGACCTCCATGAGTGAGAACGTGTATGTGTAAGTGCGTCCGGTTTGTATGTGGGTCATAGGATCGTGCTGGTAACGAAGACCTCGGGGAGTGTGTGATCGTTACACATGAGTTTGATTGAGAGGTAGACTAGAACATGGAACATAAATCACCAATACATCAAACTTCTCCTATCATATATAACTTTTTTTATGAGACTTTCCCATGAACTTCCCTGAAGGGAAAAAATGTGTTGTTATTTAAGACCGTTATCTTTGTCCAAGTCATCTGACTTTTAAGAATGAGGTGATTGAAAAAGCAGGAATTTGGAAACAGAATGGTGACATTTGACATGGATTGACATTGATGCTTGCATAAAAGTGAATCATAACCTGTAGATATAAAGTTTATACTGTAGAAAACAGGTAACAGACAGACACATTATTATGCCCTCAAAGTTTAATGTGTTCACTTTGCATCAAATTGATAGTCACACAAAAAGTCCCATTTCAGTTGTTGTATTGTATTTAGTTTATTAACATGCAGTAATTGCCAAATCATATTATGTGTAATCATTATTTTCACCATCATAGTCTTTGGCTTATCACTCCTTATATTTAATAATATTTTGAGTTAGTTTAAACAATTTAATGTTCACTTACTTATAAGACCAGCTACATCCAAACACTAAGGAAAGACAATTTCCTAAAATATAGAGCTTACTAAAATGGTAGCTTAACCCTTTTATGCATAAATTATGAGGTATTTTTATTTTTCTTAGGGCATGAAAAAAAGAAAAAAGAAACTATTTTTAACTTAATTATTCAAGGGATTTTTCATTTTTGTTTTGCTAAAAAAAATATGCCGATACAGTAATGTGAACATATTTTGACACACTGTAACACTGTTCAACCCATGCATATATAAGAAAATGGCTTTTGAATAGCGGTCCACTGTAGTGACCACTATGCATGAAAGGGTTAAAGTACTGTGAAGTGGTTTATATTAATGTTACACTTTCATTTACTCTTGTAGAACGTGTTGCCCCTGAAAATCCAGTTGTATCATGTTAAATTTAACTTTCTTTAGGCGAGCAGCGCAAAGTCACATTTTGTTTTTTTGCATCTGCTGAGTGCATGTTGTTGCTTTAGCCATGAGTGACATTTGATGTCGACAGCAGGAACTTGTCAGAGGGTAATTTACCATATGTTTTGTTTGTGGAAGGAGACAATCAGTGGGAGGGAGCTGCGTTTGCCAGGAAGGATATACAGAATTATTTCCAATTGTCTGTTGATGTTATGACTTTGTTATACAAGTGACAATATTGGAATAAAATTGCATTGTGTAGGTGTTGCACTGACTATATTGCTATCCCATATTTAAAATAAGGCTGATATTTCACTTGTGTCTTGTGTTCAGTTGTGTCTATTAATTTTTCCACCCATCTTACCAGCCACCAGCACATTGTTGAAAGCTGCAGAAAGGGCTGCACCTGCCGTGGGTTTGTGAGCCTTATGAAACACGTTCGGCTGTCTTTGACTTGAATTGATTTGCCATGACATCTGGACGCAATATGAGATTCCAAACACATGCTAGTCAATGCACTTGGATAGTCATGCACGGGCAAGCACGCACAAGTGCATACACACAGGCTGATATCTTTCACACGGCTACGCTATATAGCTAACACACACACACACACACACATGCATTTGTGCTTTCTTACTTGTGAGGACCCTCTATCGACTCACACTGTTATTCCTCACTACTATGTGTCACATTACCTAAATCAAATACTCAATTACACACTGTAAAACACAGTTAAGTGCCGTAGTAACTTCACCAATATCCAGTTAAAAGACAATTTTACAGAAAAGAAAAAAACATATACTTATATGATATATTAATATATTTAATATGTGATAGAAAAAAGTAGGGCAAAAACAGGGCAGTTGTAGCTCTACTGGAAAAAAATGCCACTGAAAGGACACCAAAGTTTAAATAATAATAAAATGATACAATTTTTAAACTTTCTCTTTCAACAAAAATGATCTCACATCACAAAAATGTCCTAAACATCTAAATCTCAAACCGGTTCTCACAAAGACAGAAGCATAAAAACACACACGCACATACAGAAACTTGTGCTATTCAATCCTCGCCGTCCTGTTTTAATTTATGGCAAAGGAGGCTGCTCCAGACATTGGTTCCAATTCTCCGACCCCGCCTCGTCGGTCGGCTCCCACTGGTGTCTCATCATCCATCAGCGGGGGCTGAAGTTGAAGACATCACCCCACTGGGGCATAGCATGACACCGCGGCTGTGTTTCCTGTCAAACACACCTCTGAGATCTCTTTCTAACTCCACTACATATCTGTGCATCAGTTCTCAGTATTTTTCTCTTGTGCCTCTTTGTCATTTAGACCCTTTCCTCTTCAGAAACTTCCCTTATGTTATCTCACTCTCTGCCTCCAGCTTTTATTCGCCTAATCCCAACTACTTCTGGCTTTCATGACAAAACACTGCATAGTACGTTTTGGCACATGTTCATTTTTCATGTTAAATCCAGATCAACCTATCTGATCAGACATTTGCAAAGACACAAAGCAGTGATGGATTATGGCTATTTTTAGAGAATCATTTTAAGTTAAACCTCAGCAGCTGGCATCTCCTTGAAGGGGTATAATGATATCAACAAGACATGCTCCAATCAGAAGACAACCAAGGCCCTATGTTACTGACTCCATCGTCTCTATGAAACAGGCCCCCAGTGCTTTCGTTTTTGTGGTAAAGTGATACTTTACAAAAGTATCTGAGGCAAACCGCGGCCAGATTTTCTGTACACCTACCTGCAACATGAGATTTTACAGCACACATCAGACAATTAAGATTCCCAATTCAGACATTTCCATAAAGAACCAGTGATGTTGAGTGGTGGTAACAAAGCTGACTAGTGTGATCATTTTTAGAATAAGGTTTGCATGTTTTTGAGGACATCCTATACTCATTACAGTTTTAATTTAAAGTTAAAATGAACATGTCATACAGACTTTCAGCTACTTAAAGGTGAAATCTGAATCAGAAAACCATGCCTTTATAATGACGTGATCATACTGGTGATAGCTGTGTATGGTTATTGTTGTTAACCCTTCGTTTGACTACATCTGTGTTAATTTAAAGGACGTTACACTTTCACTTTATATGATCATTCTGGCCAAAAGTGAAAAATAATTTCTTTCTATAAAACTCTCAGATGTTTCTGCCTCCCTGCTGGGACTCTTACATCCTGTCATCCTCTTGGTGTGTGTCTTGGTGTGCATGTTCTTGTGCGTGCGTGTTCATGTATCTGTATGATGACGACGATGATGATGATCTACGATGTGAGTGTTTTAGTTTTCCATTCGGCAGATGACAGACACCCTGCACAGCACTAGCCCCGGGTTTCCTGCATTCTCAGCTGTTCGATACTCAAAAGCCGAATGTAAACCATCTTTTCTAGCCCAGAACACACACACACACACACACAAATGTGCATGTGCACAAACCACACACGCACACAATGTGATTTTCTCCATCTTTTTCCTTTGAATGTAGGCCAAGTGTTAAATGAAATCTGTGATAAGAGAATCTAAGACGTAGGTGTGTATAAATGTGTGTTAAGACGCCCCCAGCGTTTTGTAACGCACGGACAGAAGCACATCACCATTCATTTATTTTAATTGCTCTCCACCTGCTATGATAATCAGGACTTAAGTAGAGAAATTTCCATTTTCAATTAAAAACTCCACCATATACGCAGGGGAATGAGGCCCACCTTATTATGAAATGGAATAAAAGATATTACTCCCTCAGTTCTGTGTTTTTCAACCCATGCTGCATAATCTCAAATGTCAAAAACAGATGTAAACTCTGGATTTAAACGCCAGGTTATGCAGATACATATAATAAAATGAAATAAAATAATTTAAAGAAATACTGCTAACTAACATGAAGTGAAGTCAAACACACAGCAAAGTCACATCTGTGGACAATTTATGATGCAGGTGTCTTAAAAAGTGTATTTACAAACCCAGAATGAAACTGTAAAGTCAAATTTTACAAATGTGGCCCAAAATCACAGATTACACACCCCACAGTGGGACAGCACCATCAAGACAGCTGGAAAAAAAACAAACAAACTGTGACGACAGGGACTCCAGGAAGTCCTGATTGTCACAGCTGATGCTGGTCAGCTAATCACTCGTCTCTTTTTAAATGCAGTAGCTTGCTGGCCCTTTAGAAGACTGACACACACACACACACACACACACACACACACACACACACACACACAAAGGAGGGACAGGCACAAAGTTCGTGGTAGTGTTTTATGTTAAGTGCGTGCAAGAAGTCGGTGTTTTGTGCGCAAACAGATTTGTGTGACTTGAGCTAATTCTAAAATTACTATGGTTATCATTTGATATTATATCAGATAGTAATATGTAAAAATCTAATATCTGTGGTATACATTTTGGTTTTAAAAGGTTGGATGGATATCCTACTCTACTACACAGAGTACTGCTCTTTACTTTGTCTCGTGACGCTTCATATTGCTGCTTTTAATAATCGCCACAGTCTCAGATATGAGACATACTGATTTTTAACTTCCCGTGGGAAGAAGGAACACGTATGAGTCAGTCCACTGATTAAGAGCTCTCTCGACTTTTCTCTTTCACAGCTGTCCCCTGCATGTGTTTGTCACTCACTGATTCGATTTGCAATACGTATCAGAATGCAAAGTTTTGATTGGCTGAGTATCTTCACCTGAGATGATTTATGCTTGCAACTGCTCTGTCGTTTGGCTGCTAAACCAGTGCCGTAAAGACTAGAAATGCTGTGCCCGTTAAAAAAACTTAACGCTCCATCAAAATGTCATAATTCACAATAAGTTATTGGTGGTGGGTCCGGATCCAAACAGTGGTCCTGCTATGAGATGGCTCTGTGGGAATGTAGAGGAATTGCAGTTCAATTGTGCTAACAAGGGGGATGTTTCACCCCCCCATTTATCTCCCCACAGCCACCTACTGATTTTCTGAGGAGCACTAGATTCCACCACATTTGTACATCAGTCTTACTCGTTCTTGAAGCTACTTAGCTGTGTTAGCTTGACATGTTATTGTTTTCTGAAGGTTGTTTTTAATTTCTCATATTTTTCTCTCAGTGCCACATTTACCTGTAAAATACTGATTAAGACTGTGAAGCTTTGACTCAAGTTTGTGGGGGAAAAAAAGCATCCTGACAATTATAATAAGACCTGAAAACTTAATATAACAAAATATTTTCTGAAAATTGAATGAAACTAATTTATTGTGAGCCTTCAGTGTTTGGTTCTTTGTTTTAGCTCCATGTTTGGCATTGGCCCACCTCCAGCCCTACCAGATATCTTTCGCTCCTCGGTTTCTCTGCCCTTTTTTTCTTTTGATGCCTGCTGTAGAGATTTTTGGGGGAGCTCACCAGCTCCACTGAGACCCTCTGCGAGCTACTGTAACCTTCGCTTCTTTCCTAAATATGGTAATTCAAATGGATTTTTGCAGAAGTATAATACAGTCTTGAAGGGAGCAGTGATATTTTGGCTGAAGACAATGGTCCAACACGTCGCTCTCTTTTTTTTCCTGATATCGCAGAGTTTTTGAGATCAATCAAATTTTTTGTTACTAAAATACTGTGTGTGTGTGTGTGTGTGTGTGTGTGTGTGTGTGTGTGTGGCCCCCGTCTCCCTATAGAGATCATTAGCGGTGGAGAGCCTCCTGGTCAATACTGCTCCTCATTGCACTGTCTACTACTGAGGCCCCTCTCCCTCTCTGTGTAATAGAGAGGAAACTAATTCACAGGACTCCCAAATGTGTTAGACTATAAATGTACCACAACACTGAGGAAACTGTGAGATCACTTGAAGGCCTTCGGGGGGTGAATTGAGGTGGTTTTACACCTTCTGATGTGGTATTTCTACTCGCTGTGGTGTGAAAGTTCAAACAGCACTCCGTTGTAAGGTTAGTGGCAGGCAATCTACAGATACATAGAGGCTGTGAATGACGTGTGTAAGCTGATACCAAAGCTTAATACTGTAGTGATTATGTTTTATTTAAAACAGTATTGAAAATGTATAGACACTGAGCCTCGGTTGTGGGATTCAGAACATGCAACCACAGGGACGGTTGACTGTCTTATGTTTCACGATTTTCATTTTTTGGATCACATAAACACATGAAAACATTTGGCTGGTTATAATCTGCATTTTTCTCCACATCGCAGTGGAAAAGTATGCCATGACATTGTTCTTGGCAACATGTGTCTGTATTGGTCATCGCCATACATATTACACACGCTGTCCTAGGGCTGTAAATATTCAGGAGTGCACAAAATGTGTATTGATCCACTGCAACAAATGCACTCTTTACGACTGTTTGAGTAACATTTACTAAAATTTGCAGTAAGCAGTAAGAATGAACAGAAAGTATTGAGAGAGAGAAAAATATGGATTTTATGTGGTATTTCTCAAGAAAGATATTGCCAGTATTTTCATTTGTAGCCAGGGCATTAGCTATACAGTAAATGTGACATACATATATTACAAACTGTGACATAATTTATATTATTTAGGCTATATATTCAATGTTTCAATCACTAATGTTTGGAAAAAAAACATTTGGTAACAGTAAAACATAACCAATGCACATCCAGCAGCTGTCTCACCATCCCTTCCATGATCACATGCTATTAGTTCAAAGCATGAGCACACAGAAATAGATCCTTTCTTACAGGAAACTGAGGCAGCCTGCTATTTTTGTGACACGGGGAAAGTTTTAAGGAACATGTGAAGTGAAAGTACAACAAGCCACAGAACAGAAGGACAGATACAGCGACAAGGAGGGCATCGTAATGACGATATCCATCACTGTGACACACACCGGCACTCTTCATGGATCAGAGGCTTTAAGTGCCGAGCTATGGTGGGTTCAACAATAATACACAATACAAAACCAACCAGGGAGCTGATTTATTATGGAGCTGACCTGCCCCCACGCTGCTTGTAAGAACATAACCTTGAATGTGTTTACAGTGTGTGTGTGTGTGTGTGTGTGTGTGTTTGTGTGCGTGATCTTCTTTGAATAGAGGTAGTAATGAAATATAATGGCGTTTCCTCACACGTGATAATTCTGATGAATGGGACAATGCAGCTGTGTGACCGTTCCAGCGTTCTCTTTCTCTTTACCAGATATCACTTCCAGTGAAAACACAAACCGACATGTAACCATCGATTTGGACGAGTTTCTAGGAGTGTCTCAGAAGTATGCATTGCAGATGCATTGGATGCATCTGCTAAAATCTTATTCGCTATTTTTTTTTTAAGTGACTCACTTGAACCCGCATCTTTGTCCATTTTTAGAAAAAAAAAAAATGAAGCCAAGAAGGGAAATTTCCAAGATTCAACATTTTTGTTTGCCATCCTAAATGTTCCATCATAAAAGAGCAGGCCAACCAGTGCGACCATATCAAAGGTTTTCTGTGTCATAAAGAAGTCATGTAATGTCTCCCTGCTGTTCAGCCAGTAAAAAAACACCATCATTATCTGTGAGGATTAAATTACTTCCATGGGAAATATGCAATTAAAAGTTCATCTTAAAAAAAGTATTTGCAGTTTTGTGGAAAGGACTTAAGTCTTTTTGGCCAATAAGTTAATCTTACATATAAATTTAAAGACGCCTGTCTGGAGTTTTACTGTACAGTACTTGACGGACCAAATAAATTTACTAATGATACTTTTTTCATTTTTGATGATGTGGTAACATTCATACCTGGCATGATGGTAGTTTTCAACTTACTGCTTTAAAAATACATTTTTGCAATTGCAGTTTACTTTCTTTGACTGTCTGGAGTGTTTTTTTTTTACACTTTTTGCACTACAACCACCATTTGCTTTGAATCTTAAATTTTGCAAAACACCAAATAGACTGTGAACACACAGCATGTCGATGCAAGCGCCTGAGTTGCTGAGAGAGAGGAGCTTGAGATACACACCTTCTCTCCTGCATGTGGACTGAGGCCCTGTGATTTGTGTGCAGCTGCACTATCAAGGCAAGACATCTAGAGGTTTTACTATGAATTGGAAGCACACATAGACAGGGGTCTCTCAGTGACATGTGGAAATGGGATTTTTTTCTGTAATCCAGATGTTAAAATATGCTCATACTGCAGAGAGCTGTCATCTGATATCTAATATAAGAGTTGTTGTTTACATAATTGTGAGGACTAGAGTTCACTGACTCCTGGTATTGTGCTGCTGCCTCACACTATCACAACTCAATTGATCACAGCTACCTTTAATGTTGTGGCCACCTGTGAACATGCCTGCTGTAAAAAATACACATCTACATATATATAATACATATAAGTCTTAAAAAGGTGAAAGAGGTTTTTAATTTTAATTATTTTTTATAACAAAAATAAAGAAGACTAGAAAAATATAATCAAATATTATCAAATATGATTTTTTTTAACACGGGTTGTGTGCTTGTAAAGTGACAGTAAACGTACTGTGTGATGTCACATTTTTTAGTTTAAAAGCTTAAAATAAAAAAAAACACAATAATTAAATATATAATTAAATACACAGTTCAAATCCCACAAGTGTCTCCTTTAAGTGTACATTTAGTGACACACTGAAATGGCAACCTGCTGAATACATCGTTCGCTATGATACAGTTTCAGAATACACGCTCTAAATCTTTTAACCCTTTGTCCGCCTGTATGGGGAAGCATCCAGAGGGGATTGTGAAATTATTTTTAGCTGCATCTCCTCTTTCTACGTCATGTCTTTTGACCCTCTGCTAATCTCTTTCTTTGACCCTCACCATTCGTCTACTCATTTCTCTCTCTGTCTCCTTCTGTCTGTCTCTTTCCATCTTCATCTCTCTGTCAAAGGGTGCCACAGTCTCTGGCTTTGCCTTACGTGACTGGAGCTCATATCAGGGAGAATAATTTATGGCGACCATGAATAAGAGATGCTGTGGAGTTTCCAATGATTCAGGTCTGATATGGAAACAGTCTGAAATATTTGGACAGCGGAGGATTGAGTGATCAGTGTTCGCCGGCCTGTTGTTGGCAAACACATGTCAGTGAAACCAGCTGTCAGGAAGACCCATGAGGCTTGAGGAGAGAAGAGGAAAAAGGACAGGGGAAAGCAAAATACAAAATGAGAAGGAATTAAAGAGAACAGAAAAAGAATTGTAAAAAGAAATAAAACAATGGATTGTAAAATGTTGTCCCTTTTTAACTGTTCTCACTTTTTTTAGTCATCAAATTCAACATTACAGCCATCAGTCCAAACCCTGGTTGCCACAGACTACATCACTGACACACTGGCTAAGTGGTGTACAGGTGTTCCTGTGGAAAGCTGATAACTGAACGGCTAATGGAAACGTTAACACTATCATCACGTGCATACTTAGGCTACTATTAACTGTCTCTGTCCCAAAGAGTACAGGGTGTTAATACATCACGAGTTACACTGAGGCCTATCCCGCCTCGCAGAACACATGCACAGTTACTTCTGCCAAAAGCACAAATCGTGATGTGCTTAGCTCTGTAAACCTGTGTCATGTGTCATGCCAAGTGACCTAACCTGTTATGCTTTGTTGAGAATATAGAGATACTCATTTGTAAATGTAAACCCTGTACATGTAAATAAAGACAGACCATATTCACACATTCATAGTGCCCACATGATAAATTCCCATAAGCCACAAATAGGTCAAAGTTTTCATTTATCCAGTGGAATATGTCAACAACTATTGAATGGATTAGACAAAAAAAGGATACTGATCCCTTGACTTTTCTCTGGTGCCACTGTGAAGTTTTTATTTTGTGGTTTTCACTGACAGCTATTGCTAGATTAGCATCACAATCCATTTGTTGCTGTTAAAATGTCACAAGAAATGAAAATGAATGTCAGATTACTTCTTTTGTCTAACCATCAAGTCCCAGTCCCTCAAAATAAATCTTCTCTTGCTTTTCTTTTACTTTTTATCTGCCATACATGACAAAGACAGGCAGCAAATCCTTATTTTTAAAGAGCTGGAAGCAGCAAATGTTTAATATGTTTGCTTGAAAAAGGACTGAAATGAGTTTCAATTCATTTTCTTTCAAACAATTAACTGATTAACTTGGATTGCAGCTCTGGTGATAACTTTCAGATGCTCTGTCATGAAATTTTTTGTGGGACATAGACGCCCCCTCAGCACAAATTGCAATAACTCTGGTGACCACCTGCTTTTCATCAAGTCAGCGTTGTCAGGTCAAACTCTGGTACTTTATTTATGATATATTATGGTTTATGACGTAAAAAACAAAAGACTTTCCCATGAGCCGTTCTGTTGAAAACCAGATATTGTAAGTTGCTAAAGCTTTGCTGCACCTAATTGCAGCTTCACAGAGCTACTTGTGTGTCTGTAGACTCAAGGTAGGACTCCTTCCATCTGTTTTTATAATAAATATATATTCCATTTACATACTGTATGCACAAATGACCGATGATGAATCATTTGAAATTATTTTTAAGTGTTCTTCATTAGTTGAGTTTAAGGAAAGACTGAGGTCCACTGTGACAGGGATTCACATTGCATGTGAGAGTTGGACACGCTACCAAACCATAATGCTTAAGAAGTGAGCAATGGCAGCTTTTCTGTGGGTCAGTTTGAACTGCAACATGTTTTAAAGAGGCCAGCAGCAACTGTTGACTCACAATCACAACAAGAACAACTTATTAAGGAAGATCATGATGAATGTCCTATCTGAGCTGGGTTTTCCCTTCACTGTGGGATTCCTGACAAGATGGATTAGACTACTACCTGGTTCCTGATGTCCACTGTGAAGAAAAGCATCTCCAAAAGCCTTTAAAACCATTATCTGAAGTATGCCGCTGCATTGGAAAACCAGCTGTCCAAAAGTCAAAATGTCTAATGTGTATTTATGAGTGCTATTCAGATCGGAAATTTTAGAAGCATAACTGTGGCAGCTGTGTCATTTTGATGTCACGGGCCGAAGTCTGCATACATTTTCTTGCATAGGAATCCATCGGTATTGGTTTCACCCGGCATCAGTGGATCCCGAACAGACATATGATGGCCTCAATGGGGAGGGATCAAGTAGTGCACTAGCTGAGACATCCAGAGGAAGGGGAAGGGGCTGAACAATAAGTACAGTGTAGCATGGCATGACAGGCTGTATCCAGAGGCCCTGTAACTCACTTCATGAAAAATTATGACATATTTTACAATATACTGGCTTGTCATTCCAGATAGGCTACATGCTACATGTCAAATACACCATGGCGATGAAAACTACCTGGATCTAATCGGCTTTAAAATCAGTCCTGAAAGTATATTAAACTGCAAGTTACTGTGCTGATAGCAGTTCTACTTTGTGATTTACATAGATAATTTAAAAATACTATAGAATCATGTTATGATCAGTTTTAGTTATTCCAGCGTCCTTCCACTGTAGTTTGGTACAATAATATCATACCCATGGGCCTTGGCCATCACAGACAGATCTAAATATAATATAAATATACAATCAAATCAAGTCAAGGTGATACTTAGCTTCTGCCTCTCAGCCTCAGAACAGGAATTTGGAGTTTTGAGGGTTTAGCTGATATTTGTTTAAAGGCTGCATTTGATGTTGGATAATGCTAATGCTAATTATGATTGCAATGTACTGATTTTGTTGTCTGTTAAAAAGAAATCCTTCAAATTATTAACAATCTTAGAAAAGCTGCTTCATGCACACAAACACACACTGTGCTATGGATACCACTAATAGTCTGACAATTCATTTTACAGTGAATACTTAACACTCATCTACAGTGTATGATGGATATAATGCTAGAAACAAATTGTGATGCCGAAATCTACTCTGACTTCTCGTCTCGCTTGCAGTCCCTGTTGAAATCGAATCGGGCGTCATAGAGGGTGCTGTCAGCACTTGGCAGGTCCCCTGTGGATGGGCCCTGAAGCTCCTGGCCCTTCAGATCTCACATACAGTTGATCCCCCTCTCTCTCTCTCTCTCTCTCAGTGGCTGTCTTACTGTCTCTCACTCACCTCATACTCACACTAGATCTCTGGCTTGCAGGGTCGACAGAGCCTCCAGAAACCTCGAAGTCCTCTCAGGCTCATCACTATTCATTCCTCTCATGGTCTGTGTCACCCAGCTGAGATTGAGCAGGGTCAAATGGGGTTGTTTGTGTGTGTCTTCTGGTACTCTACACTTTATGAGGCCTAAATGTGTTCTCGTGGATAGGAAGATGAGAAAAAAGCCCTGTTGCTGCTCATTCTCACTATAAAGGGGCTTATGGTTTGAGATTAGTGTTGACGGGTATCAGTCAAAATCAAAGAAAAGTACTGACTCAAGGTATTACACACAACAGGTTGCTGTTAATGTGTATTATTTTGCTCATACATGACAAAAGTTCAGTTTTCAGACAGTTGTTGCTTAAAATCATTAGCTTGATTATACTTAATTCTTTATAAGAAAGAGGAAGGGACATGGAATAAATAGGGGACAATTGTTAAGGTGTTTTTATATTGAAGTGTTGTTGTTGTTGTTTTAGTCTGTTGAGCTTGTTTGGTGTTGCCCACCAGCATTAAATATTTTAAAATGTTGGGAATATATATTCTACTTTTTTAATGTGGCAAATGCATCTCCATATTTGTAACAAAGTGAAATACTGCAGTCAGTATGATGCTGTTAAACCGCATGGCAAAAGGTTTTTGTTCTCACTTTATTTAATAGGACATTTACAGGAGAAAGGAGTTAAAAGGATTAAAATTGACTGTGTAGCCTTATGTGACAGAATGATTAAAAACACTATAGTCGGATACTCACTCTTGAAGACAGCTCCTCATCTCCTTTTAATATTGGCATCCTTTCACACCTCTCCTCTTTTCTTTTCCACACCACACCTCCAACAGATTAAAAGTCTCAAACCCTCAAACAATCCCCACCAGCGCCTGCCGCTTATTGCATTTCCCAGAACTGCTCTGTTCACCGAACGGAGCGGGTCCGGTAATAGCTCTTCTGTCATCTGGTGGAATCCCTCCCTTTTCCAGTGCCATGCCTCCAGACTGAATAGCAATTTAAATGCCGCTCACTTCACATGTATTTGAAATCTCATTAACTGGATATAAAGACCCAAAGAAATGTGTTGTAAATAGAATATCTTGGCCACGTGGAGGACGGAAAATTTATTCATGATTAGTCTTTATTTTTTTTCCCCTCCACTTCCATTCCCAGAGCCGAGTTTAGTGAATGTCTGTAAAGTGTCAGCAGTCATTTTCAGGGTGAAGCCCAGTATCTCCTCTAAATGCACTCCATTTAAACAGACACAAGGGGCTGTTCACAGACAGAGAAAAATAGACGTGCTTTATGAAAAGGGAAAGTGAATGGCATTGCTTTTCAACTGACATCCACTCTGACGAGCATGGGGGAGGAAATATTTGGGTTTTATATTCTCACACTGTGCAAATTTAAGGAATATTGTTATTATTTTGGTTATTTTAGTCTTTATCTTCTAATTTTAACGCTGGGTAACTTCAGATTTAAATGAAAAACATCCAGTTTTTCATGTTTTTAATGTTAAAAATTCAGAAATTAAGCACGGTGACATAAAATGACCAATATATTACTGTTTAAGCAAAAAGATACTCTCCCGAGCAAAATTTGTTTAAATTATGATTTGTTGAGTGGGAGAAGCTACATTTCAGTTGTTGATCTAGAAAAGTTGGTTATATTTTTATTTATTTTGGTCTAGTATAAATATTTTATTTATATATTTTTATATAGATATATAAGTATTTTTATATAACATAAACATGTGTACAATACACTCTCTCTATATAATCAAAATTGGTTAAGAAATGAGCCAATCAGCTGTTTTATATTGCGGCAGATGGGTGTAAATGGTAATCGGTATTCATTTTGTCAACCAGGGTTAAAATAATAATATTCACACAGGAGCGCTGCTTTGATGTAATATTCCTGTCGTGTTTAAACATCTCAACCTTTAACAGCAATGTTTCTAACCTATTTTTAATTATTTTGTTAGTTCACTCCATCGGTCAGTTTAAGTAAGTTAAAACACAGCTGTCTGAATTTTGACGGTGGGCTTAGGACATCCAAAAAATAAATTCGAAGGAATAACTGTAAAAACTATAATAATCAACTTGTTCTGCGGAAGAAACGTCTGTTCTGTGTCTGGTAAAATAATCAACAGGCGCCAAGGCCTTTAGTCCCACTTTGTCTCTCATCTCATTGTTTCACCATACTGTATGTATCCTTGGCTCCCTGGAGCCTCTTTGCCCCAATAAGGAGTAGCAATAAATAAATAATTGGCAGAATTTGGGAAGATTATGCTTCTGAACTGACATGTTTCACACAGAGGCTGTCCACGCTGCTGTTAATCATCCCTGTCTTAATGTGCGTGTGTGTGTTTGTGTCGTCATCGCTGAGCTGCAATGCACATGGTTCGGTCCTCCAAATTTAGACATTCAGCACACACACATTCACCACGACACTTGCCAAGGGCTGTCAGATAGAGGGCAAAGGGATGTGTGGGCCTAATGAGAGGCTGGCCAGGAGTCAGGAGCTTTATGAAGTCCCTGAGGTGAGTCCTGGACTGGGGCGAAACCACTGTAATCCATAACCCAGTGACACTTATGATTGTTGGCTGCTCAACTCTCTCACTGGAGCCGCAGCACATATTTCATCAGAGAGAAGAAAAAACACTGAGTAGATTATACTCATATTAATCAATTTTTGTTTAGTGAGAGCTCCATGGTTTTGTCTTTAAGCCGTCGCCAATTCAGCCCTTTTAATTTGAGGCACAATTTTGCGGATGAGCTTAAGTGTTGTCTCATTATCTTTTACTGGCCCATGGAAAAGCCCCTCTGCATTCCCTCAGGTGCAGTGGATAAAGCGTGATTGATGTGATGGAGAACCGGGACGATATCAGTGGGACAGAGGAAGTGTTGGATACATGGATGAAGAGACAGATGGAGGATGAGCACCAGAATAAATAATGTTTGCCTCTATGCACACACACACACGCGCACACAAACACACGCGCACAAAAACACACGCGGACACAAACACACGCATGCACAAGCAAAGTCAACAGTCAAAGACTAGAGGGATTTTTATAAATTATCTGGTTAGGGGTGGTGTCTCCATGTTGAACCACAAACATTATCATTACTGCATATTTATTTGTTAACATATAGTTGAAAAAGTGTGTGGTTTTGTAAAAAGTTGTTTTTAGTGTTGTCTCATAACAGTTCTTGCAGTATTTACATGTTTTCTAACCCAGTACTACACAGTACAACACATTGTGTGTCTGTTGTCTGTTCTTTCATAATTTCATGCCGTGAGGTGTGCCTCATCAAAATGAAAAAAAAGAAGATTTGAAAGATAGACGACACATCCCGTGTGTGACGGGGATTGATGGGACGAGCGGATATGACAGATGTCGAAATTACTGAAAACACAGATGTTTCTTTGCAGAGTTGAACAGAGGAACTCTGAATGCAGATACAGTAACGTTTTGTGACATTTATTGTTGTTCACTTCAAATGAAATCCCACATGTCACTTCCTGTTATAAAAGGACAGCATATCAGTGCGCTCCTTTTGGAGGAAAATGTGTTGTAAACTTTCACTTAAAAAGATAATACAGATACTTTTTAAACGTTTACTTTGAATCAAGTTCAAGTATTCAAACTTGTTTGGAAGAAAGTATTAAGTATTTCAAGTTATCCTAAATAAAACCAGGAGTTTACTATTTTAAAATATCAAAGTCCATTTTTTTGTAAGATAAATCAAAAGTTGTCACTGGCCAGCTTTTGGTGATACAATGAAAATCTATAATCAAAGTCCAATCATTTTTTATACTGTCTAGACTGTCTTAATACACACAAACGTGGATGCACAAGTTACAATATATCTTAACGTCAGCAGAGCACTTCAGTCGAGATTGTGGACAAGACACAACTTTCCACTTTTGATTATGATAGCAGAAATTGTGCTGAATGCACTTACCGCTTCTGCACTGGACCGCACGACTGTTTCCCCACACAGTTATCCAATAGAGTAAATAACATTATGAAGGTTAGGGAGCCATCTAATCAATTTCTGCAGAGTTTGATGACAAGGTAGAGTAGAGCGTGGAGTCAGGATCATATTACTTGTAACACAGACTAGACTGGACTGTACTGAGACAACATCAGCTCAATTGGTCTTAATAGCTTGTGTGCTTCTTCACAAGGTCAAAACGAATGCCTTGCAATGGAAAAATACAGACAAAATGATAAATTGATGAAATAGCTGAAATGCTTTTAGAGTTAGCAGATTAGTTTAAACTTGTAAGGATTTGATCATTAGATAAGTGCAAGGCAAAAGGACAAATGAATTCACATTGAGCAGGCTGTTTTACTCATGTGCTGCATGCACAAGCTGGGTAGAGGGTAAAGAGTTACAACGTACAGCCCTTACTGTGTGCATATCGTGCTGTGTGCATATGCTTAAGTGTGCACTTATGAGGCTGAATGTGTTTGCCTCTCATTGCAGAGAGGATTAACCATCAGGGAGGCTCGCAGCTCCCTCTGAGCCCAGGGAGCGGTAAAACAAGGCAGCGTCCTCAGAGACATGTTTTATTCACCCACGTCTCAGTTCATTTTCACCTCTCCTCCATCCTGATGTGTGTGTCAGCTGTGCCCCCGATCGCCCTCCCACTGTTCACCTTTTATTGTTGAGGACGTTAATCAATAGTGAGTGCTAGAGAGTAGAAAGAGATGCTATTGAGTTTGAGGGGATGTAACATCTCTGAATACAGGTGCTGTTTGCTCCTTGTAAGACTGAATGACCGACTAACTGAAATATTTAAAACTGGAGCGCAGAGCCCGAGGAGAACTGTTTTATTACTTTGTCGAAGAGTAATGGGCAGGAAAGCACATCAACAGGGACAGAATTTGAGTCATTATAATTCTTGGATATCAGCTCCCTCTGCTGGCCGCTTCCCACTTCACTGTGGGGCCAACAGGAATCCGATTAATACGCTTGAGTCATTAAAACTGCATCATTCAAAGGGAGTGTATTGAACATAGGAGTGGTAAGGAAAATATAATCCATAATCAGCAACTAGTAACAAGTCATAAAAAGCAAGTGAGAAATCAAGCCGTTCATCTGAGAGATTGATGCTTTTTAGGGTTCTGAGTCTTTAAAAGTTAAGCTTTATGTCTAATTTGGGGAATTAGCTGTTTCCCATTCAAATCTATTGCATGTTGGTGTGTTGTGTCACAATGAAGCAAAGATGTGGCTCACAGGATCATTTGAAAATCTCATTTCTTATGTTTTATCTTTTAAAAAATGGCACAGTACAACGCAGACGCAGAGTTTTTCCCCGCGTTCATTGGATCTGATTGACAGGATGATTGCAGGCTCTATTCACAGCTGCAGCTGTGGCAGCGTGCACCATCTCCGCTGAAAAGTGTTCGCACATCTTCTCATGTCGTGTTTTACATCTGTCAGTATCACAACATCATTTGGTGGAGAAATGGGAAAATGCAGAAGGAAGCAGCTTGTCTGAACGTGAGCCAAGGGGAGAGTCTAAATGTGTTGAGTGTCTGGAAAGTAGGTGAAAATAAACAAAAATCAATTTAAATATGAAATGAGGTCTGCTAAATTACCCAAATCACATTTTTTGTCTTACTGTGGTCACTCTTGGTCAACAGTTTTCTTGTCTTTACATCACGAACAGCGGTCATCGTGTGTGACAGTGAGCTGACAGACACACACAACACTTAAAACGCTCTCTTTTGTTTTACACCAGTTTCACATGTGCTGAACATTAAACCCAGTGCTCATTCATCCACCCACCTGTCAAAAAAGATGAAAATATCTTTTAAGTCAGTGTAGCAGAGACACACATATGTGTCTATTACCGCTCACTCTATCTGCATGGGATCTACACAGATGGCTTACACACGGATATCGTGCTGCGATCTTCCCAGAGCTCTTATTACTGAAGCTCATATATCACTGTGACAGAATATTTAAGTTTGAACATTCATCCTTTGATAGGTAATAAATAACAGTCAACTTTTGCCATTAGCTGGTTTACAAAACAGGGGCCGCTATAGTTTACCCTCACATCTCAAGAGACTTGGGCATTTCAAGAGCTTCTTGAAATAACAAACTCAGAGTTGTAAGAAGTGCACAGGTTACAAGGAGTATAAAGGTCAAGGCATTACTAGCCTAAACACTCCTGTGGTCATAATCTTTTTGGCTTCTGTTACTTGAATATTCGCGGCAACAACATTGCCTCGTAAAAAAATCTGCAGATTACGAAAGCGGTAAAAAAAAAAAGTCTGCAGTCTACCTACAAATTCTATATGTTACAGTTTAATAAACAGTGCAATAATATAAGATCAGTGTTAATGTAAGCAGGCTGTATATGCTGCATATAGGCAAAAAACAAGTCCACCGGGATGCACCATATGTCCAATGTTTTGGTTGATTTCCACAATTTGATGCTTCTTACTTTCATACATACATAAAAGTGTTTTTTGTCCCCACCTGTCGCTCTGTTGCAATCATTTGGTCATCTGTAGCGAGCCTTTTAGGTAATTTTTAATTAAAAATGTATAAATCAGAATCAAATATCACCCAGTTATGAAAAAAACAAGAAAACAATCAGTCAATAATAGGAAATATATATTTAAACTTGATCTTGAAATGATCCTTCAGTTTTTTAAATAATATTAATGCTATAAAGATTTAAGACTCAAACTGAGTAGAACCACTGTGTTGTGCTGGTACTCCAGCTTCTACTGCTGTTGCCAGACTCACTGTACAGTTTCTTTGATTTATCACTTTCTGAGGGTCCTGATATCTCTCTGTTCAGATTTTGATGGGAGTGATAAAACCAGGCAGTAAAGTAATGTCAGCTCTCTATAACCACAGCTGGTGTTACTCACAGGAGGGCTGCTTTGATGTTGTTCAGACATTTGGAGAGAGTCTTTGGGATCCACATCGTGACTGACAGGGCAGATAGAAGAAACGCCTACAGTACATAGCCACATACGGACGTCACTATCTCCGTCAGCCATGATCAGCGCCGTAAACTCTCATATGTCTCAGATGTTCACATTATCATTAAATCAGAGGTGATTGATGGGCTTCGTCTGGAAAGTGGGCAGAAGCACTCGCAATGAAAATGTGGTTGCTGTGTCAAACGTGGAGCACGTCCAAAAATAAAAAGTGCATGAGTTACTTACCACATAAAAAGCCATAATTCAACATTGCATTACAGTAATCCTTCCTTATTACCTTAGCTGCATCAGCATGATTCATTTGATGCAAACAGCTTTTTATTATATTTAGACATTTGAACATAAATTAACATAGTCTTGTATGTAAATATAATCTAAGAGCCTATAATATACATTTATCTTTTTCAAGTTCATTTCACAAAACCACTATGATGAGTAATGGTGTATGCTATGTATTTAAAACTATGGATGCCCAAACATTTTCCATCAGAGGGTCCAAGCTGAAATTAAATTGCGGGCACATGCCAAAAGTTAACATTATATTGAATATTGTATAGTTTGCATTGCATTTTAATGTTAAGATGCAAAATGGTTCTAGGATCCAACATTTCCTTAACTGACTGACCTCTTATGCAAAGCCTCACTCTCCAAACTGTGCTCAGATTATGAAAACTAACTGGTCTTACATATTTAAAGAGAATTTCTACCTTACAAAAGATAAAACAACTTCAAAAACAATTTATATTACGACTTTATTTTTCTATTTTTAATGTTCTCTGTTAGTCACATCTGGTAGGCTAAATTAAAACTAATAGCGGGCCAACTCTGGGCAAGTTTTGGTTGCTGCAGTTTCAGCCAAGACAGAAGAAGAAAGAAGCCAAGAACTCTCTCAGAAATACAACAGTGCTGTTCCACAGCCAAAATATTATACAAAACATGGCCGACTTTGGATGCAAACTAGACTTGAAATCCTTGTTGCCCTCAGGTCATCACATCTTGGAACAGGTGTCTTAGCTTCACTACTCGTACACACGACAGTGTGAGGGACAAAGGTTAAATCTGATTCAGTGAGGAACAGCAACACACTCCTGATTACTCCAGGTTAGGTGGGTTCTGATGAGATCTGAATAACAAACTTTGAAGCTGGGGAGAAAACAAGATGACTCCATAGTGGAACATATATGTCATGGTTTTGAGTTGAGTTCCTTGTTTTGTTATTTCCTGTTTTATTTTGAAAAGTGTTTCCCTTGTGCGTCTCTGTGTACTTGTTTCCTGTCTTGATTAGTTGATTGGTCTCACCTGTGTCTCGTTTTGCTGCCCTCCCCTGTCTATTTAAGTTTGCCATTGCCTTTGTTCCCTGTTGGTTCATTTTCCCACCTTGTTTCCATGTGCTTTCTTTGTGTGTCTGGATTTCTGTTTTTTTGGATTTTTGATTTTTGAATTTTTGATTATCATGTCATGTTCGGACTGACTACCTGGATTTGACCCTGCCTGCCTTGACCTTCTGTAAGCCTAAGCCAATAAATAAATTGTTAAAAGATCTTTTGCTCCTTGTCCCTGTCTGCATTTGGGTCCTGCTCTCTTCCTCGTGACCAAGCCTTATCAATATAAACATTAGAAAACAGTTGCTCTACAGAGCAACCTTGCGCCTACAGTGCGCAACTGACTGTGAAGCAAGGTATTGCTGGGAAAAGAGCAGTCTACTTACCCCTCCATGCTGAGAAAGTGGGAGGGACAGAGTGGGAGAGACAGTCTTGGCAAAAATACTGGTGACTCTGCTGACCTGCCTGGGGGTCAAATGTCCAGAGGTTTCTGAACTGACCACTATGCACTCTCCCATGGCTCGGCGGTCTCAAGGACACCCGATATAAACCTCATAAGCTTTCTCTGCAGCCACTCCTGGATCCCTGCTGTTAGTGTCTTTGGACAAATTGCACTTTATTTCGTCTTAAAGACTTTGCATTTCCATATAGTCTCTCTTTTCTTTACAGCTGTGGCCATGGATATAATGCATGTTTCTGTCTTGTGACACCTCAGCTGGCTTGTGTCGGCAAGATCAAGAGAAAAGAGTTTGACCTTTCCCAAAAATTTCCTCATCAAATGATAAAATGTTCATATACCATATGTTTAAATTAGATTCACCACCTGCTGCTGCTGCTTTTCCAATTTAGAGTGAGATTGAGAGTGAGACTGCTCCTGATGTTTTGATTCTGTTGATTTTGCTCTGATTCTTCTAATTTTGTGGACTAAAAGAGACAAAAACATTTAATAGTCTATTGAGCAGGTGCTCTATATGCTATTCAACAGATCAAACTAAGAAAAATCATTATTTTCTTTCAGTTTTTTTCTGAGAACTGTGTATGTTCACAAGTATCGGAAGCTGGAGTCTCTTGTTTTGAGTAATGACCTCCATGAGCAGCTTATTATGGCTCAACAATGCCCAAAAAAATATTGTCATTCTCAGAACTTGTTCAAGGGAAACTCGTGCTGTGCATGAGTCATGTTTTTTCAAGTTTGTCTTGCATGATTACATATGTTTGTGTTAATATGCCCTTGTAACAGTTTCAGCATTAGGTTATTACCAGTTTTTTTAAACTGGCAATTATCTCAGTGAACACTGGATGGCATTGTTGCTGTTCAAGAACCCTGCAATTTGCGGCAGCACTTCATTTTTCTTCACTATGTCTTAGAGGAGGCAGAAACTATGCTGTACTGAATTCCAATGTATTGTTGTTTGATTTACATATTCAAATTTGCATATTTGATGTATTTATGTCTTTGCTTCAAAATCTAATCAGAGCGAGGCTGATATCCGACACAGAGGATCAGATTCAGGGAAAGCCTTTCCCAGTCAGGCTGCAGAACTCATCAAACACCTCGACTCACACATGCCACACCTGGTTCCTCTACTAAACCTGTTGTAGCAGTGCAAATAATAGTTAACCTAAATAAAGCACCACATTGACAGGTGTATTTCAGTGAAGAGGTGACTAAACTGACTCAGAAAAAGTTTTTTTTGGGCACCTTTATTTTTGTCTGCCAACCATTTTATTCTTAATGTAAAGCTACAGTTAAAATGCTCACGGGATGCATTTTATTTAAAAAGAAGAGTTTTATCACGGTGTCGCTTCTCACCATCTGCTAGAGGTTAACGGTTCTGTTGACACACTGTTCTCCACAGGAACATACAGTAGCTGTCTGGAAGCTGCCCTGGAATAACAGACAAACCAGATTTTCCAGTTTGGCTTTGGCACGCCTAGTTCACCTGTATTTTGTTCTGGACACCAGATACTTCGGGTCATCGAGTCACTGAAGAACATCACTGTCAGTGAGGAGAAGTTACTTTAGAGGCGTAAGTGTGATCAGGTATGAAGTGAATGTATCTCTTGAATTTAATAACTGATGAATTATCCCTGCAGGGAAAATGATTTTCAACTTAACATTAAGTAAAAGGTGAAACAGGAGATGATTACCTGTCAACGGTTGTGAGTCTGTTGATCAGTTATTCAGCATATTCTGAGTATTTCAGTTCCTACTGCTGATACTCCCCTCAGGCAAGAGCCTTGCACCTAATTTAAAGACACTGCTGCCATTTTATGCGATATTATTTTAATAATAATGATACATATGGTTGAGTTTTTCATCTGAAAAATGTAACAGCTGCAACACAATCACACACTCAAGCTCCACTCCAACATACAAAACATCTGGAGAAATGAAATCTTCCATCTTATTTTTAAACAAACCACTTCTGTGGCTTTTCTGCAGTTTAGTATTGATGACAGAAATATTTTGATCAAGGCTTGTTATTCAAAGTTTTTACTTGAATCCCTGCCTCTGTGAAAGCCGAATAAAGAGGGATAATATTTTTTTCGTTTAAAATGATCTTACTTTGAAATGCAAATGAGACTAATGACTAATTGTGAAACAAGTGCTTTTTTTTTCATCAGCATGTGGACCAAAAATGAAATGAATACATAATGGTTCAAAATCTCTCAGAAAGAGAATATGTCTCTGTCTGTCTCTAGTTTGTGCTCAGGAATAAAAGAGAAAGAAACATAGATAAGTCTTAAAGTGCGTGTACTGTATAAAAAAATAAATGGTCATTAAGTAGAGCTCCTGAGGCGGTGAGAAAAGATGAGAGGCACCTTTTAAAAGAAAACGGTGAAAAATCAGTCTTGCTGATCTGGCAGTAGCAGTGTCAGAGGCAGTGGTCTCCCCTTGTTTGTGACCTCTGTCAGATGACAGTGAAGGTCTCCAATAAGCAGCAGTGTTGGTGAGTAGCACTCACTGAACTGTCTCTTCCAATAGTAGTCCCCTCACATCCTCTTGAAAGAAACAAGTGCCTCAAATACCAATTCTGGCCTTTCCCCCTAATTGTTTTCTATGCTCTGCTGGATCTGTCTTCAACGTCGCTCTGTTCAACAGCACAAACTGCAGTACCATAACCTCCACTTTAATGGTACTTGAATGCAACGTTGCTTACTCCCAGCGGGTAAGAGTGAGGAAAACCCTTGCTTGGAATAACTATTGAGGTTAAAAAAAAAAAAGATGCATATGTTTTATAAGCAGCATCTCCAGGGAGGACAGCAGCAGCAACAAAGCTGCCGAAGTGGATTCTTCTTCTTGTATCTGGCGGCCAATTTGAACTTTTCAGTGGATGCAGCCACATAATCCTGTGTCCTTTCCACATTGGTCTGGATGTGTTCAATGTAGGCCCCTTGTTCCTCCACCAGCATGAAAATGTCCATGAACAGGTCCCTTAGCTCCTTCATATTGTTCTCCAGGCTTAACAACTCCTGTTGGTGGAGAAGGATAACAGGATTAATACTGTAGATATGAGGAACATTAATCAGACGCTGGAGGTGGTTTGGAGCAAGAGCTGGAAGACTTATAAGATGAAATAATGGAACTGAGCTCTTTATACATATCATAAAACAACATAACCATCACCTCAGCAGTAACAAAGTACAAACATTATCTCTGTATGCTATGAGGTGATGGTTCACATGGATGTATTGTATTCAAGTGGAGCTGTGAAGTTGTTCCACCAAATCCGCAGTATCTATACCCCCATGTAGTTCATTCCAACAGTTGTGCCAATATTTTCATCTTCTGCAGTTAGACCCTCTAACAAATTAATTTCCAATTTCGACTTTGGCTTTATTCCCTTTCTGCCACTCAGTTTGATATAGATATGTGTGTGAGACATGCGATCGTCACACGTTTCTGCCATTTGAGACACATGGCAATGATGAGTGAATTTCTCATGCCTATGAATCACAAGCCTTCACAGTATCAGACAGCTCAAGATGTTAACTTCCAGCGAGTGTAATTTACATCCAGAATGAATAGCTATCAGCTATGGGGCCACAGTACAAATGTGTGCATTTACCCAATAAGCATCAAATTGTAGTTTATACGAGACATTCTTGCTGAGTTGTGGCACTAAGGCTTGTTTGATTCATCAGTATTTATTTGATTTTGATTATTACTTAACATCCAGTTGAACATATTGAAGGTCTCAGGCGAGAGATTCTCTGGTATAGCTACCACTATAATGAAATAAAAGGAATTCACTGTTGTATTTTCTTGTTTTATAATGCAAACAAAGACATAATCCAAAACCATGCACAAAAGATAAATCTTTAAGCTAAAAGCTTGGAGACAAAAATCACGAGTCACATGGTGGTTTTGTCATACCTTGTGTCGTTGTTCAATCTCAGACAGTTGTGACCGTGTGATTCTGACATCATTCAGCAGGTTCTCATTGAAGACCTCCCATTTTCCAGTGGCCACCATCTCATTCGCCTCCTCTTCTGTCACATCCCTTCCAGATACCTCCAGCTGCCGGATAATAAAGTGCTTACAGCGCTCCTGCTTGGTCAGCAGACCTTCATTATACTGCAACATTACCTGGACATAATTACAGCAAAAAGAGAGTATAAAAAAGAGGAGAGGGAGGGAAAATGAAAAATGAGAAGATATTTGATTGTTGCAGTGCAATAAAAGATATAATTTTTCATAATGCTTTTTCTGTAAACTTAAATATGGAAAAACAGACAGTGGCTTCCTGCTTTCTTGCACTGCTATAATTTTATAAATTAGGTTTTATAATTTCATTTTTATTAAAATGTTACTGTTTCTTCCAACCTACAATGATGGAAATTTTAGGCACTTTTTTAGTTAAAAATCTATCATTTCTATTCAGACTTTCCACTGTCTCTCAAGCTCCAAGTAAACCTTATTTTAATGGCTCAATCCACATATAAATGTGAAACTTATCATCCAGTTCCCATGCACTCAAGGATCCTTGCCAGTTGTTAAACTGTTGTGAAAGTTTCCATAGCAGAGCAGTTGAATCATCTTGCAAACCTGCTGGAATTTGCGATACAGGGCTGCATGCTGGGAATGTTGTATTCTTGTTGTAACAGCAGTTGGTCCCTGCTGGTCCTCAGTCCTTTGGGCCTGTTTTGAAAGGGCATCTAAACGTCGGTGAAGGCTTTCAGCCTGGAGCTTGATGTCCCGAGTTATACTGCTCTCTTTCTTCATCACACTGAAACGACGCATTGTTGCAACCAGCGTCTTCTGCTGCTGGCTGAATTTGAGGACCTTTTGGAAGTTTGGGGTTGAAAGGAGACAAAATTTGTGTTCAGTATCACTTCTGACCAGAAATGGAAAATGTAACCAGAAATGGAAAAACTAACAAAGATCAAGCACTTAAAAAGCTCTTCCCCCAAAAAAACTATCATAAAAATCAACAGCATAAAATAATGCAACAAGATTCTAGATATTACACAAAAACAAGAATAACAACAACAAAAACACCTCTGTCTCCAGCACGGTGATATCATCTCGGATTTGCTGAGCCTCAGACAGGAAATTCTCAATGACTGGCTCCTCCTCGAACACCACAGCCTGTGGCGTTATGACCCCGACCACCACCGAGTCATCATTATCCCCTTCCACTGAGAAAGGGTTGTTATTCTCACTTGCTGCCTCTGAAAAGTCTTGAACTCTCTGCTGCAGCTCCTCCAAGCGGTCTCTCATTGTGGAAGAGCCCTCACCACGGCCAGCTCCTCTGGACACAAACTTGTAGGTAAGGATCTTCTAAATGCTGATGAACAAACACTGAAAAATAAAGAACATGAACCTTGAGCGAACTTGGTTGCTTCAGAAAAAGAATAAATCAGGGACACCAAATATATTATTATTATTAGAAGTTAATATCATTTTAACAATAATATATCAGCTAAAGTGAATTTAGCGTGGATGACAGTACAGTTTAACTAAACTGTAAACAAATGCAAACTTATGGATGGCTCTTTCTCTGTCTGCATGAAGTGTGAAGGAATGTAAACTGTGAGACTGCCTAAATGAATGTTATTTCTGGGATGGCTTGTCATAACCAACCCCTGCCCAATGGTTTAATGCACAGAAGTCATCCGAGAAGTCAGAAAAACAGATGATTTGAGGAATCAGGGGACTATATGACATATTCCAACAATGTTTGCTATACTGTTGGAAGAAGAGCCAAAACATTGTTTACACTGATAAAAGCCTTTAGTGCTTTTCTTTGTCCATCTATGAATATAGGAATACTCTCCAGTTCTGACATAACTGTTGCTATTGCCACACATTATAAAACCATGTGGTGTACTTCACTTTTTCAGGACAGTTTCGATCGATTAGACGTTCAACAGCCAAATAAAAAACAATTGTTTTGGGGTTTTAATCGATTTATAGGTTGACTGTGATTTTTCATACAGAAAAATATACAGTCAGAAAATGCAGTTTTCAGCCTCCTTGATACAGAGATCTAGTTTTTTTATCTGCTTTATATTGTATTAAAGTGAGTGTGAGGGACATTTTTCACCATTTTGGCATTTTATTGACCAAATGATTGATTAATAAATCAATCAATTAATTTATGAATCAATTAAATGTTAGCTTCATCCCTACTAAACATCCCGTCCCACCAAAGCAGAGGATTCCTTTATAAAATGCAACTCTTTTAGTTCAGGCAAATGCACAAAAGTACAAAACTGTGTACACGTTTGTGCCCACTGTGAATCAAAGCCTGACCTGTGTTTGCTTATATCACTGTAAGTTTGTTCATCCTGATACGAGCAGAACTGATGAGCCATATCGGCCCTCTGCTGAACACTGAGATATATTTTTAACTGTATGAGAAACAACATGAGATGAACGAGCGGAAAGTTTATCTGCGACATCAGTCAAATTGACTTGGGTTCCTCTTCCCAGGAGAATGCAGTCGGTTGTTTGTGTTCAACAACACACTCGGCAAATAGGAGTGAAGAAACCATTTCAGGCTGTCTTACATTTTAAACATTGACAAGTCTCTGAAATGTGACCTTGATGAGCACATTTACGAAAACAAGCACATGCACAATATGTTAGATTGGGCTGTTGTTAACTAAGCGTGTGTGTGTATATAAAAAGAGAGCAACAGGTACAGACTATCAAACACATATCACTCTCCAGTGCGCAACTCTGCACTGTGATATATCATCCGAAGCTAAAGTAAACAAGTCAGTTTCTCTTGATTAAAATCTGATTTCCTGAATGCCTTCGACAACTGAAGTGCATTCAACCACAAATCCCAATACATTCAAATGGGCATACCAGCATTTTGAAAGTGCCTTAGCAACACAAGGATTTGGGTTTTAGAGGCCTTAAACATAATCTTTTGGAAGCACATGATTGTGCGTTTGGGGGGGGGGGGACAGAGTGTTTGGCTGTTGAGAAGTGAAGCATTTCAAATCACAGACTATCCCATTTCTAGACAGGGTTCAAACAGGAAAGATCCTACCCTGTGTGTGTGTGTGTGTGTGTGTGAAAGAGAGACAGAGAGAAATGATGTTTAAACTTTACAAACTTCTCAGAGTGTAAAAGTATCCTTTGTTTTCGTCGCTTTCCTTTTCTTCCCTCTCTCTCACTACCTGCTCGACCCAGAAGAGCCGATTAAAAAAAATTGCTGAAAGGATTTGGGAGCACATTCTCCAGTGTTTAGCCTAAAAACCTGGAAGAACTGGAGCAGAGTTCGCAAAGCAGAATAGCCTCTCCCTCTCTCTCTCTCTCCCTCTCTATGATTGAACGTTTTGTTCTCCAAAACAAGCCAATATTTTCTCCCTTGTATCCATCTGCTCCTTTCTGTTTCTAAAGGAAATGTTGACATTCTTTCATCTTCATGCAGGTGGAACAGTTGGAGTCCCCGGAGTTGTAGTTTATCACAGGACAAACAACTGCACAAAGAAGTGCATGCTGGTCTTTCAACTTTACCAGAAAAAAATAAATAAAATTCCAAAAGTTATAGATATTTAAAGTGTTGCTACTTTTCTCACATTTTTATGTTGAAGTTAGTCTTTCTAATAATAATAAAGAAGCATGAAAAAGGGCCAAAAGTATCAAATTTAGGAATTATTTCCAAACACTAGCTCTCCAATCACAGTATACTGCTGGGCAAATCAAGTTTTTACCTGATGTTGTTAGTTTTCCATCATGGGCTGTTGAGTATTCCCATTGAGAGCTGACCAGGAATGTAATCCAAGATAAGCCCACATGTTCCCTAATAACATAATGCCATCTTCATATCTGCTTACATTCACCTGACGCTCATCAGCTGTGAGTTATGGAGTTAAATATCCTGTAACAGTTATGCCTCCAACTCTTTAACAGGACAGTTACACTCACAAGCAGGGGAAGTTCTGAAGAAGTCTGGTTGAGTCAGTTTCAAGCACCTCCCCTCCTGCTGGAGACAGACCTGGCATTGGCCAATAGGAAAGGAGCAGAGTGGAGGTCTATTTACTTATCTAAAGAAATGAAAGGTGACGTGATTAAGTAAATGAGGAGGGAGAAACAACCTGGGCGGCACAGGGAGCTCCCCTTAGGCTTATTCCTGAACCGGAAAATAGAGTAGAGTAAATAGAAGTGTATTGTGTACATTGCAAAGGCCAAACAATAGGGATTGTGGTTAGGGTGTCAACCAGGGCGTTCGGGTTTCTGATCCACAAAGTTAACTTCTATGTGAAGCGTGCAGGTTCGCGGGGCAAACCCTCTTTGTCTGGGGGTATTGTACTCCTTAGGCCCCAGTAACTCCGCTGAGTACTTTTGACAGATTTCTACTGACAAGCTCTCTAACACCCAGGCGCCTTTTCAACACGGGAAGGGACGCAGTCACTCTTTGCTATGCAGCATAACACGCTGTGCAAAGCTGTTTGAAGTGCGGCGTCAGGGAGAGAGGAGAGACAAGTTTTGAGGATGAGAAGAGTTTGGTGGGGACAAGAGTTCAGTCTTCGTCACTTGAAACTTTGGAGGCTTGTTGCAGAGTTTCTGTGATTTTTTTTTTTTCCCCTTCCCGCTGTGAGATGAAAAGTCATGTAACTTCAAAATATAGCAGCTATGGTGTTGTGGCCAGAGATGCATGCGAGGATATACTTAAGATGAAGAATCAGATATTAAATGACTTTTGATCAAATACCTGACTTTTGTCTCAAGTCTCTACACACGCTGTATTTTTCATTAGTTCATCAGTTTGAAACAATCTCATGGCCCAAGGCTTCTGTTCCTCTGTCCAAACCATAGAGGACCAATTAATCCTTTAATGTAAGTCTGGAAATCACCAAAACAGTCATGATAAAGCTTCCTCATGACAACAGTAATGTCACCAACCAACAAACAGCTTCCAGTGGGTGGTGGTGTGCTGCTTCAGTAAAAAAATTAAAAGCATATTAACCATATGATGACTACGCAGAATGCTGTTGGTAAAGTTTTATCTCTGTGGTACCAGATGCTACACTATGTCTGTAATAATGCCGCAGTGGTGTGTTAACTGTGAGTCATCTATCCCTAATGGCAAGATATTATGACAACAAAGCAAAACCGGTTTTCCGAGTGTCAGAATTCACCTTCATCAGCACCACGGGAACAAGCTAACTGTACTGTATGTGAACCTGTTTCCGCTCCTTTTTTCCTTGATGGTTGTCTTCTTGGCATCACTGATTAAGGAGAATGGGTTGAATGGGATTTGCTCTCTGTCTCTCTCACACACACACACACAAGCAATCACAACGTCCTCAGACCTTGAGGCAAAGTGGATCTTGTCTCAACGTTTCTTAATTGTTGCTGCTCCGTGTGTGGAATCCAGATAAGCTTTGATAGAAGAAATATCAACCAGGTTGCTGAAGTGTTTGTGTGCCAACATGACAAAACCTCTCAGGTGTGCTACGTCATTGGCTGTGAACAAGCTGCAGTGTAAAAGGCCAAAAAAGGAGAAGAGGTGTTATAGTTAGTGCAAATTTCAGTTTTGTTTTTTTTTCTCAAAAATAAGATTCAGGGTTATAGGACCAGGGCACACTATGGCAGGAACACATGACAGCGTTTCAGGAGTCAGGCCTGACACCAGCGGCAAAACATGACAACCACATCAATCTGAACAAAGGACCGAAGGATCTGGGCAGAGGTATAAAGTAAGAATCTGCTGTTGAGAGAATGAAATGAAGGTGGGAATGAATGCTCAGGTGTGAGGAATGAGTTGATTGCAGTAATTAGAGGACACATGAGAGTGATAGGACCTGGGAAGCAAGGAGAACAGGGGGAAAGGAACTAAAACACCATGGAAATGGTCAGTGCAGCTGGAGGAAGTGATATAAACCAACACATCATCTCCTGTAACTCCATGTTTGTGTGGTGTTAACAACTTTGACCTTGACTCCATACAAGCAGGAATAAAACCAACAAAAGAAAATGTTTAGTGGGTGGTAAAAATCTTTTCACATATTGCAAATCCATTTATTTGCTTACATGTAATTTATAACATGGTCATAGGTTGCTTCTTTTCACATACAGTGGCCTCGATTAGTTAGGAAATTCAATTGAATGCTCTGGGCAATCAAATACGAGTGTCCATGTTCTTTCCACAGCAGGACACTCAAAAGCAAATGAAAACAATAAAGCTGTACGAATGGCTTCCGGACGATCCTCAGAGAAGCATGTGAATGTAGCATAGAGGCTACAATGGGAATTGGAGGTGAGTAAACTTTGCAAAGTGACACTAACTTCAGTTTAAGAGAACCTGAATTTGTTATAGTTCATCTGTCTCTGATGTCTGTTGCAAATATCAAATATGAGTATGAAAAAATCTTGATGAGACCAACCATCAGCACAATAATCTTAAAACATGACCGGGTAAAGGTTACAGTAGTATGAGGGGAGTACAAAGAACAGAAGGTACTTCAGCATAAAAAGCACGAGTTTAAAAAAAAGTGATGTGGAGTTTCACCTCGAATACACTCAGTATGAAGGAGTGTGTCAGGTTGCCTTGGTCACTGTATCAAGTGGAGTTTGTCTCAGTGTAGCTCTTGCAGGACTCTCTGGGTATTACTGTAATTGAAGGGATGTCATAAGCTTTGCTTTGATATTCTTCACTGTAGGGACCAGAGAGAGAGCAAGAGCAAGAAAGAGGGGAAGGTAAAACAACAACTCCCAAACAGCCTCTCCGCTCCAGCCTTGAGAGTGATAGTTAAACACTGCCAGAGAAAATATGCACTGTTTTCTCTCTGAGTGGGAGGAAAGGGAGGATCAGATGCAACTGATATGGCTCTGGAAGCCAATACTAAAGCTGACATAGTGATACTGTTAGCCTTAACAGTATGTTCAGTATGTTATGACGTTAACTATTTTCACGTCACTATTCAAAGTCCACAGGCAAGGTAAAAAAGTAAAAGGTCTCCAGTAACAGCTGGATTAGTTAAATTAAGGCAGGTTTCTCAAAGTTAAGCTTAACTTAAACTTGAACAAGGCGCTTTCCCACAGGATCCTTCTCAACATGCAAGAACAACACGACAGGGCAATATACACCTTTAAACAAAGACCAGTATCAGGCTGATATACTGGTCCAACACTGGCAGAAAGAGGGAAAGGAGAAAGAGGAGATAAATGAGTGAGGGGGAAAGACGGTCAGAGGGGCAAGGATAATGAGGTCAAAACCATCTTCATTAAGCCAATCGGAAAGATTGATGCTGAGGTCGGTGGCCTTGCCTACTGAAATGAGGCAATCAGAGATCTGGATATTAAATGTTCCTTTTGGCCACTGTATGAGATTGTGCCTGGGGTCATTTAGGTTTTAATTTACAGTTAGCCAGCTAACCAGCACAGTTTCTAATTGCTAACCCTGTCAAACTTCTCACTGTTATCTAGCCACAAGTCTCAGGCTGTTCACCTTTTTAGCTGCACGAGAGCTACTCAATCACATAGATATATACCGATAGGTCAGATATAAACATACACATGCAACATGTGGTGAGAGCTAACAGCAGAGAAGCCATGTTTGGAGCCAGTTAAAAGAATTATAAAATAGGTGCCTGGCAATTAATTCAAACAAGTGAATCCAGCTATTGTCAACTAAGTGTAAACAGGACAGACCGCAGAACAATCAAGTACAAATGTTTGTAAAGGGAAAACACTGCTCCTCGAGGGAAAAGACTTTTGTTTAACCACCATCACAAGACTGGTGGGAGAGTTGAATGATGGGATACAGGTGGCTGCATGTGATTGAGAAAAAGACTAAATCTTTAATCCCTGATCTTATTTTGATTCTAAATTATCATTATGTAAGTGTACAGGGCCTACTAGTTTACAATCCCTGCTGCTAATTAATTGTATTCCTCTCATATCCCACATTGAAATCAGTCCCAACTGTGTTAAAAAGCTGGAATGAATAGCAGCAGGCCCTGATCCTCTCCTGAGAGCCACTGCTGCTCACAATCAACAGTGTATGGCTTCAGACCCTCCTCCTCTCGTTAAGCTAGCAATTCAAACGTGGGTCATTTCACCCCCTAGTGTCATGAGACTGTTATATCATTCTGCCTCCATCAGCACTGTAGGAGCACACTATGTAGTTACTATTGTCGGTTTTGAGACACTATAGCAACCAGATTACCTGCCATGTTAACGTGTCATATAGATCTAAATAAAGACATATTATGATTTCTGTATTGGACTGTGTGCAGTGAAAACTGTAACAACCTTGCTCAACTTTCTTTCTTAGGGAATTCAAGAGGGCAATGGTTGTTAATGGTATCATACAGTTAAATTACAGTATGTTTAATGCAAGGCTACAAAGATTAAAGACTTTTGATTAAAGACTGCCCCCCACATGCACTTTTCCAACCTAGAGCATGGATAATGTTTATTTTAATGCAGCCAGTTCTTTCTGAAGGACACCAGCATGATAGTAAACTAGGCGGTGATAGATCCTGAATGGACTGGCGAGCTTGTGTCCACCTGAAGGGAGGAGCAAACACATTTAGTCAGGACAAACAGACAGTGGAGGCCAGGATTGTGTGTGTGGTCCCCTATAATACTCCCTCTCTCTTTCTGTTTGCTCCAACAGGGATTTAACAGAACGAATTAAGCAAACATCAGCTACAGAAACAGACCAATTGCTGTAAATAAACATTTATCCCCCAGGCTGTGGTAGACCTAAGCCTTGATAAATAACAGTTTAGGTAAAGGTATGTGCAAGGTTGTGTAGTGTATTCTGGTGATTGTAGCGTGTGAAATGCATGTATATTTACTGAATTTGCATCTGTGTACGTATGCAAATATGCACAGAATGGTTTGCCCCATGCAGATTTAGTTTATACCTTTTCTTAATTTAGCCTTTTTAAACTTTCTATTCACTGTAATATTTTTATTTGTTCTATATTTTAAAAATGCACTGTTTTATTTTGTGACTGCTGAGCTGTAGTTAAGTCGACTAATGTTTAACTTTATGGTATAAGTTGTCAGGTGAGAGAGTATGACCTAATTTTTCTGAAGGTTAATGAAGCAGGCACATTTCAATCATAAAACATGCTTTTGTCAATAACTGTTTAGGCTTCATTGTCATGCTCAAATTATTTAGCTAAATTCTTGATATCTTATCGTAAGCGCCAGCATCAGCAGATATATTTAGCCTGTTGTAAATGAAGAAATTGAAAAATATTTCCCACACATAGCACAAACCGTAGCACAATGTCTTAAATGTAAAATGCAATGTAAGAAGATTCAGGAGGAGAAAACATGGTAAGCTATTTTTTTACTGACTTCAGGGAAACATGTAGACAATGAAGAACAGTTTTTTCTGTGGTAGAAGCTTGGGGTAAGCTGATTTTGCTTTAACGGTAGATGACATACATATGGAAAATATGATAGCGAGTAGATTTATGGGCAACTTACCATACAATAAATAACAGACGTTTGATCAAACCAAAATTCTACACAGGACTGAGTAGGAAAAGGATGAAAGGGCATGAAGGGGTTAAAAATGCAGCAGACGTATAGTAGATGTACACCTCACAGGATGAAAAACTCTGTGTGCATACATGTGCAAGTGAAAAGCTGCCACAGACACACGTTTTATTGATCACGTCTACAAACTGCATCATATCCATCATTTGAGAGGTGGACATTATTGACACATGGGTCGTGTGTGTGTGTGTGTGTGTGTGTGTGTGTGTGTGTGTGTGTGTGTGCATAGTGCATTCATTTCACAAACATCTATAAAAAAAAAGGGAAAAAAGAAAAGTCTCACCATTTCATCAATTATCAGAAATGCCACATGTGAGATTGGCTGTTGTTACCTGCCATTTCCCGTCTCCAGGGGACTGTAATTGTCATTGTCGGGGTAAAGTGGCGATGTTCTTCAGATCCTCACCATGACAATGGCTTTGGCTTTGACAGGTGGATGACAGGGAGGGGGAAGGAGGGGACATTGCGGTACAGGCTAGATCAGCCTTAGACCACACACCTTCAGTTCCCCAGCACACACGCACACAGACACACACATACATGGACATAACACATACACTGACTCGTCTCCCGCCAGCAGGCCACCCCTAATCGAGATGGAAGAGCGCTGTGGCAGATCGAAATGCCTGCAGATGACAAGGTGGGAATGGATTGGCTCCCGTGCCCTTGTCATGTTGCTCCATCTGCACCAAACAGAGAGGAAGACAGATGGATTCCATGGCAGAAGGCTGGGTGGTACAGACAGACAGGTAGGACAAGACAGAAAGGTATGAATTGAAATTACATTAAAGTGATAGTTCAGTTTTTCTTTTAAGTTGGGTTGTATGAGGTACCTATCCTCTCCATATTCAAGTCTTGACACTAGCACTAGTTTGGAGACACAGGAGGAGTACTGGTGTAGAAAACAATGAAATCCTGTGTGTGTTGTGTGACCTTTGTGTTTTAAAGGGTTCAAATTCACTGAAGACTCACATTAAGACAAACAAACCAACCAGTCCAGGCAGCAGTTGAGAAGGGACCCCTGCTTTTAGTACTAATTTAACCTTACATTTACTAGGCAAGATATTTAAGAACTCTTTCTACTTTGCTATTACAACCTCCTAAAGTCCAGACGTGGTTGCACTTTGTTCATTTGTCCATTTCATTTACATGTAGCCTCATTTGGGACTGTCCAAGATACTTAGCGTAGAGGAATAGTGTGAAATTGCGGTGCATGTCTCTTTCTAGTCCATGGGGGAGTTAAACAGACAAACCTTCGCCATGCCAACCAGCTAAGACTCATCATAACACTCATAGTGTTACAAAACACTTCTGATAAAGCATGAATCACAAGTGTGTGGCTAGGTTTGTTTTTGAGTAAGGAACAGGCTAATGGCTAACCATGGCTAGGACAGTTGTAAGCCCATCATGCCTTGCCAAACCAGAGGAAAGTAAAGGAAATGCAGCTTTCAAGAAGGAAATCCAAGAAGAGTATCATACTTCATCGTTAGGACTGAGAAGAGGGAAAGCCTCATGGACAAGGACTAAAGGGCTGGTGAGACAAATGTACATCTGGTTGCATGTCTCACCTCCAATAAAGAACAGCACACTGATTCATTGGGGAGCATCCAGAACCATTTCCCACGCAGTGGATGAGACAGTGCCAAACAGGGCTTACCTCGAGATGCTGATCACATTTGGTGATTTTCATTAGGCGCATGCATCAATCCCACTGGCATTATGCAACTTTAATGGATTAAAGGTTGTGTCTTCTATGCAAAATATAATCCATTCCTTCAATCGTGGTAATAAAAGTCTCTTATATGTTTATGGAATATTTTCCTTTTTTTGTTAAGACTCTCTCTCTAACTGATCTGTTATTTGTACTGGACCCAGGATTCCTGCAAGTGAATTAGCAGTGAACATATCACTGAAAAAGCTACTCCTATCTAAAGTGCTGTAGGTGCTGGAAGGCATACTTACTTACTGCAAAGGTTACCTTATATCTACCTACACAGATTGTGCAGGTGAGCCTTCTCTATCCCTGCCAGTCTTTTACAGGTCAGTGATCTCCCATTACTGCCAGGAGATCTGAACCATGTTCCTAACAATCCCTTTTCCTTATTAAGCTGGGCTCAAGTACCAGTTAAGGCCATAGTATAAGACATTCCCACGAGGGTAGTAGTACTGTACTTTTCACTGGTAAAAGAGATCATTCATAGTAAGACAGCTGCTTCCAGTTCAAATGATGCACTGATCAAAAAGGCTTACTGCCTATTTTTAAGCAACAAAATCTTCAAATCTTGTACCGAGTAAGTGAGAGGCTGAAGAAAACAGAGTTATCTGAGGACTTTTATTAAATTAATTCAAATTAAACTGCATGACCCAAGTATGGGAGTTGTCACTCACTCATGCTAGTCTCATCATCACTGGCAGCCCAGTTAAAGTAGAGGTCTAATGTTTTAATTAGTTTGAGGATTCTGTGAAAATGCCACAGTGCTTATGATCCAACCTTTCTGGGATCATACTCAGTGGGCTGTTGCTCCGGTGTGTTTTTCCTAAGGTGATGCGGTGGCAAATGCTGAGAGGCAGGTTAATGTTGTTTCCCCTCCCTGGGGGATTAATCACCTGGTCTCATAACTACAGAACCTGCCAACATAATCATCCTGGAGAGATAGGGAGAGTCTGCCAACAGCAAACCCGGGAGACAGCAGGGGAAACGGAGAGACTGGAGGAAAGAGAAATTAGCACATGCATTTTGTCACATTACAACTATATATATTTTTCTCACAGTTTGTTTTTTAGTTGGTCTCTCTGTCTTTTTTTGTTATTTGGTAAATATTTCTTTAGTTATTAGCTATTTTGAATCCATTTAACCCAACAAAAATAAAACACAGTTGTACATGTTGTAGTACGTTTTGATACCGGTTGTTTTGATTGATTATAATAATGTCATAAAGATCAGGGAACATACAGTTTTTGTAGCCCAGTATATCTTCCATCTGTCTTCTTACCTGTCAGTAACACGGGGTGGTGGGCCTGTTAAGTGTTGTTCATGGGGAATGGATGTCAGAGAGAAAGAAAGAGTGAATGCAGAACGTAGGAAGGCTTTCTAAAACAACATGTCAAACTGAGATCGAAGCAATCCCATTTGTTCCTGTTAGCTGGGCGTCTCTCATCGACATCTGCTGATGAGAGTTTGTCTTGGAAGAAGTCCTTCATTTCACCTCCCAAGGTCTCTCCCAGTACTCCCTCCCCTCTCCTCCCCTTTACACTCCTTTCCCTGCGTTGAGATCATAAATTGCTGAATATAAAGCCTTGTTTCCAGTCCGTTAGACGCGCCAGCCGATGCCGAGGGCCTTCACATCCCCTTTTGCACCTCTGAAGGCACTTAGGTGGAAAAATCTGCCTCTCTCTCCATACACCCTCATCTCTGATATGTGCATGCATCATTCAAGGAGCAACTCACACCCCGGCTCAAACCGCAGCCCCCCCCAACCCCCCACAAGGCCACGACGTAGCATCGCCATTTATTGTAAGTGGACACTTGCTTAGAAAACCATGGATTAACAAATGGCTTCTCTAAAAGACAATGTATATCTTTCCTGACAATTTATCCTGTAATGGCCCAGTGTCCAAGAAGATTCCTTATTGATGCACATGCAGAATTTGTTGAACTGACCAAACATGGAAACTATTAAACAAAATTGACTGAGTGGATGTTTCTGAATTAGTTAAATTGAAAAAATTGAAAATAAATTGAAGGAGTAGGATAAAATTGGATAAATAAGAGAAAAATCCCATTTTGAGGTCATAATTTTCCATGTTGTTTTTTTTTTAATCTTTCAGCTGTGAGTTTGTTCACGCGCATTTGGATATATAGATCACCTCTGCATGGGGTGGCTGTGGCTCAGCAATTAGAGCGGGTCATCCACTAATCACAGGGCTGGCAGTTTGGTCCCTGGCTCCTGTCCAGAAGTCAAAGTGTCATTGAGCAAGACAGTGAACTTGGGTTGCTTCCAATGTGTATAGAGAGGCAAACTGTGTTTTATATAAAAATATAAATTTACCATGGACATTAACATGATTCATCAAAGCTCCAGCTTGATAAGTCTCTGAATGTTTTGATCCTTTATTTCACTCTTCCCAGGACTGCGTGGGTGTAGGCAGACTTTTCTTTTGTGCTTACACTTTTATTCTGTGAACACAGAATTAAGTCACCACTGCAAACTGCCAGCAAAGCTCTGCATAACTTCAACCAGAGAAGACATCTCATCGGTCAGAATAAATGAAAACACCTGCGTGAGTGTGCAGGGTCTCCTTTTGTTTTGTATTTTGTGCGGGCTAACTTGAATTATTTGCTGCTCATGGTGGTCATACTGGAAACATAAAACAAATTTGGTTTTATTGAGTCAGCTTACCTTAGTGTGTGAGTCATTAGTTCAGGTTAATGCAGAGACTGTAAACCCTTAACACTACAGCCTCTTTGCAGATTGTCATTATGGAGTCCAATCAAGATTACTGCTGGCATGGACAAACCATGACATTAACTGTTGCAATAACTTCCTCCATCCTGAAGTGATGGATACAATTGATGGGTGCCCTTTTTTCCTGAAGTGCCCCCACTTAACATTAGCCATGTGTTTCCATGAGTCTGAGCCCAACAGTGAGACAGATATTGTGTCATTTGAGTCTCGGGCTAATCTCTATGCACAGTGGAGGTGTGGATAAAGCAGGGAGAAACAGTGGAGTTATTTACTGGGAATTGTCACAACTCAGTGATCAAACCACAATACGGATGTGGCATGACCTCTATAAACGAATCACTGCACTGATAGTACATACACACAACAACCTGACCCTGCATCAGTATGTGCGCTGGTGTGTACAGATGCCTGTTTAAATTATAGTTCTTACAGGTCTGTGACAAACAGGCGCCAACACCACTCCCCACTGAACGCACAAAGAGCTGGATTGTTGTCAGGCTGTAACCGCGAGACAATTTCAGTGTCAGATAAACAGTTAGGAATCTCACCTTGCAGAGGCAGTTCAAGTGTTCCAACTTTTGTCAGTGCATAGAGACATTTTGGCGGAAATATGGCCTCGGTTTTAAAGGGAACATTCAGGGTTTTTTGAAGTGGATATGCATGAGGTACTTTTTCCTTATCCAGAGTAAATGTATCACCTACAGCAGATAGTGGTCTGCATGACCTGGGTCTGCAGAGGGGAGTATGGAGGAGGACTGGTATATAAGGTATAGCAATGTACTGCTTAGCGATCTAAATGTATAATCACCCATGAGTTTAAGTTTAAACTATATTTAGAATATTTATCCACACTTTACCTTGCCTTTCCTTACTTTTGGCACCTCAGTGTCTCAACCTTTGAACCTCTGACACATTAACAGAATGATCAACAGTATAGGTTAGAAATTACAGTTTTGCAAGATCACACTAAAATTATTTTTTTTTCCTAAAATTTCTTTGTGTTGAGATGTGCCCTGCTCACCCGAACTATGCCTTTAAGCAGAGAGAGCGCCCGAGCTAAACTATTTTTCATTAGGAAAGACAATTTATTCAACCATGGCAGATTTCTCTGTTCTTCCCTCTTCAGTATTACCTTTCTTTGGAATATCAGATAGAGAAGAGCTAATTTTGAAAAGGTTAGAAGCTAAATGGACCCGATAGTATTTGTGTCATGTATTCATTTTTCACCCGAAGGCTAGTAAATCACATACAATTCAGTCATCTGCTTTATTTCAGCGTCTACATCAACAGGCAATCTACCAGTCACACAAATGCTTCTCTGCATGTCTCGTTTGTCTCAGGAGGAACTCTGACTTCTGTGAAAATGTGTCAGTTTGTCCCTTTTTCACCTCAACTATTTTATATTAGCCATTTAATTGATCCTTTATCCAGAGCAATTTCAAATGGAAGTACTGTTGACCAAGGTACTGAAAATAGACTTTTCAGGGAAGACACACTTCATAGTCATGCTTCTCTGAGTGTTCGTGGGCAAATGTGCACACAGGTCATTAGAAGACAGTTAGTGAAAATGTAAAAACTTTACACACACTTACAAAATCACGGGTTTGAAATGTTAAGACAAAAAAAACCCAACCATGTAAATGTGGGCCTTGTTCAATCTTTAATCTGCTCTTATAACAAACAAAAACCCACTGGGTAAAAAGGTGGGTAATTATCAGGCGCATTACACTTGCACAAGTCTGCACAACTCTTTTTTGTAGAGGCTGCCTTTGCATTCAGCGGCTTTGCAAATAAGTCTCTAATAACTTTGCACATCTAGACTAAGGAATTTATTCACCACTCCGCTTTGCAAAACAGTTCAAGCTCCTTCTAATTTCAAGGGGATCTTCTGTGTACAGCTGTCTTTAGGTCATTTCACACGTTTTCAATGGGATTGAGATCTGACCTCTCACTGGGCAGTTCAAACACTTTAAATGGCCCAATCAATCCTCTTTACAATGGCTCTGTATACATATACATACAGAAAACAACTCCATACGTAACTTCTCATAACCATCCAACTATAAGTGCAGTATAATTATTATTACTTCGGTACACTTAATACTAATACTGCACAGGTGGCCAATCCATCTCAAAGCTCAGTGAATAAATCTGTTTGATTATTCTTACAGAATCTCTATAAATCATGCAGTTTCTCAAAGTTTGTTCCTTTCGTGTGTCTCTTGCTCAGGCTTTGAATATTTTGTACCACCAGAATCAATGCTTTTGCAGAATGATCAAAACCTTCTAGACTGTAACTTGAGAGACTTTACAGCACTCAGCATCTTTTAAACCCTATAGACATCCGTTTTCTCACCAAGACAGATGTCTGCAGGTTCCCAAACAAAGCAGCAGGTGAAAAACAAATGTTGCGTACCAGGCCTCGTTTAACCTGGGTAAAAAGGCTCATCAACCGCTGCCTTAAGGCTGTTTATATCTCCTCGACGTTTGGCAGCAGAATGTCTTCAGTGCTTCTGCAGCTCTCTGATAGTTTGATATGCTGTTTTGTCTGGTAAGTTGTCATGCCCTCTGAGTGAACTCTTGGTAATGTCAGCTGAAGAAGACAGTTTGTTGAGGGAATCTTTTGTTGTAGCTTTGTCACTGACATATGGTGTTCAACACTCTCCGTGCAAGATACAAATAACTCCCATGGGATTTCTCTATATAGAAATATAGGGGAAAAAAAATCAAATCTCAGTGTCCAAAACTAAAGTCGATGTGTATGTGAGGCTAAAGCACCCTGTTCCTGATTTATTAAACCTACATCGATTTTCCAAAACAGCGATGTGCTGTGCTAAAAATGTTCTAAATGACCTCTAGTAACAATGTAATTAGGACTTTTTTTAAAATGCAGAAACACCTTACTATCAAGTCTGCGCTGCACTGCTTAGTCATCAGATCTAGCCTTCCTTTCATTAAAGGATGAAATGTCCTGCCATGCTTGCTATACGACTTTAAACGTTAAGGCTGTTTCATTTGCAATCCCAGAGGAATTACTCATTTCCTATCCACGTTAGCCCCACTGCTGGCATAAACCCCCCACTCAGACTCTATTAAAGTCATGTAGGACACAGGTAATTTAATTCATAAGCCAAGATTACATCGGAGTTGTAATGGCCTAATGATGAAGCATGATGTTTGAGTTTCAGTTAATAGGATTGCCTAATAGATGACAGAGACCAGACTATTATCAGCTACTAAGGAGCACAACATACACCAAGCAACATATTTTGCCAAGAATATTGCTCTCTCCCGCTGGCAAACAGGACCAGGTGCAGGATGTACTGTGCATCTCAAATGTCCTTGACATTCAAAATTCCATTGTAGCTTATAAATATATTGTTTTTTATCTTTATTATTCCAGGGGCAGTCAAGAGAGCGCCATGTTCCTTTCCAAAAACATGGGGCACCATGTTTCTTCAACACATTTGCACTGGGGGCTTTACATTACAACCATAGCCTCATATAATGTCAATCCCTGATAAGCTTTTTTGAAACTCTCATAGGTGCAGCTCAAGGGCATTTTTTCAGGAGGTGTTGAGTAAAGGAGGAGGGGGCTTCAGGCCAGGAACACATACCCAGGGCAGGAAGCTGAATTGCAGTCTTCCATTTACAGGGCATGCACACTACTTTTGTTGGGCACAGTAGAGCACCTCAGCACCTCAGCACCTCACTGAAATCTATCATACCCAGCTTTTGCACATAACAGCATTTAAAATATAAATGTTTTTTTTTCCTTGCATCAAAAGGATTCAGGTTCAGACACTTAAACTGTGATAAATTGGAAAAAAATAAATAGTTAATTTGTGAATGACAGATTACATGTTGTCATCGTGTTCTCTGCTTTAGCTTTTCTCTGTCTCTATTTCTGTCCTTTATTCCTCCATCCTTCAGTGTAGACAGGTAAAGTTGTTTTAGGCTTAGAAACTAGAGCTTAGATAACCCTATATTTCCACCCCGGAGGTGTAGGAAGAGAGGTGCTGACACGCAGATTAATAACGCTCTCTCTCTCTTTTTTCTCGATCTCGTTCTTTCTCTTCCTCTCTTTCGGCTGGCTGCATTTCAGCAGCTTCCTTTCCTATTTGTCAAACATATGAATAATAATTACACGCCGTGCTAATTCATTGTTTCTCTCTACCAGTATTCTTTGGAATTCATGCATACTTAAACTGCTATTATTCTGATATGGGTCATTTCATGGCAACAATAGGCTCTGCATTTCCAGGTCTGTGGTTTCTCTTTGGTCTCCTTGGACGTTTCATTGCCTGCAGGATCCACGGATCCATTTCATTGTACAGCATCAGCACACAGGCTTGCAGAAATATGCATTTTTCATGTCCCAAAGAATGAACAGTATTTGAGAAAAAGGCAGTAAAGTTAGGATTAACAAAACATTATCAAGGTCAAAAATGACTACATGGCGATTCATGTTTAAACAATGTCGCTACAGTGTTAGATATCTTCAGAGAGTAACTTTAAATACATTTTACAACATAAGTAATGATAAGAGTTAATTTATTTGCATAAATAGCTGTGATCAAATCAGATTTTCATGAAGACTCACTAGCTGTGAAAATAAAACAACTTTAAATTGTACAAATATATCACACATGGATAATTATATTATGCTTTACCAACTGTTCATAGTGTTGAAACAGGAAACACAGCAGGGAATGGACTACTTCCTGCTTGTATATTGCTACTGGTAATTCAACTTTAATTGTGGCAATTTTCATACATTGGATAATTGGCTTTTAAGATTGGACCCCACATTATCCCGGGCATTTACAGCATGATAAACAACATTAAGCGTCGGGGAGAAGACAGAGAGAGAAGTCATGAAGCGCTCACATGCAGAGGTAACAAGCATGAGTGGTCCAGACACACACTACACAACAGAAGGAGAGGCAGAGTACAGAGAAGGTTGTTATAATTTTGGAGGCCTACAGGAGGACATAGTGAAAATAAATGTCTACATATGGAGAGTGCAGTCATATTATCATCACTAGGAAGAAGCATAACTTTAACACATATGAACATTGGTGAATTTTAAGATGTGCACTATGATCCATGGCAAGCAGACAAGATTTAGTTTTTGCATACTTACTTGCATTAATTATAATTGAAATTTATACATCCAAATAACAAACTCAACAGAGCATAGATAATATCTTTTTAGAGTTCAGTAATAATGAGATTTGTCTGAAAACATGACAAGACAATACCAACCCAAGGCTATCTTATCGGCTTTCAACTATATTATACTGTCTTCATTAGAGAACTCTAAACTCACAGCTACTGAAAATTCATGTCTACACACGCTGTCAATGACTATGCTAGACGTTTTTTCACGCCATAATCTCAAGTTAACGAGCTTTGTTTTCTTGAGATAACAAGATAATCAACCCATCATTACAAAAAAGAGCTCAGAGCTCATGAGTGGCATGCCAGCTTACATAAATGACAACTGATAGAGACACATTAGACACATCACTGAGCATCATATCAGGCTGTACTTCTGTCTTACTTGTTTATGTGTATAATAACATATTATATATACATATTTTACATTCAGACAGCCATCAGTGTGGGTAGTTTCTTTTCTAGTTCCCTGTTGCTAAAGAAAATTCTTTTGGTTGTTGCCCTGCTGGACACTAACACATCCGCTTTAATCTGACCACTGTATGGAGCTGGGTTACCCCAGATAACAAAACAATTAACTTGTGATCCTGAGGTAATTGCATTAAAAAAATAAAATCAGTGCAAACATGACAGTTCTCTGCTTCCATTCATGTCAGTATATATGGCTGAACAACAGCTTAGTAAAACCCATGCACTTTCCTGATGGATGCTCAAGAACGAATTGTCTTCTGCAATAAACAAGTTGTCTAGCAGGTATATCTTCCTAAACACCAGATGTATTTCTCAGGGAAAAATGTATTTATGCAAGCTTACAATGTCCACATAGTTATATAACAGAACAGGCATCTGCAGAAATGTTATTATTGTTTATTATTAGTCTTCATTTTTATCGGTTGTTGTTTTAAAAACAAATCAGCAAATCAAAGTAATTATTTCTCTAATCTTTATCGGTCTAATACAATTTTATTCATAACTACTTAAATTATTGATAACAAATTGTTAACACACCTGCAATGCTCTTATAAAGAGTGACACACAAAAAAATTATTCAGTGTGGTCACCTATTTTGAACCACAGGATATTTTAGGAAGATGTGTTTGCACCATGTGAAGTTCCACAAGTTCTCCGCGTCCTCCATCTGAACCCTGTGTTTATCTCTGCAGAAACCCTCCTCCATCCTCATTCTGTACATTTCAAAGGAAGCATGAGCCCCTGATTTGCATAATCCAGAATGTACCGTGCGTGTGCATGTGTGTATGCGTGTGTATTGGGATGAGCATTGACTTATTCTCTGCATTCCCAAATCTAATTATCCCTACTGGCCTGGGGACAGAGCCCACTCAATGAGCAAGAGAAAGAAGCTGGTCACAGATGAAAATGGAACGAACAAAAACCAGTAGTTCTGCAGAGGAAAACGGGGAGGACGAAATATAAAGAATACACTGAGTTCTTCAGAACTGGGTCACTGTTTTCTACAGCTCTATCTGGTTTTGGCAGAGTGACAAAATTATGTCCAAAACTGACTGACCCAGACAACTAGGAAACCGCAACTGCAACTGCAACTGCAGCTGCAAACCACTGTGCAATTTGGTGCAAATTGAGAGACCCACTTCCTTTGGCCACAGTTGATTAATTGCACCTGTAGCATAATAGCACACAGACACAAAGAAAAAAGAAAAATATAAATAAAACTCCATAATACAATGATGTTCCCTGTTCCATACACAAATCCAAGCAGTCATTTTCAGTACCTTGGTCAAACTTATGAATTAATCTGCAAAACCCCACAGTGCTTTAAGAAGAAAAATGCACTCGTCCTAACACAATTTATTATTATGCTAAGTTTAGCAAACAATAGCGAACAATCAGTGGGTCATTCATTCCACTCTCTCATATTTGTTACAAACTTGGATTTCAGAATTGAAACATTCAAATTAAGTCTGATGAACATCAGCAAAGTAATATCTTATTGGATGGAAAAATAAAATAGAAAGAATAGGGGGATGATTTTAATAATTTGCAATAAGTTGGTCATGAGGAATGAGTTACTATAGATTTTAAACTGTTAATGAAAAATAATAACATTTTGGCTCTTCAAAAGCTGACACTTTTTTTTTTACATAGTTGTCAGACAAATAGCTTGGTAGCAGGCAGATGTTGTCTGAGAAGCATCATCAATGTGCTTTCCCTTAGATGATGATGAAAAGAACATTAGAGGCTTCACACCACAGCAAAGTTCCTCACCAAAGAAGTCTGTCCGTATCCTCATCCTCTCTTCAGATGAGTTATAATCTAGACTCCACAGACAGGGCGAGCACAAAGTGGCAGAAGCAGACAGACAGGCACTCAGACTACTGAGAGCTGAGCTTGGCAGAGATCCGATCCACATGAGAGCATCCTTAGATCAGAATCCTGCCTTCACTTAGGTGCATGGATCTACTCCCACCTCCCCTTCCCTACACCCCTCTCTCCATCTTCTCCTTGCCTTCCTTCATCTTAGCCTCCCCCTCATTAAAACTCTTAATTGACTCATTCACACCTGCTCGTGCACTGGCTCATTTGGGACAAGCCTCCACCACCAGAGCAGATTTTCTCATCAACTGCGAGTTCACTCCGGTGCACACTGTCCTTCACTCATCTACAGGGCAAAACAATGATCTCAGGCTGTGTGTGGGTGTGGGTGAATGCAAGTGTGTGACCACCAATATGTGGGAGCACAGGGAAAACGAAGTGGAAGATTCTTCGAAATGTAAATGATAATTAAGTGTTTGTATCAATTGTATCAAGTTTGTATCAGTTTTTGGCTGTGTCTAAAATTACTATTTATCAGTCATATAGCATTTACTGTCTGCATGTTAATCTTTGCTATGCAGGTTGCATAGCTCCACACCTGTCAGTTATGATTCAAAATGATGATGAAGTGACAAAAAACTTGGATGTGCAAAGGGAAATTTACTGTGTGTTTAGTATACTGAAGAGGGCATTAAACCACAGTTTACAGCTATGCTGGTGACTATGTGAGCCCTCATTTGCACTTTATGCTAAATTCCAGCATCAGCATGCTGACAAGGTCAACGTGACAATGCCAATTATTGCTGGATATTAGCAGGTGCTCTATCGTCTTCACTTATACATCACCTACCAAACAAAATTATTCACCACTGTAAGTAACTGTGGTAACTGATTAATACATTGCACAAAACAGTTCTGCATCTACTGTGATTGTGATTGGTGTTAACAGCAGGTAATGCATCAAATATAGTCATTTTAATTTTAAAAATCACTGGCCATATGATCAGTTAGCCATTGTTTGGACACCACTGTTATTTACATTAAGCACACAAATATAATGTAAAACTGTCATGGTTTTGTGTTGATGTCCTTGTTTGTTGCCCATTTCCTGTTTTATTTTGAAAAGTCCTTTCCCTTGTGTGTCTCTGTGTACTTGTTTCCTGTCTTTGATTAGTTGATTGGTTTCACCTGTGTCTCGTTGGCCTGCACTCCCCAGTCTATTTAAGTTGTGTCACTTCCTTTGTTCTTTGCTGGTCCTTGTGGATTTTGTGCTTTTTTGGGTTTCTGGTTTTGGATTTTGCCCGTTTCTTGGACTGTGTTTTCTGCCTGACCCTTTTTGGATTTGTTTGCTTTTGCTTTTGCTTGGACTGATTACCTGGATTTTGACCCTGCCTGTTTTTCGACCAGCCGTAAGCCTAAACCCAAAAATAAATAGTTTAAACTCATTGTGTGTCTGCATTTGGGTCCATCTCCTTGAGCTCCTCCGTGTGCCACACTCTGACAAAAACTACCAGCATCAGGTGGATTCAGGTATGTCTTTCAGCACTGTACTGTCCTTTAAACCTTTTGTCAGATAAACCACCAAATCTTAAACTTTTCAGCCATTGCTCTCAACTTTCAACCTCTAGCCTCCCTTTAGCCTGTCTTCATTATCACTTATAAATGCCTCATCAAAATCACATTTTCTAAATGTAGATGGTAACCTTTCAGAAACGGCAGGAAATGAGATTTCCCAAAATACACCACAGAAGCAGGTCAGTGGAAGCAAGTGGCCAGTTGTTAAGTGTCTAAACTGTCATTCGTCACACAAAGACATATCCTGTCCTGCCAAGGTCTGTCATCATTATATCACATGTCTCATCACTGAATTCCTCTCTTCCTCTATTCAGTCTGTAGCTGCTGTCTCTCTTTTCTCCCCTAATGTACCTTTTCTGAATATTGTTTTCTTGGAGAGTTAACTGAAAACCTTTCAATTTCCAGATATATCCACCCTCCTATTCTTTTTTTTTTTTTTTTTTAATTTTATTTTTTTTTCAGGTTTGCACAAATTGAGCCCTGAAAGTTGTTTGGAACAAACACTGTCATACTGTGCCCACTTCACTATCGCGTCAGCTGCTTCTCCTTTACTTCTCTTCACTCTCCCCTTTGTCTTGTTTCCATTGCTTCTACTCGTTTTTTCCAACAGTGCCAATGAATTCCGTGTCTGTAATGAGACCTTGCAGTGCATCCGAGTGTAAGAGGTCACGATGCTACTGCTGGAGTCACAGCATGTGTGTATAGTTTGGTAGGAAAGAGGGGCTAACTAAGCAGGTATACAACTTATCTGTTTATGTTTGCTGCTGCTGGCTGCAAAGTCAGTGCAGATATCAATCTCAACTTAATTTTGATGCATTCAGATCAAAGCAAAAAACACATGTGACGTTGTTGTTGTTGTTGTTGTTGTTGTTGTTATTATTATTATTTTTGCCACACTGGCAGCATGGTTCAAGAACAACGTAGGTCAGCCAGTCTAAAGGCCAGTTCATCACCTTGTTCCCAGGAATGAAGGACCATGCACTGTGTACACATTCATGCTCAAGACTCCTGACATTTTGTCTGGCACCACCGGAAAGTCAGTTTTCTCTCTAAACAGATGGGACTAGATGACATGAAAATACGCTGGTCATCAAATGTAACGGGTGATTTTTCTCTCATGCCAGTATGAGGTTCACAATCTCAGTTTGAAGTCAAGTGTCTAGCCCACTACTTGATGGATTACCATGAAATATTGGACAAACTTTCATGTGCCCCTCAGGATGAATTTTAATAACTGTGGTGATCCCTTGACCTTTTGCCTAGCACAACCACCAGATCAAAATTTAATTATGTCCAATCCCTCAAGACCAAATACACATCTGCTGAAAGCTTAGCTGTGCTTTGTGTTTTATGCAAATTAGCAAATGTTAGCAGGATAAAACATGAAAATAAATCCTCTTTACCTGACCTGTCACACTTGTCAGCTCCTGAGAGATTTATTTTAGTTACTTATTGTAAAACCCCACCTCAACAGAATTTTCTATCAGTTAAGAGATATTCCTAAATAAGAAAGTCAGCGGAAAATATTTTTTTTTTTTTCATTTTTATTAGATCCTTTTTAATGATTGAAATTCCAAAATACTTTATATTGGGACACTCAGCTGTGACTTCTATCAGCAGCTTTATAACAGCTACAAAATCAAATTATCTCAAGATAAAATCATTACGTTTCCCTTCTTAATACCGACACACCTCATCATCTGCAAAGTTTCTGGATTGAAACCCGATCACTCAGGTCTGGGTTTTGTGTAGCAGTGAGAGAGCAACACTCTACTGTGAGTTCATCTGCAGTGCAACTGTTATCTGTGAATGCGTGGACATAAAATTCATATCCTCATTCCAGGAACTCTTTGTAATGCTCCCTCCCACTCACCAATTTACACCCTGTCATTTTTTCAAATAATTGGTCTTTAATATTCAGACTTGTGTATGGTGTTATATATTGCAGTCAATACATTATTTGACAAAGCCACACTGGGCTCAGGCTGCTGGAGATGAATTTGGTGTAAATTTAATAAAGGAAATCTAGATGCTTAAAAGCTCCTATTAATCATCAGCAGACAGTCAAATTATTTCAGAGCATTAGTGCATCCAATAAATTAGACTCATTTGCCAATATGTCTATTGACAGGGAGCAGAGTGAAATAAGCTTTTAATGTTTTGGATTATTTAGAGTATCAGGGTATACAGGGAGCGGATGTTTATGTGGGTGCTCTTGGACTTGATACTTGGTCCCCACTGCGTCTTTGTGGGTACCAATTTGGGATTTAGACCTTGAGAGTAAGGACATTTTTGCAGAGTGGGAACATTTTTCAAAGAGCTGCTTGAAGGTAATTGTGTAAAGGGCGAGGTTTAAAATTAGGTTTCGGTCAAAGTCAGGGTAGAGGCCGGGGTTAGTCATGTAGTCGTGAAGGCACAGGTTAGAGTTAGAGGTTAGGGAGTGCATAATTATAGGCTAATACAGTATGTGTGCTTGTGTGTGTGTGCGTGCCTGCATGGATGTGCAAGTTAAAATAAGTTGCAGTAGGAAGGTAGACTGCAGAAACCTTACAGGTTATTAGAGAAACCTTACAGGTTATCATTTTATTAGTTTAATAAAATTATATATCATTCAACAACAAATCAACCATTTTGCTGCCACCAAATCTATACAAACAAAATATTAGAATGCAGAACTCTTTATATATTATGCAAAACATTTTACAATATCTGCACATAGCAGCTACAGTTAGGATAATGTAGTGAACGATGGTCTGCACTGTATGGTAAGGTATGGTCAAGGCCAGGCAACTAAAACACAAGCTTTAATGCAAATGTTGGGAAAAGATCTCGGTTGTGGGCAATAAAGAAGTGAAGGTTTATTGCAGGGTTTTGATAGAAGGCAAACTCCAATCTCTACCATTAATGTCTCATTCACCACCACCCTGATAGCCACACTCTGATTCTTCACCTCCCCACCTCACTACATGAATATTAGGAGACACTGGGTCAAGGCACGAATACCTTAATATGTAGCAGTGTTTATGCAATTGTCACAGCACAGGCTGTACTAGAGAAATTACTTGTTGTCATGTCTGCAGGAATTAATTAATACTTAGCCACAGATTATACAGCGCACCGGAGAAAAGCTATAGAGAGATCAACGCGCCTCCCACAGTGTTGCTTAAAACTCGCTTTTTCAGCAAATGCGGCCTTGTATTGTTCATGGCATGAAACACTGCACATGCACTTGCCCATCACTTGTGTGACACACAAGTGCAAAGATATGCAACAATGTGGCTCCAAAAGCAGAGAGGAAGAGTATATTTGTTAGATGATACACCATAGCACAGATTCTTATGATTATGATTTTCATTCATAAACTTCACAGGGTACCTTTAAAACTATAATTACAGACTTTTACAGATAAATTAACATTTATCATATTTAGACCATTATCAAACCAGTTCACACAATGCCGATTAAGGTGAGCACCACCAGATAAATTCATGCATATTTTAAATATACAGATTTTTTAAATTACTAACACTGGTAGTGATGTGCTTAATGTCAATCAGCAATAATTGTTCACCAGAGCTGAAGGGTGGGCTGTAGAAACAATGGAGTAGGCTACAGCACTATAGCTTTAACTTACAGTAACTACTTCAGGACGAGAAGGTTATAATCCCACATCTTTCACAGTCTTAACAGAATTTCTTCTTCTTGTGTTTCCCTCCTCCTTTTCTCCTCTCCTTCTCCTGTCTTGACATCTGTCCTCCAACATGTTCATATTACATAAAATAAATAATAAAACCTGCCTTTGTCATTCAGCAACCAATCAATTGGACAAATAAGAACATGTGACACTGTTATTTTGCACTTGTGACTTGTTAGAGACAACGTGGATACAATGTTAAGTCTCAGCATGTTTTGAAACCGGTTTAAACAACATATAATCAGCGTATGTCTGCTCTGTATATCATAGGCTTTATGTACATCATCCTCAGATAAATTAATGACAGCAGCCTGTTGCTGCAGGAGAGCAGCATTCAAGATTCTGCGTTATCTGCCTTCCTCAGATCACCTAAAGAGACAGCAAATAAAAAAGCTTGTGGTCTTGCTGCTATTTTCATGCTCAGTGCCTTTCTCTGCCCCCTCTGCACCCTGCACTTCACACCACTCAGAGATTAGTTCCCCCTGAGTGGCGCTCTCTCCAGGAAAATGGCCTCATTAACAGCCAACGAAGCCACGCTGAGGGCAATCTGACTCTGTCTGCGATTAGGCCGCACAAGGCCCTTAGTCTGCCGAGCACATGATGGACACTGGTGGAGAAATTGAAACCGTCCATGGCAGGGCAGCCCTGTGTTATTATAACATAAAGAACAGTTATTAAAGTGTCTGCAGTGTGGGGGAGTCAATCCTAATAAGCTCCACAGTGCTGCCTCTGCTCTCTCTGTGTACTCTCTCTCTCATTTCCCTCTCTCTCTTTTGCAGACTCTCACTTTTTTGCTTTCATCGTATTGACAAAGATTATCAAATCAACCCCAACACTGGATAGTCAGTCATATCAGAACTTAACATGCAACCATGGTTAATATTTTCTGCAATGAGTCAGTTTAATTTAGTTTTTTAATCAGTTTAATTTAATTTGTTTCACTATCTCAGTGATTAATATCACAAACACAGACTGTTTGTGGAATAAAAATGTAAATTACTTTAAAACTTAACATTCCTGAGAGTTTGAAAATAAAGATGAAGAAATTACTTGTTTCAAATTGTCTTTAAAGTCAGCACTTCAGCTAGAATTCTTGGTTACAGTGAGACTTGTTCTTTTGATGGCTTCCAACATCTTTCTGCCCCTGCGAGAGCAAAACATTTTTGACATGTGGGATAACGCAGGCAGGGTTTGATTTTAACCAGATGTAATGAGGCCTATATGAAATTAAGACTTGATGCGTCTGTGAATGAAATATTGTTCCAGAGAGCGCGGGCATCATTAAGATGATTTTTGACACATCTGATGAAGGTTTTGAAATCTGTCTCTGTGCGCAGTGCTTATTCCGTGCTGTTGAGAATCTTGGTCATCCTCACTGTTACTGATGGCGGAAAAAATGGCACTTATTTGTGATACGTCGAGTTTATCCATCCTAACTTCATGTACATCAAAGAACCATTATCCCCATGGTTACACGATTAACATGGCTCTTTGATGGCTGACTTCCACCCTGCCTTCAAGTCTGGCCATTTGTAGCATTTATAAAATATTTTGCCCTCTGACATGGTCTGATGACACGTGCTTGTATAACTTTGAGATCAGTCTGAGCTTTGTCACTTTTGGTGTTAATAGATGGCAGGTACCACAACTGCCATCTATGTCGACTGTTTCAGGTGTTCATTAAACTGTAGTCCATGAAGAAGAAAGTAAGTTGTGGCTGAAAGCTCCTAAAACCAGTAATTGGATGTCTTAGCTTTGATTATTATGTTTCATGTATTGGTCCTAAAAACAAGGCTAAACTTTGACACTGAAATAATTTGTGCTATTCCTTTTTAACAAGTTTCTTTTTGATGGGAAGGCAAGATTTATCTTTCACACATCTAAAAACTGAGGTTTTAATTACCTCATGGGATAAAATGAATAAGGGAAAACCTTGGATGTTGGGTTTGATTACCTCTTTAGACTACTGCAAAGTGGAAAATGTGCAAAAATGCTCAGATAAATTTACATATTTTTCCCCTCCTTGCATGTTCTGTCTCTTTCCCTCCGTGTCTGTGTCTGCGGTGTTTATATCTCAGTCTGTTGGATCCCTGCTCAACCTGCTCACCTGTCCCTCATCGGTTCATCATCTGTGCAGTATTTCAACCCCAGCTCTTTAGATATTTGATGCCAGTTTGAAGACTCTGCTAACCTTTAGTGTTTCCTATGCTTCAAGCCAGTATTCACCAGTTTATAGTTTATTCTTGAGTCTAGTTCTCGGCCTATCTCACCCATGTGGTCTGCACAAATTACATTTAACTTCCTGTCCTAACACAAAATTTCTCTAGGTTAACGATTGTCTTTTGAACCTTCTGTTTAAATGAGTTGTGCATAATTGACAGTAAATAATGACATTATCCCAAACAGAAAACTCAATGCAGTCAGTGTGTCCTTATGACCCAAAGTGTTCTTTCTCCAAAATCTCCAGGCTTTTGACTCTAGCAAACAGCATGCTGTGGTCCAAGTTATCTGTTGGTGGTTCATTTAAGCCCCCTGCATACTGTTGCCTCTCCAGATTGCTTAATTTGTCAACATGCCAGGGCCTTGCATACAGTGCATAATTACAAAATGATTTATGTGTGGAGCAACTACCCTATAGAACTTTCCTCACCGAGGCACAGTATTGGTGATGAAACTGTGTGAAAGGCATCAAGCTGTTGGAGATTTGTTTAAAGTTGTGTCACTCGGAATAGTGATGACAGATTTGTAGTTGATCACCGAGAGAGTCTTACTCTCTTGATCAGAGTGCATCACGATGGTCACACTCAGTGATCATAGATGAGTTATTGACCTCCCCCAGAACAAAGGCTTTAGTGGAACTGCAGCAATTCATCACATGCCTCATGGCTGGAGATAAGAGGCTTCCCACAAGTCTTTCAGGAATTAAAGGAAACTAAAGCTTCCCTTTGGCTTTCTTAGCTCTTGTTTATTGTGTTGTAAATTTTGAACGTAGTTTCCACTTTCACAAGTAGCTTACACATATAAACTTCACAGGAAATATACAATCTTCAGAGCAAAGTGAAACTCAAGTAATAGTGCGTATAGTCATTGTGACACCCCCATTGGTTTGTGGAGTATCTTTTCTGAAGCCTGAAGTTTGGCGTTTTTGCTGTAGCCATCTTGGATGGAATCAGAAATCACAAAATTCATGAGTGGAGTTGTTATGAATACTCATTAGTATGCCTCTATCCTTTTGGTGGTCACAACTTGTCAATCACAACACACACTTGCCCCTAAAGCTTCAACATCTATTTCACTCTAAACCTGGAACATAATTTACAAAATGAACATCATGCTGTGTTAAAATAGACCTGAAATTTTTACTGAGGTAGTAAATCAAGTGAAAAGTATAGTAATTTTCTAATGGCCTTCCATGCAACCACGGACTTCTTTTTGTCCTAATGCCTGCTGCTGGCTGCTAAGCATTTTTGTCGTTCAGAGCAGTTTGACTCAGAATCTAGCTGGCCTGATTGACATTTGATTGATGTCTCTGCTGCGAGTGCACAAACAAGTCAAGTCTCCTTCCTGTAACTTCTTGGTGAGGCAAAGAGACAACATTCTGCTGCATAAAAAAATGTGGACTTTGCAGAGCACACTGCATGCTGGAGGCGAATCGTGACGGATCATACTTGCAGGTTTGTTGTTTGGGTACTTTCCCAACTGCATCTCACAAGCATATGCCAGCCTGTATTTATAAGTTTCGTAATGTCTCTTGCCACACAGGAACAGCTCTGTTTAAAACTCATTTCAAATTGAAACATTTATTTTATATAGTGTTGACATTATCAGTTGGTTATCCCAAAATCAATTTTAAGTGACAAATGTGGTTGAAAGCGCCTGCTGTGACCCATCTGAATAGTGTATGGCTAGAAGTGCAACCTCACTAAACATTTCAACCTACAGCAGTGCAGAATCAGTCCCTTGTGTTGTATAATTCCCTGTTGATGTTTCTTTCAAACTGAACCCTCCAATCACTGTCAGTGAAGCAGCTCTGTCATCTGTCTGTCTGATTTGTAGAGCTTTAGGAGCATATAGGACAAATCCTTGCTAAAGTATGATTTAGTATTAGTAGCTCAGAGCATGTATTTTCTTTTTTTTTGCAGACTACATTTTCGCTTTAAATGTTAAACAAAAATTGAATCACAACAAGACTGCAGAGGTTTTATTATTGTCTCTGATTCCTTCAAAATCTGTTTACAGTTGTCACCACAGGGAGTTTATGCCGCTACAAGCAAAATGTTTTATTATTAGTAAGTCTATAAGAAAAAACACAATTGCACAGTGACACACAGCTCCATACACAAACATGTTTTGATAAGACAGTTGCATTGATTGAAGCCTATCTAATCCAATACACACAGGACTTGATGAGATTACATCTGTTGCATTTGAGTTAAGTGTCAGTGCTTTCGTTTCCGTGTGTATTGTGGTATGTGGACGTAATGTTTGTTCATGCACACAAATGTGCGGGATGCGGCTGGGTTTGAAAGTGTGCGTCTGTATACATGCAGGAGGACTACCCACAAGGTGAACCCTGCTCAATTAGGAAGAACAAACAAAATGTGTGTATTCCTCACTGTTGGAGCAGGGACGGGTCCTGATCAATAGCTGCCTCTCCGGGCAGAGCTATTAGCAAACAGCGCCATGCCTAATAACTGAGGGCTGACCTTTTAGTTTAATGCTTTCTCTGCTCGGCTCTACGCCCCAACCACAGTGCAATAGCTGTGCGGCAAGGAGAAAAGGTGAGTGTTGTTTTAGTAGTTTGTAAATGTAATGCAGATTGATCACTGTCTTGCAGCTGTTATTGCTGTTCGTCAAGGCTGCAGGGAATAAAAGGGACGGGGCTGAAGTTCTATACTGAAGTGATTCATGGACCTGCCTATCTTTATTTATATTCAGTCATGGTATGTGTCTATAGAGGGCCTGGCTTTTTTACACTTGAAGTCATTTTCATCTTTCATGCATAACTGTGTCCCATACATCACTTAAACTTTCCATGGACAGGGAAAATCCTTCCTTTAGGAGTACACCAACTACTGATTCAACACTGTCTTGATTTTAAAAGCTTTTTGAAATGAATAAAAAGTAAATTATATGATATAAATTTATTCTACAGAACTTTGCAGACTGTTAAAATGAAAAGATTGTGACCCTCTCTTTGAAACACAGGTGACAGTGGCAGTTTTGCCAGTCTGACAAACAAGTTTAGAACCCAACATTCCCCAGTTTCCCTTCCTTAACAGTCCTTTATCTGGTAATTCACACCCTCTCCTGCTGCTTTTTGAGAGAGCACTTTGCATAAAGCAGCAGATGGACATCTCCATTAGAAACCCCTGGCTGGGCTACTTCATCAGGCTGTCCATCAAACTCCTGTTTTCCCTCTGATCTCTACGTTTCCACAGGCATGACAGAGGACAGTAAAGACTTCTGTCCCCCTGCAGTGAACACTTCTGCTGTGAGTCAAGCTGATACTCAATAATGATATCTCTTCCATGGGTTCTGTCTTGTTGGGGTGACGGGTTGACAACGGTCCAGGAAAACTCGCATTTATCTCGATGATAAATTGGCGCATGTTTGGGCACACGACAGCTGGCGAACAGCCTCAGATGTGTGTGCAGATTTGTGTGACTGTGTGTGTGAGACAAGCATGGCCAGCAATGTACTGTGTGGATTCTCCGGTTGGCAGCAGCTGCTCTTCTACAACATTGAGAGCTTGTCGATAAACATCCATTTCTAGATGAGTCTTCTCTCTCCCACTTGCAACATCCAATTCCACACTATTTCCCAAGTGGAAAACGTGTTTAGCTATGAAAATATTACTTCTAGCAGCAGTAAAGTAACAATACCTGTTGTGAATTAAGTTGCAAATGAAGCAATTGAGTCTGCAGTGGAACAGGGGATATTCAATATGATATCAAATGCTACATTTGCTAATGTTACTTCTGACAAATTAGACAGTAGATTAAGTAAACAAGTCGTGCAGATTAAAGCTCGTTCAGTTCTGCAAGGTGTGGATCCGTTAGTTGGTTTACAACTGTGTGCTGTAGCTATATTGTACTATTAGACACTCCAAACAGGCCACAAGGCAGGAAAAAGTAGCATCTATGGCAGTCTGTTCAGTCAAAGTTGATTTAAACATTTCTCAGCATTACAAAGTTGATCTGAAATCTGAAATTGTGTTTGTGTATGCTAATCGTTTGCTGGCTGGTGCATTTGTCTCTGCGCTTGATTCTACATACATCCATGTCCACCCTTTTCCTCTGCTTTGAAGCGGAACTCATTTGCATGCAGCTAACTTGAAGCAAGAACACGACAGGCTAGGCTCAAGCCGGATTAGATTTGACAGTGCCCCAGAGACAATGGCAGGTAAACAGGCACTTCACAAGAGTTTACACAGTCATTTACAGCTCTTTGCCATTGGTAAAGAAATTTGCTAATTCAGCATTCTCGCTCAAGGGGTGCCTTTTGTTATTTTCTGTTTTGTGCCCTTAAACTCCAAGACTTAAGCAGGCCAGGAAAACAGAACAGGATTCAAAGAGAGCACAAGGAAACATCCAATAGGGGTGCCCTGCAGGCTATGCATACATTGATGATTCTACCAACATGTAAGCCAAGTATAAATCTGGTGGATATAGCATACAAATGTATAATAACCTGAATGCTTGATAATAACTCAACCGTTTGGTCAATCAGTATCAAGGGTTTTGTCTGGACATATGGTGATGTGATATATAAGTAATTAATGTGAAAAGAGTGCACAGCTGTTGCAGTGAAAAATAGTTTTTATTTTCAATGTTTTCTTGTTACTCTACTTTACTATTTGCATTGGAAAAAAGGACATCGTGGACACTGCAATCCTCAGAATAATGTTTGTAGAATTTGTTTCATACAAGATCAACCCCCCAGTCCAATCTTAATTTGTCTACTCAATGGAACAGATATGTTTCCGAATATGTCCCACTAGACAAAGAGTTTTCAAAGCTGTGCTGGCAAATAATATTAAAACAATATTTTTGTAACATATTTCAGGCAGGGGCTTTTTGCCTAATTTTGTGTATCTGTCCTGCTGCCTCTTCCATCAGGGACGGCTCAAAAAGTGTGGCTCCAGCCTCAGACTGATTATAAGAGAATGGCCCTTGGGTACATACTGTGTGAGAGGCTCTATCATGGCATGGATGAAAAAAGGTTGTCTGAATCCTATCAAAGGTTTTCTGCCAACAGATCCGCTATCACACCTTTCTCAAACATGTACCCCCAAAAATGTATTAAAGGCACAAGTGCAACATCAATTTGCACTTGGAAGACTTAGTTAACTGAAACAGTTTGATCACTCTGGTGCACTGGTTTGTCTGCTGACTGTGGTATGTTTAGGTCTTGTGTGAAAGCTGTCTATTAAACATTGGTACTGAAAAAGTAAGTGAATCAAAGCTGCCTGAAAGTAAGGGACTGATGAGGTCCACTTAGTCAGTCAGTAGGGTTCATTGTCAGAGGACCATGAGTGTCAGTACAGAATATCTGGAAATTCACCTGATTGTCGAGATATTTTGACTAATGTGGTGGTCTGACTGACTGGATTGACATTGCTATCAGAAATAAGCCACTGCAGGCTCCTCAGTTCAATGCAACAGTAATGAGTACAACAAAAACACTTGATGTGGTGGCTTTCCTATGGCCAGATACACAATATGATATACATTTCCATCAACTAGTTAAGACACTGTGTGCGGTCAGTTAATGAAACAACCCTACTGTCTGAGTCTACAGTCTGTGTGTTCTCCATAATGGATAAGTTCTCTCTACAAACCATTGACACGGTAAACGCTATCAGCCATATTTGGGCTAACTGCAAAGTAAGTGTGAAGAGAATACAAAGCCACTCTCACAAATACCTCTGTTACCACTAATTTCTAAGGGTTTGAACAAGATCAACATTTAGAGCTCATTAAAATGTCCGTCAAAGGCTGCATCATTTCACTAAGTGTCATGTTATTTTAGTTTTATTTCCTGCGGGCAGTTTTCCTGATTTGAGCCTCTCTGAAACTGTGAACCGATCATGCTCAGGGACCAATGCTTGTTAAATCAACACCGTTGCTCCTCTGTAATACAGTTCTATTAAAAATATGTATAACAGCTTTGACATAACTACAGTAACTTGCATATTTACAAGATTTAAGGACGATGGTGATATGAGGATAAAAAATATAATTCTTAGACTGGTGGAAGTAACCCACAACACCTATCTCCTTCAGATCAAAATGATCTGAAAATCTCACATTCATGAATCAGTGCAAAAGCTCCTTAGATAATTTTCTGTTGGTCTCATGAAAATTTACTTTCAAGAGTCCACCTGGACTCTTTTGAGACCATCTTTTGAGAGTCTGCTGCTGATTAGAAATTATACTGAACCTCCTTTAGGAACCCTCTGCTATCCAATTACCTCTCAAGTTTCAGTCCAGTGCATGGCGTACACACCCTGGAGAACGACATTTCAAAATCTGAGGAATACTTCAACCAGTTTGCATTACCTAAATGCACCTCTCCAGAGAAATTACTTCAATGGGAGTATGTATTTTGATGATTCATTTTAAAAAAGTTTTACATTGAATAGAGGTGACTTGAGGGCTTATAGTGTTTTTTGCAGTTGCAGAAAAGCAAAAAGTTGATAGCTTCTCTCCTGAACCTTAAACGTTATCTGTGTGGAGCTTGTATGTTCTACTCACCTGTGTTTGTGTGTGTTCCCTGTCACAAACTGAGGACATACAATTCAAGCAAACAGGACAATAATCCATAGGTATTGATGTGGTTGTGTATTTATATGTATTAGCTTTGTTGTAGCCTTGCAGCCTGTCTGGGATGTACCCTACCTGTCCATTTGTCATAGCCCCTGAGCAAAAATGAGAGGATATAATAAACACATGGCTGCACAGAATAGTACGTGGTCTGTTATGATGAAGATATGAAAATAACTCGGCGCAAATGTGCATAAATGTAACGTGTTACAGTTTGTGCTTTGAGGGCAAGAAGGAGGGACATGCCAGTCGTCTTACTGTGATAATTTTGTATACAGTGTGCAGCACCAGTTGAAGTGACAGATGGTGTGTAGCTGCTTGTGACAAGGTTTGTTTAGGTGCACAATGTTAATGTATGTGAAGGATGCGGATGAGAGCAATACCTTGACAGATCAGAACACATACACAACCCACTGACATCGCCGCTTTAGTTAAAATATTTTATATATCACTGCCCTAATGCATTTATTACCCATTACAAATCTGCTCTGATTTTATGAAGCTGTAAAAGCTAGAACGAATGAGCAATGCATGCATAAATGTTCTGCACTGCCTTACCTTGTGGGAAGATCTCCAATGTGAATACACTGTGGGTTTACAGCAAAAGCCTGTTAAATGTTCTTGCACTCCAAAGATAACTGAGTTCTTCTTCACATATGGATAAAATCACTTTAGTTATATCACCAAATAAAAAAGCAAGGTAGAAAGGGAGGTAAAGAAGCTCACACCTTTTATACGTGCCATTTATTCTCATTAGCTCTTTCTATTTCCCAACAAAGTCATTTCTTAACATTACATGGTTGCTTTGGAAGAATTACTATCTGTTTTAAGACTAGAGAAACTTTTTATCGTTCAGTTGGGTTAAAATACTGTAACTTAGCATAGGTGATAAATATCTGACTTTACAAACTGTATGCAAACAGCATCAGACCCAGAAGAGACCCTTGGGGAACACCACAGGACAGAGATTCACTTGATGAGGTATATTTATGAACAGTAATTGGAAAAAAATCATGTCTGAAAAGTAAAAGGAGAACCACTCCAAAGCTGATCCAGAGATATACACTTACTGCCTGAGCCTCTCATCTAAGAAACAGGGGCCCATAATATCAAAGATCTAATAGCACCAACCTGGAGCCAGCTCCTGCATCACCATACATAACGATTGTCTGAGACCGTGCAACAAGCAATTTCTGTTGAGTGCAACCAGCAAAAACCAGACTGAGTCTTGTCAAGAGAGTTGAGCTCATCTAAGGCAGCTTTAAGCTGCTTAGCAATGACTTTTTGTGAAGATCTTAACAACAAAAAGTAACTTTGAAATAGGCCTTTAGTTTTGGAGCAAAGAGGGCTCAAGATTTGTTTTTCTGAGGAGTGGTTGAACAACAGCTTATTTGAAATAAGCCAAGGACCGACAGAACAAATCACATAAAAGCACACAGAAGAAAACAAGTTTTATTTAGACTTGTTGTGGAGGGCTGCTTATTTAATAAAAACTGGTGTAAGAGCACAGTACACAAAGTGCTGAGACCGAACAATGGACTGTGGGGAATACAACGTGAAGGACTTTTTCTTTTAAAAACAGATGAATTTCTTGTAGTTTTTTTTGGTAAAAAGACTGAAGGTGAAAAAGGTCAATCACACCCATCATGAATGATATTCCTGCCCATTGTTTGAGCTGCTGATGAACTTGCGTTCATTTTATTAACTTGTTAATGCAAGGCTCAAATGTACGTGGACTTGAAACAAATTTTGCAATTTGAATGTTAGAAATTGAAATTAGTGCAACTAAATGTTCCCTGCCTCAATTGGTTAGTATGAGCACAACCTAAGCTTTTCAACTCCACCCAACTTGACAAAGGTAGTCATATATGGAGTAAGGGTAGCACCAAGCAAAGATGGATTACTGACTGCGCAGGCCAAAAAGGGCAATCCTCAATGTCAGACACTACACTAGACACTTAACAGGCATTTTTGCTGAAACTTTGCACACTTGGCAAAATGGCAATTTTAACCACAGTGCTGTTTGGCTGCTTCACACATATAGCTCTGTTTCTGTGTATGAATAAGTATATGAGCTTCATTCACCTTATTTCAATTCCCATGGCTTATTGATTGTAGGAAAGTCCCATATTCTACAGTAGTTCCGCATGGGGAAATGTATTGACTGCAGGGTTCTGTTGTGTGTTGCAACATTAAGGAGAAAAGATGAGTGTGTCTGTCCCGTTATGATGGATGGCCGTGCGCTGCGGAGGAGCTAATTGGCTCTTGATGAGGCTGGTGTTGCAGAGAGAAAGCGTACCAGGCTAGATTAGCACATTAGCAGGGTTAATCAATGAGGAAATTAAGGTGTGCTGTTTCCCTTTCACTGTATTCCTAACACTTCATTTTCTTCTGTTACCATTCTGCTGTTCTTGTTTCATTCTCACAACTTTGTATTTGTGTTTAAAAAGTCTATCATAATGGGTGACACAACACCTATGAGGCAAACCTCTGTCACATATTACATTTAGCAGTGTTTTCATTTATCTATTTATTTTGTCTGTTTGCAGTGGTGATAGTTTGGCAACAAGGTAAGGTTATACAACACTCTATTCAGACATATTGACGAATAATGACTTTTTGAAATTGGTTTGCATCCTAATTTGGGATTCCACTTGCTATGTAATATCTTGTACAACAAAAAAAAACATGCATTCATTCTCATGTAAGATATGAAAGAAGGCCCAAAAGGCCAGAGCAAATTAGAGTTCCCCATCGCTGGTATATATTTTGTGCATATCAATTGGAGGTTAACTAATAGCAATATGCTGTTCATTTACCAGACTCAGATTTCAAAAGGAGCAATTACAAAACAATGTATCTAATACCTATGTTGACTGGGGAGCTGTTAGATTGCTTACTGGTGAAACCCCATGTTTCTCTTCTCATATCTGTCCATATAGGTGGTGCAGCTTGAAGTTTTGTGGATATTGTTGACCTTTTGCAACAATTGTGCTTCATTTAACAATGTGTCCTCTGCATTTACTACTGTAGCTACATGTAGCTGCACAGTTCTAATAAAGGTTTATGAGCATGATCTGGCCTCTTATTTTAACCTTATTGGATGAACACACCAAATTTAGTGATGGTAAGAAATGAGCAAAACTCATGAAATGCCACAAACAAGAGGCACACCAAATATTGCAACAAGTACAATCACAAAAGGAAATCACAAAGTATACAAGACATGGAATGACTTTCTTATTGTTTCCATAGCAGGAAGAAACAGAGTATCATCAGTACAAGTACAATAGCCATGGAAAATACAACACTATGAATATATACATGGAGAGTACAAAAAGCCAATTTTCTTCACCTTGAATGAAACACACATGCAGTAGCTACAGATAATGCTCCTAAAGGGGCATTTAGAGAGTGAATGAAAGGTGCTTGTCAATATTTGCTTGGCCACAGATCTGACAATGATGTAACAATGTCAGTTAAACGGCAGCTGCACTGGAACTGCGCCAGTGAAGGTTTCCACTAACAAAATGTTTTTATCTGAATCTAACTGCTGGTGGCAGACTCGTGTCATTCCCAGGAATTGCCTTAAGTTCTGTTACAGAGCCCTTGAGCAAGGCCCTGAACCTCCTACCTCTTCACTCGTTGTAAGTCAAAGAAGAAAAACAAGCTGGTACAAACGCATAACCTGATAATAGGCCTTGTAAAAACATGGCAGAACCACTGTATCTGGAAAAAAAATATTCAGCTATTAGAACAAAGAAAATAGATGCTGCCTTTAATCATAGGAGATGAATGAAAACTGTGTTGTTGCTTCAAATTTCACCATAGCTTCTACTGAGTAGAGAAAGAGTGGGATGAGCGGTGGCGCAGTATTCTAATTTAAACTCTGGCTGAACCCTGCATTTGAATTCTTTTGAAATCCTCTCCAGCCCCGTCATGCAATTTTAAACACGTCCATACAATAGTTGCCGCCTTTCATGTCATCAGCATATCCTCTTTTCCCACATATTGTAGCACATTTCAGAAATAGATTTTGCTGAATTTTTCATTTTTGGTTTCATCCTTCTTATTTTCTTTCTTTCTTTTTTTACTTTGTTCCATTTTACATATTCATCCAACACCTTTTCGTGGATCTGCCCCCACACTGTCTCACACATGCACTCATTCCCCTGTTCTATCTTGGCTCTCATCCTCCCACATGTATCTATCACTTTATACATAGCCCTTGTTGTTTTCTTTCCACTTATAAATCTGTGCATCTTGTCAGAATGGCTTGGATTGAACTAAAATTGGATTTTTGTAATTTTGTCCAATACACGTTTGATGTTTAGACTACATTTATCTTCTGATGTACGAACAAGGTCCCATAATATGAAACAGATTTTAATTATTTATTTATTTTGTCGTGATTGATTCCAAGGTTGTGCTTTCTGTGTTCAAACTATGAAATAGAAACAGCGATGTGTCGTCATACCTTACAGCTAACTTACCAGATGTCTTCTTTAATAGGAGAAGAAGACAGGTGTTTCTTTAAGAAGTGAGTTGTGCTTTTCTTTATAGCTGGAGGGAGACATTTCTTGCTAGTTTGGGGTTTTTTTTCTTTTCAAAATACCAACTTTTTTCAATATGACTACTTTTATTTAAAAGGCCTGTGCTAGTGGGGAGAGGCTTGGCTGAGATACCACAGAAAAGACCAAAAGAAACATATAACTTGCAAGATACTCTGTTAACTGATTCAGTTGTTCAGCGTATTTTCATATTTGAAAGAGGTTTCTATCTGCAGATGTATCTTCTATCTTTTATATGAATATAAATAAATATTAACATGATCAATTGAATGGTGCAACATGCTAAAGGTTCTGCGTTCAGAGTGAAAGCCAAACTGAAAGAGTTACTGAATTCACACCTGAAGTCATTGAAAGGCATCAGGTTATTTAAGGAAGGTGAGAGAGACGTCACTGTTGACAACTTAAGGAAGAGCTGCAACAAGCTGACAAAGAACGTCTTTGTGGTACTGTGTGGAGTTAATGTATTTTCAAACCTAGCCACTCAAAAATGGGGAAGTGGTACAGTTTGTGAGTTAATGAGTTAATTGTATAAGGAGACAAAACCAGTAGAAGGGATCAAGCTGACAGATCGTGGACTTACAGGAGTTATGAATGTTCTCAGAGCTGTACAGTAGGCCTCTCTTCATGGGTGTGGGAGACTTGGGGTGTTCATCAAAGCTACAAAACATACCCTGTTTTCAAATACATAAGTTGGCAATTGTTTAGTTAGTTTTTTTGTATTTGTAGCTTTTTGTACACATAAGTAGTCATTTTTTTCCCAGGGGGTAGTTCTGACTGCAAAAATTATTTAGTATTTTTACTATATATATATTGTCTATCAGCTTCTTTCAGCTTTGCATTGAAGGTGTACGTCTACTGAAAAGTATGGTATGTTCTTTTTGATGGAACAGTGGAAATGGAGATACTAGATATCTTACACATCAGATTATGCACGTTTCATGCAAATTCTGGCAGATGTAATGAATGTGTTTCAACGGTGAGAATTGGTGTATATATAAAAGTAGGAAAAGGAAACAACAATATGTTTATTTTGTGACTTTTAGTATTAAATACTTTACACTAATACTAATACACTGAGACGCATGCCTTTTATCACATAGGTAATAACTACATGCATGTAAATTGTATGTCCTTATTGACATAGTGCATATATTGCTAACACACATATACTGGCACACTCCATAAGACAAATCCCCACCAAGGAGACAGATAGAAAAAAGGATAAAAGGGCTATCTGGATCCACGTCTATTCCCAGTTGTGGATCAATTAGTAAGATCAGAGAGACCTTCATCATTCTGAGGATCCATGGTGGGGCCTTTGGGAGTCACCTCAGAATCGAGGTGGGGGATTTGACTGGGGCAATCTAAAGACTTACTCCTGGAGGAGCGATGGTGGAAATCAGAGGTCAAGACTCCTCAGAGACACCTGTCATTTAATTTTAGAGTTTCAATATAAGCCCTCCATGTGAGGCTGTGAAGATCAGGAACATGCTGTCATACTGTCCACATAATGTGCACATTGTGTGTGTCTGTAACATGGCACGGACAGTATGCGTGTGATGACAAAGCAACCTTAACTCAAAGGCCACTAATGTGATAATTTTGAACTTTTGAACATACTACACAGTCCCTATTACCAGATTTAGTTTACCAGTTGGCATGGAAATGTCCAACTGTCCATGATAACAAGCACCTTTGGGATTTTCCAAGTTTGACAATAGCTGTTCTTTCTTTCATCTTACTATTGTCAGACAAGAAATATTTGTTTTCTCAAGATAACACGAAAATTGTCTTGTTATGATGATTAACCCATTGTCCTCAGAAAACATGAGACACAATCAGATACAAGATACTTATCATCTTGAGTAACACTCTGGGCTTCCCTATGAATTATGTCCTCAAAGATTTACAAGCAATGATAACTAACAATTTCATAAAATTAGGCTAATGAATCTTCTTATGTGAATAAATGGTAAACTAAAAGATAAAGCGAAAGTTTTCCAAAAACCAAATATGTGATTGAGAGGAAGGCACAAACCAAACTTTACAGATTATAGCTTGTCTTTCTAAAAACCTTGTCTCTGGTAGACTTTCTTGTCTCACTGTTGACAGCCAGCACCCATTGTGATTGGCTGCTGCTACTGACTTCCTGTCACGTTGACCCTTGTGTGAACCAGCTGCTTTGCATCTGCATAATACCAAGATGACAGCTCATCAGCACACTGGGTTCGCAGGCTCCCTCTTTCCCTCTCTCACTGACTCACACAACCAGCCCTGCTCTCTGTCACCCTGCCTCTCTCTATCTCTCAGACACTTTCTATCAGCAAAGTAGTCTAATGACTGGAGTGACTGCCTGGTGAATGAGGTATCAGGTTTTTGTTTGTGCTTTTAGTCGTGGTAAGGTCTTTGTTCTGCTTTCTGAAATTTAGGGATTAGTTGAAATCTTGGGCCATATATTTCAGATCACTTTGTCAGGTCTCATGGCTCTTTGGATCACTTTGACGTGTTAACTGTTAAAACCTAAACATTAGTTCAATACATGCTGAATTACATTTGGTGAAAACAGCTGACAAAGCCAGCCACGTTGATTGTTCTCTGAAAACTAATCACACACCAACAAATTATACATAAATATGTACTGTGTAGCCAAGGACATTTATCAAGTGTTGTTGCAAGTTTATCTCAGTTTTTAAGCAATAAGGAAAGACTAGTCATTGCTTCTATTTTTATCATTTATCTCTAAATGATAAAAAATAGAAGCATAACAATAAGGCAATAACAATAACACGTTGTCTTAAAGGACCATCTGATGGAACAGCAACGCCTCCACACTTAAAATAATGTAGCTGTCTATACAAGACATATTGCAAATCACCAACTTTGATCATCATAACTGCACCAAACAGGTCAATCCGTTTTGTGTTTTTTTTCTAATATCTGTCATATCAGTTTTTAAAATTTTGAATCATAGATGTTATCACTTAAAATAATTTAGCCATTTTAAAACACCCTTTTTTATTTGTGTAAGATTCATTAACACCAATATAGAATATATATTCTGCATTATGTTTTTGATAAAAGGTACAGTTGTCTGATAAATCTATTTTCTATAGATTTTCTGTAAATAGGCATTCATGGTGAGCCAACCCAACTTGGGTGAATAAAGGTTATAAAATGAGCGATGCAGCAGTAACGTAAAGGTTAGAGAGGCTGGCTTGTGATGGCAAGATCGATCTCCTGATGGGCGCAGGAGTGAAAGACTGCTCTGTGGCCAATAGATCAGACTTTTGTCTTGTTGCCCAGCTTGCAGGTGTGAGTGATTATGACTGTGTGCGTGAATCATTACATATGGAATCTTCAAAATAAAAAGCATGAGTGGACGGAAAAGGTTAAGTAAAGTTCAAATCATACACAGGGACACACCGTTAAATATTGCCTACCAGCAAGATTTAAAACTTTTACAAGTTGTTTTTCTTTTTCATTTAAAGCTTTATCACTCTAGAGACAATGATACTTGCCTAGCATCACTCATTGTAATGTACAGTATGTTACAATAATAGTAAGTTAACCAATGGGACAATCTCCCCAAACTAATTCCTGAACATCTTCTTTTCCTTCCCTTCTCTTCCTTGACATACTCTCTGTCCCTTGACTCTGTACCTTCCTCTTTTCCTCTCATCCATCTCCTCCTTTCCCCCCTCCAATCATGTCTGATGGGTTTTTACCATCTCCCAAGACTCCAGGTTGATTGACAGATGGGAATTAGCCATGTGTAAACACTTCACGCATCCATTTGCATCCCATCATCCCTGGCATCACCGATCTCAAACACTTTCCACCCCCACTGGTCCTTTGCACATCGCTGTTTCTGCTGTTTCCTGCGTATTCACTGTTGGTCTGAGAGAGAGAGAGAAAGTTTGGGAAATGGTGGATCCTGTACACAGTTTGACTGAGGGTCACCTTTCTAGATGCAGGAAAGGTAGTAGACAGTCTTGGAGATGCTGCTTTTAAAGTTTTTAGACCCAGAAATGAGACTAGATAAATCAAATGGGTGTTTCTCTCTTTCTGTGTAGGACACGTGTCATGATAAAACAAAACCCTGAGGCAGGGTGGGGAATTCACAACCACACCAGATCGTCCCTGAAAGTTTCACACAACCTGCACAGACTATTACAATTTTAACTAATATTCAGCTTGTCACAGCACCCTGGCTACCCACAATCTGACTGAAGCCTGCACAGAGGCCTATCCTTTGTTAGCTTTTATATCAGTGTTAGGCATCCTGACCCGGCTGACAACAGTGAAAAAACTCAAACTTTTGTAACCTAAACGAGGGCAGGTGTGGTGTGTTCCTGTGACAACCTTTTGTCTGTTACAAGTTACAGTTTCTAATCCAGAAAGTCCATAAGACTACTTATCCTCTAATGCAGTGCTGCTTTGGTACTGGGGGAATTAGTTTGTTTGATGACAGGAGTTCAACCCAAAGGCTGACATTAATTTTGTCCGTGTGTTTGGTGAGGAGACTAGTGTGGACGTACCCTCGTCAGGGGGATAGGCGGCGAGGGAGAATTAGCCTTGCGCTAACTCAAATGTTGTCTTACGTGAACATGGTGCCTTCTTACCTGGCTGGCTGACTGCTGATAAACTGTGTGTGAACAGCTTCACTGGGAGATTAAAACAGGAAGTGTCCTTCCTTAATTTCTGAATTTGGATAATTACATAATGGAAAATGGATAACATAATGGATTACAGTATCCATGATAAAGGTTAAGCTGGGTGTTGTTGTTTGTAAATACCAACAAATCTTGTGTTGGGTGCTTGTTAAATCATAATGTCTCTTTTTCTATTTCTACACCTGCCTGTCTTTGGGGTGTTTGGGGGGCACAATCTAAACTAAAAACTAAACTAAAGTGAACAGTATTTTATTGTACTGAAACCCAAAGACTGTATATAAAGATGGTGGATGGGTCTCTGTTTCCTTCCACTATACAAAAACGCCATTTTGCTCTGTTGATGTCATTTGGAGTGATTTGATCAATATCACAATTGTCACAATTATACCGATACCATGGTGCAGAGGTCCTACTTGATGTGCCTGGAATCAAACTGGGAATTGTAACATACTTGAACATTAATGAGCATGATAAGAGCTACTTAAATGACAGAAACCTCCTTACATGATGTTGACGTTAAGCTTTATAACATTCATTTAATTCTTTTTATTTATTTATTTTAATTATTATTTTCTGCCCTCTAAAAATCAGTGCATGAGAGTTTAACACTTTAAATACATACTGCTTTTCAAATTGTAGTGACCCATCTCTCCAGCATGTCTCCTACAGAATGTAATACTAATACAGTTGACTTACAATTTTGCGGTTGTGCTTTTAGCACATATTTGTAGTGCATACCGGTGCTCTATCCATCTATTTCTATTTTGTCCCTCCGCAGGAGAGGTGATCATGCTGGTTGAATCCAGGCAACAGTGGTATTGATCTGCAGTCATTTTACTCACCAAGTTCAAAGTTATCGATTACCCCTCAGAAGGTTGTCCACTCCACAAGGGGAAGCGCTGATTCCTGGAGGCAAAACTACAGTAACAGAGCATAAGAAAACATCCACAAGGTCGGACTCAACACACTATTAATATCAAACACTTTCATTCCCAGTCAAGAAGCACTAATAGGTCAACTTGCAGCTCCAGCAGGGGAACAATACTCTGATCAACAACAGGCATCTCTCATCTACACATACTCTCATCTCTCTGGCACGTAGACCTGCACAGAGAGAACTGATATCCAGTTATAAAAAATATTTAAAAGAAAAAAGAAAAACATTAAAAACTAATTTTAAATCCCAACAAGACCTCAAGAGTCATTTCCGCATGTTTGTCTTGCCTGTTATGTTGTTTGGGCACTAAATATATAGTCATTTAAATGAATGCCATGACTTCACATGTGATAAATTTAAGAGGATGCAGTCATGCATATTTTCTGGGTAATAAGTGCTTCAGTGATTAAAATAATTAAATAAATAAATAACAAGACAAAGTCTAAAGCAGCTACTCACCACTGCATATGCGCGCAAACACACACACACACCATTTACAAGACCCTCTCTGTACAAGAGCAACACTGTTATTTACACAGTTTTGCTAGTACAAATAATGCAAATGGTAGGAATAAATATTGGGGTGGGAGCGGATTATGTGTGTGTTGTGTACTTGATTTACGTGTATACAAGACTATGCACAGTATTTACAGTGTTAGGTTGTGTACGTTTGTGTGTGCAGTCAAAGATCAACAAGTATTTAGGCCTCTTCCAGGGTCTTTGGTGCATGTGTACTACAGTGGAAAAATGCAAAAAAAAAAATACATTTGGAGCAGATTTCGCAGGTGAAATCAATTGAACTATGACATTTGTGCGTCTTTCAAAATTCAAAATCAAGTGCTCTGAAGTGAACAGGGGCACATTCTGAGGCTGATCAGATTTCAGCTCGGGCCAATGGCCCTGTCACCTCCCCTCTGGATCTGCCCATGTGCATGTGAAAGGTACAGGGAGCCTATAGTTTTATGGCCCTATTATCCTCACTCTGATAATATGAACAAACCATTACTCTCAGCAGCCCTGACATTAATGCTCAAATGAGCAATAATTAACTCAGACACTATACAAGATGCATGAGCAGCTTTGCAGAAACACATATGCATATACACTTAGTGTACGTGCATTATGTGTATGTTAATTTGTCCATTATCCCTCTTGCAGCATGCTGTATATACACATGTTTTGAACACTGTGTGTGTAGGTTTTGGGTTGTTTTTTTTACCATTTAATTAATGAGACTGAAATTATATTCTTTTTGCGCCATATTATTTTGCCAGCCTTTATCATCAATGCTTACCCATGCAAAAGGCAGTAAACTGTTCCGGAAATGAGAGGGGAATGTGCAGAGATAAATGTAAAGTGATGCCTGAGCCATTCCATTAAGCTTCAGGATGCCTGTATTATATGCACAAATTAGTGCCTTACCCTTAGCATGAATGAACTTGCACATTGAGTATTTCTCATAAACAAGTGAAAATTAAAATATCCACTTGAGTGAATTTTGTGGCTGCACAGGCTGTGGTGTCTTGTTTTGTCTTGTACCACACCACGACAAGGCTGCTTCAGCCTTATCATGGTGCAGTACAGCCTTACGTATAAATCAAGCCGTGACACACAAGCCGCACTCACATTCTTTTTCTTATACACAAGCATGCCCATGTTCCCTTGTCGGGAGACTGTTTCAGCTGCCAGAGTACTGTGAGTTTGAGCACGTCCTAATGACTGACAAGCAAGCAGCAGCTCATGCAAATCAGGCAGTGGTACCAGAGTTGAACCCCTGCATCTGTCTTGCTGAATTCACATCTGCACTGCTCACAGTACCAATTACAACAGCCCCTCTGTGTGCATATTTGCCTGAGCTTGTGTGTGATTGCACTGAAGTTTGGGTCTGTCTGTACTATTGCTATTAATTATTGCCTTTTTTTTTTTTTTTTTTTTTACAAAACTCCTAGTTTTAGCTAAAACTATTCATTTATGTGACGAGAAAGGGAGCAAAAGTAGGATGCGTCACAGTTATCTGACAAAAGTGTGTTTATTAAGGGTTTTCCTAGCCATGAACAGCTGCACTGGCACAGTCCGAGTTTTTTCCCCGCTGCTCAGCACAGCAAGGTAAGGTTGTTTACCTTGATGAAGTGTTGCAGGTGTGCTAGTCACAAACTACAGCTTGTCGTCTGTTGGTTGGCTGCAGTTGGCCCTTTTACTGTTACTAAGCAGGATGACGGCAGCATGGCTACCCCCTGTTGTGAGGCTGTAGTGGAACCACGTCATCATAGCTTTGCTTGGCATGGTGCAGCTAAAGTGGACTAGGGCCGATGGAAAACCCTTCCTGTGTGTAGGCATGACATTGTCCTTTATGACAGCTTTGTGTCTACAGCAGTTATCCGTACCACTCACAGCATTCAGCTGAGGCAATGAGCACAGAGGCCCCAGCTAACACAGTAACATACACAAATGCACCATACGCACATACAATGTGATATATGCATAGGCACCGTGTCAAGCAATGCAACTCGCACACTGTATAACAAATACAGTTTGCACACTATCTTGGCTCTGCTCTGCTAAAGTGGTGCACAAATTTGTCTTAATGCCACATACACACACACTCACACACACAAGCGGATGTGATGATCCATTAGCAACAGACTGGAAAGAAAGGAGTTACAGTAACTCCTTTTCTCTCACCTGTAATTTTGTCAAACATGGTCTGGTAAGGTAAATTATTTTCTTGTATATCAACATAAATGTTATCCTGTTTTCAATACAAATGGTGTTTTACCTACCTCCTAAAGTGTGAAATACTGTTCTCCTTTGATATGATGTGACACCACTGGCACTTTTAAATCCTGTCCTCCTAGCATGACTTTTGCATTTTGGTTTTGAATGTATGGCATTTATTTTAGAAATTCAGTTTAAATGACTTTAAGAAATATTAAAAAAAAAAACCACTCAAACAAAACAGAGCCATCATACAGCTTGCTACAGTTTCATTACTAATTATCCAATTTTCTTCCAGACCCACTGAAACTGACACAACATAATGACAACCATATGGAACCAGTTAAAAGGGCTCAAGTAGATGGCTATCGCTCTTTGTCTTGTTAGCGCTTTTTAAATATGTTGATGCTTTATTCATGTTATCAGTATTCTGGAATATCAATTAGAGTCATGGTTAGAAAAGGCATACCAGGAACTCAAACAAATCCTGAGTCTAACCAAAAAGCTACTGCACTGTACACTTTAAACATCCCTGCAAACAGTTTTCTTAATTGTTTGTTTCAAAGACATTAGCTTTCTTGCCTTTTCCGTTACTACTTCATAATAAACGTTTATAATAAAATCCATGTTCTGTCCAGTTAAATGCTGTTAATGTGAATGTGCGGTGGTAGGGAATGCTCAGTGAGCAGCAACATCATACTGATTTCTTTCAGGATTGTTACCACAGACACACCGTTTGTAAACATGCAAAATCAAGGGCTGCCATTTGCCCTCATCAGTTGGCCATAGACTCTATTGCTATTTTCCTTTTCAGCGATAGATCATGATTTCACAGAGATTAATTTTAATGACAATCTTTGAGATTGTTACTTTAAATTCTCACTGCTTGGTGCATGTTCCCACATTTATTTTATTCATGCATGGATTTTCACACATTGATGCACAAAAAGCAAGCTAGGCATCATCACAGCCATACTTATGTGCCACTTAATGAAAATAGCTCTCTGCTCTAACAAGTGTAAAACCCAGGAAGCTGCGGCTTCGGCAGGATGATTGCAGCGAGCAAGTAGCCCTCTCATCTAGCCTCTGCAATCTGAAGGTGCCATCTTATTCTCAACAGATGGCACACAACACCAAGACTGACTGAATACCAATTTAGCTCCCCCATCTGTTTTCTCCTGCTTAGTTTGGATAACAGACACTAAACACAGTGCTGGGTTGTTTCTTTATCTCACATCCCTTATTTTGTTACTTCTGGGCATGTGAAGAATGATTTCATGCTCTCTGATTATTTTGCAGTGTCAGAGAGTCATTTACAAATGTTCATTATAACATGTGCACATCATATTGTGTCCTTATTTTATTAAATCTTTATAAGTTTAAGCCAAAAAGGGTTTTGAGAGTAGTCATTAGGCCTTGTTTGATATTGATATGTATATAAATTTAACTGGCAGATATTTAATTTTTAATAAAAAGCTAATATGCGTCCTCGGTTGACAACTCAGCTTTGCGTGTATATGTCACAGCTCTCGAGATAGTGAGACGAAAAGTTTTGGTAAGGTCAAGAATATTGAGGATAGGAGAGCAACAAAGAGGGAGGGGTGTGAGTGGCCTCTCAACCCTCAGAAGTGTCATTACTCATCCCAACTCTTTCACCTTTCCTCCCTCCGTCCCCATCATTTACCCTCCATTCATCTTACTCTCATTATACAAATCGTCATCTCATTGCCAGCATTCACCACATCTCTTTTACCTGCATAACAATGACTTAACGTGGCTTAATGGTGAGGGTTGTATCGAAACAGGGCCTTGGGAGTAATATGGTGTGTACTGGCTGACAGGGGGCCTACCGCTGGGTCAGGGGGCACAGAAATGCTGCCTCGGTAGTTATTTGTTTGGACCAGCGCATGCATACAGTACATGGCCAGATAGGTGTATGTGAAGCAGCTGGGCAAATAAAATAGCACCACATTTTATGGAATACATTCATAAAAAAAAAACACACCTTCTCAATCTTGCTCATACAAACACTCAGCCACACAAATGCATGCACACAAGTGAACCCGCTCAAGCAGTGTGTCCCCACTGAGTGTTAATGAGGGGTCATAAACCCTGAAAAGCCTCCATCTCCCAGAGTCCAGGGTCAGCAGGGCCACAGTCTTAAACTGATGAATTAAACATCAGTCTATCTGTCTGGCAGGTATAAATATTTCTCTTCCATTCTGACTGGAGCAGTGTGACACAAGGCCAAAGTCCTTCCACAGAGTCCCCGACACAGTTTGACATAGGGGGGAAGATGATGATTGTCAGTGTAATGGGATACAGGCTGAAGCGCGGTTGTAGAGTAGGTTTCATATTAGGTCTGTGAAATGATATCATATAGAAGCAGTGTGTGCGTGTGTGTGTGGGAGTTTGTTTAGAGCGTGTTGTTGCTATGAACACAACTCATAATGGCTTCTGGGCACAACAGCATTTTACTATTGTTTGTTATGCGGAGTTATGCAACATGAGACCTCTCGCTACAACTTCATGAAGTTTTAAACTTATGTGTAATGCTCATAGCCATTTTTTTATTAAACTTATCAGCAGCTGTGTCAGTCTTTCACTTCCCTAAAGCAGCTCCCAGCACATCTGTGTTCAGTATGGCAGTGGACTGGCTGTTATACCAGAGAGAAATCAATGACAATGAAGGAAAACTTGTGATTTACTTTACTTTACTAGTTTAGTTGTAGGGATGATATTGTGGCTTCACAGATGGAAAGAGCATATGCCTGGGAGGTGAAGTCACTCAGAATAACATGGAGTGACCAACTACAATCAGTTTTAGATCACATCACCTGCCATGATATGATATACTGTATATATTTCAAGTTATTTGACCATTTCAAAAACTTTGTTGCTTTGCATGTGGTTCCTTTGGTCCTAACAGCGAATGCTTATGTGAGAGTTCAACACACCAAACTTAGGAGACACTGTAACTGAAAACATGAAGAACAGACAACTCCATACCGCCAAAGCAGGAAGAAAAATGTTTGTTGGCCCATGAGGAAACATGATGTGGTACACCAGGGATATTAGAGTGAGAGGACCACCTGCTTCTGAAGGACAACCCAAATGCTTAGAAGTGAAACTATTACTTGATATGCAGTTTATGTAATGACTTAAAGTTTCCAGCTGGAGGTCCTCCATACTGATATTCCACACTTAGTTATCTTATCACACAGAAGTTAATGTTTGACACATACCACTGACACCTTTTAAAATGAATATTAATGAAATAGAAAGAATAAACATGTGGACGTCACATGTCAACACCTCATGAGAATGAAGTGCACTTAGTTAGGTAGAGTGGTGCCAAAATCCTTTTAGCACAATGCTGTTGATTCAGGAGAACTGACAAGACATTATGAGACTAACAATTAAATATTCCCAGTATTTTTCAGACTAAAACATCTTTTTATCAAGTTGTTGAAGATTTTCTCTGAAGGCCAGTTTTCTTGTTCCATGTCTGACATAATGTCTCTTATCCTTCCTTCCATTCTCCCAAGTCTTCAAACTTTGGAGTTTGTACTCATCTGGCTCCTTCCTGAGGTCTGTGAATGAGAACAAAGGCCTTTGTTTGAAATCACGAGGTCGAATGGAGGTCAAGCCAATAAAGGATCAAAGCATGTGTTCCCAGGCACTGAGGAGGAACCGCTGCCTTTGATCTCCACCTTTCTGTGGACAGGATGGTGAACTGCTGCTCGCTGCTTTGGATCTGTGTTTACTTTACCTCAAGGGTACTTTTCTGGAAGAGAATTTTATATACTCCACCACTGTGTTGGGACTGAGAAGAAGTACACGTGCAGGGATTTGACTAAGTAGAAAAAAATCAGTCAGAGCAACTTTAAGATATGGACTGTGTGGATTTCATAGGTGTGAATGATCACAACCCCGGTATCATGCTTCATGGGCTCAGATAATGACTCAGCTTTTGTGATTCGTGAGAACATTTCAGAAGAACTATGTTATAGTAATTTGTAGACAGTTCACTTCAACATAGCTTTATTTATTCCATTATTTGCAGCAGCTCAACAATCAGATCAACACATAAGCACACAGGCAGTGGAGATCATTCATACAATGGTTGTGTAAGTAGCTGTATTTGTGATGGTATTCTGTGACTAACAGATGCAAATAAATGTAGTTCAACTAATTGGTACCTGACTTACTTTTCATGCCTCAGTTCAAATAAGAACGAGCAGAAATTAAGGTTTACTTTCCAGTCCCTAAAGCTCATCAGACACTCATTGTTTCAGAAATAGAAATAGAACAAAACAACAAAGGAAGGAAGAATAAGAAGTCCTGGTTCATGACTCAGACAGTCTGAATACCCCTTCCAACATTATCCGTTTCTGTGTCGTTCCTTCCCATTAAGTGCTGTCATTAAACTGCTGCATTTCTCTTTCTCTTTGAGGAGCATATCTTAGCTAAGATGATGGCTTCGTTCTGCCACTGCTGAATTATTGCCTCAGATGTACAGACAAAATTGCTGCTCAACTGTTTTTAGCAGTTAGAGACGGGAAGCAAAGCTTGGAAATCTACCAGACAGATTGTTTCACACAATTATCTGCCAAGTGAAGTTTAGTTTAGAAGATATCTGTTTTTATTCAAACTTGCGCTGTTGTTGAGGAAACTGACTGCTAAGGAAAAAGTATCTGCACAATCGTGTTAACACTGCAGTCACCACATCAATAAAACCTAAAATAAAAATTGGCTTCTGGAAGAGGAGCACTTCCCATCTGATCCAATAGGTCCTGCAGCTGAAGGAACACCTTTTTCTGACAGGCTAAAGTAACCCAGTCAGACAAACCTTTTGGAGGTAGCATACAGGGTTGAGAAGTCATGCAACTGCTACGTCTCAAGGTGATTGCCCCCTGGGGTCAGTTTTGACTAGGTTTTTGGCACCTACAGCCTCATTTCAAGGTGTCACAACTATTGCCCAAAAACTATTTTTTTCTGAGGTCAAGAGTTTAGATTATTCATTACACTTCTGTATTCCAGTGACCAAATCCCTCTAGCGCTGTTGTTTATTAAGCTCATGCTGCTGTTGGCTTTACATCAGCCATTGACTTTCTGGGTCTTCTAGTTCATCTTAGCTGCTGGCTCACCTGAAGGGACAGAGTGATTCACAGTAAGTCCTTCAAAATAACCAATAAAATTAGGAAGCAAAGGTGGTCCACATGGATGGATTTTGTGTACCAAGTGAACACACAGCATAGTAGAGTCAAGAGTACCTCACTACAGACTAAATAGCAAGAGATAACTCTGCAAGAGCATGTGCAAGAAGCACTTCCATAGCTGACTGAAAGAAAAGTAAAATATAAAATATTAACATATTTTAATAGTAAAATATATTGTTAATGTTGTTTCTTAGCAGTGCCACAAGCTTGCATGGCTTGAAATAAACAGCCATGTTACTCAAGTTAAAGGCCATTTATAAATAAGTCCAAATTCTGTATTCTGGTCATTACCTAATGACAGGGAAATTGAGGGGAAGGGTATTTAGGTAACACATTTAATAGAGCAATTTCTCCCTCTCTTACCTTCTCACACATATTGAGTGGTAAGGCAGAAAAATTTATTTGCACAGCAGCCACCCAAAGTTCACAATCAATTCACTCACCAACAGCAGCTGAACAGAGCGTACTCAATTCACCATATGCTACAGCTGCAGGTCCCAATTTCATTGTGTGCTGATGCTTACAGCACATCAACGTTATCTACAACCATCCAAAACTAGTATTTATAGTAAGTAGTATAGATGTATAATAAAGACTCTTAACTGTTCTTTCTTTCTTAACTGTTGTTGTTTTGCTGCTTTTTTGTGTTAAATCACAAACTAATTTTTCCTACTTCTTTAATGTCGCTTAAAGACACTGCATCTAAAGTGTGAATTTGAAAAACGGGACGTGAAAAAAATGAAAACGATAAGGGAAAATTAGAAGCAAAGCCACATAAAAAGACCATTAGCATGTTGCTAATGACGTTAGCTACCATATCATACAGATAGCAAAATTTTATTATTATTATTATTATAAGGCTATGTGGCTAGTAGAACTAAATTGTGTTTTTCAGAATAGAGTGGGAACACCTGTGGAACAAGAGAGGGTAGAAAACTTAAACAAAGTCTGAATAGAGTTGTGTGGTGGAGGAGGTCCAGTGGGAAATTATATAACACGGTTACTGAACACTTTGCCACAGTGAAGGACGGTGGACATTAAATACTCTGGTGCGTCAAACACACCCCCTCATTTTTTCTTCACTTGCAGTTGTTTATGAGGCTCTATGTGGGTGAAAACTAATGTGTCTTGTTCTCCTGAATGTTGCTGTTTGTGTTGTATTATACTCAGAGGGCACCAGGAGTCTGCCACTTTGTGCTGTGCAGCATCCACACAGATCATCGACGGGGCCTTCTGGGTCTTGGAACTTATTAAGTATTCCTGAGTATCACATTTAAAATAGGAGATGTCGAGACACCTATATGAATGTGTTATTTTTGGTTGGTTGGAGCTTGTACCTTTTGTAGTTTTTCATTGATGAAAGTTTGCAGTTTGCTATGTCAATAACTTCAATTAAAGACCCGTTTATGTTGACTGTTTTGGACAGGAAGTGTTTATATTTGTTTACATAGTTTTTGTTGTGAACCTAAACTTTTAACGGTAATAATCTGTGAATATGCGTTGTGATCTGCTACACGCTGTTACTGATCTACAGCCAGATAAATAGATAGATGTTTAGATTTATGTTCTGCACTTATCGTTACTAATAACTTATATGCGAGGCTGTACCAGTATAGAAGGACCTTACATACTACAATACTACAGTTTTGGTTCATGATTACATGTTATTGGTTTTAAATTGTTTTTAACTTACATTTAAAAATGAATTTTTTTTAGGCCGCCGTTTATCATTGGTTATATTTATTTTAATTGAGAAATGCAGTAATTTAGATGGAGCTGTTTCATAATTGCTAAGTTAAAGGTTCAATCCTCAGTAGAAATATAAACAAAGGTGTGTTTGTTCATATCAGAGCTGTCTGTCACCGACATGCCATGATTTCATTTATGATAGTTCAGAAAAAACAAGCAGGATATTTGTGATGCGTTTTGAAGTATGATGTATTTTTCCACAGAGCTTTTTCTGGTAGTCCAGTTAGAACCTAATTTTGAGAAATACATTTTTTTTTCTTTTTTTCCCTCTGTTATGTTTACCAAAGTTTTGTCCAACTTTAAAAAGTCCATCCTGCACTTTTCCAAGTTGGTTTGCTGCCCCTGACAGAAGAACGGATAAGTGTGTTCATTAAGCAACAGCTTTGCTAACATGAGACCGCTACCCAGTTTCAGTCTCAAGAACCAGAAAGTTTTCTTTCAGTATCCCGTAGAATTTCTCTTGCTGCATTGAGCTCTCCATCTCTCTTTCTCACCGTCTGTGCGACCTCCTCCTTATCTATTAAATCTTTGTTCTACCAGATTTCAGCAGCAGACTGAGCCTTACAGTGTAACGACACTATGTCTGATTAAAGTCAGTCAAGTGTGTTTTGGGAGTTTGTATGTAGGATGGATTCTGTGAAGCAGAGATTAAGTGCAGTGCTGTTCTCAGTGTGCTTTTCCATCCCTGTTAAGTGATTAAGTTTCATTAATTCAATGTTTATCTTGTGCAAGAATTCTCAGCTGAAGAACACATCCAGAGTGATCTCGCTTTAACGATAATCGTCCTATCATCTGTCAACAAACACATCGTTGTGTCACAGCAGAGGACCAACATTTGGAGACAGCAGCAGAGGACGCTGTACGTCTTTTTTCAGCTCGGCCTGACCTGAAATCTTATAATAGAGTGGCATGTGTGCGTGTGTGTGTGTGTGTGAGATGGTGTGTATTGCTAAAAGCTCTCTCCATTTCCACCCCTCCGTCTCTCCAGTCTGTAAGGGATTCACACCAACTTCATTTAACATTTGTTTTGCTTGCACCATCAAACACTGTCACCATCAGAAACCATGATATTTGAGGAGCAGAGGAAAGAGAGGCTTGTTAAATCACTTCTTGTCACGCAAGCCTCCACTTCTTCTATTTTTATTTACTTATGCCATAGTCACTGAAAAGTGTGTCGTCGTCATCACTGGCTCTTGTGTTTATAATGAGGCTGTGGTTTCCTTTGCAACCTACGAAGTGTTATGTGAACTTAAGGCGATTGTGAATGCTGTGCCGGTGTGCGTGCAGTTATACTGTACACCGATGGCTCATTCCAAGTTCAGTAAAGCTGCACGATTACATGAAAATATTATGATACAACTACAGCCTTTAATTAATGTTAATCTGTACTCATGTAAGGAAATTATTTGCACAGACCAGTGGAAAAAAAACTGCTGTCAAGCTGGTCCACAGTACCGAACCACTCATTTTACAACAAATGTGCATTAGCAAAGAATTAAAATGACTGCAATACTGACAACAGTTCCATCTGCTTAATTCAGCGTTAGCACAGCTCCAGCATGCAGTCTGTGTGTAGTGAAAGAATAGACATTTCAGTCATTAAAATCAAAATAATTCTATTTTATGGTCAAGCAAAGAAAAAACTGGCAACAGAGTAAAGTGGCGGATACGGGCCAAACCTGGACTAACCTGCACGCCATCTGCGCCGGTTAGAACGCACACAGATGATTAGTCAGCGTCCACCAGGTGTTGATTAATGAGCTTTTGACTACAAATGATGATTTTCTGACCACCAGGGGAGGGAGCCATGGCAAAAGACCCCAAAGTAACAATTAAAACTAATAGCTTTCTATAATAAACTGCATTTCTTCAGATAAGTGGACATGTGGTCAGCTTTGCATTTAAAAAACTTACAGACTTGACTTTTTTTATGCATGTTTATGTTTTTCAGTAGTTTTTTCTACTTTTATCTATTTTTGTACTGTTCTACTTCATTTCACTAACTTCCCCTCTCTGCAGTTATATCATATAATTTTGTTGTATCATTTCCTTTATCCAACTCTTACACTGCATCTTCTCCACCATGTCCTCTTCCTCACCTCTCATGTTATCTGCAGTATTTGTTGAAGGCTCGGTCATCCCTCTCAGTTGATGTTTGAACAGCTTGTATGTCATACAGTAACATCCAACACATTTGTGACCCTCTCCCTTCAGATCACTCTATAAAGTGAGTCATAGAGTATGTAACTAATGGCACAGATGCCTGAGGCTCTGAGGGTGCACGGAAAGTCACTTTAAATTCTCTGTTTGCTTTGAACGATTTCAATACATGGGAGGCAGGATGGAGTTGCCAAAGCTTACAGACAAAAATTGAAAGAAACTGAAACTGTGATGATTCCTGCAGGACACAATGTGTCAGAACAGTGGTACAAAATAGAGGTAGAGTTTCTTTAGGTAATTTATTTAAATTATCTGCAGTAGTCATGGACAATGCATCACTGACTTCCGTGAGTACAAGCAGACAGAAAGAAAGTGGGAGGGGGAAAAAAGCAATGTCTGGGTGGTTGTAGAGGAGTGAAGTGGCAGAGAATGTGGCACCAGAAATAGCTAATGGTGACACTGTTGGAGCAAAGCCCATAGCAACAGAAGGGCGTGCAGCAGTCCTCATACAGGTCAGGTGGGTTAAGTTAGGTTGGTCCAACCGAATATTTCAAAATATAATTTGTAGTGTGAGTAAACAGAAGGGCCTCCTATTTAATTTTTACAAGGGGTGGGAATCTCTTGGCACGTCACGATTCCCCTCTGATTCAGAAGGCTAACACGTGATTATAAAAAGATTACGTATTATATTTCAATATATGATCTCACTGTGTGACTACTGGCTACTTTTAGGACATTAAAACAATTTTCATTCATGATCCATAATTAAAATAAACAGGCGGATTCACATCAGTATCTTTTTTTTAAAACAATAGCTGTAACAAATGGATGGAAACCTGAAATATGATTCCTCATGTTTGTTGTGTTCCCAGAATATTTTAGTTTAGTTAAAAACATTAAACGTTATTGCCCAGGTCCTTCATAAACTTCATAGAAGCCAAAATGTTTCGGATTAGTGGATCAATGGTTAAGACCAGTGCTTGAGGCTTGTACTGTGTTTGTATTTATGTTTGTCACTAACCTATAATGTAAAATTCCTAATATAAAATGCATAAGTGATAAACAGGGGATCACACTCACACACCTCAAACAAACCAAATATGAAAATAGAAATTCAGTAAGATCAGATTCAGTTAATAAATTACTACTAGAAACAGAGACTACTGCATGGGAAGTTTTTTTTTTTAATTTGTATACATGATGTGCTATGTGATGATATGTGTCATTGTTTTAGCAATCAGTCATATTATTTGCCTTCACAGCTCTAATCAAAGGTGTGGATGATGGAATTCACTCAACAATGAGAATCCAAACTAGTTTCTCCAAATGATTTATTGGATTCTCGCTGATCTGTATAAAATTTGATTGCAGCATTTTATGTCAAATAAAAAAATAATAATTTAAAAAAAGTAAATTAATAAATAACAAAAGCTACAAGACCAAGATAGAGTTCAGGTCTGTAATCAGCTTTTGTTGGCTGAGTGGGCAGAACAAGCACAGTTTTGATTAGTGGTCTAATTAGTGTTCACGACCTGTGACGACAAAATTAATAGAGATCTGAGCACCACTGGGTATAAAACGTTATGTAATGGACGCATTTTACAGTATCTTAGATAAAACAGGGTTAACCCTTTAATTGTGCAGTTCGTAGCTGAACATATATGACCACGCTTTTGTAGCTATTCCTCTGACTTTCCCTGCACAAGTCTTCAGTGGCTTCAGTAATATGGAAAATTAATACTGAAAATGAAAAAAGCATGTTTTTATTTGGTCATATTTGGTCAGGCAGCACAATATTACTATACTTTGTATTATTTATAAATATAAGAATAATTACAATTGAAATAATTGTGCAAATTACCATTTTATTCTCACATATGGGATTGGTAAAACTAACCACAGTATAACTGCACTGCATTGGTGCATCTTAAGATAATGTTAGCTAAATCATCATTTTGGTTGAATGAGGCTTTACAGTTTAAACTCTTGGTGATGTAGCAAAAAAATGTATAATTGTCTATATATTTACTATTTAAGTTAGCGATTATGACTGAAATAAACATAATGCGATCAGCGTTTTCAGAAAGGCTAGCAGCATAAAAATGTTTTCATCCATTAATTATTGCATTAATATGATGGTTTACAGGTTGTCAAGGAAAACTTAGACAGTATTTGTTTTTATTTCATGTTTTAAAGTTGGACAAAACTTTATAACAACACATAAATGGAAATATTGAGAACAAAAATACAATGAAATCCGCTCATGCCGTGACAAGCAAAGCTGAGTCATCTCAAAGCATAGGTCGTTTTCCTTTTAAACCAATCATTTATCTATAAGAGCAAGTGTAAATTTTCACTGTGTTCATGCATCTTTCACGTTGTATGAACTTTTAGTCCAGCATGTCCATCGCAATAGGATTTAAAGGAAGCAAAACTGCCAACAAACATCTACTCCTTCTAAAATTCAGGATCCTTTGCAACTCCTAACTAGATAATTACCCATTCACCAAACATTTAACATAATTTATTATTTATTTAAGCTTCAAATAAAGTGAATAAACATGATCCCTTCTAGATAATGGTCATCTTCATTAACAATCCATTAGACACATTTTATAACTGCTAATTTATTAAACTGGAATACAGCAGTGCAGTAGCATGAAACTTATGGCCAACTTTGGACTAAAATGACTGAATGACTAAATCTGGACCAAAACAAAACAAGAACAAGATGATATTAAGGCAAAGCATGAAGACTAGCATAAATTTAGGAATTTAGGAAGTCATTTTCTTTGCCACAGTCTATTAGTTTCACTCTCTCTATGTGTGCGTTTTCCCTGTGCGTCTCTTTCCAGCTTTTCTAACCAGCTGATTATGGGCGTCACCTTTCCTTCACATAGCCAGTCAGATTTTGTCTGGGTCAACCAATCATGTTGTTGCCGCTAAACTTTAAATCCATCCTCCTCACTGTAAGCTATCATTTCAGAGCAGTTATCACCGTAACCATCTTCCACCCCTTTCACTTCCTTTTCATCACATTGTGCCACTAAGCATTACATCCGCATGTTAATCCATCCTTCCTCCACCACCAGCAGTGTCCAGACGCCATCATGGGAAAATCACTTTAAATATGATGATCGTGTCATGATGGGGTCTAATCGCCAGAGACTATGCTGATTCTCATAATATCATAGTGCACATGCCGATAAATAGTTTTCTCATAATGAGTCTCTCCTGATTAAACAAAATTTTGAAAGCAAATTTGTAGCATATAAATTATGAAAAGCATTTTTTTAACATTTGGCGGTGAAATCAAAACGTTTTCAAATTATTATCGGCTTTCAACACCTACATCGATCAAACCAGACTGTGCATGGGTTTTTTTTTTTTCCAGTTTCTTACTCTTTCTGCCCTTCTGCACACATCTGTCTCTCTGCCTGCATGTGAGAGACTGAGTTGGAAGTGCAAATTATCCTCTCAGCATGCCCTTGCCCTTGTAGCCCTGTTTTGATTCTTCCGTCCTCCCTGCTCTCTGGCTCTTTTCACTTCCTTCTCCTTTCCTCCTTCTTCCTCTTTTTAATTTCCCACTTCACAGTGTGCTGGACAGGTTCTGTCTTTATCACAAGCACCATTTAATCTGCTTTGGAAAATACATTGTACACAATTGCAGGGCCCTAATTGATTTATACAATGTAATTACTCCATTCTCGATCGTCTCATAAACGACAAACCTGGTCCCAGAGCCACTAATTAGAAGGGAACAGGATTTGCGGCTAATATAATTCATTATTTCCAAATTAGAGCCAGATAAGTTGTCACAATATAATGATCAGGCAAATGAACGCAGTTGTTTTCTGCTGTTGGGCGTCTTGTTTTGTTGTGAAAAGAATGCTGGTCACAGTGTTTGCCTCTCAAGCTGTGGCAATGCCGGGTCCCCTGGGCTGTGCTCTTTGGTCGAGCTAGCTAGGGAAAACAAGGGCATGGTTCTTCCCTTTTTCAATTTATTGGGGACATTACAACTAAACACATGATGAACTCTTTATGCAACCATTTTTTGCTTCAGTGTGTAATCACAATAGTGAAGGTTTAAGGCCCTGTTCGTAGACGCATCTGTTGAAAATTCTTATAAAATGAAAGAGTATGAGCCTTTCTGTCGTAAGATTCTTTATATTTATTTTTATGGAGGATGTCACTTGTAACTATATTCTAGCAGTAATGATCTTACTAAATTCAAAATTCACAAAGCTGAACCTAGCAGTCAATGTGATGGCTTGTTTGGCAAATGCAGCTTAATCTAGTGCATGCGCTGTTGCCCTATCAGTAAACTCAGCCACTGTGGTTCTCTTTGTTAACACAAAAAGGAGGAAGCTAGCAAGGTGTGTTCAACAGATGATCGCGATAAACCATCTGAGAATAATGTGGGGAAGCTTTTCGGATTCTTTCACTCTCACATTGTATTATTACATTGTGGATTAAAGCTAGGCCACACTCCGACTTTGAAAAATGCAACTGCCTGACTCAAGTCACCACAATCACAAACCTAAAGCCACTTTTTGGCTTGTCACTCAAGTCAAAAAAACAAATAATGTCAATTAGACTAGAAAGTTTAGGATCAGACAACATGGCCTGCATAAACTTACCCAAAGAAATGACATATCAGTTTTCAACTGTTTGAATTTAATGTATGAAAACATGACAACTTCAGTATCTCTATATGATGAATGGTATTTTTTGATTAGTATGTTCACGATTACGTTGGGTAAAGTTTGTCCGCTAATATCTATTGACACGTAATTGCCATCCACTATACAGCATTCGTAGTCATTAATGTGAGTTTTAAAACATTTTGATAACTTTACACAGTCAAGATAGAAATTGCAGATGGATGTGTGCTATATAATACATTCCCATTGACTGCATTCACTTCATATGGATCCCACTCAAGTGTGGTCATTGAAGCAAGCAATAATCCATTAACCACTTTTCATGAATTACAGCTGACATTGAAACATCTTTCCTTGGTTCGCATGTGAAGTGGATTTGATTGACTGGCACAAAGCAGTGGTGGTTTGACGCAGCCTTCATAGTTTGACACAATCTAAAGCACATGTTGTTACTGCGTGGTCAATTATAATGTAATGCACTGAAACACATTCACACGTAACCTGCTGATTGTAGGTCTCAGCTGATAACCACGGATCAGTGTGTTCACAACTATGAAGGGAAGTTTACTGAATTTCCTACCAGCATTCATATATTGGCAGGTGAGAGGCACAGAAAAATGTTAAACTTGAGGTGTCCTTGAGCAATGCACACAACCCCCAACTGTTACAGCAAGACACTCAACAACAGCAGGTTGTAGTTATACTGGGTGAGAATGAATGTAACAGCTTGAATGTATTTTTGCTGCAAAAGAGCCTGCATGCTCAGTCAACCCTCTCTGGATAAGGAGCATTGCAACTGCAATAAATGTGCATATTCAAAGATGCGTGTCTGTGTTTTTGTATGCATGCATAAATATGCACATCATGCTTTAGCGGTGATCACATTAGTTTTATATGTGTGTTTGCAAGTGTGTGTGTGTGTGTGTGTGTGTGACAAGACAGAAAAAACTAATTCGTTCTATGCCTGATGTTTGGGCTATTAGAACAAACAGCCATGGGGGTGTGGCTGTCAACACTCATTAGTGCTGCTGTCACCGTCACCACTCCAATAATTACTGCCACTGTAAAGCCACCAGCGCCGCTACACTGAGCACCCAGCTACCTGAGATAGCATTAACCCACTTCTGTGCAGCCACTGGGCCTGTCAATTAGCGCGCGTCACAACAGATTTACTTGCATGAGAATGTCCCTTTTTTTAATGTCCATGTGAGAGACGGGCCATTTCGCAGCACTATGGGGTCATCAGCCGTCTTGATGTTCTTTCATTTTCCTGTCAACTTCAATGAATGTGCATGCCGGTCCATGTTCAGTTTGTGTTCATACTGTGTGTAAAGCTGTTTAATAGGGGAATTTAAAATAGGATTATGTTTGTAGGGGGGGTGGTCGTATGTTTTTGTAATTACACATGGCTTTAAGTTAGGCCTTTTTCATTACAGACAACAGTCCATGTTAAATCATCTGTCGTGTAATCTGTCATACCATCATGACCGTGACTGGTTTATACCAAGATGCTAACAAGTTGTTGTTGTTGTTGTTGTTGAGTGTGTTTGTGTTTTAGTGTTTCTTAGTAAAAATAAAGACAATATTTGGTGTTTCTCAATAAATTATATACAGTTTGTAATCATGACAGTAATAGAAACGTCAAACCCTCCTTGTTACTGTATATTAATAGCCTAATCCATTTCTCATTTATTGTGTCATTTTCATAATAATTGTAATGAATTGTCTGTGTTCACATTTCATGGCCCTTGTGTTTTAATAACAAGTCTGTCATTTTATTGCAGATCTCTCTACGAACTTGAAGAATTTTAATTGGAGAAACCGTGGAGGAGAATCAGCCAACAGAAACATTAAATCTGTGTAATTCCTTCTGTTTAACATGTATTTAAATAGACAGAAAGGGCCCAGTCAGAAATTGAGCTGAATCTATTACCGCTCCACATGACTCCTTTTAGCCATTTCTCCCCCTTCAGCAAGTCCTCTACCTTTCCTCAGCCCTTTCTCAGGTCCAAAGACACCGTGTTGGTTTGTTATCCTTCATCTTAGTTTGAATTTACTGTACAACAAATTATATTTATGTTATTATATATATGTTTCTTATTCTTTTTTAAATACCTAATGTAGGAGAGACAGCATTTGACTTTGGCAAAGCTGTGTGGTCTTGTTTACCCAGTTATTGTTTTGCAAGGCATGCACTGAGCTCATTTAGTTTTTGTAATTTGACATTTCTAATATGCATGTTCTCAATTGTTATGGAATAATTGGTTGGCTGTAATGTGCTGGATGCTGGGTGCTCTAACTACAGCAGACCATGAATACCAATGTGGCGTTCCCAGCGTGAGGAGACAAGCAGGCATATTGTTGCTGTCATGTGCAAAATGTTGGATTTTCAAGAAAAACTGAATAATGAAAATAAATATATGTACTAATGTATTATCCTGCTATTTAGAATAAGATTTGGATCAGTCATTTGTGCTGAGGGTTGATGCAGTTTGTTGAACTCTCTGCGAATGTGGTTAAATGCTGTATTCTGTAATTGTGATAATGCAGCAATTTTATGTTTTATCACCAGCATTAAAAACAGCTGATAGATGACAATGTAACTTTTCCTGAACAGTGGCCCCTGTAGTCACCAAGCAGTAATTGCAAAGGCATTTTTTCTGCATTTCTACATTCAAAAAGTTACATTGGCTTGCTTTAAATCCAACTAGATACACCATGACATTGGGAGCATGAGAGCCAGCGAGAGTGAGGGAGAGAGAAAGTGAGAGAGAGAGCGCACTCAGGGTAAAATAGGCCAACCAGGCTGGAAGAGGAGAACCAAGGAGAGGTCGATCCAGGGTCGGTGAAGGCCCGGCGGCCATGGATCCTTCTCTAGGAGGACAGACACTGATAAGGCCCAGGTAGCTCATACAGTGCTGAGGTTTAAGAGGGCACCAAGATAACAGCCTGCTGATAGGACCAACCAACGCAGCTGGACTGCAGATAAGAGGCAAGGACTTGTTGCCCTCGACAGGAACAAGACTTCTAATTTGTACAGGACTGGCACTGGTATTTTGCAGTTGCAGCAGTGCAGCTTCTAGTGTATTCTGTGGCACAAAATCCTGTAAAGTCTACTAAGCCTACCTGGCATGTTCATATCGAAAGGCTTTCTTTTGATTTAATACTCAATTTCTGGAATTATTCCATCTATACATTGTTTTTATTATATTGGTGATTATACAGTATTTAATTTGAAACTAACTTCTTATTAGAGTAGTTGTTTAATGGCAAATCATTCTGTCAGATTCTCCTATATGTGTTATTCTCATCCTTCTGTGTGTTTCCTAGCCTTGATTTCCAAAAGCCTTTCAATAGTAAAATCAAAAGACACCTCAACCTCTGATTCTGGGAATATGAGATTTAAATTATTTTGGCAGCTTTGTACCAAGAAACTGACCTTGAAGAAACTGTTTAGTTTTCAGCTTTTGGCAATCAGTCACAGCCTGATTTCTGCTGCTCCAATATTATGTATATGATTTATGATACACAGCTGTGTGTGGCGTACACTTCTGCCCAGAGGCGTGATGAACCTGAGCTGTGCTCTTTTACCTTTCCCTTTTATTGTGCATCAGCTGAAACACAGTAGTCAGACCTCCACATGCAGCCCCAAGGACAAAAGACATTAGATAGGAAATGTTTCATACTGGAGCGACACACGCTCATTCTCTGATCTCTCCCATTTAGCATTCGTCTCACTCTTGTGCTCCTTCTACAAACTGCGCTGCTGTTGTTTGAAGTCAACCCAGGCTGCTGACCGCCTTGTTAGCTTAATAGTTTGGATATGCAATTTAGGATTGATTTATCACCAGCCACTAAAAAAGCTTCTCCACGTACTTGTGGCTGTTGGGGTTTCTTTTTTTTTCGTGACAAATTGCAGCAAGTGGTGCATGTTAAACTTGGTTAACACTCAACACAGACTGATTTTGGAGAAGCCATCACCCCCATCTGTAAATCTGTGGATCCTTCTAATGCAGTATAGGCTACTTTGAGCTGGGCCTCTCTTCCCATTCTGCTCAGTGTCAGCTGAATTTTAACAAAGCAGATTTTCACAGCAGATAAAAGAATAAGATGAAACGTTTCATGTTTCATTCATGCACACTCTGAAAACAGGCACATTTAAAATGGTTAGTTTAGAAATCTGAAGCCAAAATATCTGAGTCTCTGAATAAATGAATTACTTTTTTAAGAGCAGTCTGGATGGCTCCCAGTGAGAAAAAGAACTAAACACAGAAGTGAAGGTTATCATGCTCAGTTAACTTTCCCAGGACAAATACAAATGTGCTGTATATAAATATACATGTGTGTCTCATCTATACAGACAGTATAGCTGAAGCCATTATGTATTTACGAGTGATGAATAATGTACAATAAAGAATAGTTTTACAGGACTAGTTACATCTGCTCCATAATTTACTGTGGGCAAAGGTGTTCAGGGAGGCCAGTCACGCAATGGGCAAAGTATTCCAGCTCAACACTTTATAATACGACCAAAGTTAACTCTCCAGCTTCTGCATATTGCCAATCACACTGGAATAAAACATAATTAAACTGTCCCATTAAACTGTCTCATATGTTCGTCTGAATTTCCTCTGATGGCTGTGATATACATGAAAGTTGTCAGTCCACTCTGTTAAAGATGAATTGTTTTACAGTGTGTGACAGACAACGTGTTGTCCTGTTACATGAAGCTGTCCTGTGTAACTATGCTTTAAAAAAGAGACAAATCATGATAATCATGATGCCCATATCTTAGCCTCAAGTAAAATACACTAAAATCAGACAGTCAGCACTTATTAATCATGTGCAGTAGGTAATTTCAGGCTTGGTGAAGAGGGGCATCATCCCCCTTGTTGGCAAAACGACCACAATGCATCCACCATGTTAACTTGCCATACTTCATACATCCCATCACTAATAGGTGGACACAGTTCTTGGTCTGCAGCCAGACTTAAATTATGACAGAGAGTTTCTATTTTAACCATTGGAGCATTTTTGGCCTGCGGTCCAGGAAATTCACAAACCAAATAAAGGCATTTTAATCATCTCATCTGATGGAACTTATCCAATCAAATCTGCGCATTCAGATAAGGATTGTGAATTGAATTGCACACGCACACACACAACCACACACAGGACCACTGGGACAACAGCCACCAAAAATAAGTTAGTCAGGGAGAAGTCATTTTATGCGGCGCACTCCAGAAAGAGAAAAGTCGACAGTGAAAACAGCTTTTAATCAAGAATGGACAGACTCTTACATGTTCACCCTTCCCACAGGCATCGCAGTTAAAAATTAACAAATCGCCTACTGATCATGGGCATTTGCATATCTGCCCGGTCAAATTCACTGCTTCTCCTTCTCACCAAAGTTTGTCTCTCTCAGTCAATTACATCCTCTTCCTACATCTAATGTGAAGTTGAACTCTTTCAGTAGCTCCTTCCATCCCATCCAGCAAACATCCTGCCATCCATACATATCAGCATACACACAATGCAACGCTCTGTCCATGGCAGACAGATGAGGATTCGCATTGTGTCTGCAGTTATATGTGTATATACAATGTGTGTGTGTTTCTTGTTACTGCATATGTTTATGAAGACAGATATGGATTATTATTTCTGTGTGTGCGTTTATGTGTGTAAGGCCACACGCCTGCTACTCTTGCTCTGTCAGCCATCTCACTCTGTTCTCTCTGTGGCTCCACCCCTGCTGTTTCTGCACTGGAAACAACTGGGGGGCGGGTAGGAACCGATATCAATAATGCTACCAACCCCTGTGGATATGTCCCCTACGCTGCATTATTGATGACATCGTGCTCCCCCTTTCACCAGTGTATTACGGCATGGTGTCTGGGTACAAATTCAGGTAGCAAGAACTTTTAAGAGTTCACATAACTATTCAGACACAAGGGGTGTGTGTGTGTGTGTGTGTATGTGTGTGTGCATGCTTGTGGAGGGGTACATTTATTTGACAGCCTTAAGGAATCGTTTCAAATTGCACAAAGATGGTGAGTTCGGCAGATGTTGCGTGCAACCGTCTCATTTCATGCTCCCTTGGTTTTTTTAACTGAAGGTTTGTTTTGCATATGACGTCTTCAAATCACACCAAGCAAAGAAACAAAAGAAAAAAAAATATTAAGGTACAACATCTAATTCAAGGCCGAGTGCCAAAAAGATAATGAAGAGATGTATTTTTATTAAGATTAATGATGTGTGCCTCTGATTTACAGCATTTGAGATTTGATTACTGATGTTCTGAGTCAACAGGGAGTCATACAGCAGTGTAAGCCTTTACGGGAATGTGGGCCCAATAATTCAGTCCTTTTTTTTGTATTGGAACAACTCAGCTGGGAGCCATGTAAAACACCTCTGGGTGCAATCTGTCTCGATTACTGGCCAGACACCTCCTTGTGTGCTATCTTGAAGCAATTAGACCACACTTAAACATTCTCAGTCTGAGTCGTTGGCTTCCCTCTCTGAACGTTGTTGCTGTCATTCTTTTTTTCCCGATGATTTCCCTCTTCTTCTTTTTCTCTCATCTGTCATGCTGAACTCTATTTATCCATTACTTTTGCTAGCTCTCTCACACTATGCCTTGTTCTCTCCTGAGTCACCTTCACTCCTTCTCCTCCTCGTCCTCCTCCTCCTGCTCTGCTGTGTTTTATGGCTAAAAGCTGTTATTCCGCTCGGCTGCAGCCCGACTCCTCTCTGTAATATTTCATTCATCAGAACAATTAAAGCGGAACATTGGTTTCCAGGGTGATAATTAGGGTTTGATGAGTGAACCTGAACGCCACCAGGACAAGACAGCTTGATTACTCTCATTTGCCGGTCTCTGTGCTATTCCAGGGTTATTATCCATTGTCTTGTCAAGCAAATAGAGGAAGAAAACAGCCATGAAATGGAGAGAGGTGAGACCTAGAGAGACAGATAGAAATAGAAGTATGGAGGTAGAGAGAGTCATGGGAGAGTTTGTTGGAGATGAGTGGCTTGTAATAGGAGCAGGTATTTCGGATAGCGATACACTACATTAACTCCGTCTCCTGCTGCTTTTCAGTAAAACACCCATGGCAACTCTGACCCTGTGCCCCGCACCAGAGAACTTCCTCCAACTTTTCAGTGCACTTAAAATCCCATTCTTAGCTTTTAGTATTTATAATTATACTTTTCTAGCCCACACAAGAATTTTATTCATGAGACAGGTCACCTCTACCTCCAACCGATTGAGAGGCAGGTAGGCACATTGGATTTTTGCACCAGACCAAAACCATATATAAAGTGTGATTTTCTCTGATTTTAGAGAAATTAACTCCAAAACAATATTTATTTGGAAAAAAAATAACAAATTAATTAAATAACAATTCAAACATGATTATCATAAGTAGAAACCTATTAAACTGTGTTAGTCAGTTAGGCTTCTTACTTGGACTGTTTCTTTTCATTATCAAAATTGGCACCTGTACAACAAAGTGTCGTACAAACCAGCATTGACTTGGCTTGTAGTGTACAGTTCTATATTACAGCTGCTGACTGATTCGGCCCAAAAGATTCCTTGTTGCAGCCAATAATTCAGATTAGACTCAAGCATGCATGAATTAACAGACCTTGGCTTTGTTTAATATGCTTCAGCATGACTGTGTTGTTCTGCAACGCTTCAGATCACACATATTCCAGTCTCAGTTGCAAAGTTGTAAAGGCCAGTTTCAGCGTGTTTCAGGGGGCACGGTGGTACATTCACACTGCACACATGTGTGTTTGTCTTCATGTCAGATTTATTTAATTATTTATCTCCGGTTAATGTGCTGTATATATTCTCTCAGAAGTATCAACCAATCAATTAATCTGACATTAGCTATTCAAGGTTGTGACCGGGGAGGATCAACCAATGAAAGAGTCGTTTAATCTTGACCTCCTGAATACCAAGCAGTACTGCATGATTGTCAATATGTGTGTGTTTTCCAGTGCACACTTCATGCATATATGGTAACACATTAAGGGGAAAACCTGAATAAATGAGTGAAGACACGTTGGCATGCAGATACTTCCACACCGGTGCACTGCACAGTACAATTATGCAATTAACATCCAATAATTCTCTGTTGCCTGTATAAAAATGTATAAAAATGCTGGGCAGGACCAGTTGATTCTGAGTTTGTATCAAGATGAAAAGAGGAAAAGATCTAAGTGACTTTGAAAAGAGGTTCAGTTTTGGGGCAGGAATGGCAGGAGCTTCAGTCACAAAGGCTGCTCACCTGGCTGCTGTTTCAAAAGGAACAGTGACTAGAGTGATAATATAGTTAGGTCTTTGGAGAAGCCATCTGAAAATGAGGTTGAACATGGTTGAGGCAGAGCACAACAGTTGACCGTAATGTTCATGCATTAGTATGATATCTAAAGAAAACCTGAGGAAGTCAGACTGTCAGCAACAAGTCCATCAGTAATTACATAGAGAAGGATAATAGAGAGGGGGTGCAGAGTAGAAAGCCCTCATCACAGTGATGAATCCACATTTTAAAGTGCAGTGATGCAAACCAAAGGTAATGGTCTGCAGAGATGTGGAAAAGATAATCTGGTCTGATGAGTCATCCTTCACCATATATTTGACAAGTGGCTGAGTGCATGTTGGGTGTCCACCAAGGGAACACTGCAGGCCTGAATGCTTGACCCCTCCAATGAGTTCTGTCACGCTGTGGGGGTCATTTTGCAGACACAGTTTGAGTTCTCTTGTCCCCTTAGAGCGAAAAGTTGGTGCAAACCAATACAAAATTGTTCTGTATGATGATCTTTATCTAATGATTAAACATTTCTCGCCTGACACAGGTGAACTTGTCCAGTATGATGTCCCTATCCAAACAGCATACATGAAATGCATGAAAATGATTTAGGTCATACACTATGTTCTTCACAGTTGCCAGACTTCTACAGATTTTAACATCTTTGGGAGATTTTTGACTAAAGTGTGTGATAGCACTCAACCATCGAACAACCATCCTCAAAACACCAAATTAGGGAATATCTCTTAGAAAAATGGCGTCCATACCTGGAAGCCAGAGACTTGTAGACTCAATGCCAAGTTGCTTTGAAGCTGATCTGTTGGCCCGTGGTGGCCCAACTTCTTAATAAGACACTTCATGTTGTCTCCTGTTTGTATATGTGATCTAAGGCATGCATAAGTCAATACGCAAACCTAAAGCTGACAGCGAATGTTTTAATGTCGACTAATGTTATTGTACGTGTGTGCATGTGAACCTCAGGTATTAAATGGGGGGTGGGAGGGGGGCTATGAATGGGAGTGACCCATATGCTTGAGAAGTTTGCATTAGTTTGACAGGTGAGCAGCTGTCAGCCTCCTTTTTCCTGGATGTAAATGTTGTTAACCTTCTGGAGAAGCCGTTTCTCACGGCGTGCGGCGCGAGAATAATAGCTGTGTGATGTTTGAGGCTGGAACTGACCTCTCCATGTGCACAAAAAACAACCTGTGGTAAGTAAATTGCTTCCAGACCTTCTTCTCTCCTCTCTTTCTCTCTCTCTCTCTCTCGCTCTCTCTTTTAGGGCGGGTGAGTGACATTTCATGGGGCCATGGCACTTACATCTCAATAGTAATCACTTCAAACTTGTGACGCTCCATTTGCTTAACGATTAAGCACAGAGAGGAGGCAGAAAGAATTTTGCTGCTAATTCGATGCTTTAATGAGCCTGGTAATTAGAGCTAAATGTTAATGAACAGTAGGTACTGCAATTCAGTGCTCGGGCAGGGGCTTTCAGCTAAACTCAAAGGGACAGGAGGTCTCTGTACAGCTACGGTGCCATGAGATAAATAAGACAGAACTTTAGCAACAACATGTGACTGCTCTTAGAGAGGGCATGCAATGGCTAACACACCACACAAAAGTCATACATGGATGTGTGAGAGACCTTTTTAATCATCTAAATTATTTGTAAAGAAGCTCTTAAGAATTGAAATAAGAAGTGTATGAAGATTCTTCACATTATTACTAGTTTCACAGATAGAGTCATGAATCTGTTTTATATTGCTGCACCTGCACAACTTTGTTAAAGATCTTAAACTCTTCACTTCAGTTTGACTAAAGATGGTTCTCTGGAGGAACAGGAAAGGAATGGAAGAGTGGAATAAAGGTAAGAAGAGAAAAGGAAAACTGGGAAATATGGGGGGTGGGGGGGAAAGCTGATGTGGGATGAGGATGCAGCCTCTCTGTGTGTATGTGAGAGAGGGAGAGAAGGAGAGAGGAAGTGGTGTTCCCCCTGCAGCAGTCTGTCGGCTCGGCGTTCACGGTGGCTGAGCAGAGTGGAAGGCACAGCCGGCCCGCAGGGAGCACTTGGCACGCCATCAGCTCTGCACCGGGCACGCTCACCGCCCAGCCAGCACAGCCCAAACACACAAGCACTGGCGATCAAAACAACGCCAAACAAACACACGCCGAACACACTGACTACATGTGGGGGGGGTGAGCGGAGGGAGAGAGGCACAGACACAGCAGAGCAGCAGTGTGATGTGTCGGCTGCTGGTGCCTCGTCCCGCTCTGCCATATTTACAGGCTGAGGTGGAAGAACCACTCAACTATGCTGCTGAAATGTTAGCCAGGTTAAAAGTGCATACAATTATTATCATACTAATTACAATAAATGTAGTGTAGTCTTTACAAGTATTTTTTCAAATATATATATATATATATATATATATATATATATATATATATATTATATATATATATATATATTCATATGTGAAACAACTAGACCACGTGAATCACGTGAGATCCCATAAGAGCCATGTAGATATCTGTTCAGAAATATATAAAATAAATATTAAATCCTTTGTGTCTGCTTTTATTTGGGTCGTGCAGCAAGTATGCAGCAACAGCAGCAGGCATTTCAATGGACGCATGTGGAGTGGAACCAAAGTTTATAAGAGCAGGTTCAGCCAGGAAACATTTAGCTGTACACAGTTAGCAACATGTGTTGAGGCTAGCACAACAAGCTGACAGGTGTGTGAGCCAAGGAAATAGTGTGGAAAATGAAATGCCGGACCCGGAAGTCCTTTAAAATCAATTGAGGTGTGGATTAAACAAAGATGATGTGCTCCATCATAAGGTATGTTGCTGGAGAGTTATCACACAGGCTAATTACACTGTTGAGTGTGTGTTAAAATGTTTGTGTGCTTTTGAATATTTCAATATTGCCATGGTGGAACTGAACGAGCCAATCTTCCTATTAGACAAGTTTTATTTTTTAGTGCAAACAGTGACTTGTGTTTCCCAGGCGTACATGTGTTTCCCTATATTATTTAAGTTTACAACATTTGGGTGAAGAGTTAAAAAAAAATGCTAAAACCAAGTTGCCACCACTTAAATCAATCAAGAAATCAAATTATCAGGTCAATGCAACACAATGCTATTATTCTACATGGTACAGCGTGATATATGTCACCACAAACGAAACGTTATAAGCTCCATAAAGGCCTGCCATTGCGTTAAGCTTCAGTCGTTTCCTGTTTTATTTTGTAAAGTGTTTTTTCATGTGCCTGTGCACTTCCTGCCTTTTCCCTCATGTTCTCATTGTCATTTGTGATCACTGTGCTTTGCGTTCCAGACATTTACTCCTAGTGTTTCCTTGTGTTTTCTCATGGTTTGGCTGGTTTTATGGACTCTGATTCTGATTCTGCTGGTCTGACTCTGGTTTTGACCCCGCTGGCCTGCTCTTGCCTTTGTGTTTGTCTTTTAAACCACTGAAATCATGTCAGTGCTCTGCATCTACGCTCTGCATTTGGGATCATCCCCTTGTGGCTTACTGTTCCTTTTGTGATGCACACATGTCAAGGCCAAATTTATTTTAGATCAATTGTATTAGTAGACAGTGAAATCCCTATGTATTCTTACTTATTGTAGAGTTGTGTGTTTGCAGTGTTTAAAATTTGTCATTTTTAAATAATTGATACTGAGATGTTTTGTGAAAAGGCATGGTTTATTGCAAACAAAATATGGAGCCATGGTTAGGTTCAGTCAAATAAAACACTGAAAGATAGAAATAGATTTTTCTGCCGCACTGTTTGAAGGATGTACTACTTCCTACGCTGACCCCAAACACTGAAATGAGACATAATGTGAGGTGCAGAAATGTTAAATATAGAAATAATTGCGTGGGATACTCTGCTGAAATATGTTATGTATTAATTTGAGGCCTCCCACAGAGATAATACATGCATCTACCAGCTCCAACTGCATATTTCTCAAAATTACGTCAGTTTCACATCCTGGAGAGTATTTTGACATCCAGTGGTGAAGGGTAAAGTCTCTTTCTCCTTCCTGGCCGCCTCATAAGGAAGAGGCATAGTGTCCCTCCTTTCCCCCTTCTTTCTGCTCCGTGCCAGTTGTCTATGTGCCAGTAAAGCAAAATAAAAAGAGACGCAAATGGCAGCACCATCTGGAGTCTGCCCTGCTGAAGAGTGAAGAGAGAAGTGGAGGGGGTTGATTTCCAGTTGATTTCAATCAGCTCCTTTACAGCACAGGAGCCACTCTATCAGCAGCCCCCAGGCAGCAGCTCTTAGGATGCCTAAATATGCCAACACAAGTGCCAATGGGAACCAAGTCCCAGGTTTCAGGTTCCCTATGGACTGAACTGATGATGGACAAAGCAGGGCTGTTTATTGCCCATGCTGCCTTGGGTTTGAAAACTAAAAAGAGCAGTTATTTCGAGCTCAGTTTGCGGCCTGGAGGGTGAGACAGAAATGCCTCAGCATGGGATGAGGTGACTGAAGTGTAAAAAAAAAAACGTGTCATTCAATAAGCAGTTTGGAGTTTTTAATGAGGATTTTAGAAAAAGAAATAGTTTGTGACGCTGATTTTGTATCCAACTGTTCGCAGTAGTTGTTACTTTCTAAATCAATTATATATTCTTTTCACTGAAGGCGTTTACCTTTACCCTTTAAGGTAAAGCAAACTAAGTTTGTATAGGGGTATAGGGTTTTTTGTTTGTTTGTTTTGTTTGTTTAAAGAATTTTTAAAAATCCTCATTCCTAATTTTCAGCGCACAAACCGTTATTTTTGACCATGGACAGCAGATGTACTCCAGATGAAGTGCTATGTTATAAACCAATCTTACAATATAAGACAAGGCAAAAATTGCAAATTAACGCTCATTCACTTCTGTTATGCAAGTATCAAGACCTGCATTGAGGTAACAGTTTAAGGCAAAATCCGTTGGTTATAAACAACAAGCAACAATATGATATAATTAGAAGTGCTAATTGAAAAGACAATGCTGGGGAAAATATTGCAGTACTGTTTATGTTTATGTGTCATCAGTCTTCAATCTCTATTATTCATCTCTTCAGTGCAGCTGAAGCTTGATTGGTGAATAAGGCATGTTATTGTTTTTGTTTGCCTGTTTCCAATGTGGTGAGTTGTTTTTATCAATGAAACAAGTTTTTTTTTTACCTCAGCCTTATTTAAAATACATTTGCAATATTTAGACTTTTTCTTTCCACTGAGGTTTTAAACGCACAAATTAAAGGTGTGCAATTAAAACAGAAGGATAGAAATGCACTTACTGCAGCAGAGATAACTTAACACAGAGTGTTACAGTGTGTGACATTTCTAACTAAAAAGGTTTTATCCTTGAAAAATACCCACATTATTTTGGCTTAATCAAACTTTTGATTCCTAATATTGGCCTTGAACCTAAAAATAGATGTTTACACAGAATCAGTCCACCACAGTTTACAGTGGCATCCCTTTACAAAGTGTATGACAGTGACCAATGGCTAAATATGAGAAAAGCAAGTAAAGCATTTAGACGTCCTTGAAAAACTGCAAACCTGTCCTTTTAAAAATTCCTGTTTAATTCTCTGCACAACCCAGTTTTTGTCACTGGGACGCTCCAAAACAGTAATGTAAATGCCCTTGTCAGAGTCTTAGTGTGAAGAAGAGAAGTTTTCATACCACAGGTCTTCAAAGCACCCACCAACTCTGGCCATGAAGAATCCAATGCCGGTCAACCATGATACTCTAATTAATTAACAACTTCCTATTTAATCCTAATTAAACAGGTTGTCAGCACGGGAGTCCTACCTTGAGACTTTCATCACTCACCTTTTCTTGGATCAAACCCCACACAGTTTGACTTGTATATAATTAGACAGGTGTAGCCATTTTGATTGCTTTTTCTTCACATTAATTAGCGGTGGATAATTAGTTAAGACGAACACTAATCTGAGTACTACAGCTCTTTATCCTCCGGAGCTGAGGGAAGTCACGTAGTTGTGTGAAAAGTTCAAATGCTAGAGGAAGAGTCAGCAACACAGCCACCGTCTTTTGCTGTGGGGCTTAATGCAATTTTAAATGTCGGCGTAAACCAAACCATTTGTGTCACGCATGTGCAGGTGCAGTGATGGATTTGTCTATTTAAAGGTATAAGACAATGAATCAAGCTTCAAATTTGTTTCACAACTTTCCCACAAGATAAATTTAAAGTGCAGTGACAATTATAGTCTGCAAAGCACACACTATTATCTGTCAGCAGGGGTCCTAATATCTAACAGAGGAAGCCTGTGACTTCCATGCATTATGTCTTGAGTATGTCTCAGTATGTAAGTAAGGGAATTGGATCGTACTGTGATGAGAGTTTCCCCCGTGGGAGAGGTGCTGACGCAGGTGGCGATGAGTGCAGAGCAAATCAAATCCAATTGATTTTGCACCTGATATTAAAAGTGTTACATAAACAGCATAAGATGAGAAACAGAGACAGCACATAAATAGCATAAGTGAAGATCAGGCTTATCTTCATTGTCAAATATCATTGTTATCAAAAATAAACTTCTCTACCTACACTGTGTTATATAATTAGTAGAGATGGAGGGAAGTCAGTTTAGGAGGGCAGACGGGGAGTATAGTCAGAATGACAAAGGTAAGACAGAGGAGGAGGAGGTGAAAGAGGGATTTATACATGTATATATATATATAGGAGTCTTTAATACGTATATAAAACATGAGGCATAAGGACATATAAGAAAAGAGGTGATGCAGAGAAGAGGTAGGGAGGGAGGTTGGCTAGAGGACACGATGAGAGGAGATGACGAAAGGAAGCAAAGTCAGCCTGGGAAACTGTGGAGGAGGAAGAGCGAGAGAAGGGGGAGGCAAAGAGGAGGAAGAGAGGAGCGAGCACCTGCATTCTTGGCAAGTTCACCTATGTCTTCGGCATTAACTAACTTCCCCACTTTCATGAAGCCTCTCCAGCTCTAAAACAGGTACTTGGAGAGTTTACGGTATAGCCTGCATACCAGGGACAACTCAGGATCCAGAGCGTTTGTAACATGCTTCCTCTCAATCCTGCAGTAGCAAAACCATAGTCTTAAAGATAAAAGGAGACATTTTATTCTTAAATGCAGGGTCATAATGAAGCAACATCAGAGGTTACATCACACCGCTGCTCTCAACACTATGAAAATGCCCGCTGTATTAGCACTTATGAATTATATATTATCTTTTTGGCTCTGGTATTGAAGCAGTGAGGGATAAATAGAAAAGTCCTTCTTTGCTTCATTAATAAATCACTATGTGAACTTTCACACATGTACACGCACGAGAACCGCACCATGAAATGCATATAAGCACAGCGGCCTTACAGTCCAGTATGTTGTAGGCAAACGTCAGCCAATAGGCTCTTTCCAAAAAAAACAACAAATTAAACAAAATGTGGGTAAATGAACTGTTTAGGACAAATAAAGTTAAGCTGATATATCGATTAGCCGATATGAGATACGGCAGCCTTCAATAATTTGCTGCCCAAAGAATTTAATACGGCTTTTTGTCATTATGTCATTTTTATGGGGTTTATGGGAAAAAACATACTCATCATATTTTTATGTTATATTTGATGCAGATATTTATTACCATTACTTTTATTGTTAGATTTAAATAGACAGGCTACAGCAGTTAGATATATTGCTTTGGAAATGTCAGTATTTGTGTCACCCTTCAAAGCCCTCACCAGTCAAATGGTATTTTCTAGCTCGGCAGAAAATACCACCACTGGGCGAGGTTATAATTAAATCAATCCATTGCTTTTCAGTGGAGGGACTGTAAATTGGACTGTCATTGGTTACCAATACGACATCAACTTAAGTCTGCATTTCTCACCCAGCAGGATCCATTCTGTCCGTGTGGCAAAGAGCCTGGTCACATTGCTCGTTGTGTGTGGCGGTGGGGGTTAAACATAGAGGTGGGGGAGGTGGCGGTAGAGGGAGTGTTGGCCGACACTCGAAAGTCATGTGAGACCTGGCATGCCATGCTTCACTCTGGCACATGTGCAACCCCTTCTGCTGTGTTGGAATTAGTTGAATGATCACAATGGACTATTGGATGACACATACAGGTGACTGTGTGTGTTTAGAGGTGTTTACTTCAGCAGTTACACAACTCCGATTTGGTTTTCAACTTTAAAAGTCTGACCACTCCTGACTGTCCGTGAGGTAGGAGTATGATGGTTTCCATCTCCAGGCCTGCTGTCAGTGATCATACGGCTGTAGTGAGCCATCAGTCAAAATTAACAGCCTCATCGAGCATTCAGGACGGGCATCAATTAAAACCAGTGGAGCTCAATATTGTTTTATGGTATATTTACATTTTAAAGCTTGATTTAATTATCTTAGGAGCGGAGAGCTTCCACAGTGGCCCTCCCTCACTCAACGCCCACACACCACTTCCTGCAATTAAAATATGGACGGGACATAAAGGACAGAGTTATTGAGCTGAGCTGACCACGGCAACTACCCGATACAGGATGTAGAATCCATGTAAAACCCTTTAAAATGGCAAAAGAGAAGCTCTTTTCTTATCATTATGAAAATGCTGCATGCTGAATGGCCGTGGAATAATGACATCGCTGTTGTTTGCACACGTTCCCAATAAGAGTCGCTTTCTGTCTGCCACTGAGTCGATTGCCAAGGAAAATATCCAACACCTGTTTTTATATCTCCATTATAGACTCAAAAATAATAACAAACTCACATTTTTTCCTCCACCCCAACACCAACAACTGCTGTAGTTGGATGTTTGCACAAGGTAATACTCATACTTTATTTTTACATACTTATAAGTTATTCCCAAAGTGGTGATAATCCTATCCTCACAGAAATATGTGCAGCATCTACTAAGTTGCATTTAGCTGCTTAGCTCTGAAAATACAAACAAGGAAGCAATCCAGTTGTCTTGGCCACAGTGGTGCCAGCAATGAGACCACTTGGAAACGCTAGAGGGGGGAAAGTCGGAAAAGTCTGTTTCCCCTTTGAGCAACAAAAGACAACAAAAAATGTATACGTCTGAGATGTTCCAGTGAATTGTTTTGTTTTAAAGACAAAGAGCAGATATTAGAGAACCTGTACAGACGACCTGCAGATGAGGGTTGAGAAGTGAGAAAGGAACAAGATGTGCAACCTGAAGGGAAAATGTTTTCTCCTGATCTGGGGGAAACATGGATGCAGTTGCAATATGCAGAACTTGGGTAAGAGTTCATTAGGTGAGGTTACTTGTGCAACTGGTTGGGGCACCCATGTAGTTTAGAGGTTAAGACACCATCCATGAGCAGCAGCACATGTGGGGTCTGAAATGAGGGTCAAAATGCCCAAATGTGTGAGGGCGTTCAGACAAGAAGCACAAGAATATTAATGTTTTGACTGATCTGGTCATCCTTACTCCAGAATTAATCAGGAAATAAATGTGTACTTGACATTCACATAAAAGATTGATCTTTTTTTTTTTTTTTAAATGACTTTATTAATGCGGTTGGTCAGCAAGTCAGTCTTGAGAATACAGTGGCTTTATAGCATCAATCTGCAGTTGAGGTTTTTAGAGATTTATAGGACATACTGTCATATTTATTCACAGTTATTCATCATCACATTTTATGTCGTCAACAGCGAGTAGATCATTGGTAGTAATAGATTCCACTGTGAGTCAGTTTGTTGAAATGTGTTAATTTTATCTCTTTAGCCAAAGAACAAATATTAATCAGAAGCGTGTTTGAGTGTCTTTGAGGAAATGTGCTGTAATGTACAAATGAATTGTTGTGAAACAGAAACATTTCAGTCTAAGCAGCTATTCTGAATGCTGTATAAAATAACTATGACTATTGCTGGACACCAGGCTGATCCAGCGCCTGTTGTTTCTGTAGGAGGTGCTGACAGCGCTTGCTTTATAAGCTTCCAGAGTGCATTGCCACTGGGCAGTAGCTGTCCGTGGTGCTGAAACAGCACTGCTGCATGTTTCCACAGTGCGGTGATTTTGTTCTGTTGGCTCACAGGATAACTTGTCCGGGTCATTGGATTTTCTTTGCTCTCGCTTAGGGAACTGGTGTGCCTTTTAAACGCTCGCCACTATATTAGTGTTGTATCAGACGGTTACAGCAGCTCTCTCTGTGCAATATGTCTCCATGTGGCAATATGCAATTAGTATTTTAATTATGTTAAACGATTATTGTATTAAAATGTTATTCACCTAATATGTTGTTTTGTCTATCTTCTGCAGTTGCTCATCTCATGTCAGCAGTTGTGATTCCTGTGCTGTCTGCGTTCATGCAGCAAGTTTGAGAGATGTGGGAGTATGTAGCCAAAGGTCTTCTCCTGACGCCATCCTGAGTCAACAGCAAAGAACACCTCCCACGTGACAACTTCCTGTCCAGATTCTAATGGAGGGATGTACACTCTGCTGTGTATTATTGGCTTAAGTGCAGAAACGAGTGAACAGAGCTCTTGTAGGTACAAGCTGCAGGAGCTATTTTTGCTCATATAGGAGCAGTGGCATAATGTAAAGGTCTGAGGAGGTAGAATTTGGGAATATGTGATTGTCATCATCATACTTATCATTATCTGAGTCCGTCACATTATGTGTTTCAATATGACAAAAATGGCTCAATAAATCAGATAACGGAAAAAAATATTAGTATTGTGGGAATAATGCAGAGTGGCAAGGTGGGACTGCACAACATATCTGCAGCCAGAGGCAGATGTTGAGGCTGTCACACTTGGCTGTATTTGTGCATGTGGAGAAAGTCTGAGGGCATTTTTTTTTTATATTGCTCGCTTCATTTTTCTGCACAGTGATCTACAAAATAAACATAAATAACAACCATAAAATTCAAAATGCAAAATAAAAATAGAATGAAATGAGAGTTAGTTGAAGCAGTCTGTTTGAGTGGATTAATCCAACTCTGTTTCAGTCATGGTCATGCAGAATTAAATCATATGGCATGAAAAAGCACATCGCTTCAGCGTCGCTCCCGTTATAATCACATTAACCTTTCGCCTTTTATTGAGGACTTAAACGTGTATAGTGATGAGAGGGCGTTTCATTAAAATTGTTTATTTACAGTTTTCAGCGCAGCTCAGTAATTGTGGTGCATTTTATCCAAATTATAGAGCACAGACGTATCAAAGAGAGTAGTAGGGCAGCACTTCTTTGTGCTAATCATTGTGCTGCCACCACAATGCAGCACAATTTGCTCAGTGCATACACGCGGGCTTATTTGTGCATACGTGCATGTTTTTATTGTGTTTCTTTGCGACCGTGTGTAAACTTCAGGGTTTGTTTGTTTTGTTTTTTTCAAAATTTGGCAAGAATGAGCCATCAAAGCTTTCCCCCAGTGCAAAGAAGTTCTGAAGCGACATTCAAGGGACCTTTATATATTTGTGTTATAGATGGCAATTAAGACTTGGAAGTGAAAGCACTGTTCTGGCAGTGAAATGCACAACACAGAGAAAAAGGCTAAAGTCTCTCTTTCCTCAGTCTGGGATTAGATTTTTTTTGTTTTAGGGCCATTGAATTGTCTACAGTGGAAGAGGGAGGAGCTGGCATTCGCTGAAGGAGCTGCAGCAGATAAAAACAAAGAAGGTGCAGGGAGAGAATGACAAAGGGGGAGGATGATATAAAAGAAGAAGAGGCACTCAATGTGGAGATGGATGGAAGTGCATTAAAGGTGTGAGAATCAGAAGGGAGGAAGAAATGGCAGAAAACTGAGAGGAGGTAAATAGAAAAAGTGATGTGGAGAGAGTATTAAGAGATGGGAAGCTAAGGGACCATTATGGGAAGTATAGTTGGGTGAATTGTGGGAACGCATACAGGGATCTACAGGTAGATGTATACAGGGGTGGAGAAAGAGAGATGGGGTGGGGGGAGATGGGTGTTGATGGACGAGGGAGGTAGGGTGAGGTAGAGGGGAAACCATGTATTAAGTCAATGGGATAATGATGTGTCAAAGCGTGACCAAGCTGTGAAAATGGGAAAATGTCTTTCATCATCACTAAAGTGTCCTCTCCCTGACCCCTTCAGGTGAAAATTAAAATGGTGGCGACTCGATGGAAAAACTGTTTCAATTTACTTCTAAGTGGAGTAACATTGATTCTGGGTTGAAAGCAGGGCCTGGAGGCTTACAGACACAGCAGGCTAGTCTGCGTCTCTCTCTCTCTCTGATAGAAATACAGATCATTATGACATCTATCTGTGTCTGTGTATCGCCTAATTGATTTCCTCTATTTAATCACAGGATCCTCAGTTATTAAGCCTTCCCTAGCATATTATCATATCAAGCATATTACAGCATTTTTCAGAAGTAAGTCCGGCAACTTTGTTTCAAGTGTTTTTATTGTTAGCAGTATAAAAACGGTTTAGGAGGTAAAACACATCACAGAAAAGAAATAAAGATTTCATTTTCTTTTCACGACATTTGTCTTGAAAAATTCAAGTCAGCTGCCTTTTGTTTTGTAGTTCAAGCAGAAGTGATTTATGTAAACCGTTTGCAGTAAAATGTATATAAATGTCTGTTTTTAACTAGGCTTGAACCACACCAGACACACTCTTACATGTTCTGTTTTGATCATGTGTCTGGAGGGTTGTACCTTGGAGAAAATATGTCTCACACACCGGAAATTGTGTCTTTTCCATTTCCAGTTTGTTTGGAATACATACAGGAAGAGCAGCAGCAGAAAAACACACCACTTACAGTACCATCAGACAGAGACAAACCCAAGGAAGAAGACATCACAATGCACCTTTTAAAAGATAAGTGATCTCTGCGAAGTGCACTTATGAAACACTGATACAAAAATCAAACAGGGTTCACAAAGATTACCATTTCAAGACTGTGAATCAATTATGATACCCACAGAGCCACGCAGAGCTCTCACAGTCGGCCCACAATTTTATTTTATTTTATTTTTTTTTTTTTACACCTTACGACCTGCCAAGGTCTCACCAGGTATTAATCTGACATTCATTAGTTGTAAGTGCAGGAGCTGACGTTACTCACTGGTCTGTCATTGGCCTCCATCTCTGTGTTTGAACTAGAAAACACTAGAAATGACAAACCTCCTAAATGGATGCAGAATGAAACAACCCTGCTTTTGCACAGTTTATAAATCTAGTGTCAAATTGAAATGACTGTTTATGAGGTGCTGGCTATCGTCACTTTAACACCCCCCGTTGTTCACCTAATTGGTCTGACTAATACCTGGCTCGTCATAATCACTTCTAAGTGGATGATTTGCAGACTAAAATCTAAACTATAGACCGGTTTTCGAGGATAATATGCACTGGCTCCAAGGCTCCTGGGAGACTTGGGTTGGTCCCAGAGCCCCATAGCGTGTTGTGCGTGCTGTAACCCAGCATGAAGGTTCAGCCTGTAGCCTGACCTGTGCCTTGAGAGCAAGGTAAAAGAGGAGACAGCCGCAGGCATTCGCACACACGCACACACACACTTACAGAGACCCACACGCGAGCATAACCATAACATTTCACCCATATAAGGTGTGAAAACACATGCAGGGGAATGCCTTTATACAATGCATCATCACACACAAACAAGAATATAACACTTTTTATGAAAAGTCATACTTTCGTTGCTAAAATGTATTCACTCCTGACGATAGGTGGTGTTTAAACCACATTATTAAAGCGGTGGTGGCAGCACTTTCTTCTTCTGCAAAATGAAATATGGCAACTTCACCAGGTTGAGGTTTGCTTATTTGTGAGTGGGAAGACCACAGTTTTTAGCTGATGTCACTCACTGCAGGTGTCTTAATTTAAAGTTAAAGTTAAATTAAAGTTTGAGAAACTCTGGGATGTACCAGAGCGGCTGAAGTGACTGTTTGAGTCGATGTTATACCTTTTCACATTAAAATTATTTAATGCAACAAGGAAGTGAGTTCTTGCCTCTTTTAATGTGTCTCCTCTTCTAGACGGTCAGATATACTGAATTTATAGTTGAACGTAAAACAGAAGATCACACTAATATACTTCAACCTTTTGAGGTAAAGACCAGCAATTTGGCCTCATTTTGAACAATTTTCATCTATTTGTATGAGAACAAGGACTTCTGATAGTCTGTTGGCCTCAGTATGCCATTTGAATGCAGTCACGCAGTCACAGCTATGCAACACATATGAATGCTTCCAGAGAAAAGGCACTGTGACACATATTGACTTATGCTGGGCTGGAGACAGTATTGATTTCCCAGTCAGAGATCCACAGACAGAAGCACACAGTTGGGGGGAGAGAGAGAGGGGGAGCATATTAACTCACCGTCCGCATTACAGGCCACATTGAATGCTTTCTAAAGCAGCATAAATGACATTTCTTCTGCAAAATAAAGCTTTTAATTATCAACAGAATTGGCCTATGAGGAACTTTATTTGATGCCAAATTAAAGCGCATTTACACGGATGTAAAATGTTTGTGTTTGCTGCGGTTTTACAAGCAGGAAAAAAATACCTCATCCAATCAGAACGAGTGTCGGCGTTCGTGTTTGGCTCAGCGTCTATCAGGAATAAGGCGCACCTGACTTGTGCGCGTTGATGGCATGTTTGACATACGTTGTGCAGTGTAGTGTTCACCTTGGTCAAGCGCGGAGAGGTTAATGGCGGCCACATCAGCAGGTGACTTAAAAAGCGTTTAGCAGTTATAATTGATGATGCAATTACTGTCTGGATAAAGCCGAAGTCTGTTTCCCCTCTCGCATTATGCCCAAAGAGCCATACATCTTGCCGCAGGCCAGCCTCCCCTCCTCGTTCCTCCACTCTGCCAGCTCCCCTTGAGGAAAAAATCATGTTATCACCACAAGGGTTTTAGTTCACATCACATCATGTAGCTATTAGGTCATTATTGGCTAAAGGTTGTTGGAGATGGAGACGGATACCAACGGAGAACGTACCTTCTTTTATTATGGTTATAAACCTGCTCCTTTAGGTTCTTACAGCTGTTTTATTTTACATGGTTGGTTGAGCTGTGTCTTACTTGATCATTTGTCTGATTGCAGAACAAATGCAGACTGTTTTCTCTTGGGTTAAATCAAACCTCACTCAAAAAAGCCCCACTTAGACAACTTGGATCAACTTTTGTTCTTTTGTCGGTTTGAGTTTTCAGTTTTCATAGTTTATTTTCACCCACTGCATCTCAGTGGCATGTATTTTGATTTCTGCACTGCATTTGTTTTAGTTAGTAGTCACCTAGTAGATTACAATTTTTCCTACCATTCCTGCCCAATAAAAAAAAAAACATGTATCTCCAAATTTAGTGATTGAAGGACATATTTTGCCTTTATGAATTAAGAAAAAAAATCTGGCTTGTTGATGTAAATAAACAATTTTGTGTCCTTGACTGGAAAATGCAACGTGACTAAGCTGCAAAATGTTGAAAAAGATATGAAAAGTTGCCTTTTTAAACAAACATGGTTCTCACAGGACAGTGACGCTACAAGCTTACATATAAAATTTTTATCAAGTATGTACAATTAGCTTAAACTTAAACATTAGCAACAATAAAATGCAAGGTACACCTCAATGAAGCAGTGATATTAATCCAAAAAGGTCCATCGTGAAGCACTGAAAGGCACAATTTTTCTTATAAATGAGTACTTTTACTTTGTTACTTTAAGTTTGTTTTGCCGACAATAATTACTTACTTTTTTGGAAGTTCAATGAAGGTGTTTTGCTTGTAGTGGAGCATTTTCACAGTATGATGTTGCTAATTTATTTTATAAGTATAAGTGAGTAAAGAATTTGAGATATCACTAGTTCTGAAGGTAATTCCATTAATTTCACTCATAGAACATGTATTTCACTACTGCTTATTTGATGCATGTCAAATAGATGCTATGCATGCTATCTATCTATGTAGTCTCGTAAAGCTGCCGTAGTTAAATACATTTTCAGTCTTACTTACACTCATTCAGTGACTTCACAATTCTCTAATTGCACTAGGGGTACAAAACAGTTGAAAAGCCCAGAGATGTGTGAAAAATGGTCAATACAACTAGTTCCAGGTCCAAACAGTGTGGTATTGATTAAACTACAACAGCAACAACAACAAAATACACATTACTGGTGGGTTTTGTTGACACGCAAACATCTGACTTGAATTCAGGCTGGTATCCCTGTTCATTACCAGCTCCCTGCCACATGAGTGTAATTAGCTGTAGCTCAGGTTCATCCTCCAGGTGAACTAGTCCAATGATGGGTCAAGACAAAACTCAGTCAAGTCAGCGGGCATGTTGATTTGGGTTTGGATAGCCCACCCTTCACCTAATTACAGCCTTGTGAGACCCCCTGTGAGGCTGCTGGTAGTAACCTGCAATATAAACACAACCTGTCCGGGTGAGGAGTGTGTGTGAGTGGCACTGAGTTCATTTCACACAGCAGGTGGGGACTTTTACTGTTATTACCTGAGGGCTGTTATGCAGACAGATGCCTTCTCAGCAGGAGGCATTCAAGTGAACAACACACACTTATAGATGCCAGGATGCACAACACACCCACCTAGATTCATTTGTACCTGCTCACAAACAACACACGCGTGGTAAGACCGATATTAGTTTGGTGGTACGGGCTCGTACTACATTGCTCCAATTAGTAACTCAATGAGCAGTTTGCCTCTGTTGGAGTTGAATGCTTTGAGTTAAGCATTTCACTGCAAGGTCAAGTTGGTTATTTTGAGTTTTGTTTTATGTTTCGGTGTCCTTTGTGGTCCTAGTTTCACATTACTGGCACACACTGCTGTGTTTTACTGAAGAACTTTTCCAAGTACTCGTCAGCTGTAAATGTGACATGCAACATACTTTACTGCAGCTAATGACACATCTCACTCCCCTTGTATCTCTTTTCAGTTCATTACCTCTCTATATAAGTGGCTTTCAGGGCAGAAACTGAGAAAACTCTGAAAACATAGGAATGGGTGATGATAATTATTGTAATACATTTTCTCCTTGTTACACACACTATTTGTCAGGCTGTTCAGGTGGTCATGGCTGTCACAATCTCTTTGCTGGTCTACTTGACAGTTCCTCTTTGGCTCCATGTTTTGCAGACACACTGTAGGTGGCAGGCGAAGAGACAGGGGCTTGTGGCTTACCAATTTACTAATTGGTACGCCTGTCAACCTGTGCTGCAGTGTCATTGACCTTGTCTTTGCTTTAGTATTTTTCCATGCTGAAAACGCCACCATTATGCCATGGCATTCAACAGAAGCTTTTCACACTATGTGTTGGGATTCCTGTTGTGCAATATGTCCATATGATAAATATGATAAACAGCTAAACTATATGACTCAGTGTGAAGGGGGAAAGGAACAGTTGGATCCAGTGTTTGAATACCTGCTTAGGTTGTGCTTTGTTATTTTGGTTATCAGTGTTGATGAAGGATATTAGATTCAATATAGCTCTGTACTCCGAAACAGCACACTAATTATGTATAGACTAACTTACCAAGTATTACACTGAATAGCACAAATACCATCACATAGATAAAATCATTTAGTACTGTATAGTGCCTTAAAATGCTGCATGGTATTGTAATGCAGTGTACTGTACTATCGTATTGTAAAGAGTGGTATTGTATCATATAGTTTTGTATTGTATTGTTTATTGCAGTGTAATGCTGTATAGTATTGTTTAGTGTAATAGTATAATAAAACACCTACTCCTTAGACATGTACTTCATCAACAGTCTTCATTTGAAACACAAGGTATTGTTATCTTTTTCTTAATGCTAGCGTTACTATGCAGGCTGTTTGTCGCGCTGTGAAATCACCCATGTGCTGACAATATGTCTGTCATTGAAATGTCCTCATCTGTTAACAAGTGCCTGTGGATCTGTGCACTTGTAGATGCAGCTTGTTGGCTTTATGCAGCATATCTTTGTGAATCTAAGTGTGCACACACATAATCGTGCAGGAAGTGTGCAGCATCTAGTGTGCAGGTTTGAGTGCTTAGTGGACGTGTGTGTGTGTGTGTGTGTGTGTGTGTTTGTGTGGCAGAGAGAGGGTGTGACAGAAGTGACATTTTAGTATGGATTTTAGCTTTTAGTGACAGCTGAAAACTGGTCCATGAAAAGAAAAGAGACTGATTTATTATGAATAGGCAAGAAAGGGAAGTTGTGGTTTTGCGGTCTTAAAAATGTATTCAAATGAGAAACTGCAGCAATTCCACTCTTTCCTGCAAACCATTTACAGTGGATTAGGCTGCATTAACCTCAGTATGCTTGTGAGGCATCCCACACCTTTATGCATCTCAGTCATTGTGCATCTTATTACTGTAAAATATGGCTTTCCTCAACCGGAGATGAACTGAAACTGAAGTAAATGTTATGGAACAAAGCTCAGTACATTATGATTTCTTCTCTGTGCATAGTGATCTCGGATGCTCCCTTGCCTACTGAGCTCTCCTTTTACCCACAGAATGTGCTTGGAGGGTATTCCCATGCACCAGTGTGTCCTAAGCTTCTGCCTTTAAGGCACCCCAACCTCAGCGTCCCCAGGAATTACATCTAAATTTGACAACTCTGCACATCTAAATTTACATCAAGTAAACAACAGTGCCGTACAGAAGATAGGGTGCCCCGTGTGTAGGAAAGTGTAATGTGAGATGTGTGTGTTGCATTAGACTTGCAGGATACCAGAGTGCTTGTTTCCGCTTGAGTCATCTCAGACCAGCAATTAATGTAGTGATGATGGTTCTCAAACCTTAATTAGGCTAACTCTAACCATAATTCATCTGCCACAACTTTGTTTTTGACCCAAACTTAAAAACAAAATAATATTAAATAATGTTGTTGAAGGTTTTTTTGAATTGAGTAAAAGTTGCACAGCACAGTTTTTATTTTTTAAAAAGTGATTTTCAAAATTATACAGACAAAACTCATTTAACTGAACAGTGCCCTCTAGCAATGGCATTCTGAAGTTATCGTGCAAAGGTGCAAATCAAGAAGCAATTATATGGTGTTAACAGTAATGCCTACTGTGGATGTTATGATGGATTCCCATTTTTCACGTGGAAAAATAATCAAGATAAAGTGAACATCGCTCATATCAAAAGGTCTGTCTTTTTCTGCACCTCTCTCTCTCTGACTCTTTTTTTCCTTTGCTCTCTCATTACTCACATAATTCTGTTACCTAGCACCAAGATGAGACATCAATTCCTCTGCCACTGAGAATTGCAAATTAGCTTTGAGTTAGCTCTTGAGGAGATGGGAGGAGACAGGAGTGGGAGGCGGAGAAGAGATAAGCTGATGAGTATGTTTGAATTAGCGCTCACACGCAGTGGGAGAGAAACAATGCTGGGAAATCTGAGAGACTTTCAGTGACAAATTGTGGCGTTTTAATGTCATGAGTGACGATTTGCATCAGGGCAGCATGCTGTGCTGGCTTCACTCCAGTGTGGTTGGGGTCTTACGGAGCAGGTTCCAGCCAGGGAGAAATTAACATGCCACCGAGCTTCAAACTGGCTTTGCAAGGTCAGTTGACTGGAAAATAATGAGCAATGAGATAAACGTGGGGGAAATGAGACTACCCAGGCCGCTATAGCAGAGATGTTATTATTGATTGCAAAATGAGTGCCAGACTTTCAATATTAAAAAAAATTAAAGAAACTCTTTTGAAATCAGACTCTGCATCCTGTAAATTGCACATTTGATGGGAAAAAATCTCAGAAATGTGTGAAAACAAGCTGATTCTTCATCAAAACACTCTGTGTCTCTACATGTTTTGTGAAACACCGCCTCCTTTTGATATTTGAGCATTTTCCCTCATTCTCTTCCACAAAGGCCAGACAGGAACAGATTAAATTTCAAGCATAAATAAATATTGTGAAAAGGTCACCTTTCCATCTGTTATTTGTGCAACCTCTAAAAGTAATTACATACAGAATGGTGTCGGCAAAGCTGTTTGTGTGCTTTCGTTGTCTAAACAGCATATCTCCCAGAGCTCATTTTATATACACCTGAGGACTGTGCAGTCGTAAACAGGTGAGGTAAACAAGAGCAAATAAATACAAAATTTGATTGCTCACACACTGACATGCAGGCTCTTTCAATGGTATTAATTATGAATTTTGAAAAATTGTTGCAGGTTTGCTGATGAAAAAATAAGCAATGGCTTTAACAATATGGTGCTGGAATTTAGTCACATTTGTTATGCTCTGATATCCTCCTTCGTGTCATGTAATTGATACAAAAATGTCACTGCACAGGAGAAAGACGTCCCTACAAGCACGTAGAGCTTTTAACACTAGAGGCACCGTATGCAAAAAACGTGTTATTGCAGTGCTGTAGAATTAGACCTCATGAACTCATAGGCGATAACGCATGCATTATACATGACATAATAGGCCGGTTCTTCCCTGCAGCACAGGATCGCGTGCTTGCCTCCTTTTAGGAGAGGCAACAGAAAGAGGTCAAACGTGACATCAGGGGGAGGCAAGTGATGGCACTGAGGCACCGCACTGCACTTTGAGGAGAGAGAGAACTTTCTCATGGGACTGATTTTTAAAGGCCAGGTGGTTCTCAATGTTGTCTAACTTTAGATTCAGGTTATATTGACTGTTCTGACCGGGAAAGTTTTCCTCTAGAATAAAAATTGGTGCCATTTCTGAATACACAGCACCGGTATGGTATTCGCATTGGTGCTTTTAATCTGGTCAGGTGGAGTCTATTAATTTTTTTTCCTACCAGCTTACAATGATTTTAGTACATGACTTGATCTTACAGATCTCAATAAATCCTAACCATAGGTATCTAGCATAGTCACCAAATGCGGTTGCAGCTAGTTCAGAGCAGCGCTACCGTTTTTGTTCACATCGAAGCACAGTTTGCTCAGAAATGAATTTAAAAGCTGTCAAGATGAGTAAAGCTATCTGTTATTTGTGCAGGAGTACATGAATGAGGTGGAGTGGCAGATATTTCTGTAGCGCAGTCAAACAATTCTGTTTATCTCTGTCCTCTGAGACACTTTCTGTTTGCTGTTTTCTCCAACAGGTCTCCTCTCAAGCTCAGAGGAAACTTCAGTTTGCCCGGTAGCAACTGTGCTTCCTCTTAACTTCTTTATACTAAGTGAAATTCAGAGATGGCATGAAAAACATCATGGAAAGATGCAAAAAGAGTTCAACACTCTAGAGAGAATAAACTAAAGTCACAACACGCTTGCTAGAGTTCCAAGTATTTCAACATTTGGATAGTTTTATTTTGCATTGCACGCTGCATCAGTAACGCACCACCCACCCGTACAGCACCATGCAGAGACCCACCCCATTAATGCACTAGGCACAGTAAACACTGTACATACCACTTGTTTCCTATCTCGCTCAGTGAACTCATCAGACGTTAGCTACACAGCCAGATATCCAACTTGTGACGTTGTCGGGCCCATATTGCTGATGCATTGGTTTTCCCAACTTTGTCCCATTACTGTATTTATTTGATTTATCTGGTTATAAAGTTGCCTCTGGCGTCCGGTTACAAAATATCTCTTTTGGCATATATATAGGCTGGATGAGAAGCTTTTATTGGAATGAGTGATTGCATATTTGGAAGTTACACATTTATGATTTTTATTTGTATGGACACAATTTATGTGTTACTGCTTGCATCCTTAGGCCTGCACGACATCTTTGTGATGCTGAACTCTCTGGTTGTTTGTGTGTTCAGGCTAAATTCTCTTTGTAATGTTACTTAACATGTTATTTACTGATAAAATGAAATAATGAATTATTTTTGTAGTGTGCAGTATGAGGCAGGTTTGTTCGTGACAAAGACAATCACTGTCAGCATTAGTCATGTATGTGTAGAACTGGATAAAGATTTCTTCACTGATGAGCTCACATGAACATATGCTATCTAGAAAAATATCAAAATACTACTAATGGTTTTGGCATCAGTGAGTGAGAAGTTTGAAAATTATTCATTAAAGTCTATGTGTACACTTTCTGACAACTGTGGAAAGCTGCATGAAATATCCGCTACGGGGTTGTGAGGAGGTGTTTTGACACTTCACGATTGCAGTTTTAAAAGCTGAGCCATCTGTGCCAAGGTCTAATGTGAAGCAGCTTGTCGTAAACTCTTTGTTGGCCTCACAGTCCAGGAACCATGAGGCTAATAACATCACTGTTGTTAAAATTTACTGTGTTTCTACTCACCAGAGTCAGATCCCTCATTGATCAGAGTAAATCAACTCTCACCAAACCGTAAAACATGATCTCGGAGTGATACCACTAATGATCTGCCCCAGCAGACGACACCCACTGTCTGAAGGGCTGCTGCTGTATCAAAGCCTCGCTGTCTGTCTCTTCTCCCCCCTTGGCCTCATCACACTTCATCTAATAATGGGAATTTACTGCAGGTCTTTTTTTGCTCTTGCTCGCTCGGCGAGATAAACAGGCGATTGATGAATCAGGCGTAATGCACAGGCTTACGGGCACAGACAGCATGCAGCCCACAGTAAATATGTGCAGACAGGATCGGATTTCGGCATTAGCAGTGAGGAGATGCATTTATTTGCCTCTCACCCAGACTCATAACAGCACTGAGCTTCAATTACCACGTCTGAGAGGTGCAGATAATACATGCAAACGGCACCACTCTCAACCATTACCAGCATGTATATACAGTTTGCTTTTCACACTGTCTGTCTGAACTGCACTTCATTGAACCATGTTTGTAATATCTACAGTAGAGTGATTATCCTCTGATGTATGTGTGTGTGCTTGTTACATGTGCCAAGATACCCAGCCAGCACACAGAGAAATACAAAGGACATATGGTCTCTCGCCTCCTGCTTGTTAATTTCTCTCATCACGAGCACATCATTCAAAGTCCACGTGTAGCAAAGTCAACAATTCAACAAAAGTTATCATGTCATGTTTCTTTTTATTTATGGAGAATTAGTCTTTACTGATATTAATTAATAAGAAGTAGTACTTCTATCCCAAGTTACTTTATGCTTTTATACTTTATGTTAATTCTAACTGGGTTCCATTATAAACTGGACGACTATGGAAAAGTCACAAAGTTAATGTAAAAAAGACAGCAACAGGTAAATCTTGCAGAGCCGAGAAGCTTGATAATTGACCTATTGCCCCATACATTGCAACAAGTCTTTGTGAAAAGTTGCATACCCAATACAATACTCACTAATCACAGCATTGACAGGAAAATGTAAGTTCAGTGCTGAATTTCAGACAACTAACCTTGATTTACATTTTTTTTTTTAAAATGAAGACTTGAATATCACACAGAAACACTTGTGACTTGCTCAGAATCACTTGAGACTAACCTTGACGGTGTCGTGGTTCTGAGTTTCAGTTCTTGTCTTGGTTCAGTTCACTTGACTACCTGATCTGTTCATTAGTTTTACCAAGGACAAGACCCAGACCTACTATAACACTTACACAACTAATAAGACTTCACATGGACTTGATTTGAGACTTGACTCTGGCGTGAGTTTAGACTTACATGGACTTGCCTCCTGAGCTGATTTAAGAGTCACTGTATCTTCAAATGTGACTTGGTCACAAGTCACTAGAGACTTGACACTAGGCTTGCTCTGAATGACTTGATCTTGACTGGTTTAAAATGAACATAGACTTGAGCTTTATTTGTCTCTAAGGATTTTGGACTTGACATGAGATTTGTTTTGAGAGACTGCAGACTTGACCAGGACTTATCTCAAATTATGTGAGACTTGACGTGAGACTTACGACTTCAAATATTTTGGACTTGCCTTCAAAACATCATCTAACTGCAACCTTAAGTCTCCAAACTGAGTTTTCATTCCTTGGATGCCCTGTGTGTCTTTCTGTGTTGAGCACCAGTAGAAGGCCCTGCTAAGCCAGCAGCTTAGCCACAGTGCAGTGCTTGCAGCCCGGGTACACTGTCAGCCCCCTCCTCTCTCCTCCGCCCATTGGATGTCAGCCCTGAATTGTGTTTTGATGTTTCTTCAGACCTACAATTGAGCTCCATTCTCAGCAGCCAAAACAGACATTTGTCAATTCATATGCATCAGGGCACTTTTTTTCCCCTCTCCCTCTCATCCACCGCCCCTTTCTCTCTCAGCTGTGCATTTCCCAGTTTTAACTCTACCACTGCACTCAGTAACATCAATCCAGTATGGGGATATGAGTGGCCACGAGCCCCCCTGCTGCGAGTGGTGTCACATGTGATTACCATTATTTATAAAACTCTCTCAGGCTCGGTTGCGTAGTCGGCCTCTCCCGGCCCTTGGCCCTGCACACTACAGTCAATATTTGCACGCAATCCTGAACTGTTGAGAGTTTCCATGGTGGTGAGAGCCTCCATTACATGAAATATTCAGGGCGCACGGAGACTCCCGTGAGGCCCAGCGCAGGGTTTTTACTCCGATTTGATTATACGACATGATTTTTTCATGAGCTATGACAGTCCTGTTGAATTAGAGTCAGCTCTGAATCCTTGTGATAGTCACGGAAGCCAGAGAGGAGGAGGAGCAGTCTGTCCTCTTCCCTCACTGTGTCTTTAACTCTCTCTGTCTGAATAAGAAAAAGAAGAGTCCCTCATAAAAATGACACAACAAAGACATCACGCAAGTATCTATACTTGGTATTACATGCAATTATCATCAACATAGATGATAGATCATACCATTTGGTCTTAACATCCCACAAGACCAAATCCAAATCTGTCGTCTGGAAGGTGTGTATCTGGGTAACTCTGATTCATACTCCTTTGGCATCATTATGTGACTGTGACGCTGATATTGACTGCACTTTGAGTGTGTGTGTGTGTGTGTCAGTGTGTGTGCGTGCATGTCTGTCATTGTGGCAAAATGTCGTCCTGGAGACAGCTACTCTGGCGGGAGCTACCACAGAAGCTGTTTCAGTTCTTCAGCAGGTGTTCACATGTCTGTGGACAGATTTTGTCAGTGCGATATCATTAGCTGTTGACAAGATGCAATCACAAAACTTTACAGGTGTGGTAGTTGATATCAAAATGCAAATGGAGTTCAGAGTTGGGTGAGATATGTCCTACGAGAACTGTAGTAATGACTACGGAGGTGTTCACTCATGGGTTGGGAGTGTGAACATGTGAATGACAGGCATGGCGGCTGGTGTGATGCCATTACTTGATGGTTTCTCTCTTTTATGGATTATAATAAATCATAATATTTTGATTTTAAATAATGGTCATGTTCATAATTGTATATTAAACATCAATACTTTCATGCATGTATATTATAGTCACCTTACATTATGTGGCATCCCATTAAAAATTCAGTGCACTTTAAATCAGTCTTACAGTAAATACGTTACCAAAAAAGTGCAATACAACAACAATTTTCACGGTGCATGATATTTCGCTTATAATATAAAGTGATTTGAATTCCCATGAGCTATCCAACCCATGCCAGGTAGCAAAGCAGCCCCATGAACCACTGCACTCATTCATATTTGAAGACCCTATAAAATATATGCTGCCACATATTGTAATTATCTGCAACTTTCCTGTGACACACTGTGGCTTTCATAAAATACTCAAGCAGTTATTAACTCTAAAGCATTTAAGACAACAGTAATTACAACTAGCTGTGCAGGGTATCAAGGACTAAGTGTTTGTTGAGATGGTCAGCTTGAAAGCCTTGAGTATATGAAAGCATAAGGGAGTGGGAACAAGAGAGAAAGAGAATAAACGGGGTAATGCATAATGAAGTATTTGGCGATAACAGTGGTGCCACAGACAGTTATGGTATTATGAGCGTAAAATGATCATTAGGGGCTTCTAATGGCAAAATCAGTCATGCTACCGCACACAGACACAGCCTGTGTTGCGGGAAGTTAGCAATATTGTTGTTGCTGTGTGATGATGCTATGCCTCATAAAAATATTATATATTTTCTGTGATCGTAGAGAGGCAGAACCTGACATGTTTTAAACATCTTGCACTGGCTAAATGGCTTAGCAACACTCAAAATAGAAACGCTGTTTAGAAACGACTGTAAATATTTTCTCTCACTGGAGATTAAAAATTTATTCAGTGACTTGTTAAAAGAACGTTGCTCCTTTTTTATACCATGTAAGCGATCATGCACCATTTGCCTGGTTTGATAAACACATTGTGGTGTAGATTAGACAGAAAACAGCAATTATTGAATAATCACATTGTATAAAACAATATCTCATTATTGAATAGGAAGAGGCAAATGTTATTTACATGACAACCTTGCTGTCAGTTGCTTTATAATTGAAGACTATAGATCCACAGCATGATGCCAAGGAGAGCGAAATGGAAATATCATATTTTAACCAAAAGTGTAGAATGGATTTGTACATTAATCAGTTGGTTGACAGAAACTGTCAACTACTGTTGACTCAGCTGACTGTTTCAGTCACTGGTAAAGTAAAATCTTTTTATCATTATGAATCGATTTATCTTCTGGACTCTTGCTTGGTCAAAACAGACAATATGGAAATGTCACTTCAGGCTGTGAGAAATTGTTATGGGCATTTCTGACTACTTTCTGATATTTTGTAGATGGTTAATTGACAAATTAATTCATTACACTCAAATCAATAGTTGCAGCCTTGATGACCAAAGGCTCTCATCTCAGTGTTTTGCCTCTCTTTAGAGGGAAAAGATGTTTAAAGAGAAGCATATAATTGTTTTAAAACGTCACTAGATTATTTGAAAAGTGCACGCAAACACTTTTTGTCTCTGCCAATTTGTCATATGTTGAAATTTTGGAGCTGCATGGTTTTCAAATGGCAGACTTCATTACAATAGCGACAAAATACCTTAAAAGTGAGCAAGAAATTAAAATAATAATAATAATGACAGTGTGCCCATTGGAAATACACTCATTTGGTCTGTTGGGATTCATTTTGTTGTGTGTCACCAGTACTGGTTTTGGCACTCTCCCTGAAAAGAGAGGAAAACATGTAACACTTAATGTGGATCCTCTTAGTAAGTGGCCTTCCCTAAACTGCCATGCCTCAGCTGCTGTATCACACGTGTAAGTGCTTGTTCAGAGAAGCCCCAGATGTACCCATCCACCCCTATGAGTAACACACTTGATTTCAGGTAAAGGCATCAAAAGTGGCCGACGCTGGCCAACTGAAATATAACTTAGTCGTTTCTAACCTAATTGATTGTGCCATGCTGTTATATTCAGACCTGTATCAAAGCCCACAATCATGAGGGTGCTCTTGCAATCAGGGATGCCTAACCTCTGTTCCCATGGAGAGTCAGAACTGTAACTTAATATTGAGCCATGTGCTACAAGAAAATATATTGTATTGTTAAATAGTAGCTGGCTCCCAGTTTCCCCTAATCAACTGACTTCACTCAGCTCACTCTGCTCAGTTTATAAAAATGGAAGGAATTAATAAATAACCAATAATAAATAACCAAAGAGAATATAGAATATTTACATTGACGTCTATATTATATTATATTTAAACCACAAGAAGTAAAACAGCATAAACAATTAATATTATACACATATTTTTCACTCTAAACGCTGAGCTGGCCAAATGAATTCTTATACGAACTTTAGTACGCTGGCCCCACATTGGGCAATTTTGCAGTCGTGGTATTTCAGGTTTACTTGTTTTTAAAGCTTTCCAAAATGTTTGACCTTATTACCTTGAGAAAAATCGCATTACATGTTGTTGTTGGGTTTGTTTTTTTTTAATTCTGTGATGAAAAGTTGCTGTGATATTTCCAGGCACTGTGTGAGTCTGCTCTTTACTAGGACGGCCAAGGTCATTCTCAGCACCTGCCTTTGGTCCACTGCACCAGATGATTGTCAGCTGAGTCCAACATTGTCGATTTGGCCTTTTTGATTCGCGCAAACACACAAATGAATGAAATACACACACACACACATACATGCGTGCACACACACACACACACACACACACATAGTGAGAGTAAGAGATTATTGGCTCGTGGCTTTAACAGACTGAATCCAGGCTTCCTGAACACAGACCTGTTTGTGTGTGTGTGTGTGTGTGTGTGAGAGACAAGGTCTGAAAAGATATGATTGGTCATGGGCCCACCAACGTGTGCAGAATGACAGTAGTAGTGACAGTGGGTGTGTGCGTGTATCTAAAACACACACACTCATGCACGCACTCTCACACACACATTGGATGACAGTCTGGGTCGAATACAGATGGAAGGACTTCCATCTTTCATTGCCAGGCTAATTGCTTTCCTTAGCCCCATCCTGCAGTGGCAGCAGCTCACAATACTTTGCAAACAACAGCAAACATTAATGCCGGATAGAGCTTGATTCCCCTTTCATACATAAAAAGAAGCTTTTAACTTCTGGTGATTACAGTATATTCTGTCATCAGACTCTATTATTACACTTTAATGATAATTTTTGCATTTTTGAAAATGACTGAAGAGACACCTAATCTCAGTCAAGGTAACCTTTTTCATTTTTAAATATTTTGTTTGTTCAATTTAAAAATGTCAACAAATGTCAAATAAGCCTCAATTGTTCTGGTTAGTCTTTGTCAAATTACAGTTTATAACCTTGTAACTTCCACCGACACTGCTATTATTTAAAGGAAGTAGAGGTACATTTCTTTTTCAAATATGTTTGGTTTAATTCTCCGCACCAGCTCTTCAGCATTCGTGTAAAAGCCAAACAATGACAGACAATGTATTTTTTAACAAACAAATGTATTTTGTAATGTATTTTTAAGGAGGAGACCACTTCACCACCTCCCTAGAATATCACGCTCATATTTGTTCATGCCTTTGTTAGAATGCACTGTTAAAACTCTTTAGCATGTTGGTTCATATAAATGATTAATTTTCATATGCAATATTCAAAAATGTTCATATTTCACAGTTTTAGGATTTGTTAATGTAGCTCATTTCAACCTTCAGCCTTCAGCTTGAATTGTTAACTTAAGTTCACTTTGTTGAAACTACAGCGTATGACTGCAGTAAAATATTAATTTTTATTTCAGAAAGTGCAGAAATGAATGGATAAAAATGTTCCTGAGTGTCAGTCACTGACAGCAGCGCTAACTAATTTGGCAGACCCAGTGTAGCAGCTCCATCTGTGGTTCAGCTGATTTGAAAGTTCTGGATAATGCACTCATAGAGACTTGTTAATACTACTAAACTGTGCATTCAGGACCACATCATCACAAGGCTTCAGTCTATCAGCACAGAAACTGTTTCCATCCAGGCTCCATCTGTGGCTCAACAAATACAGAAAAAGAGGCTTGCTAAAGCTCCAGATGGAGCATTTTGATAAACCAGGTTGTACAGTGAAAGAAGACATTCATGATCAAAATGCCACCCTTATCCTAACTTGTTCACATAAAATGCAAACTCTTTTGAAACTCCGATTCTGATGGTTGTTTTATTGTATATATTAATGCCAGAAGTGATCATATATCCTAACACACCACAATAAAGGACATTAAACATTAAACTTTAAATTTAGAAAAACAGAACATTTCTTTTTCTAAACAAGCAGTAATAATTAAAAATTATATCTGCCACTGAATTATCATAATGATATTCCAAACACTGGTATATTGTGTGGGATGGGTGGGAAAATCTGCACTATTGCATTTCTCATATTTTTGCTGCATATTTTAAATAAATCTGGTGAAACACTTGCTCATTGGACATATACTATATGCATATTAAAACTGAAGCATCAAGCGGTTCTGTTACACAAAATGCAGGCCATCACAAATCTATGATTCTTCTTGGCTGCTCTCATCAAACCCATCCATGCAGACCTCCAATTAATCAATTTTGTCAGGCGAAAAGGTCAAGTTTGCATATTTGCAATTCGTAAGCAGCCATACTTACTGTTTTATCTCAGACTGTGATACTGAAGGAGGCCTGCTGCTCTGGAACAAATCAAACCCATCATTTAAGAGTGCAGCTCCTTCTGATGACTGCAAGGATCGGACTGAGCCGCTGTGTCTGATTGTTTGACAACGCTGTCAGTCTTAGGAAAAGCGCTGCACAAATGGCAGAGTGACTTAAACAATGCGATTGTCTCTTCTTATTCAGCGTTTTACATATCCCGGAGTGCATAAATGCTTCTTTAGCTCCAAATTGATTGTTAAGTGGCAATTAACTTAACCAGTGAAAACTGTGCACTGAGCTGTGATAAAAATATAACATTTATAACGTTTTGAACCTCAGGAAATTCATGGCAAAAGCCAGATTTTACAATGTCTCTCATAAAGCATAAACAGTGGCCCAGAAAGTCGGATGGCGGTTTGAAAAGACTGCTCTGTGTTATCACTGGTCTAATTGAAGTGGTAACAGCTTCATCACTACAGCCTTAGGGTGTGGAGAAATGAAGAGTACAGACTGTGGTTATCTATTATGGCGCTAATTATAGGAATACGCCTTGGGCTTAGCAACTGTCCCTGGCAGTATGCTATCTGTGATCTGTTCCAAAACTTGAGAGTGCTTTACAAGTTTAGAAATGAGATGAAATAGACTGCATAGTGGATGTAGTTGATGCTATATTATCCAATGGTATTATCTTCAAACAAAAACAACAAAATTAGCTTTGAAATTAAAGAAAAAGTTTGATTAGGAGTATTATTTGGTTGTGCATTCATTTATGTGTGTGTGTGTGTGTGTGTGTGTGTGTGTGTGTGTGTGTGTGTGTGTGTGCGCACATGTGCGCGCGCAGCTGTGTGAGAGTGATTATGGTGTGACAGCTGCTGACAGAGAGCTCGACTTGAGGCAAGTGAAGAGGTCTTAAATAAGGCAGTAGCTTTCTGAGTAGCTACCCTCTTCTCTGTACACTTTCCCCCACTCCGAAAGGCTGCAATTACCATGTCAGCTGCTATAATGCTAACATGAAGAAAATAGCTCAGGCTAATTATTCACTCTCTTGTTCAGTCAGTATACGAAGCGGGAGGACTGGGAAACTATGAAATGGACAAATGTTAACATTCGGCCACATTTTTGAAAATACTATTAAACTCTTGTGCACCCTTAGAGAGAAAGACGCTTGTCGGGTCACTCGCTTAAAACTTGAGAAGTGAGATGCATCTGGACTTCGAATTGCATCACCTCCATTAGGCCTATACCACTAAGATGATGAATGAAACGATGTTACTGGGATTTATTGTCTGAATTAGGGCAGTTCTCAGACTTGTGTATGTAAGAGACTAATATGATCCTTTCCAACCAGTTCTCGGGAGCATTAACCACTGCAGATTTTACAAGCCCGCCTATCTAACTTTACCCTTGGTCCAGACTTTTGAAACCACTCTCCCCAAAGTGTTGACGATTCGTTCGGTATCATGAAATGAAACATCAGCTTCTCAGTTTAAAAGCAATGCTTACAGTGAAAATAGCAAAACTAGCATTTTGGCGAGGCTACTCATCTGTGTACTCAAATGAGCTTCAGGTGGACATGTTGGTCTACAGTGGGGGGTTGGGTAAAATCAAATCCTGAGTGCTCTCGAGTGTAAAGGTCATTTCAGGCCATACAAGTTGAAATTATTTACACTTCCTTGATCTGCAGCCTTCTTAAAACCTGCCAGTTCACATTGCAATGACACTTTGTACATCTGTTCTGACAGTTTAAAATATGATTGAAGACTGTGACAGTTAGTAATTTGCAATGGTTGCATTTCTGGTATTGATGAAGGAGCAAAAACATAAAATAATAAGATGGCTGCAAATGGGTATTTGAATCTCTCTTTCACCAATCCAAAATGCTGACATTTTGACCAGCTGATAATTTGTGCCTGACTTGGCTACAAGCTGATGATGGACCGGCTGTTGAAATGGGTTACATTTCCGTTTGAAAACCAGCCACTGACGAGTGGCTGAGTTGCAGACGGCTCCATCAGATCATAGCAGCCTTACCCTGAACTATCCAAGCTCAGACTGTTTTAGCTGAATGATCAATGCAAGAAGAGAAGAATCACCTAAGTCAAAAGCAGCTGTGACAGCTCCACCACTTAACTTAATATATTCTAAGAAAAATATGTAAAGTCCATCCAAGATTTTGCACAATATTAACTAAGGTAGAGAGTTTCATACTGTCACAGTTTGGGTGGAAGAGCAGGACAAAAGCACCATTTTTGGGTTTTTTTTTTTAAAAATAGTCTCTATTTTGAAGTAACCTGACTCAGTGACTCGTCAACAAAAAAAGTTTTAAGTGGATTGTTCAGGGAATCGCATATAAAGTTGCATTGTGTGCCAACAAAAAATCTTGTTACCACAAAGTTAGGATTCAGTGTATTTCAAAATAACACCACAGTCAGCATGTTAACATCTGAACAGATTTTAATTCATGTTACTGAACAAAAAGGGCCTCAGAGTGTGTTAATCCATCAATAGTGCTCTGTCAATAACACAATAATAATTTCTGCCCACGCACTATGAATCATCGTTTACATTGTCCACAAGGTCATCATTTATCAGATATCGGCACTCACGTTAATTGATATTGACTGGTGTCAATTGACTTCAAAAACTTGGATCCATGTTATGGATTGTGGTTATGCTGTGTACATGCGTTAATGTCCACACATTGTGACCATCTTCAATTGATGAGCTTGAGAAGGAGCGAACATTTTTCACTTCTCTCGGATGTAAGTGATTTGTGACATGGAATAAAAACTCGTACTGGCTTGTGCAGCTTACATTTCATTAGAAATAAACCAGCTCTCTTTGTTAAGGTCCTTTGCTGAGGATGTCTTTTAAGGGCTAACTCAAAGTGTTTGAAGTGTAAATTCTCTATTCATAATAAAAAGTAGCCGTGCAGTTTGGGGTCCTTGCTTTTGTGCAGCAGTTTTTTTGGATGTTACCTATGAACCTGTTCTTTTATCGTCTCCGCTGTATTTGAATACTTGCAGCATACTCTCCTGCTCATCAAAACATAAGAGTCCTCTCACTGTAAATCTGTTTTTTCATGGTTCTTGTTAGGAAGTGAATGAAAGTTTAGATACTTTGAGGACAAAACTTCTTAAAGATTTCAGAATATCAGGAGTAAAGTCCTCTCGTCAGAATCACACAAACTCAAAGGTCATTCAGAAATTCTGACATTGCTTGCAATTAGCAGCCCCCCCCCCGGTGAGAGGTGTATTTAAGTAGCTTAAAAGATTTCATGTGGTCCGATGCTGATCTTTCCTCTAAGTGGAGTTACTTACAAGTACTTTGTTTTCCTCAGACATGATGCATTAGTCTGATCAGACGGCTCTTCAAGTTTGACTGTTTCGTTCCATCCACTGAAATAACCTTATCCTCATATAACTGTGTAATCCACAACTGTGTCACAATCATAAAGTCTGTTTCCTGATCCATGGATGGAAATTAACACACAAACGGCTGTGAAAACCTACTCTTATGATGAAAATCTGCAACATAAGTGTATTTTCAGAGTCATGTTAAAGTATGTTATTGACATTTCACCTCTACATTTGACTACTATGATTTTCCCTGTGTGTTAAACATGTGATCACTTTGCAGCTTTGTCATGGTTGCAATGGTTCGTGCTGTCCAGTGAAGGTGGAAGAGAGGCAGGCAGCCGCACAGACACGTTGTTATTACATTATTTATCAGGCTGTAGCACTTAACTATTAGTGGAGGCCTTTGACTTTGCACACACACATGCATGTTGGCACACACACAATACGGGCTTGCACCTGTACATGGCTGCCAGTAAATTTTGCTTTGTCATTGTTTATCTCCCTGACTCCATTGATTCTAAGTGAGTTGGATGGATCCCTCTAATCCCTCGGGTTATTGGGATTTTGCTTAAAAATGAGAATGGACAGGAAACTCAGAGAGGACAGGAAACTCTCCAGGAATCCATCAGATGTTGAAGTATTGATACCACCCTGTTATCCAGATAATTTTATCATTTTATCTAACACAGAAAGACAAAATGATAGAGCCTCACCAATATTTATCTGTCATACTTTTCAGCAGCATGTTTAAGCTCCTGTATTTACCAGCCCTGAATAAAATCACCTGCAGTGTGTAATTTCTAAATCAGGAGGTCACAGAGTGCATACAAAAGATGATCCGGTGATGAAGCATGCAAATAGATTATTCCACCAAAGCTTTCCTTCCTTCTCTTCATTTTAAGTTAAATTGATTCATGAAAAAAAATTAAACTATTACTTACTTAATAGGTGCCAGCAGAAGTTATTGTCTATTACTGAATAAACAACATTTCACCATGTTTATCCAAAGAGCAATATTGGAATTGTTGCAGGAGCTTAACTTTAAACTTTCTAATACCAAAGTTAGTGTTACAAGCAATTAAACTGAGGCCCTAAGCTTAGTAAGAGTATGTTGCATGCTGCCAAGTACACAATACACAGTTGTGTAATTCATTCCATCCAGCAGGCAACAAATATTCACTGTAGTTCTAACTGTCTAAAACCATCATTGCATCATTCCTCTTTGCATTGTGTAGCTTGAAGCTAAGTTAGCGTGGTGATTGCATGGTATCTTAGGACAGTGGTTGTCATATGCTGTACAGATCGTAAAGTCCCGGGCTGTAGTGAAACACTGACTTGACTTTACCTGGAGTTTTACATGACATCCTGATAAAAATACTTATTCCTGGTTATATCAGTTGAAATGCTGTTGAATACTACAAACAACCATATTCAGAGATTAGTTATATTCTCCTTCAGTTACTAATATATTTGTTTGCATACGCTCCTGCTCATATGACCTGCTGGTCATGTGTCCAAACCGGCAAACAATAAGTAAGAGCGTCCAATCGGCTTCACAGCCTGTTGTAAATGTCATATAAAACATCATTAACCCTTCCTGTGTGTGTGTTCTCCATCCACCACACTTCAATTCATCTCTAAGTCTACGGTAGATAACATATGTATGTTTCTGGTATTTTTCATTATGTGAATTTGCCATTAGTCTGAAACATTATTTGTCTTTGTTTTGTTTTGCTGTTTTGCCACAACGTCTAAGCATAATCATGTCAGTGTCAAGTTACTGCTTTTGACATCTAATAAATTTGTTGTTGCTGTTTTGTGCGTGTATTTTCAACAAGTGATCAGTCTTTTCTCTGCTAAAAATGAAGTGTAATGTTTGTAGCATCATTATCTTGTAAATGTGTTTGCAAGTCAGTGAACTTTAGTTCATTCAGTACGTTTCTTTTTACTCCTCGTTCAGTTAACTCTAGATTCCTAACAGCAGAGGAAAGTGTCTTTTTTTAGCTGGAAGACTTCTTTTACAGCAGGAACAACAAAGACAACCACTGCCGTATCCAGTTACACAGAGGTCACGAGAACCGGCCTCTAAAAAGGCATGTCTGACAGAGTGCTGCTCTCTCACCCCATTTAGCCCCTGTGATGGATGGGTCATTTTATACACCATTAATCCATCCATTTGTCAATTACTAATGGAAATTTTGGGGTTGAGGTTGGGATGGGTTCGGGGGGCAGGTTTCAGGAACTGTCGAGTTGCTGAACGCCATCTTGCATCACTGCTGACTGTAATTACTGAACCTGTCTGAAAAGTAGAGGAAACACACCTCCCCAAAAATGTGCAACGGGTGATAATGATGTTTATTGTGCTTCACGATTATCATCAACACCGTCATTTCCATTTGGAATACAATTTGTATTTGGACCGTGAACATGATTGGCTGAGTACCATACATTGTTGTGCGGTATAATAAGCATTCACTGTGAGACAAGTGGCATGCTGATGGCACTCTGCTGAGTGAGCAAATTATGCTCCGTTTCTACTAGAGAACATCACATTTAGAAACAATGGAGAACAGAGATGGATTTGTTCCCAGACACCTTTCAAACTCCTTTTAATGAAAGAAAATGTGCAGGAATTATGGGAGATTATGCAAATACGTGTGCACTGGTGCACACAAGGGTTCGTTATGTTGTTCTATCCCTTTTTAGAGGTGTCATTACTTCATGCAATAGAATGAATACCACTCCATGGTTAATTTGGATTACAATGTATTTTAAAATGCATTTGCCAATTTTAAAGAGCCTATCACTTATGTACAAAATCATAACCAACCCTTCTTTTCTTATTGGCTTTCTCTTAAACATATTTGGCAATTATATACTGCGAAAATATTAGAGTAAGGTGGAAATCAACCAGCAATAAATCAGGTAGTTATAAGTAAAGCCAGGAGATAGAAGAGAAACAAAGCCTCATGGATAGCTATGGGGACATTATAGAGGTTCAGAAAAGGTTTATGAGAAACTATCTGTTGTCAGTCCCTGGAAATTACCCCAGCCTGTGAAGGCGTCCTGTTTCTTTCCCTCATCTCTGAACGATGGGCGGATGTCTCTTTAACAGCTGGGGTTACCTCTCGGGCCTGATGAGCTGCTCTCTCTATTTGCTCTGCTCATTCTCCTGAGCACCGTGGCCATCCAGATTAGAGCCTATGGCCCATTAGGCAGCCAGGGAGGTGGGCAACCTCAGAGGTGTAGCACAAGTGTGTATGAGAGTGTGCATGTCTGTGTGCAGTAAGATAGACACCACAAGTCATTCCGGGGAAAAATTGGTCTGTAGGAGAGTTTGTGCTCTTGTACTTCTATTTTTTATGAGGACCAAATGTCCTAACAAGGACAGAAACCTGAGGAAAATATACTTCACTTTAGACAGTTTAACTCAAGGAGGTGTTTTAATATATAAGACACGTTTTAATTAAAGTTGGGCTGCATATTAACTCTCCTAACTCATAACTGTGAACACATACATTTGAAAATGTTCTGTGCACGATGCTACTGTATAAAGTATACCAAACATCCTGAAAGGAAAACAGAAAGGCCTTAATGTTAAGTCTATCTGAGACGCTGGCATGATTTACAGACTTGGCTTAAGCTATAGATGAAATTAGTTTGGAAAGCTTCCAACTTCATGCTGTACTATGAGGCATTTTACCTTTTTTTTCACAGTTTTCACAGGCATACACATTGTTGCACACAAGCTTATAAGTCAGCAATCACTCACACAGTGGGGTGCACAGTAGGAGGGCGAGGTGGAACCAAAACATGCATAGTTCAGTGTCATATAGTGCTGGCATTCAGTACAGCCCTTTTACAAAGTTTGACTGTTTCTAAATAGTGACCACTGTCACACACGCTGAGATTCAAATCCTGACAATGACGCAGCTGGAAAATGGGTTGCGGACCAAAATTCATGGCCGCCAGTGTCAAGACCACGGCTGAATACCTGACAGTGATTCCTCTCGCTTTGCTGAAGGGATCATGTCCTTGTTGCTGCAGGAGGTGCACAGAGTCCCCACAAGAGTCTCAGCAACCACAACAGTAAATTTCTATCAAGCGAAATTTCTTTTTGTGAGCAGCCTCCAGGCAGCAGCAGGGTAGTGGCAGGAACTTTCACCATCTCTTCTGAGCGCTTTTTTACCACCGTTAACAACAAGCTGGAGAACTCAATAGAGTATTTAGCAGCTAAAGAGCAAAATATTTCTCTTAGTAATTGAAAGACACCAAACACTGAGTTAAATGAGCATAGTTATTGGACTTGCACCTGACAAGTCCATTAACAAAAATGCAACTTTTACTGCGTTCACCCATGATAGTGCACGTATAGGTCAATGCTCTCTGCAGCGCTCAAACCTCGTGGGTCTGTGTTTAGAGGCCAGGCACTACCAAACAAACACACCATGTAAATCAAAAACTGAGTTTGATTTTTGAAAACCAAATTGGAAGACAAGGCAGACTGTAAATTGCTGGAGGCAATTTTGAAGCACTGTAATCACGGTTTGTTTTTGAGAAATTGTTTTTTTTTTTTTTTTCTAATGTCACTGTTCTGCTACTTTAAAATATTGGCTGTCATCCTCGCCTTGGGCAACAGAGTGAAGCTCTACATAGATAACCAAGTGCTCCCTCAGGGCCAATGCAATAATCAAGACTAGGAAAATGAGTTTATTGTTGCAGAGCAAACCCTCTGAGTCTAAAAACTTTATTGAGGGTGGATGAGGTGCAGTGTTTCACTTACCGTAGGGGAAAATAAAATGCTAAAACTGAACTAAAACATAACTGTGTGAATGTCTACAAACGGTATATAATTCACACTTCTAATCAGCCAAAACTGACTCAGTGTTGCATTGTGTCTTTTCTTGTTACATTACATCGCTGGGTAATTAACACAGAGATTCAGGGCTCAGCCGATGTTTCGCCAACCCACAACAACACTTTTAACTGCTCTTAGCTGGCACAGTTTTATAGCCAGTTTAATTACACTACTGCCACTTGGCTTGTACTGGATCATCAAGAGGTGGACTAAACTGGCCTTTTGAAGCTGAACACCAACACTGTTACAAATGTGTATAATTTTTCTGTCAGACTATGAAGATGTACTAGGATTCCCCCTTTGAATAGTACTCTAGCTCAACCATAGGACCTTTTCTTCCTCTGACCAAATGAAAGTGGCTACTTGTGTTTTTATGTAATTAGTAACATTTTTTACATGGTTTATCTCCACTCAGACCAAAACTTCTATTGTTTTTTGCAAAATATTGATATCCATCATTAACAATTTGTATCAATACATCTTAAATTCAGCATTAAGTGATTTTTGTTCTTCATCCATTATTTTATTTTATTTATTTATTTATTTTTGATGCATCAAGCTCCCGATGTTAAATTTACATCATATTAAGGCCACAGAAAGCAAATATTACTACTTCTTTGTTGTATGCATAATATAAAAAGTTATTGAGGACATGATATCACATTTATTACTGACATGCACAAAACACAACTGAGACACTCACATGTCATTTGTATTCATTTGAACTGTTTAATTGACAGCTGACTGGTAAAAATGTGTTATTTGTGAAAAGAGGGCAGGATATTTGTGAATTCAATTGGATAGATAGTAAAACAGGTTCACTTGGCAACTTTGTCATGAAATGTATAAACATATTTCTTGAACCTTTAGTGGGCCACTGGTGGATAGCTATTTTAAAATGTAACAACTTCAGCAGCTTCATATTTGTAGATATTTTTAAGCTTATATGATTATACCATAAATGCTCTACCATCAGCACTGACCTCAAACATGCATTTCTTCATTTTCATCTACTATATGGCAAGCAGCAGTCCCAGGCTATATCTGTGAAGTGGTTGTATCCAGCTGTGTTGGAAAGACAGAAATTGTTATTGAGAAATAAAGAAACATTAGTGCCATTAGCCCCTCTTTCAAAGCACAAGCCTCTTAAGTCACTGCTTTCATGTCTATTGAGCTTCGTGTAAAGATATTGACATTTCTGCTTCTTGTGTTGGGAGTAAGTATGAAAAGAAGGCATCAAAACACGACAGTCTATTATTTACTGACAAATAATTTTGTGTAGGCTATACGGTGAATGACACGCTGAAGTCATTTCCTCTGTCGTCCAAGAATCATAACAAGACCAAGAGCCCATTGGCAGGTTGGAGGTTTTGCAAGGCTGTACTGAAGAACAGTGTTGCTCTGACTCAACATCGACCTGCTAAAAGGGTCACAAAGACAGTGCTAACATGCTGACGTTAACAGCTGAGGCTAACGGGGCTGGTGCAGGCATCTGAACATAAACCAAAGTATTTGAGAATTTTTAAATGTTTGTAGTTGCACAACTGTAATCCTCAGAGGAACATCAGTGCCGATACAGACCAACTAACCTACAGACAGACACTGCCATTTCTAAAAATACCAACTCCACCAGACATGCTGAATGACCCCAGGATTGACAGGGTGAAAGGAATTTAGAGTGAAAAACTCCATTAGGCCCCAGTTTTCAAAAGTTTGGATTCAATACACGTGTGGGGCAGTTCTGTATGGGCTGGCACTTCATTGTGAACAGGACATTAGTGGAGCCATTAACACTATAAAGTCTCATTGTCTCTGTCAGTTGTGCTGATGTGGTCTCGTTCCAGCTCTTTGCTTGTGATGAGTACAGATGGACGGAGCTTGTTCTCTCTGGACACGGGGGATCATAGCTCACACTTAGGCCCCCTATACACTACAGTCACACCTCATTGACCAACATTACAGCAAAGGAAACCAAATCATTGCAGAAAGGGGGTGGCGGCAGAGGACCTCTTCTCAACACTTTGCCCTCTTTGATCATCTTTGTCAGTAATCACCCAGGAATGAGAGATGATTTAAGCCATGTGCAATATGTTCTGTTTTGCATTTTTAGTAGTGGTATGAGAAGGAATAGTATAAGAAGTACAGTGGTTGTAGATTATGGATTTATATTGAAAACAATGATCAGAGTAGCCTAAGTAGTAGAAAAAGAAGTACATGTAAACACAACCACTAACAAAATATAAGGGGTTTGGGTAATATGGGGTTTTCAGACTAAAATCCAAACATTTGCTGAGGTGCTATGTAATGCTATTAAAGTATAAAGACATAAAGCAGTGAAAGTAGTGAGTGTGAAAGTGCCCTGAATATTTAATTCTGTTTCCCGATCAATGACAAATCTACAGGACACACACTGTTGCCACCAGTCTAAAATTTCTATAACCTCCCCATTCTCTGAGAGGCACCACAACATTTATCCATCTATTTATAGCTGCAATACATCTGCACAGTGACGTTAATAGCTTGATCCATTTCTGTGGAGTGTGCGGCCTCCCTCCAGCAACAATAGACACAAACAGGCCACTGTGGTCAATATATTCTACTCTACAACCCTCCGTCCTCCAATGTGTTTGCGCGTTATGTCGCACAAAGTCAGTCGTCAGTTGGCAGCTGCTCTGAATTGTTTGGTGATTGGCTGGGAGCTAAGTGGTGGTGACGGATTGTGATGTTGATGTATTTACCTCCTCTATGCTGACAGGAAGCTGTTCCTATGTCCTGATTGACTGGGTCTCATCACAGCAGGCAGCGTTGCTTTGTTTAACCCGGTCAGGTTGGGGAGGGTTTGCTTACTCACTCGATGAGACGTCCATGAAGATGAGAGGAAGACCTTCCCTAATCTTGGCTGACATTGGCGACTTGGCAAGCAAGAGCAGATCAGTGTTGCACCGCAAATGGGTGCATATGAAGCTACACCTCCTCTGAGACAAAGTTTGCTGTATGGACATGCCGAACATGAAATGGATTCGCCCACGTCAGACTGTTTGAACAAGTTGTAGTTTTCAGATGTCAGTATACTTGCTGACATTTACTAATTAAAAAAAATTAATTAGATGAGTCCAAGTGTCATCAAATCAGTCCTGAGTCATAAATCTGTGTATTATAACCTGAATTGAGGACCTCCAGATATGAATCAAATAATGTGCCCGTGTGCTCATATATCACCATGCTGCTAATAGAAATATATTTTTAATCCATTTTTCACTTTTTATGGGCCAGCCCTACATTTCCCTCCAGATGACATCATCACCTGTCTGTCTGCTGTTCAGAGTGAAGGTATGTGGTCTGTTTTCCCACTGACGGCAGGACAAGAGGTTGAAAAAATGGCAATAGGTCAGAAAATATCCACATCGTGTTTGTATATTAATGCCTTAAAATTGTATTTGAAGATTACACATGGGGCCATAATTATTTTTTTTTAAACACGAGTGAATGCATTAATTCACTGTTTTAAGTTTCATTGCTTAAAATAGATCCCAAAACAAACACTGTTTAGATGCGGGTTGTTTTTTTTTTTTATTTCATCCTCCACTGCGTGTACAAGAAATTTATCATGAGCTTAATCTTTATCTAGTAGCATCTGACATCACAAAATAACAGGTACTGACAAAGTTTTACACCAGATGGGGTTGAACGGGTTAAAGTCGTATCACACAGGGACGCAGGTCTATTTTACCATTCCGAGGTCCTTGTGGAAAAATTTCGGGAAGCCCTGTACTTGAACCAATGAGATAACACACATACACACACGCACACACGCCATTGCCTTGTCAGCTAACCCCCTCTAGTGCCGAGCATCCTGCACAGATGCGCACAGTCTCCCACTGTAGCCGCCGCTTCAGTTTCTCCTCCGCTGCATCCCAATCATTTCTCGACTCGCCGTCCCCATCTCGCTGCTGCAGCGGACCCGGCTGGGGACAGGGAGCTGGGAGAGCGAGGCACATTGCCGTGCCAACAAGAGGATTTCTAAAGTCTGTCACGACTCTGTGCGCTACGGAGACGCACTACATTGCAAAGGACATTTTAGGGTATTTTTAAAACAATGCAATATCGGCGCCTCAAGTCTACGGGACATCTTCAAAGTTGTTAAGAGCAAGGTGTTTCTCACCCTGTCTGAAAAATTGATTTCACTTAAAAATATTCTTGCGACTTTTTTCCCTACATACTAAATCTCTCCGTTACGCGCCATCGCCGCCGCTGCCTCCAGGTAAAGGATGGATCTCCTGTTGTTCCGTCAACCGGCAGTTCCCTTCACCTGGGACCAAATGTAAGGACCAGCGCCAGTGGATCGGTACTTGTGGAGGATCCGACCGCGCGTTTCTCTGACCACGTTACCTCCCGGCTAGAAGTACGTCAGAAAAAGCTCGATGTTGTCGCAGACATGAGTTTTGGAGACAGATTTTTCCTTGTTTCACTCTTTCTTGGAATTGTCCTCAGTCGCTTCAGCCAGTGCAACCAAGGTGAGTTTCATGATCCACTCTGGAGATACCTTAATTGGTTTACTCTCTCTTTCAAAATACATTTACTACTGCACTCACCCCCCACCCCATTTTAACAACGCGAGCGATGCTTAGAGTGCCGTCATTATTATAAAAATCAATAGATCCCACAAATATAGTAAGTTACAGTAAATCAATAAACTGATAACATCCCACCACTCGGAGCAAATCGTGTCCGAGAGAAGGCCATTCCCTGCTGACGTTCATGCATAAAGTCTGCAACTGCCGATAAGTTTGACAGATATCACTCTTTTGTTCTCAGCACTTGTCTTTGTTTCATGAAAGTAAATTAAAAACTCAAATAAAAAGGTGGCCTAGAGTGGAGAAGAACTAACTCAGATAGAAAATATAATTGCTGCACATTCCTGTTTGTACATTTGTGTTCTTGTCATTGTATGTATCAGTCCTAATCACCTTGAAAGAAGTCCTCTGTTTGCACAGAGGTGCACCATGACAGAGTTTACTATTTTCCTTGCAGAGTTCAGTGAATTGCCTCAGCTCCGATTTTTATCCAAACACTGGATCAGATAATAAAATGAAATACAGTTTTTATGGAAATCAGCTGCTGAAATGACAACCCTGAGGCTGCTTTAATTACACACTCTACATTACACACTCACTCACACAGACACACAGTTGCAGACACAGAAGACAGTAAAGCAGCCACAGATTGAATCATTAAGTGGGTGACAGTGTGAGAATGTGTGTGAGTCTGCTGGAGTGTGTGTGTGTGTGCGCGTGTGCGTGAGCGAGCACACTCATACGTCTGTCTGTGTGCTGTGGGTCTTGCAGTACAGTTTAGACACATGCGGTGAAAGGTTCTGAGCTGTGCACTTTGTGCTCTGTGCGTGCCAAAATGCACACATCTGTTTTGTGCCGTGTACCTCTCTGTCTGCGTGTGTGGTGCGGGTGCAGTGTGAATGCGGGCGTTTGCGCTTGTGTGTCATTGTGTAGACAGGGAGACACTCTTGCATCCCTATTTTGCATAAGCTTGCAGTCCACCTGTCTTTTTGTAGGATCCGTGTGTGTGTGTGTGTGTGTGTGTGTGTGTGTGTGTGTGTGTGTGTGTGGGCAGGGTCACACGCTTGTGTGTGTCTGCTCCTCTGTGGCTCCACGTGCGCGCACACACACACGCACACAGCTGCAGCATCGGTGAGGTTTAAAATAGTCTTATTGATTGTGTGGGACACAGCGGGATCTGCCCCCCAGGTTATATTTTATTGTTCTCTCAGTTCAATAAGAGCGATGCTACTCGCTGTTCTCCCAGACAGCTGCTACATAACTGCCTCACTCTGTGTTTTTCTCTGCCACCGATTGAATGATTGAACTGATGTCTGCTTTCTATTGTACTTTAGTCTTTCATATTGACTGGTCTGGGACCTCAGCGGCACAATTGCAGTCGTTGTCTACCACAGAGTGGTGCAGCTCAGAATGGAAAAACTGATAATAACTCAAAAGACAAAAGGAAAGTGTCTCATTAGGTGCTGAGGCATAAATGTTTCTCACCTTCTCACATCAGTTTCCCAACATATTACTTTCATATTAGACAAATCTATTTCCTTTCATTTGGCTTAGTGGCTTCACAGGTTTGATTGTCGGGGAGAATTCAATGTTGGTTATTAAGGAGACTCCAACTTGTGCAGGGGGGTGAATGCAAATGTGCTTCTCAACCTTTCTGCCCAGTTCACATTGAAATCCAGCCACGCAGTGACCATGAAAAGAAAACTAGTAAACACATTATTTTTCTAGCTCGGCTACAGTAAACAACTGTGTTATGTAGGTAAGCTGAGGACAAAACCTAACAGCAAGACACTGTTTTTTGTTTTTTTTTTCTGGAGTAGTTTGATGCTTCTGACCACAGACCAAAAACTCCAAAGATTGGGGGATTTCACATACAGAATTGGGCGAGATGTCAGCTGTTAGGAGAACAATAAAAAACAATCACCTTTTGCCTCTCGCCTGTGTGCCTCCTCTCACAGCAACATATCAGACAATCCCTCACATCAACCCAACTGGGATTGCAGACAGTTATTAACAAAGCTCTACTCACTCACTGCCAGGTTTGAACAAGCCTGTTTTCCCCATCAGTCAATTGCTTCCCCTAATCTTTACTTTTATTCTTTTTCCCCCATTTCCCTCCCTTGTGAAGTCAGCGGCAGCTATATTTATTTTAATGAACATTCACAAATCTCATTTACTAACCTGATTTCTTGAGCCCTTGTAGAATTTTCCCTGAGCAGATTGCTCATACCCAGCAAATTGGGAGATGATGTCTTTGTTCCATACTTCTGACACTGCTCAGATTGTTTTTCCTGACAGAGGGATTCAGGCATGAAAAATCGAGAATGCAATCCATCCATGGAAAATGGATGAGTCAAATGAAAGCACCACATGTGAATATGATTTTTGTTGGTCAGACGCATCTTACTGAGAGATGCTGAAAATTTAAAAGCCAAGACTCGAGAAGAGCCAGCTATGAAATCCTCATCATCAAAATAACGCAACTCTTTGCATTGATTTACGCAGAGGGCTGATTAGCTTTTGCTCTCACTGGTACCACCTGCAGAGCAGTCCGATCACCATCACTGCTGTAGATGAAGGAGATATTCACCAGCAGTGTGCTGTCAAGGAAAATCAATCAATCAGGCAACCCAGAGCAGCTGCAAAAAATGTTAACTCTGCACCTTTGACTTGCAAGCCACAGTTTGTGTGTGTGTGTGTGTGTGTGTGTGTGTGTGTGAGAGAGAGAGAGAGAGAGAGAGAGAGAACATGAGTGCATGGTAACTGCAGGAGCATGAACATTGTGTATATTAAAAATCTGTTTTAATATGAAATCTTTCAGTTTATATTCCAACCACAACTCCGAAAGCAAAAAAATATTATTTTTAACACTGAAGAAGCATTTTATTCAGATTTTACATCAAACGTGCACAGATAGATACATACTAGTAATCTGCAGTATGTGTTTAATTTATTTTTTTTTTTTAATGTGAACGTTATCTCAATTTCTTCCTTATTACTGTTAAGTGGAGCACATGCTGCTACATGTAATAAAAGGTCCATCCACGTAGGCTCCCTGCCTAGAGAGATTGAGATGACTCCAGGCTGGAGACCGTTAATTTAGTGCGGGCTCGGCTTCCTCAAAGGCATTCCTGTATTAAGATAATGATTGTTGAGTTTTATTGTATGCAAGCTTTATGGCCACCTGGTGCACAACATCCACTTCACACTTGAGAAAAGTAATTGCTATTGAAGTCATGAATGGTCAAGAAAATAGGCCTCAGTGAATGCTGTATAATTTTAAAAATATCATTTATATGAATTCGCTTTTTTTAAATAAATCATACTGGCAGAACCGCATATCTTAGCCACTTAACTGCAAGCTGTACTTACATATGCCTTATATTATTGGTAACCATAAGGAAAAATATACTTTAAGGTGTCCATCTGATGTGCTACCATGAAGGCTTTCCAGTATGTAAATCAATTTACAGACACCTGAAACTTGTTTGAGTTAAGGACCATGCATGTCCTGGGTCTACCCACACACTTGTTTGATCTAATTACACCTCTTCTGAGGACTGTGTGGATGTGTATAGACCAAGCTTGATTTACATATTACCAGTGTCCTCTTTAACTTCTTTTTTTAGCTTTGCTCACTAGCATAGCCAAAATCAGTGATTATACCTGTGCAGAAGAAGTTGACTACAACACCAATGGTGGTTCAGAAGATTCCTCACGTTCATCTTTGAGGGGGAGAAGGACAAATAAAGTACAGAGTTTCTCACAGTAGCATATTTAGAGAACTTATTGAACACAATAGCATTGTGCAGGGTCGGAAAACGCTTTCCAAACTTAGAGCATCCTTTGGAAAAATGTCAGTAGTTTTGTGGGGATATTGTGAAGTACCTGTAAGCAAGTGTTTTAGTAAATGAACACTGCTGTTGCACTTGGCGGGCACTTCTTGCTTCAACAACATGCTTTTACGCAACATTGCAGCAGTAGCACTTGACCTAGTGCTGAATGGCTAAATCACATATTATTGGCAAGAATTCCCTTCACTAATCTCTCATTTAAAAACACTTACATCTTATATCAGATCTAATCAACCACATTTGAAGATTTGCTTTGCTGCCATTTATTATGTCGTTGAATGTTTGATCTTGGCGGAGTGTGGCGACGTGTTGAAAATCCTGTCATGCCTGTCAGGTTGCCTCAGCTATGGATAGATTTCCATTTCACAGCATATCATCCCCTCATCTGTTGAGAGCCCTGCACCTTGTTTACACCACTAAATGACAATGTGCAGTGCTCACTGAGATACTCGCCCAAATCAATTTTCACAAGTCTCCGTTCATCAAATGTTGTTTGTCATTTAACAAGACTTGCTGTTTACCAGAATGGGAATCTGTAAAGCTTGCAAATTTAAAGGTTCTGTTTTTGTCTGGAAGTAAAGCTTGCTTGGCTTCTTGAACCATAATAGTCTTGGGGGAAGAAAACTCTCTGATTCATGAAAAAAAAAGTTTAATTAGTCTATTACGACAGCCAAAATCTGCATGTTGCTATGAGCAAGATTGTCCAAATAAACCACACCAGTCCATATAATGTTTCTAATCAGTTATAATATTAAATGTTCTAAGGCTTAATTAAATTGTACATTTGCATGTTGTTCTTGAACGAAGCAACGTGGTACACAACTGTAAACAGCCAGTATCAGGCAACAGTATCACTGTTGTCTGAATGTTCCAGCTGCGTACGGTTCTCATTTACATGAAGTAACACAGGATGAGACTGCCTTTGGGTCTGTTGTTAGGGCTGTAGTTATTTTGAGGTGTTTGTGTGGCCTGCGAGGGTTGTAGGCCAGACAGGAGATGTCATCATTCTACTGGAGCTCCATATATTTATGAGCTGGCCAGCTCATGTTCTATTTATATCTAAGCAGTGGAAGTCCCGAAGGACCCTCGGCTCCAGGCAGGGTCTGTGGGTGCCTCGCTGAAAGATAACTCTATGGAGAGAGAAAGAGAGGGAGAGAGATGGATGGATATGTACATGCAGGCAGTTTTAGTGTACACTGGCAGGTACGCTGCTCAGCAGACATTTACCCAAACCAAAATGCACACACACACACACACACACACACACACACACACACACACACACACACACACACACACATAGACAGTCAAGTGAAAGTGCACACACATTTAAATACAAACTGACATGCACGCATAGGACACAGGCACATACACACTACTGTAGTTATCTGGAAACCTTGTAACTACATTTTGAATTAATGAAAGCTTGTATCTATTATGTTTTTAGATGAATAAACACTGAGCAGTTAAGTATTTTAACCCAACGGCAGCGACATTTCAGCTGCTGATGCTCTCTGCTCAATGCCGCCTTCGTGAGGTTTCACCTTTAGCTGCTGTAATGTCAGTTCAGGACAGTGTCAGCGCACCAGAGGTGTTTCATTTCACATGGATGTTTTGTCTTTTGCCACAGATCTAACAAAACCTCCGTACCGTCACACTTTTATGTGGTGACTCAAATAAACAACCCATAAAACCAGTTACACAAAGAGTGTTTTTCCTAGCTCTTACGAAGTTAGAAACATAGTGTTAAATTACTGCAATGTTCGGTGCTGAATACTTTTCCACGCTGGCTCCTAAATGTACATCAGCTGTTCTTTATTCATGGAAAAGTGAAGTGTGAAACGGCTCACTGCAGAGAGCGACAAGGCCAAATCTCAGTGATTAGGCTGTCCTCCAGGGACTCTCCTGCTTACCTGCCCACAGAAGTCTAATGGTGTCCATTAACACCACTGGCATTGCCAGCTCATCCTCCAGCCTGGCACTGGCTCTGACATGGCACAGACCTGGCACTGGTGGGCAGAGAAGGTCACACAGAGACACTGGACGTGATCCAAAACCATCTGACATGGAGGAAATATTAAACTAAGCTAGCATAGCAGAGAAGGGATTGGAAGAAGAGTATGAAAGGATCAGCATGAAGTCTTCCCTTGCTGTGATATACATGATGGTTAATCAATAGACTAATCTGCTACATTTGCATATAAATCAATGTCCATTTTCTCAAATTTATCTTACATTGATGCAACGCAACAGGACTTATTAAACGGTTTGCATTTGCTGTTTTAAAAAGGTCAGTTTCTGGTGAAGTCTGTTGTATTAAATATTATCTGGTTTTCTTGATTTCATATATTGAATGTTTTCATTCGTAATATAAAGAAGTTGAACTGGTTGGGTAGCATGATGGCACCGTGATCCAGCGAATGAAGAGATAGAAAAGACTGTCTAAATGTTGTCTCAAAGCTTGATCCCAAAAGCAATAAAATTGTTGAGAAAATGCCTCCAGACAAATTTACAGCTACTGAATATCAAGATGTAATAACAGAGTCGTATTGATCAAATCAAATACTGTACATTTGAGAACTTTTCTAACTCTCCTCTCTTTTACTGTCTCTGCAAGTCCGTCTCTCTGTGTCTTTACTTTCTACCTATGGAATCACCAGCTGTCAGTCTTGTACACTATGTGAATCCTTATAGATAAGATTTTTATAATGTTACCTTGAAAGCGCTCAAGTTCCTGATCCATTAACATGACTTCAACACCTTGTTGCTTTTATGTCTCTTTGCCTATATGTCAGTGGATTTTTGGTTTCTGAGGCAACAAGACCCGAGTGCATAAAACTCTCTGGATTCAATTTTTAAGTTTAGTCAAACATACTTTTGGTGAACTCTGATAATTATCACCCAACTCTTAAGGCCACATCAGTGTTTTAGCATCGTTTAGCTCATTGTTTTACTGTTTATTGTTTCAGTGGTTTGGATTCTCCAGCAGCGGGCATCTGTGTTCAGCAAAAAAAACCTCTCTGTGTACCACTGGATTACTTTGCTAACAAATGTTTTAAACTGGCTGGAAAGTTGAAGCTGAAAAGTCCTAAAAACATTCATTCAAACCAGTCAGTTTAAATATTGCACCAGCACTCAACACTGATTACTGTCAAACCTTTAAACATAAATATGTAGCTTACTGGACGGGCACATGGCAAAGTGCATCTTGAACACATAAGTAGCACAGTGGGGGTGGATGTACTTTATTTTATGTGATAATATTAACTTACTGTAGATGCTTCCTCCACTTTGACATCAAGCTTTTTGATTTTTAGAACATTTTCTCTGCTGCATAACAAGCTTTACACTGTAAAGCAACGTTACAGCGATTTCATAAGTCAAATATTGTGGAGCAATACAGAATTCCCATCACTGAAAGTTTTTGTTGATGACCAGCCCGCCTACCTTGAGTCGGCCGGCTGCCAAGAGTATTTGTGCATTCATTTGACTGGCAGTTGTAACTCGGTGGAAATTCAACCAAGAGAATTAATCAAAAAAAATCTGGGTGCACGCTGCCCTTTGAATGGAACCCGTTTAGACTTTAAAACAGCTGCTTGTAAGTCCTCCTACTCTGGATCAGATTTGTTCCAACAAATAGGCTGACCCACATTGTCCAAAAATACACCAGTAGAAGGTATTTCTGCACACAAAAATGCCAACATTTTGATTAGTAGCTTTAATTAGTCACTCCAATGATTAATCGTATTCGAATTACAGTCATTTATTATTTTATTGGATAAAACCATTTCATGTAACTAAAAATCAGATACATGGGGAGTGAATGCAGTTCTCAATGAATGCTGATGATGTTCCTTGTTGGATGTGTAATGAAGCAACTGTTTGTGGTGAGACTATGTCAGTGTTGGGTTTCTAGGTTGATCCTCTGCTTCCAGTGGCATAGACATTACTTAACAAGTCTTCACTTTTGCTGCTGGAAAGGTTCAACTCAATGAAATGATACGTGAGTCCCTGCATCTCACTGCGAAAAACACTGTTTTCATTAGATTAGCAGCAAGAACAGTTCATTATCAGTTGTATAATTATGTTACTCAAAATGCACAAGTCTTTTGTGTGTGTGATGAAACATTAGTTCATTATATGTCTTCATATAGATTGAAATATACATTAGAGATATCACACTCAGTCCAAAATGTCACTTCATTTTAGGTTAAATTGCATTTGTGAATAGTTATGAAGGATATGTTGTTATCATCCGGCAGATATGATGTTAGAAGACACTGTTTGCTTAAGGGTGCCTACCCATACAGAGACACAAAGTCAGAGCATAAGGTAGAATTTGTTTCTTTTGTTTAAATAGTTTTTGTATATATTCGTCTGGTGTACAACCACAGCAGCGCCGCGAGCATCAACCTCTTTTTTGTCTGTTGTATTTGTTGACTCTGACACCTAACCCATATCCTAGATGCTTTCTTTAACTCGTGGATGGGATGATAAGTTACAAAACAGGTATTATATTCTGCCACAATACTTTGTCCTGCACCAGCTCTGAGTTAGATGAGTGGAAGTAGAGGAGCATTAAGTTGTGTATGATAGACACACACAGACACTTGGACAACCTCTGTCATTCAGGCTCCATCAGGGGTGTACTGGCTCATAACTGGGGAGCAGACAGACTCAAATGTGTCCCGTCATCCTTTCTGCTTGTCTTGATCTTGTCAGAGCACGCTCGCAGATACAAATATCACTTCTCTTGTGCCTTGACATTGTAATTCACAAATGATGATGTAACAGCATTGAAGCTACTCCTTCTTTTGATGTACGTTCAGTTGTAATAACTTGCTTTCCCAGGGTGATTACGTTAATGGAGATTTATTCAGGAAATATTGTCGCTGATAGAGATTTGTGTTGGCATAATGAGGCCCCCAAGGACCACTTACAAAGCTCTAAATGGACATTCATGACTGACTGACACTTTAAACTCAGTCGTTATCCAAGTAGAAGAACACACTATAATTTGTCAGAAATCAGCGTCAGTATTAAACATGTGCAGTTCACAGCCTTAACACTTAAGATCCAAGTCAACGGCTGCTCAAGGACAAGATTGAAGATGAAATTTTTGGCGACTGATGATGAGATTCAACGATGATGACTCAGAACATATGAGAGAAATGATTGGCTTTAAACAAGCCTCTTGGGTCCCGTGTTGTTTTTCTGCCAGCTTTCACTCTCACCCTGAATACCAATTGTTTTCCACACATAATTAGGATATAACTGTATTGTCACACATACTGTACATTTGGCACATTTGACAAGGTGACTGGATGGGCTCCATGTAATATTTATGGGTTTTGAAAACAGAATCTGTGTCTGTGTGCCTGTTCCCGAATGTTGTCACAAGTGTAGGGAAAAAACATTTTTTCTAATTTAGTGATGTTATGATGTCTTCACGCTGAAGGTAAATTCAGGGAGCCATATCTGCTCCTTTTCACTGTAAATCACTTGTCGCTGGGAGAGACGCTTTCCTCCTGAATTATTAAATCTACTGTCCTTGAGAGCAAGACAAAATATTGTCAAGGATGGCAATATTTCCCAGGGTAAAATTGCTTTGTTTTTGTTTTTTGTTTTCTACCTAGAAGGTTAGATTTAACTGACAATATTATTATTATTATTATGCTGTACCAAGATTAATATCACTGTATATTAAACTCTAGGAAAATGCAGTGCTGAAGCTCTGATTTCCATACCTAAAGACCATACCAGGATATTGATTGATATTTGGCGTAACACATATTCTGATAGGATAGGCTGAGGACTGATTGTGTCTCATGAGTAGTCTCGGCCATAGGCAGAAGAAGAGCATATTTTTGTGAGGGAGATTGAAGTAAAGCTGGGGAGGGAACGAACTGTTGACAGCAATCTGACTGCAATCCATCAGTCCCCAAATTGTGTTGCAAGTGGCAAAAATGTTGCTCCCACTATATACACGCTGCCACACTCATAAATATTCATCCCAGAAAGTCATTTCTGTTAATATAAAAACGTCTAAATGAACACATTTATGACTGATATTTCAATTTCCAGTGTGAAAATAGGACTTTTTGTGTGTTGACAGATTGCTAATGGTTTTATTTTCCCCTCTCCTCTTTTTCCCATTTCAGTTGTGCTGCTGGATACGACGTCTGTGCTTGGAGAGCTTGGATGGAAGACATACCCTATAAACGGGGTAAGGAGGGTGACTCTGCTTCTGGTTTTTCTCTTTTTTTCCCCCTCACTGTCCAGGGAGCCTTGTTCAAAATGCATGGCCAGTGCTGCATCAATGAGTTCAATTATATTGATTTTAACAGGTCAGAATGGGTAGCAATGAGCTGTTTCATATTCACATCCTTGTTTTTGTTCAAGCCCCTCTTTCCACATGGGAAATACTGTAACTTGGAGACAGATAATGAGACAAGGTCTCTAAGGAAGCTTGCCTTGTGCTGTTCAATCTTCCCCTATCAATTCCTGTCCTGTTTGTGTCACCTAAGGGCCACAGAAATATTACTGATTCTTTAAATGTTAGTCAAAGGGAAACCTATAGAGGTTCCAGCAGTTTAACCCATGCTCTCAAAACAAACTGCAAAAATTAAAATTAATATTTGATAGAATTTAATAAATAGAATTAATGTAATAATATAATTTATAAATGATTGAAATGCTGCACTAATGAAGAGTTTAAAAAAAATTAAAAGACATGTCAACCCTCAGCTTTAGGAGTGCATGAGCAAGCTGTAAAAATACTGCAAAAACTTCAAGACTCAATTTCACCTCCAGTTGCCTCTCAGTCACCCACAGTCCTATACCTTATTCTGTATTTTTGTCAGTCAGCCAAAGGGTACCCAAAGGGTATTCCCATTTTGCTCTGACAGTAAGTTCCTCCGGCTCCTCAGCAGCATCTTGTCCGGCTGAAAATCAAAACTTTGGAAACAGCAGCGAGTGCCAAACTGAAGGTATTGGCATAATAAAATATAGATGTGCTGACAACCAACTGTAACATCCTTAGATCAAAACCTTCATGTTGCATCAAAACCTTTCCCTCTCTGAGCTGTCAGAATACCTGAAGGACTGATTGAAAATGTCATCTTGTTACATACAGTGCACAACAAAGGCAGATTTTGCCAACCTACACATCTTTGTACCAATTTTGTCTCCATACCTGTTCATTTGACGCAATTCAAGATGGAGGCTAATTACAAAATAGAGCCTATCCCGCTGTGCCCATGCTGCTCCGACTGTGTTTGGTCCTTGCTTAACTCCACATTTTTCTAGGATATAAGGGTTACCCATCCATGGTTTATTGTCAGGCAAATGCCAGCGGCTTTAACCTGCTTTTATGTTGTATCTTTCAAAATGTCAAGTATAAAGTGCTTTATTTAATGAGGTAACTGCTTGTGGCTGCAATTTCGATCCCTGTCGGACCTTATCAGTTGGATCTCTCATGATGATCCCTTTTATAACGTAACAGAGATGAAAAAACAAGTCGTTTACCCAAAGCATCTAAGCAGAAGTGTCTGACCTCTGTTGGGGAGAAAATCATATATAGATTTATTGTTTTTTAGCATTAAAAGTGATCCATTTAATACGCCGCCTGATTGCAGCCATGTTTACGGAACAGACGTTGCTAGTCATTAATGCGCCGTGATCTTCCACGGTGATGGTTCTCCCAAATCAATTATTTGTGCAATAAAATATGATCCAACTACAGCTCAACAAAACAGAGGTGGAACAAATGACTGGTCACAAACTCAATAGTAACACTTTCTGCTTACATCACCCAGAATCAGGGTGGGTTTTCTACCAAAACTCTGATAATTTACATACAAGACAGGACGAAAGAATGAGAGAAACACTCATTTTTTTTTACAATAAATGCATTTTTGTCATTACAAAAACATAGAATGATGTTTTTTTATCCCTGGTATTTATCTTTACTATGACCATTAACTCTGCTGGGACATGCAGAGATTATATCATTGTATCTGTATATCTATAATCTGATGGTTCCAAGTGTTAAACATGGACTAGCAGTTACACTCAGAGCAAATGCACAGGTATAGTATTAGCTGAACCTGGAAAAACAAACTTTGAAGCAGTAGTTGATCTTGGCGTGTGATTATCATGAATCTGGCTAAAAATATCTTAATTAAAAGCGTCCACGATACCTCAGTGATATCTAATGTTTATGTGATGATCAAACTGACTTAATGAGAAAAGCTGTATCTGCAAAATGTGTTAAAAAAGAATGAAAACAAGATAAATAAGTTGTAATCTATTGATGATAGAGATCAGACAGACAGAAGAAATCACTGATGTCGTTTGTGTTGTTAGTTGATTGAAAGCAGACTGAAGAAAGAAGAAGAAGGTTCCAGTATTAGCTCTTACTCTATTTTAAGGTTGTGTTCAATTGTTTTACTTTTCAAAAAAAAGCAGGCAGTGAGGTCACGCCTTTTTTTTTTTTTTTTTTGAGGAACTATAGTGTCTTTTCCATCCTTCGCGATTTCAACTCTCTGTGGGTTTTGACTTTAAATGATCCTCTGCTGGAAGATCCCTAAGGTCTTCCCCCCGCCCCTTCTCTGTCTCTCTATCTCTTGCTGCTAGGCCCTCGGTGGCCCATATCAGGGTTATGGAGGTGATTACATCATGTAGGTCGTGGTGACAGCCGCCCACAGCGTTAAAGAAGAGGAGAGAGGGAGGCTGCTGCCTCCATGATTAAGCTGTCAGAGCTCTCCCCTCCTCACTCATCCACTATCCTCCGATTTACCATTAATATTTAAGGCATCGAGGTGAGAGGGCCTGAGGGAAGGTGTGAAGATCTAGGGAGGTAAAATAGTTTAAATCCCCCTCACTACCTGGGAGCCAGCAAGAGGAAGTCAATCCCCACCATATTAGACACAGCCTGGTATCAGGCCGATACAGCAGCGCACCATGTAGCTGCCTATCAGAGTTGCACACTGGTTCTAGTTCCGGATATAAACTGCTGTCAGTCAGTCCTGCCCAATGCACATCTTAAAATAATTTCATATGCAGTAACTGCTCGAACATGATTAGCTGATGATGGGTTTGCCAGAATATAGCTGGGTATGATATGAAATTGAAGGTGAAGTAGAAATTGAGGTGTATATTTATGGCGGAGTTTTTTATCAAAAGCCAGTAAACAACTCTTGTTAAGAGAGGGAGGTGAGTGGTTTTGTAGAATCGGAAGGTTAACCACGAGTACGCAGTGGTGGTATGCCAGCATTACAACACAGGACACTGTGGCATTGTGCATAAGCCAAGCAGCAATTTTGAAGCATCCTTGAGCAAAACTGTGGCCCTATCATTGCTTACTCACTTCAAATATTTCGGTGAGAAGCATCAGCCAGCTATTAAAAATGCAAAATGTATTTTGAAGAGTGTGGAAAGCTATCTTCAGCACCAAAAGAGCGAGACAAAACTGAGACAACTGCACATCCACCACAGTTAAGTTGTTAACTTTTCTGTCTGAAAAAGCTCAGGGGGCTTTAGGGGTGTAAACAAGAATATAATGTCACAGTGAAGACAGTTAGCCCTGGCCAGCAACTTGAGCCTCATTTGTTTTATAATAATTGTTAACATTTTGGCAGTGAGCACCAGTAAAAATATATTTTAAAAAAAATACCTTCAAGCAACTCTGTTCTCATATTTGTATTGGACAAAAAATGTTGATGTTATGGTTTTACAGCAAATTGAAGAGTTTGAAGAATTGTCTTTTTTATTTCTGAGCAGATTTATTTACAACATATCCCAAAGAATATCCACACTAAATCTAAAACTATGTGCCTTATGGTTTTGGGTCCATATTCAAGTGAGTAATGACTTGGAGAAGCAAGATCTTTGCAAATTTTAGCTACGGGGTGCAAAGGGTTTTAAAGTACCTTAATACCTCTGTGAGCTGTGTGTCACGGCCACTGCAGCTCCAGCACTGCTGACTGTGTTGGTGATGGGCCATGTCGGGACCAGATTACGATAACTACCTTCCTGTTGAACACCAGTCCCTGTCACTCTCACCTCACTCTATATCCTCATCTCACGTCTCTCACTTCAGGGTTCACCTTAAACTCTCCTGTGCCTTCCCTGGGGAGGAGTGTCTGACAGTTTGAAAAAATCTTCATTCTGCATCCACACCCCCCAAAAATCATATTTTTCAATTTCATTTGTATGAAATACCCAGCTCACATTCTGCAGCAGCAATAATTGTTTTCTGACGGCAGCAGTTTATGGCAACTTTACAGAAGCTAACTCGTCTTAAAAGACACATAGATCTTTGTTTCTTTGTGCCTTGTTTTGCTCATGTAAGCGTTCACTCTGGTTATGGTAAAAGTTATAGATAGGGTTTAGCTGTTGGTCTGGGTAGTGAAAGAGTTTATTAGCAGTGCTGGACTGTGAATTCCTCGCTATGGGCACACTTGTGTGTGATTAGCAGAGGTGCCTGGGAATAGTTTTAATTAAAGTGAAAATTACAGGGAAAGATTGAGAGGCTTCAATCAATTAAGTAATTGTGCGTGGCCTCCCTAAGAATACATTTCCCTGTGGGGCCACATCTTAAGCGTCTCCAGCACACTTGAAAGCTGTAAACCAATGTTTAGACACTGTAAACACTATCATACGTCTTGGTCATGTCCAGGCTTCAGTCCAAGGTGCCCTTAAATTATTTTAAACCTGCTTTGCTTTGAAAGTAAATAGAGTTGCTTCAATTGGCCCGCAAGGGAAAACACCATGCACGTAGGACTGTTGTTATGTTTGTTAATGACTTGACTAAATGTGGGAATATCCTCGGAGTTAGAAAACACACTCACCCTCAAAGGTTTTACTCATTAGATTTGTGCATATTGAACAGTAATTGATCTATACCGTGGATTTCAAGGACTTTCACTCTGCAAACTTTTTCCCTCCACTACAAGTTAATAATTGTGTGTGTTTTGAGAATGCCAACGGCAAGCAGACACTTCAGTGGAAAAGATGTAGAGATGTTTTTGTGGACGCTTTCATGAGGCAGAGATGTGCGTCTCTATTCTCGCTCTTTCTCTCCATGTTCTGAAATGCTGAATAGTGATGAAGAACAGGGCGTCGCAGGGGTGAATGAGGGAGAGACAGAAAGAGGAGAAGGAAAAGAGGGTTGATTTGGCGTCTGCATGCAGCCACGATAAGCTCCACTCAGAATGGGCAGACACACTGCTGAAATATGCATGAGTCATTTCCCAGCGGTGGGTGGGGGGTAAGAGAGCGGAGCAGAGAGAGGAGCAGCTTATTTATTAAATTACATGAAACAGCTTTAAGGGATTAAGAATGCCTAATGTTGCCTTTTGTTTTCACTCATTGATATTATAATGGGAAATTGAGCATAGGCAGGTTTGACGACAAAGAATGATGGTTGTCCATCATAAAGGGGGGGAGTAATCCTATTTTTATCTATTGTCAGAGATCCCAGGCAGCCAATAAGTCAGACCTACCGGGGGCGTATAAACACAGTTATGTAAGCAGGGAGCACAACGAAGGCACGTTGGTTTACTGCTGCCAGAACACTTGCTCAGTCAAATATTAGGCCGTGCAACCTCGATGCCTCACAACTGTTCAGCTCAAAGCAAGACATTTGTCTTGGAGTGTGTGCGCATGCATGTGTGTTTGTAAAGCATTGATATGGATATGACGCAGGTTGTTTATGCATTTTGAATGAAATTGAGATTCAATACAACTATAAAACAAAGTTTACTGTAAAGCAAGTCTGATGCAACAGCAGTTTTAGCGTAATGTGTTCCGAAAAGGACATTTGAAGTGCATTTAAATATTGATACGTGTTCTCTACATGTCAGCTGCTGCTAATAACAGGCCTCTTTGCTCAACCTGCATGTACTGCCCATTGTCATTGAAGGCAATGTTGAGTTTGTCTCACCGCCATGGGATGATCACGTTGCAATATGTTTGTCGTAAAACCTTGTAATTCAGGACAGGATCTACATAGAGGTTTTAAACCGGTGTTTTATCTCACACACTCCATTGTTATGATCATTATTGCACCAAACAACTGCTGAAAGTAGAGCTGAAAAGTGAACCATTTACTTTAGAAGTAGGAACAAATGAACTTGGAACCGACTGGTGTTGTTGCAAAGTACTGATAGACAGTCTAATGCTGCAACTCATTGTACTCTATGGCCATGTTGGTGCACACTGAACAGAGCATCTTTAGTTTTCTTCAGTTTTTACATTTTGTAATGTTTGCATTGTGACGTTGATTTGTGTTTGACAGAAGTGTAAATGAGCTTGTAAAAGTCAGGAACTTGCCATACAAACATCAATTTACCGTGGACATCTAAGTTTTCCATTGCAGATGCACAGGGATGCATTATGTTTTGAAGTCAAAAATGCCAAATCGAAACTATTGACTAATGCATTGCTGGCTTTGGTCTTTTCATGAAATTTGTTGTCAATAAGAAAATTGAAGCGAAACGCCAGCCTGCATCCTTTGAAGCTCACAGTTAAAGTTTCTGATTCTTTGCCTCAATTAGCTTCAATCTGAACGTGTTAGCATCAGCCTTTAACTTCTATCATGCAGGCCCCCACTGTGTTATTGTGTGATGATGCACCATGATAATACCCAGCTTTCTTTATCATTCTCCCCAGTACAACACGAGTAAGCTCAGGCAGCCGTGAGTCGACATTAAGTCCTCTGAACAAATCGCTCTGTCAGTTTTTGGGAACGTTTTCAAAGGATTGTCGTCAGATTCAAGCTTCGAGTTTTGGGGCTGTGGAGGGGGGGGAGGCAGGGAGAGACGGAGCTAAAAAGCATAAGAGAAATAAGACAACAGACAGAGACACAGAGGAGCACAAAGCAGGCCATGACAGCGAGTGATTGGATATAACTTGCGAGAAAATGAGTAAGATGACTAACGCACCAAGCACACATTCAAGTGCTTACACTCTCACGAAGGCATTTGCACGCCCGCTGAAGCCTCTTTACTTTCCCCCAATACTAATCCTTAATCTTTTTATTGCAATATTTAACCACAGTAATTGATTGCAACTACGCGACCTAAGGCTTATCTCAAAGCACTTCCTCCATCCCTAATACTATTAGCCCTAAGAGTGAGACTGAGCAACAGAGAGGAGGAGAGAGAGGAAAATCTGTATGTCAGTGTCCTTCATAGCTCAGATAAACTTCTCTAAGGCGTGCTGCTGAGTGATGGCCGGCAGCGCTGTGAGGAGGAAAAAAGAGGAATAATCCAGAATCACTCCACTTCTCCCCACGGAGGCTCTAATATAAAAAAGGTATGATGATTTAGCACACCAGTGTTCGTCTCGGGGACCTCTGCCATAACCGGGCTTAAGCAGTGCCAGGGGATTCCTTAATTGGCTTGTTTCTTGTCAGGGACACACCGAGGCCGATATCTAATGCGCTCCCACTCGGCATCTCGCTGACAGCAGAACATATTCTGACAGCTTTCCGGGCTTACCCTCACCGTGTGAGGAATACGTTGAAGCTGAGTTAGAGAAAGAGAGGGAAAGTGAGGGAAAGCGGGAGGGATCGAGGCACCAGGTGGATGCAAATGGAAAGACGAGGAGAAAATAGAGGAAGAGAAGAGTGAGGAGGTTATTAGTGCCTTGCTGAATGCAGGAGCTGAATACATGAATATGGGAAGTGGTGGCAACCAAGGAGAGAAAATAGAATATGTGGTTGCTGTTTAGACGGGTAGAGTTTAGACATGCAGACTTCCGTTTCCCTTGAAGAGTGAAAACCTTTGTGGAACATTCAAATATAAACTATGTCAATAGTTCGGTCTAAATAAAGAACACTTTCAAGGAGAGGTTTCTAGAGGTTTCTACACATGGCAGAGTTCAACCTATTACATATTAAAAGTACTGAAAAGCATCTGCAGATCTACTCTTGGAACTTTTAGATGTCTTAATATTATACTCACATGCATAATGTTCAATTATGTATCACTGGTACTCTTAATGTTTTTCATGTCTATACTGACTATAAAATAGTCCCTCTTTAACATTACTGAGCTGAAAAGCTGAATTATACATTGGAAGCTGATATGATGCTTCAGCAGTCTAAGTAAGTTGTGTCTCTGGGGCAGTGTTGACCCAAAGTGGTTCCATCCAGGATAAATCTGGATATAGTTTAAAACAGTGCTTGTGCCTTACTCATTACCAGCACTGACGTGACCTTGAGCAAGGCTCGTAACTCCAGTGACCCCGCTGGCGTCACTCAGTGGTCAGCAGGTCAGACTGTGGTTGTGGAGGACAGCTTACAGGTGTATGTGATCCGGGTGTCTCTTAACTTCTTTTATCTGTCTTTTTATTTGCAACAAACAATGCACCAAATATGCAGAAGGTTTCTCATTTTTGCTGGCATTGAAGCTCACTTTTACTGACTGAAATGAAGAATGGAGCTGGTGATGGGAGCAGATTACATGAACCGTATCTAACACAATTTTACCTTAAATACCCCAAAGGCCAAAGTGAAATCTGGCTGAAGTGATCAGTATGCTCTCTGCAAGTTCAGATAGTTTCCTTCGGAGAGAAGCACCACTCTGGTGACATGATCAGCTGGTCATGGCGCCATAATTACATATTTTAAATTTCCCAGTTAAGCTTTCAGACACATTATATAAATATTTAAAGCTCATCCATGTAATAGATAAGGATCAGGCCTCCAGTAACTGGAGCGAGTAGCTCATGAAAATCAGATGTGTAAAGTAGGTAAGCCACAACCGTTTAAATGTATCAGATACACATTTAATTTAATCAACATTTCATATCTAATGCTACTTATCTCATTTTCAGGTTGTAGCTAAAGGTTGTGAATATTAATCAAGCTGCCACTCAAAATCGAAGGACTTTCTGTCTTCTCAGCCACCAAAAGGTGATGACGGATTGCAGACTGAAGTTCAGTCTTTTAATTCAAACATGTTGAGACATGTTGAGAGCTAATTGTAACAGGATTCAAAGAGGGATTTGAATGGATCAGTGGATTAAAAACCTTGATAAAATCTTATTAAACCCTTATATATAATGCATAGTGCATGTTTGCAAGTGAAAAAAATAAATCTCATTTATAGATGGATTATAAATTGTCTTGATGTGATTCAAATGCATAAACCAGAGTAGGTTTGGAAATTGTTTCTTGATGGCTGCTTAGGAAAGATTGCACCCCATATGACCATGTCAATAACGGCACCACATTCATTATTTATTTATGACTGAACTGTGAGGTTTTTTTCCTCAAGTGTCATTTTATTGACAAGAGAAGTGATAAAATGTTCTCCCTCTATTCTTTCTAGTCTTTGTATGTTTGTCCTCTCCTCTTGTCTTCTCCAAACCCTGTTTCTTCCCCCCTCCTCCTCCAACCCACTTCGTCTTACCTTTGCTGAATATTGACGTCAGTGCACTGGAAGGGAAAAAACTAGGTGCGTGTATGTGCTTGTGTTTGGTCAAAGATGAGCCCACAAATGCAGGTAGAAAGCCCCTGCTCCGAATGCATATCCAGAAGGAGAACGACAGAGAGAATGATAGAAGAAGGGGGAGAGTCAGACAGGGAGACAACGAGAGGTTAAAGCTGGAAAACTATTCATTTTTTATAGGTAGTTAGACAAGCAGTTACACAGTTATTTCGGTATTCAAGCAGTCAATCATGCATTAGTAGAGACAGGCAGATAATCAGAGGCTATATATTCAGACGGTATGGGTAGATAGACAGTCATAGGCAGTCGTATACATTCAGACTGAAGAAAATTGCTTTGGCTTACGTCTTAGTATTCTTAACAGTGCAGTAAAAACGGTCTCTTAAAGGTTTTTTCTGTAGGTCCCTGGTGAACTGGTGCTTTCATATCGCTATAAGAATACTTGTAAAAGTGAGATTCAACATACCACCTGAATAAATTCAGACCTGTTCATTCTGATCCTTCTTTGTTCTTTTTATTAAACAGGAGAGGACTCTAATAAAGATAAATAAATAAATAATTTTAGTAATTAAATAGTAATTTATTGTACCACAGAAAGTGGGAAACCTGGCTTTGTAAAATCTGCAGATAGGAAGAGCTGGGCTCTGCTCCTGTGGGAACTGACTAAGGGCAGTGTAATAAGGGGACAGCCTGCTGGTGCACACACACTCTTTCACACACACACACACACATACACAGAAACAGGAACATGAACATATAAACTGATGTTGGCACATTGATATTTCTCCCTCTTTCCTACTCTACACGTTCAGGTGCACAGAAAAGGTTTCCTCACACATCACCAGTTCCTTTCTGTCTCTCTATCTCTTTGTACACACACACACTCACACACACACACACACAGAGCATTGCACACATTCTCATGCACACATGCACACACTCCAAAGAACAGTAAGGTGGCCCAGTTAAAGGAAACCTGCCCAAGGTCACAGTGCTTTATCTCTAGTAGGCTGTTTACTCCTGTCTGTTTCACTTGACTTGCATCAGAAAAATATATTACAGTGACACTGACGCATGTCTACGGTCTTCCAAACCTGCACCTGAGCGCTGCACTTTTCCCACAATGACTTTGCTGCAGTGCCAGCAGGCTGGTCACAGCTGCAAAGAGACATAACATCTCAGTCATGCCAGATAAACATGTGGCTGACCTATAGTCAAAAAGCATGGAGGTGTTAGAGGAAGCACGTATGCATTTAAGGATTTCCAGAGACTTGAAAACGCCATTGGTGGTTAGAGGGATTTTAGCACATGTGTTGTAATTTTTAGATGCTTCATCGCAGCCATGATGCAAGTCACACACAATCCCGTGGTTGATCACAGTGATGTAGACTTGATGGGGGTTTCAGTTCAGTTATTTTTGCCTTGCATTAAAGCTATTTAAAATCAGTCTTTTGTGTCAAAATATTTTAATGCCTTTAAGCCCTGACAAGCTCCGCATACATAATCCTGCTAAATGACATGCCGCCTTTGTAATATCTCTGACATTTGAGATGCCTGAACAGAGAAATCGTTTCCATGTGGTGTATTATTAATATTAGAAGTGCCAGAAATCTTATTTTAGGAGCCACGTTTGCGAATCTTATTTATCTGAATAGAAAAGTATTCGGGTTAAAACACTTAATGATGATGAATTATTTTTTAGGGGGCACAAATAAATGAAAATAATTTCTATTTCTATTTCTAAAGATAATAGCATGAGAAAAATGTACTGCCAGGTTTGTTTTACAAATGGTATTCATAATTGTCATCAAGATCTACTCATGAAAAATTGCTTTTACTTTGGTTAGTTGTGAACCACAAATAGGTTAAAAGTAAATGTAGAGAAGCTCTAGAAACATATAACATCTGTTTGTGTTCCTAGGTAACATGTTCAGGTGTCCTCCTGCTGGACTGACAGAAGTGTACACAAATCTGAATTCAGCTTTCTAAGATACTAACAGACTGTAGTGGAAAATGATCTTCCTTTAGGACGAGAGCCCGACTCTTTCTATCAACAGTTGGACATCTTTCTTTGTCTCCCAGATTATGTGTGGTTGATTGAAACAGGATTTTTCTTTGGGGCTGTCTATACAGTCTTGTAATAGCTTTGTGCCTAGCAGAGCAATCGCAGTGCTCCATCAAGCTCTGACACATCCATTTGTCACACTCTCTGTGGTCAGATAGAAAAGCAAGGGAAGATGCACACAACACACACACACACACACTGAGATGTAACTCCTGGAAATGTGTCCCAGTCTATAGTACATATGTTTTTATTGTATTTCGATGCCAAAATAGAAAGAAAACAAATCTTCACCTGTTGTATTGTTTAGACATGGACAAGTTGGTGAACTGCTCAAAGAGCCTTTGAAGAAAGCCAAACCTTATGGTCTCCAATTGAATTTGCAGTTGTAAGCATAATGTCTTTGAGAAGCTTCCTTATGTGTCAACAAGTTTAATGTTTTTCTTTCCATTTTGTTTTTTGTTTTTTTGCAGTACACCAACATGGTTGGCAGTCAGGATTATGTTTGCACACTTTTTGTTAATTTTCAGAGAAACCTGCAGGGAATGGGAGCTAAAAAGCGTGTTTTTTTTTTGGCTTAGTTTCCATGTCCAGCCAGAAGCAATGGATCCTCACAGACTTGATTCAGTGTTAACTATGTGAGGGAGTTTGTGGGAGCTCTGTCAGCTGTATGAGCAATGGGAAACCACTGTCTGATATCATTATACTTGCACCGAGACAGTTCTGTGGACAGTAAAGCAGTGATCATGTTTCATGTGAAGTTGAATGAACTGACATGTTGAGATCAAGATCAACGTATTTTAAAATCACCATCATGCCATAATAACACAAACTCATGTAGTACTTTTCATGTACTTTTTTCCAATTTCATCAGATTTTTAATACATCTGGATTTTTCTTGGTCCATTATAAACCTTTATTAGTTAGCACATTGTAGTGGGAAGACAGGAAACACAGGACAGGAAGGCAGAGAATGACAGGCAACAAAAGCCCAAACCAGAGTTTTTGGTCATCGCTTTAACCCTTAGACCACAAGGACACCCCTTCATCACTGGTCCTCACAGCAATATGAATAGTGGATTATTCCCTTGAGCAAACTCTGCTGAATTGTGGATTTATGGAAAGGGCACATAAATTGCTGAAAAAGTCAACCACAGAGCCCTCCAGCACTTGCTGATTTCACAGTGGGACAGCCCTTAGCCCTTGTGAACTTAGCAGGAGGTAAGTCTGTGAGTCTGTCCAGAGGAGGGGCAGTGGAACAAGTCAATGTATATTTTAATGCTACGATTCAATTCCCACTAGGTTCAGTTCTGCTTCACTGTTAGTTTGACCAAAAACTCTTAATATTCAAAAACTGTTGCATAGATTGACATGTTTGATGAAGTTGGTGGAATATTTTTTATATACTTGTTGAAGACCATTCAGAAGGCCACTTCAAATATACTTGTTGAAGACCATTCAGAAGGCCACTTCAAATGTAGCCTGTTTGCAAGAGAAGCTCTGGAATACACTGTACATCGTACACACTGTTCTAAGTACATCTAATCACATGTGTAGACAGGAGCACAAGGTATCTGTTTTCGCCCTATAATAACCTCATAATCTGCCCAAGCATGTGACACCTCCCTTGCCCTGCACTCTCATCACTCACTGTCCCTCCTGCCAATCAGTCCCCTCTTTCTTGACACACTGTTGCATCTCAGCAGGAGCTCATTCAGTAAAGATGACGACCATCAATCTCTATTACTCATGAATTATACCCTTAACAGCCATTGATGCTGGTGAATCAGTACACTACTGTAGCAGGTGAAGATCTAGACAGTTGTGCCAGTTTGCAGGGTCTCAGATAAATTGAAATATCCAAGCATATTCCTCTTAGTAGCTGAGTAGAGATTACATGATTCATTGTAAAATTGCTGGCAAGGCTTACAGAAAACCTTCTATTGCAGCTCATTCAATCTGAATATAAGTCACCATTCGCCTCTCAACCCCCCTCGATTCCAAATCAAACCAGTGGAAGGTGTGGATGGATAGTACATCTGCTGCACGCTGCAACAAAATGCTAGGGTATAAGATTGATCACAGCACTGCAGGACAAAACCTCCTCCTCGCTCCCTCCCCTCTTCTCTCTTTCATCTTTGGTATCAATTTACTAAACCCTCAACGATGGCGACGTTCCCGCATCTAATATCATTTGTCTGCAAGACTTCCAAAACCCACTTATGAACTACATATCTGGGGAGAAAGTGAAGCAAAGACAGATTACTGCCAAATGTATTAAATAGCCAGTGATCTGTTATTTGGCCTGTGTGTTGAAATATTAGATGAAGTCACCTAAACTGTCATCTTGTAGGAAGCACTTTTAACTGAATGCTCTCATAAGTTTTTGGACCAGTTCTAATCAGCAAGTTGTGACTGTGACAGTACATAATGCCACTTTCTGAAATTCAACACACTATTTTTTACATTTATATGCTTTAGACTACTACCACTACTACATTCTGTGCGTGAATATGGGTTTTTATGTAGTATTTTTTTTAAAAATATTTAGTGTTGCTGTTTTGTCTATGCAAATTGTTCAAAGTTACCATTCCCTGTGTGTTGTTGTTTCTCATTTATATTCTTCTCCTTGTTCAATGAAATAGAGTTAGAGCTGTGATGGAAGAGAGGCAGGGTTACTTGGCTAAGAAACATCCCCCAAAGCGCCATTGTTTATCCTCTTTGTCTCTTGTACAAGCAGGCACAGAGGGATGGGCGAGGGAAACATCTTGTTTTCTATCTCAGCTCTCAAGTCTAACTTCAGTCTAGATCTTGGATCCTACATGGGAAGGTGGGGCACTTGGGGGTCAGAAGATGGTTCCTGTTAGAGGGATATGGTTTCATTGGAGATTAATGTTTTGTCTGGCAAGCTCTCCAAAATGCACTTAACATTTTATACAAATTCTGAGGCTGGGGAAAGCTGTGCCTCACCACATGCTTTCTCTGTCTATGCCTTAGCTGCTCTCTGAGTCCTAATTGATCGAGCAGGTCAGACAATCCCGTTTTGCCTGCGCTCATTTCCAGTCAGGCTTGTTTAAGCTTTACAGACTGGAGTCAGATGGCTTGGCTTAGGGAAGATGCCTCCTACTATTACCAGACAGACAGGCAGACAAACAGAGAGACAGACAGCAACATGCTAGCTTGAAACCCAGAGGGCCAACCTAAAACAAGGTCCATCCTGGAAGACAGAGTCCTAATGGATATTTGGGCTAAACCTTATATGCACCTTCATTTAGATGTCAACAGAACTGCTGATTTATTATTTAACATTTCAATGTTTGAGAGTCTTTTACCGAAATGCATTGTGTAGGTTACAGACTGGAGTCAGGTGGTTTTATATTGTCACTCACAGATGGTATTTTGTGCACTCCCTCTATAACAATGAGGGTTAATTAAAGAAACACCTCATTTTTTGATGCAATCCAGTTGAACAGCACCAGAACATACGTAATCAAAAATGATCATATTGTTGAGTCAACAATACCAACCTGTCTAAAGATGCTTCAACAAAAAATAAACTTTTATGAAGATAAGATTTACTGCAAGACTGTTGTATTACACTATGGTTTTAGCAAAGTGTACCTAATAAACTGGTAACTGAGTTCAAAATGAAAGCATTTATTACGTCATGTAAGTGTCTGTGGTCTTTCCGCTTCTTTTCTGTTGCAGCAGGGCAACAAAACTTTTTGTATCAAAGGAGAAATCCCCTACTCACCAGACCAATAATCACTTCCCAGACCTACTGCATAGGTTTCAATAGATCATTAAAGGTAATCAAATGCATACCAAGTCAATCCTAGAGACAGGAAAGCAGAATTTCTTTCTGTAAGGTCTCTGGGACCCAGTTTGTCCTCTGAGCGGCAGATTAAGTCTCACCAAACTGCCCGGTAGTAGTTTTAGTTCCAGTCTTTGTATGACACTGTACAGTATTTGGAAACATTTTGTACATCCAGCCGTACACTACAACATCTTCTCCAAGCCTTTAGAAAGTTTAATAGCTTTGCCAACTCTGTAGATTTTGTCTTGTTTTTCTCACTATTTTGAGTTTTAACCTTTGCCTTTAAGGACCAGTTTGGAGGATTTAGTGACATCTAGTGTGAGGCTTTAGATTGCAACCAACTGAATACCTCTTCACTCACCCACCTCTACCATGCCTGTGGGGGAACCCAAAGTGAGTGCGAAAAATGAAAAATGTCCTCTCAGGAGCCAACGTTTGGTTTGTCCACTCTGAGCTACGGTTGAAACGTGGAACAGCAACTGGGTCCAGGACCATGGTGCTGATTTCAGTGACAGGCTGTCTACATCAGTCACCGTGCGTCATATACGTGGTACCCGTGTAAACCTACAGTAATCGTTTTCCGCACCCTACCCTTCCAACTTTATCCTCTGATGTCCTTTGTTGACTATTTTTCTCATGTTTTCCATTATTATCTCCAAATATTTCACCCTCAAGCGTAAATAAGAACTCCAACACGCTCGTACAAATGTCATCCTCAAACACTGTTACATGCAGCTCAGCAGTCACCTCCCTCTCTTTACCTCTTGTCCACTCTCTTACCATCTTGTGACTCTGTTTCTGTTCCTCTTTCCTTTCCCCATCTTCTTGATATCTTTCTCCCGTTGCTTCAGTTTCACTAACTCTCCCTCCCTCTTTCTCAGCCCCTTCTCTCTGCCTCTCTGACAGCCTCTTCTTAACAGAGAGCAGCAGACTGTGAAAACAGGCGAGAGGCGACGTGTCGTGGGTGTGTTTGTGTGTGTTTCATCTAGTATGTCTGCAGAGGGAGGACAGTATAATTAACTAAATGAAACACTATAATCTAAGTGATATTTATTGTGTTACTCCAGATAACGCAGTTATTTTATTATCTCTGTTTAATCATTTCATGTCTACTCACAATAGTGTTGCCTTCAGGTCCACTCTGAGGTATCCATTTAGTAAGGAATAGTATTAAATAGGCATTGAAACAAAGCTTAGTTTGGGTTGTGATGTTGTATTTTGGAAATTAAACTATGTGGTGGTGTTGGAGTGACAAACTGAGCAGGAAAAGTGAACATAGGATTAATTAAAATCAAAACATCATACATGAAATAAGTAACATCACCTTTACTCTTAACTGTTGTCATAAAGTCCATTCTCTTTGCCATAAGAATCACATTTTATTGACTTTTTGGGTCCCTCATATGTCTTCAACAATTCTTGATGGCAGCAATATTACTGCACCTCAGTCAATACAATATTGTTTCAACAACACAGGTTTCTTGGTGCTAGACCAATAAAGCAGATTCAAATTTAATTGAATTGGGACTGAGAGAAAGAGATAAGAGAGAATGAGATAGTGGTGACCTTTTCATCAGTTTGAAATGCCAGAGTTGTCTTTATCATTGAGTCCAGTGTTTGGCTAAAGTTGACACCAGTCAGGCCCATGCGTTTGACTCATCGGTTTGGAGTGCTGATCTGAAGATATACTCCGCTGAAACAGAATAGTTTTCAGTATAGTTTCAGCGTCAGAGAAGGCTCTCAGTCACTAAAGACTCATAAAACTAAGCACCATAACATTTGCGATATGTCCCATGAACCCTTCTTGAGAGCTATATCGAACCTCATTTGTATAACAAAGTAAAGTACAAGGAAAATTCGAGCTGAGCTAATGTTCTACTGTAGATACACTCTCTTTGTGTGGGTCTATATAGCATGCTTTCCTCTACCTGGGTGACCTGGTCTTATCTAAGCTGTCTACGGTTGCACCCTGCTACCTCACCCACTGGCAAAGTCTGTGTGTGTGTGTGTTCATTGTAGCACTGTGTGCAGCCGTCACTGTGATCTCACATCAGTCAGAGGCACACATTGACATTCCAGACTGCCTGCCTGCCTGCCTCTCTGGCAAAAATAGATATGTAAAACGACAAGCTCTTTTCCCCCCCGTTTTTCCCACGCATAGTTTGTCTGAGCTGGTGGAGGGAAAAAAAGAAAGGTCTCTCGTCTGTGTCAGCTCAGATGAGAAGGAGGCAGCATGTGTGGAGGGGAGTGACATATCACCGTTTAGGCAAATGAGACCGAGGGGAAGAGGTTGAAAGGAGACAAGGTTCATGCCCCCTTACCAGTGTTGATCCTGCAGGTAGCTGGGCTTTTACTGGTGTGTGGGTTTGAAGGCTACCTTGCCACTGATGATCTTCTATTTTAATTGTAGCTTGAAATCTGATAGTGTTCATGTGCAAAATATGTGGGTTCTGTTACTCTGATGAATGAAGAATGAAGTTGAACGTGAGTTTTTCCTAATAGCAGGATAGCACATTTATCTGATGTTTACTTGAACATTTTAATTCTTGCTGCATTTAATTTACACTTTAACCTTTGTGAAAATATTCGTTTTTGCTTATAAGGAACAACCATAGATGTACTTGTAAATTGAGACCTATTTTGTGCTGATATGACATTTCAAAAAGAGCGGTTCAGGTTCACTGCTAACATGCTAATGATACACAAATGTTCTCCTTCTGAGTTTAACACATTAGCACTGTAACAATCGTTACACAAAGTACAGCTGGTTCCAATGAGAATTTCAGTTTTGCAGCTATTAGGTATGACACAAGTTAAGTATCACACGCATTAAAACGTCCCTGATCTGTAGCCTCACTAGAGGAACAGTAAAGGTATCTCATCTCAGCTGTGTGTGTGTGTGGCAAAAATTGTGGCATCACATCTATCTGTAAATAGCTGTCAAGACATTATTTGTACTTAAAACTCTGATATTCTGTCAACGAGCTAGCTGTACTATAGGAAAAATCATTGGATTGCCAAAGTCATCAGGACGTATCATCTGGGAACCATGAATGACTCTGCACATTTAAATGGTAAATGACTGAGAGATAACTGGCTGACTGAACACCAATGCCACCCCAAACTTTAAACTGCTAAACAAAGAAGAGTTGTGTCTCTAACTGCAGATCTGTATTCAGGTTTGATGTGGGTAAACTTAAACATTCAGAAGTCTTACCCGTAAGTAGGCTCTAACTCCTGATTTGATCATATCATTCGTGTTATACTGGGAATTTTTTTTACTTACTTAATTAAGAGCCTAGAGAGGTCAGAGGTCAGGTTTAGTTGCAGAACATCAGAGATGATTTGACTCTGTCATCCTGGTGGATGTTTCCAAAGCAGTGTGTGTAATCGGCTTGTCTTTCCTGCAACAGGATCTTGTCAAAATACAAATCTTCTTCATTCAATAAAAAAGGTACAGGTAAAGCTTTGCATCTGTTAATGCCAGCCTTGACTGATTTAATACAACAGCGGAAAGGGTGATCTATGGCAGCTACAAATGCATGATAGATTGGGACTCTCTCCAGAGACCATCACAGTAATGGACATTATACTGTGCTAAATGACATAAATGCATTACTGCAACAGCTAGTGCTAAATTAAATGAATTACACGATGCAGGAATGAGGTGGTGACAGAGCCAAACATGTTGAGTGCCTGAGAATGCCGGTTCAGTTATATCTTATTTGCATGAAAAGGTGACACTATTATTTTTATTTTTCATTATAATGATGACATTCATCATCTGCCACTCCACTGTCTTTAGAGGAAAAGATAGATGTGACTTTACAGAACCAATTCATTTTGCATAGATGACTTCTGTTATGTGGGGATCAATAAAAACTTGATGGATGGCCCTGATCATTGCACCGGGCGGGTGGAGTGGTTGTCAACTCCTGCAGCAGGCTCAGTCTCACTGGTCCTTCTTCTTTTCCCCATTGTCTAAAGTCATAGGTTTGAGGTTGAGAAAAAGTGGCAGTTTTAATACCTTCAGTAATGAGAAACTGTTATCTCTTCGTCTGTATGCCTCAACATAACATCTTCTTGTTTATCTCAAAAAAGTGTATTCAAGCGTACTGTGCAAAGATCTTCCAAAGTCACAGCGGGCAAAAAGTGTAATAATCTAAGCTGTGAAGTGATCTGTTTTGTTTGCCTTGGACTGTCCTCTCTCAGATCTGAGCGCAGTGATAGTTTGCTCTGTGTTATACAGCTTCTCCCTGTTTGCTTCAAGAAGTATTACTTGTCCAAACAAGATGGTAAAAGTGGATTTTTGATGGGGTTTTTTTCTGAGTTCAAGTTCAGTTCAGGTTTCATAAAATAAATATAGAAATTAGCCCTTGTATAGTCAATACGTGCATTTATAGTTTTCATTAAAATCAATGTGCAGCTATTCTGTGCTGCACACACTTCTGATAATGACAGAGGTTCCTCACCAACCACAATTATAGCTAAATTATTATGATGTCAAAGAAATCATTCCAGTGTAGTAGGAGGATTTTTCTCAACAGTCTGTTAAACCTGCAATCAAATATGCCTCAAGGGAACTGCAAACACTTAACAGAATTTTATTAGTCTTGCTCTCGCTGGTTGTCATTAATTTTCAGGTTTCAGGAGGTTTTCACACCATGACCAGAATATGAGACAACACCTCGTCCGCGTCATACAAAGTAGAGTGTGTGAGCTCCAAATATCATCTTAAAATGAACTCTTGAACATGTCACACGGAGTTGGACTTTACCTTCACTGCTCTCAGCTACCTTCCGGAGGATGACTGAGGCCATGACCAACAGGGTGTCACTTTGTGAGAGCACCACAGGGATGACAGATGGGTGCATCGGCTCCACCCTGCTGGCTACCCATCCAATGTGATTGATGCAGGAATGAGAAGAGCGCATGGTCTTTGGATTTCATTTGCTCACCGCTATTCACTTGCTCCTATTGATTTAGCGGTGTGCTGGTGATGGGCAACAGGATACTGTGTGTGTGCGCATGTGGGAGAGTAATGTGTGTTGCATCTTACTTGTTTTTAATTGGGGAATCAATCTTTAAAGAAGAGGGACAAACAACCAGATATATAAGAAGAGGTTCATCAAAATACATCCAGCTTACAAATGTTAAGCAGAATTCTGTGGTACAGCAGAGTCGACCAATAAATAACTACAGAAACTTGTTTCACTGATATGGAGAGCAGTGCTCACACCAATAGGTTTGGATCAGAACTGCAGATACTTTGTTGTTAGATTTATTATTCTCCGACAGGCCAATTTTTTCAAATAGGGTTGCACTTATTTGTGGTAGATCTGCCAGAAAATGGAGATTGTTTGAATTGTTTAAAAATCTTTCCCGGTGCATACCCCAAGATAGATGAAACACAGTGAAATGAATAACCTGTATAAAATTACAGGTTCCTAACATTCACTCCCTATTTGGAACTTCATGCCTCTATTTTTGAGCCCCTCATTGTCTCCAGTTTATCAGAAAGGTACAGTTCAGAGCATGTTAGCAGCAGCATCACAGCTTGACTTCAGCAGAAGATTAAAAGAAGATACACAGTGATGTCTGGAAATGGCAAAATTGGCATTTTAAAATTGGAAATGAAGATTGTATTATGTAATTGGAGTAGGAATTTACTTGTCAGCACTTAAACAACTGCATTTCATTTAATTGAGTGTTACAAATAACACTGTGAAATGTCTTTTTGTTACATTGTTGAAGTGTAAAAGCAATTCAGTCAGAGACAATATATATCAAGGAATCGACCGTTTGAAGCAAATGGCTCTGCTCTTTGAGGGGGAAACTCTTAAAGTAGCAACACGGTTATAACAGCTGCTCTATACACCTGCATGAATATAATATGACGTTACTAATCAACTCATCACACATCTGTGAATGAGAAAGTAATTGTAAGGCATGACACTTCAGCTAATGCACACTAAACATCAGTGTGCTACAGTAAACTATGCTCCATCTGAGACACAGGTGTGTGTCTGAATGATATCCATAGATTAAGTTACTGAAATATTCAAGTCATACTTAAACCTGCTCCTACCCTGAGTTGAGTTCAACCATTTCTTGCATATCACTGAGAAACATGTCTCTCAGATTTTCTCTGGTTTTGAAAATGTGTCATCAAGAAGACAGCAGATTTCTTGCCTGTGGTTAAATAGCTGCCACTTTTCTTAAATTAAAGTCACTTAATTGTAGAATCATCTCCCGTTTTCTGCACCAGCACCACACAGTGTACATTGCCCCCATATTGTGATAGGAGACAAAAAATAGATCTTTTAAAGAGAAATGAATAACTGTGTGTATGTGCATGTGTGTGTGGAATGACCTTAGTGATGAAGCTGAGCAGGCTAGGGAAATAAGCAGCACCTGCTCATGGATTTCCATAATGGGAAGCTTATTAACATTATTCTTTCATGGTCTTCGGGGTGCTACCTATCCAACGCAGAAAGTAGTGTAAATCCCAAGTATATTTATAAATTACCATTGAGATATATTTTAATAACAAGAAAAAATGATTAAGTAATATTAGAGTTCAAGTTCATGACCAAGTAACTTCATTTCTTCTTCTCTACTTCATTATTATAATGACATATTGTGTTTAAAAAAACAACTCATCCTGTGGTGCTACTTTTAAACAATATAGCCAGATTATTGTGTTGGACTAACTTTAAAAGTGTTAACAGCACATCATTCTGAAGCATTGCACCCCAAGTACACCAACCAACCTGTATCCAGTATGGAAACCATTGCAAAGGAAAGGACAATAACCCTGCTCACCCCACTGGCCCGCAACCTAAACATTATTAGTATTGGTCATGATGAATAGTTCCACCACCAAGCTGTCATGATGAAAATTGTGATGTGTAACTTCTATTTGGCTAAGGTGTCAATAGAAAAGATTTTCTCACATCGTCAGTATTGTTATGCAGGTTCTGTCCAAAGTCAAATCCTGCCAATATTCCTCATTGGCACACCTGTAGTAATTGAATTGGAAGGCCTAAAGTACACAGTGAAAATCAATTTCCATAATTCTCCAATCAAAATATCGATTGTCTTGTTGGCACTCAGTTAAACGCAGTGACTCGGCAGAGGTTGCCAGATATTGACTAAATCCCCCAAGTTAAGCCCCACTTGTCCGTAATGAGCCCTCTATAGACCGACTCTAACACACACACAAGCACACACTCATGCACACACACCTACACTTTTGCTCTTTTGTAATAAAACACACCTACAAAAGCACAGTTTGGGGGTTAATACTAGGGAAACTTTTCTATTTATATCATGCAAAAAAGTGGAAGACTTCTTATTTTTTAAATTGTACATCAGATATCATAAATGTAAATTTATTTATAATTTTTTAAACAAAAATGGACCTTTGATTAGAGTATTTAGGCACACTACAGGAAAATAAATGTTAACATATACTTTTTTATTTGACATATTTAGTTCATAGTGTTTTTTGGTGACTGAGAGAATGACTTTGAAGTTAATGAGGTGCTTTGAATGTAAAACACTTCCCCATAGTCTCTGAGACTAAATCTTATTAAATGGGGGGTGAAGGGGTGGAGGGGGGTGACTTTATTCACTTCTCTTACAGTCATAATTTCCACCCAGTGATCATTAATATTCATAAGTCATAAAAATGCCAGAAGACCACGTTTAATTTTGCATTTAAACCTTGTTTTTTTCTCACTTTCTCTCACTCAGTTTTAGTTGTTTCACTTTCTTTTCATTGTTTGCTCTTTTCTCATAAAGTCAAAGAGCTGACATCAAGTTCCCTTGTGAGCAGAGACTCTTCATCCATCTCCCTAATACCTATTACTATTGTGTGCGTGTGTGTACCTGTGTATGTGTTTATGTGTGTGGGAGGGAGGTGCAGGTGGAGGTTGTTTCATCCATCACAGAGGGAGGCTCTGGGATTAAATAAAAATCTCTCAATCCCAGTGACAGTGGCATCGCGCACCAACACACACTCACAATTCAGCAAGCTGTGTGTGTGTGTGAGACAAAGTGAACAGGGAAGACAGATAGAGAGGGCATAAAGTACAGAATGAGACAAACAGCTGAGAGAAATGGGAATAGAGAGAAAAAGAAAGAGAAAGACAGACCGAAAGAAGCAGAGGCAAGGAAAATATAGCCAAATGATAAAACAGAGAGACAGCAAGAAGAGAGTTTAAGCAAACTTAGGAAAATTGCTTTACAAGCAAGCCTTCCTTAAAATCTAATTTTAATGATAGTAAATCAAGATAGAATCTTATACACATTTTTCATCAAATCTGTGGAAATTGAGTGAAAGACGATAGATGATTAAATGCATGTCTAAACGGTTTAATGGTTTGATTTGAGGGAGAATAGGGGTGTTCTGCCACCCCTAATTGAGACTCGGACCACCCTCCTTCAGCAATAGAGACCCCTAGAACAGCTTAGAGGGATCTGTTTACATATCTGTTCTACCTGTAATCGTAAATATTGTAATATATTTCCCCGCATTCATTCCTGGAGGAGTATTGGACCTCTACGAAATCAGGCACCCCTAAACTGGACCATACCATTTTTTAACCTTCAAACGTCAGTTAGTATACCTTTAACGCTGCATTCGCTCGCGTCCCGCCGACCGGCGCGTGCGTTGCGGAAGTCGATGGACACGCTGTTGATTGATGTAAGTAGCTAGCTAACCAGCTCGTTCAATACACTGAACTTTATCAACTTAAGAGTTTCTGTTTTAGGTTGTGTAAAGTGTAAACAAATGAATGCTAACATAAACTAATTTCTCAATTGTTACACTGCATATACTGAACAATTTGCAACACGAATCATTTATACAAGGAGAACCCCTGTTAATCTAACAAAAACGAGGCATGTGTAGTAACTTTTTGTAAGCATAGTTTGAATAAATTTAAATTTGTTACCTCAACTGTCAAACGTGACATTTAAAGTATAGCAGGTTTTATTTTTGCCTAAGGTTTACATTGGATGCAGCTCTAATTGTGTCATTGACGACAAAAGAAACTGTATTCTAATGAAGATAATGTTATGCAGCATGCTTCTGTGCAGAACTTTTGCATTCTTGTCTGGAGCCTGGAAAGAAAACAAAGACAAACAAAACAATTGATAGACAAAGGGATTTAAAGAAAGACAGCCAGCTGTGTGTGTTTATATTGGACATTTCATTTCTCCCCCCTTCTCTCTAGTCCTTATATTTGCCTTAATTGAGGGAAAAAGTCACAAGAGACTGGGGGGAAAACACACCTGCTCCCAACTCTACTGACACAGTGTGTGTATGTGTGTGAAACGGGAAAAGTCTTGTTCAAAGTAGAGCAGGTGAGGCTACAGGACACTCTGTACAATGCTGCAATCCCTGACCATGACAAAAGAAAAAGATTATACATTCTTATACAAATACAGCCTCCAGTGGCCCAAATTAAAACCTGTGATTTCACCGTGTTCTTCTTTGCCACTGACAATATACAACAGCAGTGTTCTGTATATCTCCCATAGGTCATTTGTAACTCCTTCTTGAAACTCATAAGGGATTCTGCCACCAGAAAAAGTATACTTTATTTAATGAGTTATTATTTACACATGGTTCAACAAACTGAAGAAAACCTGAAACTGGCTAAGAATGGCCTTGCATACTGCAAAATAGATTAATTTTACTGTTTCATACTGCATACTACTGTGAACAGCAGTATGTCAGCCTTCATCAGTAGTATGTACTAAGCGGATCCTAATACCAAAGTGCTTTAATGGTAATAGCTGTCAGTTTTATCTCCAGTGGCCACACTCTCCTGGCAGAGTTTGTATAGTATGTATAGTGGCTAAGCTGACGTCACAAAGAGAGTGTGTGTGTGTGTGTGTGTGTGTGTGTGTGTGTGTGTTATAACACAATCAGCACACGTCTCCTGCCACTCTTATAGTAAACCTGTAAAAGTTCCTCTCCTCAACACACCCCACTGGTTTCTGTCAGTAATATAATTATTAAGTAATTCTTTTATAGTAGGTCATAACACACTCTCATTCACACAGAGGGACATTTGACTTTTAAATTGTGTTTAATTTTTTTTTTTTTTCTTTTAACAACCTCAGACCCAACCAAGTGGCGGGACCGTTTAGGATCGCTAAATGTTTAATTTTGATCGAGGACGAGTGGAGCGGGTTATGACATTATAGTTAAAAGTGCTGTTCTCAATAGGGCTCCGGGTTTCACAGTTTTAATAAAAGGAGCTCACCTCTGGGCGAGTGGCCAGTAAAATGACTGGCTCTCTTTCATGTGAGAGAGCGAGAGAGAGATGGGCTATAAGGGCCTTGGTCTCAGGCTGCAATCAATCAACCACATTTTCTGACCGTTTTTCAATTATGCATGTTCAGGCTGGATGGCCAGGTAGTGAGGTGGCCAGGCTAGGCTTCACTTAAAGTTTTCTACTTTGAAAAAGAACTTGGTTCACATTCAGATTACAAATCAGCACCACACACACACACACACACACACAGAGTGAAGTGGCTACAGTCTTGTCAGATTGGTGATTTCTTGGGGACTACGGACTCTGCTGATGCTGTCACTGAAATGTCCCCTTTTATTTTGAAGTCAATTAAGAAAAAATAAATGTCATTGCTTGTCGGACAATTTAGAAAACCTGTATGGCCAGCTCTTATATATCTGAAGCAGAGTGACTTATTTAAAAGTGCTGCCAGCACATGGATGCTTGGCATTATCAGCGAGGCGACAAGATGTGAAAGTGTTGACGTCTTTTAGATCAACTATGAACGGTGCTTATTTGGGGATTGTGCAACAATGTGCTCCTATCACAATGGATTGTTTTCCCCCTCTGGGATAAATCACACTGATTTATCTGCCTCTATCTTTTTGTCTCTAGCCACACTTTATCTACATTGGCATTTTAGCTCATTTCATTGTCTCCTAACCTTAGTAATTCTCTTGTATCTCTGGACAAAAGCACTCCTCCTCAAGAACAGCCCTCCACGTGGTCTTGACACATGCTGTTTTTCATCTCCTGTTTGTCTCCTGCTTTGTACTCTCTATTTCGCACGTCTTTCACACAATACTTTATTAAATATTAGAGTTTAATAGAAGGAATGTCTTCCGTTGTATACTGAGATATTAGACCTCAGATCCCCTCAGTACAGAAAATAGCCTTGATGCACAATAAAAATGTCGGCTGAGGGCTATGTCTGACCTTGCTCTGTGTTTGTGGGTGCACGTGTAAAGACTTGGTTCGGTTCTTATTTGTAGCTGACTCCACAGTCAGTTACATGCATATGTGCACTTACAGCATATGTGCACTGATATATGATTGAATGGAAGTCAATTGCGCCCTAGATTTCCCTTTGGAAAGCCCCTTTTTAACTTTAAATTTAACTTAGATACTGTTTAATCAATTTTCTTAATGTAGTTTTAGTCTAAGTCACTGTCTGAAACTTAAAGTTTTGTTTAAAGCCACATGTTTGTTCTAGTAATTTTAGTATTTTAATCATAATTTTCTTAGACAGTTTTCTGCTGTAATAGATTTTTCTGACGCATATTTCTCCTGGCTGTAAAAGTTCCAGTAAGAAGTTTTTACACCATGAACTATGTCTGACAATGTGTTACTGACTCACACTTTTGCTGATAATGCTACCTCTGTACCTGAGAAAACAGACTATTTATATATATAATTTCAACATCATGTTTCACTCAATAGCACTCAGATTTAATAAATCGGCACTGGATTAAATTGTGCACGCTGTTACGTTATGGCAGACAAGTGTTATTTGTCAAACGTGCTTACTCACTTTACATGGAGATAAAAGTAATGTAGAATTACTCTGAATGTTTGCTGAATGAGTGTCTGTTTATGAGGCAAACGAAATTATAAATTACCTTTTTAGAAGGAGCAGATGTTTAGAGTAAGCTGAGTTAAGTTAAATGTAACAATATTTTAGCGTTTGTCTTTTTTGTTTGCATCTTCAACAACATACCTGTACCTGTTTCTGTACATTTTCATTGCAACCTTTTTACATTTCTTACATCATGGCTTCAATGTCAGAAATACCAGTATTCTCCACTATAAACTCAATTTCTTCTGTAACTCTCCTAAGCTCCTCACCATTGTAAGAAAAAGGTCTTTGTGCTCATGTGTGCTGATATGTCTTTCCTCCTACAAACACCTCTGCAGGTCAACAGCTGACTAAGTGGTCAAATCATGGTGAATAGGCTTGAAGGGTGAATTGAGTCAGCAAGTTTTACAGCTTGGTGTTGGCAGGCAAAGCTGAGCATCTGTGTGGTTAAAGTCAAAAACCAAAGATCAGTTTTAGTGACAAGGGATCCTTAATATTGCTTCACTGATCAGCGTGTCATAAAACCCACATTCAACCCAAAGTGTATGCTTATTTGCCCTCTTGATGAGAGTTAGATGAGAAGATCAACACTGTACACAACCAATATAGATCAGGTAAATCGCTGAGCTTTAGAGGTGCTAGTAGGCAGATTTTCTCACCTTTAGAGAGAGTTCCCAGTGTTCCCAGACCTCACCAGTCTGTGGGAAGCCAAGCTCACCCGCTGCTGGTGGTAGAGTCATATTTTACTGTACGAACATCACTGCGGTCTTCCTTATAATGCTAACAGGAACACATTTTCATAATGTTAAACTACTCCTTCAATGAATACACCAACATACAGTATATGTTACAGTTAGAGAGACATAGAAATTAATAAAAGAGGCTTTGGAGTGACCCTGTAAATTGAATCTCATGATGAATTCAATTAAATAAGTCCAATTTTGCTTGATTTCAAATCTTCTTGACTCATTGTTAATATGAAAAGCTGTACGCAATGGATGGGCATTGTGTGGTATACGTGCTGCGTTTGCCATGAAGTTATCTGACCTGTATTTCTCTCATTGTTCGCTAACATGATGATTTTTGACTTAAGAACTTCACAATGGCCACATTTTTACCAAGATTTGGTGCAGCATTCCCAACAAAGGTGATTGTGCATAGCCACACATGTGATGAGCAATATCACATCTAATCAAAATCAATTTGTTTGACTGTAACGCTACAATTACACCTTGAGGGAAGAGCAGATTAAAGCCTGTCGTCTTTGGATGATTGAATTAGAACATGTTATTAAAAAGGATAATGAGTATGTGAAAGCAAACATTAGGCTTTGATTACTACTCTCATCAAGAGGTAATATTAAGCTAAGTGCAAAACAGCTTATTAAATGCACGAGCTTATCAGGCAAATAGTATTGGTAAATTAACCAGCGGCTCTATCACAACTCTCTGGACTGTGTTTGCCTATAAAGGAGTTGTTTTCCAGCCATTAATTAGAATGGAGATCTCTCCTCCCAGACCTGAGAATGAGAACATGAAGTGTGTGCGCGTCTGTATGAGCATGTGAGATGTAGTCAGTTCACTTTTAAATATAGAATGATTGTTATGTGAATTTGTTGGTGGGTAATTAATAGCTTTATGCTTGGCCTTCCTCACCTAGCCTCCCGAATGCATCTTGCACTTGTCTCTGTGAAAACAGTGTTAATTATAGTGTTTGTCTTGTACCAGGAGACAGTACTCTGCGTGCAATACATGTGCTGGATTTCATTGGCAAAACTCATCCACAATCCCCAGTCACCAGGGCTGATGTGAACTTTTGATACCCAAAATAAGATTTTAGGATTAATGCTAATGCTGCATTTGTATTCTACACAAACCCCCCCGAATTAGTAGAAGTTACATTCTGCAAAACAAAACTGTATGTGTATTAATAGCAGTAGCAATAATAATTGCATGCATGTACAGTATAAGCAAAAAGAATGTATATCAGTCTAAATATAAAGCACATGCACTCAAAGGCACAGAGGAGCTTGTGGTGGGTCCAATGCTGCATTGTAAGCGAAGTGATTTGAGAGCCCTTTTTCCCAGGCAGGTAATTTGATTCTTTGAGGTCGATGTTGGGAGGTTTTGGGGTCGCCCATGTAGCCAGTCCCCACTCTAATAAAACTAGAGTGCTGTGCAGGACCAGGAGGCTAAAAACCCCCATTAACTTCTCTCCCATCAACATGGGGACAGGTAACCTCATGACCCTGCAAAGCTGCCATACGCCCTGATCATGTGACCTGGGAGTTGCAGAGCTGATGACTAGGCAGCTGGAGTCAGACATCATTCTAAGAGAAAACCTGCCGAGCTGCAGGAATAAGAGGAAATGGGAGTTAGTTTTTGAGTTTTTTAATTTCTTTTTCTGCTGCTGGTTTGAATGATCCGCCTGATTGTTATTTAGCTCAGAAGATACAACTCTCTACTTACTGATTGTTATGATCTGATTCACAGCTGATTTACCGTTAGAAATAGGACGTCAATGACATTCTCTTGTGTAGTAGCCTGCATTGTTTTATTCCCTACGTAGACTCTTTGACAGCATAATGACATTATCTGACTTGCATGTTTCCTCTTGTCTGTCAGGTCAGTATAGAGCTCTGTGCCCTATGACCCTGTGAGGATTTAGGGCACTTGCAATAACTAATGCTGCCATTCTTCTTGGGTCTCAACTCTACATTGAGCTTTTTCCCATGTCACTTCTGGCCAACATATGATCTTCACACATACACAGTATCTCATTAAAGGCAGAAAGAGGTCAGATGGAATATGGTGATCAGACACCACCTCATAGCATATCCTTAAATGCTACAATTGTTGCAAAGCGTTTATCTTAAGCCTATCTAGTTGAAGTAACAGGGTTTCTTTAATTTTGTTTTTCCTTCAGCTGTACTGCTTTAGACTTTTGGTCTTATGATTAAGCAATTATTCATTCTCTTTGTTTGTCCCTCTTTTTTCCTTTTCCACCCATTCCCGTCTCCTTCTTATTCCCTGTTTAGTGGGACGCCATCACGGAGATGGATGAGCACAACCGGCCCATTCATACTTTCCAGGTTTGCAATGTAATGGAGCCCAACCAGAACAACTGGCTTCGCTCCAACTGGATCTCTCGACAGGCTGCCCAAAAGATCTACGTGGAGCTTCGGTTCACCTTGCGCGACTGCAACTCCATCCCTTGGGTTTCTGGCACGTGCAAGGAGACCTTCAACCTCTTTTATCACGAGACTGATGAGGCTCATGGCGTAAAATTCAAGCCCCCACAGTACACAAAGATTGACACCATTGCAGCTGATGAAAGCTTCACTCAGATGGATCTTGGAGATCGCATCCTAAAGCTCAACACCGAGGTCCGGGAAGTGGGACCCATGACCAAGAAGGGCTTCTATCTGGCATTTCAGGACATTGGTGCCTGCATCGCCTTGGTTTCAGTGAGGGTTTACTATAAGAAATGTCCGTTCACGCTGAGGAACCTGGCCTCATTTCCAGACACAGTGCCTCGTGTGGACTCTTCCTCATTGGTGGAGGTGAGGGGGGCATGTATTGACCATGCTGAAGAAAGAGATACACCCAAACTGTTCTGTGGAGCTGATGGAGACTGGTTGGTTCCCTTAGGAAGATGCGTCTGCAGCGTTGGGTATGAGGAGATTGATGGCGCATGTGGTGGTGAGTTCTCAGTCTTTTCTGTCATTAATTTTGCTTTTCACTCATCACTGTCTTCACCAATTCAACATATGCAAAGAGGAAACTCCAGCAACACTTGTACTAGGGAGAAAAACATTTGTTGGATTAATTGGCTTTGGTTTAGAGGATGGACCTTTTCAGCTATATGCCCTGGCAATTGGGTGTAGTTATACCAGAAAACGTCTGACTTAACCATGACTTCATAGGTCTTTTATTTGAAGTTGTCTTGATATTATTGGATTTTTTTGTCCGAATGGGTAGTTGATGTACTTCTTCCCACCTGAAACATGTGTTTCATGTGTGTCAATTAAAACTTCAAAGCTATTATTACTTTGTGATGGAGTTGATTTAAGTTTCCTCGTGGTCGGGATTTTTTCTCCTAAAAAGGATGAATGGTACTTTCTTTCAGAGTTCATCCCCTGAAAACTGACATGAAGGGTATTCTGTAAGAACTTGAAACTGAGGGGTACAGTTTTTTAGCACTATTTGCTGTCTGAAAACTGAGGTGAAAAGTACTGTCAAGTACAAAAGCTGATCTCTCCTGTCTAGTCCATTAAACATGAATGCAGCACTATTCTTCTATTTTACTCAAATACTTCCCTCACTTGAACACTTTCTGTATACCTCACCTGTCTGTTCCCTCATTCATCAGGGTCAATGTCTTATTTCATCTGTTTACAGATCCATCAGCCAGTCAGTTTGGTAATCAGTGCAGGTAGATTCAGTGTCAACATAATCTCTGCAAGGTTTTATCTTTATTTACTTCATTCATTTTAACGATATATTCAACAACTACAAAAGTAGAGTGATGACCACTGATGCTTTCACAAACTATTTACACAATTGGGTTTTCGATAACTAGTCATCAGAAACGTGAATATAACAACTAATATTAAAGGTACAGTCTGGTAATTAAAATCATATCACTTTACTCTAATACAGCCAAACCAAAGACAATAGATTGTCTGATTTCAATATATCAATAAAATATTGATATACTGCATATCCCAAGTGGCAGTCCATCTTGCTATAAGCCCTGTTGTTCCATAAACTATATGTATACACTCATTCTTCAGCTGTCATCTCATACATTAAAGATAAAGCAAGTTTTCATATTCCCTTTTGATTCCCCACTGCTCCTCATAACCCCACTTTCCTCTCTTCCCTTTGTTATTGCTTGTTGCTAACTCTTTGAGAATATAATGTGAAAGGATTAGAGAGATTGATAGTGTGATGGCAGAGAGCCTCTGTGATTCTGTCTGAAACTATGTTGGGCAGTGTATACAGGATTGCATGTACTTTAGAAAATCTTGTATTTCGTCTTTCATTAACTTTGATGCATTAACACTTCCTAGAGAATACATTTTATTCTATGACATTCATCTCCCCGTTCCCACTGCTGGGCAACTGTCCTACATCATTTTGGCCTTTTTGATACTACAGGGCTTCGAAATATAATTTTTGCAGGCCAAATATACACTCAGCACTAACTCAGATTAAATTAGATTCAAGATTAGTGGAGAGGCTTGCTAATATAACAAATCCTGAACAATATCATGATGTATATAAAATGGTTGCTTTTAGGTTTCCTCTGTGAAAGGGACACGAGAGGGGGATTTAGTGATTGAGAGCTGTTGGTCATGTGTTTGTAAGAGTACTCTGTGCTGTGTATGTGTGTGATAGTTTGATTTACACACACACACACACACACACGAATGCAGTGCGTATAAGTGAATAGGCATGTGTGTAGCTATTTTGTTGTGTATAGCAGTGGTCTTACCGCCTGCTGTCCCAGGCTACCTTGGTGTGACAGATTACGTCGGCTGGCTGGGTAGCAGTTTGATCCTCAGCTCTCTGATATGAGCTTTGGGTTATCGCTGCTAGCACCCCTCACCGTGAATGCTATAGTATGAAAAAACATACCTTCATGAAGGTCCAAGGCAACTTCTTTTCAAGCCGCATACAGGCCTGGTGTCAGGTCAACTGGCACATGCCTCGGTCATCTTCAGTGCATAGATGTGGAGTCTACGTGGTGTCCAAGGTGCTTATAGAAAAGAAGGTCATTTAGTGTAAAAAGTGCTCCATTCACTGTGAAAACTGTGAGGGTGACATTTGTTAAATTTAAATGAACAGAGTGGACAACAGATCCAAGTATTGACAAACACAGGATGATCTGTCCTTACATCTATCCAACAATACCATAAACTACAGCTTTGCTTGGTGCTCTTTTGAAAAATGCTTTCAAGACTACTCAGTGCTCTTCTCCCACCATCCAGAACCAGATGTCCTTGTACAGTTGATTACAATTCATCTTGTGACATGGGTCGGCGAGGTTTCCCAGCTGCACTCGCAGCTGCACTGCAATCAACAGGCCAGGGGTTAAACTGCAGCTGTGATTAGAGCTGGACTGTACCAAAATGGATATTGCCTTCTCCTGTTATTATTTATCTCTATTTTTCTATACGTTAATTGTTATGTGACTGGACAAGCTTTGTAAGCTTTGGTCTTGACGATTTGGAGGAAAACAGATTGTGAAATGTATCTACTGGTAATTTATTAGCAGGCTGCTTCTTTATCTAATCCTGTAGATATAGATGGTTTGATGTGGTACTTCCTATCATGTGATACCAGAAAACCAAAGACAACAATACAATGCAATGTGCTGTGAACCCATTTTCTAGAGTAAACATGAACAGCTTTTAAACTGAAACATTTAAATAGAAAGAAGGGTGTGTTTGCTGTTTTTGCTTCATATCATATCCATTCTTGTAGGTAAATTAAATTTCTGCTCTTTGTCATTTACAATAAAAAACAGCCACAACATGGTCACCTAAGACCCTTCCCTTCTATCCTCGCCCCTCACTCTCTAAGAACCAGATTTCACAGTTGGGTTAAGTTTAGCCCTTTGGGCAATGTGATGGCATTTTACTGCAATGTCAGCTCTGAAATGCAGCCCTTGCTCATTGTTCCAGGATTCAAACAAGCATCATTATTAAAAGCCTCCACACAAGGTACCACTGGAGCGCCTTGGGCATTGAAGGAGAGAGACTGAGGTGACTGGCTAAGCTAATGCTTCAATCCCCAGTTTACAACCGACTGGTGCTTTAAATGCTACGGCTACTTGGCTGGGCTAGAAAGAAGTGACAGGTTTGAATGATCTGTGGTTTTAGTATAATACCATCATTGATAAATGTTTTAAAAGCACAGCACTGACCTTTTTGGAATTTGACACCATAATTCACTCTTAACAAAAAAATAACTCTTAAGTCCATGCTAATTATAAGAAGTGATTGCTGTTTCTGTCTCAAAGGTTTTTAAAAAAGAGTTGAAATACTGCGTAATGTTTTATACTGCCAGTATTTCCACTCATTAAATGTAACACATTCCTGTGAGATTTGCTTTAGTAAGAGTTGTAGTGTGGGTCAAAGTTCTCCATATCGCATTACTTTTACACATAGTGCTGCAGATTGGTTTAGTATTTAAATTATTTTCCTGAGATAACCCTTAACACCAACCCAGCTCCAGATATGCGACCAACAAAAACTCCAGTTCTGGCTTCCAAACCTTTATTTAGTCAAGAAAAAAGATGAGTGGTGTGAAGTCTGAGTAAAGGGCTTTGGCTGCACTGAGGAAGGAAAAAAGGACTTACTCTCCACCCAGCTAAAGCCAAATGATATTTTTCTGTGACTCAAACCCACTGCTTTTTGTCACAATAGTTCTCTAAACCTTTATCCATTTCCTGGATGAAGTTTAAAGTGTTGATGTGCTGCAGTAGGACTGGAGTTAATCAAATGTAGCAGCTAACAATAATCCCTAAAACCCACGTTTCAACTGGCAAGCTCATCTAAATGTATAGGCTGGCGGCTTCTTCATTTTAGCTTGTTTTACAGGATGATTTCAGATCTCATAAAGGCTTTAATTTACAATAACCACTGTGGTTATGAGACAAAATATAAAACTTTGTGTTGTCAACACAGCCTTTGATTTATCACAAAACCATATGCCATATGCAAAATTCTGGCTACCCTGTGGAGTTTGTGACCACTAGCAGCACTATAGATATATCTTAAATCATGCAACCTATCATGTGTGCTGTTGTAAACACACAAGAACACATGCACATGGCATGTGGGTGAAACAATACACAGTCAGGCCAATTGTTTGGCACTATTCCACTAATCTACAGGGGGCAGTAACACATCATTTCTCAGTGGATTAGTTTGATCTGCGCAAATAAATGGTCCTTTATGCAGCTTTCCAATTAGAAGATTAGTTGAAAGCAGGAGAAGATTGTTTATGTAAAGATGATATTTTCACATGGGCCCATTAAAATATAAAATGACTTATGAGGAAGTTGTTGAAACCAAATGAAACCACAGAATATCGCAGGAACAGAGAAAAGTGTGTGTATACAGATACTGACACATGCTAATGCCTCTTTATGTACAAATTGAGACGCACAACAACACAATAACACAGTCTAAAGGTCTTAATGCTGTTCTTTATTTTTATTGTAGGGTCACTGTTGAGTTTGAATGGATGTAATGAATAAGTGAAAATGAGACGTGCAGAGAGAAGACTGAGAAAGCATGTTTGCTCATGTGCAAGTTTGTGGTCAAGCACTTTCCTACAGTCTTTACTCATGTGCCATCTTCAAAGCATCACACCGTTCTATGTATTCTCTCTTTCTCACATGCACATACACATGGATAGTGCTCATCCTCCATATCTGACCCTTTGCTGGCCATATTGAGACCACAACAGTAGGTGCTCAGGAGGAGGAGTTTATTGAGAGCAGTTCATTGTTTTGGCAAACACACACTAACACAGACACACATTTTATATGTCCTCTTGTCTTAAATGGGTATCAAGTATAAATATTACAAGTACAAGTACTTGTCACCTCACTGCTGCTGCTTCAGTTTTTCTTTTATGATTTCAACAGAGTTTAACTTTTTGTAACCCTACTTTTCAGTGGGTTCTGATGTCACCATGGCAGCAACGATTTCTTTTCAAAATTAGGACAATGAAACTTAAGGTTATATTACTGAAATGTGGCTTAATGAAAGAAAATCTTCACATGGGGACATTCTCTCTGAAAAGAGCCAACTGAGGCAGAGAAAGAGCTGAGGGAGAAAAAGAAAGAGGTGATTCTTTGTAAAGCAACTAGTTTCTCCACAGTTTATCTCCATTAAGTATTTTTGTCTCTGTACCTTTTGTTGCAGGTGGATGTGAGTATTGTTCTTAGGACTGTATTACCGGGAGTGGGGTTTTTTTTTTTGTTTGTTTGTTTTTTTCCAATAGCCTGCACCATAGCATATTTGGTTTGTTTTGCTTGTAAGTGAGCGTCTTCTGGTACGGCTAAAATATTCCACTCTGCATAGTGCATGTGCACGCCAATGACACATGCACATTTTGCATTATGAAATACTATATAAGAAAGTTATATATATTATGATATATGCTTCTACCTCCTCCTTGGCATCTCTCCTGGCTAGCAGCACTCTGGGCAACCGGTCGGTATGCCTGATATGTCTAAATATACCCCTGCACATGCACCCACCAAAACATCAATAAGTGCAATCCTTGTGTTAATGCAAGAAGACACCTTGCTCTACCTAAATGATTGACACACACAGAGTCTCTCTCTCTCTCTCTTTCTCTCTCACACACTCTCTCTTGCTCTCTCTTCCTCTCTCTCGCTCCCTTTCTCTCTCTCCCCTACCTTCCTCCTCATCGTAAGACAATCTAGCTGATGCTGTTACCACTCAGTGTTGTACAGCAGGTCTTGTGTGTTTGTCAGGCACTGTGTAAGAGCTCTCTGCAGTGCTATGAATAATGTAATCACAGTGTGTTTGTGTGTGTGTGTGTGTGTGTGTGCACACTGGTGTGGTTGTAGCTGGCCGCTATTTGTTATTTGCTGAACCAAAGTGGTTCTCCCCTGCGTTGGTCTCGAGCAGCAAGTAAGAGCAATCTATTTACATTTTAAACTAATGCTGTGCCAAACACGTTGAGGATTACTGTGCACCTCTCATATAAAAGAATGATGAATACCCCCAAGGAAGGAAAATAACACAACTTGCAGTGACACTTTGTTACATGACTTGTACTGTGTTATAGTCCAGTGTTTGACAGGTTTAAAAATGCTGGATTGCTCTGTTGTTTATGGAAGTGGAGACTGGCCTGATTTCTATCTATGTATCTATCGATCTTTCAATCTATCGATTGATCTATCTATCTTTGCCTGTTGTTTTGGGATCATAAATTTGTTATTATTTTCAAATTGTTTTTCTGTTATCACAATTCATCTCTCAGTGTTTGAATCATAAATAGTGCTGACAGTTTTTGAAACCCATAATTTTAAGCTAACATTTTTCACAAGCCAGCATGGCAATGGATACGCATCAAGTGTCCAAGGTGGACCTCACATAGGTAATTGGGCAGCTAACAGGAACAGCTGCGTTAATGTTAATTGGCATGTCGGTATAAACATCCTGAAGAAAGTTTCAGTATAAGACATTTTCAATTACAGAATGAAGACAGTCAGACAACAATTACAGCACATATCCTTCAACCTGTCAGTCCGCCAAATGAGATGTCACACATACACACACAACACATACGCGAGAGGGAAGATGCTCCGGGAAAGACACACATAATGAATCACTTGAAACACACAAGCAGACACACAGGCGGAGACACAACAGACCGTGCCGCACGCCAAACCACCTGGCATCACGGTCAAAAACAAACCCAACACACACAAAAGCCCAAAATGCACTCAAGCATTCACAACTGAGTGTTAATGCAAGAGACAACATTTTGCTCTCACAAAACACAGCTCTAACAAACACACACACAAGGAGACACACCAGGGGGCTCGGGCTGGCATCAGCACAGAGCTGTTTACAGATGGGCCACACTGCAGGGAGACACTGTGACATTTCAGAAAAGGATGGTTTTAGTTTAACAAGCATGGTCCTTCAGGCTTAATTGGGAGTGTCTGGAGAGAGAGAGACAGAGAAAGAGAGAATTGAGAGAGAGAGAGAGAGAGGGGGAGACAGAGGGAGAATACTAAAAGTGTATCGTGGATTGTCAGATAAATTTAACCCCACTTCATTCAGCATCAGCAGACATGCTCACAGAGTTCGAAAGGACATGTCTCTCCTTTTAAGGGCAGAGTTGATGTATATATGAACATCTCTGCTTTCTCCATATTCATCGTGAAGATAACCCTCTTTGTCTTTGTCCATATCACATTCACTCTCAATGTAAATCCATTGCTTCACGGTAAAGGAGAACCTTTTTCATCAGATATAAGAGGGTTTTTTCTGTAAATTTGCAATCATTTAGCTGAGTACTTAGGTGTGTACTTTACGCCGACATGAATGCAAATCATACATTATGGCTGAACTTGAATGCATGCCTCTTTTTTTGTTTTGCCATCTACACAGTCATTGTATTAGCATTTGGTTTTGCAGCTATCACAAAGAATATAACTGAAAGCTCTTTGAACGCTGACAGTATGCTAATGCATATTTCCCCTGAGTTGTCATTAAGCTGAGCGTACCACTGAAAGGCGTGGAGTTTCCCTGCCAAAGGCTTGATGTGGCTTGAATTATGTCCAGTCTAAATAGCTGCTGTCAGCCCACTGCTCCTTTGTCTGTCACTACATGCTGTCAACATGGGCAGTAAATAATCACTGAAAATGAAAAGCATTTATTAGACACTATTCCAAATCAGAGCATTTAATATGACATGAGTAATCATAAAATTGATAAATCTGACAACACATAAGTACACAGTCGAAATGATTTGGATGATACTAAAAAACTTCTGGTGCTGTAGAAAAAGCATCTCTCTCAGAGGATGTAGTTTTACTTTCAGTGAGATTAGACTGGACCAATGTGATACCAGGCGGCATGCAGTTACTGTCATGTCACTTGAAGCAAAGAGCTGATAATTTCCCGAAACTGTGAACACTGAGTGTTTCCTCCTGAATTACACTTTTGTCAAAATGGAAGATGTGTGTGTGGAAAGCCAAGAAACTCAGATAAAATTCATGCAGATTTTATTTTTAACAGGAATTGGATTCTTAGCTCCTTAAGACAGAGATGTTCCTGACCACTCCATTGAATTGGAAATAAAGTAAAACAAAAGAAAAATATGTTCTCTGATACGAGATAAGGTGTTGCTCTTTGAACTTGCATTTCTTTATTCAGGTCCTTTTTGTACAGCATGGAGGAGATGGCCAATGTCAAAATAAACAAAACAAAAGGGTAAAAAGGATCTTTTGCAAATGCATAAGTAGCTTGGTCAGTCTTAGTTAATCCCTGCACTGTTTGCATGTGACTTGAATCCAACTTGAAATAAGAAGTCAGTTACTTAACTTTTCAAATCAAAAAATAATTGTTTTTTTCAAGATGATGCTGTCTCCAAGCAGAGCTTGGCTGTATTCTCTGCATGTGGAACTCCTTTGTCCCTCTGATAGCTGTTGACCATACAGTAGGGAATCGATGGCCTTGCTCGGCTTGGCATAGTGAAAAATGGGCACCATCTGGAGCGGGCCGGGGAGGTCAGCAAGTGAGTTGCAGTGAGAGAAGGGTGGTCATCCTCCTTCTCATGCCACAGCTTGATCTTTCCACTACTTGCCACTGACTCGCTCAGCTGGTGTGGAGGGGAGACCAGTGAATTGGGAAAGGGAAAACTGGTGGGAGCTCAGCATTGCTGACACAGCTTTAAACTATGAGGCAATGGTTAGACAGCATATTATGTGTAAAATAGAGTTAGTTGGTTCTTTGTGGTAATGGTTCTTTCTTGGAATAGCAGCTGGCCTGTATTCAGTCTACAGTCACACTTGACAAGTTTATTCGCTGTGTTTATAAAGACCAATGATAATTAGCCTTTGAAACATTCTTCTTTTTTCTGAGGTTTATTAGCCAACAAGGCTAAGTTTAAGTAAAGGCAGCATAAACCTTGATCAAGATTTAAGTCTTTTAAATTTCACCTGAAAGAAAAAGAAGCCTTGCTGTGAATACCTGTCTGGATAGTCTGACTGCCGAACTGTTTAGTCTGTACTGTGTGATGCAGTGATCTTCCATCGAGATCACAGTCAAGGCGAGGAGTTTGTGCATCCATACAAGCTGATCTGTCCTCATGAGGACCCATTGTTGACAGTTCATTGTTCTCATGAGGACTGTACGGCAGCTTTTCACGTGGAGAGAAAGTAAAGATTATACTAGTGGTTAGCGATAAATAGAGTTATTTGAGAAGTGGAGTTGGATCAAAGCTAAGCAGTTAGAAATGGACTCACATTTGACTGGAGTGTTTAAGGTTGTAATTAGTATCTCTTATAAAATGTAATGAGAGGCCCTCAAGGTTTGGCTCAATTTAAGGGTTTCGGGTAAGGAAATAAGATTTTGCTCTAAAATAAAACAAATATTTGGCGTGTGTGTGGTTTTTTGCGAAGGTTTGTCTCTGGTCTTTTTATGCCATAATTGCTAGGTTCTGAAACCTAGCAAAAGAAGACCCACAAACACTGGAATCCACTAAAAACAATTAAAATGATTGAAAATACAAAACCAAATTATCTGCATCACATTGAGACACATGAAAACATAGAAACAGTCTAGGAACACTGTTTCTTGTCTAGATTAAATGTATTGAATTGATGGAGTTAGAGAGGCAAAAAGCAAGCTGACAGTTAAATGTGTGTTAATGTGTGTGTTCTTTAGTGTGTCCTACCCAACTACCTCTGTTTGCTCATTTACACTGTATATTGTATATTACATTTCTCCTAATTGGTGGTGCTTTACCTTCCACTGTCTCTCTTTAAATCTGTCACTTGATGAGCATTAGAGGCTCTCTTGTCGTCGCTCTTCAAGCTGTAATTGAGAACAAATGTGGAGAGAGAGAGTGTTTAATTGGGGTTGTCAAGCCGTGGGGCGGGTTTGTTGGGCACCTAGAGATCTCCTCATCTCTTTGCATTTAAACAGTTTAAAGAATAAATTATGCAGATTGCAGTTTTTGCAAGTCCTAGTTGCGATGTGAACTTGCGGTGACTTCTGCTTGGCTTCCCCCCCTCCCCCTTCGCTGTGAGTTACTTCAAAGCTGGGAAGTGATCAAAGACAGTTGAAAAAAATAAATTCCCCAACGTACCGGCACCCTGCATACATACATGCAGCTTCTGCCTGTCTCGACACCGCATACTCTCTCACTCAGAAAACAAAAGCAAGCGACACCGTCTGATGTTTCTCTATATTTTTTCTTTTTTTGTCTCCTCAAGCACAGTCCTGTCAGACGTTGCAACATTTCAATTGATTTCCCTTTTCCCTCCTATGTGTGTGTGTGTGTTCTATTTTAGTACGTAAGCCAAGAGACTGAATTAGTCATTAAAGGGTATGTATAGCACGACATGGCCCAGATAAGACATCACAGGCCTGGATTGAAGAGCAGACTTGTCATAAATGAAAGCACATTTTAGGAGCTGGAGACAGCTTCTTCTCAGTTTGAAATAAAAAAAAGAGAAACGAAGAACGAGGAAAAAAGCGGGGTTATTGGGGGTTCAGCATCACTGATGACTGTTTTTGTCTCAGTGGCAGTTTGTTTATGCTGCAGACATTAAGACATTAACACTCTTGTGTCCAATAATTAAAACATATACATGTTTCATCTGCCATGTAAAAAAATTGAATCATTTATAAGAAGCCCACGTTAGCAAGAGGGGTGGAGAAGGGGTTTGGAAAGTTGTTCTAATTAAGATATCACTATCACTATTCAGACCTTTCTCATGCATGCAGTGCAGCAGTATGACCAGGGATCCTTGACTCACAGCCCCGTTAACACACTTCTAATGCACAAGTTAGCTCCACGTCTGTAGACATACTGTAGAGAAAATGGCCCTTGGTCAGTTTCCACCTGTTTGTGTATTCACCTCATAATCACTTCTCTATGTTTTAAAGCAATGATTCAGTTAGTTTAAATGCACAGATGTAGCTGATGTTTACCATGTTCACTTTGAAGTATCTTTAACAGCGTAAAATTAGTCTCAGATTTTGAAGAGTTCGAAGTCAAAAGATTGACACATTTGTTACACTCTGCCCTTGAAAGGCACTTGGTTTTCCTGTCCCCAAACTCACTTGCCTTTATTTTCATCCCAGCACACCGTAGCAGTACCACTCTCGTTGGGCACTTGTTTGCAACTGCACCTGTTTTCTGGCTCCAAGGAAACCTACTTGCGCCAAGGTGGGTGGAGTGGCACAGATGAGGGTATGCTTTTTCCAGAGCAGACAGCACAGATTCTTTTTGTAGTCATTTTGGGATGAAACTGTGATTTAACCTGCTCAGACCATCTTTATTTAAAAAATATATATTTTTTGTGGCTTGCCAAAAACGTCTCTGAACAATTGCAAAACTTCAATAATGTGTTATTTTAAAATTTTCAACACAGTGTAAGTGCATGTTGGGGAAATTGTCTTTTTTTACTTCATGGCACACCAGTAAACTATTGCACATAGGGCAGCGGCCCTCTGTCAAAGCCATCAGGACAATTTTAAATCTAAGCAAAAGTCAGATCTCAATTACCCCTGGATAAACAAATCATTTTCTGTCATGTCAGTGAAATTATGACAGAATGTGTTCAGTTTTGCTGCTTACACACAATTGTGTCACACAGTATTTGCAGGAATGGCAGTGTTATGAACATGGACATGTACCCTAATATGTGAACAGAATGCAATAAGGCAGCGTTTCCAAAAACATAAATTCAGCTAAAAGGAGCCATTGAGAGCACAATTTGTTTGTAGTATACTTTCTGTGTAAATGGAAGTTAGACATCATGTGACATGTTCTGTTTTCATATTAAATAAACCATTTGACAAAATATGCGTATGTGTATGTGCTTTAAGTTTAACCACAGTGTCAGCACAGCGACAGTACTTTCACCTCGTTGACACTCTCCCTCACCCTATCCCTCTATCTTCTCATATATGAGCAGCACCAGCGCAGAAAGTGAGCCCATGACCCCAGGGTACGAAAGGCTTTAACTAGCAGTAGGTGTCTCTCAATCTGCCGGACTGCAACAGCCAAGCTTGTTAGTCACACTGGTGGAATTGCACACACGCACGCTCTCTCGCTCTCTCTCTCTCTCTCTCTCTCACACACACACACACACACACACACACACACACACACACACACACACACACACACACACACATATGCACAAGTGTCCCGTGGATAGACTTAATCCAGCCATTGAATGCGGCAAGCAGAGATAGCAGAACTGGGTCAGTTCTAGAGAAGACTGCGGTGTGAAACCGTCCCCCTCGGGGTGGATTGAGGTCTGAACTTTGGCTGACCCCCCAACAAGCACCGACATACAATGAAACCTCAGAAACTGCCGGATGGGATCTGTTTGAATTAATGCTGACAACTTCATTGATCAGGCTAAAACTTGGGATTAAGCCATACGAAGTATATTTTGGACATGGATATAATAGAGTGGCTGTAATTGGGTTTTCTTCATGCTGAGATTAACTAGAGAGGAGGAGGTGTAAAGCTGAGGAGCTGGGAACGATGGTGACTCACTCTTCTCTGGGTTTGTGCTTCAAATAGACATTTTCGGAATTACATTATTAGGTATTAACACCCTGTTTTAAATTTGTTTTGTACACAAGGCTGTACTTAAACCAGTTGGGTGCAGACACTATCTTCACTTTGATTCTGGCTACAGGAGAAGATAAAGGTTAAAATGAAAAGGAAACGTGTAGGTAATGCCAATTATTTATTTAGTTAGTTTAGTTTTCAGGGGGTTTTTTGTTTTATCTTTAATTTTAACATCTTTGAAAAAATATTTCTGGGTTGATACTTTTGTGTCTGCCTCACATGATTGACAGGAAGCATGTTAAAGTGTGATGTAATGTGTTCATGAGTGATATGTACTTAAAACTTTTAATTTGGCATTAATCTTACAGGTACATCCAATTACGGGAGGCAGATATAAATGAGAGTAATGCCAGAGGTAATAATCACTCCAGATTTTTAGAACAGACCTTCCTATATGTGATTTTTTTAGGATTTTCACCTATATCTAAGATGCATGTGATCATAGTCTCATCCACAGTGTGAGGGCACAGAACAGTGTTTAGTTAAGAAGATAAGAAAATGTTACTTACAGCTGCTGAAGTGTTCTTTCCAAACAGTTTGAAAACTGAGGGGCTCTAAAGATTTTGATTATTGTAACTTAAACCATCCATTACAGTCCACATTAGAGACATAGTCTTTGCTTGAAATTATAAAGGAAAGCCCTTGATTGCAGTTGCAAGACTTTCTGTGGCTGAAACACACCATCATAAATGCACGTGGAACAGCAGAGGATCAAATCCAACGCTTGTGTACACAGAACTGGAAAGGTTTGTCTGAGGCCACTGGCATATTACACAAAAACACCACATCCTTAAATGAGGCCTGAATGTTGGCAGCCAGTATTTATTGTGTTTGTGTTCATCTTGCCAGGTAGGATGAATAACCGCCATGATACAGATACATCTTATCTCATTGGGTTAACAGCTCCATCTGTGGGACAACATTTTATGCAACAGTCCAAATGTCTTCAGTCATTGAGGAGGAAAAGTGAATGAATTTGCCAAACAAGTGTGCAGTGCATGCTCTGCTTCTTGTATATTCCCCTTTTTCTGCAGGTTCACATTTGAGTTCTTGAGTTCTGGTTCCACCGGAGTTCTGGTTGTAAAAATCGAGGTTGCAATATAAGTGGTAGTGCTTGGCCACAAATCAGCTGAACGTTAGAATATTGCCTTTAGTGGAGCCATTTCAAACTGTCATTACTCTTTGTAATGGTAACACTCTGCACCATTAGGCTTCAGCAACTAGTCAAACGGATGGTTCATCTGAAATTCGTATAACCCCAAAAAATGCAAAGTGGCTTTTTATACCACAGTAAAGGCCAACAGTTACAGAGACAAAAGAGCACTTTGCAACCTTATATATTTATTATATGTGTGTGCGTGCATTTGTGTGTGTCTAAATTTGAGGAGAAAGAGGAGCGACCGTGCTGGCTTGTGTGTCTGTGTATAGATAGTCTATGAGTGTCATTCTTTGTACGGAGTACCTTTGTGTTTACATGCACGGGTGTGTGCAGGGGATGGAGTATGAGATGGTGTGTCTGTCTGAATTTCACCTCCATGTGTTTGCATGTGCAATTTTCCCCATACATTTAATGCTTACATTTTGTGCTTTGTGTTTTGTGTGTGTACTTACGTGGCTGTGCGTCCTTATTATCTATCACCAGCTGCAGCTACTAGGCAGCTCATCCCACTCAAGCTGATGTATGCTTATTGAGCACCAGAGGCAGAGACTGGAGACCTGATTTATAAACCAATACAGCTTGTTTTATGGGGGATTGATCTGCCCGTGTCTCCATCAGTGAAGCATTCTCCTTTTCTTTATTCAGAGTGACAGCAGGTAATAAAGGGATGACTTGGAAAGAGAACAATGAAAGTGTTTACAATTATACTGTTTAGTGCCATCACCTTTTCTGACATTCATATATTATGCTGCATTCCAGACGTGTCGAAAAGTTGAAAACTTTTTTGTACTAAGAAAACTCAATAAAGCAAGGCGCACACTGGGCGCACACACTTGAATCACTGCATTCTAGGATTATTTACAACCAGGTTATAATAGGACCTAATAGAAGTATATTTCAAGTGAGGATTGTAAACTCAAGATCAGACGCTACTACTGTAACATTTTCCATGATGGCAGTAGTAACACAATACAGGTGAGTTTGACGTGTGATGTATTACAGTACAGTCATCTATGATACGTGATATCTGTAACATATCCCTAAATATCAATACACAAAAAATAAAAACAAGAAATCAATCATTCTGTGAGAGCAGCTTCCAGTTTTGCAGAATGTTATAGACGGCCCATCTTAATTATAAGCTTTTTTGAGGACTTTAAGCCAACATGATTAGCTTTTAAACCATCCGTGTTGGCTTAAAAGCTTACATTCAGAGTTTATTCTTGAAGTGAAAACAAGGTCAAGGTCAAAGCAAAACATTTTTCTGTTGAGCGATAAAAATGAAACCCTGGGGCCCTGGGCCATAAGCAAACTGATCCAAAATGAATTTTACTCTTAAGATGCAAATGATACAGATCCTAGGTCCCTTAATCAATTGACTTGATTGATTGAAATGACTTTTCTAGGAAGTCAATCAAGTCACTCCTGCTGTAATCTGAGCACTCCTGCCATGCTCAGAGTACAAAAAAATGATTAATAATTAGAGATCCTACATGTTTAAAGAGCATTTTACCTGACAGAAATATAACATGAACTGTGATTTATGTTAGAATGTTTTATTATTTCTCAATTGACTCTTGTGACTTTGACCCTTTCTCACACATTTACATGCACACAAAAGTCTGAGAAAAGTATTATAGGATAAGGCTTCACAGTACCAGTGCAACATTGCAAAAGAATAACTTAAGTTATGTTTCTACATTGATTATTTTCTAATACTTCACACTCCACCGCTGCATCCTTGTCAGACAGCACTCTTACTTTAACATGTCATCAGTGGCAGAAAATGCCTGGTAACACAGCATCTCAGATGCATTAATCAGCAGTTCTCTGTTTGATATCCTCCTCTTGGGCGAAGACTTGTAACAGTTTGAGGTAAAACATATGAGAATAGCATATTTTTTCATGGTGGATGCAAATTTCTGTCTGTTGAAGGGGCCAATTTACGTTTTTTTCTTTTTTTTTTTTTACGTGCAATACATAATTTATCCGTCTGGCCCCAGCACTCTTGTTTAAGTGTGCAGAACTGCACAGCTTGGAGTAAGTTTGTTAAAGGAGCCCCTTCATCTAAGTGTTAACAGCAGCAGGACAGGATCATGGACAGTGATTAACATTATGTGGGGGTCAGGGCACCAGGAGACCCTAGGGTGTCACTCCCAAAACTGTGCACCCAACAACCGTCTGTTGGCTGTCTCATACACATACACACTGATAAAACACACACACACACACACACACACTCTGCACAGAATCAATGAAGAGGACACTTACTGGCCACCTGGTTTTCTGTCTCCCTGTTTCTTTTTTTTGTCTCCTTTCAATCAACGTGAGTTAGAAAGAATTGGTACTGTAAGTAAAAAATACCTGCAGCTGCTGTGGTTATCAAAGCTCCAGACAACAGAAAACACAACACACACACATACGCGCGTATACACAGACACACAGAGTCTCAGTATCTCAGCTGCAGTGGGGCAGAAGTAACAGGGGTTCAGTTCATGAGTGGGATTATGAAAGGGATAACTTTGTGTGTGTGCGTGCTTGTCTGAATGTGTGCATGTACTTGCACGCGCACACATCCAACTGATTGTGATCTCCCTTTCCGAGAAAGGCTAGGATGAGCACTAGGGGTGGTCAATAATTCAATCATTTATTGTCTTTTCATAAAAATCTGATTTTGGTTTGTTTACATGGGGGACATCATATTTCCTCAGGTGTCCACAATTTTTCCATCTATGTTGACAATAACAACAGTATTTAATTAAAATGTTATCTTCAAAGTCTGAACATTGATCCTTATATTTGCACCACCACCGCATGTTATTACTATTGTAGTGCAGTTTCATTATGGCCTTTGTGACCGGCTGGGAGACAAATATGACCCCATACAAGGTTAGAGTGTAAGATAATGGGATTTAAACACTTTCATAGAATAATGAAGTTGAATTGTATGAATGGGAGTGATGAGCCTCTTTCTGGAGACAACAATACGATTGACAGCTGACTCTTTGCAATATTTATTACAATGTGAGAAAATACAGAAATTTTCACCAGATGACTTGAATAGCTTGATTTTCACAACTGAAGCAACGCCTGCACATGTATGGGGAGCAGTCAGTTTGAAAACCAGCTGGGACATAACACCAACGACTCCAGAAGATTACTTCCCCTCCTGACACAGACTCCAGAGACGAGGTTTATATTACCACATGAGTTTTCTACGGTGATCTAGGGTAAATCAGCGTATCTCTCCTCCACTGAACAAGATCACCGGTAGCTGTGAGATGCACAAGCAGTTTGCTGTGCACATGGAGCCCGCTTTCACTTATGAGAAACTCTGTGTATCCAAGAACCCTCTAAATCGGAGTATATTATGATTTATCAGACAGACTTCAAAAATGAGAACTCTGAGTTCTGCTTTGTATTAAGCAGCACTCAACTTGTTGCATTACACATTCAAGTTTATCTTTCTTATTTGACATTGCATGACCTGCAATGTAACAGCTGAGCATGCACACACAGCTGTAATGATGTATTGTGCAGCACTATGTGTAAGTAGGTGGAAAATTGTCATATTTTACCCTGGATGTTTTGCTCTATGCACCAGTCTCTTTTTCCACCTTCTTGCCCTCATTTTACCTGTTTTGGCTGTCATATTGAGAAGGCCATTGTTTCCGTACAGTAGCATATATTCCCGCCCAGACCTTGCAGCAGATGGTATGATAATAACTTTACTTTCCTAAAGGTGTGATTAGTCATTTGAAACTAGACTAAACAGCAGCACACTATATCATGAATGCTAATGCCTTTCTTAGATTTATAGAGTTTTAAACATCTTGCTTTTTGTTCTTTATGTAAGAAAACAAAAGAGACCTCGGCCGCGTTTCACTAGAAAAATTATGCAGCGCCTACAACCTAATTGAATACTGTCCAGTGTGCACCAGGTGGATACATGTGTAAATGAATTTGCAAAAAAAGGTAGTGTGCACTGTCCTGTGCACTCCTGTGCACTGCCAGCACCAACATTATCAAAAAAGCAAATGATCAATAGATTACTGTTTTGGTTTTTTTTTAAGAAAAATACTGATGATGATTTCATTACCATTATTTACAAGTCTACAAGTGAAAAGTGTTAATCCTCCTAATGACAAGCTGGTTGAAATCCTTGAGGGTAAAAGTGTCTGTCAGCAGAGAGGGGCATAAAACAACTAAAAATCATGTTAATGTTGGAAGGGACCGCAAATATTTTAGCATTTTAACAGTTTTATATGTTGATGGAGTCTGTGATACTCAGACAGCAAGAAGTAATGCTACCTGTCAAATGAATTTTAAACCCTAGTCATAATTTTTGGACCACACACATTCTAGGTATTATCACAAATATGAGAAGTGTTTATAGAACACCTCTATTTTCTATGTTTATCAGCATCACATGTAAAAACACAATGCTTGACAATGCAAAAAGCAAAGATCACTTTTAAAACACGTTTAAACAGAAAAGAAGAGAAATGTGCAGAATCTGATGTATTTAACTGTAACTGTTAAGATGTGGGAATGTGTGTATTCATGCATATGTCTGATTTTAAGTGGGAGCATAGCCAGGTGCTGTACTTTTGCTGTGTGTTGTTTGTACTGGGTGATGGCACAGCCTCAAAGGGAGGTGGAGGATTTAAATGAAACCATGTGGGATATGGAAATACTGACAGCAATTCATGATTTTGTAGGATAATAGTTTTTGAGGTACATGCAAATATTTCATTAGTGTTTCTATCTTATCTAATATAAAGGACGGCTATGTAGCTAATGCCAAGTGCAAGGCATTACACCAGCTTTACATTAGCAAACTGCGTTTTTGCATCTGTGAACGTACTGAAGTGTGTGTAGCTTTTTGTCTAGCCTTATATGGGTGATTTTGTTGTTCAGCATCGTTGTTTCACATCCAAAGGTTGTGGTTTCCAGAGAAATTGGGGTTTTTTTTATTGTGTCCTCTGTCCATCTGTGTTTCTTACAGCAAAACAGAGTCAGAGAAGGTTGTGGTCGTTTGCACTTTGGCCAGTCTTTATGCAGACAATTTCCTCACATCTGCAGTTTGCTCTGCAGGGAGGTGGAGAGCCTTTTTTGTCACAGGCCTAAGGAGACAGGAGGGAGCACAGGTCTCTATTCTCTCTGTGGGTTCCACTCAAGGAGGTCACTCCAGAGGGGAAACTTCAGCCTTTTCTGGAAAATTCAGCAGGCAAGAGAAAAGAAAGAGGGGAAAAAAATGGCTGTGGCTGATTCAGTTGAAGGTATTTTAAACCTCTTTACAAAAGGAATTAAAGCTTTCAGGACAGCTGATGGCGATGGCTGGTTCTCATACCTGATGTGAAGTTGTTAAATTGTTTTTCTTGACCATGTTACAATGATTGTGTCAGTCTGTGAGACTTGCTCATCACAATTGCGTGAATAGAGTAATTGAAGAAATCCATGTGATACACGCCTCATTCTTAACAGATAGCTTAATTAGATTTTGACCTCTTGCGGCATGAATGTAAAGGTTACTGAGTAAAGGCCAGAGGACCTGCAGGAAACTCAAGTGCTTCTTGTGAGGTCACCAAAAAGGTCAAATTCAATATATTTCTTAATATGAAACGGCCTGTAAGCAAATACCCATATCAGCTGAACCCTGCTTGGCGATTCAGATCTGGCTTTGTATTCCATTTCACGCAGTATATCTATCTAGCACATGTTTCACAGAGCACACTCACATTTTCCATCTCATATCTCCATTTTTTTTTTTTTCTTTTGTTTGGTATTGGATTGCCCACATTTAAGCTCATCTTCAACAAAACTGTTGGAAGTGAGTATTGCAGAACCTCAATCTGCCTTTCTCTCGCTTCTGAGCAATCACACAGATGTCTGGCCGTCCAGAACCTGCCATGTTGAAGGCTGAACAGCCCACATGCACACGCGCACACACGCGCGCACACACACACACACACACACACACACACACACACACTCAGTGTTCTGATTTGTCTGTCTGATAGTGCTGTCAGTGAGACTCGATGTCAGAGAGAAGGAATCTATTACAGGATCGATTTGGCCATGCAATTAGGTGGCAATGGGAATTTCTCATTTCACTTTTCTCTCTGTAACGGTCGTCTCTCGGGAGCTTTGAAGGAGGGATAAAGTGATATACTGTGATGGCTGGCAGAGGAATAGAAAATAGGCAGGATTATGGAAAGACGGGGAAACGTGTGTGTAGTTGTGTTCCTTCTGACAGATGTGGGATGTGTATATGTTAGAGGCACATAAAGAAAGCCAAAGTATATCTGAGCGTGCGCATGAGCACATTACATGGCTTATTTACGTCGTCATTTTGCCGATACTCATCCTCTTCTTCAGACTGTTCATCCACCCTCTACTTTTCACCGTATTTACTCGTCTCACTATTTAGGACTTGCTCACTAATTGGCTGTCTGGAAATCTTACATGAGCAAAATTTCCCTTACACTTTTCAATTGGCGTGACTGAAAAATAAGTTAATAAATAAATAAATAAATAACTTTGTGACGGGTGTCCAAGTTTGAAAAGGGGCAGAACACCTCTTCAAATTTGCATCACAGGCATTTTTGTGTGTGTGATGTGCAAATGTGTGTATGTGTTTGTACTTAAAGCAAAGCCGTCTTGCATCATCCGTTCCTAACACCATTTATGCTGTTGCCACACACTCAGGCTGAAAGTGCTGTGCTTCCTCAGTACTCAGTACAACTCCTTTTTCAGGAGTTTTGCAGAGAATTGTGGTGGTCTTTGGCCAACTTTGTGGCTGAAATCATAATAACAGCTCTCTGTATATATGCTGTTTGTTTATATATTTAATGAACATCAAGCCACGCAGTTGGTTACATCATATGAAGTCTATCTCATGCTCTGCCCTAAGTCCTACACTTATAATCATTTGAGATGTAAAAATTGTGGAAATGATGTGAAAGTGACTTTTTTGTGAAATTGACTTTTTTGTGAAATCAGGTCATATATTGGCTGTTTCATCCACTTTAGCAAAAAATGTGCTGTAGAGACAGAAAAAAGAACCAAAGTAAGCTCAAGACATTTGAGCCCTGACATCAAGACTCATACAACACCCGAAGCTGCATCAATTCATTTTCGAGGACGCCCTTTTACCGTTTTGTATGAATTGTTGCACAGTCAGTAATCTAAAATCTTGCACCATATATGATATGAGATTGACTCTGGTGGAAAATTATTGTGTTTTAGTTGTTTCAGGTGGTTTTAATACACAGATTTTCTTCTCAACATCTAACTCTAAATTTAAACATTCCCACTTATTGTTTACCACTACAGTACTGGAAGTGTCATATACTCAATTGGCAGCATTGGCAGTCCAAAGATTTACATCCCCATAAATCAAGAAAACTGCCAAACCATCAGCAGTGTCAAGCTGAGTGGAGGAGCTGATTATCTGATTTCCCCTTGTCACTACGTAGTCCTACCTAATGGCAGTGTGAGTTTTGTATCAGGACATCGCCTGGCAGGACGGAAGAGGCCGGCGGAGAGATTTAATGAAGCTTCCTCTGCTGGCTAATTAAAATCTTCCTTTTCCCCGCTCTGTCATTAAGCAAAGTTTTAACGGCAGGACGGGAGAGACGATAGCTTTGGAGTTTTTCATTTCGCAACGCTCCTGCAGCACCAGGTGTGTGTGTGGGTGGTGGGTGATAGAGGGTGTATTTACAGTGTGTATACTGCATGACTGTCTCTGTTCGCATGTTTGTATGTCAGCGCCACTATAAAGGTTTCTCTGTGTCGCTCTGATTGCATTGGACCTAAGGGGGGGTGATTCTGAAAACACGTACATACACACACTTGCAGCCAAAGTGTTTCTTGAAAGAGAAATAAAGTCTTATCCAATATTCACTCTTCTCCACACCCTCAATGTGCCTGTGGATAGGCTAATGGGCTGCGGCATCATCCTCTGACATGAGGCATTTTTCTAATATGTTTGAACTGCTGGAGGACTCCACTGGGGTTTAATTGCAAGGGAAATGCATAGATATGTACTTAATTAAATCCCAAACTGAGCCGTGTTGTCTTATATTTGCATTTTATTCAGAGATGGAGCTAGCCTGTTAACTATGTTGTGATTTACAGAGAAGCTCCTCAATTCTTTAGTATGGATCATTTAGGGGGTTTTTTCTACCTGTTTTGTTATGTGGCAGAGAAAGGGGCTGGCTCAGGGGAGCTCTTTGGCACAGGTAGCTTCTTAGAGAGCTGCACATTCAACAACTTTTAAATTATATCAATATGTTTATTTTGATATGGTGTGTGTCTGCTAGATGGGAGCGCTTAGCCCTTGAGCATTCCCACTGTATTAGATTTTATTATGCAGGCTTTGAGCTGCGTCGCAGCTGCATGTTGGCAAATACATTAAACTCAAAGTGAATAGAAAGCAGTGCCCTGCAGTGGGAAGCTAAAATATCCAAACATCATATTTGGCTCTCAACTCACTTCATCTGAGCATTTTTAAGCCACTTTAATCTTTTCTGTTTGTCTCTTTCAGTCGAACAGCTGTATTGTGTTGGCAGCCTGGTCATCTCTTTACAAAATGTTAAACATATACAGCAGCATGCTCCACTCCTGCCAAGACCCGTTGTCATAGCGTGGCCATATTGTTCTCCCCATATTTCAAACTGCTCCTTAGTTTTTGTCAACAATCTATCTTTTGAAAAACAGGCTCTGAATGATCTGTCCGTAGCGATGTGATCACTATAAATGTCCTCTACTTCACTTAGAGAAACACTCTGGGTTCTTTTGTGTTTGTTCGGTTGTTTTTTCTGTTTGTCTTTGTGCGTTTGTGTGCAGTTGGGAGCATTTTGGTACATGTGTGTAATGTAACAGCGTTTTAAAGACCCAAGAACAAAACAACTTCTAAATCAGGTTTTGCAATTCCAATTTGGAAAATAAGCTTAATAAGAGAAGCACATTTTCAAACTCTGTGTCAACTATTATACAAAGGACTAAATAATTATTCTTTTTTTTCACTGTATCTTCCAGACAGCCATTGTTTGTTTGTTTGGGTTTTTTTTATTCATTCAGTAGAATATGAAAAACAGCTTAAAGACAATTAAACCTTGACAGGGTTGTTAATACATCAGAGTAAACATCAAGTCTTCTTTTATTTCAGTCAAAGTAAAAGTTCCTCCATGGATCCAACATGGATTTCTTCTTGCTTCTATAGTTGGATGCGTGATTAAATGATGTATGTGCTCGAAAGCTGTTTGCATGGATGTCGTAACTTGAAGCCTCCAGTGCACAAACCCTGAGAATGGACTTGATGGTGTAGTAAGAGATTTCTTGTATCCAGCAGGAAAACTTTAGAAATTAGTAATAATTTGCATATTCATAAATTCAGAATTTTTTATTAAGGTAGGAGTAGATGTCTTTTTAAGGATGTTAATGTTGAAATTATACTTTCTTTGCAACATATGAGGAACAGATTACTGTTCCTAGGAGACTGTTTTGTATATTCGTATCTTAATACATGTCTGGAGGGGATCTTTAATAATTGCTATATGTTAATGTGACCGAAAACTCTTTATTTTATTCAAATGCTTGTGTGAGGGGAGGGAGAGAAATCCCACATTGCCTCTTCTCATTGTTTATCTCTTGGCATCTGAAGTCACTATCGCGCTAACAGTGCTGTAAATTACCTACCATGTTTTTTTTTAATGTTATCCAAATGTGAATGGTCTAATCAGTGATTGCAGTGATGATGATGTTGATGATGTTAGTGTTGTGTCTACATTGTGTTTTCTAGCACAGACAGCTTCGGGATGGTGTTCCACTGGAAATGAGATGTTCAAGATTTAAAACATTAAAAATACACTTTTCTTGCATGTTCTATTATTTTTATTTGAATACAATACAGCCGTATACTACATTTATGTGCTGTGGTAGTGAGTCTTTGTAGCATACTTGTCATTTGCCAGCCACAAAACACCATTTTTTCCTCTATTTGTATAATCTGAAAAAAGAAACCCTCCAGTATGTTGTATTTACTAATGTTCACTCTATGAAAAACACTGAAACCATGCCTACAAGAATGTAACTGTCCGTACTGACGTAAATCCTTGATTTTAAGAGAAAACAAGAAAACATACCTAAAATAAAATTCACCAGGCCCTCACATGACAGCAACATCTAAATGACAGACTATGATAGGAACGGCCCCTTGTGGTGGATCCATTTAACCATTGGAAGCCACATTGCTCAGACCAGCAGCGTCCGACAGCGGCAGTGACAGCTTTAATTTGGTATCTGGCGGTCAACATGATTAGCGAACTGCAGGAGGCTTTTACAAAGTGGACCAACTGCCTCAGCCGCCCACAGGGTGGGAGGGGAGGAGGACAGAGCAAGCAATGAGAAGATTGTTAAGCCAGATACACCAAGGCTGTGAGGATAATGTGTGGCTCGTCTCCAAACAGGTATTATTTTAATAATGTTAGGAAATCAAGTGAGTAGAAAGGTACATACACACATACATAAAGTGTGCACAAACACTGTATTCATCACACTTTGCGAGATGTATGACATGTCCCCTACATACGCCCAATGTTTTCACACAGTGAAAGACACGCTCTACACCTCACACACCATTGACACCTTTTAGTCCAAATGCAAGCAGAAGCCCAGCCACTGCTTCATTTTCCAGTTGGCGGGGAGTTGATGTGTTCAGATGTGATTTATTGATCATGTTGAGCACATTAGTTTACCCACTGTGTTCAGTTAAAAAGCAATAACACATTTTACACCCCGTGTTCCATGCGAATGCAATAACACTAAACTAATTACGCAAACTGGGGACAGCGGTGTCATTTGTAAAACCCCGAGCTGCGTGCTGACTACGATCATTGAAATCCCCAGAATATTGGAAGTAATACGCAGAGATTTGATTAATTCATACACCTTATCTCTCGCTATTCACTGGCTGATATGGAAAGAGAGTCATAAGGCAGAGACAGTGACTGTGTTTACATGATGGAGCGATCTACTGTAATGGCTGTTGTCTTGGCTATTATTCAGTTTCTCACACGCACATTCATTTTTTGCTTCCAGTCAAACTCACCTGTTTCTTTTTTCATTGTTCATAACATAATAACAATCAGGGGTCAAATCATTAAAAACAAAATACTGCACCTCAGAATTAAAGAATAGGCTTCAATACAGGCTCATTTACCTATCTTAATAAAAGAAATCAATCCCCGGAGAAACAGCGACACAAAGTACCACATTTGTTCTACAAGTATTGATTACCTTTGTGGTACTGTCACAATATAGTGCTCAAAACCACTCAGTGTAGTTTCCCAAATAAAGTTATATTTCAGAGACTAACTGACGCTGAGAAAGCCTAGACTTTCTTGCTCTCTGTGCAAAATACAAAGAAGCTATCTATAGTGTGCTAGGCGCACTGTACATGCTGGTAACATAAAGGCAACACAGGCACAATACAAGTGTTTTGCCCCTGGGCCCATTAACAGCCTAATCTGATCATTGACATAGCACAAACTACTGGTCATGCTCCAGCTTTTCTTTTGAACAAGACAAAAAGTATTTTGCTCAAAAACAAGACAATGGAATATGTAAAAGTTCATCTTGGCCTCTCTTGAAACTTCAATTGAAGTTGGGGAACTTTGGTTTGTGGCTGATGTGACCCCAGTTTAATGCAAAAGCTGGTGCGAGATCAATGATTTATCTCTTAAGAAGCAGAAATATAACTATTTTTACCAAAGCCATAACAAGGGGCTTTTGTAACCTGTAAAATAGACTACTGTAATAGCCTTCCTGAGAGGAATGCAGCCAGAGTTTGACAGGGACTTGAAAAGAGAGCTTATTACTTCTGTCTTCAAAACACTACATTGGCTTCAAGTACTCGCTAGAATTGGCTTTAAGATTCTTTTGCTTGTCTGCAAAGAACTGAATGGCCTTGTTTCACAATGTCAGACATGCTGAAAAGCCATGAGCCACCCACACCTCTCAAGTCGTTCTCCTGTTGTCCCAACAGGTAATTTTTGTGAACTCAAGCTGCATTTAGTATTTGCACTCCTAGTTGCTACAGTGAGGCTGCCTCTCTGGGCACTCAGTCACTTACATCTTTTGACTTTTTTTCCTTCTATTTGTCTGCAGTCTGAATGCAGTCTGTAACTGAATAGTTTGTGTCTACTTTTTATTTGCTCGCCGCGAGCAAATAGATGTAAATGAATCTTTTCAGCATCTATCTTCTTACAAATTTTCTAAAGCATGTTAAAAATGGCCCCGTGTTTGAAATGTAATACAAATCAATTTTGCCTGGTTTTGCCTGTGCATCCCACAGGAAAGTAGGTTAAGATGCTAAATTTTGTTATGTTTCATAACCAAGTAATGTCATTTACTCCTAAAACACCCCAAACCAGAGTGGTAGAAGAGTTTTCCCCTGAATCCTCTCTGCATGCAAATGTAATTCAGCCGTTAGTTCCTGTTCACACACAGCATCGGTACACACAATCACGTCTGCACACATTTTGAAGGCTCTGCATTTTTTGCCACTCCTATACAACTCATATTAGTCCAATCAGAATTAATTTTTCCTCATCATGTGCTGTTATCGCTCTATAATAAAAAAACATATTAAACTAAAATGAAAAGAATAGCGAAGGATTTGAGGAAATGTAGCATCCATCAGCTTTTTTCCTTCCCCTCCCATCAGTGGTAATTGATATTTGAGGCCTCGTTTTGCGCCCCGGCCTCCTTTTCTTGAAATGAGCTTTTCGAGCACACGGAAAACAGCTGAGGCGGTGGAAATGGAATTGGTTGTGTGTCGGTGCATGAGAGAGTGGGATTATCCCAGCGTAATGTCAGCCTTATTAAACACTATTACACTCTATAGATCAGAGAGGGATCTGAAAAGGATATACTGCCTGCTCATCGGGTGTGGAAGTGTGTAAATTGGGATTATATGCCCTTAAATGAGAGCATTTTATTTAGCGCCACATGTGATCCAGTGAATGTGGTCCACCTCTGATACAAAGCAGTATGTTTGAAGACCTGTGATAGCATGCTCCAAGTTCCTAGACCAACAAGATATACTAAAATTCAACTTCCTTGTGAAACTTTAATGTATTTGCAATTTCAGCAGTCAAACTTTGACGAGGGTTTCATTTGAATATTTATCATGACATCACGAGATGAAAAGTGATCCAAACTAACATTTTCAGCCGATCTTTGACCAACTTCCATCCTTTTTCCATGTGCTATGTACCATCAGATGTTGTCATTACATTGTCAAAGGCTTATGTCAATTCAGACGTCTTTGCCTCGTTTTAGCACCTCGTTGACCTTGCACAATGGACTCGTGCACAATACAAATCACAAAACATACATTAATTGAATGCTTTGATTCAGAATTGTAGAATAGTTGCAAAGAAACTATCCACGTTCAACTTTGTCATTATATTAATTTGGGGGGGGGGGATTTGAATGACATAATACAACATAGCATCTTATCAAATAAACAGATGTGCTCATGGTTTGTGCCTGAGCAATTAATTCAGTTAATCTCCAGTATGCTAAACATTTAGGACAATTGTGTCGATATAAGGTGCTAGTACAACAACGCACCAACAAGCAAGATGATTAGCAAAAAAGTGCAGACCATCTAATGTACCACAGGGTTGCACATGCATCGTTAGAGAAGACTTTCACTTTGCTTTTTTTAAGTTCATGTTGGAAATGAGTATTCGCTTTCGTGTAAAACATGTGGGGGTTGATCTGTGCCAGCACTTCATGCCATCACCTTGCGCCAGATCAAAGTATGTTTCTGCTGTTTTGGGGGTTTTTTCCTGAGAGAGAGATTGAACAGCTGCTTTTTTGCCAGTGTCTGTGAATGTAGGTTTATTACTGGCTATTTATCAAAAAAGAGAAATCAAAGGGATAAATGATTAAACAGAACGTGTTGGAAAACATCTGACATATTGATATTAACAAGCGCAGTGTTCCTGGTCAGCTGCAGCTTCACTCTCACAGAATTAGTACCACAGATCAATCAGTTGTGTCATGCAGTCGTGTAACTCTGACCACATATCTGCTTTTTGTCGGTCATCCAAACATGATGAACTTTGGTTGTCTTCAAAAACATGTTGCCATCTAACCTTGCTCACCATCATGCAGACTAATTGATGTGCACTATCCCATGAGGCTCTGCAGGAGCAAATGAGGTAAAGAGAAGTTTTACTTGTCTGAGCCAAACTATAACACAGACATCAGCACTCACAAACTCAGACATCTCACCATGCGTCATGTTGTTCAGGTGAAAGTTGAACCGATATGCCTTTGGAGAATCATTACAGGGAAGTGCTAGCACAACAGCCAAACTGTGTTACATTACATGCCAGGCAGCTGAGCCCGGAGGCAAGTCCAACTCCCAACATTTGGCACTTAGCTCAGCAGAAATAAGCTGCTGTTTTGTTTTTGGACCTTGTGTTTGAAACATTTTCCGGCAACACCGGCCTTCACACCTCTGAAAGCAGACAAACACACCAATCCTGTCGCCTAGAATAGAAGCTTATATACTACATTTACTTATACATCTATATTCACAACATTGTATATGTTTGTATAATCCTGCCCTGATCTTGTTCAGCATAATGGGAAAATGTTAATAAACATATCTGCCAGTATCTACTAAATCTTCAATAACAGCATTTGTCCTTTCCCCACTCTTCAGTAACCACATTATAGAAACTAAAACGTGAATTAAAAACATATATGTGTGGTTTGTGTGTAGTTCATCATGTTGTCGCCTCAATCTTCATGTAACAACACATGGGACTGAATAATTGACAGGTGCGTGATTAAAGAGCAGCTAGTCCTAATAGTCTGGCCTTGAAACAATTCTCATTTGGCAAAAAATAGCATAATAATAATTAAAATGACAGGAGTTATTTTATTAATACTGTACAAGTGAGATGAATACAGTAAAAACACCTACTGAGATGATCCCAGACTATTCCAAAGCAGCACAAACTACAACCGTCAAAGTGACTGTAAAGTTGTATCAACATTGTTCTTAAACATAAATCAAACATTAAACCTTCAGGGAGGTTTCATTGTGTGGCTGTTGTACCTACAGCAGGTGCAACTAAGTGTACCCAATAAACTACCCAATAAATGTGCAGGGCATGAACGTCATCATGGCCAGGATGTCCTAAAGGTTTTTCTCGTGTTTCTCTCGTATTTTTCTCCCATTTTGTTTTTGGCACACAATCTTTATTATAAAAAAATTGTCACGTACTAATTCACAGCGCATAGCCAGACAGACCAGTTAATTTAACGGAGCTGTTAGCATAGCTGCATTTGAAGTGTCTGAGCTGAGGATGGCGTGTCACCCAAAAAAACTAATTATTATTAATCACTATTATTATTTTAATTATTATAGAGCCTGTAGGGCACATATGATATGTGAGAAGTCACAGTATACCAAAGAGTCAAATGTAGAAGTGCTGGTATTGTGTGCCGGTGAGTACCAGCCCACTTGGAGCACTGTATATATAGAGCAAAGCTTGCCAACACTTAACCTACCTACATTGTCACCCTCCCACATGCGCAAGGCCTTCAACCACTTGTACATATTCACTCCTCATACGTGCGCAGGAGAATACACACTTACACATACTTCACACTCTCACTTGTTCACACACAGTCTTCTCACCACCCGTAACGGCGTATTTTGAACAAAGCAGTAAAGCCAAGCCTTCCCTCCACAGGTCTGATTAGAAATCTTCCTCTCGCTCCCCGTCAGCACGTCAGCAAAACTCAATACAATATTTAATGATTTATACACAATTAAGAATTTGAATAGGTGAATGCTGTTGGTTTACAGCAGCAGCTAATTACAGCTTTGTCAGATTGAGAAGACTTACAGCGCAAGAGTGCGAATGAAGAGACTGGGCTAAGTCATTGTACGTGACTGCCACAGCTTGACTATTGTTGGCAGGTAAGAGCCATATGTTTACTCTGCTTAGACCCTTCACTCATCCCCTGCAGATAGGAGGCAGTAAGATGAAAAACACTAAGCACCACCAACACACAGTTTGTCTTTGATATCAGTATAGAGTGCATATGTTCTTTAAGCACATGGAAATTAATGCTGTGCAAATGTTGGAACAGTTTCTGGCTTACATGCTTGAGCCAATTGATTGGCATATTGCTGTCATGTTCAAACGAGAGACGATTCAGTCTGCTTCACTCGTCAGATGTCAATAGATGAAACTGCGTTCGCTATGTGCACACAGGACTGGGATGATGTGAAACAACTTCAGTTGTATGAGTGAGTTAGAGAATGTGTGTGTTTGTTATCTCAGTGTGTACTGAAAGTGCGTTGTCCTCAGATCATTAACAAGAGAAGCTCTCACTCCAATTGTGCTCATTCTCCCCTAATTACTGGCAAATGCTTCCCGCTAGTCCCATGAAGGCACAGTCCATCATCCCAGATGACTGCACATGGAGTGCTTTCTGTCCTTTTTGCTAAGCAAGTTATCTCAAGTCACAAACTCCAACTGGACCAGTAAGGCTTGTAGCGTACAGTAACACACCAGCCAAAGAAAAGCAGGTGGATTCTCCTTTTTCTTCTTATTAAAGCTTAATTTTTTGCCAATGGCTAAATGTATTTTTATCAGTCCGACACAAAATAATGGCAGTTTTGGTACATTTTGTCAATGATTGCTATTGGTAGAAACTCATTATTTTGTATTTGGTTAATTAAAGCACACCTGCTGCTAACACACAACCTGTGCGCAGGTTGAAGTAGCTGGTTCTGTGATTTTTTTATATATATATATACTTTTCTTTCACCTGAAAAACTTCATGTACAGTAAGAAATAGTCAAGTGAAAAAAAATTTAATTCTTTATTGCTTTTTCTTTTGCAAAGCATTATCTGACAAAGGAGCAGGTTTGTGGACAAAACAGTGTCTTCCTCCTGCACTTCAACTGGGTAGACCTGTTGTCTCCCAGCAAGCTCATTTGCTAATCTGAACTGGCTCATTCATTGGCCCAAGTTCCTACAGTGGTTTTGACATTGATTAATATGCACATAATTGCTCTTTAATTGCATATCTTGTGGTGCTTAAAAAAACAAAACAAACAAACGAGAACTCACTGACAGTTTGGCAATCCAAAATTGTACACTAGAAAAATTGAAGTGGTAGACGCTGGATATATAGTATTTTTGTTACTTTTACCCTCCTCAGGCCAAAATGTCAAATTTGCCCACAGTGTCTCTACCAAAGTCCTGGACAGACTGTCATAAATGTGTCACCATTTACACAAAACTGTTCAACCTTCATTTAAAATAAACACTTTTAGGTATTTTCACCATTAATAGCTCATCTTTAGCAGCCAACTCCATGTCTTCTCACATGTCTTGACTCCACAGGAGGAGACCATGCTTGTCCCATAGATAGCTCACAAACTCAACAGTGTGATTTCGCAAAGATATCTCCTGTCCTCTTTTCTCCCCTTCTGTTTTTGGCAATCAGAGTGGCACTTGCTCTTATCAATTTTTGCAAAGTTGTTGAGAAATGCATACGGCGTCTTCGCACTTACTGGGTGACAGGAAGACTTTCTCACTTCTTACTCACTCCGCTGCATGTGTTCACGTTCACACAACTGGTTCACAGAAATACAGTTCCACACTTTTTACCTGCACCCTTTATCTGTTCACAGAATCACATCATTATTTATTTATCCAATTTTTTTAAATAAATAAATATGTTTTATTTCATATCTGAGAAGTATATCTGTGAGACAGCACTTAGAGAATCTTTTTAAAGGCTTTCAGGCACCAAGGTTTACTTTGTTTTTCTGCCACCACTATCTACTACTGTGTTAGTCAATAGCTTCTTTCTTAGTGCTCAATGGCCATGAGAGATGCTCAAGAGATGCTTGTATCAAAGGAAATGAAGGGTTTGCAGTGTGCTACCTGTGTTTAGTTACACATCTTGATACATATGTTCATGGTTGACAGGTTGGTTGGTTCTTTGCATTTGTAAATATTTTCTCTCATGCACACACCTGATTGGGTTTCAGCCTGTTTGAATACATCTGTCAGGGTGGGATTTAGAAAAGTAAAACAAAAAGGAACCGAGACAGAGAGCGAAAGAATGAGAGACAGACGGAGACGACGCGAAAGAGAGCATCACCAAAGGCATTTAAATTGACTGATCCATTTTAATTTCACTCCAGCTCCATTATGTTGTTGTTGATGTTACTAAAGGGCTGCCATGTCATTATCTCCCTCTTTTGTTTGTGCTGTTTTTGAGAAGACACTGCCGTTGTTTATTTTCCACAAGAAGGCCTTTATGCTAATGCGACCTCTGCTAAAGACGATTTGCTGTCGATTTAACAGCGTGTTAAAACCACAATCAGCATCAATCATGCGGAAGGAAGGCAGGGAGTGCGGGAAAAGTTTGGGGCTAAGTCATGCTAATCTTCATAACACCTTATAATAAATTCATTAGGCCTCAATACACACACTGACACGCATTCTTCTTCAAGAGGCATATAGACTCGCGAGTTTTATAATTAAACTTGGCGAGAGTGAAAACTGTGAGAGGAATATGAATGTAAGTTAAGCTATTTTAAAGTCAGCGAATAAACGGTTGTACTATAAAGATTGAATCTATTGAATCTGCTTTCAATAAACTGATACGGCCATAGACGATCAGATGTGCACCACAGATGTCTTTGTAAAGCAAGAGAGTAGAGGAGCAACATACAAGCAATGCAGGAGCAGTAAAATACAATATTTTAAAAAATAATGGGAAAAGGTTCAAACTAAAACGTTTTATAAGTGAGTCATACATACTCTAAATCCTTTATTTTGTTGTTATTGTAAATGAAAAAACATTATAAATTTGTTTTGTTCAGTCATATGGCTTACTGCTGTAGATCTGTTGCCCAGAGCAACAGGCTGTTACAGGGTTCTTCTAATCTTGCAAGGCAGCTGTGAGGTTTGTGAGATCATGTGACCCAAAAATTCATCTTGCCAGGCTTAATGTTATTTGCCTGTAGCCAAACTGTACTCCTTTGGCAGAGTTGGTGCATTATGAGGAATTACCGGACCTAGGTGTAACACAGCAAAAACAACAGTAAAGCAGTAAGCAGTGATGCAGGGATGAGTTATATCAAAACTTGAGTCTTCACTGAAAGAGGAGCAAAGAATGCCACTGAAGACTCTTGATGCAAATAATGTTCTGTCTGGCTTCGGCAAGTACCCCCCTGCTTGGCTGATGTGGTTCATTGACCTCATCTTTTGTAATGAAGAAAATCTGAGACAAATGTCACACAAATCTAGATATTAGACTTTCAGATACATTGTCTTTGACCACAAAGGGTCAAAGGGAATTTGTGGTCTGGCCATGGAAGCAGACGAAAGGTCAAGTTTCACCAAAATAATCAGTCTTTTTTGTTGTCCTAAGCAAATCTCTAAAGTTCGTCCACAGCCCATATACCTTACAGACATGACAATGGTGTTGATGTTCTCATCTAATGTGTCAAAATGTCAGACTATCCCTATAATACTTTTGGATTTGGACCTAAGTGTTAAACAGATGGATGCACCATTAACCTGCTTCACTGCTTGAAGGGCAACAAGTGCTACATACTGCTAGTAGTTGATAGGGTCAGTGCCCGCTAGCCAGCGATAAGCACTGTCATAGATTTACTGTTGTGATCATGCATTAGAGATAGTCTAATACAGGTCAGTGCTGCCGTGGAGCCAGTTCGGACATTATCTCATCAGTCAGGCTCAGACTATAAAAGCACTGTTTTACTGTCCATCCCAAAGCTTCAACCCGCCACTGTTTTGTCTCCCTAGTAAGATTTAGAGAGGAGCTCTGCTCTCTCTGAGTTAACGGATGTCTTTTTGTAAGTTTACTACTCTGTTAGTTCATCTGGCACAAGACTCTTTCTTTGCTGCTATAAACATCGCCATAAAGGGATCAGTAAGCCTGACCTCTGTTAAGTCCATAAAAAGATCCTCTGTCTCTGATAATGTCACTGATATATAAGCAATGGCTGCCCCTGAACCAGCCCCTCCAGCACTCTCTTTAGTTATAAAAACACTCATGCCTTTTTGGTGTTTTCACCTTCACCTCATTGTCTTGATGTACATGCAAAATACATTCCCGTGTTGCCCTTATTCAGAAAGACAATGTTCTTGTTAAGCTGTTGGCGTGGCAAAAGAAAACGAATATTCCTCTAACTGGTTTACATGCAGACATTGGCGGACTTATTCAGCCATGTTAACACAGCCTTCCTCGTTTATTTATTCAACCACCTTCTTGAAAAGATTGACTTCACAATGTTTATGGATATAAAAAAAAAAACCCGTTGCACGTGTCCAAAACCTTACCCAAGCCTTTCATAATGTCCAAAAGTAGGTGTGTTTCTCCTTCCAACCGAAAATGTGGGCTTTTCTTTTGTGCATATGTTTCTACCCCAGCCTTGTAAACCGTTGGCTTGTGGATTTGTTTACAGCACACAGAGCTGACTGTAAACAGGTAAGAGGCTGTGTGTCTCAGACTGCACTGAAAGCCCCCAATTCAGATGTGCATTCCTAATTTTCAATGCTTCTAAAACCCAAATATTATCAGCATATCACACATGTCTCAGTTGGAAAACGCTTCATTCGTAATGAGGTGAAAATTCATAAAATCCAAACAGAATATCCTGTTTATGTTATCTGAATCAAATTCTGAATCTTTTCATAATAAAATTATAGTGAAGAATAAGTGCCCATGTAGTCATTGTCACTGTTAAGTTTATTATTGCTTAAGCTTTCTCTCTTTATGTCTTTTTTGTTTGTCACTTGTCTCCCTTTTAAAAATATCAGTCATTCAATCAATTCACTAAGCTGGATGCTAACGTTGAAACTGTAATATAACATGTATATGTGTAATATGTTACTGAATAACAGAAAAAGCAAATTGTGTTTGATTCTGTTACACCAAATTGTCTAGTGTTAATATGAGGTGGCTTTGTGCTGGTATAAGTGGTTAATGGGCTATTTGTCCTAAAGTTACAACACAATAACTAAGTTACAACAGATCCCACAACGGCACGCACAGTTCAGCTAATGTTGCCAGTGTGCTGACTTTTAATTTTATTTGCACCCTTTTTTGAGTTTTTAAAAACTACCAGCACCATGGAGCAATGATTTGGTGAGCATATCAGTGGTTTGTCAAATTACTGGCGTTAGTGAGGCACTAAGATAGACAGCAAAATGCCATTAAAAGCAAGAAAAAATGCAGGATTTCAAATTCTTTCCCATGAGGAATGAAATTAATTTAGCACAAGAGCTGAAGGATGTACGCAATATGTTTTGGCTCAAGAATGGAGAATGGTAAGAATAGATAAGGAATGGAAAGGTCTGGAAAAAGAAAGTGCTGTCAACTTCACACTGAAAGCATTGATCAACAATACTGTACAGCTACAGCTGAAGTAGAAGTAAGCAGTGATTTCATGGTGCTCAAGAGCTCTAAGTAAGTTATTCAATCTTTTATAAAGTCTCTAACAGTCTTCGTGTTGTCAATAGATAGTTAGCTCCGATTGCCCTTGTAAATAGTATTGTTTTTTTCTACTAACAAAATTGCCCCGCATTAAAAGAGCTTATTAACTCTATTACCTGTGATCACCAATAATGAATCTCCAGTAATTGTATCTTATCAAGGCCAGACTCAATGCAATAAAGCTTCATGCTACAAAATACCAGTCTAATTAAACTGAAAAAAATCAATGCAGTAGATGAAGTCCAAATAATTGTGGCGAGAGGGCAAATAAAGGAACAAATTAACCAGAAATAGTGAATGATTTTCGTTAATGTTGTTAAATTTATTCAAAGATGGGAAGAAAATCTAAATTCACACCATAGTCACAATGGTTTGTGGAGAGAGAATCCCTCAACCTGTCTTCATCACTGACTCACGCTTGCTGTGTTCATGTTAGCTGTCACTATGTTGCAAGTAAACATGCTTTGCGAAGCCACCAGACTCAATGATCCCTAAATGCTGTGATAGAGATTGAAATCATGAAACAAGCAGCATCAACCGCTCGGTTAAAAGCAGCAGACTGTACAAGAGATGGCTGAAATGGCATTTCAGTTATAGCACACATTTTATATGTTCATATCAGATGGAGGGAAAACTGTGCACTTTATCAACACATATTGGATGAATCTCATGTGAGCCAGTATAGGTAAGGTCTGATGCAAAGCATAAACATGGCCTGCATATGTTACATAGAGAAAAATACTAATAATACCTGCACAATGTAATGTAAATAAAATCAGCCATATAGTTTTAAAGGGAGAAAAAAATCAATTGAAATTACATAAAGTAGCTTGACAGCCCTTTGACGGGAATTTTAAAGACAGAGATTATGATGTTAGTACAACATTATGAGCAAAAAAAGGAAGATATACATATATTTTATAGTTGCTCTATAGCTCTCACATCAGGAAGCCTGTTTTCCCTTCGTCACCCTCTGTTACTAATTGAGCAAACACCATTCTCAACACTTCAGCAGAGACGTGTTGGAGAGGCCCACTAATCCTCAAGTGCAAATCAGCACTAGCGCTTGCTGCTTTTAGCTAATGAAGAGAAGGAGGAGGGCTGATGAGAGGGAGAGACGGACTAACGCAGAGAAGAGAGGACAGCTTTTCATTCTGAATGTTTGAGAGTTTGCTCCCGTGTGCATGCCACTGCCCCTGCTGTTGTTTAAGAGAAGCAGAAGAAGAGGCGTGACTCTTGTCATCATCTCTAGTATTAGTGGGTACTGCATGTTGAATTACAGCTATAAGCAGTGTACTTGTATGTGAGAACTCATACTAGTGTTGTTGGCTCACAGACATAAGAGAACTCAATACTGTTTATCTCCCTGATACTGGCAGGCTTTTTGTTTTGTTTGGAAGTGAACCATATCATGTTGCATGAGGAAGGAAAGTGGAGTAGTAATTTTCCACTGGTGAAGTACAATGGATATTATTATGTATGGAGAAGGAAAAGGGAATAGGCACCACTAGTGTGCTAATATGCAAGATATCTGTGAACAAGATGTGTACTGTGTCAGCACAGACAAAAAGCAATAAGCCATTTTTATTTTATAGTTTTCATAGAGAGGACAGTGAGGAGGGTAATATTTGTGTGGAATGAAACTAAATACAGGGCACGCCTTCCATTTTTTTTTTCACCATATGCAATAAGTTTAAAGCTGCAACTCACCTATAACGCCGCCATCTCTGCAATGATCTCTCATCCTTTGCATCGCCGCCTCACCACGCTGCCTTTGATTTCAAGAGCTGAACTATTCTGCAACATTTGTTGATGTGGTTCTGCAAGTAAATGCTGCAGAATTGTGCTCCTCTTGGAATTGTTCTTCTTCGCTGACCACCGGGGGAGGAATCCACCATCATCGGCTATACGCTTCAAAACGCCAAAGAGTGTCATTTACCAAAACATACTACAGACACACAGTCAGATTAGGATAAAGCAAGAGGCTATGGTGTTGAATGAGATGTTAAGATTTCTAAACCAACATCCCTATCAGCCTATCTCTTAATCTCAAACATTACATACATTACGTGAGCTCAGTTTTCACTGCACGATTTAAGTCTGGGGATTTATAGATTGTATAAACCATTAGAAACAAGCAGCAAGGATTATAAAATGAGGCATGTTTGCAGTAGAGAGATGGGGAGTGAAAGTATGCCCCCATTAAATGAAGCATGGTTTTAAGGCTATTTACAGTAACATTATTCAAAACCTGATGTGGTAAATAGTATGAGAGAGAGTATTTTAGTGTGAGGAGAGCATGCACCTCGCACTGGTTGCACTTTGAAATGTTCATGTGTTGATGCATGACTGAGAAATTTGTACAGCTCTATTGGAAATATCTTAAGTGAATGTGTTACATTGCAGAAGTTAGCTGGTCGTGTTTTTCATCTTATACCCAGACAAAAATGTCATTATTGGTCATATCTGCATTAACAATCTACTACTAAATTCATACATGGCACTTACTTTATAAGTACGGGCAAAGATTGTGTATGGTTACGGTGTATGTGTATGGTATGATTAAGGATGGAAAATAAGTGTGGTTAAAGTTAAAACAATTGTGGAACGTAAAGGCCAAAACACTTTCTGCATGGACTTTGAAATGTTGGCATTAGAAGCAAATCATTGCATGTGTAATTGTCTACTATGGATGTGATTCTGGGGAATACTGGCCTGAAAAGCTTCCACATAAGTTAAACTTACTTGAGTTAGACTCAAGACCCTCACAAACTATTTTGTTTTCAGATATCTGAAGGAAAAACAATGACGACATGGGTGAAACCAGCAAATTGTTCAGCTACCTTCAACAAAATGGCCACCGCTTAGCTAACCACCTAACCAACCAAGAAAGGCAAACTGAGAAGTTCCAGTATCAGGCAGTACAGTGTAGATAGTAGAGAGATAGACAGGCACAGGCAGACAGACAGGTCGACTCCCTACATGCCTGCCAGTTGACCTGGTGGTGTTAAGGTCCAGTGAGTATGAAGTAGCAGGCCTCAACAACCAATCTGCTGCCTCGGGGTCTCAAGGCCCGGCAGGCTTGAAGATGTTTTGGATGACTTCCAGATCTCATTAACCTTGGGCTCAAGGCCTAGAGTCAGATCAGAGCCCCAAAGGCCAGTGGGTCAGGATGCTATTCACTCATCCACTGCTCAGCTCAAGTCTACTTGCCTCAGAAATGTGTACAGTATCATTTCCAAACCACACGCATTGCTACTGTTATGTGTCAAACAGAAGAACATTAACATAAATAATAATAATGATATTAATAATAAAACATTTTAATAATTGTTAAATGCCTTCATAACATAAAGTGTGTACATAGTTGAAATAGACGATAACATGACTATACCTTATGTTATGCAAACACAGCTTGAAGTCAGACAACAGTTTTCTAAGTCGGTATGTCTCCTGAGACATTATTCCCACTTGGCAGCTGCAGTTTCCACATGTTTATTCTAAATGTGTGTTGTCAGGCTCTGGTGTCTAACAGGCAAACATGCAGTACAATATGTTGTCTGAGTATCAATACAGCATTAATGCAGTTGATGTTATACATTTGCTAAACCATGTGAGAGAATACAAGTAACTGTGTTAATTGCTTTTGTACCGTTTATAATTATAATTCCTTCAGATATAATAATGAAATAAATATATCTGTGCTTACTCATACCGCTTTTCAAATAAGACATCTCACTGCATTACAAAGGTTCATAACAGCTTTATTTGTTGCCTTACGTGTACGTTTCACATTAGTTGATTCAGTCTAAATATGGCTTCGCAGAAAATGGTACCCATATCTGAGAAACTTCTATGGCCCATAGGCTGATGAAAGTGTTACAAAAGAGTTTCATTGCTGTCGCCCACAAGCACCGACACAAAACACACACTGCCCTGCTGCCTCCTCCCACTGTGCTGTTTTTTTTATAGCTCTCATGTTCACAAGTCACCAGACCATTAGCAACCTAACGTGCAAACTCCAACCAATACAGATTTAATCTTATTTACTTATTTATTTAATCTTATTTACTTCATAGCAGGGAAAATAACAGAGGCTTATTGTAATAAATGCAGCAGTAGTCATACAGTTCACATAACTTCTTGCATGCTGAAGAGAAAATCATTGTCCTTGATGGACCACCGGTGAAGACTTGGGCGTTAAGGCCATACTTGTCTTTTTTCCAGTCAAAATCTCCAGGCTTCATTCACATTTGACAAGCTGTCAAGTTCAGTTCAATGTGCTGTTTGTCACTGCTCTCGCCATGTGTCACTGCAGTTTGTGTGTGTGTGCCAACATGTGTGCGCTAACCTCCTTGCCACCATGTGTGTGTCCATCCTCGGGTGATGCATGGTCAGCCATGGTACAGCACCACTGTGGCCTTGGAGTAGAGCCTGGCCAGACAGATTGCAGCAGGACGCCGTGAGGTTCGAAAAGGAACATCCCCTCAGTTCACCGAAGGTCGGACGGAGGCATCATTAGGTTGACAGAGTCTAAAACATGGTCTAGTCGGGTGGGGGGAGTTGACTGACGGTTTTTGACTCAAGGACACGCCAGTATCAGAGGTTAATGACAAAGGCAGCCTTGGTACGCCATAGGGGGTGCCACTTATCATACTGATACAGATAGCCTCTGTGTGTATCTGTGTGTGTGTGTGTGCTGCATGCGTGTGTGTATGTCAAGGCCGTTACCAGTCTGAATATTTTTGAATTCAAGTCGTCTGTGCCATCGATACTCAGCATTTATAATTTTTAACATCATGAATAGTTTCTATCTTACTTGGTGATAAGATGTTCTGTTGAAAATGAAGATAACAAAGAAACAAAAGTCCTGTATAGAGTCTGATCAATGCATCGTATACAACCTGAATGCTATATTGGGTGCCCATATTCAACTGCATAATGTTGGTCAACAACACAATAAATATGTACTCTAACACACTTCAACAAATAACCCTCATGAAGGGAAACAGCACTAAAGAACCATGTTGGCACGCGCAGTATGTGTGTGTGTGTGTGTGTGTCTCCGTCTGTGTCTGTTAACCTCTTTGCCTCCGTCCTAATTGTCCCCATTTGATCAGAGCAGTCGTGGTTTCAGGCGCTTCCTTGTCCTCCCTACAGCTCCATTTATCACAGGCAGCAATGGAGACACACAAAGGCACTCTGTGCTTCAAGGTGAATCCCTTCAAATGGCTCAGCTTGTGTTACCTTGTTAAATCGATGTGCTTGGTGACAACCGGCAGCAATGGAAATCTTACCAGGCAGGCACCTTTTGCACGTCCCAGTGACACGGAAGTGCTTTAGAGGTTGATAAAATGCTATTAGAAAACCACTGCAGTCTGTCCCAGACTTTTGTAAACTCTTTAAAGCTTGCAGTTCTTTTTTTTTTTAAATGGGGGAGTCTGTTTTTATGTTTTGTTTATGCCCGAGTCTGTTTATGTTTCACTCTGAAGCATAATTTATCAGTCAAAGACACAGTGGGGCAGACATTTACATCAATTTACTTTAAAGTATTTACAGAAGGGAGTTTGAGTGCTTCCCTTCCTATGTCCTATTGCCTAGGAAAGGAGACATTACACATTTTCATTGTACAGCAGTGTAGAACCCACTGTGTGCATGTTCTTTGGCAAATCAGTCTGTGAATTTTAATGCTCAAAATGTTGAGTTCGATAGCAATACATGTGTATTGTGCGAATGCGAAACCAGCAGAAAGCCTCTTCATTACACGCTTTCATACACAGGCGTCCTGGAATAAGTTCAGCAGTTAGTGCTGGATTAAAACAAAAGCAGCCTCATTTTGGAAACATTTTCCATGCACCAAACCAAGGTGTTTAAAAACACTCTCTGTGTGTAGAAAGATACACGGATTTATAGCTTTAGACATGTTTTTTCTAAAATATGAAATATGTTCTTAATAGCTAAGCTTAGTCGATACAACCAACGCTTCCTCTAACTTTTTATGTTTTTCATGTATTTTAACAAGGTTTTTTTCTACTCAAGTTTATTGCTTTACGGATAAATACAGTTTGTCTGCTTAGTGCAGTTTTGTGACATTGTGAATAGATCTCTTTCACTGCAGACTTGTCATGGTATGAAAAGCACCGGTGTTACAAATAACACTAATGATGTCTCAGTTCTATTCAAATGTCCCAGTTAGCTGCGATGGTGTGACAGTCCCTGAAACCAGGACCCTGAAACTAAAGCTTCTAAATGGAATTTACCCATCACTCATGTTATTATTTACAAGACTACATTCAGTGGTAACGTGCACCGATGGAAGACAACACGTCTCTCTGAATGTTTTTTTCTTCTAAACTTCAGAGCTCCGCTCACATTGTTGTGAAAGAACAAAATCAGGTCTGTTTTCTCTGTTTGTCTTCTTTGCAACAAAGCTGGAGTAAGTTAAAAAATGCAGTCTGCAGTCTTCATTCCTGTCTGTGAGGCACAATCACTTCTGCTGTTGACTTTTTGTGTTCTCTGTGTAAAATTGTAGAGTGTGTGTTCATCACGATGGGTTTTAACATCACATGCCGTCTCTGCCGTTACTGTAAATAGCCTGCTGAGGAATGAGACACGCTATGCATTTGCACACTAAAAAAAATAAGATTCCAATCTTTCATATGCATGCTTTATATTTAGATAATTGTATGTACAGTAGATATTTGACATATCCATGGTACACCTACACAGTCGCTTTCACTGTCGCTAATAAGCCTCTGTGCAGGAGCGTGTTGCTGTGTGCAGACTGCTTCATTCACAGTGTTACAGATCTGTAATTATTATTGTTATTAATTATTATTATTATTAATCTGTTATTTGTATTTTTAATGTCTTACTTAGTTTTTTTTTTCTTTTTCCTTTTTTCTTTTTTTTTTTTTAGTAATAAGCCTTTTCCACAATAGATTTGTCATACCAGGAAAAGCGCAGGTGTTGCTAATAACATTAACAACTGTTCTGTTCAAGTGTCCCAGTAAGCCAGCTATTAGGCCATCACTCATTTTATTACGCCTGTGCTTTTCCTACTGTGACATGTCAAAATGTCTTCTGATTAAAAGGCTTATTTCACTGTGGGTTTTGGTAGGCATGTTGAATGGTGTTTTTTTAGCAGCTTACAAAATGTTTTTGACACACATTAAATATTCACATTGTTTGAATTTAATTGAGATGAGTTTTGTTAGCCTTTTGTAGGCATTGTCTTCTTTGCAGTGTTTAATATTTCTCCGATACCATGATTTTTTATTGAAATTTGGAAATGTTGAAACCCAAAATTAAAGTTACTCATACTCTCTTTCCACTGGAATCTCTTCTTCTGATTTAGAAATACAACCCTCAAAGAAGTCAGACTAATAGGTTTTTATATGATTCATCAAGTGAGCTACATGTGTTTATGCTTTCTGTCAAAGAGCCTTTCTGTTTCCACAGCTTTAATTAATAATCAAGAGCTACACACCAGTATTAAATTGGGTAGTATCAATATCCTCAGGATCAACCCCGGATATATTTGGATTTATGTGCTGAAAGTGTTTTAGTTGAAAAAATGTAATTAATTCTTGAAAAATCATTTGCATTAAAGTAAGAAAGTCATTAATATGTGTCTTTGTGTGTCCATTATGCTTAAACTCAAACTTTTTAACACTCAGAGTAAAAGTTTTTTGAAGCCACAGCAGATGGTCTCATTATATTTTGTGCACCTTGCTGCATCAATTTCCATATGTGAAAGTGAAACTGATTATCATCAATCTGTTAACAGTCCATACCACAAAATTTCTGATAAACACCAGACATACTTGGAAGAGCTGATTATGCGCAATTTATGATTATTGAGAGACACCAAGCAACTCCTGAGCCTCATGTTGACTTTGTTATAGTTCTCCTGGTATGGATTTGTCCCCCTTTTGGTCCTCATGCAACAGGAAACATAAGAATATGTGATTTTCTTTCTTTCTGTGACGTTTTTACCTGTGCACCCACAGCATGTCCCGGCTCTGCTCTCACACCCTGTCTTTCTGTCACCCTCAGCATGCCACCCAGGTTTCTACAAGGCGTATGCAGGAAACATAAAGTGTTCAAAGTGCCCACCGCATAGTTTCAGCTATGGAGAAGGGGCAGCTATCTGCCGCTGTGAGAAGGGCTTCTTCAGGGCTGAGAAAGACCCTCCAACTATGGCTTGTACACGTGAGTATACCAGCAAACAAGACCTGATTACTTATTTGGCGTAAAACCACGTCGATGTTCAGGGCTTTTAATCACTCTTTTTTTAAATGTGATCAGAGTCATGGAAGAACTTTCACTGCCATCACTGCAACTTTAATTGTCAAGTCTCAAGAGATTTCTGTTCTTGCGTCTGCCTGACAGTCTGTGTAAGTTATTGCTTTGTCTCTAGAGCTGGTGGATTACTCCAGTGGTCTCTCAGAATTTGACGCTGCTGTAAATCCAGTCTCGTCTCCAGGACTTATCTGGTGTGAAACTGTACATTAGAGAGTCTCTGGATGAATTACATGGCTTTTGTTCGGCTGCCTCGTCTTCATTGATGATTCACTGACTGTCATTACGACTTCATATTTGCATTAAATTACAGTTTAACCGGACTAATTCTCCTTTAATTAAAAAGCCATTTAGCTGTCACTGAGATAGACTGGGGCCACATCTGAGAGCTCTACAGGGTGGAAGAGCGTATTTGTCTTTTACAGCAAGACAAAGCCAAGTCATTGTGAAGAAGCTGTGGGTTTACAGTTGCCTGCTAGATGCACTGTTTGCAGAGGAAATCTTTAGAAAGGCTTCATCTAATGTTTTCATCTCTAAATTTAGACTCAGATGATGCAACATCTTCCCCAAGGGCGTCCAGTGCAAAGTTAGTGTAATAAACTTTAGTTGTCAAAGGTTTTAAGGTAGCGTGAGGTTGCTGGCACCTTTGATAACCAAACCTAGTGATGTGTCAGAGAGAAGAAAATATACACAATACAGACAGATAAACATATAGTACAAAAAAGCCAGCACCAGGATTACCTCTTAATGAACAGGAGGTATCCAAAGCAACATTTACTGCAGCCACAGCAAAAGTAGACAACCCATGCAGCAAGGGCACTGACTGTTTCCTGTTACCTATCTAACTTATGGAGGTGTCCAGCCGCACCTGCCAGCACAGGAGCGAATCCCCTGCTGTGCTGTCCACACTGCCGGCAGTGCCACAAGTTGCAGATAGCACCCTTTTCATTTCTGTGCCACAGTCATGGACCAAAGCAGCTCGGTCCGTCTCATACACCGACCGTCCATTCAATTCACACTCCTCCTCCAGCGTGATCCTCTGTACCCTCTGACATACATGAGCGCCATCAGTCATTGTGTCTCTCAGGTATGAGGGAATTCTTTCCACAGGGAGATGAAGACCCTCCCCCACATTTTCTCACTACACGTCTTCCTGCCCTGAGAGAAGAGGGGGTTTTCCTCCAGTTAGCATGACAAATCATAGTCCTGTGAGCCCTCCTTTTGAGCACCAGTGTTGGTCCTCTAGTGTCCATTTCTTTACTGTAACCATCTGGTACCAGAATACCCACTATTTCTTTAGCGATCACCTCCCCTGGATGCTCAAGAATTTGGACCCTGTAATGGCCACACTGCTCCGTGATCACACCTATGCCCTGTAGGCTGTAGCAGGTGTAGCAGGTTGTGACTGTGCTAGTCTCTAATATCTAAAGTCACTAGTCTAGTGACTTTAGACTTTAGACTAGTTTTACCTCTGAAGTATAGATGTATGCTATAGACATGAGACCAATAAATATGCTGATACCATCTTAATTATTAGTATTTATATATAATTGGTACTTTTCGATCTTAGATTTGTTTGGAAGTGAAATATCTATGCCCATTTTAGACATGTAGACACCAGGCTCAACACACAACATTGGGGATTTTCTGTGTTTTGTTTGAGGATTCTCCAACACTTGCTGTTCGTGGGTGAACTGAATCTTCCAGGGAGAAGCACATTTAAAGGTCACTTTTGCTCCCAGTACAAGAATACACTGTGTACAAAAGGCTTGTGGGGGTGTTATAACACAGCAAATCGAGAGGTGTAGACTACCAAATCTATCCTAACAAGCTGTGAGTTCTGTGTTTACTCACATAATGCAGTCTAATCAGGAGCTTGTAGGCCAGAGCATAAACAATGTGTGTGATGTCTAAGTAAAAAAAAAAAAAAGAAGAAGAAATGGAGATTAAAGACTGAAGGCCTGAGTGGAAGACAAAGGTAGAGAGCAAGAAAGAGAGGATGTCACAGGAGGGGAGATAAAGGTGGAGAGAAAGTGTAAAGGCTAGATGGAGAAGACAGTGAAGAGAGGAAGGGAGGAGGGTGCTGATACCAATCTCCCCCTAGAGGAGAATAGAAGCTGATTGATGGCGGTGGGGTTGCTCTGCAGGAGGGGAGGTGGGTGGATTCTCCTCGATGGAGAGAATAGAGGAGGTGAGATAATGGCCGATAGAGGCAAGGGGAGATAAAGAGAGAGAGAGTGAGAGAGAGAGAATGGACATAACGCTGACAGGAGTGGAGGAGGAGTAGGAGGAGCTTTCCTGTCTGCTGAGATTTTTTAGCAAAGGTAGGGAGGGAGAGCGATGGAGGGACGGTGAAGGAGAGGGAAATATCCCATTGTCTAGGCAGACAGTGAGCTTGGCAGGACGAGAGTGTTCAAATCCCTCAGGCCTTTTAACTCCACCCTGTTGACAGCTGGCTGCCTGCAACGGCACAATACTGGCCCTGACACACAAACACACGCATCCAGAGAGCACAAAAATACCTCAACGAGGTGAAATGTGAAGAAGGTGAAATAACTTAGAATGTTTACTGCACAGGAGGGGAATATATTAGGAGTCCTGTGGTACAGCAGTAATGTGTAATACTTAACCTTAATAATTGTATACTGTGTTGTACCTGTGTGAAATACTTTGGAGGATCATTTAAATGTAGATTAACTTACTTAGACTATGTATAGATTCTTTAAAATTCAGTCTAGTAGCTACGGTGTACCTCAGGGGTCAATGTTGGGCTCTTAACTTTTCTTCTTCGGTGTATTTTTTGTGTGTGTTTCCTCTTATTTTCTTGAAATACCCCATTGTTTTGTAAGTTCAGAAATATTGCGACATCTGCCACCAGCAGTTAAACAACAACAACATCCACGGTTAAGTAATTTTCAATTGAAGTTTGTAAAAGACTTAAGCAATTGAATCCATTGATGAAGATAGAGCATCTTCATGAAGCAGGGACAGGAGATAGTACTGGATCTCCCTGGTAGTAGAGTAAAGCCAGCTAGTGGTGATGGAAGCTTATGGTTGGTTGAGAAGGTGTTATGTTGTACAATAGTAGGTCCAAAGGGCAGGATGGAGAATTTTATTGACATTTAAAAACAGCACCAAGCGACCAACTTGATCATTCAGATATGGTGAAAGATCAACCTCACTGAGCTTTCAACAAAGCTTTGTGTCAAATAACAGCTGTGAGTCTTTTTAAAAGGAACAATAAGAAAAGGAAATGTATAAAATATGACCTCTGTTGCCTACCAACAACCAGACATGACTGCTCATAAGGTGTGTAATAAATCTGTTTAAATGACACACAGTATGTTCTTATCAAAACACTGGCTAAAATATTTTAATATTACCTGATAACTAATTTATCTTCCTCTGACAGGCCCCCCTTCACCTCCCCGCAACTTGATGTTCAACCTGAATGACACCTGTCTGATGCTGGAGTGGTCACCGCCCAGTGACACCGGGGGCCGCCGCGATCTCACCTACAATGTTCTGTGCAAACGCTGTGGCCCCGAGCCCGACCATTGCCAGCTCTGTGAGGAGGATCTCCGCTTCCTGCCACGACCGCTAGGCCTGACCAACGCCACTGTCACTGTCATGGACTTCTCAGCACACGCCAACTACACGTTTGAGATCGAGTCCCTCAATGGTGTGTCAGACATGAGCTCCTTCCCTCGTCAGGTAGCCATCATAACCGTCAGCACCGATCAGGGTGGTGAGTATGTATTATTTAAATTTAACTTGCTGTTTGGGGCTAATACCTACGTTCCTATCATTAATTAGATTTTTTTAAGATTTGATCGAAGTGAGGCCATGAGCCAGGAAACAGACCATTATTTTTGGCGGGATTATGGCCACCATATGGCAAAAGCATTTCATGTGTGATTTCATGACTCATGAACCCTGAAGGATAATTTTTTTTCATATTACCATAGTGCTGTGGTTTAACTAGTGCGTAGTTAGACGACAGAACTATTAAGAGACCGTTGCATATTTTTAAAGGTGCCCTGGAGAGTTTGTGACCATTAGAAGCGCTATGGAGCATTACTTTTAAGAGACTGGGTGGCTGTTTTATTTTATTTTATTTTGCATACATGCGGGTGACACAGTACAAATTTTTGCCAATGGTTTCACATGATTCCACAGATGAACGGTGATAGCGGTGCAGTAATGCACCAGGAAGCACAGCAATGTAGATTTACACTGCCTCTAACAAGTAAACATGGATGCAAATGCTTTAAACATGTTGGATGGGTCTTAAGGATACAAACACTGCATATAATCACAAACTAACACGGTAACTCCACAATGCACATTTTATTTTTTTATTTTTCACTTTGATTCATTACTTGCTAAACTTTTCTAATGGACGTAAACATTTTTTTATTATCACTTTTTTTAAGATTACATTTAATGTTCCTGTAATTAGTTGCCACATTCATGTACCATAGGCACACAATAAATCAACACAGAAGCATTGAATTCCATCAGCTTTGGAGTACAGGTGTACTCACATCTACCTGCTGTGGTGATTCTTATAACTTATAGCTTATATAACTTCTACAACATGTCACATACAGATGGCAAAAAGTTGGTCGCTGGTCATGAGTCTCACTTCTGTGGATTTTTCCAAACTTCATCTTGTAACCCTTATTTCAAGACAAGTGTTATTTTATGATATAAATGTAGATGATAAACTTAATATTTGCTATTCATGAAATAACTGATTCACTGGATTACATGGTGCACTTGGTAGATATGGACAGGCCTTAAGCTGACTAAGACTAACATTACAGTACATTAATGTTTCTTTAATATTTTTATATTTCTGTCCTTAACTGCTGCTGTAAATGTTGGCAGCAGTCTAAGAAGAGGTTGTCTCTACCAACCTACTTGCTTAGAATACATTTTTTTATGCTGAAAGGCCCATATTGCCTCTGGGACATTGGTTGGTGTATAGAACACTTATGCTTTTAATTTGTGATTTACAAACACTGTGTTTTCTGTTTTCTGCCTCCTCCCTTGACTATCCTCTTTCCTATTTTCTATTCATTGTTGTTCCTCCTCCTCTCTCTCTCTCCAGTTCCCTGTTTCCAAACATGTTTATTTTTTATTTCTTCTTTTGTTCTCTCCACTGTTCTTTCTCCCATCCCTCCATCCTTGTGTTGCTGTGGGAGTCTGGGGGAAATACATTTTCTCATGCAGCCAAAACACATTAAATGCATTATTCTATGTCACTGGGGACAGCTCTAGCCTTTACAGGTAACTCAATGTTACACGCAGCCTTTTTATTTCATTAGGATGCCCAGTTTAGCACATAGTCATGGCAGGTCCCCAAGCTGTACACAAGACCCATTTTATCACTAACATACCCAGCTGCAGCTATTTAAAACACTCAAGGGAAGAGGCAGATTCCTGGACATCAGCCAATGATAAAGAGCCTGATGATGTATTTTACAGAAACTAGAGTTTGGTTCGTGTCATTTATTTAGCATTTCATGGAAGTTATCAATGACATAGTTGGTTATAATTGTACAGTATGCAATTCAGCCAATGTGCTGATGGCCCTGGTTTGTTTTCAAAGTGCCTGTGATAATTTCACAGCATCTTTGTCCTACGTCTTGTGATAGATGGCCAGTGGTGGTTTCAGATCCTTTGCTGAAGTATTCGTATCATGGTTTAAACATAGAGTTGTAGAGTTGTGTTAGTAGACTACTAATCGTACTGACAATAATTGACTGACAATAATTTCCCTCAACGCTCTCCACCACATGCTTGTTGCTAAGATTGTTCAGAACCAATGAAAGCTCCTGTACACTCGACACTTCCTGTGCATATCAAACTACTTCCTGTATGCAGATTTGTTCTTGTACTAGCATCATCAAGAGTCAGTGCTTGTTAGACTGTGGGTACTATTCTGCCTGTCTCGGCATAGGCTTAGCTTCAAATGTGCTAGCGAGCTACCATTTCTTATTTCTGCTTCACACATGTGTTTTGAGTAATACTCATCCTTCACATTTCCAGCATTGTGTTTTTAAGTATTTTACACAACATAGAGTCTAACTTTTTGTTTTCACACTTCAGCTAGGCGCTAATTTCAAAGGATTTGTTACTTAGGTAAGGATTAACATGTATATAAGCTCTGCTGTTGTTTCTGTTGGGTATGGAGGAAGATGACTCACGCACACAAATTGCCCACACAGTGTAATTTACTACTGTCGAAAAATTATTGTTTCTAGTTTTTGATATTATTACTTTTTTTCCAATGGAGCTTCACTTATTATTGTTTACTGTTAAAGTTTTCCCTCATCAGCCATTTAAACTCCAGCTCACAGCTTTTGGTGTGAAATGTATGTAAGGAGCTTCTTTTATAAAATAATGTACTGCAAAATCCATTCATCTTAACAAATAATTTGGCCTTGTGCATGCAGCAGCTGCAAGCAATAACTGCTGTGACACAGCGTATAGAGTTGCCACCAGCAGAAGGAGGGCTGGAGGTACAGGTCATAATGTGACCACTTAAACTGGCACGTTGGCAGTCCTGCCCATAAACATTTGCACGTTGCCACCATGGACCTCAAACTTCAGCGGAAAGCAAACCTTAAAATCTGTCTTAACCCAAGCTTCATGTTGCAAATCATCATTGGTTACAACACAGAGATCAAACAGCAGTCTGAGCAGACAAAGAGGCCACAGTGTCAAAGAGTATCATCCAACTGATTGCGGCAACTTCAACCTCTCCTAGCTAGGACGAATTTAGTGTTCATTTTTCAGGAGGTTTATACCTGGTACCAAATAATTTGTAGAACTCACTACAGTTAATGGAGCTGGTGACTAAAACTGATAAAAAAAAACACTGAATAAAGCAGATCAGTATTAGAATTCTGTGTTTCTGTGATGCTGGGAGTTTCCTCAGCTTGTTTCCTTGATATCTTAATATCCAGATGTCTGATGATGTTTCATTTAGGTAAAATCTGTAGTTTAAAGCAACCAAGCACCAAAATGTGGATGAAGGGTTGCTTGATAAACTTGGCAACAGTGGCAATGCATATGCGAAGGGGATAGTTGCAATAGTAGCTGACAGCAAAATGAAACCAATAACTGATGTTATGTTGAATAAAATAATAGATATGACAGTTTGACATTTGTTTGAAACATTGTTGGTAAAGTGAGAAAAGAAGTCATCAAAGACACCTCAAGACAACAAAATTGCATAGCTGGGTAATACAAGTGTACTGTTAACTCAGCCGTGTGGTGCAGTGGCATGGCCATCAGGACAGAACAGTGCCGGGCTTAATCTCATGTTGTTCTAACACTTACAGGTAAAGATACACTCTTCTCTGTCAGGCTTGTTGTTGCACAGTTGCTGGTCTGAACTTAATTACCAGCAAATATAATTGGATAATCCCATGTGATGTACTCATAGACACTCACTCAAATATAGTGGTAACAGACTGGGTCATAGAGTACAATGATACACAGAGCAGTACAGCACTACTGTAGCACTGATCATTCACCTCTCCTCAACAAATCCACATCACTCTGAAACAAAGTGTTACGTTTGTGTAATCTGTAGCGGCACCATGTTACATTTTAAACAAGGGAATATTTGTAAAAGGGCCGTCGGCCAGGCACATTGTTTTAATGAAGAATACCTATAGTCACATTGTCAGCAGTGTGAAAACTGAAGTAGTTTATGAAGTTTAAAGGGTGCATGGAGTCACCATATTCACTTAACTCTGAGATAACCATGCAAACCTTAAGAAAAGGAAAACTTGCATGCTGCAGTGAGTTTTTCTGCGACTCCAGTGATATGCATGCATACAAATACTTTTACACATATGCTTCGCTAGAAACATCCGCCTAAACTGCACTGTGATGGGTTTGTTTGGAAAGGCACAGGAAATTGTAACACCATTAGCATAGCGTTGCCATCAGCAGAATTGAGGCAGCCATGTGAATTTCTGTGTGTTGTGAAGAATATCAAGAGTCCCCTGTAATAATGTACGCTGGCCATAGATAAATTAGACTTAGTCATTAAAATGCAGATGGCCCTTTTGGTAAATGCTTTGTGCCAGTGAGGTTAGTATATGATTTGTTGTGCCTGTGATGGGCTGCTTTGGGAACACAAACACACATACGCGCGCGCACACACACGCAGTGCTGTGCACATGCATGAGGGGCATAGAAAAGCTAAGGCCTGTGATAATTTCCTGTCAGGCATAACCTTTTCAATATTTTGTGATTCATACAGTGAAGCTCATCTGATGTATGCACAAGCATCAGTCTTTATAACACACACACATGCGCTGAGATTCTGTGTGTGAAGAATTAAAAAGCATAAGGATTAACAGCAGGGGAGTGTCTTGGCCTGAAGAAAAATCCCCTTATATTTGGAGAAAGAGAGAAAGAGTCGGGGGAAATTATGTGTGCATTTTCAGTTCTTGAAGTCAGCACCAGGTACGTGGCACTGGCGTGATCTGGCAGACTTATAAGTTTACTGTGAGCTTTAAAGACGGGAAGCTTCACATCCACCAGAAGGGTTTTGGTTTTTTTTTACCACCTAGAAGAAAATGAAAATGAAGCCAGACATGAAAATTATACACCGCACACTGAGACGACTTTACTATGAATTTATTAGAACCGAACAACTCATTATGCCTGTAGCTTCTTCATGTTCTCTCAATAAATTATAAAAACTCTCACATTTGTAATAAATGTGACACATGGGTCATGTGATCAATTATCAATGTCTATTTTTCAAAGGTGAATAACTACATACAGTGGTACCTTGACTTACGAGTTTAATTCGTTCCGTGACGGAGCTCGTAACTCAAATTACTCGTATGTCAAATCAATTTTTTTTCAAATGAATTGAAATGCCATTAATCCGTTCTGCCCCCCCCCCCAAAAAAACACCGCAATTTTTTTTTGTTACATGTTTTTGAATAAGAAAAGTGTACTTATAAATAACGAATATTGTATAAAAATAGAATTTACTGAAATAAACTGGTTTTATTAAGTATAATGTACAGCATTTACCTTGGACATCAGACGACTTGAGGATGCTGATGGAGGTGGAGGAGAAAGGCTGAACTGAATAACTGAATCTTATTCGCTGATTTTTGCCCTTTTCGCCACGCTTTCCTCACTTTCATCTGCAGTTGTCTAGATATCGAGTGAGACACGGGATGCTGGGCGGCTGTTACGGCGTTCACTGTAGCGTTCGCTACGCCAACTAGCAGTGGGGTATCTAAAGCTGGCTCATAACCCAAATTTTAGCTCGCAACTCAAAGCAAAAAATCGTCCGAGAGACGGCTCGTATCTCGAAAAACTCATTAGTTGGGACGCTCGTAAGTCAAGGTACCACTGTATTACTTTTTTCAAAAATTCACTCAACAGCCCTAATTATTCTTATATTTTCATATACAACCAAATGTAATTCATTGTAAATCTTACAACTGTAATGTTGAGTTAAAAATATGCAGACTGTGATAATTCGTCTGACCCAAAGTATCATTTACCACGTGTTACTGCTCCTGTAGTTCTCTTGACTGAACTGATGAAGCTACAGGTGAAACATGTCATCTTTACTTCTTATATGTCTGTGACAGACCAGCACCTGACTGTAACTGCTGGCTGTCCGTCAGTAGTTGTGTTCTCTAGAGGCTGAAGTAAAGTTTTCTATGTGCCGCCTTGCTCAAAAGAGGCCTAGGTGCCTGTCCAAAGTAGGTGACTGGGTCAGGAAGAAGCGAAAAGAGCCAGAGGCAGCTGGAGGACAAGAAGCAGTTGGATGACGATGTGGAAGGTTAAGTGAACAGAGGAGAAGTGAAATGAGGGAGTAAGCCTGAGAGGTAAATTGAGAGAGAGGGAGAGAGGGAGAGAGTTTATAAATGTGGAGAGCAGGAGAAGAAGGGACAGAGACAGATGAAGTGACTGAGAAAAAGAAGAGAGTGAAAGAACACAGAAAATGAGAAGCACAGTATGAGAAGATGATTGAGTGAGGAGAGGATTGAAAGAGCAAAGAAGTGGGTGACAGAATGAAAAAGAGGGTAAATTAGCTGACAAGAAATGTGGGCAGAGGATAAAGAGAGTGCGAGGGAAGAGCCTCAGACATACAGAGACATCTGTGCGCTTTTGTTTATGTCTACACTCTGTAAAAACCGAACTTTATAATAACTTTATTTATTTCAACTAAAATAGATAAATAAATATTAAATATTACCGAAACACTGTCGAGTGATATTCAGAGTTGTTAGGTACTTGAGACTTTCACTTCAAGTTAAGTTTCAGTGTCTCTAATTAAGTTGTCTCGATAGTTTGTCACCTCAGGTGCGTGCACATGTGTATGGTTGATTGGTGAGATTAATAAGATTCTCTAAATCAAAACTAATATAAATCATGGTGAAGCTGCTTTATTAAGCAGTGTGTAACATCCCTTTGTGTGCGTCTGTGCTTACGTTCATTGTGAGCTTATACAGCATACAGACGGGGATTTCAGAAGTAATCGCTGGATTTCATAATGCAGGCTCGGAAATAAGTGGCGAGAGGGGGTGGACAGGTGGATGACTGCAGAAAGAAGAGGAAGGGGATGAAGAGGAGGAGAAGGAGAAAATGGCCTAGAAACAGGAGAGTTGCTTTAATCACAGGAAGCAGCTGGGTAATTGTGTATGTCACTGAAAGCAATCAGAGACGGGTTGGCTTCTCAGTTGCAGCGACGCTTCAGAACATTTTTGCAGCAACTTGAGAGACTCTAATCAGACAGTCTTTTGTAGATGAAAAGCCGGTGGGTAAAACTAACAATCTCGCATGTGCATGATGATATGGGATGACATGGAAGGAGTTGGCAAGAGGATTGCTTCTCATTGACTTGGCATTGACTGCAAGTGTCCAGATCATTTTAATTTGTTTCACTCACCTGAAGGCAGATCCATAAACAAAATCAAAGTTGTTGTGGGGTGGGAGTGTATCTATCTGCACATAAACACGGTAAACCATGCATAACTCTGGGAGGTTAATGTGATTATCACTGTAAAAATGAATGAAAGCGCAGAATCAACTCTGTGTACGAATGGTATATAGCTCCTGATGAGTATGTAATTTTTCATGACACTGAGTACTTTGGCTCTAACCATCAGTATCTTTATCATCCTCAACTGTCGCCTACTTTTTGCAGTAAACGTTGCAAACCACCACGCATAATCTGAGACTTCATCAAAATCTAAATTGATTTGAGAATGTGCTTACCTGGCATGCGAGCTCACTACACCGTGCACACACACAGAGGTTGGAGTTAATGGTGTGCAGAACAGGGTGTAGTAATGAAAGATTAAAGAAAAGAGATGATTCGATGGTAAACCAGATGATGCTGGTGCAGAATGCTCAGGGAGGTCACCCATTACAGAAAACCTTATACACGCTCTGAGGCTTATATTGTATTTATCCATATTGTTGAGGTACCATTGCCAAGATGATGTTTAATGTCATTGCAACATCTTCCATTGTAGATCGCTATTGATGGTCAAACACTCATAACGTACATCAAAACGTACATCAGCGTAAATACAAGGTATGGTTAAACATAGTCGAAATGAAATAAAGACACTCTAAAAGCATCGCAGGATGAAACTTTAAAGATGCTAACCTGACAGACTCTCTCTGTAAAATCTGACTCTGGCTCAGCTGACCCGTGTCAGAGCTTACAGAGTAAAAGCATGAATTCTCCTTTGCCCTTCACTTAGACTGAGGCTTTTATCTGGTTCCTACATTTGAACATCAGCAACACATAAAATGCAATCAGAATTCATTCTAAAATGAACATGAACCCAAAATACATCCAGAGACTCATGAGCCTGAGGCTTATCTTCTATATTCTTTAATTTTATGATGAATATTTGTTTATGTCAAAAACCAGCTGGGGCAAGCAATGCTGTTGACTGACATTCCTGTGTGCAGCTTATCTTTTTCTATTTTACATCCTGCTTAACACTGAGTAGAAATAGAATATATAATTTTTGTGGCAATGTATGTTTAGTTCCTCCATAAAGACCTTGTCAAATGGCTGTTGACCCGTCTGGCAGAGCCCTCACTACAAAACTCTTTGTCCACTTTTTGTGCTCCTGGTTTAAGACTGACTCAGTGTGAAGGTACTGTGCTTAAAGCGTAGACATGGCACTGGGTTAATTTTGTCCAGTAACTGGGGGCAGAGAGCCACCCAACAGGGTTGTTTCAACCCAGAAACCCAACAGTAATGTGAAAATAACTCAACACTGGTTTAAAACACATTGGTACTGGTTAGAGTTGACCCAGTATTGTGTCGCTGAGTTGACAGTTATTTCTGTGTCATGATTTATTGATTAATTTGTTGATTAGCTGGCAATTAATTTTATAGTCGACAACTAATAAATCAATCAGCAAACTGTTGCTGCTCTAATTATAACCTGATCTTTTTTAAGTGTGTCTTTCTTGGACAAATAGACACATTTTTCAACATGTGTTGACGTACTGAGAAGGAGAGACAATTATTTAAAAACTGAATCAAAGAAACGGTTTTTGATTGTTTCTTAAGGTTTGCTAATAAACTAAACCCCAGGTGCTGTGAATTTTAATTGAATTTGTTCAGACTGATTCTTTTTTGTGTATTTGTAATAAATGATTTAATTTCATTTTTAATCCAATAAACAGGCATTAATTTTTTTAAATATAAATGTTCTAAAGGTTTAAATCAGAGGGTCTTGGTTTTAAAAGGTTTTTAAATAAATGAATATTGTCACTGGCTGTCAAACACCTATACATGTCAAACCAAATTGCCCAAGTCAGATTCTGTACAGGAAAACCTCTGGCCCACCTTGATCTGCGATGGCCCTCTGCCATGCCCCAAGCCAGCACCAATGTAATTATGCAACAGTGGCTATAAATGAATAGTGAGTATTAAACTCCTGGCCTTCTCAGCCACCGTACCCCTCCCAGGCAGCCCTCTCCCGGCATTGCGCCACGCTCTAACTAACTATGACAAATTAGCCCCACACTTAATTACTAGCCTGGGAAAATCACAATGATGTTTATTAGGCGCGGCATCATAAAGCGGTGTGTCCATGCCCTGAGACCAAAGCGCCGTGCCGGAGAAACACTAATAATAACAACAGCCATACAAATTGGCTGAGTGGAATGACCAGGGACCCTGAGGCACCGGCTGGGCCAGGGTGGGGTGACAGGGGAAGGTGACTTTCTGTGGATGAATCAATACTGTTCTGCGCTGTGCTGCTGCGCTGAGCTCAGGCTACCAATGTGGATCGGCCTGAGATGGCTGGAATCCACTCTGTGTGTGCATGTGTGTGTTTTGTGTCATTTTGTGTGTGTGTATATGTCAGTGGGGTAGATTTAGCTGCGATCCTTACTCCATTATGGGTTAATAGGAAAAAGGAACGGCTGATGAAAAATGCTGAATATATCACATTAGAGGAGAAGTTTTTTTCTCCCTTGACATACAGTTATATGAGCACGTGTATCTTGGGGGTCTTCTGTCTGATAAAGATTAAGAGTGTGTGTGTGTGTGTGAGTGTGTGACCACAGCTGGGCTGGTGGTGGCACTGGCCTTGCAGAGAGAGCGGTCGTAAATAGGGCCTCCATGCTTGCTGGCTTATTAACACTTGATTTATCTGCCTCTCTGTAAGGAATGCACGCCCTTGGCACCTAAGCCCAGAGATCGGCCCCAGGGGGCCCCAATTACCCGGTGCCATGTGTGTATGTGAAGGTGTGTCAAGGCAACAGTTTGCATCGTAGGTGCCGTGGATGCCGTGTGTGTGTGCGCACGTGTCTTATGTTGCTATATACATCAGTGCAACCATTCAGTACCAGGGTCATCTTCATCATCACTCTCCCTCTTTCTCGCCCCCTCTCTCACACACACTTATGCCACCTGTGGAGGGAGATACAGGGAGGAACAATAGGACGGGATAAATTTATTCGACAGCTTTCAGCCTCCACAGTGATTTATCAGTGTGTTTATCCTGCTGATGTGCCTTTATCTTTTTTCCTTTCCTCTTTCCTCCCCTCCTATACTTTTACATAAAGGCCATGTGTATGCGTGTGTATGCATGTGTGTGTGTGTGTGTGTGTTTGAATTTTGTGTAGTCACCAATATAAGCACTGACACTACATGCCATTATACTTTACTGTGTTTAGACAGCTGTGTGGCATTGATTTACTGCATTTAGGGTGAAGTTTAAAGGCCTTATCTCATTTTATTCATAATATTTCGCTTTCTTTCCTCGCGCCTTTCAAGGATACGTTCCCGCTATAATCCTATCTGTAAAATGTCATGTTGATCAAATGTGTTTCTCTTTATCACCCTGTGTCATCTGTTTGTATTGTGAATGCAGTGCAGCAATATTTCTCATATTTTGCACTGAATGCTAATGGTTGGATGCTTTTTTTTATCATCTAGTCATCATTGTAATGTCAATACCATTTGATTATTATAAGTGCTGTGAAGTATAAGGAAAAAGTTTGTAACCTCTATGTAGTTTATTTAATGTTTAAGCATTGTTCTGGTCTATCTTTGCCCACGTACATGTTCTTTCTAATAAACAGTACAAATACAGTCTATTAAATTATTACTGGAGCATAAAATATGAATAACTTTCCTCAAAGTTTATAAGGTGATTCCCTAAATCTGCTATTTCAAAATTATATTATTTTTACCCTCCCAAATGAGAAATAACACAGTTTGTAAAATGGTTTAGATAAAACCATTTAATGATTATATTGTAGTTGAATTTGAACACTATGTTTAGCTTTTATATGGCAGTTCAGTTGGCTATTTGGACTATCAGATATCGTCTGAGTCTACTATGGATTTATTTCACACAGACTTTTTTTTGTACATTTGCACTTTTAATGTGTCGCCATGCACCCTCTTGCCATCACCAAACACCGCAGTATGTGCACACTGTCGGCTCCATACTGGGTCTGCAATACAGTGCTTACAATGATCAGTGAAGTGAAGTGCAAGATGAAAGACTCACATTACCCCATGAAAATGTTACCTGAGGGAAAATGAGTGTATCAACACTTTGCAGCATGAAAGACCTTGGCAGTTTATCACTCCAACAAAAAGTATTATTTCCACAAAGTTAAGAGTTTTACCAAAAAACATTTCTGCGGGTCCCATGCAGCAAACATTTAGAAGTTTTAACACTGGTTTAACACTAAAACAGGAAATGAATTGCGCTGTTTTAATGTGAAGGATATTAAGATATGTGACAAAGATGCATTTAACACACTGTATCTATCTGAAACATGAAATGATGTCATTTTGTCACAAAGGCTGAGAGATTTTACCCATTTGCTCCTCAGGGGTTCCATCATCTTGTAGCTGCACGCCGCCCACACACTCCAGCACTGCTTCCCTCCCATTTTGACCTCCTCACATCTAATTAATTATTTCAAACAAAATAGTTTCAATTATTTCATATTCATCTCATTTCGGACCCATTCAGTGTTTTACTATTAGGAAGAGTTATTATTCCAAAACAAAAACAACCAGATTAATGATTATGTGTGACTCTCACTTTTTTTCATTATGTGTGAAACCAAGAATATCACATCACATATCACCCTCATTTTCTCAGCTGCTCAATACAATGTGTTAATTTGTTAGCAATGTAGTGACGATCCTTTGGCAAATGGTGCAGAAATTTTATCTGCTCTGGTTCGCATCATTGTCACCATTGTGATCCCATCTGATTCCCACAGGCCAGTTGGAGGCTCTGCACTGACAATGGCTGAACACACAAACTTTGCAGCATGTTGATTTAAAATGTCCATATTTGTATCAGTATCCTTTACCCCTTTTCTCACACAGTCAGAGCTCATTATATATTTAGACCAGATAACAGTAACTAATTGTTCTGTTGTACAAATTTCAAATTACATTTTGGCTTATGTCATTTTGTCCAGAAAAACAAACACAACACTGACATATCGTCACATTTTGAGTTTGTATGATGAACTTATTGGCAAACCTTGCACATTTAAACACCCAGCAGATACAGAGTATCATTGTCATCCATTTGGAGTTGTGATTCTGGCCAGATAAGGAGAGCTAGTCCAGTATTCACTCTGCCTTTAGCTGAATTTTTTGGCTCCTTAGCTGCTTCCCTTTGTTTACCAGGGAGTTGATAACTCTGTCTCTGTCTTTGTCTTGTTTAGTTTTTGGAGATTTTAGCCTTTTGAGTGAAAGAAGCTGTAAGCTAACCAAAGAGAGAGTAAAGTATTGGGATATAAAACCAAAACAATGAGCTGAAAAAAGCTATAAAGTGCTGTAGAGTTGACTGGAATGGGGGAGTTGGTTGGTTTACAATGGTCTTTCACATTGTTACATGTTACCCATTGACTATGTGGGACCATTGATAATAGGTGCTGAGAAAACAAGGGTGACAGGAATTCACCACTATGACTTGAATCAAGTTAAAACTAGGGCCCTATGATTGGTAATCTATGCAGTGCTGCTTAGCTTTAGATTATATTAAGAAATAACTTTTCTCAACTCAGCCCAAAAACAGAAGAGGTTACCTTCATTTTTTCCATTTTTCCAATCAAGCTTTCCAAGCACTGTGATTGTAACACTAGAAACTAAAGGGTTTGAAGTGTTCAGTGTAACTACCCTTACACCATTGTTATGGTTTCTCTGTGGTCTTTTCCAGCCCTGTCCAACCCCATCTGAGTAACCTCAGCACCCAGGGGTGACTGATCCCATCACACACACACCCAGTTCCCTACACCGTCTTCCCCACAGTCCTCATCTCTCCATCTTCAGACTCATTCTTTTCTCTGGAACACTGGTGGCGAATATCAAGCAGGTCAGAGCAGGCTTCAGATGTGTTACTGGAAATAAAGCCTTTCTTGCTATTGCTTTGTTCTTCTGTTTATTCCAACATGAAGAACACAGAGGATATTTGCCCACTGTTGTCAGCATTGTGTGTGTACATATGTGTTACAGACTTCTTTTTGAAGTGATGATTAACAGACTAATCATACTAGAACAGAGAGCAGTGTTGTTAGATGAAAGGGAGATGGATGTAAAAATGTGTTGTGTGTGTGTGTGTGAGTGGTTGGGTATTTATTCAGCCTTTTAGGTATACCAGCTTATGCGTATATACAAGTGCAATGCATCACACAACAATATGTTTTCATAAGCATTATTAGTACTATAGCAGATTTGCTGGTACATAGAGAGTACTTATTATTTCTCCAACTTTTATTTTTGCCTCATGTTAACTGAAAACAGTAAAATTGTGGTCTGGAGAACCAAAACAATAAGCGAAAAGACAAAAGAGCTGCTGAGGGGAACTGCAGAGCTGGTAAAATGATTATCTTTGGGCTCATCACTGCAAGCAACCCCCTTCACATACATGTAGTCAAGTGATTCATTGTTAATATAAAATATTGATTGCAGGTGCTTTAACTTTTAAGCCAATATGAGAAAGGAGTCCTTGAAGTGTGATGGATGAAACAGAACAATGTTATCCTGAGCACAGACCAAATAGCGTCTGCATAGAGCCCCATCATATTATCTTGTCTTTGATTTTGTACCGGCGACGTTTGAAGCAGTCAGGGTTGGATCATCATCTGAGTGATGTTTGACAGTCCTTTCACAAACTTCTTCTGCTTACCCAGTAGCATAGTAGCAAAATATTTATTTGCCCTCAACTGCTACAAGGTTTCCCATTCTTGAACTGAGTACAAAAGCAGTGGGTGAATTCACTCATCTGCAAGAGTGCCCGGCTGGCCAACGTGTTAGAACACGAATGGAACTACAACCTCTGTAGTTCATTCCAGCTCCGGACACTTGCTAATGTATATATATATATTCATGTATTCATATATATACATGTCATTGTCATATACATGCATACAGAAAGCCTCTGTGCAGCCTTATGCATATCATGCAACTCGGTTGAATTTTCCAGGAAAACTTTCATTGTTCGTTGATTTACATGTTATTACTGGAATGTATATGTGACAGCCAACCCACACACACACAAACTGTATTGCACCCACCCACCTTGATTTTTAACAAGGATGGAAATATAGCGAATATTTTATAGAATATTTAAATGTGGAGGAGAAAAGATCAACTCTGTGGAAATTCAAACCCACTCATGATACCTCGTCTCCTGCTAATCCTATCCCAAAGACGTGTCAAAGACATGCCATGGTAATGACGTGACAAGTCTTCCTCAAACCTCTCATTACAGTGGATGGATGCAACTACTGAATTATTATCTAGCTCAACGCTGACTTTAAAATGTAGTGATTTATTTGCTGTTTCTATAATAAATGACAAATTTACTTTATCCACTATAGCTTTTAGATTTTATACTTTAGTCAACATTTGAATTCAGTCTTAGTCATAAATACATTTTAATAACTAATTGTTGGCACAAACTAGATTATGTGACTGGGTTTATTTATTTATTTATTTATTTATTTATTTATCAGCCTCAGCTTCATTTCTTTAAGGATATTCTGCAGTAGGGTGTAAATGGATCAGTCTGTCCAAGAACTACTAAACCAAACACTGATTAATGTAACTTACTGTCATTTACTAGTTGACAGCAAATCAAAGGAAGGTCTTTTGCTTTGGAGTAAAAATATATCCCTCTTTGAAGGTGCTCACCCCGGTGTAACCCTGCCCCCTGACTGGACCTCTTTCCCTCCCCCTCTCTTAGTTACTGTCTATCTACTGTATAACTACAGCATCTCTTTCTGTTTTCCACTCTGTAATCATGACAGCCACCTTTTGAAGTGGGACACAAATAGATGAAAGGGAATGAGTGGAAAGCATGACAGTTTTAAGGTTTTAAGCAGAGGCGAACGAAGACAATATCAGACTTTATCATCATTGTGCAGTAGCATGAATGCTAATGTAGCATTAGCCAAACATTAAGTTCACTTGTAAAGTTCTGTAACACCATTGCCAACATTTTCAGAATCATTTTCTTCCAAAACAGGTGTGCAAGGCATCAGGTCAGCACTGTATATCCACATCCACTGCACGATACATAAAATTTGTCTCCAAAGCTGTTTTTTTGCTGTTGCATTCAAGTGACAGAAACGGCAGACTAATTTAAACCTCTTTATAGTCACTCTGTGCCGTGAAGCTCCTCTCATCTGTATTGAGCAGATGAGAAGGTCTCAGGGGTAAATATGTGGTTGGTCGTACACACTTTATAAAGCAGACCAACTTTCAAGCTCACCTATCACTTTGAATCCTGTGGGGAAAACGTGGGTGCTTGTGTGTGTGTGTGTGTGTGTGTGTGTTACAGTAAGCTGTTCGATGTGTGTGCATGTTGCTGTTTGTTCTCATCTGGCACTCTTGACTTTTAATACGGTGAGGTCCTCAAGGAGAACAAGGACACACACACACCCAAAATGGACTGAGACTTTCTTCAACACTCTCTAAGATGCTTTATTAATCTGCACATAGAAACTCATCTGTCCATGAACTTGTCAACAGACTACAAACAGTCAAAGAAAGCCAAAAGATAAACCAGTTAATTGCAAAAGCGGTGCTTGACCTTATCCAGATAATAACCCATTTATCTAACTTGCCATTTAAATGTTTCATGTCTGTTATAAGTATATATTACAGACACATCCTTATATTACAAACCCATCCTTCTGGCCTCTTTACTTTTCACACACTGCTGTGACGTTTACAGACATCAAGTCTGCTCACATCATATACTTGTCACACTCAATATGCAGTGTTTCCTTAATATGCTGTATAAATATGAAGTAAATTAAATAAATGAATGTAGTTTACCTAAATAATGTTTCAGTAGCAAGAAAGTTGTTCTTTTTTGCATGTTTCTTTGCTGGTGTAGTAGAGCCGGCAGCTGTAGCTCTTGGCATTGTTGTGTAGCTACAGAACACCTGATTTTAAATTATTCTGGTGCTGCCACTAAAAAAAATAGGTTACATGTTCCATATTCATAAAAAAGTTTAAATAAATTAACCTGAAACCTAAATATAAGTGTCCTGGTAACTCGTCAACCTTTCACAAAAGCTTATGGAGGTAAACTCACAGTTTTGTCCACGCCGGTTGAATAATGCTGTATTCGTAAAAAATTAGCATGATTGAGTGCACTTGTCAGGAGAGACCGCTCTATGTATTAGGAGAGCGGAGTGCTGTGTTTGCAATTGTGCAAATAGCACTGTACACACAAACACACACACACATGCAGACACACATGCATAAACAAACGCACAACAGAACGAGGGCTGTGTGAAAAACCCTGCACCTGTAATGGAGTGATAATGCTGAGTAAGACAGACACGCACGGGCATGCACACCCGCACACACACAAAGACACACACACAAAGACATAATGACTAAAGCTCCATCAAACTGGCGTGGGCTGTAGAGTAGTGACCTAAATGGGTTGGGATTGCAGCATCATTGGTGATTACCATTGAAAGCCTTGTGATATATGGCACCTATAAACAGTCTATAGGGGGAACAAATTCACACTGGAGCACAGAGCTATGTGAAGCTCTATGAGACATATTACTGTACATCCGTCATTAAGAGACATTCCCACATACCAGGTACACAAAATAAAAGTTCAACCCTTAAAGTAAATGCAGTTTAACTCACAAGATAGAAGTATATCAGCACTGCAAGAACTGCTACAAAGTGGCTCATATTACTATAGGTTGCCAGTTTGCCATGCGCTGCTTATTTCTGTCAGATAGTACCTCTGGTTAGTTCACAAATGAGTTGCAGTTTTCCACAAATAAAATAATTTTCCACCTTTTGGTCCTCACAGATGAATTTGCCTCTTTGGAGCTCAGTTAATTGCCTCACATTGCTTCAAACACTCACTGATTGCCAGAACACAGTTGCAGCACAGACAGAAAATTGGGAGAAATGCTGATTGGTATTCAACAGAATTAGATTTGCTTTTGTAAACTGGGGATGCTAGGCAAGTGCATTTGTTAGCATGATTTTGTATACATGGGTAACAGATTAAGACAAAGAAAAGTAAAAAAAAAAACTTACTATACTTCAAAATTTATAGTTGTAGGCAAGATTTTTTTTATATAAAGAACTGAGAAAAGCACATTTGAGTGGTGGAAACTGTTTTTAGGTGTGGTTAAAAAGATGATATTGTCTGTGTCGAAATGGGTGATTAAAATTCACATTTGCTGCATTATTATGTAAATGTTTTCTCTCAAGCTCTGTACAATTCGCTCAGTGCACTGACTTAGAAGTGTGATCATACTCATTTGGTTGAACTGTGATTCAAGTATCATCAGCATATTGTAAGAACTTCTCCTGTTGTGTATAATAGTATATAATTCTTGTAGTGCGGAATAAAAGAGGCCCAGGGGTTGAGCCTTGGGGAACTCCACACATGGTTTCAGTCCTTCCTGATATAATCACTACATTCTCCCCAGCCAGAAACTGTGCTACTACTATTACTGCAGGATTACACAGCTCAAGAACTATTTATGTTCTAATACAGATTATGTGCTATTAAAGAAACAATGCACAAAAACAGAATGCTATACTTGGCCTATGGTTTTATGCCACGCCACAGCACTACCGATATCAGATGTTTAAGTATGAAATCTAGAGTGCATTCTTGTATTGATGTATCAAATCCTTATTTAGTAGTCAAGCGTAAGTATCTTCTAGGCTGTGTAAATTTAGGAAATAAAGCAAGTGTGTTTTAGGAGAGATGAGTGCTCAGTTTAATAAGAATTCTTCTAAAAACAAAATTTAACATTTAAGAGCCTCTCACCTTCAGAATAAAAGGTTTAATAGCCATCTCATTACAGGTTTAGCAGCAACATTGAAGGTAGCATTTTAAAATTGTCTAGTCAGCTGTCGAATGTAATGGAGGTCAGTTCCTCTGAAGGACTTTAAAAACTAAAGTACAATGAGGGAGTAGAGAAAGTTAAGAAAAGAGGAAATTGAGGGGAAAAAAAGAACAGATTAGCAGTTCAGTCGGGAAGTTTTAGGGATGTTTTGTGTGTGTGTGTGTGGGTGTGTGTGCATGCTAACTCTGTATCCCAGCATAGTGGAAATCAAACTCTGATATTAAGGTTAAACCGCTTTTATTTGAAGTCGATCACGTCACATGAACAGTGTTGGAACTGTACTCAATTAAACATAGTCCAAGTATAAAGGACAGAAATTAGTTGGATAGGAAAACAGCACTTAAGTCATCATTTACTTTTTGTTTGGGTTTAACGTTTTTCACTTTATAGCCCAAATTTGTCTGTTTGTCTGTCCTTTGATCTGTTGAATCAACGTAATTTAATTGGCTTGGTCAGTCAAGAACATGATGGGTCGCTTTCGTCTATACTGTCTTTAAAAATGGCAGACTGTGGATAAAAGAGCTAATGAGTCCTACACAGCTCATTTAATTTGTATGTGATCACCTCAAACACTCTTAAAGCTTAAAGTAAAGAGCTGGAGTATAAAACATACTTCTGTCATAATACCTTCTTACTTTCAACACAAAATAAAATAGAAATAAAAAAGAGTGTGAGGGACAAGCAGAAAAAAGGCCAGAGATGTTTTTTTGACGAGCCTCCTTCGGCAGATGGTTAAGAGTCAAGGATGAAAAGAAAAAAACACAGAAGAAAGGGGACAGAAACCCAGCAAAAGCTTTGCTCATGGTTTATCTAAGTCAGTTCTGTGTGTGGAGAAACTTCTATAACACGACCCTAAGACCTGTGGGTTTATTTCCATTTAGACACCTTATGCATTATTGATTCTCACACTATTAACACATTAGAGCCTGCTGATGGCCAGGTGTGTGAATATATTTCTCCAAGTCTCACGAAGAAAGCACATCTATTAGTTCTTGTATGTGTGTGTGGACATTAAATGCCCATCTATTAAGCTATTTACCACTCTTTGTGTGTGTGTGTGTGTGTGTGTGTGTGTGTGTGTGTCCCTCCGTGTGTGCGTGTCCCTCCGTGTGTGTGTGTGTGTATAACACAACCACAGATGGATGACACACATAACTCACACACATGCTTGGGTGGCAGTAAATCCCCACAGACTACAGAGTCCTGTTACCAGAAGGTTTTCCTGTCAAAGTGTCCTTGAGTAAGACAGTCAACTCCTGCCTGGTCACCCATCATAAGTCAGATAAGAACCTTTGCAAGATTAATAAAATATTATAGGATTATTCTTGTAAAGAGCTGCAAATAGCCTGCGCATAGACTTCTGTCAAGTAATTATAACTCCTCTTCAGGTTCCTTCTGGGATAGACAGCAATGTTCCTCGTCAATGTGTTCGCCTCCATCATACATTTCTTTATCAAGCACAACAGTCTGATTAGAAAATGTTGATGCAACAGTACTTGGGTATCAATCATTGTTTAAGGTACACATGTCTGTACTGTGTATTTCAAAGAAAACTAGTATTTAAAGTTTGTGTTTGTTCTTGTGAGTTTTCTCTATGTTTTTCAAATGAGCCTTTAGGGTTTTCACCTAAATGAGCTTACAGGAAGCACTGCACAGCTCTGACTGAAACATGTCCAAGCCAGCTGTCTTGGAACATCTTTGGGGTTTTATTCACCAATAGCCAAGGGACAGAGGAATGTGTTAAGGGGGTTGATGGACAGGGAAAAAAAACATGACGTTTGAGAAAAGAGAGACAGAAGGAGTAAAAAAAAAAAGAGGGAGGTTGACGGTCCCCTGTGTGATTTTAGCCCTGGGAGAAATGGGAAAAAAAGGAGCCAGAGGAGCTGGATGATTTACAAAGAACAGGGCTGCTCTCTTTTCAAGGTGCTTTTATCCAATTTTTCATGCAAATTAAATGCTATCATCCCAAAGATATGCAGCTAAACTATTATTATCCTTGTTTTATTTATTTTACATTCTTACACAGCGTAAAAAAAATTAATTGATTAAAGTTGTGCCAAGTAAGGACAGAATAAGCTGAAACATGGTTGAGGACCAAAGTTTAATAAAAAGTAACACTGTTTGAGAGTGTGAATTGTGAAGCCCAAAGAGGGAATAGACTTAATCGAAAGAGAAAACAATAGTAATAATATCTATTATTTAACAAAAATACTGTATCAACCCAGGAATTACACAAACCCCTGCAGAGAGCTAGTGAGTAAACAGAACAAAGTGTTTCCTTCCTTGAACGCACATATCCGTACACAAACTCACACACACAAAAGACAACCAGACATTTTCTTTTTCTTGCATCCTATCATTGTTATGACTCTATATTTGTCGCAGCAACAAGCCAATTTCCTCAAGGGAATCATCAAAGTTTCATCTCATAGGAAGGTGATTCCGGGGCGAGGTTGGGATGCAAAGATTGGGAACTAGAGAGGAGTCAAGAATAGATGCAGCAGGAAGATGTCAGGTAGAGAGATATAGGCAAAAAGAGAGGGAGAGAGCGAGAAAGAGAGACAGTGTTTTAGATTCAGTGGTGCGTAGCGGCTACCAGCCCATGTTGTCATTGACAGAAAGTGAAGGGTACATGCCTTCCTCAAACCAGCTTATCCTGCTGACCTCATGGGGGACAGTGTGTGTATGTATGCATGTGTGTGTATGTATGTGATACACAGAGAGAAAGAGAGATAGGCCCTGGTTTCACAGCGACTCTCTCTTCCTCCAGGCCTGAAATGACTGATGCTCCCAGTGGCTTGGTTTCACCCTAGCGAACACTCACACACAGAGCTAATGGCAAAGTTGTGGGACTGTGTGTGTGCATGCGTGTGTGTGCGTCTACTCTTTACAGTATCAAAAAAGGGTGCAAACGGAAAACATTTCTTTGTGCATCTGAGTATTTATGCATATATGTGTGGCTTTTGTTTAATTGAAATCTAGATGTGAATTATTCTCTGTCCAAACTGATATCAAGCAAGATTTCCACAATAAGGCTGATGCCGTAATTCTTTGAGTAAACCCTCCCATCTTTTTTTCCTCTTATATTTGTCTAGTATTCAGTTTTAATTATATTGGATCAGTTAATTAGACTTTCCTCACAAACATTTCTAATGATTATTAGGATCCGACTCATTCCTGAGAAAAAGCTGTTAGAATTTTATAATATAATAAAATGTTATATAATAAGAGCCAAATGAAACATACGCATCTTATCAGAGGTAGCTGGACCTGACTAGACCAGATTAGATATTTAATTAAGGGACAATATTAGAATAATATTTCTGTGCAACCCATGTGTGTACACAGATAAATTATTTATCTGTGTTGATTTAAAAACTTTCATTTGAGAACATTTAAGAAATAAATCTACTGAGCTAGAACTCATAGTCTGAGGAAAAGAACAGGTTCTTCTTATAATGTAGATAAATCAGCATTTATTTGATCACGACATTGTGTGACTTGTCCCTCTCTACCACACAGAGAGGCCGATGGACGCTATCAGTCAGAGAGCAATAGGCAATCCACTTAAAGCCCAGTGTGTGCATATGTTTGAACCAGTGTGGGATTTTCAATGAGGCTTTTGCTCTCACCGCTTTCCCAGAAGGGGAATCGGCACAGTGGTGGCACCTCTAAATGACTACCTCCCTGCAGACTGTTTCACCTTTTCGATCCACTCCCCATTGAGGAACAAAGTTCTGAATTCAGTCGTTCGCAGTTTTCGTCCTTTTACATGGACACATTTTAAACCATCTGTAGAAAGCACTTTGTTTAATTACCTGTGAGATGGTGCCACCACCTGAACATAGCTGACATCTCTGCCTCTCCTCGAGTCCTGTGGTTCCACTTCAGGTTGTCTTCAGCCGAAGTCTACTGGGTTGTCTGAATTTTCCTTTTCACTAATAAAAAAAAAATAATTCCTTGAACCAACCTGAGAAACCTTTCTGAACCTTTCTTTAAGCTGGCATTGTCTCTACATTTAATATGAAAGGCAGGAACAAACCTTTTAAAGTGGCATCCTACAAGCTCACCTTGTAAATCACTTACCATCTACTAACACCAAGTCCTTACTGCAGCAGCCAGGGATCAAATCCAGACCTGTGGTCTTTGCTGCATGCCATGCATATTGTCTTATTGAGTATATTGATAACAAGACCAAACACTACAGCTAGCATATGTAAACCAAACCAATGACAATAACAATATAAAAAGGAAACTTTGTGCTGGATTAAACAGGAAACATTCAAAACAAACTAAGACTCCATGCAAGATGCAATTCTCTCATAAAACATTTAATTATTTGCTGGTCTAAGACTTTCATTATAGAACAAAATGGTGCAACAGCCAATTATTGTGGGATTAGTAGTATGAGTTCACGCTTTTGCTATGAATGCTTTCAAACAACACCTGTACAATTAATTTTGGTACACACTTATGAAGACTCTCACATTACCGGTATGAGTCTATTTGTCCTTCTCAAACTTCACAGATGTAGGACAAGGACACTGTAAATAGGACATGCAGTAGGTTACAGTCTGATGCAACACGCTGAACAATGCAGAAAGTAACACCCAACTCAGCCGACACAGGATACCAGATGTAACACACATCCTTGTCAAGGCCTTGCATCGCATATTAACTGTCCAACACACAATATACCTAAATGTTAATAGGGGATCTGTTGTGAAAATTGGGAAAAAAAAAAAAAAGTTTCAAGTGCCAGTGAAGCACCATTCAGTCCTTCCTGCAGCCACTTGTGTGTGCATTTATGCAAGAGTTATTGTTTTTTTTTTTTCACGAACAGCACCTGTGTGTATTGGCTAATTACGTTTCCTCTTTTCATATGGTTATCCATGCTAGAAGGCAACTCAAACCTCCACTGTTACCTGTGAGGATTTGGGGATTTAGCTGCGATATTGTGCCTTGAAGATTAGCTTTTCTTCTCTGGATGTTTAAATATGAGAGTTAAAGCTCAGCTTATTGATCTGGGAGTTTGGGCTTGAGTATGTGTGTTTAGTTTTACTGCACTCCCTTATATTTCACTTTATCCTGTCCTGTTTTGCCCCGCTGAAGTATTGCAGGGCTAGCGTGCAGTCTTGCATCATATTCTATATTGATGCACATTGTTGTTGTACATGTGCGCACGTACATACAACAAAGCTTAAAGCATACACCCGTACACACAAGGAATAATAGTTATTTCAGATACAGAACTTGAGCTGAGTGAATGCTCTCCTTCCCACTTTGTTGTTCAATCATTGCTATCCCACCACACATACACACATACATGCATACACACACATCCACAGAGAATTTTTCTACAGAGAATGAAGCCAATGATGTGGAGTCAAGAAGTGTGATATAGATTCAGAGAAAGGAAGAAAGTGTGTGCGCGTGCATGTGTTCATGCGTGTATTTGTGTGAGTGTGAGCGCGTGCGTGAGTGCGTGCATCAGTATGACAGCTTTCAGAGCAGCACTTCTTAGCCAGCTGATTCTCTCCCATCTGAGATCCTGAGTGAGGATTATAAAACCAATCAGCAGACGGTGATTGCTGCAGCCAGCCTGTGATTGGATCACAACCCAGCCGCTGCCATCAGCTCTGCAAAGAGAAAGAATGAGAGAAGAAAGGAGCGAGGCGCTGGGAAAGAAAGAAATGAGAAAAGAGATAAATAAAGAGAGTCGTCAGAGGGAGCCTAGTGGTGGGTGGAAGAGAAACAGACAAGACGAGACGGAGCGAGAACATAAGATCAGGATCATATTTCCCATCAGCTTTTTCTCCCCAAGTCATATTTACTCTCACCAGCACACACACCAGTTTTACTCGTTGTGTTATATGTGTTGGTTACTTATCATATGGACCATTTTCATTGCTCCCGTCTTCAGCTATAAAAATGATACACAATGCACAAATAGTGCGTGCTTCTGCCTTACAACCTAAATTATTTGCGAAAAGTTCCCACACCATACTGTACGTCCTTGTTGTCATGATATGTTAAATAAAAAGGCTTAAATGAAGGAAGAGAAAGCAGTGCATTAAAGGCCAAAGTCTGACAGCTGTTTCAAGTCACATTAGGTTTTAAATTACTCTTTTTTCGTTAATGTATCTTTCCTTGTTTAAGTTACTGATTCTAATGCTGGGATGGTATGTGAAGTTTGGCACTTGGGTGTCCTGCCACACAGCAAAAAAGTCTTAGGCTTTCAAATAAGTCCTGACCCTTTTTGTGCCATGTTTGCATCTTCTTTTGGTGTTTGCGTGGCTCTCCTTGGTGTGCACGGTTTGCCATGGTTCACTGTAGAGCAGATGAACTGCAAACTACTCCCAGCTGGGATTGTGGCCGTGTCGGTCTGTCTTTGTTTGTCCGCGCCTCAGCCCTGTTATAGGTAGAAGACTCGTGCCAGTTGTTTTTACCTGCCTTTCATCAAATTCACGCTGGGATAGTCTGCAGCGCAGTGGTAGTAAATTAGGTGCACTGTATCTCTTTTCTGCAACAGTATTACACAGTTCAGCCACGATACAATGGGATTACAAGCTCCTTTACAGGTGGGACCAATAACAACATCATTTAATTAATTGTCTTAACCTCTGCAGCAAAAAGAAAGAGAAATTATCTTGGAGTGACCTCACTTGTTTATGGTCAGGTTACAACACTGACAAACCACTGCAAAGCTTTTGTTGTAAAGGATGCAGTAAGTGTTGATTTCCTGGCACTTTTTTTGTTCCGTTTCTCCATCTTTGGGCACTTGTTGTTGGTTCTGCAAAAGTCAGGCCACCAACACGCCAAGATAAGTTGCTCTTTGCTCTCCACATTGTGTGAAAAGCCACTCGCTCCAAGCTCACATCAACGGCTTGGTTCAAAGTTGGGTAATGGCACAGTGTGATATACATACTCCTGCATGGCAGGAACTTAACAGTACTGAATATTTTGCCCAGATGAGATATTTCTTTGGACAGCTGGGAAGTATGTTGCATGATGTTTGTACAGAGGGAGGGGATTGCAAGAAGGAACATGAATTTCAAATCAATGCAGATATGCACATACTGATGTCTTTGTACTGATGTGTGCTGGAGATAGGCAGCATGTTTTTTTTTCTAGCATGGGAGTTTGAGGGCTTGCTGTATACTGATTATCAGTATTTTACTTTTAAAGCATTTGAGCATTTTAGTCTTTTTTTATCCTGTAATCAATACATTTAGTAGCATCTGTCCAGTGTTTAATTGTAATCAAACAGCGTAATATAACAGACAGTCAGCTTGACATACATATTTTCGACAATTTTAAACTGTATGCCTTGTTCATAACAGGATGTGTGTGTGTGTGTGTGTGTGTGTGTGTGTGTGTGTGTGTGTGTGTGTGGATGTAATGAATGTGTGCATCTGTGATTTAATGTTAGCAGGTGTTTGCTCACTGTGTTTGTTGGCAGGTCTGTTTTGCTTGCTTCCCCTGGGACTTGATGTGACCTGGGGCATCTGTTGCCCCCTGCCCATTTTCTGCCCTTCAGCGCCCTGTTTTATCTGTGCCCATGACCTGCTGCTGCCACACTCACACGCACAAACACACACACTCACACACACATCCACACAAGCTCAGAGTAGTTCAGCTTGGACCTGTGGAGGAAAACAACAGATGTGGAGTCAAACGATGAGAATACAAGAGGTGATTGTCATGTTTTAGGTGCACCATAAATACCAAATGTCTGAATTTAGTATTTTGGCAGAAAGGGTATTGTGTTTACATAATATTCAGCACAATTATGCATTGGACTTATATTTCTGTAGAGGGAACTGTGAAAGAGAGAGGTGATAAGGGCTAGAAAAGGTGAGAATAAAGGTGAAAAGGGTCATATTAGCACAGCTGGGCCCAGTAGGGACATCTGTACCAGTGTTGGCCTTCTATCTGTTTATTTGTATTCAGGTTACAGATTACAAATACTCAGCTGTTTAATATGGGGAACATCAGATAGGGTGGGCTGGGGTCAAAGTCATACACAAACTTTAGAGACACACATAACAGCTTAGTGCGAATTACTTGAGAGTTCAGTAATGGTAATAAGTAATGAGTTTAACTGATATGCTTTAATGCTACAGGTAACTGTCATAGTATCTCAGGTTCAGACATGAATCCAAAAAATAATTTAAATAAAGGGTAATTTGTTAAAAGATGGAGATGCAAAGCATGTCCACAATGATAGCTCTTTGGAAACATGCTTTGGCAGATACAATCCCGTGATCACTGACTTAGTTTAAGATTTTAGCAAGATAACATTTGCCAATTAGCACAAAACAAATAGTACAGTTGAGGTTAATGGAAAAATCATTAGCTCTGCGTGTGTTTGATCATATTTAATAAGCAGGAAACCCACCATGATGGTGACACCAGATGGAAAAACTCAGCAGGGGGCAGAAGTTATTACAAGTCATTTTGAAATGGACATCAATGTCTGCACCAAAGTTCAAAGCAATCCATCCCATAGATAGATATTTCAGTCTGGACCAAAGTGGTGGACCAACCATTCAATACTGCTATCCCCAGCGCTGTGATGCTATCAATTCAGTGCCTGCAATCATTGCAACAAGTTTGTGTTGTTGTTGTGACTTCTTTCGCCACAATGTGGTACGCATTTGCAGAAAATAAGCTCAGTGCTGCTTCATAATGAAATTCTTGCACCTCTATTTAAAGTATCACAGAGCTCTCATGACATAAGATCATCATGTTACGGTCTCTGTCAATACCCGTCTGCTTAATAAGTATCCGAACAGTAGCTGCATGTTGGATTTCAGAAAGAGCTTTGAGCCTCTTTGCTTTAAGTTTTGAAGGCAGTCATTGAGCTGCCCACACTCACAGTGTTCTGTGTGGCCATGTGCATCTTCAGTCAGCTCCTCTGAGTCCTCCAGACGTACAGTAAGTCACCTATTCACCAGTCAGCGTTAAGAATAGCTATTCCCCAGGATCGCTATTCAGCAGTGTTCAGAGCAGGTGGGGAGTTTGAAGGAAAAGAGATTAGCTATTTCTACTCCACAAAATGATTTATGCCCAGACTTTTATCAGGAAGCTTCTTCCCCCCCTGCAAAGATCATTTCCCCTGACTTCACCTCACAACGGGAACTATTTTAAGCATTGGCTCATTAATACAGAGTGATTGGATTCATTGTTCTGCAATCCTGATGGATGTTCTCTGAAGTTTTCCCTCTCTCAACTCCCACCTCAATCCCCTCTTCAATCTTCGGGTTGAATTTCCTCCCAAGAATGCAGCCCCATTGTCTTCTGAACGTTAGATAAATCAGTTGCCAATGCCTTTTGTGGCTTCAGTTCATTTAAATGAAATTGCATTAGCCTCACTCCATCAAACAATTCATAATGACAGCAGCTCTACCTTAAATCTCTGAGGACCTTTATACATTTTAACAACCATTGAAGACACACTCAGCTTAAGGTCTCACAGTTTATACTCTATTTCCACAGTGGATTCACATATTTTCAGAGAGAGACATCAAATACATTGACAAGCTTTTTTTATCAAGCTTACTCTGCCTCTGTTTGTGGAACACATCATATACACAGGTGCGCATGAGGGAATTTTTATTAAATTGGGAATCTGTAAGAGTGACATTAGCTTTTTAGTGCCCTGTGCTCACTCTGCAAATGTGTCTCCTTGAATAATAGTTTAATATTGATTAGTTTAACTATTTTCCATCTCTTAAGTATCAGTTTGTCCCATTTTTAAGGCTGGTACATCAAAACGCCAGCTCATAAAAAATACCATGAAGTCAACCTTTGTACGGCGCCACACAAGCAAAAGAAAAAGATTAACAGGAAGTGAAAACATATCTGTAAAATGGCATCTTCTTTAATCCATTTAAAACATGACGGTGAGAACTTTTTACATATTTGTAGAAGTTGTTGAGTGATTGGCCCAAACAGGGGTGGAATTAGTCTTCAACACACTTACTGTCACCTTGTGCATTATGAGTTCTTTTAAAGTACATGCTGTCTTCTGTATTCAAGCAATCCTGCACGACCCATTCACAGTGCATTGTATCAATTGTGCGGGCTATTTTAACTCCAGGATGGTTGACTTTGACAGCAGGGTTGTGTATAGATGGCACTGCTTGAAATGAGCCCTATAGGAAAGAGCATATTTCCAGTCTGCCTGCTGTGTGTTCTGCTGCAGTAAGTCAGCTCTGGGTGCTATAGGAGGGTCGACTGCTATTTATACTGTACCTCCACTGCAGTGGCACTCCTCTCCCTCTGCACTCCAATTCAGAGAGGAGACGAGAGGAGATTTTGAAGCTGCTAAAGGTTTTTTTTATTCTCTCCTGATATGTAGTGCTAAGTGTACTCATGTGTAACAAGTGAATGTATTTTCCTTTTTTTACCACATCTTTGGCTCCTGTATCTGTAGGTACCTACGGAAAAGTACATATTTCCACTGAAACCCATAATCATAACCATTAAAATCACCATTTCCATTGCTCTCGCCCTCATCATCATTTTAAAATATGAATTAAATGTTTTAGTGGAATTAGTTTGCCACTGCAAGGCAAGTGGGTATGGGCTGTTTAAAACCACTTTCAGTGAATTTAATCTAAAGTTTCTGTTACATTGCTGTCTTGCTCTATACACAATTTTTAATTGATGATGCTGGAAGCATGCTTCCTCAGTTAGGTGTCGCAATTATCTGCTCAGGGCTAGTTATCCATGCTACATTAAAATTAGAAACAACAGCTTAGATTATTGATGGACATGCTGAGGGCGGGATGCGCTGTGCATTTTAGGAACATCCCATGCTGGAGTGCAAGAAGGCAAACTGTGTTTCTCTTGAGAGGACAAATCATTTCAGTGAAGAGACTCTTTAACCCATTTGAATGGTGACTTGAATTTAAAATATCAATTTTGCATTCATTATGCATTGCAAAATAAATGTGCAATCAAACAAGCTCCATCATATTAGATGAGAAAGATTCAAGCTGACAAAACAAACAAAAAACAAAACGACAAAATATTTTGTTGCTAATGTAATTTAGGTCTGAACAAAATGCAAGAGCAAATGTGTTTTATCAAATCACACTTAATTTTACACTGGTGAGAATGACACATCTTCTAGGTCTTTATCCACATGTGAAACCATTATTCACATCGACATCTGTGTCTGTCCATATCTGTGTCACTTTCCAATACTCAATGCTTGGTTTCAGCCATAATGAAGCTTTTAAGTAGCAGAATGAGAAGTGGACAGGGTGTTAAGGACAGGGACCAGCAGGGAAATCAGCTGTCAGTGGCCAGATACTTTCGTTCTTCTCATTAATTACTTTTGGGAAAGAAGAGGTGGAGGCCAAATGAGTATTGATTGTGGTGGGCCAGTATAGGGCCGGTTTCACTGGCCTTTCCCACACGTCATTGCTTCTCCACATCCCCATTAAGTGGGAACAAGAGGGATCAGTGGCAAGCTGGGACCCTATTAAAGACAGGACCTCAAGAGTGTCAGACAGGCTAGCTAGCACCCAACCCTCCTCTACAAGACAGCAGACAACGCCTTCTTCTTTTCGCTTTGTATCTGTCTGTCACTCTTTTAATACAAAGACAAAGGTTTAAATGTTACAGACTGTTTGCAAGTCAAAGACCACCCCAAGTCAGAGTTTGTCTCAGTGGGTCTCTTTTATCTGACTCTCTTTTCTTCTTTTTTTCCTGATACTTTCCCTACTCCTATTTTATCAGCCTCCCTTCTCCTTCACCCAACTAAAATCCACAGAAAGAAGGTGGAAATAACTCGCAGAAAGGTCTCTTTCCTTTCCTCTTTTTCCACACCGCCTCTCCGATCCATGCTTTTGTTGCGTGACTGATGATTTTAATTACCTGTTAACTCCCTGTACTCAGCAGATACACATGATAAATGGTCCGGGTGACTGTTGTAGCCACCATCTGGATGGGGCAAAGCAGTCTAAGTAGCTTTTCTCCACTGTCATACAAAAGACAGCAACCACAGCAGGGGGGATTGCAGGTGTACCAAGGGAGAACAAGAAACTGTCCCAGTTTAGATCCGGTTGACAGCTATTTAGTGTCATAGGGGTCACATCCATTTTTCCTTTCTGAGACTGCAAGCGGCAACAATATGCCTAGAGGAAAAGGAAGCACATATCACCACAGTGGGGAGAAAGATTGCTGTAGACGATTGGCCAGCAAATTGCAGCACTTTATATGGAGATTGTAGTGAAGGGGATTGAGGAAGGAATGTGAAGCTACTGTAGGTACACAGCAAAATGATTTCAGAAGCAGGCATTATGTACTCGTACACTGGTGCTAGTATCATCTTTGAAGACTGAATCTGAAGTACCAAAAAGTTCTTGATGCAAGCCTGCCACTTAAGTGGAAGCTGTGTAGTAATCTTCTCTCTTCAGGAAGTGGATATTCACCTTTATGAATGCTACTATTAACAAAGGCCTTGTCTAAAATCACACCCTATTTGACACCTATATACTTCCCAACAATTTATTTGAGTGTCCAAGTTTTTAGTGAGACATTTAAGATCACATTACATGCCATACACTGCCATTTTGCGAAAGCAATATGATGATTTATACATTTCAGAAGTTGAGCTTTGCCGCTCACCATAACATGTTCATGTAGGAAGTAGTGAATGAGTGAACAAGGGAGTGTTTCAGATACAGAGCTGGCTGGAATTGGGTTCAGTAACAATGATTTTTTTTTGAATTATTATTATTGCTGCCAGAAAACCTTTTCGGATTTAAGATAAGTCCATGTTTGGGAAGTAGTGTGCTTAAAGCTGTATCTCAAGTGTCTGGTGTGAAATTCATGTACTGGTAGTGGTGACTTTATTTTACCAGCAGAGACTCGTCTGAACTGAAGGGTAAAGCAACCAAAGCTACAGAATAAACAACAACTTAGAGCATGGATTCATTACTCCAATTGCCAGAAGGGGGAGACAAGGTGCCATAGCATTAAATTTGTAGGGCCAAGCATCAATCCAACATGGTGGAGCAAGGAAAGGCAATTCAGAAGTTACACAATGGGTCTACCAGTTCACCAGTTCAGTTTGAAGTTGTTTAATCTTGTCCTAATGTTACAAAGCTGTAGTTGTAGTAGTAAATAGCTGACATGGCAGGGTGAACCAGAGAACCAGTAACAATTCATTTCTGTGCCATTGTCACATCATGTCTTATTTGTTTGAATGAGTTTAATTTTTTTTTTTAGAGTTTTTCTGGTCAGTACTTCTCCGCTGGTTGCCTAGCAACCTCACAGTGATGGCAAGACTCTGGGCAGATGTTCACAAAAACATAACTACCTGTAAAACCACAAATTTATGTTTCTACCTCTACCTTTGTGCGAATTACACAAATAAGGTGCCACAGGTTACTAAGTAGGTGCTGAATGATGACTTAATTTAACTTTAGGCAGAGCTAGGCCAGCTGTTTCTCCCCTGCCTGTATTTATGCTGAGCTAAGCTAATTACTTCCTACCTTGATACCTAATTCACAGACAGAGACAGATGAGAGTTGTGTCAGTCCTCTCATCTGTCTCTCAGCATGCTGAAAATCTCAAACTGTCCCATGAACATATTCCTCGACGGTCCAGCCAAGAGGCACATATTACTGTGAGATCTGATTCTGCAGTGGCAGAGGCAGAGGTCAATGCTAATTACGGAACAATTTCAATTATACTGCGCTTGATTGAGTTGAGCAGATCAGTCAATTATTTGGGTTGGATATCAACTGTCTGTAATTAGACCCAACAGTTGATTTGACTGTTGTCGTGTCTCTGTAGTTCTGGTCTGTGTGTTTACACTTGGAGTTCATGGCAGAGAGCAGATGACCCACAGTGTAATGGGGATGACCTCCAGCATTAATGAAGGGTAATGATGATAGTCCCCAAAGCAGACCCCATGTCACTTCAGTTTTGCCTTGCTGTTTGTAAAAGCAACACACACAAAACCACAGCTACACTCGCACGCACACACTCACACACTCGCACACAGACATTACAGATTCTACAAATGTGACATTGCTCCAACTGATTACTTGAGGTCCCAGTGGCGACGCTGGAGACAACTTCAATTCATTCATTCATTCCCTTAGTTCCCTGAAGCACCTATGAAGCGTTTCCAAAGCACGCCACGTACCTCTTGATGGCAGGCAGTGCTCAGCATTGAGTCGAACGTTATTGAATTGAACCAATTTGAATCAAATGAATCAAATATGTATGTTTTACAGCAAGTGTGTGTGTGTGTGTGTGTGTGTGTGCGTGTGTGTGTATGCGGTTGTGTTTGTTTCCCTAAGTCTTTTCTTTCTGTTCATCCATGAAGATGCCTGCTGAAAGACCAATTCGGGTCGGCCGCAAGACAAACACAACCCGACACCTAGAAAAGAGACAGACGTGTCAATATGACAGTTGTAAACAAGAGCACCTTTATTGTGTATGTGAGTTTCTCGCTCACTCTGTCTCTCTATCGGCAGTGAATCAGTGGTGTTAGGACATCGTTTAAGCTCTCGCACAGCATCAATACTGGCTCTATTGATTTTTTCAAACAGTTAATGGAAGCCTTTAGGGCAGGAAAGCTAATTAAAATCATATGCAGGTCAAGCTCATTTAAAGACTCCCCATTAGTTTATGTTGAGCTTAACCACGCTTGACTGGAAAATCCATCCATCGGGCATCGTAATTGACTGGTGTTTCTAATGGCTTTCCAATGCTCCTGCATCTCAGAGAAAAGAGAGTGAGCTCCTCTGGCAGATTTCAGGCTGCAGCGCTAATAACCGAAATACAGAATCATTAAAGACGGTTGCTGTGTGTCCTGTGTCCTCAAAGTATCCCGACAGAGCCTGGAGACAGTGATGTGTTTCATATGCCACACTTTGGAGATAAACAGTATGCTCACAGGGCGCATTCAGCGGCAGACCAACCACTGCAGTGTCCCTTGTGTTTCATCTCTGGCTTTAACTATGTGGCATTATTGTGATGTGAGAATTCGGATATTTTTTTTTATAGGACCACATGATATCTATGTTTCAATGTGTGAAGCTTTAGAAAGAGTAGTATTCATTATAGCTTAATAGTATCTACACTTTCTGTCCCCAAAGTTTATTAAAGTCAATGAATTTATTAATACAAATGCTTTATTCAGTGTGTAGTGTTTCAACAAGTCAACTTCAAAAAATGTAAAATAAAAACAAAAATACATTTCAGGCCAGATTACATTCACAGTATGAGCTCAGCAACTTCAGAATCAGCTAGAGGTGAAGTTAAGGAGCATTAAACTTTATACAGTATTATGAGTGGATGCAGATTTCAAATCACAGGTTTGTGTGTTACACTGACTTTGTTTTCAGAATCTCCTAGTTAAGATCATGGACCCTTGTTTCTAGTTTTTACTGTGTTTTTTGTGAAAAATGTCTCAATTAGAGCAACTGTGGCATTTGTATGATTGCTGTGGGAAGGAATTTCTGAGTGTTGTGTCAGGATGAGTTCTGTCTTGACGCTCCAGCAGATCTGCCACATTTCTACTGGCTATTATTTTCTGCCAGGCAGACAGTGGTCCTCCAACAAACATTGTTTTTACACATGTCAGCTCTTGGCTGTTGTGTGTGTGTGTGTGTAGGTGCATGTGCGCACGTCTTGTGTGCATGTGCTTCCTGCAAACTGTGTTCCCTTGTTTGTTTGCACAACTCGTGTGAGTGTGCATTTTGCAGTGCCTTGCGGTGGGAGGCTGATTTGAATCTGTGAGTCAGAGGGAGATTGTATTTAGGCTGTGTTTATTGTTCCCTATCAGGGGCCAATATGCAAACAGCAGATGCCAACCATCTTGCTGTGTCTTAGTTTGATGCCTCCACTGCATGACTCTAGCCGCAAACCACACCACCCTGCCGCCACTGTTGTACCCAGCTGGCATAAGCAGCTCAGGAAACCCTGCAACGTCGCAGCTTCAACCGAGTGGTTCATTAGACAGAGTTAAATCAGATAAAATCCCCCTGAGATGAATTTTCTCTGCCACTGAGGACAGACGGAGCAGAGGATATGAGCACGCTCTGAGTAAAATGCTCATATGAGAGGTTATATGTAATAATAACACCTAATAAGATGTCAGCAACGTTGGCTTATTGTGTTGTTGGGAAAAAGAGGGTTTATTTTCTACTCCAACTGCTCTACACTCTGTTTAAAATAAAAACATCACACCCTCACACATGCACTCACATATCCCAACATATACATGCATGCAAACACGCACACCATGCCCTTTGAGCCTGCTGATTATGCTAATATTATTAGCCACTTTCACTCACGCATGATATTATGTTGTTCTATTTTTGCTAACATTTCAGACAACCTACCGAAATTTAAATGGCTATTAAGTCAGAGGTTATTAAGGAGAAGCGAAGCATTAAAATGCATTTAAACCAAAAGTGACTGTTGCTCTAAACTAGATGCTGCACAGTACGTCTAACCCCTCCAGCCCTATTTTATCGGTCACCAAGATTTAATCCAGTTAAAATTATTGACCTGAGTTGTTGGCTGCTTGATTAACTGCATGTTTTAGTCATTTATAATCATGAGTCGGGAACATGAAGATTTTTTTTAAGAATCAATTGGTTTTTATTTGTATCCCCCTTCTGCAAACACACTAACAAACACACACATTGCCTTATTTTACAGTACAACTCAATCACAATGCCGCATGAAATGATTTGAATTTTGTCTTTATTGTCTTAGAACCTCTCTGTTCTCTTTAAAGCCTAACCTTTATCCACATATTTGGAGCTCGTCTTTCCTTCTTTGCCGAACAACATCTCATACTTTAATCTCCATGTTTCCCATTCCCTTCCAAACAAGTTTGATCTCGTCTCCTTTTTGAGATCTGCTTCCTAAATTACTGATAATTCATTTCCTCTATCTGTGAATGAAGAGGGAGATTTGGAGATATTTGCTGGGAGGGCAGAGAGTTAAAACCATGCACAAGGATATGAAGAGATAAAGCCAACGACAGATGGAGAGCGAATGAACAAAAAGAGCCAGGTGGTGAAGAAAAGAGAGAAGCAAGCAAGAAACGGATGAAGGGAACAGAGGTGTTCACTTTTTGCGCCTTCTGTCAGATTAGTGGCAGTAGGTCTCTGGCTAACAAGCTCAAACCCCTACAGCCCACAGCTCTCATCTTATCTACCCTGCAAACCCTAACTCCTAACCTCTCCTCCACAACCCCCAAACTCTAAACCCTCATTCCTCATTCTTCCCCTGAACCCAAATCCTCCCAATACTCAATACCTCAGAGAAAATAAAGACTGCAAACAGTTTCCCCAGGCGCGCTGCTGTGGAATAATTGAAAAAAAATAGTGTCAGTGTCATCATTTCACTTTGAACACACATGAGAAAAGCAGGCCTACATTTTATATCCACATAATGAGTCAGCTCCATAACATTGGGTGATATAATATATAATAATGACTCTCAGGGCAGTTACATCTGCTGACCTCTCTTGGGAGCTCGGTGCAATTATTTACCCAGCAGAAATTCATAGAGCAAAGCTAATGCAATTCTGTCCAAGAAAACAAGATGTCGCTTCCTCGACTTATTTTCAATTAAAACAGGATCTTATGGGTGAAGTGAATATCTCCGTGGATATGTGGGGTTTTTATACAGCAATTTGAAAGGACTAAAACTTATTTTGATAAAGAATAATTAAGAGCAAGCTCAGATATGTAATGATTATTGCTTACGAGCTGGACAGGTGTCAACCACTGGATTTCCTGTTGGACCATTTAGCTTCATTGTATGCTGTCTGCAAAATAGAAAAACTCTTCGCTCTCGGTCTTTAGCTACACTAACCAGTCGTGGCTGAATAGCAACAATGAAAAAGCATGCTGATATTTAGAAAATAACGTTAAAGACAAATACTGTAGCTTAGAATATTAGCATGCTAATACATGTCAGTTTGCACAAGCTACAGCTGAAATAATTGGAATATCATTGATCTTACATGTTTTTGTCTCAACTCACTCCATTACAAGTTCATTTCAGTTATTCACAGACTACACCACTGGACCTGCCACATAAACAACACAGTTCAGGACAAATGGTTTAGGGACTTCATTCTCCTATTAGCCTCTTTATCATGAAACGTCTCTCTTGTCCTGAGCATTTTTACAGTTAGATAAACCATTTTTCTGAAGAATGGTAAGTCATCTTGAAACTGCAGAGCTACATCAAGCAGAAACAGATTGAGGTGAAGAATGAATAGACATCTTAGACTCATGCTGGGTCCGTTCGTGTTTTGCCGTTCAGCACCGTTTGTATTTCTGCTGCATTAACCATATTCATTTTTCTCACTTTATTCATGAAGATCATCACTGGAAATGGCTTGACTTGTTAAATTCTTGTGACCAGAGTAAAGACATTGAAGCTGATGTATGTGTATTTTGTTCAAACTAGGTCCATCTCTTGTGGGGGCTCTGAAGAAGGACTGGGCCTCTCCAAACAGCATTGCTCTCTCCTGGCAGCAACCTGAACAAACAACGCTCCCCATCCTCGACTATGAGATCAAATATTACGAGAAGGTATAGTTATTTCTGCTTATATCCAGCTCCAGTCTAAAATTGTAGGGCAGTACCTAAATATAGAACAATGTTTTGGCTCAAAACGCAGGCACACTTTGTTGACCTGGGATTATACCCTTCTAAGATCCCTGTGAAGCTGTCTAAATGAAGGGAAGCAGTGCATGAAAAATTAAACTCTTGCACCTCAATATAGCATCGTGACAGACACTCACAATATGAGTGCTAACTAATAGTAAGGTGCACTCCCATGTTGGTAAATCAGGTCGTTTGTGACAACACGTTTTTGGTGGAAACATTTTCAGAATTGCTTCAATTATTTTGAGCCTCTACCGTTCTCTCCCACAGGAACATGAGCAGCTGAGCTACTCATCAACACGCACAAAGGCTCCTAGTGTGATTATCTCAGGTTTAAAACCAGCGACCTGGTACGTCTTCAGTGTACGCACCCGCACAGCAGCTGGATACAGTTCCTACTCCCCTAAATATGAATATGAAACTACAGGAGACTGTAAGTACCAGCGACTCTCAGGGGAGGGTTACTTCGGTCTGTGTGTGAGTGTGTGTAGTTGTACTTCTGCTGATGACAGTCTTTTTCACATCGAAATGACAAGACAAAGAAAATCCTCTACAGCACATTGTTGCACCTGAATCCTGCAAACAACAAGAATATAATTAGGATTATGTTCAGGGGTTAAGGTAGGGTAGGGCCTTTCCTTCCTGTGCATAAAAATAATTTTTGTGTTTCATATGCCAATGTAAAAGTTAAACTTCGCTGAACAATATGTAATTTTCTGCCACCCAAACAGTAACAAAATTCAGGCCATGACATTAAGTAGCATGGGATCATGGGAGTTGATGTCCTGACCACCACAACAGCCAGGATTGTTTATTGTTGAGGAGGTTTTTTATTCACAGCATTCGCATCATCTCCGAAATAAACAAACCCGCAGATTAAATCCAATTAAAGCATTTTATGTTGAAATTGCCACCACTAACATTTGCTTCTCTGATAACGTAAAAACCAGATGTTAGCGTTAACAGAACTCCCATGATCCCTCATTAACTGCTATTACACGTACAGGACACACAACTTCCTGTTTATTACTGCTGATCATTATCTAACGCATACTATAGTCCTTTTATTTCCCTTCAGACAGTCACTTTTTCACTTTACCACAGTATGTGTACTGTTTTATGTTTATATATGCACATATATATGTAATATGGTGCAGTGAGATCACATGTATCTCTGCTGAACACACACATTTTGCCAGAAGCTGGGAAATTTACTCTTTGCACAATCCCCATGCGTGTTTGTACTGAATTTTTAATATTATAAGATATTTAAGAATATTGTTAGAAGGAAAAAGCCAACTGCATGATTGGAAAGTGTTTTGTTTTTAAATATTTGTGGGTTCAAACATGGAAAAACATTAGCACAGTGCCTCTTATAATATTACATTTTACTTTATTATTGTTGAATCATTTGTAGACTTTGTGAAAATTGTGCATTTTCATACATTTTAGTCAATTTAGTGAAATATATCAAAAGTAAAGCTTATTATTGTCACAAATGTCCAACCTGAGGATGGTGCAGCACTTCCCAAAAGACTGAAAAGGATAAAATAATATAATGAGTATTTCATGATTTAGTTCTAAACAGTTCATATATAAATAATTTATTTCAGCCCAGACTTGTTTTAATGCAAAATGTGAATCAAAGCTGGATAATGATCATTTGAGGTGAATAAATGCTCAACTTAAGTCATAAATGAAGAGCATATTCTTATTATAATTATTAGAATAATATCTCTGATTACACCTGATTTCACTGTTAGTTGATTTTGTGATTATGTTGCTGCCGGCACATTAGGCTCCCTGCAGAATGTATTTCAGATATGTTGCCTTCATAAACCCTTAACCCTTTAAAGGGCAGGATAGCAGTCACAGCGGTATTTGAAAAAATACAATCAACAAGGGAGTCTGACAATACGGCCTTGATGTTTGGTGCATTTTCAATGTTTTGTGTGTGTCTGAGTAGTAGCTTTATTGCAAGTCTACTCATAAAATACAAAGGTCCAGCTGCCCTTTTATGTTGGGTCAGGTATTGTTGAGGGGTGATTTGGCTTCACAGTGGCCCTCTCCCTTCCAAAGCTGCAGAGCTTTGCTTTATCTGCGGATCAGACGGTGCTTGGCCAAGCCTTTGTACTGGCTGGCCTTTTATCTGAAAGAGAAAGCAGATTTGGACCCTGTCGCTCTCTCTCCCTCCCTGTCAGTCTGTCTTTCCGCCTGTCAGTCACTGTCTCATGTGCTCGTCTCTCCATCCGTCTGTGCATTTGTCTGTCACTTCCGCCTCTCTCTTTCTCTCTTGTTTGTCTTTATCTCTCTTCTGTCATCCGTTTTCCTCATCCCTCACCTTGCATCTTTCATCCTGTCCTCTGCCGCCCTTCTCTCTTCACACATACACACACACACACCTCATTACAGCAGCATCACTCCAACACATCTGCTTAGTTAGTGATGTGAAGAGTGCGTGAAGCTGACGGCCGGGAGAATTGTCTTGTGTGATCTGGCCACCGCCACTTTCACTCTCCCTCCCTCTGAGTGGTCTGTAATTACTTTTATCCAGGCAAAGACACACACACACTTGCACACACAAAACACACACACACACACACACACACATATTCTTGACACCATAGGCACACATACATGCTCTTGACTTAGCACCCACACACACAAATACTGTATAAACCCACATGAGCCTCACTCACTGGGCTGGCGACCACGCACCCTGATCTCCAATTCATATTCATTAAGCGTGAAATATTATAGAAATAAGTTTGGTAATAGCAATCATCTTTCAATTATCTTGGATTCGTTAGCCTTGTGACAAGACACAGAAAAGGGAAAATCATGAATATCAAATGGGACCAATTTAACCAAATGATCATAGACTAAATCACAATTTCATGAATGAATAATATTAATTAAACAGCAGCAGGCGTATGAATCATTCCCATACAAAGACTGACGGAGGTTTTTTTGCATTACAAAGAGCTGATCAAACATCTCTGACTAATATCTACCTATCAAAAGGGAGTATGTGGCGTATGTACAGTGCATTGATGGTGAGGAATATTTAAGATGATGTTGAATGAGAATTTGCTCTTTCTTTTCACTGTTTCCTCCTTTACGTCCTCTCTCCTAACTGTTTTTATCATCCTCTCCTTCCCATTTCACTCCTCTGCTCTCCCTTCTCTGGCTTCTTTTCTACATCTTCTCCTCGCTCTCCACCACCTTCAGCATCAGACATTGCTTCTGACCAAGGCCAGGTGTTGGTCATCGTCACTGCGGCGGTCGGTGGCTTTACCCTCCTTGTCATCCTCACCCTCTTCCTCCTGATCACTGGAAGGTAAGAGCACTTCACTGCACGTGATTTTGATGTATGCAGGGAGAGTCTTGTTTACTTATTTGGCTGACTAGACTCTGATTGTGTGGGTGCACAGACCATTTTGGACTTCCTGTCTGTATCATTAATCATAAACCCTATTTCCTGTAACATTTAGAGGTCTAATCAGTCAGAGTAACACAAATGTGCTGGTTTGTAGAGCTTTTCTTCATCCAAATGTCCTCATGACCTCCAGCACTAAACCACATAGTTCCAGGTGAGGCACTTTGTTTCAATTTGTTTTTCTTTTTTTTTTTCACTTTTCTCCAAAGCAGATAACTTGTTCTTCATTGTTTTGCATTTTTTGCACTATGATGGAAGATCAGTGGACCTTTTAACAGCAGACAGGTTGATTTGTCATGGCAGGAAACACAAGGGTGCCAAATGCCCCTAAAGATGGTTCTGAATCCAAATCAAGTGCTTCAAAGGCTTTCACATCTGCCTCCTTTGGTCTGGATTTTTCAAACTTTTCAGTTTGATCTGAGACAAAATAACAGCTGTGAATTCATTCAGTTTTAACCACTTTCTGGACTTTTTGCTGGTTGCAATTGTTGCAAAAAAAGTACTCTGTAACAGATGAACTCCTCTGTCAACATCTGTTTTTTTTTCAAGTGCTTCTCTTTGGTAAAACAAAAAGTTGAAAAAAATAAGCTTGAAATGTGTGTCACATCCTACCTGGGTGTCTGAAAGGACATTTTGAAGATTGGTTTTTTTTTTTTTTGGTTCACTGAATGCTGTCATCAACTCCCAGACTCAGAAAAGCTAAATTTGCATAGATAAACAGTGTGGCCTTGGTTGACTTGAGGTGGGCCGAGCAATTTGCAAACAACAGCTTAGTGTTACAGTCTGTTCAAGTCCTGCTAAGACATATTATTGAAATTACTAGACACTACGCATAATGTCTGTTTGCATGTTAACAGAAACTCAGAGACACATTTACAAAGCGTTTGTTATTTATCAAAGATGCAGTGGGACATGCATCAGCAGCGAGCTCAGACCTTTATACATTTGCACCGAAAAACAGGAGCAGATATGATAATTATGGTTGATTGCACATTCTGCTAATTTGACCAGGGTTCATGTGATTTGCAAGGGTCAGATTTGCATAAAGAAATCTCAGCCTCACAGGACATGTGCAAATAATGTGAGTGTACTTCGAAAGACAGTTGTGGTGGGAAAGAGGACCTCAGGTTAACCTTTTATTCTACAAAAAAATTCCAAATGTCAGCAAAAACTTTATGTAGAGGAACTTTCCTGCAACACTTTATAACTAAACTGATGATATATTTAAATATGGATCCACCTATTTGCTAGAAGCATCACAGAACACATCCTAAAAGCTTCTGGGTCAAAAATGAAGAAATGGAGGAGTACATACACAAAGTATGTACTTTGCAGCTTCATGAACCAATAACGATGATAAAAGGTGCAACATCTCCCTCCTTAACATGTGTAACAAATCTAATAGGAGGATCAGAGACATTGCAGTCAAGCCTGGTTTGTTGAGGTAAAATAAGTAAAAACACTTGTGTGTTTGTATGCAAGTTCGTTCATTTTCAAATAACATGAACACTTGAATGAATCCAGCTGTAATGTGTTGGATCATTTAACAAACTGATACTATGAACACCGATACCATTTCTGTCAACCTGGACTTTTCAGCAGCAGATCCCTGATTTCAAGGTTTCCCTGGAAATTAAGTTCTCTACCTACCATTGAGAGGATTAGGTGCTGATATAATGTTGTATCTCTTTAAACAATTTAGGACAGTGAATTCATGTGCCTAAAGTAACTGACGCATGCCAACACACCCGGTTTCTATTTATTAGCTGTTTCCAGCTAGCATTTTAAAACAAACATTGTGCAGTAAATTTAATCCATTCTGTCAGGATCACAACAGGCCAGGTAAATCTGCAAACGCTTTTGGGCAAAGTTCAACTTGGGTGAACTGTGACACAAATTTGTGCCGCTGTCAATTGGAGGGCCATCCTGACAGTGCTGACCTTTTGAGAAAGAGTCCAAAGTGGAGCAAACAGTGCTGTACCACACACTTTTACTTAACTCTCCTTTGTCAGAGTATAAACTGGTTTGCAGACAGTCATGTGTGAGGAGTTAATGGCAGAGACTGTTTAATAAACTGACTGAGCCTACTGTCCTGTTAGCAACTGAGCTAATGAGCTGCCAACTCACAGGAAGCAGTCTAGTAAATCATGGCGCTAATATGACCATGATTCTTCTGACAAGTGTCAGCTTGCTGTGGCTAGCATGTTAGCAGTTAGCTCACCAGACATCAGCACCTTTCTCTATGTGGTGGCCCCATGTAACTAATCTTATAGCACTTCCACTGTCACAAGGATGCTTGGATGAACATTGCTCCTTTCTGCCTTGCTGCCACTAACTACAGGTCATGATGGTTTTAATTTTACAAAAAGATTATCTCTGTCTTATTTTGGAGTAACTATGCACCAAACATTAGTGGAACTCAAAACTTTTTTTTTTTTTTTTAAATATATATATATATAATATATATATATATATATATATATACATCAAGTGATTTGAACTGCAGTCTAGCAAATGTTTTATGTTAATCATCATTAATGTATCTATAGAGCATCACTGCATTAGTTCTTTGTTAACTTTATGATCTCAGAGAAATGTGTTATTGAAATGCTCCGGCTCTCATCACAGAGTAAAAATGATATAATTCCAGGTGCTGACGCAAGTAAGCTGGGGCTTTAATTTGGCCCTAAGTTTTCTTGAACCAACATCTAGCATCCATTAGAGAACACTTACATAGTTATCTTCTACACTGAACCGCATGCTCCCCCAGGAATTACCATTTAGTAGAGCTGTGAACTTCACAGATAGAGATCAGTTTTACTAGGCAAGGTGCACTACCACAGTGAAGTTCTCCTTATTGGTGGCATGATTCAACAAAGGAATTATAAGCCCATCACCTTAAAAAAATGAAAACTAAATAAGCTGAAATGCTAAATCCATAGCAGGACCAGCATTTTCTTATTTTTAAGGTATGATCTCAGTGTGTAGGAGGGTTGGTGTGTCCAGCTTATTTATTAAAAACTCACACGCACTCAGCAGGTGCAAGTGCTGGAAGCAAGAGCCCTTAGACTTTTTTTGCACTTTCTCACAAGAAGGACCTTACCACAATCCAGCTAAAAGCAGTTGCAGCAGTAGTTGGAGTGTTTTTTTCTTTTTTTTTGACTTCATCACAATCTGTCATATCTCCGATCTCTTCGCCCTGTGTAGGAGGCCTACTCTTTCAGTTTTCCTCCCAGGTACTGATATCTGTAAGCGAACGCTTGTGAGACTGATTTTCGAGTGGTTATTGGTCCCTGATACCAGGGTGGTGCCCCGTAATTATTAATTCTTATTAATAATAATATTCTTTCTATTAATAATTATCATAGATAATTATTAATTTTTGCTAATAACCTACTCCTATAAGGCACAACAAATGATGCCTATGCGAAGCACAACAGCTGTCACGTTTGCACAGATGCAGCCTAGCTGAAGAGGTTTACTGTATGTGTGCTCTTTATCCTTGAATTGCCTGTCAGCCCCTGCGACTCTCTTAGCATTTTCTTCATATTTTTCTTCTGCGCCCTCTGTCGCCTCTGCAGCGAGAGACGTGCCATGGTGAGGTGACTGGGAGGGATGTTAGGGCAAGAGAGGAGTGGTTTGAATTACACTGATGCTTTGATTAGGGCTCTGGGCAAGGTTGTTTTCTGCATGTGTGGGTGTGTAAAGTGCTTGTGAATATGTGCTGTAACAATGCTCAACAGCCCAGAGAGCAGTGGAAGAAGCCAAGGTCTTTTTGTGTGTCTCCATGTCTGTGTGTGCGGCCTCTTTTCAACATGAAAGCCAGCGAGACACAGGGATAGGCGGATAAAGGGGATCAGAGGATAGGACTGGAAAAGGCTGATAAAGGCACATGCCACCATTTCTTTAATGAGCAGCTTGACCCCATCAGCAGAGGTCAACAGTAGCTTTCCAAATCCCCTTCTTGTCCTCTGTGCCAGTGTTACCCGCCATGTTATCGCCTCTGTCTATCAGTGTCCAGGATCCCACAGACTTCACGTTAGCCAAAGCCCAATCTGGCAACCTGCGGCTCGTAGCCCTCTGACACCTGCTCTAATCTGGCAACCTAGATTATGTTAAGTCTTCAAAGAGGGGGAGGCTCACATGTGATCACAAGAACACATACACACACACACACACACACACACACACACACGCACACACTCATACAAGCAAGCACTTACACTTTCTCCACTAGTTGAAGCGTGGCCATTTTCATCCCCAACTTGCAGCCTCTATTAGCGCGTCACTCAGCCCCTTTATTTGGCCACAGAGTACTCTCTGCTAATCTGGAATGGTTGTGTTCATTGATTAGAACAGTTCCCGAGAGAACATCCTTTTATCAAATCACATTTGAGACAGAGGAAATTTGTTCTTTAAGAAATCTCCTGCAAATCCACATGGATCAAACTCAAGCAATGTAAACAAGTCAAACAGAAGAAGGAGACATTGAAAACAATCCATTTATCATTGCTTTGTTTTGGGTTGTTCTTGTTATTTAAAGTAATAATCTTGACAGTGTTGACAGTACTTCTCATTAGAAATATTTGATGTAAGCAGTGTTTATATTTTAGACCCAAATCCCACCCAAAGTAGCACTACAATATGTCAGAACCCTCATGTCTTGTGGGACTCAGGCCAGAATGCGGACCTCTGTCCCTCAGCTCTGACAGCTTCATCTCCAGGAGGGAGATAGCATCTCTCATCTGGACCACAGTGGTGTGGGGCTGGGGGAGAGGTGGACTTGTCTGCAGCAGTGACAGTGAAGAGAGGCCTCTCCTCTGAAGTGACAGAGTGACTATGAGAGATCTCTGTCTCTGTCTCTGTTGGGGGTTCGGGTCAAGCCTCTGGGCTCTGCTCTTCTACTTGCTGCCACTCCTTTAAAGCTTCTTTCAGACAAAGATTTGACTGCGTCAATGTGTTGGAAATCTTACATCTTTATTGAATAAACACCCACAGATGACACACTTTTCAGTAAAAGTCATGATGCAAATCTGTCTTGGTAGACCCTACAGTTGATAATACACATCGTAATTCTGAATTAAATGTAATCACATTAACAGACAGACTGCGGAGGCACAAGGGTAAATACTCAGAGATATTAAAAGCTTGTCCTGCTCCACCTTCTTATGAGCATTATAACAAATTCAACACTAAATGATCATCTTTTATGCACAGTAAACTAGTTTAATATCCCCCAGAATACTGTGAATGAGCCACTATTAAGTCGTGGAGGAGGTTGTTTACATGTCAGATGCGTCTTAAAAATGTGTTTTAATTTTCTGTTTGTTTTTCAGTGTGTGGGGGGAAAAAGTGTCAGCCAAAAATGATCAGCTTTCATCCGCACCAACTGCCAACAGCATTATTACCAGAAAATAAACACATACAGCCGCAGCATGTAAGCAAACAAGAAATAAGTCACAACTGCGAGTTCTGTTGTTTTTAAGTATCTGTGGGACTGGTGAAACAGACAGCAGAAATATGTTTTCCATCTAATACATGATGAAATATGAGAATATCTGTTAGGAGACACACCCGTGAGAAGTGAGAGCCGAGCGTCTCTCGTGCTCACGGTCATGAAATAAGCCCTCTGCTGCAAAATGAGTCTTGAAATTAATCAGCGATGCAGACTGTGACAGAGCTCAGAGCACCTTCTTTATTCATATTCTTGTTTTCTATCTCCTCCTCCAGCCGTTCACACCTCTACCTCTCTTTCATGTACATTGCAGGTCCATTATGTAACAGTCTCGTCACGTTTAAATGAAACCCTGATCAAACAATGACGATGACAGTCAAATATGATTGAATGACAAATAGCCGTCACGTCACGTTTGACTTGAAGGTTGCCTTAATATTACCATTAATGCTATCCAACAAGATTCTGTTTATTTATTTAATGATAGATGTAGCTGGGGATAAAGCCTCTGAAGATTCACTTCCATTGTGTTTGGGGGTTTTGGCAGAATTTCAACTTTGATTGAGTTGCGGCTTTGTGTTCAATTTCAAAATAAGGTTTTAATCTTTTTTTTTTCTGTCTCATCCTTTTCACACTGTGCCCTAGTGTTCGTCATAATGTTTGAATGTCACCATGAAAAAGCCCTTCCAGGAATGAAAACAGCGGACCGCAGGTCTAAATCGAAATTTAGTTGCTGCTTTAATTTTATGTTTTAAAATGTTTGAAAAAAGGTAGAGAAGGAAAGTATTTCTCACTGTTAGTAGAATCATCATGTAAGTAGCTGTGAGTGTCCTGAGCATGAATAATATCAGATATTTAATCTGAGAGATGCAACTTATTCTCTCCACAGTCACTTCCACATGGTGTGGCGGATCAACACCATTGCTTTACTGCAGCTGCAACCACAGTATAAACCTCTAATCTACCTCCCCCAATACAATGTAATTAGATACAACAAACCGGAAATTAATTCATGATAGGATTAAAGTAGAGTTAAATCAGTGCATTATAAGCTATTCAGCCATTCATAGGAGCCCCTACTTACCTCACTGTTGTCTTCAAGTAGCACAAGGCACAAGTGCAATTCTCATTATACTGTTTGGATCCATGGGAGGCTGCGGTTGTTGTCCTGTCCTGATAAGACAACATTAGTTTCTTTTAATCCACAGATGTGATGTTTTTATACAGTAAACATTATGTCAGTGTTTGCCCGAGTCTGTAATGTGACGTAGGCAGTTAAAGGTGATTTTTCTACTATAATAGGTAGGGCCAAACAAAATCTGAAGAAGATTTGCTGAATATTTGAAGCAAAGCTATTAGGTAAAAATATTAAATAGCAAAAGTAATTAATAAGCAAATAGTCCACTGGAAACAATGAGTCTTTTTCTATAGAAAACATGTTTTGTTTTTTGTTCAACAATGTCATTCCAGGATTTCCAGAAATGTGTTAACAGCTTTTGCAATACTGCTCATTTGCATTTTCTGCTTCTGTCTGTTTTTCTCTTAATTCACTTCAGCTGTGCAGACCCATTGTATTTATGCTTCTGTTTGCTATATTATGTTTGCCACACGCAATTTGTTTTGACGCTTTTCACAGCAATGTGCTTGAGCTGCGAGTCAAACGCCTGCCTGTGCACTTCGCTTTGCCATGAACTTGATTCTGGTTCTGTGTGTGTGATTCAGACGGGGCGCTTTGTGTTTTCTTCATTTTTTTTTATTCCGCAGCAACATCCAAGCATCTATTTGGATAAATTCTTCCGCGGTCTTTTGCAGATGCTGTCATCTAATCTCTCAGCTTTTCAGACTTTCTTGGCAGCGGCTTTTTATCAGTCGTTGGCTGTCTCTCGGTCTCTCAGTGCCCAGATAAACTCTCACACAAACCCACACACACACTCACACACAAAGGAGGTTTGATGTTTTTGTATTGGAGGATGCAAGTTTGTTTCCCTTCTATAGAAAAATGTTGAGAAAGGAAAAAAACACTAAATTGTCTTCATGAAATAGCGTCTGCCCCTTCAAGTGTCATTTCCTCCTCTGTGTTTATGTTTGTGAATGTTTCTGCACGTCACCAAATCACACCAGCTCTATTTACTGTGGGACCACCTCAGACAAGACTCCGACTGCCTGCAAACATCTTTCTTTAAATGATACGTTCCAATAATCAATCAACCTTGCTTTGTTTTATTCTTTGTCATTTTTGGTGGTCTAGGTGATTATAATGAACTGGTTATATGCATCTGTATGTATCTGTCTAACCTAGCCATCTGTTTTGTTTATTCCCTCTCTTCCTCACATCTTTTTTGCAATATTTTCAACATATCACCAGAATCTTCCCCTACCATAACTTTAACTTTTTACACCTTCAGTCTCTTTTGGAACTGTGAATTTTAAAAAGTTAGGTGCCTTTATTTCCACAAACTTGTGCCGTTTTAGTGTGAGCTGTTTTAGTTTACCACTTACCATTAGCACCTGGGTGTTTGTTCCTGTTTGTCCGTGATAGAGAAGTGTGAAAAGAGACTCAGAGATTAAAGAAGAATTAAAGAATCTTTTGTTTTCACACTTTATCTGCAAAAACCTCTGCTAAAACCGCAAAAACACTTGTGCACGTGAGAACACAAATCAGGGCCTTTCTTAAACCTGCCTTTCCTGTAGCTGGAACTTTATGATCCTGATTATTGCCATGTCAAGCTGTTTACACGAGATGCTGGAGCCACTGAGCGCGTTAAATATCTGGAAAGTTGTTAATTGGACTAGAAAGTGACATTTTCTGAAAGTTGTGCGATCTCTTTAGAAAAAGGAATTAGTCTGTCAGCATTTATACATTTAAAGTGCAGGTAACAGTTAAACATACAGTATGTATCTGTTGTGGTTACTGGGGTAGTGAGTGCAGGAATGAAGTAAAACATATGTACTATTATTGTTTAAAGACTATTCAAGACTACAAATCTGACATTCTGCTCTTACAAATGAAAAGTTACAATTGCAGGCAATAAAACACTTCATTGCTTTATTGAGCATACTTGTGCCTCAGTGTCTTTCTGCAGAGCTGTAATTAAGTGTTTTGAAGTTTCAGCAATAAGAGATTTTTTTCCACAGTGAGTTTCCAGGATTACAAGGAATGAGTTTTGAATTTTTTAACTCACTAACTTTGAAAAACACTTTTAAGTCCTGCTTCTTAAGGCCCCTTGATGAACAGGTCCCAGATAGTTCGTTCCACCATGACAACACACGCAAAACATTCTGTCATTGCAAATTTGACAAAAATCTCTTAAACTCTGTCCATCAATCAATGTGTTTTCCAGGTGTCAGTGGTACTTTAAGGCCAAGATGACTTCAGAGGAGAAAAGGAGGACCAATTATCAGAACGGACACGGTAAATCAATCAGTCTGCCTTCGTCTTTGATGTGTTTGTCTCTCACTGTGACCCTAATTTTTGTGTTTTCACAGAAAGATTGAGTCAAGATTAATTAATTTCCATATTTATGGAAAAGGAGGCTGGGAGAATCTTTTGAGTCTAAGTTTTGTATTTTAATAAACACATCAAATCTGTTTGGCACATTTACTTAATGTTAATTTTGAAAATGACTTTTGCCAGGACGCCCAACCATTTGGTGAGAAAGCACCAGGTTTTATTTTTTGCGCCACGTCTTTGCCAATAAGCAGGAACTATTTGAAGTGGAGAGAGCCTGTGTGAGCCGCTGTTAGCAGCTAGCAGGCTGCTCCTCTCTTTGCATTCGACATGCACAGTGTACTGCTGTATGGATCATTTCCCATGTGTTCCTGTGCCTTATGTATATTTGAATTTTGCACAGGAACGACAGGCCCTACCACAGGCGTTCACAGAATGCAAAAGCATCGACTTGCTATTGTTGCAACTGCTGGCAAGAAAAGAAGCAGCACATGTGATATTTTTAGTTTCAGGAATTAAGACATCAGATAAGTCAAGAGTTTGAAATTCTTGCAGCCAACATGCTCCTTCATCTTTCAGTCTTTCCTTCCTCTCCCTCCCTCCCTCATATCTTGCACTCCTCCTCACCTCCCCTCAGGTTTCATTTGATGTTTTACATGGTTTTTGTTTTTTATTTATTTTTTGTGATTAATCTGGTTACATAGCCACATCCCTGAGCTGTCTGCTTCTGCACTCCTGTGCCTTCCTCTCCCTTTTGCCCGCCTTTTGTCTTTTAATTCCTCAACTTTTCATTGCTGACAGAAAAAAAAACACAAATTTAAATGAAAAAAAAAAGGAAAGGCGTTTGAAAGTGAGTAGAAAGACGAAGATCGGGATGAGACGAGGGGAAATTGCAAGAGGAGATGCAGAAAGGAGAGCGAGACGAGGATGAGGGCACCCAGGTTGAAAGGCAGAAGAGGAGAGGAGAGGACAAAGAGAAATGAGGCAGTTTTAAGAGGATTGAGAAATTGCAGCTTGAGAGAAGGAGGAGAAGGAGGAGAAATATATATCAAATTAGTTTTTGAAGATGTCAAACGAGCTGCCACATACTTCTTAGTGCTTATTAGTGCGATTACGTGTTCGCGTTGAGCCCGATATCTCCTGTGTCTTGTCCCGGGTCTCAGTCCTGAGTGTGGTGTTGAGCAGAAGCTTTCAGAGGAGAACAGTACCTCTGGGTTTTCTGGTGTCAGTTCAGGCATCCGAGACAAGTGATAGTTGTTTTTTGTTTTCTGATACTGTATCGATCCCAGAAGGAGAAACACAGCTTTTGTCCGCAGCTGCCCGCCCCCCACCAACCCACACTCACCCTCCACTGGGAGGTCGGGGTCAAGAGCCAGAACAGCAGCAGTCTGTTAAAGATTCACTGACTTGCTCAAGGACACTTCAGCAGGGTGGAGGCTCGTTTAAAGCGGGAGAACAAGCTCGCCCCGGTCAAACAACCGACTCAGTGGGCTTCCCCGCTGCTTCTCCGCAAAAGGCAGAGGACAAACAGGCTGTGCCCGTGTTTTTCTACATGTGTGTACGTCATTTGTGCTCCTGTGCTTTGCCAGAGAGCAAATATTAAACATCAAACAAGGTAACTTGTCTAATTTCCTCCCAGGTTATCATCAGTAGAGAAATGTGTCTCCACCATCTGTCTAAAGAGTGGACAAATCTCTGACATCTCTCCATGTATGCCCTGTTAGGTGCAGTTGTACCCCCTGGTTGGGGAGCAGCAGTGGAAATAGTGGTAGTGGTGGTAAAAGTTTTGCAGGAACAGTTATTAATGGGAAAAAAGTTTTATTTTATGTTTAATTTGAATAAAAATATAAGGTCTTTAGGCTGATTTACCTTCCAGCCTAATCGAGATATTAAGAAAACACACTGTGGCTCATTGTCTCTGTGTCTTTCTCCTCAAAGTCCCTTTTCCAGGAATAAAGACCTATGTGGACCCTGACACATATGAAGACCCCACACAGGCCGTCCATGAGTTCACCAAAGAGATCGACCCATCCAGGATCCGCATCGAGAGGGTGATCGGAGCTGGTATACACGCACACACACACACACACACACACACACACACACACACACACACACTCACACTCATGCACAGGTCTTCACACACTTCAAACACTCATTCACTTGTGTCTCACTGATTCATAGGCGAAGGAGGATCATTTCATGTTGGTTAGGATAACAATGCCTTTAAATGTGCCAAAGGAGATGATCTATTTTCATTCCTCACATATAATTGCCATGAACACCCCTCTACTCCATTGTGCACGCTGAAAAGGACGCCTTTTTCCATTTGCCAGTGTCTCGCTGTCATTTTCTCTGCACAGACTGTTGGAATATTAAAGCTTTAACAGGTTTCGAGAACAAAAGAAAATGTAAGAATAAATTCAAGGAAGGTGAAAGAGAGAATTTCATCAGGTTTAACTAATCAGAGAAGAGACAACACTGCCCCCAGGTGGATTACTGTGCTGCCTGCTGATTGTGTAGGTTGGTTACCTTACTGTCGAGCGCTTACTGTGTTTGTTGTGTGTGTGTGTGTTTAAGGCGAGTTCGGCGAGGTGTGCAGCGGCCGCCTGAGAACACCTGGGAAAAAGGAGATTGCCGTGGCGATAAAGACGCTGAAAGGTGGATATGTGGAGCGTCAGAGGCGGGACTTCCTACGCGAGGCGTCAATCATGGGCCAGTTCGACCACCCCAACATCATCAGACTGGAGGGCGTGGTTACCAAAAGTAAGCAGCATTATGGGAGATTTTGAAGATGTGATAAGATCCTTGTTACCAAAACATTTACGTATATTTACACATCCATCCTGAAGTGGGTGTTCAGTACAGATGTGTCGTTTAATGCTGTGTGGTCAACAACTGCACTGGCAATTTGCAATTGCTCATAAAGTGTGTGTGTTGAATTTCCCTATGCATGAATTCCAGCAACTCTCCGGGACAAAAACAATGTGTCATTTAAAACATTTGCAACAGTTTTGTTGTCTGGGGGCGACACAAATGCCTCTCTCACATCAAGCCCCTGCCTTAAAAGCAAAATAAAACATAACAAGAGCATTTGAAATTGTCATCTCTTTAGCCTTCGCTGTGTTTATCGCAGTCTGATGGATAAAAGTATGCCTTCAGTTGTTTTGAATGGTAGATTGCAGTAAAAAGCGCTCTTTAAAACTGCAGACGGCTCATTTTCAGGTATGGAGTAACTAGTGGCTACGTGTATTTCTTGGTATTTACGAGATCAGTGGACAGACGCGGTTCTGTTTTTATATGTTTTGTTGTGTGTTTATGGTTTGTATTTTTATGATCTTCCTCATATGTCTATGTTGTGTATGAGTAGTCATCATGGTCAGCATGTGTAGGTTCTAATGCCTCATTTTTGTGCAGGAATGTGCTTTATCCACAAAGGTGTGTGTGTGTGTGTGTGTGTACATGTTAACGAGCTCTGTTTTACGGGACTCACCCAGCGCAACATATGGTTGTTTTTACAGGGGGTGTATAAACTGAGACATCGCTGTGAATATAAATGTGCCCCTGGAAGACTTTCCTTTCCCCTCCCTGAATGCAGATAGAGGACACTCCTCAGGTTTGACCCCACTGACGAGCGTTCAGCCGATACGGGTCTTTAAAGGCCAATACGGCCATTATTGCTTTAACGTTGCTGATTGCTGATATTTTGCACCGATAGATTGTAGTTTTTACAGTCAACTGTGTCTGAAGCCATTGAGTGAAAAGACCCTCCCACACAACACTTGATGATTTCGCCTGTAAGACATCTGATGATGAAAATAGAATAAAACCATTTTGAGTCGCTGTAACTGGGGAGGACTTTCCAGCACATTAGAGGTCAACAACACTGGCTGCACCGCACAGGCTTTCAAAGGTCTGTTTACTTTAGGTAACAGCTTCTTCACAGTCAAAAAATTGTTTTTGTGTTTTTTTTTCAAATGCTTTTTTAACTTTTCAGTGGACCTAATCTTATAAATAAACATCATAAACACATAAACTCTTAATTTCCCTCCTGTAATTTCCCTTGAGTTACTTTAAAGTAAGAAAAAAATCCAATTTGAATATTTATTTCATAAAAGTAATGTGTTTATTTTTTATCTTGGGAAAAACTTCTTAAATAAAAAAAAGAATAAATCGTTCAAGGTCCACTTACTCGCTTTTACTCATGGTCTTCCATGGGATTAAGTTGAAAGTCCTTCAACGGGCAGGTAAATGGAGCTTCGTTTAAGATAATTCTTCCTGTCAAACTTCTTATTAATGTGTAACATTGTGACTATGAAAAGAGCTGAGAAGCAGAAAATACAGATCCACTGTATTGTTATGAAGGACAAATTGTATTTTATTATATGTTTATATTTGAATTGGCGAAGATGTTTTCAGTCTTTGATATCGCCTGAAATGTTAACAACGCAGTATATTCAGACAAATTGAATTGGATCAAAAAAAAAAAAACAGGTGTGTTTTATGAGAGAGGAAGTTATCAGAGCGAACCATCTCCCATGACTGCCTATCAAATGGTCCAAACACACACACACACGCACGCACACACACACACTACACACACCAAATCACACAATCAAAAGCCATTTGTGCTGGCATCATATATAGAGAGACATTAATTCTTTTTCTGTCTGTTTGTCTTTGACACTCTCTCTCCATCTTTCACTGCCTACATCTGTTGTTGTTCTTCGGAGACTAATTATGGAGAGTATTGTGCTGTGACTGACTGCTATACCTGCTCTGAAATAACAGGTGACGCATTAGACTCTGTTAACAGGTGCGCTTGTTTTTGTTATGCGCTGCACTGCATAACTATATATTGTTTCCAGACCTCGCTAATTAGCTCAGGAAAGCCAAGCTTGATCAAATAATTTCCCATCTATCCCTGTTGCATTGGTGCTGGGGGGGAAGTATCTACAAATTTAAGTGTACTATGATAAAACTTTGCAGATTTGAAAAAAAGAAAAACATTGTGTGCTTATTTGGTCCAAAGCTAGGCTCTTTTTATTCACCCATCCATATACCCACTGTGCTTTCTGTTCTCTGGTGACAGCAGTGTAGGTTTAGGAATATCCCCTTGTTGATCACACGCTTAATTTGACTTTTTAAAATGTTAAAAGCATTCAGGCTGTTTAAAAATTAATGTTAACAAAGTCAATATTTCTCGGCGTTGATTTTAGACTTCAGGCTGCATAACTTTCTGAATGTCGCAGCATTGCTCATATGTTGAAGATAACCTTGTCACTCAGAATGTAGAAATGCCCTTTCCAATAAAACCAAGTACACTGTGTTGAAAACTGCATTTGTGAATGCGCACAACACAGAGCATGTGTGTTTTTCAATACATTAGTCTTTTGCAGTATGGTGGAATCAAAGGATGTCATTAACACTAGCTAACATTAGCCTGCCACATATATAAGATCTGCTAGCGGAAATCATCATTTTAGCCCACAAGCTCCATGGCCAACAGTTAAAAATGACAAGTCGCCAGTTCTGTTAGGACTCAAATACCTAGAATTTAAAAAATACAGCAAACCTGATCTGCCACTATCGTCACTGTAAGCTTTATAGTGCATTGTGAGATTGGAAAGATAGACAGGTGATGAAACAGTAACTAAAGAGGATGGGTTTCAGTCAATTACACTTTTGACATTCCCAACTTCCCTTCCTATGTTTACACAAATGTAAAGTGTTTTTTTAGCAGATCTTTATCAAAATGTATTAGAATCGTACAGTGACAGGTCACTCATTTGCTTCATCAACCACTGAGTTCTCATTGTTAAAGCTTTCCTTTTGTCAAAATAAAGCATACCGCTGAATCTCTAGTCCTTTCATACATCATTTCACAAGAGAAAAAGCTTTAACATTCAGAACCAAGTGTTTTAGAAATCCCCCACCTCCAATGCTGGGCAGCATTTTGGGTGAGCCTTTCACTGGTAACCATCTTCACCAGGAACAGTCCCAGATGTCCTGAACATGACCGTGTTCTGCACGGTGTGTTTTAGTCACAAAAAGCAGGTTTACAATAAACAGTTCCTGCGTGACGTCTTAATTTATAGTTCCTCTTGCTCATTCAATTGAAATCACATCATATGACTATGAGTAGTGAAAGTTCAGCTCACCTGCTGTCTCCTGTCACTCTAATGAGATGTTAAGTCCCTAAAAAAACAATAACACCGCAAACATTGTGGGTGTTATTACCCATCTGTCAAAGCAGTTATCATTATAGTGAGGGGGTGAAGCTGTGGTGACAGATGTCACTTAGACCTGTAACATGTCTCTTTGTATCTAATTTGCTTCTGATTTCATGTAGAGCAGCTGAGCCATTGTCACGCAGTCTGTGCTATTTATACCAGAAATTGACACAGCCTTGATGTGTTGTGCTCTTGAATTCTGACAGAGGAAGCATGCCACATCCTCATACTGTGCCTACCACCATCACGTGAATTTTCACATTCCCATGTGGGGGTGGGATGGGCAGGGGGGGGCTGTCTTGAATCTGAAGTGTGATATCATGGTGTTACTTCACCACAGTAACACTTTTATTTCTGTTTCCAGCAGTTCAGAATGGTTTACAGCTCACCGGCACACGGGCCTGGACAACTGCCTCCCAGCTGTAAACTAGTCAATCTGTAAGACCGTAGGAATCCTCTGTGGGGAAACAATAACATTTGGAATAGAGAGCTGGTGCTCACACCTGTTTCTGACTAATGTTTTATGTCATACATAGACTGAATACTGAACAGGTCCCATTTGGCAGATTGCACATGTTGAGATGGAGAAGTTTTATGCGCTGAGCGTCTTGACTCAATGCATCAATCAACCGTCGATGGTCTGTGTGTTCCCACAGCCCTCGCTTTCCTCTTCCCTGTCTCAGACTGGCAGTTACACACACACACACACACACGCACACACACACACACATACACACACATATTGTGATTTTGTCACCTAGGTTTTGTCATAGTCTAATAGTCTAAGTAAAGTTAATCAGACGAGCATGCAGGACCAGTTTTCCTTAAAGAATTTGATCTGTCACTGTACATGTTATCCTCTCATATCTATGAATCCAAGTTTAGATGTTTATTTTAAAAATTAGTTTATAAATTGGAAGAAGGCTCACTGCAAGTTCGTTGTACTTGTTTTTTTCTCTCTAACTTGTGCACTGACAATAAAGGCTTTCAATGTTCAACGTTCAATGTATTCAGGAAGCTTGGTCCACAGGTGTTCTGTGGATCATATAATGACACTGGTTATGTGGTGGTGTTCAGACACACACACACGCACAGAGCACTAATCATTTGTTTAGTCTGTATAAACAGAAAAGCAGTGGTTCCGTCTGAGTTGACTCCGGCTGATGTTTGTTTCTTTGTGCTGCAAAAAGGCAAACTGAGGTTATGTGCATTGGATTATGTGGCGAGTCTCTGCAGACTGTCTTCAACAGGAAAACGTACCGTAATAGCAGAGAAATTGCTTTAGAAAAATAAAAGTGTCTGTTGCTTTTATCTGTGTGCAGGCAGGCCTGTGATGATCGTGGTGGAGTACATGGAGAATGGATCACTGGACTCGTTTCTGAGGGTAAGTTAAGGAGACCACCAACATGAACCTGAGCACATTACAACAATACTAATATATAAAGCAGTGGGGTTTTTTTTTAAATGAATGAAGAATGGTCAAAACAACAGCAGTCTAACTTTGTCTCTTACGGCTGTAAGCTACAATAACAAACAGGCATTGGCTCTGTTGCTCCAAATGAACCTTAAGGTTTTGTCAGTGTATTTGCTTTCCATCTTTATCAGCGTCTCCTTTTCTCTCTGCATTGTCTTGTTTGGTTTTTGCAACGGCTCCCTCTCTGTCAGCTCATTCCCCTCTGTATCCCTCTGTTTCCTGTCAGCAACATGACGGTCACTTCACTGTCATCCAGTTGGTTGGCATGCTGCGTGGCATCGCCTCGGGCATGAAGTATCTGTCAGACATGGGCTACGTTCACCGAGACCTGGCGGCTCGAAACATCCTGGTCAACAGCAACCTGGTGTGTAAGGTGTCAGACTTCGGCCTGTCCCGAGTCCTGGAGGATGACCCGGAGGCTGCTTACACCACAACGGTACACCTGACAATTCAATTCAACTCTCCAAACTAATATAAAGCTGAGTTAATCCAGTTCTATTTCACAACAGGGAAATATATCTTTGTAGTACAGGCTCATTAATTTGGTGTTACAGTGACATTTAGGTCAGATATAATTGACCGGCTACACAGTTATGATTAATGCCTCATTTAAAGGGGAACCTGAATGGATAGAGACTTTTAATTATAGTTACATGGACATTGCTTTGCATAGTTTAGTTTTTTTACCCTGATGAGGATGCAGTTCTGGTTGCAAAACTGACAAGTTGCATTGAAGGTTATGAAATTTTGTATTGAAAAGCCTGATATGAAAACATTTCTATAGTCCACCAAAAAAGTATTTTCATTAGAAGCAGGTTTGGCATGGTTTATCTCCAAGTGCACATTAAATATTTCTTCTGCCTGCTCCTGTTGGAAATTGCACTAAAGAGGTTTCCATTATTTTTATCTTGAGTTGCATTTGTACTTGATTACAAGAAAGTAATTTAATTGATTCACTTGGATAACGGCGTCTGAAGGAGTCTTCTTAAGCCTTGAGATGTTTTTTTTCCAACATACATAATCTGCTGTCCTCATTTCATCTGCCTCAAACTTAGCAGAGATGGTGAAATATTCAGTTTGTTACAGGAAAGACTGAAACACTGTCTGGATCTCTTTATGTCTGACCATAGGAGCAACGCAAATGGGATAATTTACCAATACATTTAAAAAAGTGCCACACACACGTCAGCGTTATTATTATTTATTATTATTATTTACAGCACCACAGCAGTGAGTCATATTTTTCTGCCAGCTGGCTGACTTCTCCTGGTCTGTTCCTTGGCTTTGTGCGAGCGCCTCATTAGAAGTAGAGTTGGAAGTCTTGAAATACGAAAGGCACAGGAGAGGAGGCCCGGCAAACAGCAACTCAATTTACAGAGATGTACTGAGAGCTTACCAGACACTCCCTACCAGCTGTTGTGTGGCTGATCCTTCTTTATCACTGCACAGCAAAAATAGTCGTATCTGATGCACGAACTGACATCCACAGTATCCTGAAAACTTTTTTTTTTCAACACCATGCAAGGACTGAAACTGGAGACGGCGCTCCTCCAGACCTAACTTATTATTTGCTGCGAACAAGCCTGCTGTTGCTGATTCTTTTTTCGTTTTTATTCTCAAAATAAAGTTTATTGTTTCCCCCAAACGTTCGTCTTGTGAATGTGGAAAGACCATTTAAAATTTGAGATTTTCCATTCAGATGCTACATTTACAGACTGATGCTACAGTATTTATGTAAGCCTGAGACATCAGCGAACTGATGCATCATTCCACTCAGACTTGATTAGGCTGATTAAGTTTCTCCTGAGGCCTGCAGAAGATTTGCCACACACAGCAAAAGCTGAACTTCCTAAAACTTTTGTGCTGAAAAGACGCTCCTCTATAAATCTGTCTGAGCCCACAGTGACCTCCATTTCTTGGTTCATACCGAGGTTATTGTGCAAAGGCAATGCTGTGTTGATAGCTTCAGGTTTACACACAAGACCGTGGCTGGAATCCACGGATGGGAAGGGAAGGTTGAGGTGAGGAAAGAGGGGTGAGGTGAGGTGAGGTGAGGTGAGGTGGAAACTGAGGGTGATAATCACAGAAATTATGATTAAGTTTGTTTTGGGGGTTCAGAACATGAAAACACTTGGACATAATCACTGTTTTTGAAATGTAAGTATTGCATATTGTGTAAGTGTTGAGTGCTTTAAAATGGCTCTGTGTACATTTGAGAGCACTTTACCAACTGCTTTTCTGCTGCTGGAGAGTAATATTTGCTGGGTTGAGACGCCTCATATGCTGAGATATACTTTGACTGAATTAGCAGATGTTGCACTTGAAGTAATAAATATCTTAACAATCTGTGGGAGGTTTAACCGTCTGTTTTTAGGATGAACTCAATGTGTATGTGTGTGTGTGTGTGTGTGTGTGTGTGTGTGTGTGTGTGTGTGTGTGTGTGAACAGGGCGGTAAGATCCCCATCCGATGGACAGCCCCTGAGGCCATCTCGTACAGGAAGTTCTCCTCAGCCAGTGACGCGTGGAGTTATGGCATCGTCATGTGGGAAGTGATGTCATACGGGGAGCGACCATACTGGGAGATGTCCAATCAGGATGTGAGTCTTCTAGTTGTCACAGCGGTTTTTTTATGCGTCATATTGGAAACAAGTGACCAGGTTGGGAAAATGCCGTTATAATAAAAGAACTCCTCAGCTTATTTTCCGCTCAGTCTCCCTCAATCAAAAAGCTCTCGAGTCTCACTGGCTTAATCCGAAAAGCTTCTGCTGCCAAGTTTCTAAGTCTTAAATATAATTTACAACATATTCAAGTCACTTATTGTCAGATTTGACAGAAATGGACCCCGACACAGAGTAGCTTTCACTTCTGCAGAGGAATCTATGGTGACTTATATCAATTAGTTTATTGGCTTTTTATTTTTTAGTATTGCCTAAAATGAGTTTTGTTGGTGTTAAAGGCAAACAAAATAGCAACTAGTGCAAGCTGCTGAGGTATATGTCAAGTGATAACAAGAACTACGTTGTTGCTGTTGTTGTTTGGGGTGCGGCAGTCAGGACGGGGCCAGGGCTTGCCTGGGTTTACCTGCCAGTTGTGAGCTACTAGACAAACTTTTTAGTATCAAAGTAAGGCTCTTTATTCATGTTTAACATGTATATGTTTTGAATCATATTTCATACAAATTTGATCACTCTGTTGTTGTTGTTGTTTATTGAATGGTGGCCACTGTCTTGGCTTGAATATATCCAGTTTTTAGCTGGCACGGTTGTTTTAGGTAAGTCACTGAGTGTATTGCAAACATGGAAACACTGCTGGTGTTTCAATAAAAAGGGAATATGTTTACTTTTGTATGAACTACTCCTTTAAGTGATTTTCTCAGAGGCATCTTAGTGATTCAGCGATCGTTCTAAGAAGATAGAAGAGACTTACTCAGGTCGTTTCCCCTCACAAGCCTGGTTCTCTGACCTCAACACCAGAGCGCACTTTAATATCGACTTCTCAATTCAAGTCCTGCTCTGCTGAGTAAATTCTGAGTTTGTTTTCCATTATATCTGTTAAAAATGTTGCCCTTTCACCTGCTCCCTGGCTGTTTGTCTCACAAGCCTACCCCTGAGAGAGAGGAAGCAAGAACAGAAACGCTAGTGAAATTCACCAAAAGGATGACTGAGACGTGTTGGAGGGAAAGGAAAAGAGCAGTAAAGGTCAGAGGTTCTTAGGACTTCAGGGGGAGTTTAAAGCTGTGGATTCAGTGTGGCTGAGCAACCCGCTGATCCCTGGGCTGTGGTCAGGGATTGGAGGGGGCCACGGAGGAAGGAGAACCATCCCTCTGTCCGCTGAGTGTGAAAGCTCCACCGTAATCCCCTCAACCCCTTACACACAGACTTATACACATCTATACACGGACACCCTGCACACGCACATCTGCTAAGGTCCCAGGGTTTGGGGAGGATTTGTGCTGTTTGGGAATTGCTTAGAAGTGCTTTCCAAGGCAAAAGGCCAGCCAAGCTGCAAAAAGCAGCCAAACACTATCTCATCCTGGTCAGCCACTTACCACTGCTCCCTACAAAGATACATGGATCTTCCCCATAGACTCACAGATATGATACAGAGATCCATTGTATGGAGGCTAAAGTAATACGGAGTTCAGATAAAAAAGGAATTTGGGCTTCATTGATAGCACAAAATGTTTTGGTACATGAACAAAAGAAGATCAAACTTATTTGTACCACGCAGGAAAACAGATTATGAAAAATAATACCATGACTGTAATGATGCTTCCTGTTCTGACTTTAATTTCTCTGCTCATCCCATCAATTATTTCTCTGACTCATGGATCATTTCAGTCATCTGTGTCTTTGCCACAGGCTTACAGATGGACAGGCAGGATTGTTACTAATGTTTTTTAAAGCATCTGTATTCGATTTCCTCACAACAATAATGCATCAAGTGGCAGTGTGTAACGCCAAATGGGTCAAACCTAATGTTGGCAGAGAGTCATCACCTCAGCTTTACGGAGCTTTATAGTGAGTTTCAGCTAAATGTTTAGCTCGGGGCCTCTTTTGTTTAAGTCTCACCACTTTGACAGACTCATATTCTGTGCACTGCCTGTGAAAACTCTTTACAACTAATGGCTCCATTGCCATGAAATTGTCATATAGAGGAGGAATCCCACTGACTTAGGTGGTCCCCTGACTTTTCCGCCAGTGAAGAACCCACATCAATGACCCACACAGGATGAATTCAGTGATCTCCTGACCTTTCATGTCATATGGTCATATTTTCAATTCATCCTTGTGAATCAAAACTAGATTTTAGCCTTAATCTTAACGTGCATGGAAAATGTGAAAAGTGACAACAAAGTGACATAGTGATTACGCGTTGCACATGACATGTTGCAGTTGTCATAAGAATTTTCATATTATTTAAAAATTAGACCCAACTTGTTTCACTATAAAACAACTGTGGATCCTCAGAGCTTACACGTGAATCCAGAAAATGTTAAACATTACTGTTTGTTGTGTGTATTTGATCTGCAGCAACTTGTCTTTTGGAAAACTGACTTTCATTTCCAAACTAAATAGATCATTTGTAAAAGCCAAATAATTTCTCATACACATTTAAACTTCTTCCTTCATCACATGCAATGCTCTCTCCAGGTGATTCTGTCTATCGAAGAGGGCTACCGCCTTCCTGCCCCGATGGGCTGCCCCGTGGCCCTGCACCAACTGATGCTGCACTGCTGGCAGAAGGAGAGAAGTCATCGGCCCAAATTCACCGATGTTGTTTCCTTCTTGGATAAACTGATCCGTAACCCCAGCAGCCTGTTGCCACTGGTAGAGGACATTCAGAGGTACAGTACTGAACAGCTCCTCATGTCAAATTAAATGTAAATGCACTGTCCATTTGAGCAGCAGTGACCATTTCTGTGTGCAGAGCTTGAGTTATTTGAGGAGGAAAAAACATTTTTTGCCTAAATTCAGGCAAAGATAGTTTGACTTTCCTGGTTCAGAAAGTTTCTAAAATGCTTTTTACTCCTACGCTAAAAATAGGACCAAGTGTGTGTCACTCTTGAGAGCCTTAAGCCAGAAAGACCAGTTGTCCAAGCTTGAGACATTTCAGAAATATTGGCAGAAAGTGACATTTTCTGCTTTTTGGGGTGTTTCTTTTTTTTTTTTCTTTCAGTCTACCAGAGTCTCCGGGGGAGGAAATGGACTACCCAATGTTCATCTCCATCGGTGACTGGCTGGACTCCATTAAGATGAGTCAGTACAAGAGCAATTTCATGGCAGCGGGCTACAACACATTGGATTCTGTGGCGAGGATGAGTATTGAGTGAGTATAAGAGCCAAAACAAAACCATTTTTAACTGACCTGATACCAGACAGGACCTGTCTATTTAAAGAGGCACGCCACCAAGTTTGCTCGTGAAGTTCAGTTTGCTCATCATGTCGGCAACTATTAGGACTGTGAATGTCTCCTGGTGATCAACTCAATCATGTTGCATTATGGGAAGAGGAAATTTGTGTGACTCATACCAGAGGCTAAAAGTCAAGATATTCAGACCTTTGCTGTTTTGAGTATGACCAATCTGTTTCACACAAGCTACCCAACTTTATTAAAGTGTAATACTACATTGTTAGAATAGCCCTTTAATTCCCCTTAATTACTAAAGTGATACCTAAGTTTTATTTCATAAATGTGTTTTATTACATTCAGCCTGTGCAACAGCCAATTCATCTCAACAAGAACAAGAAATAAAGCATATATAAATAAAAATCTGTAGATCTGTAAATCCAAACAAAGGAAAATAAGAAAAAATATGTAAAACAATAGATGGACGATTCTAAACAAGATATATTTTGGCTATTACTGATGTTGTAATTGTCACAGATGGATGACACAGCCTTGTGGAAGAACCCTTGCAACTTTGCGTGCATGGGTTCTTGCATACATAAGATGCTGTTAAATAGAAAGAGGGATGCACTTACTTGGTCTCTCAGTTTTATGTGTGACTGAGGATAATGAATGAAACATCACTGAAGACCATCCCTACCTGTTACCAAACTTTCCCAAACCTTCCATAGGGACATGGATGCAGTTGGTGACAAGTCCTCACAAGTTAAAGTGTTTTGTGTGTGTTTTTGCATTTTTGTGCTTCCACTCTCGGCCTAGAGATGTGAGGCGTCTTGGGGTGGAGCTGATCGGCCACCAGAGGCGGATCATCAGCAGCGTACAAACCCTCCGCCTGCAGCTGCTGCACGAACAGGAGAAGGGTTTCCATGTATGAGGACACCCTTTGACACAGCCTGGGATGGACAAATAGACGGCCTAGACGGAAGTGAAGTGTAGACCATTGGACAGACAGTCTACAGCCTGTGCCTGAGTCTTAACCTCTCATGCGGGAGGTCATCGAACAGACTGCCACAGCAGACTGGCCCCCGGTCTCCCTCACATCCAGTAGTAACAGACTTTTTTCCTACTATACACCCCGTTCCCAGTTTAACCTGGTTCTGCCGGACTATTATTGACAGACATTAAAGACTGGCCCAGGCCCTCACTTAGGGGAATGTAATGCCTTGTTGCAGCAGCAGTACTTTGTGTGTGGAGCAACAGTATCTAGAGATATGTAGATTTGCAAACGTAATCTACTGAATCTTTTGACTCTTATTTTTTCAGTTGTTGTTCTTTTCTCGCTCTGAGTTATGTGCTCATGTAGCTGCTATCCGGTGTGCAATCGAAAAAGTTTTGTCTTTTGGAAAACAAACAAAAAAAAAAAACCCTCATTATTTTTTCAATTTTTGGGGTTTGATAATTTATCATGAAGGTTTTATTTGCATCGCTTTAGTTTACCCTCTCTCCAGAGAATCTGGTACGCTAATACTTGAAGAAAGAAGCGAGAAGCAAGTTTTCTTGAATGTTTAAAAGTGTATAGACAATTAATCGATAATTATTATCATAACCTAATATCTATATATGTGCAGTCCTGTATGTGAAAGCCCTAGTAAATCTGGATCTTATTTAAGATGTTTTATTTATTTAAGATTTTTATCCAAATCAGCAATACAGTATTATGCAGTCACCTCAGTATCTCAGAGGGAGATGGAGAACCGTGCAATGAGAGACCTCTTATTGACATATAAACATGAGGCTCAGACAAAACCATCCACATGTTTCTTATTGTCACATGCTTAGCTTGCAAGACTGGATCTGTTGCCTTCATATGAATAACCATACAAGTCTATTCTGACAGTTTTTAGCAACCGGTGTACACACAGTTTTTTTTTTTATTATTATTTGGATTGCGAATGTCATACTTTGCCTGAAAGTACACAATCTCCACTCTCTTACCATATGAATGTTCACAAAACTTAGACAGGAGATGTTTGAAATTGTCCGGTAACTTAACATGGACTTATATGGTTCTTCAGAATTAGCGTCCATACACACTCATTTCTTTTTTTTCTTTTTTCTTTGCCTGCACACACACTAATACAGGCAGTGGTTTAGCACTTCGGGAACAAAGTCGATCCAACATGTCTGAGCAGAATAATTCGTCGGCTGGTGCAAAGCGTAAAGTAACTCCAGTTTGTTCGTACATTGTGGTTATGTAAAGGTTGTGGCGTATGTGGCAGTGTGGGAAACCAGTGTACATAAACGTAGTTTGAAATGAAAACCGTTGGATCTGCAGTAGATGATGTCAAGTTATCTTTGCCATTGAAATCAACATGTTTCTTCATTCTCTGAGTCAGTGGTGAGTAGGCAGCGTTGCAGTATAAAACTAGTTAGCTGAGCTGGAGGCAGCAGAAGTAGCCAAAACCTGGTGGGTGGAAAACAGAGAGACAAGGCGGCACTCTTAGTTTTGTGTGATCAGGACAAAGTTGTCCGGCTGAGAGAGTGCACACCAGTTTCAGGACGGCTGAGAGAAGGAACATAAACAGCAGCATCATTACTCATCGTGTGTCATTCTTACATCAACGGCAACAAACACACACACAAAGACACACTGATATACACACACACACACACACACACACACAAAATGCCTTACAGTGCGTTAACCATGCAAGACAGAAACACTTTAGAGTAGTTCACAAGTTTCAGTGCAGTCACAGGACCTAGCCATTAGTTTGAGTTGTATTCCATATTCAAGAGAGCGACCTGCCCCTCTGCAGCTGTGCTTTTTCTTACAAACTGGGGCTCAGTGATTAATGTCGAAGGCAAACTGGATCTAGAGATCTGTGCCTTTCGGTCACAGCATAATTATGCATCCAGGCCTTCCAGAGTGGGAAAGATGCATGCACACACACACACACACACCCCTCCAAAAACATCTATACACACACACACACAAACATTTGCACACATGCGCTCACGTGTCACCACCCTTCTACAGAATATGGAGAATATCAGATGCTGTTTGTTTAGCATGTTCTACTGCTGAGCAATGTTAGGACGTTCTTTTGTACAAAGTACAAGTATACTTATAATTCTTGTATTTTATTTTTCTATAATTTCCAAAGAGATGTTGTAGATCTTGCACACTGTAAGAGGCAGTTACAGCGAATATTTATTTGCAAATAAAGATGAACAGTTCTGGTGGTTGACTGCTCATTTAATTTTGCTTTTGATTTTTTTCATTTGGGTGAGAGGATGAAACCAGAGTTGTTTTAATGGAAGAAACAATAGTTTATATCTTTCAGGCTGTGAACTGGAACTGTTTTCACTGCTAAAGCTATGGAGAAACCGGTGTTGTTTCAACTTACTGGAGAAACCTCAAAGGGGCTGTCCCTTTATTGGATTTGACTTAATTTAAAAACTCACTGATTTAGCCTGAACTCTTAAATGAGATTTTATTGTTAATTATTATAAAATCTCTCAGTTGAAAAGGTGGTTTACACCTTTTCAACCTGGCAACTTTCAAGAGTCGTCCACATGACTGACAACCAAAAGATGGAGCTGTTGGACCGCTGACCAGCTCCACACCTGTCATGAGAATCACTGCAGTCATTAGGAACATGTAATCTTCGATGTGTCATTTTCAGATTGGATTTATTTAGATCTGTATTTGCTGCTGTCGTCCCTTCTTTAAAACACACATTTTACTTTTCTAGTTACATTTCCAAGTCTTATAATATCTCCATATAAATGTATGAGTTTTACGGCGACCAGAGTTTATTCACTTTATTTGACTGTGACTCTGACTGTGATATACAACAACCATCTGTCACAGATTGCTTGAATTAGTGTAAAAACACACAGACTGACACAACAGATTTCTTGTGGGTCCAATTAAGGTAAGGTAAGGTATGGTGGGGGGGCTGCAAAGCTTCATACTCCACGATCAGGTCACCGGGTGGTTCACAGAGCTTAATTCACTCTAATAGGATTACCTGTCGCAAGCTGGGATGCCCAGGCGGCATCTCAGCTTGAGACACCACTCACAGCCGGTACTGGGAACACGCTATTCATGGCTATGTTTATAATTATTGTTTGAAAATTAATTCCTTTTCCACCAGGCAAGGCCATCTATGGGGTGATGCGTTAACATTTTAATGGTGTAGCGTCAATCAAGTGTAATGGGGCTGCTGGATAAATTGTCAGGCTGGCTCGGCCTGAGGAAGAAAGAGGTCAACGTTTTGTGTTTGGGCCTGGACAACAGTGGCAAAACTACCATCATCAACCAACTCAAACCTGCTAATGTAAGTAGTAAAAAAAAAAAAAAAAGGAAAAGCATTACTGTGACGTTTAGAAGCCTTTGTGGTTTATGTGTAGTCCTGCTATGTGGGTTTATATCATAAATGTGAGAAGGCCTGTCAAAATCTCCTTTATTTCCCTGCAATCATTCACTGATTGCTTGTTTTCAGCATTCGAATCATTTAGGCCCATTGTCAGAAGAGTGGAAACATGTTAGTCAGGTAAAGCTCACATCATACTTTCATTATATTATTTCCATGTTGACATACTTTTGCCATTACTTGTCTGTTTTTGTGTGTTTGCATATGCGTGTTTGTGCGTGCGTGCGTGTGTATGTATGTGTGTGTGGATGCATGCGTGCAGACGCAGCCACAAGAAATAGTCCCAACAATTGGCTTCAACATTGAAAAGTTCAAGAGCTCAAGGTAGAACTTCATAGATATATATAATCATAGTATTTGTCAGTTTTGGGCCAGCTTACAGGCATGAAATTCAAAATTGCGAACCCACCAAAAAGTTTATTTTCAAGCTGCTCTTTCTCTTGTTCTCTCTGCACGCAGCCTGTCTTTTACAGTCTTTGACATGTCTGGGCAGAGCAGATATAGAAACCTGTGGGAGCATTACTACAAGTACGAAAGACCTTATTCATCACATATTAAAACCCTCAACAGTTAAGCAACTCTGTGTCAATCATAACCTCTGTTGTCCTCCTCAGAGAAAGTCACGCCATCATATTTGTCATTGACAGTGGGGACAAGCTGAGAATGGTTGTTGCCAAAGAGGAACTAGATACTTTTCTCAATCATGAAGGTACAAAATACCTGCAAATCTGCTTTACTTACTGTAAAGCAGATTTGCAGAGCACAGATACTCTTTTAAGACTTTCAAGCAAAAAAACAATACTTACACGTGGCTTTTATTGAAAAGACATATTCATGGTTCATATTGTGAAATCTGTGAGAATAATAAAATTATGCAGTTTCACTGAATGTTGGCATTTTTATTAGATTTAGTATTAGCATTAGCAGTGCGCTGGGAATCAGCTATTAGTACCTTATTGTTTAAATACAGCATGTGGCATTAAAAGCCAAGACTTTGTATGTTTTAAAGTCCAGTAAAGGGCAAAAGGAGTATAAAACATCAGTTTATGTGTCAGTTGAAGCATAACATGATTATCACATTTAATTTATCAACACAAACTATGAACTTTTTGCAAACTGGTTCTCGTGTTGATCTTATTATCCAGATATTAGCTGCAAAAAGATTCCAGTATTGTTCTTTGCCAACAAGATGGATCTGCGGGACGCCATGTCGTCTGTCAAGGTCTCACAGATGTTGTGCTTGGAGAACATCAAAGACAAACCGTGGCACATCTGGTAAAATATCAATTGAAACAGGCTTCACATTTTACTGCAAGCTAATATTTACAGTAGTTTATCATTTATTCCACTTTTTTGAATATATTATTGAAAGATATTTACCACGATGAGGGGTTAACTATATATTTGCTCCAGAGACATTGTAGTTTGCTAACAGACTCTAGGTTAGACTTAAAGTGCACTGGGATTAAATTGGCTGAAATAAGCTCTGTCCCATCCCCATCTGCAGCACTTAAAAGACTTAAACAGAGACAGTAAACAGAAACAACCAGGCTTGTTTACTCACAGGTTACTTCCTGGGTCTGTTTCCAACGTCAACTCATTTGTACTTTTCCACGTCTCAGGTTAAACATTATCAGGAGGCACAACAGGAAGCAGTTCTCCAATTTTATATACGTGTGTTTTCCACCCTGTTTACTCATTAGACAGATGGAAAGCAGGTGGATTAAGAGCAAGACAGCTTTAAACAGATCCCAGAAAAGTCATGAGAAAGTGAATGCGTGCCACACGGAGATTAACTTGCTCCACTCCCGACCCCCCACCCCTTTTCTTTTTTTAGTGCCAGCAATGCCATAACAGGAGAGGGCCTACAGGAAGGGCTGGACTGGCTACAAGGTAATGTTCAGAGGATTTAATATGAGAAAAAACAAAAAGGCCGTGTTAAATGTTCAAATGCTGCTTGTCTCCTTTCTACAGTCTGTATTAAGGAAAGTGTTTTTTTATATCCACAGAACAAATTGGACAGTAAGTATCATCATGCTGCATCAAGGCAACATGTGAAGCAATGGTGGTAGGTTGTATCTCAGCACCTCTCTGGACGTGGTCTGAGTCATCAGAGCCTAAATTTACCACCGTAGTCAAAAGCAAACCCATGCAACCAACTCACTGAATGCGTTCGTGTTGTGTACACTTCCTGATGTAACTACCCACGGTGCCCTCTCACAGCCAGACTCTGTTTTCTCCTGCCAGATCATGTCAAAACAATGAACACATGAATAACTGAAATGCCTGCGACCATGAACTCGACATGGAGGTTGTAACTGGATCTCATTCACCACTCGAAGTATTCATCACATTTGATGTTATAGGCCTTAAACTTCCGTGACAAATAGCCCAGTACTTCCTGTGCATGCTACAATTTTCACACCCACAAGCTAAAATCTTAATTTGTATTTGATCATTTGTAAAGTAATACACTTCATCGATAGTTAGTTGTATGTCATAATACACACTTGAATGCAGTCTGAATACCATACTGTAAACTGAAAATATCAGTATTAATGTTTCACATTTAAATGTTTTTATTCAAAGCTTTTTTTATTTCATGACCTGCGCTTTAATTTATTGCAACACCTGATGTATTTTTTTTTTTTTTGAAACTGCTGTCAGTGCTGAATATTGTGCTAAGGGCAATAAAAGCTCACTATTTGCTGAGCGCATGCTGTGTTGGTTTTTGTAAAACAGCAGCCACATTAAAAACGCCAAACAACATACGGTAATGAAGACAAAATAAAACTGAAAATACAGATTTAATAAATAATACAAAAGCAAATCACAACTAGTTGTATCACAACTATACTTGCAAAGAGGCTCAGTGTCAATAAATAAACGACATTGCTGCAAATGAATAAATAATAAATCAAGTTTTAAAAAAGCAAGATGTTTAAGAACAAGATTTTAAAACCTTGAAACAAACATAAAACCTTATAAATAACCATGAAGTTATTAAAAGTTATTAAACAGCTCCCTCTTTAACTAACAAATGCAGCGTTGTTTATAGCATACAGTGAACTGTTAACCATTGTTGTAAAGGTCCATCACACTCTTTTGCAGAGCCCCTTTCATTATTGGTGTTTCTTTCTTTCCAAATCCCCCTCCCATCGTTCACGTCTCATCACTTTTAACCTGCATCCTTCCTACTTGAGGAACATGTGGAGGAGTTTAGTATGGAAGCGAGCGCTGGAGTCCAGGAGAATACACAAGGTCTGGAAAGTCTCCCTTTCCTCCAGATGGTTTCCTGCGAACAGATAACAGAATATATTTTTTAATATTTATTTTGATTTCAGTCTGAGGCACAATCAACGATTCTCAACCTGGCGTTACAAGACAACTTTGAGGATCAGTTAGCAGTAAAAGGCAGAAAAATAGCATTTCCACTTCTTTCTTTGTCTTTTTGTCGCTTTTCTCAAACCTGCGCCAGTTTAAAGGCTAAAAAACAATCTTAAAAGTCAAATTTTAGTTGAACTCATGCAGCCTGTGATGAGGAGGTGGTCTCAAGTGGAAAACCATCTGTGAAGCATATGAACGTCAGTGAGAGGCACGAATTTCACACTCTACTCTAAGAGCACTCCACTTTTTTGTGGCAGTTCACACTTATGTGCATCTCACGCTGAGAGATATCCTGCTCGGTTTGCTCTAGAACAGGTTGCTGTTACAGAAATGCACATTAGCAGTGTAATGAATGCAGCACTACAGGTGTATTACTTGCCATCAGCATTTAGTGCAGATGAAATTGGCTCAAATGTTAATGGGTAGATGTAATCAGAAAAGACATCCACCCCAGCTGATTTTGATAAAATAAGGATTTTCTTGTAGAGTCCATCTGTTTTGAGCTGTCTCTCTCTCTCTCTCGCTCACACACACACACACACACACACACACGCACGCACGCACACACACACACACACAGCCACCCATTAACACATTGTGTATATAGATCAGATTACATATTTGATATCTTAGTGTAAATCTCAACATCTGTAATTTGAATCTACCTGCCTCTCAGCATTGATTATACTATCTCAGCCTATGCTGTAACTCCCTTGTTTGCTTTATATTTCATTCAGTAGATTATTATTACATCTTGTTATTGTAGTTACTGATTTTCATACTTTTACAATATCATACTACATTATTCGATTACTAAATGCAAAAGACTCTTATCGCCACAGCTTCATGTGATTTATAACAAAAAGATGAATTATTAACTTCAGACACCACAGAAAGCTGCCCCACCTGCTACAGAAAACTCGAAAATCTCCCTGGTGACGTCCGAAAACATGTTCTCCAGTTGTTGGATGAAGCGGAACTTTTCAGGGGGCGTGCTGAACACCTTGCAGATCTGCTGCACCAACTTCACCGCCCAGGACATGTGATAGCCATCCTTCTCACACACCTGAGCGCCGCACCGTACAAAACAGAAAACTGAACGTAATTAATACAATTAACAAGACTAAGTTCAGAATAATTCCACTTAGGTGTGTCTGAGTGCAATTTCTGTGTTTCTAGACAAACCTCAGCACCCTTTACTGACAGAGAGAAGCCCTCTCCACCCAGTGGAGAGTTTTTTAAGGCTGATGCTGAATAACTTATCGAAATCACCACCTTAAAACCCATAAGTGACAGTTGATTGAAGTTAATTAAGTTAATTGAGCCTGTTGAACTACAACTGAGAGTTGTCCAACCTATGACCCTGCCCTCTGCCTATTGCATTCTGCTCCATTCCCTGATCACAATGTGAAAGAGGGAAGTCGCCAAATCAGGAAGCATGCCGGTTGTTTTCTTTTGCAGGGTTGTGCGCTGTGAATACATGCCTGAGGGTCAGACTGTCGACAGAGCGCTCTGCTGCACTGTCTGAGATGTGAGGGGGGAAATTTGGCACAAACAGCTTGAAAAGTGAGCAGTGGTGTAGTGGTTCTCCATCATGAGCCAGCATGGGATCACAACTCGTTGGAAATGCACTGAGGTGTTTTTTTGGCTGCACAAACACAATCTCCCACCCACCCATTTGGTGATGGCAACTTCTTCATCTTACACGAAATGAAATACATGGTGATGGTCACTGCTTTGGCACACTGAAGGAGGTTCAGAGCAATCCAAGCGTGGCAGGAGTGCAGGGAGTGGTCCATCACTGCCTAAGGTGCCTACTTTGGAGGGGATGCCTGATAAATTTAAACCAGGTATGTTTTTTTTGCTTTTTACAGATGCAGGCCCACAGCAAAAACAATGACAAATGACTATCAAGTCTAATCTGCATTAAATCCAACCAGATTAGATATAGACAATGCTGGCTGATAGCTCACTCAACAGTTAACAGACTAAGCATGGAAGAAGATTAACTTGAAGCTATTTTTCAGGACTCTACTCAGCTGATGATAAAATAACTGGTATTCTCACCAGTATGATGTACACAATTAGTCTGGAGATCTCGTGAAGTCGTCCATTGACTGCCTTGCTGGCTAACACGGTGTAGCAGAGACTGCTGCCGCACAAGACCAAGAGACGAGCCACGTTCTCCACATGCCATGGCTGGGGAATGACTGGAGAAGATGGCAAAAAGCAGGATAACAAAGACAGTGACCACTTAAATGGATGCTCACTCTGTATGTTAGGATTAGGATTTTTAATCACATCACCTATAAACCTAATATGTGTCAATCTGTAGGTGTTTGACATTAAAACCACTGAGGTACGATACCAATGAGCTCCTCCAAGATCGTCAGCATTGAATTGGAGGTCCAGTCTTTGATGTCTAGTTTGCCAAAGAGGAGAAGAACAGCCCTGGCCAGGTCCCACAGAGAACTGTGAGGCAGCCCCCTCTCCACCAGGTCCCGCCAACCGAGGATGCCTGCACATAGGAGAGCCCCTGACTTACTGACTATTCTGATTTCAGTTAATGTTTAAATCATCATCTATCACCAAATGAGTTGGATAAGCACTGACTGCTATCGTTCATCAAAACTGTGCTACCAAACAAGACAACAGTCATTTTTGTCAACTTTTAACAACTGATCAGTTTGAAATATTACAGGGTGTGATGGAACAAGAAGGGGCAACCACACGAACATCTCAGCAGGGTAAGCAACTCCTCTTCCTCTGTATCCTGCTGTTCGTAGACTTGTGCCACATGCAGAATAAGATTAAATCACAGTTCCTCACAGAATGGTGAAAAAGGCTCATTATTGTCGACTTTTGTAAACTGTTCACTTTTCTGAGACAGCACCGCACCGCTGGTACGACCAGTAACTACAAATGTCACCAGATAAGCCAGGACTGAAAACTTCAGGGCAAATCCCAAAAACACTTCTAATAAACAAGTTCTTATAACATCAAACACAAACGCCACAAACTGTTTTCATTACCTGAAAACATAAAGGTGACCTTACCCCCAGGTTGCAGAGGTCCATACAGGATGAACAGAAAGTGTGCCTGGCGACCCATGGGCCAAGGCTTCAAGAGTTGCCTCAGCCAGAACTGACTTTCTGGCTGGTTCGGCCAGGGGTCCAGCAGAACCTGGCGGCAGAAGAGACGGAGCTGCAGCTCCTGGTACCACCTCACTCCTGAGGACAGACCAACGAGTAAATATAAATCTGTTTTATATCATGCTTTTTAAGACCTCTGCAAGAATCAATAGTAAACTGACCAGCCAGTGAAAGCCTGCAAAGTAACTCACTCCTTCTTTACCTCTCTGCCATGCTGCTGCCTCACTCTCTTGTAAGTTCAATCAGAATTTAAAACAATGCATGCTGCCAGGTGTGATAATGTGATGTGATGAACCTAAAACAATAACACTGTCATGATAATACTGTTCTGTATTAAGCAGCTTCCTGACAACACACCTGGTTTTCCAGTAATGACTGCCTCAATTTTCTGCAACAGATGTGTGAGGTCACACAGGCAGTTGAACACTCTATGGCACTCCAGCTCATCCCAGCCTGCGATCAATGTCTGTAAAATATTCAGTTGCACATATCCAAACCCTTTTCCTAATGGTAAGAATTCATATTTCTCTACCAAAATGTTTTCAGGGGCACAGTTTTATGACATTAATCATACCATCTATTAACAATGGTGTAAGGTTGCATAGGTGTCTGAGTAAGTGTCTGATCTCATGTTATACACAGGTGTGATCTAGTGTTGTGTTGTGTGGGCTCAAACCTAAGACTAAATGCAAGTGCACACAGCTTCACAGTTGTTCTGTAGCTCTTCACAGTCACTCCACTAGGCTTCACAACACAATGTGAGTGTTTCTTATTAAAGAGAGGTACTGGAGGAGGATCACAGCTTATAACCTGAATGCAGTTGTATTTTGTTTGTTTTGTTCTTAGCTATACCTGTTTTCTAATTTCTTTTTTTCTTTTTTACTTCAATTGTCTTTATATGAGGCCCTCACCTGGAGGAAGACTCCATAGCTGGAGAAGCCAATGCAGTCTGGTGATAAACACTGCTCCATCATGAAGCAGGGAATCTAAAACACATCATTTGGACAGTTTTATTCATTTTGCCCCATCATTAGAATAGGTTAATAGTTATGAGGGCACAATAACAATCCTGCAATGTATATGTGTGCAACGGTTCAAGGGATGTGAGGTAATGAAGCAAGTTACACCTGAACCATTCATAATTGTTTTGAGTAGTCTTAAAGACAGTCTAATCCATCTGATAAATAAAATCATTTACCCTGCTGTAATTACATTTTATTTGCTGATTGTGAATGATGAAAAGCATCATCTTTGCTTTTTTTAAAAATTAAAAGAGGGAAGAATCCAAATGAGACAAAATGCTGCTGTGAACATTAAAAGTATCATAGTTTCTTAAAATAAAGTAAAATAGTTGCTCTTCTATTCGTTTAGCTCTGGACAGAGGTTCATTGTCCAAGGTGAAAAACAAAGCGATATGGAGCAGCTCTGTTGCAGGGGCCATCACAAAGATAAACAAACCATGGTAATATTTCACAGAAGAAATGCTTTTCCTTTTTTAAATGTGAGTTTCACATTTATTCTAGTGATTGTGATTGTGTTATTGTTATTTTTCTTCTTTAATGTCATTATTGGAGCCTTAAGTACCTTTTTCATGTTTGTCAGTTCTCTGTGTTGCCTGTAAAAAGGATGGTTGCCTTGTCTACTACAAATCAAATCTACCTACGCATACTAGTGAACTGTACTTGAGCCTGAGCCTAAGATGATAGCTGTGACACTAAAACACAAGCATTTTTTTCTTGCTTGTCCTCTCACCTCTCCTCTTCTTACCTGTGAAAATTTGCTAAAGATAAACTTTAACCTGTCCTTTGTTGGTAGCAACAGGGTGCATCTCTTGAATAACAAACCTGAGACATTGAACACAAAAGCACATTATCCAATTACAAAAAGGCATACTGCACCTTCCTATCTCTATGCGTCATAGTACACGTGATCCCTAGCACTCTGTGGTAATCATTAAACTATATGCTAAATGCTAGGAGAGACAATCAGCAATAACCCTACCACATACACATTTGCTATATGTACGCTGGAGAAGAGCTACATTTAAATTTCCACTTACCCAGGTCTCTGTAGTGTCCAATAGTGGATCTCTGTTCAATGCAGGTGGAGTGGTGAAAGCTTTCAATGATCATTTTATTCTTCCAGGTCACAGTGGAGATGTAGTCTACAGCATATCTAGTGATTTCCTTGGACACCATGCTGAATACGCTGAGCTCCAGCACTGTTGAACACACACACATTTTCTGCCATTTAATACTGGAACCTATTATAGTGCAATACTGATCCTCATTTCATATTTTGAAAGTAGTCTAAGTACCTGATTAGTACTTGTAATAGGTAACTGTGCAGTGACAATAAGCTTTAATCACATATTTGGCAAGTTTGGAGAAAATGCATTCAAATATAGTACTTAATGTATTGATTACAGCTACAGTAACATTTTGAAGGGTATTCAGTTATTACTGTGCTGCCAGATGCGCCTACCAGACAGTTTATCAAGGATCATGTCAAACACTTCGGTCGGGAGCCTGTGAAAGAAGCTGCCGCTGCTGCGGGTCATGATGGTCCTGGCCGGATGGGGCCGATGAGGAGTCCTTTTTAATTGCTTGGCCTTGCGTGTCAGCGTGTATTTCCCATTTCTGGAGGTTTTCCTCACCATTCCTCCCCTCCTTTAAATTAAATGTGTCAAAAGAAGTTTAGCTAGGCCAAACCTTAAATAAAAAATAACCCCTGTTACTGTGTGGTGCGTGAGAAGCAGCTATGCTAACTAGCTACTTCGTAGAAAGTTTAACTCCTGGCAAACTAGTTGTGATATGATTAACTGTCTAGAGTTAATACTCACAGACTGATGTATGTAGGTAATAGGAGAACTAGCTAACATTAAAGCATTACACGTTCCAACCAATAGTATTATTAAGCATGTAATATCGATAAGCGGCAGACGTGAGTTAGCTCTAAGTTGTAAAAGTCCAGTCAAATGCTAGCTTAGCAGCCTGTGATGTCACACAGGCGACGACGGCGCGAAATTGATTTCACCGAGTGTCTAATTGACGAAGTGAGGACGCGATGAGCAGTTTTCACATTCAGCTGAACCACACTTATCTTGAACACATCTTGAAATCAAGTTGCAGTTGCAGTTATAACAATTGTTCGCTAGACTTACGATATTTCTTCAGATATCCGTGTAAATCAACTTTTCCTAGTCAAACGTGAGGTTTTCAAAATATTCCTCCAATGACAAACGACATCACTTTGGCCATTCATGTGTATTGGGCTGTTAGTTTCACATATTTACAATTTACAGATTTTACCAGTCTCGATTTTTAATTTCAGATCTGAAAAACATATGGACCAGTTTGATTTTTGAATATCCAAAATCAGATTGTTATTATCAGTATCTACAACATTTATACAGATGTACTCAATTGTATTATTACTAAAATTTCAGTTGTACCTGTGCAGTATTGCATTTTGTACTAGTCAAAATGTATTTTTGGATATCCAGAATTATATTATTGATATCTCAAATGTGTTTTGAGAAATTGTTGATAATGTCATTCTGGATGTTAAAAATGCAATGGATATGAAAAATACGAAAATGTGGTTTCTTTATGGATATCTGAAGTGTTCATTTTGACGAGGGGCAATTGAATTACAAATATGTGCAATGCATCTCCAATTTAGCAATGAAATGTTAAAATACTTGCCTTTGGATTACTTTTCTCTAGTTCCTTTGTATTATTGCAAGAATCTCTAATAACTCTCTGTCTTAATCTCATTCATCAGGCTTCATGATCTCACATAACTCTGCGTTGCTCAACATGCCAACATTGAAGGTATGTTTAGTGCAAAGAAGGGAGCAGATTTTCAGCGGCCTGAAGACATCATGGGTGTGTTATCCTCCAGCACTGTGCACAACAAACCAGCGATGCTCAACTGCTAATCACAGGATTACTCTGCTTAACTAAGACTATTAAGTGTTCCACATTCAAATGGCGTCTCCCACAGGCAGACCTTGGAGAGGATCATCCCTTCGCCACAGAGCTGTTACAGAGAACTGAATACAACACAAGGGACCCAGTGGAAGGGCTGGGGGAAAAAAACCCTTGTATACCAAAAGGATGTCACGGTAGGTTACACCTGGGACACAGAGGGACAGAGAGAGAGAGAAGAACTGCAAAGAAAGCAGACGGACCTCAGAGGAACCCAGAGATAAGCCTCACCTGACTTGCAGAACAGTACGTACCACACAAACAATCATAAACATATACAATACTGCATTAGTATAGTGACCTGTTTGAACTTTGCCTCAGTGTTGCAGTCTTAATTGAGTACTGTAGCAATCTTGCTGTGTAAGTGCCTGCTTATTAATGTTTGTTTTTCTACAAGTTGCTAAAGTGTATATGCTAATTAATGTAATACGTTTTTTTACTAATTCTTTTAAATTTTTTGTCTGTTTACATTCACACATTCAGTGAGCTGAATTATCAAGACCCAAAAAAACAGCACGTACACCGAGGACAATATCTCTTCTGTCTGCCTTTGTTTGGCAACACTGCTCCTGCCTCCGGGTCCACAGTTGACATCGGCCCTGTTTATCTGTCTGGAGCAACAAACCAACACCGGGATTGTCTCTCATGTCATCTCTGGCATGATGCTGACAGGGACAATACTGCTGCCGCTGCTGATGGTGATGATTATATCTAACATTGGCCGGTCACATATCTGACAGTGCTGCAGCGCAGACACACAGCAGAGACAGAAGCTGATCAGTGTGGAATCAATGCCAGTGGCCCTATTTATTTGGAAGTGTACCGTCTGGACACCTGTGACCATGGCTCTGTAATCCTTGTGTAGCCTTGTTGGTGAGTATCCAAATGTGGGAAGATTTTACTAAATATCATTATGTGAAATCTTAAGCAAAATCACATCTTTAGTATTTCAGGTATTTTTGCAAGTGACTAAAAGTTGGTGAATCTTATAACGGCTTTGATTTTGGATTATTTGTGAGCAAACCAATGTGAAATGAGATGCTTCCTTGTTATGCCTTTACTGTAGTCAATCATTAAGTAAAGACAATGTGGCTTGTATGTCTGATATTTTAAGAGGCCCCAGCAGTGCCAGGTCTAACACTGAACAATAATCGGACCTCATAAACAGCCTGTTGTTCTCGCAGGAAGTCAAAACAATGGGTCTGTATAAGCACAGCTTGCTGTCTTTGGTTTAAAGCCTGGTCATTATTCAGGATTTTTTTTTCCCCATGTGGAAACATCGTGTTTTAAAACAGTGAGAAGGAACAAAAGTAAATGCTTAACTACCCATAAGTCTCACATGCTTTCACTGTAAGGGACTGTTTTCTTGTGGCCTAGAGCTTCCTGGACAGTTGGGAAATTTTTCCAACCAAGCATGAATTTGTAAATCCAGACCTGTGTGCCAGGTGATCAGAGGTCAGACATTAAATCGGACAGAATATAATTGGGACTATTATTATGACATAAGCCACTACTGTCCCTTATTTCTCTGCTATTAAGTCATTCAGTCCCTCTCTGTCAAATACCCTGCAGAGCTGTGAAAAATGTTCAAAGTTAGTGGTTTATAACAGTACTCTCAGCTTGGGTGGTTTCTGTAAATGTTTAATTTCCTCTCTCTCTCTCTCTCTCTCTCTCTCTCTCTCTCTCTCTCTCCTTTCCTGCAGGGAGGTGCGGAGCTTAACAAATAGACTGCTGTGGTTTTGCCCTCCAGAGGAGAGCATTAAACAGGTGAAGCTGAACATTGCTCTCATTAGTTACAGATGCAGTCACCTGCCACTCACCAGAGACTGATGCCAGAAAGTTTTGCAGCTATTTTTGCCCAGAGACACTTGAGGAATGGCTCAGACTCTGTGACTGGATGTAAGCTCAGTGGAATTTACTGTACTGCTGGGAACCATGCAGATAACAGGAGGAATCCAGCCTCATCCTCAACCTCTGGGAATGTCGTTTTGCTCTGAAAGTGTTTCTTTTGTATGTGGCAATATGTTTGTTCTGTGTGTTGATTATAGTATTTCCTTCTGTATGGATTCAAGGTATATTTTTGAGCCAGATTAGTGTTATATGAGTGTGCACGTGCTCATCAACAGTGATTATTTTCTGTACTTTTCAGTTTGACCATCTGTACAAGTGAGTAAATCATGGCCAGCATGGCGGTTCAACTCCTTGGCTTCTTCTTGGGGCTGTTAGGATTTGCAGGAACCATAGTTTCGACTCTGCTCCCCCACTGGCGCACCACAGCACACGTGGGCTCCAACATCATCACAGCCACCTCATACATGAAAGGCCTGTGGATGGAGTGCGTGTGGCACAGCACTGGCATCTACCAATGTGAGCTGTACAGATCTCTACTGGCGCTGCCTCGCGACCTGCAGGTACCACACGATCAGCTTTAGATTTTTATCCAAAGCACCATATGTTACAACGAGCAGAGCTGAAGCTTTGAAATTTTGATGGGACAAGCAACTTGATTCATCAGGAAAATTTTACAAATAATGGCCGCCAATATATTTTGGCTTTTTGAGCTTTTCAGTGAAATTATACATTTGGATTTTCCCCCCGGTTTTGGATCTTTAAAGGCTGCTTTCCTTAACAAATAACTTTATTTAAGATTATATTTTAATTAAATATCCTTCATAACTTCATAATTTGCAGAGAATCCAGTATATAATCAGCTCAGATCAGCTCAAATCAGTAGTACACACTTAGTGATTTCGTTGCTACCTGCTATCCTCAGTATGGGTTAATATGCCTATAGTCATCATTTGTGGCGATGTATTTCCACATTAAAGCTTCTAAAAACTAGACCTCTTTTGAATGTCGTGTTGAGTTGTGTACTTGTATTATCTAAAATGTTTCCAACTATGTTCAAACCTAAAAGAAATCTATAATTTTATGTGAGGTAATGGTCCATTGCATTTGGTCGCCTGTCAATGGCATCATATCCCCTTCCTTCATCCCGAGTTGCTATAACTTTCATGGAAATGCAGATGTAATGAGAGCGAGGAACACAAGATAACGTCACATGTATAAAACTTTAACTATGAAGATGACTCCCATGATTCCACATCACTCACTATATCATCAAGCTACGTCTCATGTTTTTATTGTTTTAACTGATATTACACACTGTGCATGTGTACAAGCGTAAACTGTTGGTGGTAATGTATGTAAATGAGTGTGCACTGAGCTCAGGTAAATAATTAACTCATAAAACAGAATCAATTAGTCTTAGTGCCACTCTAACTATTCTGGGCTGATCTAATCATTTATATATTACTTAATCAATGCGTCGATTGATAGCCAGTTTTTAGTACAGCATGCAGTTTCCTAACCCCACAGGCTCACAGTTTTAATCCCAAAGGTTAAAGCTTCTCTATTCTCCTGTACATTAGGCTGCCCGGGCGCTCATGGTGCTCTCCTGCATCACCTCCATCCTGGCATCTCTGGTGTCTGTGATGGGAATGAAGTGTACCCGCTTCGCCCGTGGCTCATTGATCAAGTCTCCTCTGGCTTTAAGTGGGGCGATTTGTTTTCTTTGTGCTGGCCTGCTCTGCCTGGTCACTGTGTCCTGGACCACCAACGATGTCATCATGAATTTCTACGACCCCTTCCTCCCCATCGGGCTGAAATATGAGATCGGCCTGGCCGTGTATATCGGCTACGCGTCGGCCTGCCTCAGCCTTACTGCAGGTCTGGTGCTTTGCTGGAGCAGCAGTGGTAGCAGGTCACAGAGCCCCCTCCACATGCAAAGGAATGAACCATCATCACCTCCACCTGCCTTCAACCACATATATCCTCCAGCTCCGACCTACAGGCCACCTGAGGCCCTGAAGGACAATCGTGCTCCCTCACTCTGCTCCCTTTCCAGCAGCGGCTACAGGCTCAATAACTACGTCTAGGGAAAATACTAACAATAACTGAAACCCCACAGAGACAGTTTTAAACAAAACAGTTGACCGAACAGTTGCTTAGTTCATTTTTAATATCTTTGCAGGAATTTTTGCATCCTCCATGCCCATAAATCAAGTTTTTATTTTATATTATCATGATTGACCAAAAAACAGATGCAGCGATTGACTGATCGTGCTTTCCTCCAAGTTTAGCATGACCTGATCTGAAAGCCATACAAAAATCTCTGGACCACTCAGTGTGTGTGTGAGAGGCAGATAGCTGAAGCCTGTTGATCTACTGCTGTGTGCTTGATGAACCAGAGGGTGGCACCATTTCACTGCAAATCGTCACAGAAGCAACTTCACAAATCAAACTCCTCTCTCTGTGCGGCAACACTCTTGTTAATGGATAAGCAATTGTTTTGTCACTTGATTATTGTAGCCTACCTTCAAGTTGGGATGCCCGTTTAATGAAAGCCAATTCAATTACAATATTTTCTTAAGAGAAATGGATGGACATTGTCTCTGTTCAGTATTTCAAGCCAAAGAAAATAAAAAAACTTCATGCTCAGTTGCTGACCACTGTGACCAAGCTTACTTGGACGCTTAGCTGGAACTGAGTCCTGTTTAATAGTGTGTGCTTTTCTTGCCACAGCAAGTCAAAACATCTCTTGTGACAAGACCTGCAGCTGGTCAAAGAGCAGCACTTTGGGGCTTAACGTCTATGGGTCAGTTACAGTTAAACCCTAAGAAACCCCTGCTGCAGTTTTGAGCACAGGAGCAGCCAGTGGAGCTCCATCCAACCTTCATTTTTAATATACAGAAACATTTTGAACATGTTTAATTCCTGATTGCTCAACTGAAACCATTTCATGAAAATGCGTACAACAGCCAACAGCCACTGGATGGTGACAAAGGTCTTTTTAAGAGGGCAGTTAAAAACCTTCAGTTACAACTTCTTTTTATTCTTTTCAGCTACATCATTTGGTAGCTGTGCAGTAGGCTGTCAGTTGATGAATGTTGATGACTTCCTATGAATGCACTGACACAGACTCTGAGTCATCAGCCGTATATGCCAGATGAAGAATTATTCTCATTCATAGATGCAGGATAAGAAGTTGTTTGTGATTCTGTGAGGGTTTTCCAGGCTGTCTGCTGCAAAACTACCTGTAACACAGTGGACGTGTTTCTGGGGCTTATCTGTTAGAAAACCTTTCCAATTAGAGTTGCCCTCTGTCTGGCAGCCTGGCAGCCACAGAAACGCTAAATTAAGAGGATGTGTCACAATTCACATTCATCGAGAAGTTAATTTATACTGCTGGTAAAGCCCATAAACAATGAATCCTAATGCTTGGAAAATGCATATTGTATGATTGCTCATACAAACGAAGCATATAAAACTGAGCCAAATAACCATAAGGATATATTTTTTTAAAATTCTACTGACATATCAAATTAAAGTTGAAGATATAATGAGACAGGACAGGCACATCCAAGCACATGACAAGTAATAACAATGAAATACATGTTAAATGCTTCTGCTGTGGGCACTTCCACATTTCAGCACCATAGACAGCGGTCCGGCTGCTTCTCTCTCACACACGGGATATGAAGTAACACATTTAGTGTTATTTTCAGTCGTGGTTTGAAGGCAGGCTGTCCGAGCTTCTTCCGTCTGACTTATCTTTGTTTATGCAAGTGGTTTTTAAGTTTTGATGTTTAAACGCACAAACTTGTGGGTGGAGAGGTGCTTTTTCATGCGCAATGAGGATCATAAAATGAAAAAGTGATCCTATGCGGGGCTTACACCCTCCATATTACCACTGTACAGCCAGCATTTGCAGAATAAGCGTGATGCTTTAATCGCGGAGCAAGCAGGGACCTGCGCAAGATCGTAAATCAGGCCTGAAATGTAACCTGGCAAAGTAAAGGTTTCATCCATTGCCAATATAATATTATGATATTGGAAAGCTTTCCCGGAGAGGCTGTGCGTCATGCCACTCTCTATTAGGTGCTATTTTCGTCCTGGCCTGGAAGACATTCATCCACAATCTACCCACCCTGACAGCACCCAATAAACCCACCACTCCCATTCATCTCCACCCCTCCACCCACCTCCACCCTCTCTCCCTGTCCCTCGCTCTTTGCCTCTCTCTTTCTCTCTCTCTCCCTCTTTCCGACGAGCATTGGTGATTTAAAAAAAAACAACACTGGAGAACTGCGTTTGGTCGTCAAAGAGGATTACTTTGGGGTACCTTAACATTTTCCAAACAAAATCGTCTTTGACACTTTTTCAAAAAAATCTTCTTTTGAAGGCCCAGCTCCTGCAAGCTGTTTAGACCTGTTTCTCCAAATAAAAGGTAAGATAATGTCCGTTTTAATATTTTCTTCTTTTACTTACTGTATATGTGTTGGCTGACTCTTAACTGCATTTGACTATAGTGACAGATGTTGATTTAAGGAGGGATCAATAATGCAATACTGGCCTCATGGAACCACGGTGTCAGCGCAACTGGGAACTGAAACGCACAGGTTTGAATCCAGTGATGAAGCACATCGGACACATAACATCGCTGCATCTGTTTTAGATCTCTTTTGGTGGATGGATCGCAGTTTGTTGACAGTGCGTTGCGTTTGGGAAGGATTAGTGGACTTTTACGCACGACAGTGCGGCAGGGAATAAAGTCGAGTCGCTCCTAATTTTTAAAATCATACTAGGCGACAGAGCAACCTGCACATTTTATGTTATAATAAATTAAAAATGAACGGATATCCTGTGCGTAAACTGGCACAACGACTGGATTAATGTCTATAGTTAAAGCGAGGCGGCAAGACGCGCGGCTGTTGAAACTTGAAAACAAACGCAACAGTAATCATTTCTGAATATATTTGATCAGTTTGATCTAGGTTTGGATTGTTATGGCTCTTTTCTTTTCATGACATATGATGGAGTCCCGGTTGTTTCCCTTCCTTTGCCACTTGCGTCAGTTACACACGGTAAGGTATGACCACTCTTTAGAGCTTTTACCAAAGGAATCAAACATCATCGTCTATGGTTGCAGTATAAAACCAAAATCAGGAGGGACTATAGACCGAAATCCATGTCAGCCTGAAATACGGGTTAGAAATTATTTTAGTGTTTGTTTAATTGTAATTTTGTAGGGAAATTCGAAATACAGTAAATGTTTCTCTTGTACTGATTGGTTGGACTAAAAACGCATTTGTTTTTATTGTTTCAGTGAATGTGGGATTTTATAAATGCTACAGCTGAACATTGTTAGAAATCTGAATCAGGTTGTACTCTCTTACTGGACATTGTGACATACAACACCTTAAATTGGGCACAAGTTAAATCTCGCCTCTTTTTCGAGTTTAAATGGCCTAAAATAAAATGTCTGGATGGTAGAGTTCTTAAGCTGATCATTAGGTGAATAGTTTGGTTTGGTGCGCACACATAACGCGCATGGAAGCGCTGTAAGTACAGTATGTTCGTGGTGTTAATAAATGTTATTAGAATGGTGTCACAAAATGAGGTTCTTATACTTTTAATTCAGATCAGAATAAAAAATATAATCCATAGAAATGAGTTTCTGCCTTTTTTTCTTCAAAGTTCTCTCCATGAAATTCCAGTCCTCGGCGCGCAATAGCACTTGATCTCGGCGGGAGGAAGCGGACAAAGGGAGGATGACCATCCACGCCGAGGGTCTCGTGGCTATCGTAATCTTCTACGTTCTGATTCTGTTTGTGGGGATCTGGGCCGCGTGGAAGAACAAAAACTCCGGTGTTGGAGATGGCGGAGACCGGAGTGAGAGCATCATGGTCGGGGGAAGGGATATAGGATTGTTCGTTGGAGGATTCACGATGACCGGTGAGTTTGTTTATCCCGAGGAGTCTTTGGATTTGTGTTTGTTGATTGGTGTTCAAAACTACTCGCGTGCGAATTCTGTTACATCTGGGTATCACATGAAGTCAGATTCCAGCAACTTCGACTTTTACGCACGGACTGCACTGCAGCCACAAATGCACTGTACCAGCGTTCCAAGTACCAAGTTCACCATTAAATCCGATTTCTGGACTGTGCTCTACGTCCAAACTATGACGAGAGAGAGAAGTGCGGTTTCATTTTTGAACCTCCACAGCTCTGTTTTCCCCGAAATTAAAGGATTCTTGCTCAATTATAACATGAATTCGTTTATATCTGTGATGAACAACAATTACTAGATTCCTATTACTAGTACAACCTTGTGCATGCACTAAACTAAAGGATCGTTTCATTAAAAATCTGTCTTCTGTTTTTGTTTTTGTTTTTTTCCAGCTACTTGGGTGGGTGGGGGCTACATCAATGGGACAGCAGAGTATGTCTACCTGCCTGACTACGGCCTGGCTTGGGCACAGGCCCCCTTTGGTTATGCTCTCAGCCTGGTAGTAGGTAAGAACCAGTGTCCTTGTATAAGTCTTTTCATTAAGTAGAGCATAAAATCCAAGTTTGTGTGCAAATTGTGTGTAACGAGTCATAAACAGTAAGAATACAGGAGCTGCTGCAAACAAGTACAGCACCAGAACTTCTTAAAGAACCATATGAGTATAAGCCACAAATCCTTTGAATACTTTGACACAGCCATTGATTTCCACTCTTTTTACAGTGTTATGGCAATATTATAGGTATCTATTGCGCTATTCTTCTGCCTTTATTTTCATCACTCTACATCTATGGTGTGTGGCGATGTGGTGCAGCCTTTCAACTCTGTCTGCACATACAACTGCAATGGCACACAGCAATGCAGTAACAAAAAAGTATCAATAAGAAGACATTTATTGCATTGGATTTAAATCTCAAGTCTCAGCTGTTTTGAGTACTACAGTAATATAATTCTTATACTGTCCTACGCTACTTGAGCAGTTATGTACACATATGATGTACTGGTGTAGCAAAACCATATTGTTAGTTCTTTAAGAGATACAGGGAAGGAATCTAAAAGTAATCCAACCAGGGATAAAGAATTAGTTCTATAAGGTTACTAAATGCCACTTAGATGCACACCAGACATGTGTGGACAGTAATATAAAATTGAATTGATTAAAGGACTGTTAAATACTTACTAAATATCTCTAATGCTGTTTGCCTGCCTTATCTGAATGTCTGACATCATTCAGGTGGCCTTTTCTTTGCTAAGCCCATGCGTTCTCGTGGATATGTCACCATGCTGGATCCCTTCCAGCAGCTGTATGGAAAAAGGATGGGCGGCCTGCTCTTCATCCCTGCGCTCATGGGGGAAATCTTCTGGTCAGCAGCAATTTTATCTGCGCTGGGTAGGTGATTATTGTACACTTGCCGAATTCATTTTGAGCACCACATTAACTTTACTTGTTATAGCCACCTTTCTCCTCTTCACTCTGACCGACACTCTGAGGGTGATGAGCTGACTGTGTCATCCTATAGGTGCCACGCTGAGTGTGATCGTGGACATAAACATCAACATGTCGGTGGTCATCTCAGCACTGATAGCTATCTTCTACACACTTGTTGGAGGACTCTACTCTGTGGCATACACTGATGTAGTCCAGCTCTTCTGTATCTTTGTGGGCTTGGTGAGTTTCATAGATTCCCAGTGCTGGATCGACTTTAGTATGATTTAAGAGGTTATTATTAATATAAATTATTAATATAAAATACCGAAGTCTGAATTTCTCAGCTCAAAATCTCAAACTGTCATGTGTCTTGTTTTTGACCAGTTTATGAAAATGCTCACTAAAGTGAAAATTCAGCACAAAGGGATTATATTCTTCAATTTAGACGTGGGTCACATGGCCAGGAATATATGCTAGTAGGCTCAGATGCCTCTTTGTTAGATACAGGTAGTACCCCTGCCCACTCAGCCTGAGTCCACCACCAGTCTGATTTACACCTTAAGTCTGTAGTCTAAAGCATGGCTACCTTCGAGAAGATATAAACTTTTGGAACAATGAGTCAAATCTGAGCCAAAAGCTTTGATGGTGGAAACATTACTGAATATCCATATGCTATATCTTCTCACACCCTTCCTTCCATCAGTGGATCAGCGTGCCTTTTGCCATGTCAAATCCTGCCGTGTCGGACATCAGTGTTTCAGCTAAGGAAGCAATCTACCAGTCACCCTGGCTGGGGAAGATTGAACCGGAGGACAAATGGCTCTGGGCAGACAACTTCTGTTTGCTGGTAAGCCGTTGTTTATCAAAAGAATAATTAATTGACAGTATTTTGCTGTTTGATTGCTTTTTCATTTTATTTCTGCTGTCAAGTGTTGCAGATATGGAGGTTTATAAGATAGTTTGGGTTTTTTGAAGTAAGATTGTACATTTAAATTTAACATCAAAATGATGATCTCACCAAAACCACCACACGCCTCCCATAAATACAGTAATTTTACTTTACAGAATGCAGATGTTAAGTACAGTACATCTACTGCTGCCTCAGTTGATTTTGTTTTTGTTTATTGTGTGATATCATTGAATGCGAAGTAACTGTTTAAAATATCAATGCCACACAGTGACACAAATAAAGTAAATGACAGAGGCATCGGTAGACTATTGACTCTTGTATTGTGCTTGATAAAATTACAGTTTGTATCAAAGGAGTCTTTTAGATTTGAAAAGATCCTAAATGGATAAAACAGCTTCAGTTTCTAGTTGGAAAGGGCTGTCTGAGAGCAAGGAAAAGCACTGAGTTTATTTGAAAAACGTATACACTAAACTCTTATTGATTTTCTTTTAAGTTGGTCCATTTTTAGTAGGCTATAACACATTTTACATTCTCAGTAGTTAATTGATTTGCGTCTTACACCAGTACACCTGCTGCTTTGAAACCAACCACAGACAACATACAGACTGTGAATGAAAACCTAATGTAACCCCATTTAAAAACTCAAACTATTTAAGGTGCAATTAAGACATTAAGTCATTTCCTCTTGGTGACAATAATAGATCATTAGTGGTAATCAGATCACTTGAAAGCAAAGGACAAATTTGTTACATTTGTTGTACTGAGAGAAAGTTTCAGACTGTTGTGCACTGGTTTGGTATCTGTATTTACTATGGTGTTTCTGTTTCTAGATGTTGGGGGGGATTCCCTGGCAGGTCTATTTTCAACGGGTTCTTTCTGCCTCTTCAGCTACCTACGCCCAGGTCCTTTCCTTCCTCGCCGCCTTCGGCTGCCTGGTCATGGCTGTCCCCTCGGTCCTCATAGGAGCTATAGGGGCCTCCACTGGTAAACACACACACACACACACGAACGCAGGGGTTCAGAATATGTATGTTCATTGCATGTTTACAGATGCCTATAAATGACACAAAAGTGACCAAACTGTAATGTCACCAAATATTTTATTCTACTCACAAAGACACACAGTTGTGTCTAGATTGCAGCTGTCACAACAGAGATGAATGCAAACATATTAGATTCATAAATGATATGCAGACACACAGACAAGCACACACACATTGATTAAGCAGTTAATGAAACATCGCAAGACAATCGAAACATCCAGGAATCTGATCCTTTATTCATAACAGGAAAGTGTGATCAAAGGGAACACAATGCCTTCCTGGGTTGTGTACACCCCAGGAGTCATTTTTTCAGATGTGTAAATGCAGATGCACACAGTATCTGGAGGGTAAACAACATCAGATGGATCCTGTCACAACGGGCAAAGAAGAGAGCCATCCGACCATGCCGATTTATTGAATATTACATCTGAAGAGGAGCTAATTAATCTCGTCCGTCTGAATCTGTTTCATGTACAACAGGCGCTAATCAACCACCGCATGTGAATATCCAGGGGAGAGAGAGTATGAATACCTCTGGAGGATGAAAAGAAGGATGGAAAAAGTGACAGAAAGATAGAAAGATGTCCAAGCATTTAAGGCAAAAGAGAAATACGAAGAATGTTGTCCCATTGAATGGGGACATACTAAGAATTGTAGGATGTACGAGAGCCTCTTCACTATGGATTTAGACATGGTAGTTTAAGTTTAGTAAAATGAGAAACATTCATGGTTCCCAGACAGCGAATCCCACTGACTTTAATCATTCACAGACCTTTCCTGTAGTGCCTTTCCTGAATTATATTCTCTCTGTCTCCCCTTAACTTTTCACCCAACACCATATGGTCAAAGTTTCAGTATGTCCAATGCTTTGGTTTATGAACAAATACTTGCACAACACCCATCAGCCTCAGCATGCTAACAGGCGACAATAAAATATAGACCATGATGATTATGCTAAACTTGCAACACTATCACTGTGAGCATGTTTGCATGTAGATGCTAGTATTTAGCCTTATAATCAGAATTCAGTGTTTCCCCGACAAGAGTTAATATGCCTACATCCATGCAATTTCTGTATTTAATCATCTCAAAATGTCTCATTAGAATCATTGGCTTCATGCACACATTCATCATTATTAATGAAGTGACTATTAATCAAATTTACAATTAAAATGCAATTAAACTACATAACTTATTCTTCAATACTGGCTCATATTTCACATTGGAACCGATTATCCAATAGGCACAAAGAGGTGTCATATTTTCAATAAATAATCACTATTTCTGGTATCGTGTTACTACTGTGGCCTTTCCCCTGTATTTTAACCAACTACACAGCATTGGATTTGTAATCTCCACTGTGTTTCAGCACACAAACATGTCAAGCCCTGTTGTTTCTCAGCAACTAAAACAGGTGTATCCACAGGCAGCTTTATAATAGAGCCCTTTGTCTGAATAGCTAAGAGAAAAAGATCAGTTTGGGTTTAGTTATGTTGCGTTATTTCTGCAAAAAGTCACTGCATTATGTAATTTTGGCACAATACTGGTACTTTTTAACAATTTAGCACTGGCATTAGATGATCCTGATACTTGGATGCATAGAATATTACCAATTAGTTCATGGGAGGTCTTACATAAACTCTGAAAACCATATATGTTTGACTATGGTGTCCATTTCTTGTTCCAGACTGGAACCAGACTTCTTATGGGTCCCTTCCTCCAAAGGATAAAGATCAATCAGACATGATCCTTCCCATAGTGCTTCAGCACCTCTGTCCACCCTACATCTCCTTCTTTGGTCTGGGGGCGGTGTCTGCTGCGGTCATGTCTTCAGCAGATTCATCCATTCTCTCAGCCAGCTCCATGTTTGCCAGGAACATCTATCAGCTCGCCTTTCGGCAGTCGGTAAGAGTGCCAACAATATTACTATCGCACATCTGTACAGTTTATTGTTTGTAAGCATCAGTCAAATAATCAATAAACCAATTACAGTTCCATTCCAGTGGTTCACACATGTGTCAGATGTTACTTATTGTACCTGCTAAACATAAAAGACTAAACCCCAAACCTGACGACAACGGAAAAACCGAAAACTTGCTTTAAAATTGTAGTGGATTGTATATTAAGCTTTATGACATTCATGTTTGCCACGAGAGATGTAGCTCTTGGGATGATCATGTCTTTTGGTTGTTTGGTCTGAAATATCTTGGCAATTATTGGTTGGATTGCCTAATGGCATTGATCCCCTGAGTTTCCCTTAGCAGGACCATCAGTCTGACATTTTTGGTTTTGAGTGATGTATCCCAACAGCTACTGCATTAGGTTTATTACCAAATCACTACAGAACCAAGGGCATTCCTTTATGTTGAGGACTAATTAGCATGTATTAGCATGCTTACACTCTAAGATGATGACAATGGAGGACATCACACCTGTCAGTCATCAGCAAGTTGCCATTTATATTGTGAGCAAGTTAGCTTGCATACATTAGCATTTAGTACTTTGTCTTCTTCTCATTTTAAGTCTTCTTCACTCTGTTTTCTCCTCCTCTCTCCTTCAGGCCTCAGATCGTGAAATTGTTTGGGTGATGCGTATCACCATCTTTGTATTCGGAGCCCTTGCCACTGCGATGGCTTTGTTAACAGGATCAGTGTATGGCCTGTGGTACCTGAGCTCTGACTTGGTCTACGTCATCATATTTCCCCAACTTCTCAGCGTATTATTCATCAAGGGCACAAATACGTATGGCTCTGTGGCTGCCTATATCTTTGGTCTTTTGCTCCGCATTGGTGGAGGGGAGCCCTACCTCAAACTTCCCCCCTTTATCTACTACCCCGGGTGGGTGACCCAAGAGAAAATCCACCATCTCACTGGGGATGTGGAGTACTTTGTCCAGCAGAGGTTCCCATTCAAGTCTGTGTCCATGGTAGCATCCTTCTTGGCAAACGTAGTCTTTTCTTACCTCACAAAGTACCTATTTGAAAGCGGCATGTTGTCTCACAAGTATGATTTCCTGGATGCCGTGGTGTCCAAGCATAGCAAGGAGATCATGGACAAAACCACACTAGTGAGCAACCATGATAACATCATTCTTTCAGAGATGGCGCCTGTCACACAGGGCCTGGGTGCATCACTTGCTGGTACATTCACCAACACTGAGGTCCTCAGCGATGACGGGGCATCTAGTCCAGAGGCTTTCCACAATGAAAACTAGGGAACAATGGCACAAAGTAAACTAGAACCAAGGAATCTGAGAAGAAGGAATAATCAAAGAGGCATCAACATTCTTCAGGAAACTTGCTACTGCCGCACGAGAGGCCAAATCAACAGAAATCTGCTGTGGCTTCTGAGTGACTCCACAAGTTTGTTTTATGCTGATGACATGGTGCCTCCTTCTTTTTTAAGATCCCTTGCTGAGAACCAGGAGGTTGACTGTGAGTCAAGCTGTATCAAGCATACCATACTCATTCTTTTGTTTTTTCTTCAATCATGACTCTTTAAATCTACAACCACTGCAACCAGTTTAATTTAACTGCTGCTACAGTGATCAGAGGGACCTTCAGGAGAAAACAGTGAGGGACTGCAGTGGACATACAGGATGTGACTACATCTACAAAGGTTTGCTGTGGGTAATGAGAATAGTGCAATATCTAACCAAGGCACTGTGTCCGTGTCTACATAGCATAGCAATGTGTGGGTGTGTGTGTGTGGCGTGTGTCTTAGTCTGTGTGTTGATGTACATGTGAACACATGACAACAAAGCGGTAACAAATGAATGCTCCAGAAACTTTTTGGACTTTAAGTTTTGCGTAGATTAACTTTATTAATAGAGCAATAATATTTTTAGGATCTGTGTTGTATAGATAGATACATTGTACTGAATTTGCACGTTACTGTCATTGTTTTTAACTACAAGAATAATAGATATTTCTTTTTTGCTTATTTTAATTTGTGTGTTCACCTTGCTCTTAATCCTCCTGTCATACCACGTACAGGACATTTGGACATTTACTGTATACTTAAGATATACATAATATACAAATACTTAACTCATCGAACCGAAGGTTAATATTGGATGATTCTGCAAGACTCCAGAGTAGGTTCAGTCATGTTTTTAACATTCACTGCCAATATTTTTAATATTCCTATAATATCCCAATTACAGTATTGATGAGGTATAATCTGATGAATGTAATTGCAGTAGTCATTCTCCTTCTAGCTCTGTTTTGTTCTCAACCAGCTTCTAAATGAAATATTAAGAAGATAATTGAAGATAATCCATAGTCGATTTATCAGAGCCATTTTGTGCTGAAAACAGCTGTCTGAGAGCAGTCAGAGTAAACCAACAGGGTAAAGTTGTGGGCCTGAAAACCAAAACAATGAGCTGAGAGATGCTCAACAGGCAACATGAAAATTATCTGTAATATTATGATTAAACATTTGATCCCATTTTTAGGTAAAAATATCAATGCAACCATCTTGGAGGAAAGAATATAGTCATAAAAAGTCATTATTAGCTGTTTATATAAAATTAAATACATTAAACATTTTCAACTATCTTAAAATCCAAACTTGTAGTGCTTAACACTTGCACTGGATGTTCTGCAGAATCATCATCAACAGTATGAATGTAATTCCCTATGAGCCTCGTCTTTCAGTACACACCAAAAGTTCAAATATTGGGTGTACAAAGGTTCAAATATTCAACATGAAACACGATTTTAAAGTAAGTTTTTACGTGTACCTTCCTGGCAGCCATTGGTTTCCATTCATTGCTACACACTGTAAAAATCTGCAATGTTAATTTTTTTGTCAAACTAATGTTTGTGTAGTATATCTTTGAATTCATGTGCATTTACAACTGACAACAATGAAAGCACATATGATGTTCGTTTTGCAAGTTCATAAATAAATGAATGGAAACCAATGGCTGACTAGAAAGCATAAACATTCAGATCTAAAAAGTGCTACAGTAAGCTTTGGTTGGCATTAACGTAGAGTACGTACCTATGTAACGTACTTTGCTCATATAATTTTAAAATGATCTCACAGAAGACATTTTCTGTGTAGATGTGTTGATTTGTTTGCTCATGCCAAATCTGTATTGACTGGCAAGCCACAGCAGGTTAGCGGAGACAGGAAATGATTGCTCCTCCCAGGATGGTGTCAGTAGCACCGATCATTATCGATCCAGTCCCAAGTTGATTAGCCCTCAGGACATTTGATTAATGCTGCAAAGTGGTTTGAAACTGTTGGTTTTAAGGGTTTGTGTTACAGTGCGCTGCACTGAGTGATGAAAGTTGAAATGTTACTCATTCACCATCCTCATACATACAGTATATTTCCCAATATCAGTTCTTAGATTTTCACAGATCTAGCCCGTATCTCCCACGCAAAGAGAATCAAGTAAAGGAGCTGTCACTTTATACAGTGAGTTTTGGCATTGTTAAGTGTTTATATTGTCCAGATGACATCTCTGTGTTTATCTCCCCTCTGAACTGTTGTGGTTTGTTGGTGTCTTTTTGAATCTATAGACTCGCCTTAATTCAAAGGTCAGCTGTGGTAAATGACTGAGATCGGAACGATTGCAAAAAGTGACCAGTATTATAGAATTTTTTTTTCAGTTAGAGGATAAGGCTGGTAATATTCTGTATTTCATGTATTATCAACAATTAAGACCAAAACTAATCATTGTGTCAATCCATCTCTCAGTATTCTCTGACTTCCCTACTCCATCTATGGCACTAGGCTGCATGCCCGTTCATCCTTACATGGTGGAAGATGGAAATCTTAAAAAAGGGGTCACAAATAAATAGTGTAATTTTTATAGACTTAACATTTTCAGAAAAATGTACTTCAAAGAAAATTAAATGGTGGATTTGTTGGGAACTATTTTCCTGTGCAGATTGACACACATTAGCCATTCCAAGCACCTTGTTTGCTACTTCTCGCATTGGAACTGGTTCACACTAAACGACCCATGTGTCTATTTTAATTTTAGTGAAGGACATGTCGTATATTGGGGGCTTGCTGAAGTGTTTTCAGTATTTTGAGGGGCAAAAACTGAGCTTGGTGGCACAGTGGAACAGGCAACATGGACAACTGGATTGACTCATTGTTGATTTTGGTCTTTTCAAGAGATTTGGTGACAATAAGAAAAATCCAGCCTTATCCTTTAAAGTGGCAAGATGGCCTCGTAGCCAGTTTTTGAGCGAAGGGGACCTGATCCCCCATATGCAGCCATATGTGCTGATGTACCATAAGACAAACTAAATCCCAACCCTAACCAGTTTGGTCTCTAAGACATAAGTAACAGTTGTGGGATTTATGATTTGCCACCAAGATGACATCAGCTTCAAAGTGAGTGTTTGAGTGCTGGTCTGATGCTATGCAAAGTGTCAGGCAATCTCATTGGACTTAAATGTGAATGTAAACTTCTCCTCATCATAAGATAAGCCTCATAATGAGTGTGTCGTAGCTTAGGTTCATTCACAAACCTGAACACACACAGAAAAGAATCAATGTCAGCCGTTAAACTGGCACATTTGTGGCTATGTGTCGTAAATTGCAATGATGCTGTATTTTTGTGTGATACATGTATATACCAGAAAAGCATAGGAACAAATTAGTCTACTTTTAATGCAGCATTGAAAATAATGTTTGTTCACAGTGAAATTACAGCTATTTATTTATTGATGCAGTGTCTATAAGAGTATAGTTGTAAACATATGTGAGGTCAGTTGAATAAATTATATGATTTAGCACAGTAATGATTTGGTTTTCTGTTTCCATGTCTACATACCTGCAATGTATGCAAGGTTACAGATTTATGTGTTTTGTACAACCTACTGTCAAATATCGTTTTATTTTCAACTCTTTAAAAAGATGAAATATGAGAAACGTATGTAAAAATGGATGTGTTAGTGTGTGTGTGTGTGTGTGTGTGTGTGTGTGTGTGTGTGTGTGTGTGCGTGTGTACAATGTGTGGACTGACTGGTAGAGGGTTTAATCTAGGGGTTGCCGCCTGCTTGGACGCATCAATCAAAACACCCACCTCAGAATCTTATAACTGCCAAAACTGTCAGAGCTGTCAATCACTCTCATTCACACGCACACACATCCGCACACACAGACAGACACACATACAAACACACGCACACACTTCTCAGATCAAAGCTTGACTACACCAGTCTGACCCTTGGCTGATGGAAGAGATCTTCAAATTGTGTTTTTCATTGTAGTATTAAACATCACCTCCCAAGCAGAAATAACAAAAGGTGTAAGGAACTAAATATTTCTTGTGTGATTGAAATATATATATTTAATAGCAATACAATAAGACATTTATCATACTATAAAGATTTATATAAGGTTCTGAATTACACTCAAGAAACATGTTTCAGTCTCTAAAACTGATATGATTCATGTGTAGATGTGACAATGTCAGTGCTTCATCTTGTGGGAATGATGCACACACCTTCAACGCCTCCAGACCAACACCTTGAGCACAGTGAGCTGTTATTGAATCTTTAGGGAGAGATTTAGGTATTATAGCTATTAGTGTAAGTGCCAGTGGAACCTGCCTCACTGTCAGCTGATTCGCCTGCAGGAGACAGACGTGAGATTGGTCTGATATTGTCAAATTTATAAAGCAGCGTGTTTCAAGCATGTCATCATCCCAGAGAAGCACTCCCTGGAAAATAGTCCAACAACCACTGTCCGCTGAACAACTTACATTAATCTGTTTCCTATGTGATCTTTGTGCAGAGAAAAAAGGCACCACAGTCAACATGCATTCAGATATGTTGTATCTAGAGTGGATCAGACACTTAAATGAAAGGTTTATCGATATATGAAGATTTTCTTTACTGCATGGCTCTATCTTTAATATGAGCAAGCAGTTTAGAGAACAAAGTAATAGATTAGCAGGAAACTGGTCGATAGGTGTTTTATGGGAGTTTAATGTCTGCTGCATCATTGGCCCCTATATTATCCATCAAAAAAAAAACCCACACACACACATAAACTCTGATTTTCGTCATGTGTTTATCACCACAGCCCTTTGATCGAACTCCCAGCTGGTTGGGTGAGCAGTTTGTGTTTGAAATGTTTTTGCCCTCTTTGCTTTCATATATGTATCTCAACCCTACAGCCTCGCCGCAGGCCGCATGACTCTAGTTTTGTCCTCGCCGAAGCTTCCTCTGTGTTTAAAAATGACAGAGAATTCCCTGATCGTCATCAGAAGCATGCATTTCACATGTATACAGAGAGAGAGAAAAAGAGAGAGACATACATTAAGCCCTGCAGCACAGCTCATGACTTATTCTCTCTAAAATAACAAAGAAAGTCAAGAAGGCAGTAGGAAGAGCTGATGAACATTATACTCTTTAACATCCCCTATATCTAGTTTATGCCTTCAGACAGTTTAAACAAAGTATCTTCTTTGCTGTTACATCCATGTAAATGAAAACACTCATGGGAAACCCAGGGACTGACTGGCTGGAGTCGGATGATCCTCAGATCAAGATGCAGCTTGGACTTGGACCACTCTCTCTTTGCCGTTGCAGATGGCAGGAAGGAGTTACTTTAATGTCGCACTCTGGGTTGGAAGAATCAATCTACAGATGCTTGGATTAAAAGACACAATTGATTGGCTTCAATATAGAACGGATAGAGGAGTCCATACTTCTTTATGGTGAAGTGAGAGCCAAGATAAGGCACTTTAAACTAATAGGATGAAAGAAAGAGGTGGTAAAATATATGAATGGCCTGGAGGTATACCTGAATGAAGGAAGTAGAGAAGGTTTTGAAGCTGACTTAAAGCACAGGGGTTTTTTTGTTGGTTTTGATTAATAAAAGGAATTATTGAAAATGATCTTCCTACACTGTATGGCATACATGGAGGAACAATACATTTTAAAGTGATGTTTAAACGTGTTGGTCACACTTCTCTTCTGAGGTGAATCTATCTAAGAGAGGCTGAAAAGAGAGTCGTCAATGCAGCATAAAAGACATAATAACTGCAAACATGAGCAAAGGCTGAATAATAAGGCGTTAAATGAAAAAAAAGAACAAAGACTATCTAAAGAAGGGAGAGAGAGGGGATGATGTAATTTATAGCAATAAATCTCGGCCCATTTGCTGCAGATTATGGCACAGTCTGGAAAACAGTCATCGTCATTACTCACATTAGACTAAGTGCTCCACTTCTCAGGGTAGAGGAGGAAAAAGGGGACGGAGGGGGAAATGAATGGGAAGGCCAGACATTTACTGTTGCACCCTGAGCTCATATGAGGGATGGTCTGGACCGAGAGTCTCCACCCACCCACCAGCTATGTCCTTGCTTCTGTCCTTCTGTCCTGTCATTTAAGGGCTGATCTCATGGGAAACCTAGAAAACCAGTATCGGTTGGCCGGCAATTGGATTTGGATTTGGATTGTTTTAGTTTATTGTTTATTTTAGTAGTTTTGCACAGTAAAAAATTAAACACAATAATTTTTCAATCACTGTGTGACTGTGTAGTCATGAATCTCTCCTGATCTCTCTGTCTTGTATTATTTATTCAAACATCTATTTATTCTGCTTGTTTTCCCCTGTTATTAAGTCTCCTGTCATTGCAGACTGAGCCACATCCTCCTGCCTTCCTGTCCCTGTTTCTGCCATTATCACCACCTGACCTCCTCCACCCACCAACTCACTCACCTGCTCCCCATTTCCTCTGATTACCTCAGAAGTATCTCTGTCAGTCCATTTCCACAAGCCAAGTATTCCAGTGTTCATTGTTTCCATTTTTCTTTGTCCTACAAGCTAGTTATAGTTATCCAGCATCACTAAATAAATAAGCAACTACAGTCACATTAAGCAGTTACATGACAGTGATGGTCAACTAAGTATTGTTCACATACTGGAGGTGAAGTCAGCGCAAATAGGTCCAGAGCTGCATATTTCTCACAGGACAAGAAAAACAATGATATGAAACAAAGATTATAATCCAGACTAAAAGCAATACAGCTGCTGAAAAGCCGTGATGGGAAGGAATGATTGCAAAAAACCCATTCCCAACCCAAACTGTGTCCGTGCCCCATCGATGTGACACAAGTAGATCTGCTATAACTTAATGACATTTGTTTATTTCATTGTATTAATGTGTTATTTAGGAGTAATCTTATGTGGCCTTTTCATAAACTTGTCCAGTCTGGTCAAACAACACTGAACACTGTTGGGGTGATATGAGGCTGATGATAGGCTCATACCTCAGAGAGCCATTGTTACATCTGTAACCACCCATTTTTATTGTGTTAAGACATTTCTGCTCAGTTAGGGATAGTGTTACACTGAACTTCTCTTATTGTTAACGAACCCTGTGACTGTGAGAACGAAACCAGCAATGCATAACTCCATCTCATTTTCTGACTTTATATAATTCAGTATGCTGACTGATGTATAATTTGTACATCTTTACCATGTTACATAATGAGAGTATCAGTGTTTGCCTCTGTGCTTGTGTAACTACCTTTTTGTAGTCAATTTATTTTTCATTGCATACACACACAGTCACACACAGCCACCCTGTCCCCAGGGTACATTTTATTAATGCTGGCAATACTGCAGACAGCAACATAAATTACTGGAGGATTTATTACAGCTGGAGCTACGGCAACAATATTATAGCACCGTAACAAATAGACTGGGAAAATAGACATGAATCACTTACTGGGCACATTGTACTGTTGTTCTGCATACAAACTTCAAATGCCATAGTTCAACTGGCCATTGTGATCATGCTACATAGATTTTTTTATAACTTTATAACTCACTGAAATATTCCTGCTTCATGTAAAAAAAAAAGAGGATATGGAAGCTCCAGTGAGATATTTTATGCATATATTCAATGTTAGCTTTGCTTAGTGTTGGGGTGAAACAGTCAGAAACAAGAAAATCCCCCTACTGGAACCACATTGCACTTGTTATTGGAGGATACCAGCGGAAGGCACACAAAAGAAATTAGACTGTGTAAAACTCCTGGATTTACACTTGAGGAGGTTAGTATTTTGCTCATTCTGACATCAAAGAAGAAAAAGAAACAGTGGTACAATTGTAGATAACATGTTATGCCTCTTAAGAAAGCACAGAATGACAGTGTTTCTCTCATTTGGCCAGTTCTTGTTCTCCATCAGTACAAACATCTGCCACACAACACACAAAGACAGTCTGTCAGTTAGCTGAGTGACTGTAACCCACCACCTTCTAACAACAGGCATCTGTTACCATCCCCATACTGCACCTTCACTGCCCTGCTGCCCTGTTCATGTGCATATTGTATATTGTGAAGGCCTAGTGTTAATTTCTAAGAACAGCTGCTCAAAACAGAAATATGACACGCATGCAGCCATTGTGCACATGCAAACGTATAGTTAACAAATCCATACTATTTAACAGAATCCAGCCTGTTCATGTGGCCAAATTCAGTTTTTGTTAGACATAGGCTATGAAAGACTATGCTACAAACAGCTTTTGAATAAACAATAATTCTTATGCCAGATTCCTCTGGTATCACTTTCTGCCATTTCAGTGATTACTGTTGTGCCAGGAGAGAAAAGTTTCAGTTTTTCTTCATTCCTCTGGGTTTCAAAGGAGCTCAGATTTGTGTCATTAGCAGTCTGCTTTCAGTCTCAAGTGGGTTTCATATCAGACAGTTTACAACAACAAGTACACAAAGAGAGAGAGGGCTCTTCCTGACAGTTAAACACTGTCCCTTGTGGTCCAACCTGCCACATAATTTATTCTGTTAAAAAAACACAAATAACTTTTTTTTTTTTTTTTTACATAAACACTGCCTGATTTGCCAAATTAGAAATTACAGTATCTGAGTCAATCACATTTGAGCATTGTAAACATGCTTCATTATAAACTCTGCTTCATTACACTGGCTGATAATGTCTAATATACGTCTTCCTCTGAGGGTGTAATGACATTATGCCTGTGGTCTGTGATCTGGATGTACTCTGGACAATACCTTTGGACAGGTACAGTGTCCCACTGGATAAGTCATGGAAAATATCACACGGCTGTAATTAAGTTCACTCCTCTCCCTACTCACGTACAGTATCCTTTATTATAGTGGGTCTCCATGCTATGGTCACAGGTGCAGTCAGTGGACACAGGTTTTGGTTTCAGTCAGACAGTATAAACCTGGATTAAGGAAACATTTATCATTTATTATATCATCTGTTTTGTACATGTTTGCCCATTGTCTGCTTAAGTTCCTGTCGAAATGTGAAGAAGACACATCAAAGACTCTTTTTTGTTTGTCCATCCCGGGATGGTTTGCCTATCAGCCACTCACAATTTTACTGATTAATCACATTTCTCAGCATGCAACCACCCAGCAGCCCAAACATCACTGTGATGCTGATTCATATTCTTGTTGATTTACTTACTCAGCTGATCAGCTTTACGGACGACGTCTTCTCAGATAAGGGATCAGAGGTGTGTCTTCACATAATACGTGCTTACAAAATAACTGAATATTTGTCTTTTATATTAAAACAATGTCATATCAAGCACAGATAGCATAATACAGTTATAACAAAATAACCATATATTTAAAGGTTGATGTGTACAATCATGCATACACTGATGTGTGAGTGGTATTGACAAGTCTGTCTGGTGTGTGTTTCTGGTCTTGTCTCTTCTGCGTAATATCAAGCTTTCAGCTGTCAGACTCACTGAGACTCATTTCTTGTACTTACTGACATCCCTTTTGTTTTTATTTCTTTGATGCCTTCAAAAGAGCATGTTTAAGACCTTTGTCGGGGGAAACCGTGGACAATGTAGATCAAACTGTTTTGGAAGTGAAAGGACAGGAAGGATTTTTAGTACAGGCTCTCCTTCAGTACAGAACGCTGCTTCACTGTAGCCTCCATTTGTCATCATTCCAGCAAAGCAATCAAGCAATTTCTTTGTTAAGATAAACCACAGGTGTTTTCATTTATGAGGCCAAATCAATTGTTCTCTCTAATCTGTTTGCTAGATTGTTTTTTTCCCCCTGATTTTAACCCAAAAATGTTTTTCAATCAGAGCCTTTGTTCTAGAGACTGAGTTTTGACATAAGACTATAGCAACATATTTCATGACTTGATGTGATTGACATTGTTCTCATGCACATTTGACTGATACACTGCACTTATTGATTTCCTATCGACGTAACATTGTGAGGAAAGACCACCTCACACAAAAGCACATCTCGTGGGATCTGCAATTTGTGCTTGTGTGTGTGTTTGTGAAGGTAATACTCTTGCACTTGTATATTTAGAAAATGTAATACCTTCCTGCTTTAACATTAATTCTCTTCTTTTATCTCTTTTCTTTCATCTGGATTCAATGCATACAATATATTGCAATGCATTAAATGAAATGTCATTTTTAGTAATTCTGCTATATTCAGATCACTCATTGAAAATGACCATCACCAGTCCACAGTATGGAATATAATTCAGCTTCACCTCTTTCTTTTTTTGACAGATTCTGCAGCCTTTCTTATTACTGCTGCACCCATTGATTGCTGCGGTGGCTGCCTATGTATTGAACTGCGGTAAGTAATGAAAATGGTGTGTGTCCACTGCTGGTTCTCCTATTGATCCCATCAGTGGTAAGTAGCTTGGCTCCAATTAGGCCTTAATAGGCCTGGGGGAAAGAAGAGCAGAGGAGATGGTGTTTGTGTCAAACTGTATGAAATGTGAACCTGTATGTGAGCTCTCATTGACATGTTGGCATGTTAGGAAACATTACCTGAGAAACCCTAACAAAACCCTTTAGTTTTACTTGTAACACTTGTTGAAATAGAAATAAACTGAGCTGTTCTACTCTGACAGCCAATCATTAAATCTAAAGTCTAAGGTGAAAACAAATCCCCCCTCTGGGACAATGTAAACAATTTATCCTATTATTTAAATGTGGTGTTAGTTACAATGCAAAATCAATGATAATCAACTCCTGTTTCCCCTCTTTCTCACCATTTTATACCTCCATCCGCAGCTGCCTGAAACTCGTTTTTTTCTCCCTGTTGAGGAGCTGTCAGGAGCTGATTCCCGTCACAGCAATGCTAACGTAATAAGCTGAACCCACACAACCTTCGGTGAGCAAATTATATTACACCACAGTTTGAGGGGGGTGGGAAGTCGGGGTCCTTCGGAGTGATTTAGTTAATGCCTGGACTCGCAATGAATGTTGAGTGGGGGAAGGAGCTGCAGCCTTGAAGCCTCATTAGACACATACAGTAGAGTGTGACAAACAAGGCTATGCGTATGTGTTTGTTTGTGTTTGTGTGTGTGTCCACTGTAAAGGGGGTCCTCTTCCTGCTTCACTGCCACTGCACATCTGGTTTCCTCCAGCAGCATGCACCGAACGAGTTAAGATGCCTGTTCCTTCAGCACACAAGGGAAAACAATAAAAACACCCAAGACTGAGATAAAAAGCTGGCAGCTGAAATGATGCTCATACATTAGTATGGAGGAAATCAAAGACGCGTTTCATTTCAAACTCGAGCTGTCAATTCTCATTTAATAACACATTCACTTGGCAGAGATGTGAAGATTCTTTATTCAAGCTCCACTCTGGTGGGACTGATGAGTAGCCAAATAAATGATTTATCCCATTTGAAATTATAATTTGGGAGGTTAGTGTAAAAACGCCTAGTTGTGCCATTTTAAAAAGAAAAGCAAGTCTCTCAGTTTACTCCACCCCTCGCCCACTGTATTTTATTATAACTGCATATAATGCATTTTATATATTTATGTCATACTCTGATCTATAGTGCTCTAATCTTTATTTCTATATTAGCAACGGATCACATGCAGTAAAAAGGGACATTCCTACTGACAGAGCATAGAGAATTTCCCCCTGACTCTGCGGTTCCTCTTGGTTCTACTTTATATCATCTTTCCACTCTACACTTGGGTTTCAAATCCTCAACCTGACTGTTTTGGTTCTCAGTGGTCTCATCGCCTTCAGTAGCTGAAAAGCCATATATTTCCCCCAGGAGTTGGTGGAGACCGGAGCTAAAGGACAATAAAAAGTGGATTTAAACTTGCCAAGTGGTCAAAAATAAAAATCTAAATGGATGATGATGTCACTCTGTAACTGCTGGTTATGCAAAAAAAAAGCAGTTGTTAGCTAACTTAAGTTAAAATCAAAAGGTGATAACAAAATTTTTTATTGCAAATTAAATTATGTTTTTTTATGTAAGCCTTAATAAGTTGAGAGCAACATTTGAGGAAACAAATTTATGGAATTAAATATAATGATTGATACCAATGTCACGTTTGATTGTGCAGTCTGTAAACCTGGAGACAGCAAGCAGTTAGCTTAGCTTAGCATAAAGACTTAAAGCAAAAGTAAACAGGTAGCCTAACTCTGTCAAAATCCACCTGGCAGCATCTGTAAGGCAAACATTACATCTTGTTTGTTTAATGTGTACATCTGACATTACGTACTTCTTGACATGACTTGACAAGATTCCTTGACTTCCTGGAGTCTTGACATCACTGTGAGGTTGCCAGGCAACCAGTGCAGGCCTTACTTAATACATAGATAATAAGTGGTGGTTCCAAAAATGTCTAACTCTTACTCTAAGTCTCCAGATTGGTCCATGGATCATCTTGTAATTTAAGTAGTGCTCAAAAGCAAAACTGTAAATAGAGTAGAATATTTATAATCAAGACAAGAAATGATCAGTTTTAGTATCAGTTAAACCGTATCTGTATTTTTTAAATCCTCCCAGAGCTGCAGGACACCTGTTGCAGCAGGCCGGATGTGTTTCTGATTAGAAGTGATACCAGCTGCTGGCTAACAGGCTAACGGGGCAGAAACATTTATCTGGCTAACAAAGCCCTGGCAGGGCCCCTGTCATCCACTCTGCTCTCCGTAATGCTTTACGACACTGTCATTTAAAGATGACATATGATAGGAGCGGAGTTTAGCCTGCCAATATCTCCCATCGTTACACAAACACACACATACACACACACACACACACAGAGCAGCTGCTCATCCATCTCTGTCTTTCTGTCCTCCTCTCTGGGTTGCCTCCTCAGCAGCTGTGTGTGTCTGTGTGTGTTTGTGTGTCCATTGGCCAGAGTTGTCTTGGTTATTTATTTGATTATTTTTTCCGGTTTTACATCACTCATGAATCAAGAGGAATGGTTGCATGTGACTCTGGATATTGGCTATCTTCTCTTTTATAACTGAGCAAGTGTGTGTGTGTGTGTGTCTGTGCGTGTGTGTTTCAAACCAGCAACATGACGACTACAGCCTGGGAAAACAGTATACAGTATGTTGGGCTCGGGTGATTCCCATGGTCCCATAAGTAATCACTAATTGAACATGCACATTACTTATTAACTAATCAATTAATTATTGATTAATTAACAAGTATAAGTGAGTCCAGTGGCACAACAAATCCTAATTATAGCGCACAGCAGGCAGAGCATGCTGTAGATAAGGAGGATAGATAGATAGGGAGGTTGTACATGTACTTGAAAAGCTTCAACTTAACAACTTTGTTTGTTTGTTTGTTTTGTTTTGTTTTGAGTGTAGCTTGAGGCACAAAAGATGTAGAGCACTGAGTACCATTATGTTTTTGTACTGCAACATAATGTCATCTTATACTGCGAAGGAGCCACGGGGCAACACCCTTATAAGAAGGTTGGGAGGTTACATTAGTAACTATAGTTCTCTGATTGAAGACACTATATCTCCAGGCCATCAGTAAATATGTGAGTATGTAACTCAGCTGAGAGATGGTCAGTGAACAACACAGAACTTGTGTTTTTGTCATTTTATTTTGCATATTTTGGTTTTGGTGAATTTTGTGTCCGTAATTATTGAATGGAGTGTGTTTTTAGTGTGAGACAACAAGCCAATTTCTAAGGCAATTGCTTAATAAAGAACATTTTTTCTGAGAGGTATACTTGAATGACACTTAATCAGCAAATAAGGATATTGTGGGTACACTTGGGCAGCCCCTCCCAAACCTCAATTTCTTGCATGTGCATGTCCATTCCAACCACTATCAGGACTTGCATTCGGATCAAGTCAAAAAGAAGCAACACAAACATCTCTGAGTGACAACTGTGCATGTTTGTCTATGTGCAGTCCAGAGTTCTGGGCTTTATAGGTGTGGGTGAGTCAGAGAGTAATGCAGTTATATTGTACAGCCAAGATGCCAGAAATCCAAATTTTTCAATAATGTTAGGAACTGGTGAGTGTCAACAATAGCCTATAGTATGGTTTAAATCAAAATATCCTGCATTCCCATCTATTTCCCATCATTAAACAATAATGTCTTTATATTTACCGCCCCAACCCCACTTACCCAGTTTCTGTTTTTCTGTTTTAAGAACCCAAGCAAAGGGCCATTAGCTTGGACTATGGAAAGTCCAAAGTAACATCACTTTTTGGTTTTAGATTCTGAAACACTGGACTGAACACTGAACACACTGGTGTTGCTGCTGGCTACAATGCAAAAACATGGGATTTCCAAGAAACAATGGTGAGACTTTGTACATCCAATCAGTGGAAGACAATTTATACGGAAGGCACATAAATTTAATCCACTGTGTGGCCATTAGATCAGCCCGGTGTGAATCTGAATCTTTGTTTTAAATGGTTCAGCACGGCTTTATGAAGACATTTTTCCTTTGGATACAAAAGGCCTATTGATTCTGTGCTGTCTCAGGCTCCGAAAGTGCAATCAACAAGGGAATATTTATGTGTCCTTTAAGTGATGACTCCCATAATGTGATTATTCTAAATATCTACCGGGAAAAGAGGTCCTTGTTTATGTGGAGAAGAAAAGCAAGTGTGCAAGATCAGCTGCGCTAATTGGACTGTTGTCATGAAAGGATAGATAGATAGATAGATAGATAGATAGATAGATAGATAGATAGATAGATAGATAGATAGATAGATAGATAGATAGATAGATAGATAGATAGAGTTTGGACACAGTTATATTTTTCTCAAACAGCTCTTTTGTACTTTCTGTACTCATGCTGCAGTTCCGGTTCATGTCTCCCTCTACTCTGCACAGGAAGCAGCAGAGGATAATCAGATTACCTGTCCTGAATGGGGAAAGATAATTAAATCTAACATGAGCTAACCTATTTACCAATTTAATGCCGCTGTTACGGATCGGGACACCCTTCCCAAATGCAGAGGAATGGTTCTTAAATTGAGATCAATAAAATGTAAATCGCATTGTTTAAGATTCACATTCTCGTTCTTAGTTTAATATAATTGTACAGTTACGATTGTGTTTACATTCATTGTCATATTATATTAGTTTTATGCTGGGATGTCATTCAGGGTAAACTCTTCCTGAACTTTATCTGTGATTCTGTGATTTTAAATGACTGATTATAGAACATTTAGATGGGCACGAGTATGGTCTGTTCACTATATACATCCCAACTGTAGAGGAAGTCTTTTCTTCCTGCTGCTAAGCACTGCAGCTTATCTTTGCCTGCATGTCTCTGTGTGCTGAATTTCTTAAGAAAGTAAAGTGCATCATCTGTGTCACCATTGAGGTGGGTTTTGTTTTGGGGCAGTGAGAGTGGAAAGCTAAGTGGATAAAGCCCTGAAGACTGTGATGAAGCAAGGAAAACAACACACATACATGTACACTCGCACACACACACACACACACACACACACACACACACACACACATACTGGGACACCAAGTTTCTGAGTGACAGGGCACAACACACCAGTAGTTTCAAAAAGGACTGCCTGCTCTAGATACAAAAACTGACCCAGAGGGAGATGCTGATGCAGTGGCGCACAATTTGCATGACCATCACTGAGTGAGGGCACAGTAACAGTGACTGTATAGTATTCAATCTATATGTTGTGTGTATATAGTGGATAAAAAAGGTTGTACACTCTTATTATTGTTATATTTAATGTATTTAATTGCACACTGCTCTGTTTTTCACATAAAGAAACTGCTGCCAATCTGTCAGGCTCAGCAGTTGTGGGTTTAAATGTGTTTGTCTTTCTCTTTCAATTATGTATCCATGTTAAAAATCATGAGGCAGCAGTTTTTTCTTGGGATTTGCTTTTTTTCCCCTCACAAACACACAAGGAGCATTAATTCCTCATTGAAAAAATAATCAGATTCCTTTAATAATTACTCAGCAGTAAATTTAATTAGTCAAATTAGCTTACTCATTTCACTAATTGCATTAGTCAACCTAACTCTTGATAGACAAACACAAACTTTGTCGCAGCTTTTGTTTTTATCACATGTATAGTAAATAGAATATGAGACATTATTGTTAAACAAGCTGTGAACCTGTTGTTAGGATGCATTTACTGGAAACTGGCATTAACATTAGCTTAGCCCTGCTGTCTGACGGCAGGAAGCACACAATCTGTACAGTCAACAGCTGGTTAATGGAGGAGGATAAGCTAATGATTCTGCCACAGTAAAGTAACAATACAATATTTCCAGTTTCAAACAGCCTTATTCTGTAAATGTAAAGGTGACTGTGAAGAGTTACTTGTTATTGTACTTGTTATATTATTTTAACCTCTTAGAGGCAAAAAAAATATACCTTTTTCAATGAAAATCTTATATTTGGGTTATTATACAGTCTATACATTTGAATTGTACCTTAACTAACAAAAAAGTAAATGACTGTAGCTTTTATGTTTTTAACACAGTATAATTTTAAATAAACCACAAAACTAATTTACACTTCTCAGTTAGTGAGAATCTGATTATCTCTGTAGTACCAGCTGACATTCCTGTCATTCATGAAAACACTCAAGGGGATTTACCGTCTCCTTGTTTGATATTTTGCACAATAAGGAGATAGTTTTAAAGATTGCCTGCCTATAAAGAAGAGCTGTGACGCAAAACGTGTGATAAATGTCACAATTACCATGCAACCTTGATCAGGCAGGGTCTGCAGGTTCTCCACCCTTTCAGCCCCCCAAAATGCTTCTATTGCATTGATTTGTTGGACAAAGAACAAGCATGAAAGAAAACAACAGCAGCAGAGGAGAAAGAGAGCGAGAGAGAGAGAGAGAGAGAGAGAGAGAGAGAGAGCATTGATTGAACAGGTCTTAAAACAGGGGAGAGGCTGTACTCAAAGATCTAGAGAAAGTGCTTTCCATCAATCTGATGTAAACTCCATTCGTGGCATTTTGAACCTTTAAACAAGTCTGAACATGCCTTCACTAGGGTCGTCAAATCCGTCCATGTGATTGAAATGACAATGAATTAATACAGAATTCTGCAAAAGCATGAATGGAAACAACAACAATGATAAAAGTTTCTTGTCCAAAATCCAATGTTTGTCAGTGTCACTCCAATATACAGCAGAAAATGTGAATGAAATCAGCAGCACAGATGCAGTAACACTGTAGAGTAACTCTTCCTGTAAAATTAAATGGGTTCCTCGAGAGGCGGAGAGGCTATTTGTCTCCTAGTCCAAACAAGCTGAATCTAAGTAGGGGATCAATACTGATATCTTTAGGCTGCTAACTGCTCCACTAATATATTATTGATGTCTGGGTCTCGCTGGATTGAATTTGGGCTGCACACAGCAGTTCATCTTGATCAGTGCACACAGGGGAGATGCACTGACAGACGAATACAAGAATTCCCCTGGAAATGTGTATATGATGCCTGTAAAGCACCAAAAAACAGAGGGGTATTACGTGTTAAAGGAGCTTTCAGGTTGAGTAATGCAGGAGGTTGCAGAGTGTGATTGGAAAAGGGCATCACAGCTTTTAGTTTCATGCGTTTGATTTGAGATGTGGAGGCTGATGACTAACAGTAATGCTTATCCAGGGGCTGATGGTGAGCATGGCTACTTATCACTCACCAGCCACGCCAGCTTTGACCTCACTAACCTGGTTACTTAGCAGATGCCAGGCTATCTGTCCCCATAGGACTGCACATGAGGGTTTTTCATGTTTAAAACAGCACAGGGTTACATGACAAAGTAAAAGTCAACTGACAAAGTCATCAAGTATTTAAAATGCATTTGCAGCATTAAATCATGTCGGTTATTATTATTATTATATAATGGAACATGGACAGAGGATTCTTATTATACAGACACAGTCCACAGACTATGTGGAACATGTGGAAAGATGATTCTCACTGTACTTGTGAAATCCACTTCATTCATCATCAATCATTCATATGTATTCCTAATTCAAACAGGAACTATGCTGTTGTTTAAGCAGGAACCTTCTTGACTCAATTCATATTTTTTTAATATATCTTCAGCCACAGAGGCATCAGTTCTCCATTCAGCCCATCTGGAGTTTCTCAGCAAGGCCAAACCATAATTGCTGTTTCTGCCCTTATCCACCTAAATCTGCTAACTAGTCATTATTTATACCCTACTGTAGTCCAGAGGTTCTGAGGATGGGTATTTCTTAAAATCAGCTTCAGTCCACACAGTGAGTGTTTCCTGCAAAAAGGCATATCACAACTGATGGATTACCAACTGGACTTCATTAACTTCCCTCGTTTCCCCATCTCTCTCTCTCTCTCTCTCTCTCTCTGCAGCACTCTGAAGCTGCTGTAATTCCACTAATGGAGTGCTTACCATTCAGGGCCATTTTTCTGACAGTGACTGATGCTGCTTAATTGCTAGCAAAATAGAGAGCGGTTCCTGGCTGTTGCTAAATACACTATAACGGTGGCTACAGAGAGATGCGGGAGCTCTCATCATGATACTCAAGACATGTTACGCTTAAGCACATCCTATCAGGTGTCGCAAGGGAGCAATATCAGATGGTAATTCTGCCCATTAATGCTGAACCAGGCATTTTTAATTCTCATGAACAAAATGAGACGCCATTATTTTGCAGAGCTATACACTTTGGAACCAGATAAATCAAGAATAATATTTTAGTCGTACAGTCGTTAAAAAAAGCAGAAGAAGAACCAATTACACCACTGTATATGCAATGCACATGCAAAATTATTGAACACTAACTATAAAATTTACATGAGTGAATAGAGTGTAAAATTACAAAAATGTGGGATAAAACCTTGCATATTAAAAAAAGCCAAAAAGGCCTCAACTGTGACTTAAGCACACATATGCAACAAATCACCGACAAAAACTAATTCTGTAAATTATTTGCAGAATGTCATAAATTACTTGTTATTAGTCATTAAAGGTTAATTTACATTATAAGGTTTTTGACTGAACAGCACCTTAGCCCTGGTGACTGCATCCCATGATCCAGAATACTCAACTTTTCATTAAAGGTGCAGTGTTAGTACATCCTCTAACTCTGAAGACAGAGTTTTAGTTTACCAGTAGCTACTGTTTCATTACTTATGATGTTATTTGTTTAACCACCAAAGCGCACTCATGACACACTTGCATTTTAATTTGTGAGTTGTTTTGAAGGTTCTGTAACCTGTTTAACAGTTTAACATTTACCAGTTCACTCTGATCCCATGATAAAATGTTCGACAGATTTGATGAATTTGTTGAATATTACACTGTAGTCTGCCAGACATCTGCAAAAGCAGTATTAGGTGATGCCATGTCTGTAGTAGTAATTATTGTGGCATTAAGCAGCATAGTTGAATGAGCAGTAGTTGAATGGTTTAATTTAACTCACTTGTGCTGAGCAAATGAAGCAGCATTTGAAACACAAATTTTTCAAAACAACATTCGTTTTTATCTCGGTCTCAGTGCTGAACATTCACTAATCTTTCATTTTGGCTCAAGCATGCTTCCATACATTTTGAACACAGCTATTTTATACTGTCACTCATTTATAGAAAACACAGCATGGCTACCTCTGCCTTCTTGTACCTATTGTTTATGTCAGACTGCAGAGAATGTTTGAGAATGTATGTTATAAGATACATTGATCAGACTGATTGGTTTGCCTCTGGCTCATCTTAATTGTTTGATTAGTTAATTAATTTTGCCAAAACAGTGTTGTGATACTGAAACTACAGTCTTATTGCTTATTAGCATATTTGATGTAAGAGCAAGTTTACAGGTTTACTGCGGCTGCTGAGTTTGTCTGGGCAGTTTGTATTAATTCACACACACACACACACACACACACACACATACACAGCATTCATGCAGTGCAGTAGTTGTCTGTGTGTGTGCTGAGGAGCAGGGCTGAACTGAGCGTTAGCCAGCTCTTCCATTAACTCTGATTGAAGTTGAGGCAGTGCAGATGAAATACATTTCAGTTAAGAGTCTTCTTCCACGCACAGACACTAAAACACACACACAGCTACAGGCCAACAGGACACAGCTCAGACCAGACTGATGATGAATGACAAAAAAGCAGCACAGACAGGATAAGATGGGGAGAAAAGAAGCATGTGAGAGAGACGGGGTGAGGGGGGAGGGGAGGGGCAGTATTTCAGTCACACTTAGCAAACGGCTGCCACTGGTGAATCCAGATGCTTCATCACTCTCTAAACCAGCAGCTACTGTGTTGTATCTCCAGTGCTAATGAAATCAACACTGGCTTGTTGCGTGTGTGTGTGTGTGTGTGTGCACGCATGTGGGTGTGGGTGTGTGTCTGTGTGTTTTCTGCCTGCATGTGTGTTTTGGGTTGTGCTTTTAAAAGGACCATGCATTAAACAGAGCTGTCATTTCAGTGCTGCCTCACTAGGTTGAGTGAATATGTACATTAGCTTCCATGGTGACTGCACAACAGATTAATGTACATCACCCTGACACTTAAAGATAACACATTCATTGAAAATCTAAATGAAGCAGCATTCAGAGAGTATGTAGCTTCTGTATCATGATGTATTTTGAGTGACCCACCAGCTGAGATGTTTGGAGAAATTTGATTAAACCACTGAAAAGTAGGCAGGCCATAGCAAATATGGAGAGTTAGTTGCTTCTAGCTAGCTAAATAATGATGTTTTGACGCATGATGAAAAGCTAAAGACTGGTAATAATTTGTGCAAATTATTACCATGGGTGCGATCTAAAAGCATTAAAAGGAATGAAGGTAACATAGTCTGATTATTTGGCCACAATGCTGCAACTTGTTGATGAAACGCTATCCAACTTTTAACTTGGATGTTCAATGTGTTTGATAGTTTACACAGCACATGCAGTACATGAGGTATAACCAGCTCATCTAAAGAAATTAAATCCATTAAACAGCAGAAAAATTAAAAACAGATAATCAGCAATGTTCTTGGGCCAGGGGTTATTTGCTTGTTCTTGTCGTTTGTTACCTTGGAAAAGGTGACAGCACAACCTTGTTTCAGCTCTTGGAGGAAACAAATAAGTGAATCTAGAACATCTGTACAGGATGTGTAAAATGTGCCTCAGGCATGAAGAAGAGGTGGGCAAGAGAGGGCAATGAGTGGAGAGGGGGGAAGAGGAGGGAAGAGGAAGACTGTTGTAATCAAGGCTGAGCGCCAGTCGAAGTGCAGACGGTTGCAGGTTGTGCCTGTGTTTCTTGATGAAGTGCTGTTCTCCTGCTGAGCCACCAAACTATTTATATACAAAACACTGACAGCCTATGGGCATGGAAGAGAAAACTGCTACACTTTTCTGCTCTTTCTTCCTAATCAGTCGATCCCTCACTTCAGTACTTTTACTCACAGCAGATGGTTGACTGAAGAGGACAACGTATCTGTGCACAAAATTCAACATAATTTATCTCCACAGTTTTGACTGATAGATACAACAAAGAAACAACAAATGACTGACTCTGGTGTTCGTTTGACATTTATTGTCTACCTTTTGCAGTTTACCCCATGTCTACCGCCTCAGAACACCGGTGCAACCCGAGATCCAGATCATCTCTGATATCAAAGGTCAACTTTGCCAGTTGGCTTCATGAGATCAGAGGCACTGTTGACAGGAAGTTACTTTGACTTCATCAATAATAGATGAGCATACACAGATTTCCAGCATACTCACACAAGCACAGAATCACGGTAAAATGCTGTAAATCCTCCTGCGCAGGTGATGAGAGGGGGTCAAGTTTTGCCCTTAATGCAGCAGCCACACGTTTGCAAATTCATAATGTACCCAAAAATAATGTAACCAACATGAGAGGAATCTGTGTTTAATAAATGATATACAATCTCTGACAGATTACCTTCTCTTGAAATTATGACACAGAGACTTTAACTATTAACCTATTATGTACTGAGCCAACACTATTAACTGCAGCTCAAAACATAACAAAATAGCCTGTCATCTTTCAGCAGTATAGGCTTTTACTATTTATTAGAAAAACCCACTCTTACCAGGTCTATAGTGAAAAGAACAATCTGAGAGGTTCATTTCCATCATTAATACATTTAAATGTCAAAGCTATATGTTAAAATGTCAAACCTATTAATGGTACTGCCAGTCTACGGAGGTAAAATGTCAGGAAGAAAACAAATGCAGGACACGATGCACAAAATAAGGGGTGGACCGGTAACAATGCTGAGTAAATTCAACAATCTTATCAGAAAGATTAATTCAAACAAATGCAAATATCCATTTTGTGATGAAGGCAGTTGAAAATGAATAAACAGTATAGGTATGGTAATAATGCAGACTAGAGATTCTTCTAAGAATAAGCAATATGAATAAGAAAAATATATAAATCACAGCCACAGATGAGATGCATTTTTGATTTTTTTTTTAAATGATCAATCCATTGTCGCTGTTTATTGAGCTCATTTGAGCCAAAAATCTAAATTGCACTGTCCTCACAGCCAAATTCTTGTTTATTCAGGCAATAACCTACTAGTCCATATTTCCTCTGAAGGGGCCCCACTGAGAGGCTTCAATCACACTCTAGGGGGTCAGTGACATAACTACTCTAACCCGCCACCTCCAAAGTCACCTTTCACTGATTGGGCAGAAGGTCAAGTGCAGTGGAGTGGAGGAGGGACGTGGAAATGAAGACTGGAGAGGACAGCAGCTTCAATGTGCCTCTTGTGTTAGTGTTTCTACAGCTGTGCTGATTAATAGCCATCAGCGGATGGCTGAGGTTAACTGGTGAAACGTTCATTTTAAAGTCTTTGCTTGAAAAGTGGTTGATGGCAGCATTGTAGTCCTCCTAATGCTAAATCCTCATAGTTCATAATGTTATTTCCATGTGTCCAGCATGTGTGACATGTGCAGCTTTTTAAGGAATAGTTTAACATTTTGGAAAATATGATCAAACGCACACAGCTAAGAAACAGTTCAGCACATTACCCCAAAACTAATCAAACAAATATAGATTTAACAGGTTACTTAGTGAGCTTTGGGAAGGTGGATTTTGTTGGCTTTGGATGGAGCCAAGTTTGCTTTTTTTCCTCTGTCTCCAGTCTTTATGCTATGCTAAGCTAGCTGGCTGTAGCTTTATGTTTGCTGTGCATAGAGCACTATCAATCCCCCACAATGTCCATCAAGCGTTCTAGTTGCTGGATACAACTGGAGAAATGCTGCACCAACTGCTGAGGCTGGCAGGAACTTGCTTTGCCCTCTTGCTTATTTTTCACACCCAGTGTGTCATTGCACACATAAAGCCTATAAAACAATATAACCAATGTGCATTCCTTTTCACAATTCAGACAAGACTATGAGTCATCATAATACATTTACAGCTTTGGACCTGGCTCTGCAGCCATAGATATCACTTTGTTGTCACTTCTTAGCCATGAAAAAAGACATTAATAGTACTCAGCAGTGCAGTACAGGGTGACTCTGCAGATCCAGTGTTTGCATCTTTGTAGACTGAACATTTTGTTTATTTATTACCATATTTACATTTAAGTTTGCAGTCAAATGTACAAAACATATTTTAAGTAAACAGTTCTAGGATCCAGCAGGACATTCCTCTTCACTGAAATCAAAGATTAGGCAAGAGAGAGGGACAGATTAGAAATCTATCTCACCCTGTATGTAAGTTTGAAATTGTGACTGTTAGCCAAAACCAGCAGGAGAAAGTGATAGAAATAAAGAGAGGGAAAGCAAAAGGAACGAGAGAAGCATGAAAGAGTGTCTGTTGCTCCCTCTGATAGACCCAGCTAGGCTATTCATTACTCCCTGAACGCCAGCCAGTGTCAGTTATATTACTGCAAAGCCGTCCCTGACTGACGGCCACGAGTGGGGGGAGAAAAATGGCTGCAAAATACTGCTCCATGCCCTGGGAGAAAACAAGGGAGGGGCTGTGATGGATGGGTGTGTTTGACCCAGGCGGGGTAGAAGGCAGAGATGGGTCTCTTCCAGATGAGACAGGGAGTCGGCAGAGCCCCTGCCCCTCTGCCCGGAGCATCCCAGCCTTGTCAGGATGAGAGGCATCTCGCTAAGCTGCCTCCGTCAGTGCTTCTATCACTCGTGTCAAAACAGACGCTCTCCATATTCAATAGACAAAACTGCACCTCACGTGATCGGAATACAGAAGCACAGCTAGGCCGTCCATTGAGTTTGTGACAGGCCTGATGTCAGCATGAGGGCAGATACCTACACAGCTCCCTACAGCATCATGGTAGCATCAGACAACTTTGGGGTGATTTTATGCCCCATATGGCCTTGCATACACAGTAAAAAACAAACTGATTTTACCGTTTTAGCTATTGAATGCATTGTCTGCAGCCAGAGTATCAAACTGTGCATTGGTCTCTACACTGCATTTATCTTTCTAATTAAGGTCTGCATGTCTGTTCTGTGGCTTTTTTGATACATGTGTTTAATTGTCATAAAGGTTTATATTTGACTCTTATTTTTATTCTGATTATGCCACTGCATGTGTGAATGAACAACTCAACAGAAACACATCCTTTAGAAATCCCTTTCAAATACATTGTACCCCAGCCACAACTTCTCCTGTTACCTCATAAGCAAACTATTAAGTATGATGTATACCTGTATTTATAGCACTATGATAAATATTAGAATTTTTCTTTACTACTCATGCAATTCATGCAACAGTGGTTTTATTTTATTTGGTGTGAAGTTTGTTTTCTATCGCACTTAATAAATGGTGCTTTTATTTAAACAGAGCTAATAAAATATTAATAAATGGCAATACTGGTATGGAAAAGTATGCACTGAGAAGTCTTTGGTCTTATATTACTGACATTTTATATTGAGGTGATACATTTAGGTTGTGAACGTACCTTTACATCCACATTTGTTGCAGTTTTAACAATAAGTTTTAACAGGCCTCATTATAGGACAAATCAAATTTAGAAAACATGAGAGGCGTGTAGATTGTGAGGTTCATTCATGGGTTCATTCATTCATATTTTTTCACACACAATATATATTTATTCCTCACTCTTCTACGGTATATTAAAGGATGCCCAGACACACAATAATGGCCTTAGAAACACCTCTCAAACAGGTTAAAGGGCTTGATTTGACATTTTCATGACTCAGTTGTGACATGAGCTAGAGGCCCTTAGACATCAGTTAATGCATAGTTAATGACATTTTTGCCTCTGCCGACCCAGAGCCAGGCTCTGCTCAAGGTTTCTGCCTGTTTTTGATGCCGCTGTTGTCAAGTGCTTGCTCATAGTGGGAATTGTTGGGTAAAATTATTATAATGGGTGCCGTCTAAACCTGCTTAATATGTGGAGTGCTCTCAAATAACTTCTGTTATGATTAGGCGCTCTACAGAAAGTTGACTTGAATCAAATGGAACAGTACACTATAGGTGGCTAAACGTACACTGCGATATAGTACAACACAATCCAACTTTTCCATGGTGGCTGAAGAGTGTTACATGTTAGTACTTGGGGACCACCAGGTGTGTAGGTTGTCAAATTAAATGTTATGAAATGTAATTAGATGTTGTATTTCTTAAAAAACAACAACAAAAAAACAACCCATATTTGCATCTTTCGGATCAATACTGTACAGTAATAATACAGTATATAAAGACTGACTGTCCATAATTCACTAAGGTCCAAACGAAAACGAAAAAGGTTTTCCTAAAAGCCTGCTGAATGTGTGACGTAATTTATACCGACGTCACTGGGTTGACGTTTGCGGAAGCAAGTCCTTGCTGTAGCCTGTTAACCCAAAACCAAAACAGAGGAGATGTTTTGGCATTAAATCTCAAAAAAATCACAAATCATTTCAGATATCACTTCGATTCTGTCTTGTCGACTCATCGGTTATCTGTCTGTGTTTGTCAGACGACTGAGGAGCGGCTAAACCTCGACTGAAATGGAGGTAAATGTTCAATGTTCAGGGTCGAGGGATTAGCTTTAGCCAGTGTGCAACAACTTGGTGATGCGTGCATAGCATTCTTGTGTTAGCCATCAATATAATGCGCTTCATATTGTGATAAACCACTAACGTTTGGCTGTGAGTCGAGTAAAACAGGTCAAGTAAGCCAGCACTAATACTGACAGCTGTTTAGTCACCGAACTAGGTTTCAAACCCCTGGCATTTAAATTCTCAGATGTGTGTTATTAGCCTGTGTTATGTGATTAAAAATGACAATACTCTGAAGCGTTAATGTTACATTCTTCTGGTAAAACAGGCAAATATCAACCACGTCGTCTAAACGTATCCCACACAGCTCACAGAATAAGTTGATTCTCCTCGTCTCATCTATGTAGTGTACTTGTGTAAATGCTGACATCGGTAAAGAGGACACTTTTTAAAAGATGTCATTAAACTGTTTAATCTATTTCTATGAGCGCCGAATTAAAAGGCGGTTCTTATCGATTTTATAAATGTATTAAAACCTGTTCTGGCAGCGGTGTACTTTTCCCGACAAACTGAACAACATTAAATTTTACATTTTTCAAAGGAAATACTGTGTTGACCGTTGGCTTTTATCAGGCATGTCTGATATCAAGAACTAAACAAGAAGTATAGCAAATCACACTGAGTTAATACCCCTCTAGATTTAAAATGTTTTGTTGCAGTCTTCATCTATTCAGGTTGTCATTTTTTCCTTTTCCTGAAACAGGACCCTGGTGGTACTGGAGCAGAGTCTGTGGCTCAGTCACCGGCAGGTGCAGCCAAGTCAAAGGTACTGCACGTCTCCAGGCATGTTATGTACACATAAACATGATTCATGGTTAGATTAATTTACCTGTCTTTTTTACATTTAATTGTCAGCTGGACACATTGTCAAAAGAGGACCTAATCAAGTTTGCCAAGAAGCAGATGGCTGGCATGCAAAAGATGAAGAGCAAATGTGCAGGTAGCAGAAGTTTGTGTCTGACTTTTTGGCTCTGTGGGCTAGTAAGAAAAAAAGTATTTGACATTATTTTCTTTTTCAGATTTGGAAAAAGAAGTTGAATCCCTCAAACAGCAATCCAAAAACAGCTGCAGCTCAGATGACTCCACTCTGATACAGGTTTGTTTATAGGGCAGCATCTCATTATGTGTCTGATATAAATGTTCTTCTGTTAACAAGCTGTACTTCATTTTCACACTACGTCATGCAATTTGTGTGTGTGTGTGTGTGTGTGTGTGTGTGTGTGTAATAGGAACTGACTGAGAGGATGGATGCCTTACTGTTGGAAAAGGCAGAAACACAGCAACATCTTGCACTGTCTCGTAAAGATCTAGAGAAGATTAAGCAGCAAGCCAAGGTGAAATTTAACATATGTATTGCATGATGTGTAAAAGTTGAGTAGCTAATTCTTTCATTGTTTTATTTCTATAAAATGCCAAAATCCATTAAATGATGCATTTACGTTTATATTGAGACCAGATTATTATAACATATCTACATAAATGCAGGATAATGTAGCAGCACTTCAAGGCGAGCTTGATCGTACAACAGAAGATTACCAAAGGAGGATCAAGACCTTAGAGAGCAAGATTGAAGAATCTAACATCAAACACTACGATGAAGTGGCTCATTTCCAGAAATTACTGAAAGAGCGAGAGGAAAGAGACAGGGAACGAGAGAGTGAAAGAGAGAGGGAGCGCCTGGTAGTAGATGCCAGTGCAAAAGAGAATGCTGAAGAAGTTTGCCGTTGCTTAGAAGCTCAGCTGAAAACCCTTCAAGCCGAACTGGAAGCGACCAAAGAGCAAAAATCAAAGGAGATTGTTGAGCTGCAGGAGAGCCACCAAAGGAAATTGACAGAGGCCCAGCAGGAAGTGGAGAACCTGAAGGAGGAGCTTGCTCAGAAGAGTCTGCAGCACGAGGAGGAAATGAGGGCTCTGGAAGAGGACTGTGAGATTGAGAGGGAGCGCCTCCTGTTGCTCCACGAAGAGCTGACCGAGCAGCTTGCTCTCAAAGGTATAACAGCACTTAATTTATAGGTGGCAGTCGGGGTAGCTACTAGAGTTGTATTGTATTGTATTTGTATTGCATATGTATTATTTGTGCGTGTTTACATCATTGGTAAGATGGAAATTAATTTGACTTTCTCAGCTACCTTTGACCTTATTTTTCCAGATAGCTACCTGCAGGATGTGCAAGAAGAGGACGAGGAACCTGCCCGTGGTTCAGGGATTGCCAAAATGCTGGAGCTGTCTGGCTACACTCAGGGTGACTCCAGCCACGGTGATGGAGAGGAGACAGAAATTGGAAGACTGAGAGCAGCCATGGAGGAGCTTCAAGCCCAGAGCACCATGTTTCAGGACGAGCTTACCATGCTCAGTAATGTGAAGGCTGAGCTCGAGGCAGAGTTGGAGAGGACCAAGGAGGAGTTCCAGATGGAGAGAGAAGAGCTGGAGTTCAAAATCAATGAACTGCAGATGAGTGCTGCCAATGATGCAGCAATTACCCTGCACCCTGACCAACAAGAAGCCCAAGAAGAGCTCCAGCCACAGAGTGGAGCAGACAAAGATACAGAGGACAACCTCCCATGTAAATCCAAAGAGTTAGCAACGAGTCCTAGGGACCAAAACTTCTTGAATCCAGAGGGGCTGAAGGCCCAGTGTGAAGTCTTGACCAGAGAGAGAGACTCTGCCCTGGCTGAGTGTCAGCACATGAGAGAGATACTGCAAGGTGTGGAGATAGAACTGGGTGAAAAAACGAAAGAGTTTGTTCTTCAGTACAAAGCCATGAAGGAGCAGGGAGCAAACACTGTGCAGGACCTACAGGACAAGATGGAACAACTTAGCAAGGAGAAGGATGACCTGTCACAGAGGGTGAAAGAAGTTACAGAGGAGAAAAACAGTCTGATGGAGAACATACAAGTCCTGAAGCTGAAACTTGAAGTTTCTGCAGGTGAGAACCAGAAGCTCCAGTCCTCTGTGGAGGAACAAATAACTTTATCGAGTGAACTGAAGCAATCTGTGGAGGAACTGACCAGGCAGAATGAGGAGATCCTCACCCAACTGCAAATGAAGGAAAATGTGACTCAAGAACTAAACGACATGGTCAACAGCCTGACTGAGGAGCGAGACAGAATGCGAAAGCTGAACACTGAGAGAGGAAAAGAGATTGAGCAGCTGCTGGAGGAGAAAGAGAAAGATAGACTTTTTCTTATACAGGAGAAAGACAGGGAGTTGAAAATCATGAAGAAAGAGAAGGACGATGAAGTGCAACATCTAAAGGAGGTGAAGGAAAAGATAGAGGAGTCCCTGAAAGAGGAGGCAGACAGAAGGCAGGAGACAGTTTCTGCTTTAGAGCTGACTATCAAAGACCTCTCCACAGAAAAGGCTGACCTCCATCAGAAGTTGGAAGAGGCATCCTCTGAGCTCTCCAAAGCCCAGGAAACAAGGGAGCTTTTTGGTTCCCAGCTTGTAGCACTGGAGACTCAGATAGAGCAGGAGAAATCTGAAAAGACCCACCTGGATACAAAGTTGAATTCATTGGCAGAGGAGGTGGAGCAGGCCCGTGCCACCATCAGAGCTCTAGAGGAAAATCGGTCTGAAGCACTGAAAAACTCCATGGAAGAAGTTGAGGAGCTCAGAGCTCGCGTAGATGAACTGGAGAAAGAGAGGAGCCTGTTGAAGAGCAGTCTTGAGGAGGCTCAAGGGGCTATAACGTTAGAGGAGGTGCAAAAGAATCTTCAGGCTCGTATCACTGAACTCGAAGAGGAAAGGAACATTTTGAGAAACAACCTGGAGGAGGTGGTGAAGGATAGTGAAGGGCTGCAGAAAGACCTGGAGGACATGAAGTCAGTCAGTGAGAAGATTAATGAGGAGAACAAGAAGCTGCAGGCTCACATTTCTCTGATGACTAAAGAGAAAGAAGAGAAGGAGAAAGAGGACATGGAGAATATGGACAAAGAGAAGAGAGAGCTCAAAGACCAGCTGACAGAGAAGGATTCGCTCATATCTCAGCTGAGGACTGAGGTGGCTGCTCTCCAGGTGAGTAGAGTTCCTGATGTGTCAGCAGATGTGAAAGTACATATTATTATCCGTCATCATAACCACTGCTTAATATTGCATATAACTGAGATTGGTCATGATTTGTTTTAAACTTTAGGCATCTTCTTGGCAACAATTGTGATTGACATGTAAATGGAGTCCTTCTCCCCCCTCTGTTCTCTGCTTTTTCCTACTTTGTCTCTTTTATCTCACTCTCTAAGGAGTCTACAACCCAGTCTGCTTCCTGTGATGAAAACACAGCCAGTGAGATCACAAACAAAATAGGTATGGAGATGACAATTGTCCGTGTTTACGAGTAAGGCAAATATCCAAACTGCAAATTACTCAACTGAATATACAGTCCCTCAAAAACCCATTTAGTTTTGCTGCAGGTGATTAAGACCATAAACTCAAACCATGTAACTGCTGCTCTCCTCAGCTCTACTGGAGAAAGAACACAAAGAGAAGGACGAGAAGATGAACAAGATCAAGGCAGTGGCCATCAAAGCTAAGAAGGAGCTGGACATTAGTAAGAAAGAGGTAGAGTGACACATAAACTGTACATTTTAGTTTGCTTTAATTTATGTAATAACATGGACATGAAGTAAGTAAATGCACAGGAATTTATATGTTACAGTTTCAACTCAGTTGTTATTGTGAAATAAATGTATTTGTTTATTCAGAAAGCAGTATTTCATATTCAGGACAGTAGATAAAGACAGATTATAAATGAATGTTCTTAGTGGCTTCATCTACAATATATTTGATTTTATTTCAGGTTGCTACCCTGAAGGAAGAAGTCGAATCGCTGAGGGCAGAGAGGGAGAAAGTAAACAGCTCAATGAAAGATATCATACACGGGGCTGAAGGTTACAAGGTAGGACCCTGTTTAAGTTCTGTAATTAATAAATTACCTTTCTAGTGTTTATTTTGAGTTGAATACACAAAATGAGTAAAATCTGCATTAACACACTCAGCTTTACTCACATTCATTTCTCGATGCAGTCTAAATATATATTATTAATATATGATAATACATAAATACAAATATATGATATATTCATAGTGACCTGTGTGAAAACAAGTTTTTACTTGACTTTTACATGAAAAATGAAAAATGTTGATTTTGTGTCACTTTATCTTCTACTTTGTCAGCAACAAATGACTATATGTTTATTATCTATATATTACTAAACATATTACTCATTATTACTGCACTATTGTGTAATCAGGAGTTTCTCATCATCATCAGAAAACTGAGTTAATAGTTTTATTTAACATAACAGATTACAGGAGCTCCAGTCCCTCAGCCACTTACCCCTCAGTGATATTTGTTTAGCAACTCAGTCGCCACTTGCTCAGCTGTCTGTAGCAGAAACACACAACCCAACAGCAAGAACAGCCAAGATAATGTGCTGCATATGTCGCTGTTTGTGGCGAAAAGCGAAGAGTTCAGGTGACTCTGCTATATTCTCTGATATGTGCTTGCCTCAGTTATACCAAACAGTGTAAACACACATGAACAGCTTTATGAAGACCAACATCACAACAGTCATTTTCACAAGGGACAATTGTTGTCAGAGTTTATGTCCCACGTTGAGTCTGAGCTGCTCAGCACATGGAACTGGCAGTGACCTGTGATCAGTGTCAACCCCAGCCCCAACATGTAACAATATAGACAACACAAGGTTGTATTTACACTTTTCCAACCCTGCCTGATGTAAAATAACAGAGCTGAATTATTCAGTTTTCTTCAAAAGAGAAGTTTAACATGAGAAGACCTTTTGATCGTTAAGCTGTTGATTAATTGTAAACATTTCTAATATTTCACTAATTGGCACGTGGAAGCGTCCTCATTTTGAAACAGACTTTTTGCACGATGTCACTCCCAGTGGTCTCTATAAACGGCCCCCAGACTGCACTGTGCTTTACGACTGTGTCCCCATTAGAGAGGAAACCACTCTGCTGTGCCTAATGAGAGCTTTGTCCCGTACTCAAATGTAAATGCAGCCGATATCTGAGATGCATAGTGTTTACCTTCACTGAGCTGTTCAACCGGCTTCCAGTAATGAATGTGTGTGTGTGTGTGTGTGTGTGTGTGTGTGTGTGTGTGTGTGTGTGTGTGTGTGTGTGTAGAACCTGCAGATAGATTACGACAGGCAGACAGAGCAACTGGATAAGGAGAGAGAGAAGGTGGAGGCGGCAGAGAGACAGATTGCTGAGCTGACCAAACGACTCAGCAGTGCTGTCACACAGGTAACACAGACACACACTCCATCACACACACCCAAGCATTACCACTAGCAAACACACAAGCCACTCTCACCCTCCAGTAAATCAAAGCAGTGCCGCTTTGTCCAGCTATACATCTCTCCAATACTTCTCGCATAACTCAGTTTCCATCTGATTTACAGTGAGTCATTTCAGCCAGCGACACTTTACCCAGCTATGCTTGACAGCCCAGCACCCACAAATAGCCCATCAGATGTGACTGGGTGAGCTGGGGAGATATTTTGTTTATATACACACTCCTCTCCCCAAGCTCATAACTGTTTCTTTTCCAATGAGAGAACAACAGGCAGGTAAATGGAGCGGAGTATAGTTTCCATCTGCTGTGTGCCAGTGCAACACCATTTTCTGAGACACGAGTTTATTCTTGTGTGCGCTCATGGGTCTCGGGGGGGGCAGACTGAAAGCTAGACGAGGATCTTGGAGAACGTCTGGACATCTCTGTTTACCAGTCACAGTTTCAGTGTTTAGCTGACAGATGATGGGAGATAGCTGCTGCTGCTGCTGCTGCTGGTTCAGTGTTCCTCATGGAGAAAGCCCTCAGAGCCTACCGCTGTCAGTTTTGCATGAATGACTTCCAAATGTGTTGCATGTGCTCATGCAGGTATGGCACATTTGCCAGCATGTGCATTTTAAAGTGGAAAATCTTGAATCTGAAAAAGGTGAAAGCTTTTTTCCCAACATGAAATCTTCTTTTTCAGCGGATTTGAAAAGGTCATACATAACTCGTAGTCAAGCAGTGATACCTCACAGGCAGGGATGGTGACATGGGTTGTTTTTACAGACAGAGACAATGAACAGTGAGAAGGAGGACATGCTGGCCAGTATGGAGACCACAAGAAGCACAGTGAGGCACCTGGAGTCCCAAAACCAGGAGCTGCAAAGACAGTTAGCCAGTCTGGACAGAGACCTGCTGGCCGAGAGAGCGATTAAAGAGCAGAAGATCAAGGTAGGAGTAGTAGTCGTATTTCTATAGTGAACTAATTGGATGTCATGTCCACTCTGTTCTTATGTGTTGGCTGATCTTTTAATGTTGTATGTAGGAACACAAGCAGAAGCCTTAGACAAATCTGGTTCAGAGTCATTTGCAAATGCTTTTTTTCTCATCGCATTTGTCTAAACCGCTCTCAACACTTAAACTTCTGTAAGTTTTTAAAGGCAAGATAATAAAACATACATACAGTGTATACATACTCGCAACCTCTTTGTGTGTGTGTTTGCTTGCTTTACCAGGACTTGTCATCTGCCACGAAGGAGGTAGAAGAACTGACAGCCCAGCTCCGCAAGCAGCAGCAGCAGTCTCAGCAGACTGCCCAGGAGCTGGAGCAACTACGCAAGGCACGCGCACACACACACACACACACACACACACACACAGCAGTGTCTCAGAGGGCCTGTCCAGCCAAGCGACTGGACTGGTGATGGTCAGCCTGCAGCTACAGCAGCACCTCTCCCAGAGAGAAAGAGCAATTCTAGCCCACAGCTCAGGAGCTGCTGTTTCTTTTCCATTAGTGGAGACCTACATGGCACAGCAGTGTACATTGAAGCTGCCTGGAGGTCTGACTCTGTCATGTGTCCACATTGTTAGTAAAGTCCAACAAACACTGCATTTTTCAGGTTGGTACTTGGATTTTAGTATAGCATGAACTGATAATGATACGTTGGATGCTCTTCATGATCTGGCAAACATCTCAGAGAGGGCAGTGATAAACACACGTATGTATCATTACTATCATTCAAGATAATAATAACAATAAATCTGTGATAATAGTAATTTTTATCTGTATACTTAACTAGACTTAAATGTTAAGTATAACACAAATATATCAATCTTGAAGAAAGAGACAAAAATTAATTAATATTTCAAGAATTTCAAGACCTTTAAGATCAGATCCTAAATCAGTCCGCGAGAACCACTACAGTCCACTTTAGCCGTGCATGTTTCCCACCAGTCACACACAAAATCTCAGAACATGTCACAATTTTGTAAATGTTTCTTTAAATATATCTTCTTAAGCTTAAAAATGTTAACACCATATTATACCAATTACCAATTACCAATACCAATTAAAATTGTGCAGGAAATGTTGACAGATGAGTCCGTTCTTGAAAATGAGATTTATTTTTAAACCACGTCATTTATCCAAAAGGTTTGAGAACAATGAGCAGACAGGTAGATGAGGTTTTAGCTTTGTTACCTATAATGATGTACTATTGTTGTTCTCTCTCTAGGAGGCGCAGCAGAGTTCCCTGCTGGACATGGAGATGGCCGACTACGAACGCCTGGTGAAAGACCTCAATGCCAAACTCTCAGATAGAGATGAGTGTGTTGAGGAGTTAAATGCCCAGATAAACACACTGAACCAGAAGGAGGACTCTCTCAAACAGGAAATCGGTATGTATGAGATGTTCAGTGTACAAGGTCCCTCACATTGACAAAGTACTATATACTGCAGGTCTAATGTTTAAGAGTTTTAGGAAATACAGTCCACATTCACAGCAGAGCTCCGTGATTTACTGTCTATCATGTAACTACAAGGCCTTTCTGTCTCTCCCCATGTTTTCTGTTTACCTGTGCTGTCAATCTTTGTAATGAAAGCAAAATAATGAAAAACTGTCTTTAAATGAAAAGCCTGCCATATTTATTTTACCTAAATCATTTTATCTGTCTTTCTGTGTATGTGCACGTCTGCACATGTGTGTTTGCATTCATGTCTTCAGAGGCTTTGAAGTCCCAGCTGGACCAGGGGGAGGAGAAGACCTCCAAGATGAAACAGCTGCTGGTGAAGACCAAAAAGGACTTGGCTGATGCCAAGAAACAGGTCTGTTTCGCTCTCTCTGTGTGTGTGTGTGTGTGTGTGTGTGTGTGTGTGTGTGTGTGTGTGCGTGCATGTGTGTGCATGCATGTATGTATGTCCCACAGGATTTCCTATTACTGTGTGTAACATGGCTGCCTGATGAATGTAAATAGTGTTATGCAACCATGTGTGGGCATGATTGTGGGGGAGTCCTTGAAGATGTTGGGGATAGTTAATCATTTGTTTATGCTACCATGTTTGAGTATATGGGTGTATGCATTTAAATCATGTGTGTGTGTGTGTGTGTGTGTGTGTGTGTGTGTGTGTGTGTGTGTGCTTGCAGGAAAGCTCACTTCTGATGCTGCAGGCCTCTCTGAAAGGAGAGCTAGAGGGGAACCAACAGCAGCTAGAAAGCTCCAAGGTAACACAGCCAGCACTACCTACCAAAACTTCTCTCACTGATCGTTTGTGATGATGTATGTAGTTTTACTAGTCAACATTTCAGTCCTACACAAATCACTAATCAATATGTTTGTGTGTTTGTGCATCAAGATCGAGGTGTGCGAGCTTACAGCTGAGCGCCATCGCCTGCAAGAGCAGCTGAGGTCTGTGTTGGAACAGCAACAAAGAACCAGCAGCTCCCTGCAGCAATGCATCAACAGCCTGCAGCAGGAGAGAGACACTGCTAAGGTATACACACTCACTCTCACACATAAACTTACTAAGACACACTCATTTATTTGTCATTTTTCACACACATTGAGCACTGAGCAAAGTCATTTGCTCAAGAGTACATCAGCAGTAGAGTTTGGAATCCTGCAACTGTAGGAGATGCTTTCTGAATTTAATTTAAGGTTGTTCCAGCCCTCGCTCAGTGACTACAGACTATTTTCATTATTAACCTCTCAATTAGTTTGATTTATCATTTAATCTTTACTTTGTCAAAAAAAATTGTTATTCATGCTTTTCTCAAGTTTTGAGTGCCCAAGGTGACAATTTCTAATTGCTTATATGCTTTGGCCAACACTTAAAAATCCAAAAGTATTTCATTTACAGTAATTAAAGGTCATGAGAGTAAAGAAAGAAAACACAAACATTTTTGATTTGAGAAGTTACAATCTGTTGCATTTTGCATGATGAATGAGTTAAACATTCAGTAAACATCTTTGTTGAAGTGAAGTGAAGGAATAAATATTCTTTACATCACTGTCTGTGGGTCCATTTCCAGTGCACCTCAGTGCAAAGGTGCTCATTCAAATTTAGGAACATTTTCGAGGTCGCCGTTTGTGGCGCTATCAAACTGTTTTTGCTCTCTGTTCAACAGTCTTCCCCCCTTTCTTTTACGTTATGTATTCTTTAATTAGCGCTTACATTATTGTCCCTTGCTCACCAATACTGTGCCAGATATTTATGTGGATTTTGATCAGTAAGTGAATGTAAGTGGGCTGTAAGGAGGGTAGTGAATGAAGATTACTATGTGGGGAAATATGGGTGGAAAGATGAGAAATGTACAAGTCTATGAAAGACTAAAAGAAGCTTGGCAGGGTCTTCAATCTTATTAGAGACCAATCTGTGTGATGTGATTTTCACTGTGTATCTCTGCATTTCCCTTTACGCTGATTCCAGGCTGAGCTTATGGCAACAGCTAGCGAGTTTGAGAGTTATAAGGTGCGAGTCCACAATGTGCTCAAACAGCAGAAGAGCAAAACCACTTCACAGAGTGATGGAGACACCGGTAAATTAGAGAGGTGAGGACGACACCTATATGGTAAATGTGCAAATATGCAATATCCTGTCACTGTTTAGTGGATGTGACCTGCAGTGGACACGGACACATTTTGTCGCGTTAGCTCAGTGCTCCAGCACGCTGCATTTAAAGTAAAACAGTGATTGTCGGGTTTTCAGGTTGAATCTCTGTTCAAGTTTAATTTGAAGGAATTCAGATTCAAACAGGGTTAACAGTGGAGAAATGATAACTCCTTTATTTATCTATGCACTTGGTCAACTTGAAATTGAGGTGATTGGTATTCCTTCACGGGGGAACCCTGTATGAATGTGAAACACTGCAAAGCTGCATTAATCAAACTTTAATCAACATCAAAACAAGCAGAGGGATAGACAGCCAGGCAAGAATCTGAAGGCAACTTGATTTAATAGCAAGAAATGAATGGACATATAAAGAAATGATTAAAAACTGTATGAAAATCCTGCATTTTTTTTAAACCAAAACATACAAAATATAAATTTATAAGAAAAGGGTATTTACAAGATCAACACCGTGATCAGCTCTAATAGCACAGCTTATATATCATAGATACAGATCCAAAAAAAAGTTGCAGGGACATTGTAAACTGTGCTGAAAGTGAAAGGTTATTTGTCATATGTTTCATTTAGCATTTTAAGTATGATATGTGGAATATATCGAACATGTGGTGTGTTTGTGTGGCAGGGAGCAGTTGTCCTCTCAGGTAGAACAACTGAGATCCAGGCTGGCAGAGAGCCATCAGAGCCTCCAGAGCAGCACGGCAGAGCTGCAGCAGCTCCAGACTGAACACGACACTCTGCTGGAGAGACACAACAAAATCCTCCAGGAAACCGTCAGCAAGGAGGCCGAGCTTCGTGAGAGGTCAGCTGCCTCTCGATCCTGTCTTGTCTAAAATTCTCACTCTTCTTTTAACTTTCCTGTCATTTTCCTAACATTTTCTCCTTTAATTTCTTCTCACCCTTTCTCCACCCCCAGGCTGCTGTCACTGCAATCAGAGAATGTGGCCCTGCGCTCAGATTTGTCTCAGGCTCAGGCTGATCTGACCTCTCAGGTCGAGACCCAGCGCCAGACCTACAGGGAACAGCTGAGGAAATTGCAGGACGACCACCGGGCCACTGTGGAGACCTTGCAGGGCCAGCTGACCCGCGTGGAGGAGCAGCTCTTCGCCCTGCAGAGCCAGAACAGTAAGCATGGAGGTGGATAGACAAACTTAATTCTGTACATGGAGTAGCAGTGGAGACAGGGAGGTTTACATCTGTTATATCACAGTGCAGCAGAATGATCCAAAAAGTGACGGCTGCTGAAGTTTTCTATCTTGTTTACACTTTTCTATGAGAGGAAGGAATGATGGGAGAGATGGTGTGTTTGTCAGAGGAGCAGCACTGGAAGCTCATTCATCACCTCCCACACAGCTGCCCTCTGGAGTCAAAAAGCAAATACACACATAGTAATGACTGGAAAAGGAAAGTGTGTGTGTAGTGTCTGTCACTTCATTATGGCCAGGTGTTGGCGAGGCTCCTCAGCTCTGTTCCCGCCTCTCAGTGGGGCAAACTGCACACTGTGACATCTGGAGAGACTCATCATTAGTGGCTCACACATGCACGCCAGGAGTGGCTCGATCTTCTGAGCCAATATTTACCGAAAGTCGCATTTGAGCATTTTCCCCATAATATTTGCATTTAATGATAGTTAAACGTAGAAGGGTTCAACATCAGTGTGTTTTATTGGCCCTGTTGGGCAGGTGGGTCATTAAACTGCCGGCCCCTGGACAATTTTTACTGGGCTCATATGCAGGGTTTATATGAATCATCTGTAACAAACAGTAAAATTGATCTATGTTCACTGACATGTTTTGCCCCATTTACTCTTTAATCTAAACAATCAACCAGCGCATAAACACAAATGACAAATATTACTTCCAAAAACAGTCTTTTACAAGAGACAGGGTGGGGTGGCATCTTTCTCTGCTGTTCTCTCCATTGCCAACTGTTGTCATTTATCTATGGATCATACAAAGTCAAGGACATTGGTGTCTTGTTTCTTCCTCTACAGCTTAATTTATATTTGATTTATCTTGAATCTGTCCTCCTGAGTGTTCCTGCTATAACAGATATGATTGATTTGATCTGTACACATCCAAAAGCTCCCCAAGAAGTAGCAATATGACAGGCTGATGGTGTTTTTTTAAGTCCCAATAAGGCTTTCTATTGGCCTCATGCTACCAGGAAACCATATGTCTCATTGTTACTTACTCTGAACCATGATCAGACTGCAAAACTCTGATGCTGACCTTTGTTTCTCACACACGCCAAAAAACCCTAATAGGTGCATGTAGCAGGACTTTGGCATCCTGCTCTTCTCACTTAGCTGCAGTAGGGCAGGAGGCAGAGGACCAGACTGTAGGTGGGAAGGTGAAGGGATTGGTTTAGTGTCTGGTCTTTCGGTTCAGTCTCAGGTCCATTAATCACAATCTTCTCTTTTGTCCACCCACTCTCTCAAGCGCCTCACCCTTCCCTCTCGCCTTCCTCTTCACCCTTGTTGCTGTAGTGTATGCCAGCTAAACTGGTTAACAGCAGAGTGTGTCTGGTGCCCCCTCATGTCACAACAAAGTAGAACACTGACTCCTGAGTTGGTGTTAGATTAAAACGGGATTCTGTTCAGAGAAAGCTGAAATTTACAGTTAAGTGTATCTTTTTAACTTAAAACTAGGAAGTGCATTATGTACAGTGTGTTTGTATTTATCTGCTGGAAGATAAATAAGAAAATTTTGCTCTTCTAACAAACTTTCCTCTCTTTCAGGCTCAGTGTCAGTCCAGTCTGTCCGCAGACCCCTGGCGTCAGACCTCCAGCGCAGGAACACAGATCAGAACCAGCCAGGGCTGGGACTAATGGCCATCAATGACCTCCAGTCTATGGCCAGGGAGGAGGGTGAGGGCATGGAGACCACTGAGACCGAGAGCCCCTCTCCTGCTCTTACACCTCTGCCCTCCCTGGAGCATCTTCTCACATCCCCTGACCCCAAACAAGGTGTGTTAGAAAGAAGAGATGCACTTTGTAAACATAATTGAATTTATAAATGCACTGTGTTCAGCACTTCAGCTGCCTCACAAGCTGTATAATTACTCGTTGACACAAATGTGACTGTTGATGGTGCATGATTACATTAGCTCCAAATGAAGCCAAATCTGCTTCTTTGCCCATGACAAATTTTATACTATGATCTTTAACTTGTGTGTGTCTCTGGTTTGGTGTCTAGAGCCATTTGTGTGGACGGTGGAGCCTACCAAAGAGGAGCTAAGTCAAAAGCTAAGCACAGCCACCCGCAGCATGGAGCACATGAACAGCCTCCTGCATGAAACTGAGGCCACCAATGCTGTTCTTATGGAGCAGATCACTGTATGTATGATTACACCAATACACACAACATAGACAGAAAGTGTAATTATGTCAGTCAGTTTAATTTCACACCAAATTCATTCAGTTTACTTCTTGTTTTTGCATAATTAAGTTTCAGATTGCTAACTGTTCATCATAAGTAAATTACAGCAGGTGTATGCCATGTTTGATATAAGGCATAAACTGGCTCCATCTTTGATATCAGATTTTATTTATCAAAGACAAACAAGCAGAAACCGGCCTATTTTGGGGCAGCAATGTAAAATCACATCTGTGCTCTGCTGGTGGTTGTTGTCCGACACAGTCCAACACATTAAACTGGCCGGTAAGCTCCAACAGTGATATCAAACAGCCTGGCGTTGTTCACTGTCCCCTCTTTGTCCAGGAGAAAGTAGAACTTGTGTCCTTTGACCCTGAGGGGGATGAAAGAGGGGGACTCCTGTCTGTGAGCATGACAGGCCACCTGAGACAGTGGTACTGTTAAGCTCCGGCCTCTGCCTGGTCCCAAAGGTGACTGTGTGGAAACTGTCACCATCCTCCCACCTTTGTGTAAAATCACCTGGCTGACAGAGCGTCGGCAAAACAAAACTCCCAATCCGACTATCCCCGCTCCTATTGCCAGACATCCCATCGTGAAGCCGTACCTCCAGCTGTTTGAGCCCAGGTTCATCTCAAAGCTCCACATCCCAGCCAGTCCGGTGGTGGTGGTGGTGGAGGACGCCTTGGCTTTTCCTTTCTCTGTATTTCTGAGCCCAGTGAAAGCGAAGTGGCCCAGGTATGTCCAGAAGAGAAACTGTCCGCCGCAGAAGACCGAGAGAAGCCGGAAGAAGCGCGTCCTGTCGTGCTCGAACAGGGTGACATCTCTGGAGGGCTGGGCGGAGGTGCAGAGGCTGCGGCGGGCAGCTAGCTGTCTGTGGACGGCACCGAGGCGGCTTGTGTGGACGAATATCCCGCTGAACAGACCTCCCACACATGTAAAGCGCGTTACCGCGTTAGACGCTGTAGCCTGCGTAGATATCGACGCATTTTGAAAGACCTTTTGCTGAATGTTCACGAGTCGAAACTGTCTGGAGTAACACTCCAGCGCCCCGCGAAACAAACGCTGTAAACCCATTTCACACGATGATAAACGGTGTAAATGTTCCCACGACAAGTTTACGCTAAGGATCACGAGAGTGTGTGATCAAATTGTTATCATAACTTGAGTTTTAAGGCTTCTCTCCCAACACAGTTCAGCGCTGCTCTGAAGAGGGCGCCGCCATGTTTGTTACGTGTGACGTAAGCTGCTAGAGTACGGAAAGCAGCGCTGACCAAAGTTAACTAAAAGTCAATAAAAGAACAAATTTGCAGTTTAGTGCTATATTTTGACTTATAACCGGCATTAAAATATATATCATAAAATAACAGAAATTTAGAAATTAGAAATTGAACCTTTCCATTTAATGGTAAATACACATTTCCAGATGTGTCACATTCAACCGGGTATTAACAGAAATGTATGGAGGTTTGAAGTGCGACCTTTTTTTTTCTTTTTTTGAATATCATGCCTTAGAATATTCAAAGAAACTTTTTTTTTCCTGTCTCAAACAAATAATAACGTTATTGATCTTGATCAAAATTCATTGTCATGGCTTTTTTAAAATTCTTGAAAATTTTGTTGCTAGTTGTTGAAGAGTGAAGTGCGTCGTCTGGAGCGAAACCAGGAGAGGGAGAAGAGCGTGGCCAATCTGGAGTATCTGAAGAATGTCCTGCTGCAGTTCATCTTCCTGCGGTCTGGCAGCGAGAGGCAGGCACTTCTTCCCGTCATTCACACAATGCTGCAGCTCAGTCCAGAAGAGAAAAGCAAACTGGCTGCCATTGCACAAGGTATGCGCTAGGTGAACATGTTCACAGAGCCCAGCCAATGCAACCACACAAGCCCAGAAAACTCTCATTTTGTTAAAACTGTTCATCAAAAAGCATATAAAGTAAAATACATACAATCTGACTACTCACCAAAGTACTAATAACTACGAATGATAGATGGTAGTGCGATAGATAGTAATAGATAGTAATGAAACTACTTAGTATTGTTTTATTGACAGTGGTCAAATATATTTAGACTGTTACAGTCTGTATCTGTTTTTGAGTAAATGTGGCTTCATCATACTGTATCACACATACACAGCCTAACACAGGTTCAAATTCCTTAATCATGCACACATATCTCTTGTTCTGTTACCACACAAAACTATTTTAAAATTTTTATTTCCAGGTTATTGAAGTGACCCAGAATATGCTGTCAATAATGTCAACATAATTTGTGTTGTACTTATTCTACATGCTGGCCACTTTGGATGAAAGTGTTTGCCAAATGACATTGTAGAATTGTAGAATTTCTAAAGATGTGTTCTGTGATTTCCTTTGTGCAGGTGAGGAAGAGGGGTCTGGGACTCGTGGCTCAGGCTGGACCTCCTACCTCCACAGCTGGTCTGGGATCAGATAGACTTAATGATCAAGCAAGGAAAACAACAAGAGGAGCAGGCGGGAGATAAGATGTAACTGGACCTTCTTCTGTGAAAACCTGCACTAATCAGTTATGTTGTACATTCTAGAGAGTGAAAAAAGTGGGAGTTTATCTGGGGCATTTACAAAACTTATCTGGGAAACAAATGAAGGGACCAAGGAATGTAACAGAAAAGAACTAGGAAGTGTGTGGCAAAGGTTAAAACCAAAACATTTGATATGAAATATTGATTTGAATTTGCAGTGCAATAGTTACATTCGTCTTTTACCAATGAATATAAACTGTGACAAAGTTCTGTCTTCCTCACTCTTACTATTGACACATCTATTTATAACAATCTTCACTGGGCATGAGGGTTAGACGTCCTTCCAGCGGAGCTCACAAGGCATTACAAGGCATCATTTAGAAGTCAGTAACATTGTGAGTGGCTAGTATTTGTATATCATGTTATAAACACAACGTTGTGTAAGGCACATGATGTGCAAGGACTGTGGGAGAAAGAGTTAATCAAAAGAATAACTGTAGTCACTGATAGGATATCATTTTCAGATTTGTTACTACAATAAGAACAAGCCTGTTCTGTTCAGTGCAGCACATTTAAAGGACTATAGTTTTAGCTCTTTTTGGTACAACTCACACTGTCTTTACATTTCAACAGTTCAAGGGCATACTATAGAATTAAAACATTTTGAATGTGTTTTTACTTCCTGTAAAGGGAGCCATTTCTTTTCTGTTCCTTACAGTTTGAAACTAGACATGAAACTTGCTCACTATGTTTGAGTAAACAAGTTTTATTTTTTTTACCAGCTATGCTTACAAGGTAGAAAAAAAAACAAACCTTAAATGCATCATGCTTTTGAAAACAGTCAGTAGTAGTCTTGAGTATCTGTAATTTAGTTATTGGGCTAAAACATGCTAAAACCCCTGGTGTTGATTTGTAGTAGCCTTGTCATAATCATAATCTCACCTGAAGTATAAAGGACTGCATTTTATCATTCTCAGGTTCACCTGACCAACACAACTGACAGAACATTATCATTAATAGAATATTTATACTTTTTCTGACTGGGTTTGCAGTTGTTCACTAATGCCTCACCTTCTGAAATCAGAAGCAGCTGTAATTTCTTTGAGTTTTGATTTATCATACCCTGTAACGTTGATTTGTGATTTTGTTGTGGTTACTGTGGAATTTGTTGTAGTTGTTGTTGTTATTATTTAATGCCAAATTGTTTTAATGGTCTCTACATCTATTTTGGGAATACTTTGTGGTTCTGTCAGTTGCTGTGCTGCTGTTTAATCACTGGAATTTAAAGGTTTCCTGCAAATGACATACGCACAGCTGTCTTGTTGAATAACGGTCCCAATGACAGCAAGCACATCCACCCTGTTAAAGAATCCTTGAGCAAGACTCCCTGTCAGACCCATGGGTGCTGCTTTTTTACAGTGCCTGACCATGACTTCTGAACTCTTGTTACACTGTGGTTCCCTCCCCTTGTAACACACACACGCCCATTAACTACGTTACATAATCAAGTCCTACCAGTGAAGAAAATAACTGGCTCATTCATTTTCTCATTCCAGTGGCAGCTTTTTGTGATTCCTTCAGCATAAGTGAATGTATTTGTTTCTAAGGCTTTTATATTTATGGTGGTTAACGTCAGCAGAAGCTAAGAGAGATTATTGTAACTACACAGTCTTAAATGTTTAAGAATGAATGTGCATTTACAGTGTGTTGAACAGTTCACTTATTTCAGAAACAGTTTCTTTTTTTTCTGGTTATTTCCAACAATAAATTAAGATAAAGTCAACACAGATGAGAATGTTTTTACTTACTTTGCATCCAAACGTACTTAGTGATGATAATGCTTTTATTATGAAACTTTGCAATCATCAGAAACAGAGCTTTATTTTAGCATGATGATTAGGTATGTTGCTAAACACACTTAAAGCGTGAAGGATGAACATACTGTAAATACAATATAGAGGTATTGCTGGATAAACAAAACCTCTGCTGTATTAATATTCCCCCGCCATAATGTCAGACATGTACATCCTTGATTTTATTGGTGGATTTTTGTACTGTGAACTATGAAGTGAAGCTATGAATATCCTCATCCCCCCTGAAGGAGAGAAGGGGGTGAAGGGGCTTTCCTTTTAAGGAAATATATGTGGTTTCTCGTATCATGACGCAGTGGTGGGAGGAAACGATAAATAAAAGCCACTAGGAGGAAAGGTAAACATGTTATTATCTGCTCTTTCCTCTGTGGGGAGCAGCACTATCATTAAAACCTTGCTATTATATGATGTATTTCTTCCTGCTATTATTATTTGCTATTCATTTTATCATCTGTTCTTATCCTCCTGTTTTTGCAAATCCTTGCAGAGTAGCAGAAGTAAGCAAATTCTTTCCCATTAATCGGCCTGTAGCAACCTGTGGACTGAAGTTGTTAATGTGGGACAAGTTTCTTCACGGCACCCACTCGCCATGTTGAACTGCTGTGTAGTTTCCGGTGGCCAGAAAATGAAATGTATAATTTTGCATATATCCTGACCTGATGCCTCTTATAAGAATCATATAAAAGTATGGAGGATGCAGGAGCAGCATTCAGTATCAAATCTGCTGACACGTTTGACCTGCTCATATAAACACAGTTTACACTGAGCTCACAGGGCGTGACTTGACGTTTTCTGGCAGTAAAGCCGAAATTGTTACTCTCCAGCGGTGCAGTCCTGCACTGACTGACTGAGAAGCTGCCGCAGATACACAGAATAACAGTAACTTTGCGCCTTGCCTTCAAAATAAAAGCACTTTTTTTTCATAAATGCGAATCTGTCTCTTGTAGGTCTCTCACGTTTTCACGATGTTTGTGTACCTATTCCAAAAATATGCGTGGAGACACCGCACTACTTTCGTGGGCCTGACTGCCAGGAAGCTATACATGTTGTAACACAGATTTCTATGAGATTATGTGACCAAAATATAAAATTGGTTGTATAAAAATGGAGCATTATGCACCAGAGGTTTTTTGATGTGGGTTTTCAGTTTCACCGTGATATTTTTGTTATACATGACAAAATAAACTAGGAAATTTAAAAGACTAACAAGCCCACTGAAAGAAAGAAAACTGAGCTTAAAAGGTACTATTGATTCTGAACAAACAGCCACTGAAAACAAATTCAATCACTTAATGCAGGGTATCTGTCAGACATTTCATCGACCAATCAAAAATACACCACACCATGATTGAAGACCAAAGCACCTAAATGGGATTCAGCGATTTGTAATTTTAATGGTTACACATATTAGGTGTAAACTTTCATCCAGTGACATGTCAAGATGTCTTTTGTTTAAAAAGGTCATTGGTAAAATAATGTATATATTATTATATATTAAAATTAGATAACTAAATTGACCCTTGCGCATATGCAATACTCAAATATATATTATAGAATAATACAATAAAATGGCATAAATATTGAACAAAGTATTCAAATACAGCATTAAAGTAAGCAATTAAAAGGAAAACTAAAATTATGTTTTTCAAATGTTTGATATAGCATAAATTGAATCAAACAAAAATACTTGGAAAGCTAGAATTAAATAACAACAATAAAATACCCCCCAAAAGTGTCAGTGTCCAAGTGTTTATAAGCAGCCATAACGGTGTCAATTATTATCCCTTTTAATACTCATTTCTTTGGAAAATGTATGTTATCTTTATAAACTTGTCATACATGGTTTTATTATATCGAGGACGTTTTAAATGATTGCCTATGATGTGTTGTGCAGATTTCATTAAAATGACCGAAAATGTAGACATGTTCTGTTATTTTGCGGTTGGTATTTTCATTATACTTTTTTAACCTGCAGCTCAACACTAAGAACAGAAAAGCTTTACTTTGAAAGTCTTGAGCGGAAGTGCGCTGTTCCGTTGAGTCTACCTTGACGGTTGTTGCGCTGAGGCGAGGCCCGTTTTTCGCCATTCTGCTCGCTGTGTGGAAGACCGACGCTGGCTAAGGTTACATCCCCAGGCTGGTCAACATCTGGACATCTGCAACTGAGGTCAGAAAACTATCCAAGTGTGGTCCGGGAAACGGTGGCGTGATGCTCGGCATTACGGAAATGACAAACGGGTAAGTGAGAAGTTTAAAAGTGTTTCCATTAAAGAGACATTTGCCTGATGGGTTGGGAAGTTGACAGTTTGTCGCTGGAAGAAGAAGAAAAAAGCCCCGGTACGTTATTCAGTCACAAGAACCCATTTAAAAACCTGTCAGGGTAATGTCGCCTTAAAATTACAACGAAACTAACCACTCGGCATCAGTTATAATGCCTTAAAGTTCGTAGTAAACTAGCAATCACAGACTAGGTGTTGCTAATGTACTTTAATGTTTAGCTACAATCTCAACTTGGTCACTTTAGCTGCTCAATGGCGCCCTCTTCTGTGCTAATAATAATGGAAGCTCCCAGCCGCTGAGCTACTTTAATGGGTGTCACCTCTCTCCTTAAAAAATACTGTTAATTGTTAAAGGCTGGCGTGAAACGTGTCCTATCTGTTTTTGCCATTTTCCACCAAAATAAATCATTGTTTTATTTTTTTGTGGAATGATTTCTATAGCCACACATCTGGCATACAATAATTTACAAACTCAAGTTCAGGACAATCATCCATAGTACAGTATATTGTCTCAGATGGTTTACTACAGTAGTTGCACAGTTTTAATTCTAAAATAGTTTTAAAGGCTACTTGACATATTTGTGTCAACCTCCACTCAAGCATCAGATAGAAGTAATACAATTCAGAATACCAGTGAGAACAAAACTTTAAAGAAAAGAGGATAGTCCTCTGTTATTTTGCAGATCACCCTCCTCCCTGCACAGGAATGTCCACATAAAACTCCACTACTGGACAGTAGTTATTGCTTTCTAAACCACTTCCTGACCATCCATTCCCAGAGGACTGCTATGTGGAGCAGTATTTTTTCCACCAGTGTGAATGCTACCGTGTGCACTGCACAGTTAATTATGGTCTGGGATGAATCTGGCTTTTATGAGGCACTCTGGACACTAAAAGCTGTGAGAGGCCAAGTCTTATAAAGGCCTGGGGATTGCTGCATTCCCAGTGCATTACATTTTTATCTGACTCCACACTGTGTTGATACAACTAGAGCTTAGAAGAATGCCCCTGTCTCTAGTGTAGACTTGTCCTTGTTTGGAAGAGCAGGTGAACTTGTGTGATGTATTTGGACTGTGTGTATACTAACTTGATGCATGTGGTGTGCGGTGTGAGTGAAAACCGTCTATTGCATTTCACACAGGCTGTAGCTTATTGATAGTGCAATGACTTTTAATCTTATAGAGGTGCTATGGGTTTCTGAGTATTATGTCCCATGCTCTGGGAGCACAATCAAGGCCTTCCAGTATAAATACATTTATTATTAGGCAGACTTAGTTCTTTTAATAATGTTAATAGTAGGTTTATGCGTACTACAACAAATGAACAGAGCAGAACAGAAAACACAGAGGATCCCACCGTCTCACGCAATAGAAATAGTGCTTCCTTTAATAATGATAATAAATAAGGTTATACTATGCACAAGAAGTGTTGCTATATGCATGATTTTGTGTGGCTCATTTTAAAACTGAAATATTTAATTTTAAGTCTGAAATCCGGCTTTTTAGTCAGTGAAATAGGAATTTATGTATATACACTGCTGTAAAATTAGAAGTCAGTGTGGTTTTAAAGGGTTGTATGTGTGATGCTGTCAAAAACATCAAGACTGACTGGTCATTGTACATAGTGTGTGTATAGTGTGTTTACTACACCAGTGATAGACAACTGCCTGACTAATGCAGAAGGAAGTGTGGGGCAACAGGCTGTGCAATGGTCCTCTCATGCTTACAGAAGTTCCTCTGTTGTAGAGGGTGTTTGTGTGTGTTCATGTGTGTGAAAGACTTTGGCATTATTTATTTCATGCTTTTTTCATGCATTATTTTCAACTCAGTTCAGTTCAATTTTATTTATAATTCACAACCAAAGTCATCTCAGGGCACTTTACCCTCACCTCCAGGCATCTCTGGTGTTTTTCTCCCAGATGAAGGAGCAAAGAAAGTTATATATTCTGCTGATATCTTGGACTCTTTTATTTATATGTTAATCATTTTCAGGTTTGTGCAAACATTCATAATACTGTGTTCACCCTACTGCTTATATATTCTGTATGTTTGTATATTTTGTTTTTGTTTACATTCCATTTACAGCCAATTTCTATTCACTGACACGTTTTATAGTGTGTTAACAATACAGATCTAAAACAGATCAGAGATTTTTTTTTCTACTATAATTGCAGTGAGGCAGAGTTGTGTTTCTTATTTCAAGGCACACCCATGATTATGTGGTATCATCCACACACCCGATATAAAGTGATAGTGGCAACCAGTGTGGTCAGTGGGTTTGACTTTTCACCTCCTTTATGGCGGCTAGAGAGACAGCCATAACATGGCAGGTCTATGAGAACGACTTGATTATCCATTGAGTCTGGTCAGTGAAGGCTCCTCCTCCTTAGTCTTTCCTCCTCTTCCCCGCACCACCTTTGATCTCTCTGATTCTCACCCTACCGCCACCCTGTCGTGCAACCTTGCCGCCAAAGGCCTAAACCACTTCTACAGAGCTAAAAGTGTGCATGCTGGCTTTACATCCACCCATCTCTCACATACACATACCAGCACAAAGGCACAAGTGGACACAAACATTACCATACTTGCATACACAGACCATAAACATACACGCGCCACAGCAAACGGGAAGTGATGTGGCCATGCAGAGTGAGATAACACCAGTGGGAGTGTTTGCAGTGACAGCAAAGGGACTTTAGCAACAACTAAAATATCATCACTACAGTTTGACACGAAACATTGGTAAGATTCATTTCTGTTTTGTCTGTTTCTAACAGTTGCCATCACTTGTTAGATTTGCAGTGATACATAGTCTTATTACCTTAGTGCACTTTTAAATATTGTATTAGGGAGCCAGCTTGATATAAGAGCGGTTTAGTTGCATAAATCTTTGCACAGTGGCTCTGCGTTTGAATACTTCCTGTTATGTGTGTGAGCAATGCCAAGATTGTTATTTTAGTGATACAAAGATCCTATTGACATTCAGATCTCTACAACAGAGAAACAACAAGATACTGCAGTGCAGAAAATTAAAGATAAAATGATGGTTTCAAATGAACACAACTAGAACATATCAAAAAATATGAATTGTTTTGTGTTAGTTTTAAAATGGCTAGAAACGTTGCTGATTTCAGGAGTACAAAAAAATGACCCAGAGTAAATTGTAAACATACGGAATCCATTTTAATCACTTCAGGGTTTGCAGCATTAGAGATCAACGTCGATCGAACGGCTGTAATACCAGTGATTTCCACGCAGCGGCAGTGTTGTCATGTGGCGGTTTTCTGGGCCTTGTTGGAAATGCCCACTGAACGGGCGTGTGTCTGTGAAATTCACACTCCAAATGTAAAGCCCAACTGTCTACATAAATTAATAAAGTTATAGCTGATTGAATGAATGAAAATGAATGACATTTGTGCAGCAGTTTTGCTTTGATATAACTATACTACTATACGTAGGTATTCACAGTTCAGTTTTATTAAACAAATTACTTTATTTAAAAATATTTAAAATATGTATGCTTACATGTTTCCCATTCAGCAGATAAGGGGAACATATGAGCTAATCATTTTTCAACAATCGTTGAACAATTGTTGCTATCAGACAACTGACAAGTTGCTTGATCTCTACCCAAATGAAATGAATTGTACTTGAGCTGGAATAAAAGCTAAAGCAATGATTCATCATGAATGTTCGGACATACTCAGACATGTCAGCCTTGGCTAGTGTGACCCTTTTGCAGCTGGTCCAGGATGTGACGCTGATATGGAGTCCAACGTTCACATTTTACACCTGCACCTTGTGTGTGCGTGTGTTCATCAAACCCATGTGGAATGCTGAACAGGTCAAGGCAAGCTATCCGATGGTGAATCTGCATAAGTGAGCTGTTCGTAACACACGTAACTGTCTGTACATATCAAAGAGAGACATGATTTCTTTCAGGGGTTAGTCCACCCACAATTCATACCTTTGTCATATCCATAATGACAGGTACAAGTACTGACTAAATGCTTTGCATAGAATAAAAACAGTCAACCTAAGCATAATTACAGTTCATAATTACATTGTGTTCCAGTTTGTGTGTTTTGTTTCACAGCGATGTTCAGTTTTAGCTATGTTTCTGACATCTGTTTCTTCTTTTGCTGCTTGTTGACTCTGCAGGTTTGGTTTCATGTCCTTTGGCCAATCACGTCCCCGCTTTGATCACGTCACAGCTTCTTGTTTTTAATTATATGTGCATGAGTGGCAACTTTGAGCTCCATCTGAAAATGTGCATGCGCTGTGTTGTGTGTCTGTTGGGGAGGATCTCTTGTTCCCACAAAACATTTTGATGAATAATTCATAGATTGGCCTTTTCCTCCTTTTCAATAGTTTTTTTGTTTCTGCTGGGAAATAAACTCACACTTTACAATGAAGGAGCTCAATTCCAATCCAAGAGTAGTGTATGGTTGGAGTTTGTACATTCCCACACTTCCAAACAAGCTGCTATTCAAATTTAAATATTAACTATAGTTGGGGGTTTTTGTTTTACCCATTTTCAGATTAAAACACTGTTATTATCATAAACATCACCATTATAAACACTGTTACTGACTTTGATGAGGTTATTTTGTGCTTGAAATGGTCAAATGCACAGAGGCAGTCGTGAGGCAGAACTTCCACATAGTGACTGATATTATCATTAAAGTTTTTCGTGAATTGACAAGAAGCTATGCTCACTACAAGTTGACCTGGACTTGAGATAATGATTTAATCTGTTACTGTGTGATTATTCTCCTAATGTGAGCACACTACAAGTTACATAAGAAAAGAAAGCCCAGCACATAAATGACATTTTATGCACATTTAACCCGTATTTCTCTTTAATCCATGGTCACTGTATTTTGTAGTTGTTATTCAGGTATTTCAGCAGTCATTTCGTACTATCTCTTATAAGCAATGATTAGAAAATGTATTGTTCAACATTAAAACATCCATTGGCAGTTGTGCTCTGAGGCTGGCCTCAAATTGCCTTTTCAGCATGATTGGTACATCTTTATTTAACATAACTAGTTATTAGCAGTAATTATTATTATTATTAATTATGGTATATACAGCATGTGTGTTCTTTTTCTTGTCTGTTGTTTGTACTCTCTGTTGTCCATCTCAGTCTTTTTCAAACAGAGGAATGAGGCAGAAATGCGTAGGAGGTAAGGGAGACTGTGGGGCTAAAGGCCAGAGAAGAAAATGCTTCCCCACTCTTCAGCGACTCTCTCCTTTCCTCTGAGGCATTTTACCTCTACCTGCTGCAGGAAGGGAAGGAGGAGGAGCAAGAAGTATTTGATAGGTGTGCAGGCCGTGAAACCACTCCTCTGTACGTGTCCTTCCTCAAGGGTGTGAGCCCTGGAGGTGTGTTTTCAAAAGAGGGAACAAGAGCAGCACAAGACCTAATCTTTTTATTTAGCTCAGCTATTAACACACACACTTTCTTGGTATTCTAAGTATTCCTATTTCTCTAGACTGAGGTTTCTCAGCAGACAAGGAGTAGGAAGGAAGGAAGGAAGGGAGGGAGAGAGGCAAAGGGGAGATGAACTCTTTGAGGCTGAAAGAGTTGTCAAACTCAGACTTGTACAGACGAAGACAGGAGAGACCAGACAGCTATGGAAGTCTGGCTGGGGACAGCTTCAGGTGAGTCTACCTTTCTGCATCAGTCAGTCTCAATCTTAAACCAAATTATCAACAAGAAAGCATTTGAGAAATGTTGATTCAGCTCTGTAAAGACTTTTGCTAGTTTCTGGCTTTTGCTTGCATAATATTGTTCATGTTGTGTGGCTAATATTCTAACCATCAACTGTGATTGTCCTCAATTTGTATCAGTGTATCAGTGTTTTGGTTCAGTACAGCAGCCAACAAGACACTCAGTAAGGAACTACTTTCAGTTAAGAAATTAATAATGGTTGTACGTCAGAATGACCAGCATCCCCATGAACCAAGAAATAATCTAACAAATGGCAGTGAAAGTGGGCCTGATGTTGTGCTATGATCCAGAACTTTTTAAAGAGGTGTCCTATGGTCTTTTGGTTTGGTTTTTATTATCATTAGCTTGTTGTTAACGTCATTACCTTAAACTGGTTATCAGCTTTGTTATCATTCTTGCATCATGCAATGAATCAGTGAGGGTTGGTCTATATTGCAGCAGAAACAGTATTACTACGGAAGAACGTTTGAAGAAAAGTGTCTTTCTGTGTGTCCCATATTGACAAGGATAGGTAAGGTGAGATGTGGTGGAGTATTTGATCAGTAAATACTGCAGCTGATGGCTGAATTCCTCTGAGTTGTGTGATGATCAGCAGTGATAGACAACATGTGCAGACTTTTGCAATACTGATTTCACAATACAATAACATGAGCCAGTTATGGATGCTCCATTTCTGTCTTTCACCAACACCACCATCTCTCCCTCTGTCTCCCTCTTTCTGTCAATCTCTCGTTGTGTGCGTGTCTGTGATCCTGAAGTGATTACAGGAATGTAGTAATGTTAGGAATGCGGACAGAAAGAGTGAGCTCCCTCTTTAAAAGTGTCCCCAGTCAAACCACAGACACGTCTTGCTTTTTGGCCTCTTTTGAGGACTCATTTTACCAATATCACAATTTTGAAATAACTCTAAGTGATGAGAATGTTTTGTCATCTGCACAACTGCAGGGTAAGAGCACACATTGTGAATAACCTAAAGGTCATTACAAAATACAGTTCTGATCAAGCTACTATTGCCAGGGTGTTATGGGCTTCAACAAGCCTGTTGTAACATGTTACTGTTAGACTCCTTTCTGCTGTATGTGTTCCAGGCTGTTCTGGAGAGTTAAGTGCAACTGGACCCTTGATAGTGCAGGTCAAAACAGGCATCTGGAACAAAAAGTGCAAAACAAAGGAAATTACAGTCATGAATTATGTTTGCACAGTCACTGAATCAGTGTGTGTCACTGAGTGTTATGTATGTGTGTGTTTGCGTGTAAGTGTGCAAACTCTATGTGCCCTGTCTGTGTTGCCATGGTTGCTGTTGACACAGAGTGTGAGGGGAAGAGGGGTGTGTGAGCAGGGTGTGTTATTGGTCTGAGTCTGCTTGTCTCACACCGGTTGACAGTCAGGGTCTGAAAATGTAGCCTGCAGACACAGATCAGTTCAGCGAACGCTAACACAAATTTTAAGCAGCAATGCTCTGTGATAAACTACAGGATTGTGTGTTTAAATGAAAGATTATGACAGAACTCATATTTATACTTTTTGTTTCCCCAGCTAACTCATATGAAAATGGGGAATCCTGCATAAGACTCTTTTGGTCCAATGTTATCCTGCCAAGCAGATCAAGGATCCCAAGATAAACCCTCCTTTGATCAGCCTTGTGATATTTGCTACTACTTGTTAACATTTATAAGTTTTCATATTTTGAGGCTACAAAAGTTCCATGTTTTTTTGCTTTTTGTAATAAGTTTTTTTTTTTAATTTGGCAAAACAAACCCCACTGACAGATGGAAAATGTATTAGGTAAATGCTTGACAGCTTGTTATTGTGGTGGGTTAAATATTTATGACTGTGGGAGCCAGGCCCACATGGACTGTCCAGAATCGCTGCAATTATGTGCACAAATCTCCCTCTGTTAGAGGAAAAATAGGGCAACAGGCTTGTTCAGTGGAACAGCATATAACCTTACTCATGTTCCAAGGCTTTGGCTTTGGGTGACCTGACCTTTGACCTCTTAAGTGACCTACAGCAGCCCCACAAGGAAGTCTTAAAATCCTATCCTGGAGGGGGAACACACCAGAGACACTGTGTCGACTGCTGATAGTTGCTGTAGCCATTTTTAAGCTCAGGTTGACATTCATATTTACACACACCCTCTCTCCATCTTTCTCTCTTTCACGTCTAATGTGTAGTTCTTGTACACTGTCAACTTAATGGCCGTGTTTGACAGACATTGGGCAAAGGGCGATGAATGTGAGGATTGAACACTGAGTCCTCTGTTTTATCCCATTTAGTTTGTCACTACATAATTCATTATGTATCTGGGATGTATCTGGAGCGCACAGCAGAAAGTGTAAAAGTTTATTTGTTTTTTTAAGCTTTTTTAGTCATGTGACATCAGCTACATACAGGATTTTTGTGTGTCTTCTTACGATGGTTGCTGGTTGACACTGTGGTCAGATTCTCTAAACTGGGTTCTGTGATATTAATGTGAGTCTGTCCAGCACTGCCATAACAGCACTGCAAACTGGAAATGGCTGTCAGAGCAGAGTTCACTGTTTAAGCGGATGTTTAGAATGTTTTGTCTCCTTTTCCAGTTTATTGGAAGAAACTTTACATGTTATGCAACTTTAATGTATTACTCTGTCAATTTGTTTTATGTGTATGTCGGTGAGTCAGGGAAGGGTGTGCTGGTCTCAATTCAAAATTATCTTAGTGTGCCATTTATTAAAGTTCACTGCTGAAGTTTAATTTAGCCTACACTGAATACAAACAATGCACATTTTGTACTTTAATCTGGACACCAGGGAGCTGAATGGGTTCCACATTAGGGTGGAACACCCTGCAACATGGTAATGTCCGTAATCAGTAGGAAAGATTGCGCGTGTTTCCTTTTTAGCACCCACCCTCTGTCCATTGTACCCCAGTCACTCAGCACTGGTTGCCAGTGGATGAGATTCCTAACTAATAGAGTCTCAGCTAAGGACAGGTGACTTTTCGGCCGTCATTGTTTTGTTTTGGAAAGACCATGGAAGCTTCGGATGGTGCTGGGTGGAGTATTTGGCCCATTATGTCATTCATTTCTAAACCCGGAGAGTCCCTGATAAAGACTGAATTGTTTAAAAGTGGTGGTGTTTCGAGTGATAGTGTCATGCTGCACAACAATAAACGGCCTCATCTTGAAACAAAAAAAGTCCTAGTTCTAGTATTTTAGAAACAACTCGAATCACCCCCAATTTAAACAACCTGTATTTAGAGGGAAAAAATGCGAATGAATGTCTTCGGATGTTATATGCTGTTGGCAGCCCCTTTTCAGAGGAGGTAGAGTTGGCCCCTACTATGTATACAAACCCTCTCACACACAAGCACAGACACAAAACAGCAGCTGCCAGCACCTAGTTTGGAGTTGAGGCTCCAGTAGGTGTCTATTTGTAGAATGATGGAGTAATGTAGAAGACTGTTACACTGAAGGACATGTTTCAGCTGGACACACACACACACACACACACACACACACACACATACATACATACATATAGGTCTATGACATTAGACTCTTGATACACTTATGCATTCAGTGCACATCCCTTAGTTTTGCAGCAGCTGTTCTCTAATGGAGCGTCAAACATGTTTGTCTCACTGGAGTGTATTTCCGGATCTGGCTTTATGTTGTTTTGATGGTTTGGAAAGTGGTCATTAATTTAAGATGCCAGTTGAGTTTAACGACATAAAGAGCTATCATTTACGCAGAGGGGACACAGATCTGTGGGTTTAAAGGAATGCTTAGGCTTCGACCAATATGGGATTTCTAAGGTCAATTAACATATTTTATAATTGTAGCCTTTGATAGCTTCTGGGAGACGTCTTAAACTGATAATCAGGCAATTCTGTTTGCTCACTTGGAGAAGAAGACACACGTTTCCATTAGTTTCTGAGTATGAAGCCTGTCAGGTACCTTAAATGCCAAAAACAAGCGGTCCATGAACAAATGATTTGACAAAGTTTATCAGTATGAGTGTTGGAGTACATTTGAAAGTAGTGAACTCAAGGAACTGCAAAGACCAACCAACAACGTCACATTAGATCAGTTCAGACTCAGTTCAGACTCAGAGCTCAACCAGAGAAGCATTGATTCCTCATATCAGGAGGGTGTCATTGATCAGAGACTGGCTCCAATTTTACCCCATATATGTGTGTCTAAACATACTGTTGCCTGATTTCTTGCTGCAGTGTGTTTCTACAAAGACTGAAATAAACAGTGATGTGTTATCCGTTCTGCTGTTGTGTTATCCTATCATTTGGTATCTCACCACTTTAACTCCTCTGCTTTCCTGTGTAACATTCCTACTTTGCGCAATACCAAGTTAGAGCCACATTGTTATATCTCCCAGAAAGCTGAGAGCTCCAGCTGTTTAACACACACATACACAGACCCACGTAGATTGATAGCATGACTACATACGCGTGTATGTGTGTGTGTGTGTGTGTGTGTGTGTGTGAGAGATGGCACAGTGACCTCTCTCTGGACAGGTGTCAGGGTGGGCTCTTTAATTTCAGTAACCTGCCCAAGAATAGACAGCAAGTGTGACAGGAGGGGAAACTGAGTGTGTGTGTGTGTGTGTGTGTGTGTGTGTGTGTGTGTGTGTGTGTGTGTGTGTGTGTGTGTGTGTGTGTGTGTGTGTGAGAGAGAGAAAAAAGAGAAAGAGTTGAGTGGGAGTGAGAGAAAGAGGGAGTGTGTGTGTATATGTGGGTGAGCGAGGGAGAGGGAGAGTACTCTCAGCTCAGTCTGATCAGTGTTTCGGTCTCCTCCTTCCTATGTGGATTACAGCTCCCACCGCTTACTGGATTGCTGTTCTCATTACTGGAAACTTACAAGCTGAACTGAACAAGCACAAGGAATTTCTATTGGAGCGATTTGATTTTTGGCAGCAGGTGTTAGGTGGACCTTTGCAGTAATTCAGATTGTTGTACATAAGTATGGAGACAAATGGTCGCACCCTGCCACCTTCCATACCTGAGGATGGCGAAGCTCCGGACCATGTTCCTCAGTGGGAGATGAATGGTTACAACCAGAGGCTTCAGGGCAGTGATGGGGGAGAGGCTGAGGTCCCAGTGTCCAAGTCCCAGAGACGGAAGAGCGATGTCAAAGTCTATAAGGAGTTTTGTGATTTTTATGCTCGCTTGTAAGTAAAAAGTGTAGGACACAGGAATAAAGGCGCGATAAACTTTAAAAAGAAATAAAGATGACTGGAATTTTAGAGTTAAACCATTCCTAGTGAAATCCTGCCTGTGTGGACACAGCTGACCCACAAGAATGCAGAGTTATTATGTCTTTAACATGATGGTTTAAGTTTAGCTTCAGATGCTGTTTCAAACTCAGGACACACCTCCACTTTCAATAGTCATCATCCTACAAAAACCCATACTCATTAAAGCCTAACTATAGTATGATTGAGAAAGTATCACAGAGCACATACTGATTGTGTGATGGTTGTGGTAGATGGATGCTTTGCCACATAGTTAAATTACCATCACAGATTAGGATTTATTATGGTAACCGACATACCAGTTCAGCTGATGACAGTGCAGAAAAAAAGTTGTGTGAGGTTGTGAATGTGTGTGTTAAAGAATTCCTTCTGCTCCCACACTGACATGGTATTGCTGAATGCACACTCTGAGCTTATTTTAGCGTTACAGAATGTGAAGAATCCTGATATTTTAGCAGCTGGGTTTACCGGACACTTTAATTTGCTTAAGTTGCCTGAGGTGCCATGTTTGTGCAGGGATAGCTGCGAGTGCTACAGGAGGGAGCATAGAAGAAGAGCTATTTTTGAGCCAAGGGGGGAGTTATTATGCAAAGTAGAATATGTCATCCGGCATCCCAAGTATGTGTGCATGGGAGACAGGGAGGCTAAATATAAATGCTATATTTCTGCCTGATCTGGCTTCAACGTAGGCTGTTGGAAAACATGGACAGAAGGTCACCTGTGGGTATTTTGATGCCTGGTGTGTTTCCTCTTAGTATCTTGGGGGAAAACACTGTGGTAGGGTAATAGAGCTCAGACTGGACATTCAAGAGTGTTTATAAGTGTGGTGTCTGTGGTGACACTGCCTCACTGGTAAAGATGCGTTCTTGGTCAAACAATGATTTATGCAAAAGAGCCGAAGGGGAGATCAGCCGTAGCGACAAAGTAGGCTACAGGTGGAGCCTTTAGCATTTGGATACATAACCTTGTCCATGTCCATCAATAATATGATTTGAATGTGCATTGCTGTACATATACTGGCACTTAACTTTCAAGATGAAGACAACGCAAATGGTTTTGGTGTTAATGGTGTTGGAATCTGTAATTACTTCTAAATACCTAAAATAACTGGTCACAATATTTAGGAATTTGAGAGGGCGTTGAGTGCAGTCAGAGCTTTAGACTTGTTGCTGCTGAGAAAAGACATTGACTGAGCTTTGAATATTCAGATGACTGTCAGCAATGTCTTTGTCTCAGGTATTAATAATATTGTCATAAGAGAGGGTGAGGGTCTGCAGATGTGTACAGAGCACTGAGAACAGAGGACAACGAAGAAGGGGAGATAAAGGAAACTAAAGACAAGTGGAAACCAGAGGAAGGAGGGTGGAGGCAACAGAAGGTATTCATAACAGAAGTGATAGTCTGCATCCTTTCTGCTGACAACCTGCCTCCATTTATAGTCACAGGCCGGCATGGTGGGGTTAACAGGTTGGAGGGAGAGTCAAAATGGAGGTTTTTTAAAAGAAACCTTCTCCCAACCTATTTTTTGTTACAATGACTGTTTTGGTTTCAAATATTTACCAAAAACTTCAGTCAAAAAATATAAAAAATATGTGTTTGTTTTTCTTTTTTATGTTTAAACTACAATTTGATTTGTTGTACAAATCTGTAACAAGTCAGTCTCAAACCAAATTCAAGGCAAGTTTAGTATGTTAGTATAGTTCAGTATGACCCATTTACAAACAACGCCTTTCAAAGTGACTTACGTGAAACATATAAAGAATCAAGACCAATAAAAGACATTATACTGAATACGTTTTTAAAACAGCAGAATAAAAGTTGAGATATTGTGAGATATTAATGAAAAAACACAATTCTGATTTACACTGTTGGCGAAGAGAAAAGCCCTCATCCTTGATTTAAAATGCTCACAGATGCAGCAACAGTAATGTTACTAAATTCTGCTACACTAGCAAACACTTTGGATATCTTAGCATTATTTTAGACTAGGCTACGCACAACACAACTGATATCTGGTGGGATTTAGGAGAGGGATCATGTCCTTGTCGACTCCCTACTCTCTAAATCCACTCTAAAAGTGGGTGGTACAGCACTTTGGCCATTGCATTGAGTTTAAAGAAGGAGACCTATTTTGTTTAGTCCTACAGCTGCTTATGGGCATGTCTCCCACTCATACATGGTGCTTGAGGCAGATAGGAGGGTGGAAATGCCTAAGGGATGTATCACTTCCTCACACAAATCCTTTGGACAGGGCAGGGCTGTCAATGTGTTTTATATCAGGCTAGACAGGGTATATAGAACAATATGTATTTGATAAGCATGTGAGGAGTGGGCCCAGATGGAAGCTGTGTGTATTCTCACATCTTGTTTTAATTTAGTCATGGTATTAAGAAGGGTATACCAATTACCCTTGTATTGTAACAGTGATGAGCAGTTTAAAGTAAGGCTTCCCAAAAAATGAAAAGTGATGATTTTTGTTAATTCCCATGTTGATCTAACTACATTAATATGCCAGATGGCATCACACCAAAAATCTGTTTGGTTCTGTGTGTGCGTGTGTGTGTGTGTGTGTGTGTGTGTTGCCTGGATAGACTCTGGTATTCTGACCTTTTGAACAAAGCAGAAAAGCCAGGGCCATTCTGCATAGCCTTTTCCTTTTCTCTGACAGCATTTACTTCCAGTCTAATCTGGTGCTAAGTAGTGGTTCACCCTTCCTCTAAAGATGATCCTCATATTTAGTCTGAAATAAGACATGTCCACTGGGACAGGTTGACTTTCCACATTCATCATTCAACCCTTAGTAGGAGAACAAGTCAGACTTTTATGCTATGCTTTTTCCTACAATATTAAAATCTTAAAAGCTCGCATTGTTGAATTACTTCAAGCCAGTCAGAGAAACACTGGACAAATCAACTGTGACTAGTGTTCAAATGATTTTCTCAAATTCCAAAAACCTTGTCAATAACTATAAAAATAGCAAGGTGTTAAATGTAAACTAAAGTAGATCATAGATGTATCTAGTTTGGGTGTTAAAGTAAGAAACATGTGACTAGTTGTATGTTTCCAGATCAGACCACCATGTTTTTTAGTTTGAAAGTCAGAAGAAACCAGTGGGTGTTGTAATAATGATTAATTATTTATAAATTAAACATGGAAATGTTGGGTGTGAACGCATTTATACTGCAGGTTCTGGCGTCAATGCCTCATTGGAAAAATAATTAGCCTGAGGGCCTTGCCCCGTTGATATTTCACTGTCATGTTTTGCAGAGAGGCAGTAAAACTATCCTGATTGTTTAATGAAAGGGCAGGGTTAGCTTCTTATGTCATATTAAACTCACTAGATTTGTCCTTTAGATACACTTTTGAAAAGGTTCAGATGAATAATGGTAACTTCAGCTCGTCTTTCAAAAGACAACATGTAGGTTCCACACCTCATTGATCCCCCACACCCTGATAAGCAGAGCCAAAATAAACCTAGAACTAAGATATGTTCTCTCTGTGTGTGTGTGTGTGTGTGTGTGTGTGTGTGTGTGTGTGTGTGTGTGTGTGTGTGTGTGTGTGTGTGTGTGTGTGTGTTTGCATGAGCTGATAACCTCTTGCATCACATTTTCCCCACTCTCCTCTCTTTTCTCCTTGAGTTTATCTTCCAGCTGTTTTATGACATTAGAAACGTGTGATAGATGTTCAAATATTGGTGTTCGGTGTGTCCTGACATGACCCTGGTCATTTCCATTATCTGTCTGTCCCTAGTTAATAAATATGACTAAAGAAATATGACTTAAGGAAACAAATTACCGATATATGAGGAAATTTAAAACTGCATTTTTGATTAAATTGAAGATGTTAATTTACACACTGTATATATAACCAGATATGAGCAAAGCACAAAACATATCAGAATATATAATATATCAGAACTATAATATATCAGAATACAATAAAAGTCACATTTATGAATGCAGGGGACATATAATAAATCAGCAGTCAGGCTGAATTTCACTGGAAATCCTCCTCTCAGTCAGTATCATCAAATGCTCTGTTTTGGTTGTGATTCATTTCTCCTTCTGCTTATTAATTGAATTCTTTTTAATGCCCATGAGTGCTTTGACTATGTAAAGTGATAATCTGATGTTTTGTTTTTTTTCCTTCCCAGCAACATGGCCAACGCTCTGGCCAATGCCATATGTGAGCGCTGCAAGAGTGGTTTTGCCCCGGCTGAGAAGATCGTGAACAGTAACGGGGAACTTTACCATGAGCAGTGCTTTGTGTGCGCCCAGTGCTTCCAGCAGTTCCCGGAGGGACTCTTCTATGAGGTAACACTTTGCCCTTAACTTTGTCTTTTGACTGTGACTTTAATTGTCCAATAAAAGATGCATGATGCAGTAAATAACAGGTTTAAACATACCCGGAGGGCAAGGGATTATAAAATACAGGAGCATTGCAAATGGTTTTGACTTTTATTACCAAAGTGATTCAGTGAAAAATTACCTTGATTGATGCCTAAAAGACACTGTAGCATTCAAGTCCTGTCAGCAATGCTTATATATACCTGCTGCAGGCCCTGCCATGAAATTAACCACAATGTTAACATTAAAGCATGTGCGAACAGGTCAGTAGGGTCAGAGATATGTTTGGATCTACTGCCTGAACACAGAAGTTGCTCTGAAAAACACTTCAAATGGCCATGATGGGTCAATGATCTGGCTGTCTCTCTTTGCAGGCGGTTAGATCACTATGTCGTGCAAGGCTGTTGTTAGTGCAGATTCCTTAGACAAAGAGTCTAAACACATGGTCCTGTTGAGGTAAATAAAGAGGGGTGAGCACAACCTTAATGCAGCGCTGAATTATTAGAAGCCCAGTTCCAGTAAGCTGTTTACTTACCAGCCTTGACACAAGGCCAGATGTCTCTCTGGCAGGCCCCAGGGAGACTGATGCTCCTCTTTTCAATCAATTTGTCAAAGAGACGGTGTCTCTAATGCTACAATCGATAGAAACATCAAGAGCTGTACATTAACCTTTGACTCCATGTAAATTATTCTACCTATCGCAATAAATAAATAACAGTCCCATTTTATCTTTGGAATACAAAAAAGGGTTTTCTCCCAGTTAAGTCTCAGTGGGTAAACTGACCTTTTTAAAATGTCTTTTTGATATCTATCTTTGAGCATCACTGGTTTGTATGCTATGAGGGCTTTAAAATCTAGTATAAAATTAAATCTCCCACATAAGAGTGATAAAATTGTTTTTTGAGAAACACTAGAATGCATAGGGAAGGAGTCCATCGATAATGTTATGTAAACAGGTTACACAACATAAAATTGAGAACTGTTTAAAATCTTAGCAGAAATTCTAAATGAATCTTTTTAATGTCCTCAGTACATGTATTGTATAGAGTTTATTGGCAGAAGACCTGTTAGTCTCATGTTAAAATCAGTTTGCTGATAAGTAAAAGCTTGTGGGAAGCCAGCCAGCCATATAGTTTATCCAGGAAAGTGCACTGCAACTCAGAATGCAGGAGGAGAGACAAGGGGCAGATCTCAGCAAAGTCAGTGCTGTGATATTCACCAGAGGGGACGAGCACTTGAGTCAGAGCGGCAAAATACAGCTGGTGTCGAGAGATTTAACAGCCACCGTACCAATGCTAACAAGTTTTTAATGGTGAAAGGTTTTTAACATTAATTGGTCATATTGGTGCAAGATCAGTACACAATCCACATAGAAAATATATTTCATATACATATTCGTATCTTTGAATGTTTCTCCTCTAAAGTTCCTCTCTCTTTTAAAAATCCCACCGGTCGAGCTCCAGCATCGAGCAGTGCTTATGTACAGAAAACGTGAAGCCACGGTGCACTGATGGCTGTTTGGAATACCACAGTGTTCACACACTACTGTATATAGCCATGTTTGTATCACATGGGGACTTGTGACCTTGGACACGTGATTTAGATTTCTAACCCTGCATCCACATTTTGTGCTGCACATTCAGACAGGAAGATAAAAAAAAGGAAACTCAAACCATTTCCTGCTTGATCATTTAATGTAGGTCATCCAGCTTTTAAGTTGTTAATCTATGTTGGACTCACCCTCCGCTGTCTCTGTTAGTGTTGGTGTAATAGTTAACAGCTGCCATTAGTGAACTATGTCAACCATTCTGTTTAGTTTTCCTAATTTATTTTGTCAAAAATAAAAGTATCTTTACTGTGCCTCTGAGGCAGTTTTGTAGTGGGATTTCCTTTTTCATGACATCACCTCACACACTGTGACATATTTGTAGCTGGATAACAGCGACACATTTGTGCAGCCATTTTTAATGACATAGTGTTTTATTAGTAGGAAAATTATAATCTATTTTTGTATATAATGGTTGGGGGAATTTTACTGTTTATTGATGCTATTGCTATTCCATGGTGTGCTTTAATTAACTGTGTACAAATTGTTGTGTTCTGTTGGCAGTTTGAAGGCAGAAAGTACTGTGAACATGACTTTCAGATGCTGTTTGCTCCTTGCTGCCACCAGTGTGGTAAGTACAGGAACTGCAGTAAGAGTTAGTTTCACCCATTCATTTTCCTCACCTGACCCTACCTGTTCAGGATCACAGAGAGCACACAGATTACCCTATCCTAAAAAATAAATATCCATGTCCATCTGTTCTTCTCCAAGGTGAGTTCATCATTGGCCGCGTGATTAAGGCTATGAATAACAGTTGGCATCCCGACTGTTTCTGCTGCGATATCTGCCAGGCTGTGCTCGCTGATGTTGGATTTGTAAAGAATGCTGGAAGGTCAGTTCCTCTACCACCAGTCAGTGTCATTCCACATTAACATCATCCAGTTCATGTCTACTACAAACCACAGTGATGTTCACAATGGTGCTGTTTTATCTGTCCCTGATTTTTGTATAACCCAAACATTTTCTTATTGTTTATTTATCAAATAGAACAGATATTACACAGATATTACAAACCAAAAAGAATCCAGGATTAAGACTAATCACACAAAATGAATTAATGATGAATATCCCTCTATCTGTCTTTTGATTAGCCATTTCCTGCTCTCATCTGTTCCTCACTCTCCCATCAGGCACCTGTGTCGTCCGTGTCACAACAGAGAGAAAGCTCGAGGCCTCGGCAAGTACATCTGTCAGAAGTGCCACGCCATTATTGAGGAGCAGCCTCTGCTTTTCAAGAATGACCCATACCACCCTGATCACTTCAACTGCAACAACTGCGGGTAAACACACACACAAACCTGGTCAATTGTGTCAAGTCTCACAAAGCATTCAGAGCATGAACGTAATGGAGTTAGGACGCAACAGTATAGGGTTTAAGCTGGTTCTGAAGACACAGGTTTGTGTGCAGTTACGATGCCGGCAAGTTTATGGACAGTTGAATCTGCCGCCCAAGACTGCTCTCTGGTGGACAAACAATGTAACTGTAATTGTATGTACGCACGCAATTACAGTTACAGATTGTGGAGAGAGTGGATTTTTTCACTAGATCTGGTTCTCTGTATGAAAACTACTCCATCAAATTTAGATTGTGTTAAAGTGGGTTACTATGGCGTGAGTGTAGAGGTCTTGGTCACACTTTGTGTTAAATGAGTCAAAGCAGAGCTGATCTAGTTTTATTCTCTTCTATCTCTGCAGTAAGGAGCTGACAGCTGATGCCAGGGAGCTGAAGGGGGAGCTCTACTGTCTGCCCTGCCACGACAAGATGGGCGTCCCAATCTGCGGGGCCTGTCGGAGACCCATTGAGGGGCGTGTGGTTAATGCTATGGGCAAGCAGTGGCACGTGGAGGTGAGATGCTAACTGAAGTTTGAACTTTTAAACCAAACTTCAGTTTTCTAAAGCTCAGCAGACACACTTAAATGTTTACATTGGATTACAATGCCAATTCAAGAAGTCGCGTGTGTGTCCTTCTTATTTGGTAAATTTTACATAATAAATGATGAGGTGTCTGTGTTCTGTATTTGATTATTATTACTCTGCTTTCTATTTATACAGAAACAGAACAGGTTATAGTATTTTACAATAATGTCCTGTTAAAAGCATAATGTACTTTACTCATTTCAGAAACAAGCTATTCATTGAAGAGTCTGTGTGTGGCTGTTGTTTTGCTCTCATTGTTGTGGTCTCATTGTTTCATTTCATTTCACTGAGTTGACTTTAATTTGTTTCATACATGTGACTCATACTTTTACCAGCTTTATCTCCGCAGTTGCGTTCAGGGCTCGCCATCTCGGTTCCTCCATTTTGTGTCTGCAACTTTGATCCTTTCTCTCTGGCGTTGTTCCACCACCTACTTTCATCTTTTTTCTTTTCTCTTTTCACTTTTTATGCCCATTTTCCTGTCTTTCCTCCACCATGTGTAGCATCATGTGTGCACTGTGTGTGAGCGGCCATTTCAGGGCCACCCATTTTATGAACGAGGTGGTCATGCCTATTGCGAAAGACATTTTGACATGGTGAGGGATTAGGGATTGGCCGGACGTTGATTGCCGCCTTGTGTCTCACCTCTCCCTGCCACACTAGAGTCTCCCAGCCTCCTCTGAAGGGTTACACTGATATACAGGGTTGTTAGTCGGTGTCCAGAGCCTGACATCTTGGCATCTTATAGACTGGATTGCCATAAACTTTGTCTTGATTAAACTCTATTTAAAATGTTGTTACATTAAATACAACTAAAAGGAGATACGAATAATTGAAATAAAAATGAATTATAATTTAATAATTTACTTCTTAAAAAGACTAATTCTAGCAACACTGAATATTAGCAGAATGAATTGGCTAGCCTACAATGAAATCACTTTTGTTTGACTTTTAAAAACCCATGTTGGTGTAACCCTGTTCTGCTATACTCATGCATGGTTTCCTCTTACACAGACACATGAGGAGTCCTCATTGAGGTATATGTGAGGGCTTAAATGGGCATTATCAAAAAGCATTGAACATTCCCTTTAATTCCTCTCATAGTCTACCTTTAATTCCTCACATGTCTGTTTGGAGGATTTATGCAGCCTCTAGAGCTCATTATTCTGCCCCCCGTCTCTACGCTCTGTATTCTGTTTGGACGCAGTTACAGGACATCTGGACTGAACTGATCTGGTCGTGGTCCTGACTTGATAATGTCTGAGCCAGATGGGCCTGCTGCCTGAATGTGATAATGTACTGACTGTCGACGGCTGTGCTAACCATGTGCGCTTGGCCTTGGATTTGTTTGCAGCATTTTGTGTGTGCTAAGTGTGAGAAACCCTTCCTGGGACACCGTCACTACGAACGCAAGGGCCTGGCCTACTGTGAAACACACTATAACCAGGTAACACTTAATGGTATTGGGAATGTTTATGTTGAACACACAAATAGAAATTGAAACACGGTGCAATGTTTTGCCTGTCAGGAAATATCTACTTATTTATAGCAGATGAGTCATCAAAACTAACTAACTCACAGTAGTAGCAGTTTAGGTTAGTAAGCAACGAGGACTGTGCCTTTGGCCAGGCCTTCTGAAATACATGATAAATGATAAGTGGTTTCTGTTTTAGACTATTATACTGTATAATAATAATAATAATAATAATAATAATAATAATAATACACACTTATAACAATAACGGAAACTGTTTTTAATCAACTTTACAGTTAATCCTCACTTTAATTCCAACTGGCAGCCATTTGAATGTAAAAAATAAAGGAAAAAACAATCTTTTTGTGTGAGCCACATTTATAAATTATATTGACGTATATAGTATATAACACAACCTCTGGGGGGAGATATTCTACCAGTTACCGCTGCAGTTTTCTCTGTGTCAGAAAAGAATTCATGACATGTAACTAAACATATCAGCACATAACTATTTAGAGTCAGCACCAGTTCCTTCAAAAAGTTGGTTTTAATTAGTGTATAACAGAGCAAAGAATATTTGGCTGTGAAATATAGCGTTTCTGTGACTTAAGATTCTTAATGTAAACTATGCTTGGTCAGACAGTCAATGTAGTGACTCCACCTAGTGTCGTACTTCTTGGGAAGTTTATGAAACGTTTGCATGTTTGTTGACCACAGCATGTTTTATGAGCCATGATAAAGACTGCCAGCGCTGCATTGTGACGCACAATTTCATAACTCTTAAGACGTGTCAATGTGTTGCTTACTCTCGTTTACTCTCTCACTAACAGCTGTTTGGAGATGTCTGCTACCACTGCAATCGTGTCATCGAGGGAGATGGTGAGAAAACGTGTTTTGATGAAAAAACAGATACTTAACTGTTTCATGGTGGAGTGGTCACATGTCATTTACTGTGCAGCCGTGTTAACATTAGATCACTTTTTATATGTTTTTTGATCCATACATTATGAGCAGGCTTGGCGTGGTCTCCATTGAAAATGAGTCTAAACTAATTCATTTTTACTTTAGTCATATGACGACCATCAGGAACAGTGTAACAGAGTCTCGTGACATTGTCTTTTTATGTTTTTGTCAGTGGTGTCTGCCCTCAACAAGGCCTGGTGTGTCAACTGCTTTGCCTGCTCTACCTGCAACACCAAGCTCACCCTCAAGTAAGTAATGTACAAGTCCAAGAGACACACTGTAACACTCATACTGTTACTGCGGAGTTGGGCAATACATTTTTATTGACCATATATATAAATTTAAATCTGAGTTGGCCAAGGTCTCTATCTTTGCTTGTCCTTTATCTCTTTTACAACCACCCTGGGTCTGTGACTATTTGCTGCTGTTAACTGTTAGTCCTGCTCATTCCTGGTTTTTTCCACCTTTCTCTCATAATCCTGTGTCTCTGTGGGCTTGTTTTATACTTATCCTCCTTTTCATGATTCCTCTTCTTTGTCCTCATGTATGCTTCTCCTCCTACCTTTCCTTTTTTCCTTCTCATTGATCTATACCTACCTCCATTCTTGCTCCTCCTTTTCAACTCCCCTTACTCTTCTCTTTCCCTTCTCTTTCACACCCCTCGCCACCTCTTTCTCTGTCCTCCCTGCTCTGTCAGGGATAAGTTTGTGGAGGTGGATCTGAAGCCGGTGTGTAAGCACTGCTATGAACGCCTGCCGGATGACATGAAGCGTCGGTTGGCGAAGCGAGAGCGCGACTCAAAAGACAAGAAGAAGAAATTATTGATACCCATGTGTCTATGATCCCCTCTTTCTCCTTTCTTCTCACTTCCACTGTTCTTCCTTCGGTCAGTTTACATCTTGTTTCCTTTCAGTTTCTAGTTGTTTGCTGTTTGATTGCCCTCTTATTTCAAACATACTCCATTTTTATTCCTCTTCTCACTTGCCAAGTGATTAAAACTGCCAGTGACTAGGTGAATATTCACAGACTGAACATATTTAAGAGCCTTAACACTAGTTACAGTTCATGACAACTTGTCAGCCCACAACACTGGTCAGGATTATGCCTGGTACTCCAGTAACCCGAGCTATGCAAACAGGAAAATTAGATCAGTCACATGGTGAAGCAAATGCGTTGTTTCCTGGGTCCCTCTCAGCCTGTCTGGATGTAAGAGGTAAAGCCTTAATCACTTCCGGCAGCTTTCTGGCTGCAACCACAAAGTCCTGAGGTCCCACTGGGTTTGACACGTGCTCTGCTGCTGCCAGAGATTATCTGCTTTGGGAGAAAATGTCTTCCAGGGCAGCTGGGGGAGAAGGTTTAGGGAGCTTGCCAGTGTTAGTGGAATTAAAGGCATTTAATACAGAAAACAACCACTCAAACACTCATGGAGCATATTTTCCGCTTCACAGTTCACAAAAGTTGTTATTTCAAAATTTCAAAAACTTTAATCTGCACTCAGATACATGATTGTTTTCATTCGAGGATGTTTGAAAATCCACTGAGGAGCTGCATCAAGGTCCACACTAACATGATTCACTTGTTCTGTTTTTTGTATTCCTGAAATATAAAACATGGTACCTGAGTCAGTTCTGGTTGGGGACCTCTGTTGCACATCATCCATCTCTTCCCATGTGTCCCATCTATCTCTATTATTTTTGTCAATAATGACGGAAAGACCAAGAACAAAAAAACAAGTTTTGTGTTTATACAGCCAGGAGATCAATAAGTAATCTAAAAAGGGATATTTTCTTACAAACTACAAACTAAAAAAACTCAAACTATAAAATAAAAGGAGAATTTAAAATGTTATTCTGAAAGGCAAAGACAGAGATCGATATGATGAAGGTACAAATGAAGTTTGCTGTTTTGTAAGGATATGAAATGTGTGATTGTAAGTGTTCCAACAAGTAGCTACTAATGCTAGTATACATAGCTTTGAAACAACTACGCGCATACTAGTTTGATGGCATCTAACTTTCAACCTATGCTTGCAGGAACAAGTTTGTGGAGTTTGACATGAAGCCAGTGTGTAAGAAGTGCTATGAGAAATTCCCTCTGGAGCTAAAGAAGAGGCTGAAGAAGTTGTCTGAAACTGTTGCACGGAAGTGAACACACAGTTGGGCAGCTGGAGGGAGGGAAATATGTATGAGATGCCAAAGTGGCTATTCAAGTCACATTTCCAGAACTGATAATTGATGTAGGCTATAGCTATTTGCGTGTTTTATATAACTGTCATGTTAAATTTCAGTGGAGTACACTTTTTGTCATTTCATTATACAGAGGATCATTTTGTCGAGCCTGAAACTGACAGATGGATCAACAGACCGATTGTTCGTCAGCCAGTCAGAAGGTTTAACATTAACCTCTTCAGTGCCTTTTGGCTCAAACACTGCACTGTATAGTTTTCACATGCTTGCCTTATTTCACTATATACATGTATTAAACCTAAACACAGATGATGACGGTCCTGTGTTTCGAAATGACATATGAGCTTTAAAAAACGTGTTGACAGGCTGTTCAACTGTTTTCCAAAGAGTCTAATGATGCCAAGCCATTTGGCCTGTATTTGACATGTGTTACTGATGCTCTTGTGTATTAACAGAGTAAACTGAAAGAAAGCAGAGAAACATACAGTTTTTTTGAACATGTATATAATACCTCTAAAGTTTTTGTTTCCACCAACATGTCTAAGTATTATAATGTGTATTTCTTTTAATATTATAAAAAGTATTATAAAAAAAGTTTGTGTCTAGCTCTATAAAGTTAGAATTTCTTTTTTCAACCACAGTGTATCAACATCATACTGTAGTCTCCTTCATTCTACAGCCATGGACTCAACCGCTGCCTGTCGTATGTTGGATTTGCTTTGTAATGTGCTATGCATTTTCAGTGTATTTAAACCGTTATTTACACTGAGTTACCAGTGAATTAGCATCACTTATACTTATACTTTTATAATCCAATTCAATGCCCGCAGAAAAATCCATGTTTATTATGATCTGTTTTTGTTTTATCTTCTTATATTTACAGTGAAGGCATCAGGGCAATATTAGAAACAACTTTCAAAGAATGCAGTCCATTTCAACACCATAACTACATCTCAAAATAACTGTAGAGATGAAGCAACACCTCTGTCACACTGTCAGCTACTGAACACAATAAGCTCCACAGTAACAGGATTTATTGCATGGCAACTGGTAACTCTGCGTATGTGTGTGTGTGCGTTACAACATGACGGCTTGTGGCATGTGCAGGGACCGGAGGTGGGAGTAATGTTAGATGTTTAGAACATGTGTCTCTGCTGTTTGTACTCCAGGGAAAGTGATCCTCTTAGAGAGGTGTACCGACTTTCTCAGGGCTCAGACCCTCTTAGGAAAGAAAGCCAACTGTTGTGAATGGGAAAGAATAATTTCCATTCTGAAAATGTTTCGCTTGAGCAGTATTTAATCATACAACGCTTATCTTTTACATAGTAGTTTAATTAAAACACATTCCAGCATTTTACAGAAATGAAAAGCATACGTTGCAGGTGTGAGTTTCACTATTTTTGCCACAACCTTTCTCATATGCCACGTTGAAGTAAAGTTATCCTGGACTATTTGTTGTGAAACAGATATCATCTCCATTAAAAATAGTTTATTGGATAGTTTTATTTTATATCTCCACACAGATTGACACTGCTCTTTTATTGTATTGCTTACCAAGAGACAATATTTATTCATATAAACCCACCAAAGTGCATGTTATAGACTTAAATGGAGAGTTATTTTTCATTATATCCAAGATTATTCTGCCAGCTTTTGTGAATAAACATGTATGTCAATGTTACTGGTGTGCATGTAGTTGTGTTTTTTTTTTACATTTAAAGTTTTTCACCCCTCTCAGTGTAACATAATAAAATCACTCACATGTTATGGTATTGTTTCACAGCTGCCATTTAGTAACACCTGAAAGTATGACAAAAGATTTGTTGCCTCCAGCTCCACCTGGCATCATAACACTGTGATTAAACACTCAATAAATCACTCTTGGTAACTACTCTTCTCTCTTATACCCGTGCATATTTGTTCTACACTCAGAGGAACATATTTGGGCATACTTGAGCTAAAATATCACTCACTGGAAAAATGGAGTGGTTTGAGTAGCTTTTGTGGTACAACTTTACCCTCAGGTACATAAAGCACAAACTGTACTGATATAGAGGGAATTATTAATTTTGTTATACTTAATACACACTTCTAGTAATCATTTGTTAAAGTGACGTGAATGAAGGCAACATACATCATAGATTTGTTACTTCCTTTTTATTGTCAATTAATAGACAATAATACATGTATTGCTTAAAAAATTGAATTGGCCTATATTCTTAGTGTAATTAGTGTTGAATTATAGCGTTACACCATTACATCTGTGCTCTAGGGTCCAGAGGGTTCACCCCAGCCAGCCCACCAAATCCTTCAAAATAAAGTGCGTCAGTGTGCGTCAAACCGAATTCGTGATTCTCATTGGTTCGGGGGCCTGATTCAAGCACGAACACTTACCACGTGACCCTCTGCCATTTGACGGCAATGAGACTGCGCAATAGCATCATGGGAGTTAACGTAACAGAGTGACAGTCGAACTGATGTTAATGTCAGTTTTTATATATTGTGACTACGCAATATAGTGCGCAACATAGTCGGCCGTTTTACAGGTATTTGTTTGTGGAAGCCATGCGGCGGAGTAAGGCTGAAGTGGACCGCTACGTTTCCTCCGTACAGACTTCCTCTCCCTCACTCAAGGAGGTAAGTTGTGCCTAATGTTAGCATGCTAATGCAATCATGTCAGACCAGCATGTGTCAAGCAGCCGGTACGAACAGCCACTCTGAACACCAGGATCGACCGAGCACAAGTTGTTGATTTAGTGAAGTTAAGATGGTGTTCACTTGTCTTTGATTCTGTGGCGTGTGTGTATGTCTGTGCGTAACCCCTGTTAATCATTGCTAGCTAGCAGCACCGACGCTAGCTAACCGGCATGATGACGCCTCGTCGTGTCCTCCCCTTTATGCTCAGAAAATGCGCGGCATGGGGTTATTGCAGCGTTGCTAGCCAATTAGCCATGCTAGTTAGCCCTACCTCGCCTACTTTTAGCGACACCTCGTCCTAGTTTTACACACGAGACAACATAACTTTAAATGCTTGTTCAACCGGAATATGTGCCATTAACTCGTGTGTAGTGGCTGCACGACAACTTTACCTGTAATCTGCTGCCATTTAGCTTCTCCACCCACTAGATTATCTCTTAAAACAAATTACTGGACTTGAAACAATCCCAAGCTACTCGAAACACTTTCTAAATGCTTTACGTTATTCGAGAAGGGCAACCACGTGTTTAATTTATTGTTTATATGTTGAACATTATTGTTAAACTTTCAAAATGTGATGAATGATTTAATTAAAAGTCCCACACATTGTGGTGCTTGATGTAAAGAGCAAAGATGCAAAAGTCCAAGAAACTGGGCAAAAAGAAACCACAAACTTGAGTGAATGAATATTCAAACATCAATACAATTTCATTTGAAACATTTTCAAATTAACTAGTAAATAATGACATTAAAAATTCTGATAAACCCATGCTGCAAGTTTTCTCTATGCAATCCGCAATCCTTGGTTCTTATCTTAATGAGTAAAGGTAACTTATTTCAATTCCAGTCACTAAACAGTCTAAAGGAACAGTTAACCAACCTTTACAGTGTCAGGACTGAGAGGTCGTGTGTGTCTAGGATAAGAGCTTTCCTTAAGTCAACTTGGAAAATACCTTTTTAATTAGATTATGTTGTGTCACACAACCAGCAAGATTAAATTTGGCTAAAATTATAGAATATATTGTTGGTTCTCTCATTCAGCTAAAGTTGTTTCTTTTCTTTTACAGAAACCACTCAAAGGGTTTTTATTTGCTAAATTGTACTTTGAAGCAAAGGAATATGAGCTGGCAAAAAGGTAAGCACAAAAACCATTGTTAACCAAATGTGTGTCTGTTTTCCAAGCTGTCCCCACTACACTGAGAGCAAACCTGCTTTTTTTCCCCATGCTTTTCCTAGACATGTGTCAGAGTATCTCAAAGTCCAGGAGAGGGATCCCAAAGCACACATATTCCTTGGACAGCTCTACGAGAGGGAGGGAGACATCAACAAGGCAATAGGATGTTACAAGGTGCAAAACAAACCATTTCTTCCTGGAAGAGAGCATTGCATGGGCAGTCCTTGAACTTGGTTTAAAAGGCAAACGTAATGGCGGTTAGGTTCAGAAAAGAGCAAATACCTTTAAATAAATCTGGATGAGAACATACTAAATTTAAAAAAACAAATGTATAAACCACCATGCTTACTGGAAAAACAGTGACAGCAGGCTTTTAGCAGCACAGCAATTATCCTCAGTCTGTACTACAATACTATAACCAACACCATTATTATGCTCACCATTTTTACAAATAATGCTTTCTTGTATGAAGTCAGTTTTTATTAAAAAACAAATATTGACATTACCTTGACTTAGTGTACAGAGCCTGCATGCAAAATGGTGATTTACATCCCTGTGTGATTGGCGGAGCCATTCCCCAATGCTGTAGCCAAGATTGACCACTACTGATGTAAAATGTCCTTCTGGTACCTATCAAACAGCTAAACTGATTAATCCTCTATTTGAAACCAAAGCTCCTTTCCAAGTATTTTTTAAAAACAATACGTTTGTCTCAAATGCTGTGGTTAACGTTCTTGATTTCAGCGTTGGTCGTTAACAGATTTGCTCCACATGTCCACGTGTGAAGGTGTCATTGAGCCATAGGGCCCGCCTGTGATTGATTCTGTGTGTGGGTTAATGACAGGCATTCAGTTTCAAAGGTAGCATCTAAGTGCAGTCAGGGTACCATCTTATGTGATAGCATTAAGGTCAGGGTGGCCAGTAATTAAAGCCAAGACAGTGAATCATGTAACCAGTCCCTCAGGTTACCTTCACTTGAATCGACTCAACATTTATCAACACACTATCACAGTGCAGGCTCTAAGTATTTACACACATTTGAATTTGTTTTTTACGTAATGCAATTTAAATAAACAAATCTGCAAGTTGTTTGTTTTCTGTTCCTAGTGACCATATTCCTTAGCACATCATTATGTTTTCAATTATTGTCAGTGTTTCAGTGTAAAATCAAAAATTTACATTAGAAATTTGGTTTGAATCACAGTAGGTCATCTATCAGAGTGAAAATTTGATGCCTTGGTTTTGTTTTCTAACATGGTGACCCACTCTGACACTCAACAGTAATGAAAATGAGTATTATGGACAGAATTGATAAATTGGTTGTCTTATGCATATAGTAGCCAACTCTTAACATCTCCAGTCATCGGCAGAGACAGTTTTTAAGGTCCCATTTACACCTCTATTTTAACGTTATTATGAGATAACTAAATAATAAATGCTACTATATGCAAGTTTTTGCTTATAGTTGATGTGTTCAAATGCAACATAATAATATAACTGATGTTTAAAGCCTGTCATATACCTTTAATTTTGCATTAAATGGAAAAAAACGACTCACACATTTATTTATGACAATGTGAGAAGGAGGAGGAGGAGGAGGTGTCAACTCTGTATTCTGTTTTCACAGTAGGGAGACAAAACGGCTGAGCATGATCTAATAAGTTTTATTTAGCTCAAAATCAGTGATTTGCCTCAGAGGGTTTTACAGTCTGTTCTATGTATGCAACCCTCTTGACTCTTTCATGTTTATGCATTAACCTCGTTAGACTTCCCTCACCATCGTGTGAATTTATTGAGGTAACTACTGGTCCTTCTCTCCCATGTCCTTTTTTAGGTGTTGTTTTGTGGAACAGGCTTGCCCTTTGGATGCATAACAAGTCTACAGGCCTTTGTAAAAACTGACTTTGGTATGTCTGCGCTGTGTATCTTCTTTTGTGTGAATGTAGCGGTCAGTGGACTTGAACCCAGCGCAGAGGGAGCTGGTGCTGAAGGTGGCTGAGTTACTGGTCAGTAAGGACGAATGTGACAGCAGAGCAGAGTTTTGGGTGGATAAAGCTGCCAAGCTGCTGCCAGGAAACCCTGCAGTCTTCAACCTGAAGGTGAGGCTCCAGTAGTTCTTTATGGTGCACTGCATCAGTAAACTGTTCATTCATTCATTGCCACTTTGCATTTGATTGCATTTAACAGTTGCCTAAAACACAACTACCATGTCCATCACCCAGTTGTCATTTTTATAAATTCAATTTTCTGTCTTTTCCTGAGGGAGAGGGCAAACAGGTGCATTTTAATTAAAGGAGGACAGGACACCACACTGACTGGCTTTGTTTTATATACGCAGGAGCGTTTGTTGAGTCGTCAGGGTCAGCAGGGTTGGAACCGGTTGTTCGACCTCCTCCAGGCCGAGCTGGCAGCAAGGCCATCTGACGCTCATGTGAACGTGAAATTGGTTCAGCTGTTCTGTCAGGACGAACGGCTGGATGAAGCTGTTAAGCATTGCCTGGCTGCTGAGAAACGGGGTCTGCTGAGACACAGTCTGGACTGGTGCAAAGTGGTGCTGAACACACTGCAGGTCAGCATTAAGTTGCAGAAGGTCACAGTATATTTGACAGGGTTAGATGAGTGTGCATTTATGAAAACCATGTCTTTTATACAATACAGTCTAACCTGTTTAAACTCAAAATAGTACTAAAAATGGATGATCTTTGTTGCAGGAGTACTTAGCTCAGCCCAGCGTCTCTAGTAATGAGAAGATGTGTCGGCGCCTCCAGAGGGAGTTGCTATTGGCCCACTGCAGCCTCCTGCGAATCACACTGTCTCAGAGCAGTGTGCAGCCCAGCATCGATGCCCTCAGTGGGTAAGTCAGGTTTAGGTCCAGGCTGCATTCATCAAATCAAAGCTGATCTTTGGATTTGGGTGTAATTTCTGCAAAGTTTCAGCCCCTACACATATTAGTCATAGTTTCTGTGATGACAATGTTACAATTACAATATTATTCTTGTACTTAAGTCACACAGCTGGTTTAAATTTGCTTTACTAGAAATCAGGAACACCTTTAATTGTAGTGTTGTTTTGTTGTTGTTTTTTTTAAAATGCATTTCAACCTTCTAGGAGACATTTTTAATCATCCATTTATTTTACCAAAGCATCTTTGTAAATATTTGTTTGCAGTTTTGACAAAGCTATGCAGACGCTGAGTAGCGTGGCCGGCCACCACACAGACGATCTCTGTGAGGTCTTCGTGGAGATGAGAGGTCATCTCTACCTGCATGCTGCCACACTGCTGTTGAAGCTGGCTCAGGATCGCCAACAGACCTGGAGGGCCATCACTGACCTCGCTGCACTGTGCTACCTGCTGGCATACCAGGTACTGATACATCAGCCAAGTGCCTGTCAGGAATAAGGCTAGTCTTTGACCAGAGTCATTAACAAGCCTCCAGAAATAAAGGTTATCTTCTTTTTAGATTATTTTTTCTTTGCTTTTATATACCTTAAACCATATATTTAAAATATGCTAATCTTGTAGATATCTGTATTTTGTTTATTCAATAAGTTTATTGTCTTTAAAAAAAGTTTTATACCAACGCAGATGGATGTTCATTATCTGACAAATTACATCTTTTTCTACCCTTTCCATTGCTACAGACTTACTTCCTGTCTTACAGGAGAAGCAATGCAGTATTTATCCTTTAATTTGCTTGTGTTTTGATTTCCAGGCTTAATTTGGGACCCATGACCTGGAACATTTGAATACAGAAAGCTTTTGAATGCAGTTTGTTTTGTTTGTCCCTCCACCAGGTCCCAAGACCAAAGGCTAAAGTGACCAAAAGAGACCAGTCATCCCCACAGCTTCTGGAGCTGCTGGCCAATGACCGACAGAGCCAGGCCGGTCACATGTTGCTAAATCTGAGCACTGATTCATCAACCTTGATCAGAGAGGTCAGTCCACATGTTCATAGTCAGTTTAGTTAAAGGTTGAAACCTTTTAAACCTGGAAAAACTAGTTGCACTAAGATGAGTCAGCTCTGCATCATATCCATCATACAGACAGACAGCACTGACAAACTGGTGTTTTAATTTGCATATTTAGAAACCACCTTAATTCTTTAATGTTTGTCTGCGCGTAGGTCGTGGAGGCGTTTGGGAACCGTAGCGGTCAGGACTCTCTGTTTGAAGTCCTGTTTGGACCACAGGCCTCCACTGGATCTTCCTTTATTGCCAACGATGACATTCATTCCATTAACGCCATGGCGCCCGAGCTCTCTCAACTGGCCAAGTGGGATGCTGGTACAAAACTAATAATGAGCAAAAATATGTACTGAAAAGTGGCCTGAAGGACTCTTCAATTTTAGATTTTTTTCATTTTAATTCAGGTCCATTTTAGTTTTAATAGTAGCATTTACAGTAAGATTTACATGTTTTTGTGTTGATAGCCACTCTGTGTAGATTATTTCATTGGCAATCAATTGTATTGTGGTGCTGCGATTGATCAGCTAGCCATAAAAATTAAATAATATAAATATGTCATGGGAAATGATGATTATTCTTTATAGCTGCTGACTGGGTGCACTGATGCAGGAAGTTGGTGCCACTATTGCATTCTAACATACCTAAAAACATGGCAGTGCTGTGTAACTAAAGTTAAAAGTGTCACACAGATGGAGCGCAGAATGTCACTGTATACAAATGAGAACTGTTAAACCCATATTACTGTGAGACACGATGCTATGGCTAAACGTTGACAACCAGAAATGATTGGTGATCTGCAGCAAAATAAGGCAAACAAAAAAACATTATCAGGTCATATGTAAATTGTGTTGTTTGATAAATTCCGCAGTGTTGATCACACAAACGTTGAAAGCAAAATGGCATCATTCATGTCATTCAGTTGAAGCAGATATATCTTTCTTGGTAAGGGTTTTGTGTTCTGCAAGAGCTCTGGTCTGACTACGCAGAACAGTACTGTCTACTCTGGAGGGCTAATTGTATTTGTGCATAACAGAAACTGCCATTTTTCTGCATCAAAACAGCTGGTGTGGCATTTTAAGTATTTACAGTGTGTATTGTATTAAGTTTGTTGCCTCCTCTTTAGGCTCCATCCTGCTGCACAGTGGTGACTTGCAGCATCTAAGCTGGTTGGGGCTTCAGTGGACCCTTCTCGGCCAAAGACCGGCCCTGCGGGACTGGCTACAGCAGCTCTTTCCCAGACTTACTCTGGAAACTTCCAAACTGGACACCAACGCACCAGAGTCTATCTGCCTGCTGGACCTGGAGGTAGGTGTAATCATGTGGGCTACTTTGGTGGGTCGACACAACACAAGATGAAGCTTTACAGGAGAGGTTTACACTACAGTGGTCAGCACATCCTAAGAGTGTTAAACAATATATTGTTCAATATACAATGAGCAATAATTTAATCGTGTTAAAAGGTGTAAATTAAAGGGGAATGTATTTATGGCATTAAAATGCACAGCACTGTATTCTGTGCAACAAACAACTGGTTATGAAAAATGATTTGGTAAACATAAATTGTGATAATGATAACAAATAAATGGTCAAACATGTTCTTGATACACCAATGCTTCATGCATTACCCATTTTACATACTAAGTATTTTTGCTTTATAAATATCCCTTTTGTGACCCAGTTCTCCTATTCCTTAGCCTCTCTTGTACGGTTTGCTCCACACAGGTGTTTTTACATGGTGTGGTGTTCTGCAGCCACTGTCAGCTCCAGGAAACGGCAAAGATCAGCAGTGGCATGAACCAGAAGCAACAGCAGCAGCTCTATGAGCCCCGCTGCCTCCCTCTTCCCCTGCTTCGCCTCCTGACCACTGACAGACAGAGGGAGTGGTGGGACGCCATCTACAGCCTCATTCACAAACAAGCAGCGTGAGTAAAACCATGGCTGAAATGAACCATCCATTATAGTCATCAAAATATTGGCTGTTGAAATGGTTGTTGTTTTTAAACACGATTCATTTGACTGCAAGGAACTTATTTAAATAAATAAATACATTTTACAATTCACATTTCACATGTCCACATTTTACATGTCCTAGTATTGTGTGTTTTTGTTGAGTGTCTCCTGTTGTATGTCTCTTTGCAGTCCCGGTATGTCGGGCAAACTGCGGATGATTGTGCAGCATGGACTGAGCACGCTGAGGGCTGGAGAGAAAAATGGGCTCCAACCAGCGCTGGCCATCCACTGGGCTCAGTGTCTCAGCCAGACGGTACACACACACACGCGCGCACACACAAACACACACACACACTTTTTCCACAAGCTCAGCCAGTGTCCAGCTAGAGAAAAGACGGGAAAGTAGGTGGGGTTACTTGATGATCAGATGGAGTTGCAGGAGATTTCTAATCATGATATAGCTGTTTGATTATATGTTTAAAACATGCCAAACTGAAAGTCACTCAAAACCTTAACTAAAACATTGCAATTTACAACTAAAGCAGTGTCAGTGGTTTTATGATCCAGGATTATTAGCTAACTCGCAACAGAAGAAAAGCGTCATTGTACTGTCATGGTATAACAGAGTAGATATGGACAGGTGGATGTGAGAATCAATATGATCAACTACATTTGTTTCTAAATATTAATAAGGTGGTCAGCTGAAAAGGCATTCAGATCAGCTGTGGGTGGCAGTCGTGCACATGCAGACACATTGCACAGCCAGGAACATAGCACTATGATAGGTCAGCACATTGCCAGATCCTGCACAGACACACATGCCTTTCCACCTCTTCCTTTCTGTCACTTGCTTTGAGACTGTTAAAGGTGATTAAGATTAATTAACGGCTTTGTACTGCTTTTGTTTTTCCATTTGTTTTATGGTAGTATTCATACCAACTGAGGGAAGCTACTTCTGTCAAAAGTGCATGAAATATTTGTCTTGCCTTGCAAGTGTTGTTAATGTCTGCAGCATTAAGTTTTGTGTGACAAGCTTACTTTTTCTCCTTGATGTTCAGCTGTCTTTGTATGTTTAAAAACCCAGGGAGATGGAGTGAACTCGTACTATGACCAGAAAGAGTACATCGGCCGCAGTGTCCACTACTGGAAAGTTGTACTTCCACTGCTGGAGAGGATCAAAAACAGGCGCAGCATACCAGAACCTCTTGACCCCCTCTTCATACACTTCCCCTCTAAAGATATTCAGGTTTATACTTTTCTCATAGTTTAATTTTTATTTTATGAAATTATGGAGGCAAATGGTGATGGGTGGGTTTCTTGTCCTGAGGCAATGAACATCTTTGAACTTACCACTAACAAGCTGTTTTAACATAAGTCTTTTTTTTTTCTGTGAATATGAATGATTTGCTTTATATTGCAGAGTTTACACTCTGTGCCTTCTAGTAGTTAACCATTAGTTTATAACTAATTTAAAGGTATAATGATTGACTGTATTTAAAAATGGTTGTTACACAGGTTTACAGTTTTGACATTTTTCAGTCGGCAAGTGGTTCTGTATTAGAATTGAAGAAATGCCAAATGATAGATAGATCCAGGATGTTCCATGTTGACCTTCAAATCATATTCATGTCCATCCCTCTCAGATCACTGCTGTTCGGGGTTATGAAGATGAAGCCAAGATAGCATTTGCAACCCTCCTTGACATTGAAGGGAGGACAGAGGAGGCTATCGCTACCTTGGAAACCATCAATAACATGTCATCTGTCTGGCATTTGGCACAGGTATGTCAAAAGCATTCACCATATAACAAGTTCCTTTCACCATCTTTTTTTTTGTATATATATATATATATATATATATATGGCACTGAGTGGTCAAAGAGTTCATTATAAAGCAGTTAAATAATGCAAGACTGCCAATGACACACATAAAGACAATCAAATTCAACATTCATTGTTGCACCAAAAGGGCCTCAGTCACTGAGGCTGTCCCTTGTAGTGTTTGTTTGCTTTTTGCTGCATCTTTCAATGTTCACCCTGGTACAGAGATCCTTTGAGGTGCAATCTGAAACAACTCTCTAAGTGGAAAAATAGATTTAACCTATTTAACAACATTTAACTTATTAATTCATCCCTACCAGCCAGGCAGTATTACTGCAGTCCTAACATGCATGTTTGTGCTTCTGACAGGTGTAAATGCTTTCTGCTCTGTGTCCCCAATGATGAGCTGTGTTTCCTTGCAGATCTACCAACGATTATCAGAGGAGGCCAGCAACGGGGTTGAGGAGACCCAAGACCGATGCATAACTTTTCTGAGGAAGTTCAGGACGTACTTGTCAAAGATCTATAATGCTAATGCGGATGACATTGAGAAGGTAAACAAAACTGAAGTGAACCTTTAGATATATAAAAAGCAAAACCTGTGACACTTGAATGAGTTATGCAGTTGTGAGGAACTGTCCACCTGTGTAAATCACGTGTGTCTCAGCTGCCTGTTTCCATGGAGGAAGTTGTGGACCTTCTGAATGATGTGAACCAGCAGTTGGGGGAGAGTGGAGAGGCCATGGATGAAGAGGAGGAGAAAGAGGAGGAGGGTCGAAGAGGACCAGTCCACTCGAGCCCTGCTCATCCCACAGACACCTCTGCCAGCATATCCCATATCAAGTTTTCCGCTCCCTCACCTAACAAAAGCATTGTCTCTCCTTCCAAAAGACACATGGTAGGTTTAAGTTATTAGTTCTCATTGAGAAGACCACATGAGATTTCTTTATATTGTTTATATATTAAGAATATCCTATCACAGAGATATTGATTCACAAAGAACATCAGTGATTTCATATTTTCTTTCCTGTTTTCATTCAGATTTCTCCCAAGACACCACCACATTGGGTTGAAGACCAGAAAAGTCTACTTCAGATGCTGTGTCAGCAAGTTGAAGCCCTCAAGGTCAGGACAAACGATTAAATATCTCTCTTTTTAATTACACATAATTACACGCTGGCTCCACTTTAACTACCTGAGTAAGAATATCATTAAAACTTAACAGAGGACCTCAGCGCATTACGCTGGTGATGTGAGTATGGTGTTGCTATGCTTTTGTACTGATGAAAATTTATCACTGCATTTCTCTAAATTGATCAAAACAAAATGAAGGTACAGTGGAAATGTTTGAGTTTAAAGCAGTGAAGAAAATGGGAGTAGATCAGATTCACTCAAATATGAAAAAGCTAATTAAGGAGGCAGGAAATGACAAGTAAAGGCCTGTCTCCAGTAATTTTCAAGTGAAGACATGGTTTCCCTTCACTTCAGACTGACTACTTCAGTTTAAAGTAACTAACAAAATAATGATTGACTTTATGATGCTGATATTCTTTATATATGTGAAATTGTCACTTCTTAATAAGCTGCTTGTTTTGCAGAATGAGGTCCATGATCTGAGACACAACTCGTCAGCCAACGCAGGTTCCCCTCATCACAAAATGTATGGGGAAAGCTATGGGGCCGAGGGCCTACAGGAGCCTTTTACCCCAGTCCAGTCTTACCACGGGGCCCCCCTAACAGGTCAGCACACCACACAGACCCAAAGCATGTCTGCATCTGTAGCGCCATATTTTTGCTTGCAAATACTAGACAGACTTGGTTATGTATGTATGTCTGTTGTCTTGAAGTTGCCACAACAGGCCCCTCTGTGTACTACAATCAGTCTCCGGCTTATAACTCCCAGTATCTCCTGCGCACAGCAGCAAATGTTACCCCCACCAAGGTAATTATCAATCTTTAACACTAGTTCACAGAAATAGATGGTTCAAAGCATACTTAATGACACATGATTTTATTTTATTTTTATTTTTTTTTACAAAGGGCCCAATGTACGGTATGAACCGTATGCCTCCTCAGCAGCACATGTATGCCTATCAGCAGCCCACTCATACACCTCCACTGCAAACAGCCCCAGCCTGCATTTACCCTCCTCAAGAACCAGTCTTTGGTGCCCCACTTCGTTTTGAATCCCCAGCCACAAGCCTCCTCTCCCCGTATAGCGAGGAATATTATGGGCAGAGTGTAACTCAACAAACCACCAACCCTCCCCTGCCTGAACCTGGCTACTTTACGAAGCCATCTATCGTTCCTGTTCAGCCACCAAAGAGCATTGAGGGAAAGCCCGTGGACTTTGGGAAGCTCTCCTTCAGCCAGCAGGCACCTGCTGAAGTCCCCAAAGTGCCTGGTTTTGGAGCAGCAGCAGTTGCCCAATCGACACCCTCAGCTGCTTTTAAATTCAACTCCAACTTTAAATCCAACGATGGAGATTTCACTTTCTCTGCCTCCCAGGCCAAGCACAGCGAAAGTCTGCTTGGTCTTCTTACATCAGACATTCCTTCTAAAACAGAAACTGTTCCAGAGAAGCCAGCATCCCAGGAGCAGCCCCCCAGCCAGGCAGGCATCTTCACCTTTGGCAATAAAAATGCCAGTGGCTTCTCCTTTGTTGATGCCACGCAGACCACAGGCACTGGAAGTCTGTTTGGTAAGGTGGAACAACCATTTAAATTTGGGGATGTTAGCAAGCCAGTGTTTGGGGTCTCCCAGTCTGCACCAGAGGAGGAAAGAGCAGCAGAAAGTGACAATGACAGCACTCATGTTGAGGAAGATGAGGATGGTCCTCACTTTGAACCCATTGTACCTCTTCCCGATAAAGTGGATGTGAAAACAGGTGAGGAGGAGGAGGAGGAAATGTTCTGCAACAGGGCAAAGCTGTATAGATTTGACACAGAGACAAAAGAGTGGAAGGAACGGGGCATTGGCAATATTAAAATCCTGAAACACAGCACTAAAGGGAAGGTCCGACTCTTAATGAGAAGAGAACAGGTCCTTAAGATCTGTGCTAACCACTATATCAATGCCGATATGCTTCTGAAACCAAATGCTGGCTGTGACAAATCCTGGGTCTGGAATGCCATTGATTATGCAGATGAAGAGCCTAAGCCTGAACAGCTGGCTATCCGCTTCAAAACTGTAGATGAGGCATCACTTTTCAAAGCTAAGTTTGAGGAGGCCCAGAAAATTTTGCTCAAATCACCAGAAAAGCACATTCAACAGGATAAGAAAGAGGAAACCTCAGACGTTTCTGAATCACTGGCAGCCAAGTTTGCACTTAAAGAAGGGGAATGGGACTGCACAGTGTGCTGTGTAAGAAATAAACCCACGGATGTGCGGTGTGCTGCTTGTCAAAGTGCCAATCCCAATTCTTCAACAAAGCCAGATATTCAGGCTGCTGGTGAGACCAAACCCAGTCCCTTTAGTTTCAAATTTGGGACTGACCCATCAAAACCCAGTAGTTCTGGCTCCAGTTTTTCAGGATTTGGTGCTTTTGGAGCTTCTATACCCTCCTCTTTTACATTTGGCACCAGTACTTCAAAACCTGCTGACACAACAACCAGTACATTTGGTTCAGGCTTTGTGGCTCAGTTTGGCAAGAAGCCTGGGCAGTGGGATTGTGGCACATGTTCTACAAGAAATGAGGCCTCTGCAGACAGTTGTGTTTCATGTAAATCTCATAAACCTTTACCTAAAACTATGACAGCACAAATGCCACCAACTGCAGATGCACCTGCAGCGCAGTCCTCTGCTCCTAGCTTTGGATTCGGTGCCCAGTTCAGCAAGAAACCCGGACAGTGGGACTGTGATGTATGTGAAGTAAGAAATGAAGCCTCTAGTGACAAATGTGTCGCTTGTAATACACCCAACCCTGCTTCTAAATCAACAGGGGGGCCTCCAGTAGCATCAACTCTGCCAGCAGTGTCAGGATTTGGATCTGATTTTGGAAAGAAGGATGGCACGTGGGACTGCAGTAACTGCCTGGTTAGAAATGATGCATCAGCTGCTAAATGTGTTTCCTGCAATACTCCACATGAAATGTCCTCTTTAGAAACCATGTTTGCCAAGAAGGATAGCGAATGGGATTGTGACACTTGTCTGGTGAGAAATGAAGCCTCTGCCAGTAAGTGTGTGGCCTGTCAGACACCAAATCCGAATGCTAAAAGCGCAGTAAACCCTGCTCCTTCAGCCTCCATGTTCAGTTTTACCTTTGGTACCAAGACCCCTTCCAGCCAGCCTGCTGGAACTGGATTTACAATACCTTTTGAAACTGGCAACACTTTTCAGTTTGGTCAAAGTAAAGATAAAAGCTCAGCTGCTTCATTCAAATTTGAAGCTCCTCAGTCTGGATCTAGTACCACAAGTTCTTCTGCGTTCTCATTCTCAATGCCCATTCCAGCTGGTGGCTTCAAGTTTGGCATTCAAGAACCTGCAAAAGAAACTCCCACAACATTTGGGTCAGCCTCCAGTTTTCTAAAAAGCATAGCTGACAAACACAAGGAGAATGAAAATGTACCTTCACCACCAGTGGGCCAAACAGAGGAAGATCAAAATCCATTAATTGCTGGCAAAATCAATACATTCAGTTTTGCAGATTTGGCGAAATCCTCTGGAGGAGATTTCCAGTTTGGCCAGAATGACCCAAATTTCAAAGGTTTCTCTGGGGCCGGTGAGCAGTTGTTCTCATCATCACAGGCAGCCCCCACCAAAACAGATGACTCAAATGAGTTAGAGGATGATGACATGTATAAAACTGAGGAAAATGATGATATCCAGTTTGAACCAGTGGTCCAGATGCCTGATAAGGTGGATTTGGTGACAGGGGAGGAGGATGAACAGGTTCTTTACTCACAGCGTGTCAAACTGTTCAGATTTGACTCCAACACCAGTCAATGGAAAGAGCGTGGTGTAGGAATCCTTAAATTCCTGAAGAACAACACTAATGGCAGGCTAAGGATTCTGATGAGAAGAGAGCAGGTCCTGAAGGTGTGCGCCAACCACTGGATCACCACTACCATGAATCTGAAGCCCTTGGCGGGCTCAGACAAAGCATGGATTTGGATGGCCAATGACTTCTCTGATGGAGATGCTAAACTAGAACAGTTGGCTGCTAAGTTTAAAAGCCCTGAGCTTGCTGAGGAGTTTAAACAGAAGTTTGAAGAGTGTCAAAGACTTCTGTTGGACATACCCTTGCAAACCCCCCACAAGCTTGTTGACTCAGGCAGAACAGCGCGCCTCATACAGAAAGCAGAGGAAATGAAGTCTGGTCTAAAAGACCTGAAATCCTTTTTGACTGATGAAAAAACAAAGATCAAAGAAGACGACAGCCAGGGAGACATTACAGCAGCCAGCAATATTTCAAGCCTTGTGATCAAGCCTCACGGTGAAACAACAGGCCCCACTTTGGAGTGGGATAACTACGACCTGAGAGAGGAGGCTTTAGATGATACTGCTGACTCATCAGTCTATGCATCTCCCATTGCCAGCAGCCCTCTTCGAAAGAACCTTTTCCGCTTTGGAGAATCCACTGGTGGTTTCAGCTTCAGCTTCCAACCTGGAATCAGCCCCTCCAAGTCTCCTGCTAAGCTCAACCAGAGCAGAGCCTCAGTGGGTACTGATGACGAGCAGGACGTAACCCAGGATGAAGAGAGGGATGGCCAGTACTTTGAACCTGTAGTCCCCCTGCCCGACCTAGTGGAGATTTCTACAGGAGAGGAGAATGAACAGGTGGTCTTTAGTCACAGGGCCAAACTGTATCGCTATGATAAGGAACAGGGTCAGTGGAAGGAAAGGGGTATTGGAGATCTCAAGATCTTGCAGAATTATGACACCAAACGAGTGAGGCTAATAATGAGGAGGGACCAGGTACTTAAGATCTGTGCCAACCACTGGATTTCATCACCCATGAAGCTAGAACCTATGAAAGGTGCTGAGAAGGCCTGGGTCTGGAGTGCGTTGGACTTTGCTGAAGTAGGGGAGGGTAACATTGAGCAGCTGGCTGTGAGATTTAAGCTGCAGGACACTGCAAACACTTTCAAACAGGTCTTTGAGGAGGCCAAGGTTGCACAAGACAAAAAGGAACTCATGACTCCTGTAACACCAAGAGTCACCACACCTCAAGAAAGTGGACCCACGGGATCTGCACAGACTGCTACTACTGTATGTGGGAAGGCAGCCATTGCTGTTCTGGAAGAGACCACAAAGGAGTGCACAGAGCTTTCCACTGAAAATAAGCCATGTGCATCTGGATCTCCCAGTCCAGTCAACCCCTCAAAGACAGTGGTGTCACCCCCCAAGTTTGTTTTTGGCACTGATAGCCTTCAGAGGTTTTTTGGCTCTCCGAAGTCTCAGTCTGAGATTGAGAAGTCTGCATCCAGTTGGAAACCCAAAGATTCTGGATGTCCTGCCAATTCTTCAGCTGCAGTACCTGCATTCAAAATCCCGGAGAAAGGTAAAGAAATTTCCACATAAGTGCAATAATTGTCTGATTTTTATTTTTTTATTTTTTTTGTTTGTTTGTTTGTTTTTGAATGATTATCATGACTGTTCATTTGAGGTTTACTTCATTGTCTTGTTTCATCTGCATCTCATTGCGCTGTCATCTTTTTAGTTGACCAAGCCAAGACCATTCCCAACATTTACCAGAATTCTGATTTTAATCCCATGTAGCCGCTTAATATAATTTGTTTTATTATGATTTATTATATTATTATATTATGTACGTTTCTTAAAACTATATACAATATGAACAGTCCCTCAGAGCCTCACCACAGTGCATTTAACACACACCCATAGTTTATTTTCGTCTATTCGTCGTTTTTTGATCATGACACCAGCCTCACAATTAGTTTCTCTTCACCCAACAACCCATCATCCTTTAGGGCTGGATTTTAGGCTTTTCAAAGATAACCCAATGGCTTTTTGGACCAGCACATCAACCACCCAATTTGAACCCCCAGGTACTCTAATCACTGCAGTGTGTGTTAACACTTCTCAGCTGTCACCTGGCTGGCCCTTTCCTACTCAAGAGAAATAACCTGGATGCACAGAGTGGAAAAAATATTGATTCTAATGTTTTGCATGTCCAGTGTGTGGAGATGCATTTATTATTGTCCAAAGTGTTTTTAAATGGCACATATGTCTCAATTGTCTCAACCGGAAGAAAGAAGTTGCTTAAAAAAAAAAAAAAAATCTACACAAAAAAGGGGTTAATTCTCCATATTTGGCTCTTGGGGGTAAGGGGGGAAATGGTGCATAATGCAGTTAAATCATTTAGTAAAAAGCAATTCATTAGTACAACTTTAAACTTAAGACTTTAAAGATAAAATAGATTTAGCTAGTTTTTCAGGGAGCTGCAGTTGAGTTCAGCTGCAGTTCAGTTTTACTGCAGTTGAATGGTAATTATAAATAATTTGTTGTGATGTGATTTTTATGATTTTCAGTTGGTTTTAGATCGTTTGTTCTTGTTTTGTTCCTGTAAAAAAAAAAAAAAAAAAAAAAGGCTGTTTGCCCCCCCCCCCCACCAAAGAGCAACATGCCCTTGACAATCACAATATCTCATACTGTGCCATGGTGCTCAGGGGCTGAAAAGTTGTTATTTATACATGAAAAATGTGACCAACCAACAACCAATGCAGAACTTGGGACATGGGATTGTGGAAATACAAGATGCTGTCAGATTATTAATGGACAGTTACTTTAGCATTTCATTAATCAACAGACAGAGTTAAATAACAGTTCTGCATAGCAACAAGGGCCACATCAGTAAAACTTTAATGTCCTTTTGAAAGGTGAGCTGAGCAGATGCCACAGAGAGTGTTCCCTCTGAGAGGAATCATCCGTCCATTCGTTATTTTTAGTGCAGGATGTGTAGCAACAGCATGAAATGCAATTCCCTGTCTAGTCTGGCATCTTTCAGAGACGTGCACCTCAGCAGTGCTTAATTAGAGGTCTAGCTCAGGTGTTAATGCTGTTTAATGATACAGTACTGGCAGTGTCCAACAGTAAGTGGTGGAGTCAAATAAAACGATAAACCGAGACATATGCTCGCTCACATTTGTATATTAAATGCATGCTGTTCATTTTTGCTGTGCATGACTTTTTTGTGTGTGTGGAACTAACACTGTTGGTTATAAAATGAATAAAGCTGCTTATGTTTTGCTTTTCTTCTAAGCACTTCCTTCCAAGACTGACTGTGTTCTTCTATCACGTCTGTCATAGTGCCACCTCAGGCAGAAGGAGACAGTGCATGTTCAGGCCAGGACTTGGAGGTGGAGGTGGTGTATGTCAGGGAACCCACTGCTGAACAGGCAGCTCTAGCCAGGAAACTCCAGCTGCCTCTCACCTTCTTCTGCTACCAGAATGAACCAGGATACACCAGCGACGATCAAACTGATGGTGAGACCAAAAGATGAGAAACAAGAGTGTAAAAGTGTGTTCTGGTGAACATGGTATCTATGATAACTCAATTTCAATAGATACTTATTTATGTTTATTTACCATCAGCTCATGTCACGAAACCATAATATGCCTACACACCTGAAAAAGCACTGCAGTCTTTTTATCACTGCACTGTTTATATTTATGCTGCCAATTGCCTTCATGATTGCTTCAACCATGTTCCACACAGCCTCCTCACACACATATATGATAACTAAATGTAAATTGAGTAGAGGGCTCATACAAACAGACACAGTCTTGGCAGACAGTAACATAAAGTAACATAGAACAGAAATATGAGGTGGATATGTGTTGAATTTTCAGATGAGGACTACGAGTCAGCAGTGAAAGCCTTGAATGGAAAGCTCTACCTTGATCCACCTGACAAAACGGCTGCAGCATGCAGTGATGGTATGTATTTCAAATCCTGTCGAACAGACACACACACACACATACACACACACACGTTTTCTCCAATTACTCCCCTGCCCTTTTGTTGTTTGCGGCACCATGTTGGTTTGATTCATTTCATATACAGATAATTACCTCTTCCACGTGTGCAGCATACTGCGTACCATGTCATGAAAAGAAGGTGGACTTGACTTGTCACCTCACCTCTTGCACTTTACGTGTGTGTACTGCATTCAGAGTCAGACTGCCAGGTGCTATGGGAGAAGAAGCCGACGCCTGAAGAGGAGGAGAAGGCCAAAAGCCTTCAGCTTCCACCTACTTTCTTCTGTGGCCTGAGCACCACAGACAGCGACACAGACCACGACAAGCCCGAAGACTTCGAGACTGAAGTCCGCAAGGCTCAGCAAGACCTGGTAACGGACGCACCACTTAGAAAGAGCACTGAATTCGAACAGAAAACAATTCAAACCTAATAGACATGCCAGGTGACAGAGTACACAGTATTCATGCAGGTCATCTTTACTTCATGTAGTGATGGTCAAGTCAGTGATAATATGTTCCCAAAATGGCAACATTGCAGTTTATTCCTGCTGTAGGGGCGTTATATTAAGTAGGTGAATTCTTAAATTGTTTCAGGATGCCCAGTTAAACCAAGATGGAAAGGCCTCCAGCAGCCCTACTGCAGCACACAAAGAGTCAGCCAGCAGCACAGAAGCTGCAGGTGCCACGTCTACACCGCAGGAACAGACCTCAGACCAGCTTACAGAGACTCTAGCTCCCAGCAGCAGCTCTCCAATTGACCTGTCAGCTAAGAAGAGCCCAGAGCCAGAGTGCAACACCGGGACAGCGCCTGCAGCTTCTGCTGCTACAACTGCTAATCAAGGTATACACCCCTTCTTGCTCGCTGCTGCAAATGTGAGATGACTGACCTTTGACTGTTAACCTGCGGTGTGTGTAAGAAGCAGCAGGACTGTACGTTTTAGCCCCATAAGTCAAAACGATCCTGGCACGTTTAAATACAAATTTATACAAGATCTTCACAAGTCTGATTGTGTCACTGGACTTAACTTCTTAACTTTACCAGCTATAAAAAGAAGCCAAGACAAGTAGCATCTTTGCAATCGACTTGACTCAGTGATGATCTTTGACGCAGTGTGATTGATTCAGTGTGCTGGAATCCAGCAAAGAAAAACCAAAGAAATTAAAAAACCACATTTAATTATGTATTTAATGATAACTCTGTTCCTCCCCACACAGAGTCCTCCAGCTTTGGCTTCGGTGCATTTGGAGGCTTCTCTTTTGCTGACTTGGCCAAAAACTCAGAGGGGTTTGCATTTGGAACTAAAGGTTGGTTTCAACATAGACACCTTCTAAAGATTTATCATGAGCTGCTCCTTTACACAATAGTATTATATCTCACTCTATATTTGTTTTTCTCTTTTTATGAAGACTCTAATTTCTCATGGGCAAATGCTGGAGCTACAGTATTTGGGTCAACAGCTGCTGCAGCTCCAAACAACAATGGTGATGAGGAGGGCAGCGATGAAGAGGAGGCTCCTCATAATGTAGACATTCATTTTGAGCCAATAGTGTCACTACCAGAGGTACCTTAAAACACTGCACTCTGGCATGTTTCTCTGTCTGAAGCAATGTTTAGTGACTGACGTACGGGACCTCATCCTTTTGTCCCTGTGTGCTTGTGCCAGGTGGAGACAAAGTCTGGGGAGGAGGATGAGGAAATCCTGTTCAAGGAGCGCGCCAAGCTGTACCGCTGGGACCGAGACCTCAGTCAGTGGAAGGAGCGTGGCATCGGTGACATCAAGATCCTCTTCCACCCAACCAAACATTTCTACCGAATCCTGATGAGAAGAGAGCAGGTGCTGAGGGTTTGTGCCAACCACACGATCTCGCAGTCAATGGAGCTCAAACCGATGAACGCCTCGGCCAACGCGCTGATCTGGACCGCTACTGACTACTCAGGTACACGTTCCTGCATTGAAGTAAACTCAGTTTCTGCCCTTGTCTGTTCTTTCCTGTTTTACATGCTTAACAAAAGGGATGGTAGATATCAGCCAGTGATGTTAAAGTAGATTACATTCCTGTCCTCTTGCTCACGGTCTCATACCTTTTTTTTTTTTTTTGTTCCCCCCAGATGGTGAAGGCGTCGTGGAGCAGCTGGCGGCCAAGTTCAAAACCCCGGAGATAGCTGAATCCTTCAAGAATACTTTCTGCAAGTGTCAGAGCCATATTGGCCAAACTGCTCCCGATGCCTCGTGTACCTCTTCGCAGATGTCCAGAGTTCAGGAGCACTCCAGAGACACTAACCCACAGGTGTTCCTCAAAGTAGCAGCTGACGGCCAAACACTTGGCACTATCACCATTGAGCTTTTCTCCCACATTGTCCCCAAGACTGCAGAAAACTTCAGGGCTCTCTGTACTGGCGAGAAAGGCTTCAGTTTTCGGGACTCCATCTTCCACAGAGTCATCCCATCCTTCATGTGTCAGGTGAGAAGGTCGCATTTCCTGAGAACTGTGATGTTGAATTTTATCATTGCAGACAAATCTATGATCGCACCGAGTGATGTGGGCTCTCTGGTGTTAACTGTATATGTTGTGGTGATTCTAGAGCTTAATCTACACTCAGCAACATTAATACACACATTGTAATTTTAATAGAGCTGTATGATCGACGAGTATGGGTTGATTCGTCAGGATTAAATGAAACGTACAGACATGCTTTAATGTGGTAAAAAGTTAATATTTGCCTAATGAACTACAATATTGTTTTGAGAATCTTGCCAAATCATTACTGCGTGTTTGTATTTAAGGTAAACTGACTTTCTTCAGTACTGGACTGGAGTAGTGACAAGTTTTGTATCTGTCTTTTAGGGAGGCGACATCACCCACAGTGACGGCACAGGAGGAAAGTCCATCTATGGCAGCAAGTTCGAAGACGAGAACTTCGATGTTCGGCACACAGGCCCCGGCATCCTATCAATGGCGAATCGCGGGCGTGACACCAACAACTCACAGTTCTTCATCACTTTGAAGAAAGCAGAGCACCTGGACTTCAAACACGTGGCTTTCGGCTGGGTTCAGGATGGCATGGATGTGGTGCAACAGATGGGAGAGCTGGGCACAAAAGGCGGTACACCCACAAAGAAGCTTGTCATTACAGACTGTGGACAGCTCTAGCTTTTTAAATGTTAAGATCAAGATTTAAAGCTTTGTTTAGGTTATAAAGTGAAAGACTTTGAATGATGATGTGTTCTCTGTGCAGCGTGTTACCTTCTTGCTAAAACACAATCCAATGTCATTAGGCATCTGAGACTGAGACACTGAACACAGGATTACTGATTAATTCCCTTCATCATAAAAACTTGACTCTGGTAGGAATTAAAAATTATTTTGCTATTGACGTAGTCACAAATGGGAAACACAGTGTCGTATGTGGGAAGAGGCAAACGTGGTATAGTTTTGCTCTGTTGCACTTGCTTCTGTATCATCTGTCTATAAATACTCATTATTTGTTTATTTCACATGTATAATTGTATATGAACTACATTTTTTAAAGTCTTTTTGTTTTTGTCTTGCATGTGCTCATTTTGAATGTGCTGGTCCTTTTCATAAGCTCCACTCTGGTGTTTGTCAAATCCTTTTTTGCAGAAGTCTTAACTTTAATTGAAAGATGGTCGTTATTTGAATGCACCCTGCCTTTTCTCCAGATGTTGCTTCTGTGTACTTTTTACTGTTGCCCCACACCTCCCAATAATTTTTCTTTGTGTGTCATTTGACAGCGTGCAGAAAATTGGACTTCATAAATCCCCAAATAAAGTCATCTCACTGTGTTGTCCCATGGATGGAGGGGTGGTGAGAGGATGATGTTATATCTGGTTTGGATTTTGCAAAGGCGATTGACTTTAGCTTGAGATTATCACAGATTTGAAATGGTGCTTGTTGTACCAAGATAAATTGCAGATAAAGGAGAAATAAAGTTGCTTTCCAAGTAATGGATGTTGGATTGAATTTTTTTTAGAAATGGTTCGGGTTTGTATTTGTTTATTAGGTTAACACACAGACTGCAGTCTCACCAATCGTGCATGGTCACTACAAGGTATCAATTTAAATGTAACCTCTCAGCACAGGTTGAAAGCTACTGCTGGATTACCCTGAGTCTTACTTTGTGCAGAAGAAGGCTGGGTAGTGGCCCAAACATTTGGTCCAAGCAATTAAGCCTTAGCACCCCCCCAGTGCAGTTTCACTGCTATTTAGTCCTTAAGTCCGTCCAGATGGTTGGAACATGTGGGCAGGTACAGTCTTAATGTCAGCACATTATTCAGTCCTTTTACAATGTTGAGTGTTTGTTTAATTTTTATTTTTCACAAATATAATGGGCTGTGCACCCATATGATGGCCAATGCCCAGACAGCATTTAGGAAGATCATAAGTAACTGCAAAGAATACCAGGTAGCTATACAGGGTTTCTCATCTCTAACTACAAGCTTGTGTTTAAAAAGTACTCAAAAACTGCTTTAACCTCCATACCCTCAAATGATGTTTATTCATCTGTAACCTATCCACACAGTTGAAAAACAAACAACAAAATAATGCCACTGACACCTGCTGTGTCAACACAAAATGTGCATCCTTCTGAAATTTTAATAAACCCTTTTTTCATGGTTGTAATTAAGGAGAGAAATAAAGACACTGCATGTGTGTCAGTATACAATTACAATTCAAGACCGTACCTGCTACCATATTACTGTACGTGCCATGCTACTGCCAGGAACAGCAAACACTGTCTGAAAACATTTGCCTGGCCTGGTTTAAGAGCTTTTGCCTCTTAAACCATTGTCTACTTAACTACACCCAATATATTACAGTCAGATGTGTGCGATATTAGCATCCCTTGAAATCTGAATTTTTACACTTTTAGCTATCGTCTCCTGACATGACCTCCTTTGTCTCCCTGCAGTTTTTCTGTGGTGAAAACCAAGACCTAGATGGCATGGTGGCATTCTTGTCATACCGCGGAGACATACCATACATGGTCTTTTTCAAAGATGGTCTGCAAGAGGAGAAATACGTAAGTACTTGGCTGAGTCTTCAAAAACACTACACAAAAACAAAAACACAAGTGCCATGAAGCAAACTCTGTGTGTGTGTGTGTCTGTATGTGTGATGTGTGTGTGATGCAGCTGAAAATGTTTTCTGCAGTTTGAGCTTTTGTAGCTTAACACTGCGGCAAAACATTGTCAATACAACTTTTCTGTGAAGTGTTCCTCTGGTGTTGTTGAAGGGCTATAATAGCACATATATTTAAAGGTGAATTCCAGTGAGGAACTGAGCTGATTTTGGAGATCAATGGTCAAGACTGTTGAGACCTTTTTGGCCTTTGGTTGAAGGTCATGGTCACGGTCAGCTTTTTTGACAAACATTCACACAAATGTTTTATAAGATAAAATTAAATTACTGATGGCATAGAACACCATTTAAGTCTGGAAAGCCATGGATGTTAGCTGCAACATGGGAGGCTGGCAGAGACATACAACACTGAGGCAGTAATTCTAGTCAACAATATGTTAAAAACTGTTGGTTGTTATGTAATAATATGCACTGCAAAGTGTTGTGTGTACTCTCAGCCAAAGATGACATATTAGAGAAAAAAACACTCTTTTAATTGTTATTAAATTATCATTTAGTGTGTCCTTTTGATCAAAATGACCAACCAACTGATGAGTCCGTTACCTTTAAAATAGCTTAAATTTGCTCAGCAGCTAAGAAGAGTCTGAGAGGTTTAAAAGAATCAGTTAATGATATCTAATATTTTCAGCTTTGTCCACTCGTAGTTTTTTTATTTCTGGCAAAAAAAAATCTACACAGAATTGCCCATTTGCCCACTTTAAATTGGATTGGATTGGAATAATTTAGAAAGCAGTTCCAGGAAACAAGATGAAAAAAGGGGATAAATAATGTCGCAGCACATTCTCACACTGGGTGGGTCGTAAACGTAACGTGTGTAAACTAGTTGTAGCGCTCTTCTGAATGCTGAACATTTGCCATCGTTTCTCTTTTCAGTTGGCGCCTGGAGAGCGCTCCTCTCTTCAACTATAAGTTCGAGCGGTTTTTAGACGCGCATTATCTAAAAATATACAGACAGGAGTGCTGTAACTTAGACTTTTAATCATTAGTAAAAGTATATAGGCAGAGTAGATGTAAAAAAAATTAACAACGTAATATATATAACTGTGTTTAGAATCGGGTACCATTGTTTGTACTGCTCCTGCAACATCACTTTGTTTTTTCCTTACCGAGCTGCAATCGACATCCACCTTTGATCAGTGTAATACCAGCACCGGCCACTATCTCAACGGGGCAGCAAAGCACAGGGCGTGAGCGTGCCCACGATGACGTCATCAGGACGTAAATGCAGCGCCTCGCAACTCCACCGTTCTTTTTCCTCTGCCGTTCTGCTGGGGCGCCAGGCCTGCCCTCTGTCTGTGGAAGAGTTATCACCGAAGCAGCAAAATGATCATCTACAAGTGCGTCATCTCCAGTGAGTAATCGTCTTTTGTGTTCTAATTCGTGTAAAATAACGGCTGCGACGGTTATTTGGCTGCGTTATGTTATTAAATTGCTTAGAGTTGGTCTGGCTAGCTAGCCAACTCGTGTAAGTAGCTAGCATTAGCCGGATGCTATGAAACCGAGTGTTAGCCACCCTGCTGGCTAACCGGCATCAGCATCACGGGTTAGCCATTATGTTTAGCGATGGTTCGGTTACCGGTAACTTGGTTAAAAGTAGGAACGTGGACTCCCGTGTGGTGAGTAATGGGCAGCTCTTAGTATGGTTAAACGACACTTGATGATGACGCTGGACATAAATGTAGCATTAGTCATGCTAAAGTAACGTGGTGTACGTGGCCTTTCGGCATCATATAGCTGCTAGCCGCAGTTCTGATTTACTGGGGGAATTTTCTGTAGTCGGCATTAGTATAGCCTACTTCGTAAATGTATCACTCGGCGCTTTACTTTATTTATGTTATCAGAAATAGTTTCGGATCAAGTTGACAGTCTTTAATGTATTCCTACTGAGGTAGCTGTCCAGTGTCTGTGTATCTTGCTGTTTGTGGCGCAATCACAAAGTAGGCCGGAACTACTTTGTTCTCAACACGTGTAAACTATTTATCAATACTTTCTCCCGCAGACGATGAGATGTTCTCCGACATATACAAAATCAAAGACAACGGACTCTTTTATGAAGTTGAAGGAAAGGTGAGTGAAATATACTGGCGTGTGTGTGTGTATGTTGACCCCACGCCCCGGTTGGTCCAAACTTAATCCAGTGCTACAATGAAGGGGGCACTTCACTGGAGCGCCCAATGCAACCATTTGTTTGTTCCCAGCTGTGACTCAGTAACAGTGACACATATGATTTTTTGTCAATTTCACACATCCAAAACAACATAAAACTGGGTGATCATACAGGCTAAACATTAAGTCCAGGTACTTGCTGGACAAAAATGTTGACACATACCACCATCAGTCATCTGTTAATGACAAAATGACACTAACGTTTTTATAAGTGATACTGTTGACTTGCGAAATGGAAAGAGGGAACAAAAGCAATTTAATGCAGCTGAAATGATGTTTTTAGCATCCAGACATACTTCATCTGTTAAGAGGTCTGCTAGATTATCAGAAGTCAATTTGGTCACTCATTCACAGTCTGTGTATAAAATAAGTTTAAGTGGTAGAGCCCCCCCATCATCATAAAGCTGTTTTTCAGTGTGCTTCTTATAATATCAAACCCCAGCCCCACTTATGTGTATTGTCCTGTGTCAGGGTTGTTAACAAATTAGTCAACAATTAGTTTTTTGGTGCAACTGTACATATGTTAAAAAAACAAACCCAACCAACCTGGGAACAGTGGGAGGATTAATGTTAATTAAATTTCAGTTAAACTGCGACAGCTTTTCACTTGCTTAGGTTTATGAGGTGAAGTTGCATCCCCATTCACAGAGCAGCCCATCAGCTTCCTTAACATGACTCCACTTTGACTGTGGTCCACCATAATTGATGCCCCCCTCTCTGATGTCCATCTCTCCTGCTGTCTTGCTTTGTGTGCCCAGACCGTCACCAGAACAGAAGGCTTTGACGAGTCTTTAATTTCAGCCAACGCATCTGCCGAGGAAGCGGGTGAGGGCACCGAAGACGCCTCTGTCTCTGGTGTAGACATTGTCCTCAATCACAAACTGCAGGAGACAGGCTTCAACAAGAAGGCACTTCTCAGCTACTATAAGGATTACATGAAGGCGTAAGTATCAATGTTCAAGGTTCAATGCACTTTGAGATTTCAAATGGAGCTATTGGATCAGTATTTAGTATGGACAGGACAGTTGCCCCCAGGTCTGGGGTGCCAGGAGAGTAAGGATTGGTGCTTCTTCAAGTATAACTGCTTTTCACATGTATGATCATTATTAACAATATCACCTATTTGCACGTTCAGCATTAAGGCCTACCTGGAAAAGAACAATCCAGAGAGAGTGGAGAAGTTCATGGCCGACGTCCAACCAGCGGTTAAGAACATCTTGTCGAACATTGGTGATTACCAGGTAACTATACAGAGTTTCTCACCTCAATCTACTAGCTTTGGAAAAAAACAACACAAACTGGGTTAACCTCTGTACTTGACACACATTTCAGGTCTTTGACACAGAATGATACTTTGCGGCTCAGTAGTTTAAGATACTTGTTAAAGGCACAAACGTAGTCGTTCTAATTTGCATGTTTAGTGTCATGTCAAACTGATGATGAAAGTTTGAGAGCTGTGTTCAGACCTGTACTGTAAACGAGCCAACGACAGCATGTCACTGATTTAACTACACCCACAGTTTTAGGTTTTCTCTGTAACCTTTTTGTCTCCTTGCAGTTTTTCACTGGTGAGAGCATGAATCCAGAAGGAATGGTGGGACTGCTGAACTATCGCGAGGATGGCATCACACCATTCATGCTGTTCCTTAAAGATGGTCTGGAAGTGGAGAAATGTGTAAGTGTCATGAAGCAAGGTTCTGTGTGATGGTGGTGGCAGCTGTTCCGACATTCTTTTTTTCTGAACAACCTGCCCCTGAGTTTTCAAATCAGTACTCTTGAGGGGGAAAAACTTGATGAAGAATATTAACTTGTGTTCCCTTTTCTTGCAGTAACTACCTGGAACAATGTCTGCTTTTCAATTGGCTGCAGCTTCCCAAATAGTCCCAAGAGCAGACTAAAGGAGCACCATTTTCCATCATGCCTGAATGGATATATTCTTGGACAATTTCTTATTCTCATTATAGCCCACTACAACGCTACTCCCTAGGATGGATGAATCAAACGATTGGTCACTGAATAATTTTTAACTTTTTGCTTTTGCAGTTTGGTTTTTTTTTCCAATTTGTCCCAGGATTGGTCTGGTTTTTGTAATTAAAAATTGAAGGCAGAACAGTACGTGAAGCTTTGACTCATCGAAACATGTATTTTCTTCTCATACTGTTTGAAGATCCAGGCACATTGACCTCCTCTGACCTCTTTGCGTTTTATTGTTGAATACAGTTTCATCTACAATAAAGACTTGTGGTTTAATTTGAAAATAAAAAACTAGTACCACCACTCCCAGTATTGCTTTGTGCTTTTTTCCCCTTTTGTGTACAACTAGAACCTTGCAGTTGATTGGCTCTGCCTGCCAGTTAAACAGTCAAATTGGAGTAAATGTCAGTTATCAAAGATGTGTGGGATATATTTTTTTTTTTTTTGTTGTTGGTCATAGTGACCTTTGACCTAAAATCTATGCAATTCATCCATGGGTCTCAGTATATTGTTCCAAATTTGCAGAAGTTCAATCCAGGTTCTTTTTTTAGACTCTATCAATGTTAAGTCAATGATTTTCTAGAAACAAACTTTTCAAATTCTTTGAGCTTCCTCTTAACTGGAGGAGCAACCAACCATTTTTGGAAATGTGGAACTTGGCACATATGTCCCCATGTATTTGCTAAGTCCATGTGAAACTGTGGGAGTGTCCCTCCTAACTGCTCAAAGCAAAAACAAAATGACTTTCATATTTCCTTAGTGTACATGTACAAAATTGTGTTACATTGCCAGCCCAAAACTTGTACTGTCTGACTTTTGAGTGCACAGGAAGTGGAGAATGTTGAGTTTTGGAAAAAAAAATGCTTGGTAGATGAAGAATAGTAATGTGTGCTCCTCTTTCTTGCAGTAACTACCTGGAACTACATTGGCTGTATCTCCCCAAATGGTCTTAAGAGCAGATTAAAGAAGTGCCATTTTCCTATATATCTATTCTATAATCCCCGAACGGAAATATTCTTGGAAAGTTTTTTCATTTATTTCAACAAGGTTCCAGATCTGCAGACTTCCTCAGACCTCTGTGATGGTGGTAAACTGAGATTCCATATACAATAAAGACCTCTGATTTAATTTGAAAATAAAAACTAGTACCACCAATTCCAGTTTTGGTTTGTGTGTTTGTTGGATGTTGAGTGAGCCATTACCTTTCACTTAATTAGTATTTAATTGAATTAGTGGAGTCTGACAGCGTACACGTTGCCACAGAGCAGTGAGAAAACCCCGCATCTTCAAATCTGTTGCTAAACAGAAAAAAAACAAAAACTTTGGATTTTGCTGGTTTGTCACATTTAAGATTTACAGCACTAAAATGCACCATGCACATAGATGTCTGAGTGGATTTGTATTAATAATGTGACCTGTCACTTCTAAACCGTGACTCTGTAGGTTAATTGTAAACGTTAAAAATCACTCTAAGGTTTGACCTTTGAAAGCTGACAGAAAACAACTGACACATGAAAGCTTTGGGTGCTGTCATGATTTAAACAGAGCGGCAGCAGCAGGAGGTGGTTTCTCTCCATTGATTTATTGTAAATATAGTTTAATACTATCCACAGTTGCTATAGTAACCCTACGAGAAAGATGCAACGTTACTTGAAATGAGTTCCTCTCTGATTCATTACTGCAGTTGAAATTCGCTGGCAGGGCAAGGCAGTATTTATTTCTTGGAATACACAACATGTATATTGTCATCCAGAAGACAAGTTAAGAAGACAAGTTAATGGAAACTAATAGCTGCCTGTGTTGCATGGAGAGGCGCCATGAATGTGCAAATTTGACCTAAAATTATAATCATGACATGAGTCTACAGTCATACCTGCCTATATCTGCCTATTTCAGACACACAGAAAACTCATTCACCTTTCAGCTTGTAAATCTCTGACTACCTTAATATATCAGTGTTGGAGCAAAGGTGTGCTTTTATCTCAGGTGTCTTTTCATGCTCATAGCGTAATAGGAGAAAATCATACATTTTGCATTCTACAGAATATTATTAAAGAATATTAGAGCATTTAAGGTTTATTTTGTGTTTTTCCACCATTCACCTTTTACAGACAATAACTGATTATATTCCTATTGCAAAACATAAAATACGCCTATTTATCTCTGAGAGCAAAGATAGGCCACGCAATTAGTCTTTACAATAGTAGGATAATGAAATGAAAAATATCATATACTATGTGCATGTGATAAACAACTTAACTTTTTGACATCTACATTCAGTAAGTCAATGAAAAAGCAAAGAAAATTTGTGAAAATAATCAGCTGAGTGTTCCTGTAGTAATTCTGCTCCTTCACATGTGATGAGACTAACATCATGTGCGAGCTCGAGGGAACTCACTGGAACTATGTGGTCTGCTTCTCCTCCTCTTCCTCAGCGGAGTGGTAGTGTCGATACTCTGGCTTCAACTCCCAAGTGCTTTTGTGAGCTCCCTTGTTATTGTATGTCCCGATTTCCTTCATGATTTCTTTCAGGTAGGTCTGGAGAAACCAGTTTAAATGAAATCAAACGAACAGATTGTAAATTTGATTGATTGATTGTAGTTCAACAGGTGTGTTACATGACTTCATGTTCAATTAGAGTCTAACAGAACAGACAGAACAGTTACACCTACGAAGAAACAGGTAGAGGACCTTCTTGGGTACACCCTGTCTTTATTGTTGCCCAGCAGAGATCTTGACATTTTTTACAATTTGCTGTCTGGCAAAGACGTGGTTGAGAATGAAAAGATTGTCACCACTTTCATATTTGTTAAATATCAGGCTAAAAATAATCTGGAAAAACAACAAAAATAGTCTGACACACAATATTGTTACATAGACAGGCCATCTGTTTTCCCCTGCTACCAGTCTTGCTAAGCTAACAGTCTGCTGGTTGCAGGCTGAAGTTTAATGGACAGATAGGAGGGAGCTTTTAATCACCTTATTTCTCCAGAAAAAAACAATTAGAGTGTATTTAAAAATGTCAAACTATGGGTTTGAAGCAATAGTTTGTAAATATGATCAATCTCACTAAAATATTCATTTCCACTCTGTTCTCTTGCTATTCTTACATAAATTAAAAGCCTGGATATTTCTGCCAACACCACTCTGTTCAAAGGTAGGTAAGGAGATTTGCCACTTAGCACCACTAAAACATTTAACCCTTTTCTTCATATCCAACAATCAAAGTATAAAAATGGTACAAGATGATTTTCCAGGGGCAGATTGAAGACTCTTGAAGGCTATTTGATGCTCCCTATCTGCTTTCTGAACGGACGTATGAGACTAAATATATTATGCTACGTTGTGATTAAATGGTGCTTCCCCTGTAACCCGCTTAAATCTTACATTTGTGCTGTCTAGTTTGACCACCAGGTATAATTCAACACCGCTCTAATAGCTGATACTGAATAAGTGCTATGGGAAACCATTCGGTAGTGCAGTGTGTGAGGTACCATACTCTCATACCACCACTGGGTGTCTCTGTTGAGCTGATAAAGATGTGCCCACTGGACCTGATGAATAACAGTGATTTGTTTCAAGACTTTTCATAATGGGCATTTCGGTTACTTTAGTTCAGTTAATTTGAGTGTTAGCCAAGTGCTTTAGGAGAGAAATGATGGTGTGGAGTGTATTGCGGCGTTTGACTCCTACTCAGCCGATGGTTATGCAATCAGATGCAATCAGAGGGAGAGAAGGACCTCAAGGTCTCATCAGCACCTACACATTGCTGTTCTCTGCGAGCTGGAACGAATCCACTGCACTGTATCGATTCATCCTGTGTTTGTGTGTCTGTGTGTGTGTGTGAGTGTGTCTGTGTGCATGTGTGCGCGCAAGCATGTTGGCCTAAATTTCAGCCACAAAAGATAGTGTGAACAGGCATGAACGTCATGCCGTGGGCGATTTGTTCAAATTTAACAAAGCTAGGTGGATAGTGGGCAGGTGTATTGTTTTTTTGGTCTTTCCAGCTATATTGTTCGTTTTTGTTTAATGTGTTTGTGCGTGCGTGTGTGTGTATGCATGTGCGTGTGCGCGTGCATGCTGCTTACCACAGGTTGTTTGGTAATGTCAACCAAGTCCTTAATGTTGTAATACTGGTGCTTCTCAAAAGCGGAGAAGAGCATGTCCAACACGACCTGCCGCTCAGCCCTCACCATCTTGCCCTCCAACTTCTTTTTCTTATCGTACGCCACCTGAGAATAATACTGAATTACTACAACTACTATGAATACAACTACAATGAATACTATTGCTACTACACTTGTAATGTTTAATCTGACTATTACGGCTTGATTTTAATGCCAAAGTTTTTAATGTCAAAAAAGTCTAAGTAAACACAGTACGTCTGTCAAAATGTCTAAATGTGAAGCCTAAGCAGCAATAACCATGATGACACTACGACACCCTTAATGTTATGTCCTCAGACTCTCGAGTGTTTTTCTGAGAGTAAACATTAGTTTATTTTCAGTAAATCTGATTTTTTTTCATTAAAAATCAGAGACCAGTAAAAAATATCCAGCTCAATGTCCCACATCTGCAAATGTCTCATGTCGTTCGACCAAGACTCCAAAATCTATCATAGATAATTAAGAAAACCAGCAAATATTCCTAAATGGCAAGCTTTAAGCTTCAGGCCTTTGGTTAAGAAAAATGACCTAAATAATATAAAATATAAAAACAAATGGCAACTTTTCAACAACTGAAAATCATTTTGTTACAATAAAAAATGGGTCATATCCTGTTTTTCAACAGGTTACCAACACACACATATACAGCCTTGCAGTTATTAGCTCTCACATTGAAATCGTGGTTGGCCACAGGCTTAAAGACAGTGGTGATGGCTCGCTCCAGCTGCTGCGACAAACGTGGAGACTTGGTGGACTCTTTAATCTGCAGTCTGACAGGCACACACACACACACACAGATACACACACACACACACACACACACACACACACACACATAAAAGTTTGCTTTGTGTTTTCTCTGTGATCTAACTTGATCCCTGCTGACAGATGTGCCTGTTGGCACAGAAAGAACTGTCAGCACCTTGAGGTTAAACAAACCAAATAAGTAATGGCAGCTGCTCCGTCAAAGATATTTTTTCCACATTTATTTTTTGCCGCCTTTCTTTCATCTTGACTCATTTTGTTCCGACTGACGACCACATGAAACATGATAAGCCTTAAAAAATGTTAAATGCAATGTACTGCAGCTGCCTGATGTCAATGCTATAATTACCATACCATGAAATATTATCATAACAAATTGACAAACAGATCTGCTAATGTAGCCATTAATAAAACTTTCTGATGAATTAGACACTGTTTCGATCTCCACACACTACACACACTGGGTCTTTTCTCGCATTTCATGGTTGGGTCACATTTGATCCTCCATATGTTAATACCCACAAACTCAAAAGTGACTGCAGATGAATAAAAAGATATCAGTTATGACAATGAATGAAGACAAACACACTTAACTCTCTTAAAATAATATAAATATGATTTGAATTATGTATAAAATACCAAGATGTTTTAAAATGTGTTTTTCCTCTTTAATATGCACATTTATAAGGCAATGCGCCACATTGATCGACACCCAACACGTGATCCACAGCAGTAACACACGCACAAAACCATGACAACGTAACGTCCTGCATATTCTGTAGCCTGCCATGATGGAGGGACATTTGTCAGCTGCCATCCAAATGGATGATTATAAAGCTGGAGTGACAAATGGAGCCTTTCCTTGTCAAGTTAGAACTGAAATACAATTGGACAAATCTGTGTTCATTATGTACTCGCAGCACCACCCTGTAACACTCAAGGAGAATCTCAGCCAAGATGATCAACAGAGAAGTAGACACTCTGTCTTTTGACAGCAGATGACAGAGACGGTCACAGAAAAGTGTTTATGTCATGTCAGAGTGCGTATGTGTAATCCGTGTCACTGGTTTGGTGGCTGACACAGAAACAGCCTCACACACAAGAGCAAACTGTGTCGTGTGTTTGCTTTGGGTTGTATTGTAGCAGTGCATCTGCCACAGTGAGGTGGTTGCTATAGCAATATCATCCACTAACTCGCTGGAATAGTGGATTCCAATGAAGAGCAGACAGAAACCATTTGAAAAAGGCAGAGTGGACTCGAGTGTTTAGTGTACACAAATAAATAGTAGCAGCAATGCCCCTGTCAACACGTTGCAACTTCTCTGCTCCTGTTGGAATTAATTCACAGCACTTGAACCGCTTTTTGTGCTGTCCAGGGGTGAAAAAAAGCAAATTCAACAGCACTGTTTTAGAAATGAAATGCCCTGACCATTTTATGAATTTGTGTATTTTGTTCTGCTAATATTGAAAATTATTCATCAATCTTCTTTTGAGGGTTGCAAGTTCAAGGGAAAATTACAGCGAAGGTATTATGCCACATTATTATTTATGTGTATCAACCAATTTAGTTTGAGTTTTGGTATTTTTGTTTTACCTTCTGTGTATGTGAATTTACAGTTTACACTATATTCTGCTATATTCCATTATTCTCACCCAATGCATCCATGAGACATATGTAACATTTTAAATTGTCACAGCTTCCTAGCTCAACATTTTCAAAGTTTACTTACTTCTTCAGCTTCATGTAGTTGTCATTGACGACTGGTCTGCACTCAGCTCTGTGCACCACCATCCCCTCCAGACTGATTTCATCTACAACAAAGACAGTGACTCAACTGCTCAATCATGATTCAGACATTCGCACGCAGACACACTGGGTTTGTTGGAAAAAAACAGAACAAAAAAGTAAAAACTCCTTATTTGGTAAACCTTTCAACAGTTTGTTGCTCTATGAAAGATATCCTCTTCTAATCAAGATGAGAAGAGGATAGAAAAAAGTTACTTGACTACTGAAGTTCAAAATGACTTGTCTCATCAAAGTTATCATTGGAGAAGACCAAGAACCCAGCACTCACTCTAAAGGAGACTGGCAGAGATGGGACAAAGTGCCAGATGGATGTCCCTCTCTGCAGCACTTCATGGCAGTTTACCAAACTGCCGTGAAGGGCCACTGGGGAGGAACCAGAGTGTCACTCGGCATGAAGTTACACTCACAGCAGAGAGCACAAAATGATGTCCTCTTAATCATAAAATAAAATACTATATATTACCCTGTTGAGCTGAAACAAATTAATTTGAGCCATTTATTAAACAAGGCACTGTTTTATGTAATTTGGAAGACAAAGTGAAGAAATCACTATGGCCTCACCATGGATAAAATCAATTCTCTGACATTTTATACATCAAAATATTACTGGGAAAATAACAGATTCATCTATTATGCAAATAACTATTTGTCACAGCCCTAATTCATTATGGAAATTGTGCTATTTTTGTTGAGAGTGGCTAAACATGAAAAACACATTTTTATAATCCTATAAATCTATAAGTGAGGACTACACCTGATCTCCTTCTCATCAGTGCACTGACACTGGCTATTTACACTGGCTGTTTACTGGTTTGAGATAAAAATGGCAAACCAGGACTTGAGTCACATGACACAGGATTTGACCTTTAATCAATACATCACTCAGTCACTCAGAGCGGCTTCATGAAAACACCTCCAAGCTGCCACAGCCTGAAACTGAGCTGAACCCAACTGAAAGTGTGTATTCAGTCATTAGGACTGCAGTTAACCGATGTTTCGCCATCCAATCTGACACAGCAGGAGAGGATGCAGGTGTGCACAGTTGGCAGAAGTGGCCTAAAAATACCTAAGGATTTAACTGACAGTGCTGCTTCTGCATGGAGCTGTACAAAGCCAACGAATCTGTATCATTTGTCATTGAATTTGATTTGCAAAAACGTTGGTGCTTTGGTGAAAAGTAACGTAAAAGTAAAGTTTCCAACCTCTTTTGTAAGTCCTATAATAACAGTATAACAGGTGATAGTTCACGTAATAAAAACAGTCAGTGTTTACATCCGCTTGGTTCTGTATACTACCATTATGAGCGTACAACCAGGATGTTTTTACCCATCTCATACTTCTATCTTGCCACTCCAACCATTTATCCACTTGTTAGCACTTGACAGTAGGAGCTGTTAGTGGCTCCGCCAAAGAGACACCTCCTCTCTAAACTTCTCACAATTGTAATTTCAATAACTGCTCCAAAGAGGTAAAATTACCCAAATTCCAAATTAAAGGTGATACAGATTTTGATACAACCTTTATTTTTTCCTATTTCCTCCTCGGGGATCATCTCATGACCCTTCAGATTTATCTTGTGACGCTTTTACAATGCTAAACCCCAAAATGGAGACTTGCTGGAGTAAACAAGATTGCTATCTCATCCTCAACCAGCAGCAATAGTAAATGCTCATTGCACACTGATGCATCAGAATTAACAGTTTAATGCCACGCATAATTGTATTTCTCTGCAGAATGACTACTACATTTATCAGATAATACTTCTGTCTTCTAGCTTAATATTTTCACACAGCCTTTCATAAACCATTCACAACTCGGCCACTCCTCTCAATATGACATTTTCAGCTATTTCTCATTTTTAATTTGTCACATTTATTTTACAAGCTGTTCTTTCATAAGGTGCTCCAGCCAATTATTCGACTGTCCAACCCACAACCTTTTCTGAAGCCATTCCGTGTCTCCTCTGCTTCCGTCCAGTCAGTACCAGAAGCTGCCTTTACGGTTTACTTTTTATCCTTGCAAATTTTCAATCGACTGTCCAGGAAAGGATGAAGTCCAGTTGGTGAGCGTTGGTGTTATATTGGCAATAGCTCAGTCTATTGTGCATTGTCGTATGATTTGGCATTGTTTGTATCTGGACAAAGAAAAAGGTCTGCAAAGCTGCTACATTTTACACCCATCGGTTAACAAAACCAGCAGACAGAGACACTCAAAGGGCAAACAGAGAGAAGGAGTCTACAGAGAGCTGCACAGGTCAACAAATAGACTGCGAGGCATTGATAATGAGCAGACTGACAGGCCAAGATGACACGTGGAGGTGGAAGAGAAGCTGTCGAACTTATTTTAAACGTTTTCTTACAATTTCCACACACAGTTAAGGATCCACAGGTGTGAAATCAGAGTTAGTAAATCCTCAAGGGATACATGCCAATTCCCTCCCTCGTCTTGACGCTTCCCTCACAGTGTCTTTTCCCTTTTGTCGTCGTCGTCTCTCCCACTTCAAGTGAGGGGGAGATGTGCAAAGAAAAGATACAGGAGACGTCTCTCCCGCTCACGCGTCATCTGAAGCAACGTCAGCTTCTGATGACGCGGACACAGCGGGATCACCTGTCAGTCGGCATCAGCTGCTCCATGTTGTCTTTTGTTCCATAGTCTGTTTCCGCATATAATGTGATGCAACATCCAGATAATGACAAGGGTGCATATTCCCACTGCTGCTGCTTTTATTGTTTTATTGATTTCCTCCCACATGACAACAGTGAAAGTAGAAAACATTTGTCTCTGCATGTTGTCTCTTCAAAGGAAAGGCAAAGCGCATTGAACCACTGTATACAGATTAAACCACAACTACATTTCAGGCTACTTCAGTGCTCAGTCACTGGATGCACGAGTGACTTTTACTGCCAGCAGAGCAGTTTGGTGTTCATTCATTTCTGCTTGTACAGTTGCTATTTAATGACTTCTGACTAAAAAGAGAGAAATAACTAAGAACCCTTAACGTCTTGTAAGAAAACTGAAATAAGTAATTTATTGCATATCAGTATCATATACAGTAAACGACACTTTCAGACAATATATATATATATATATATTTTTTTTTTAGGTTAACTGTTAACACACTGTCTATACACATAACAAAAGAAAAGCTGGGGCTACTACAATGTCAGAGTTGGTTTTGTTCTTTCTGCCTTGGCTGCTTTTGATGTCTATAACAGCATCAGATCTGATTGATTAATGGAGGAAATGAGGACCAAGCAGCGGGTGCAGTAAAATAAAGCAAATGGTGTGTGTGTGTGTGTGTGTGTGCATGTATGTGTGTATGTTGTCTGTTGCGCCGTCTTTGTTCAGACTGTGTACTAACACTTCTTAAGTCCTTTAACAATATGCTGTCTATAAGTGCATTAAATTAATTTAAACAGCAAGAAACATGCACAAATTCCTATGATGGCCTTTTTTTAACCATAACTTGCATCTTTGAACCTTACATATTTTATTGTGTAAGGAATTATGTGATTTTTTTTTATTTTGGGTGGTTTGATGCTCATGTTGGTGACCAAAACTATGATGAAAATGTTCAATTAACTTTTTTCCATGACTAAGATGAGATGATAAGATAAAAAAAAAGATGAAAACAATGACGAAATGTTTGTTTTGCATTCATTGACAAAAAACACAGAACTAGTAGTAGGCTACTGGACATTCAGAAAAATTCATGTACAACTCTTGGTAAGACATCAGCCTTATGTCTGGAGGCTGTGTGTCAGTAGGAAGAATGATCCGATGGGTATTTCAGAGAAGTTGTCGGCCTTGGCGGAGGAGTGGACTGTTATGTTGTCTTTCTTTTTGTTGTGAATTGTATTGGATCTGAAGTATTTTGGAGTCACGTGGAAAGAACACAGACGCTCGGATACCATTCTTTAATACATGTATTAGTCCAACTGAATTAATTTAATGAAACCAACACGAAGTTGATTTTCTTTTAATCGACTAAAATGTGTTGCATTGTCGTTGTTGACTAAAACTAGACTTAAAACTGTGTAGAAAAAAATGACTAAAATTTGACTAAAACTAAAAATCATCAAGACTAAATCTAAATGTTGCTAAAATTACCGGAGGAGTGGCTACTTGATTCATGGTGCGAGCTAGTCATGAGTCATCTTTCACAAACGGAAATTTTAAGCAGCATGGCACAATCTGTCCCATTTAAAAAGCCTGTGTAAAAATGGCTTCACTGACCCATCTTTCATCTAAAAAGACAAGACAAATCCCTTAAGAAGACCAAAGCCAAAATCTTAAGGCTTTGCATTTAAACTTTGTGTGGTATTGATATGCACACACAAAGAAACACACAGTAACTACAGTGCCAGTGTTGATTGTGCTAAATGAAAATATTAACAGTGTGTGCAACAGTGTGTCTCATTTATGTGTTCTCAACAGTTTTTGGAGATATATGGGACAAAGGAGTCAATTTGAAGGATTCAGTGTCTTGTTTTAGGGGACTGGCTGGCAACAATCACCAGCTTGATATATTTAGTGTTAACCAAAAATGAACAAATACAGGTACAACTGCCATGGTCACTATAGTAACCATCACATGCCACCTGACATGAGGTGCCATGCAACACTCCATCTAAAGCCCATCTTTAATCTTGAGGCAACAAATGCTTTGCAGTACGTGTGACACAGATCTCACTAATGTTCATCTTTGCCTTTCCCACAAATGGATGCAATTATGTGCAATTATTGGCTGGCGAGTGCCAGAGCACTTGCCAGCAACACGTCTAAAAACACACCCCCACACGAGAAACATGTGTGCACATATGCACATGACTACTGACACGGCCTTGTTGTAAGACAAGGTCAGTAACAAATTAATTTTGATTTTTATGTCAACTTCAATAAATATATAGTCATTTAGATACAGTTCCAAGGGAATTGTAAGCTTTAGAGATGCTTCTCCGGACCCAGCAGGTGAAGACAGCAGAGCAGGATTATGATCCTCGCATGAACTGTTGACACTGGCTCATTTCCAGCCATTCATAGTGCTTGCCAGCAACATGACACTCCTACACACGAGAAACATGTGTGCACATATGCACATGACTACTAACACCAACAGCCTTGTTGTGCAGTATCCACTGTCAAACAGGGTCAAGCCCCGAAGAAATGAAGACTGTGTCCCTCTCGCTACTCAAGTCTTTCCATTTCTTTTCTTAGGAATCCAGATGAAGACTGTGTGCAGGAATAAGATCTCATCCTAAACATGGAAAGACAAACATACTGTGGATAGAGAAAGAGAGAAAGGTAAAGAGAGAGAGGACCAGCATGCTTTGTGGAATGACCACAGCATGTTGAGCTCAAGGCTTTTGTGTGTGGGAGGATATTGAGATAAATTGTAGACTCCTGCACACTGGCTTCACTATAAAACTCTAGATCAAGTACTAGGTCAATGTTGTGGTCATCATCTTCAGCAGACACTCAGTATCCTAATTCTCCTACACATCATCTTTCATTCAGAGCTGCATGTGACTGAGATTTAACATCACCTTACCAATACCACAGTTTCACAGCCACATGGTGGATTTCACATTTATGAATATCCATAAGATGTAGAATATCCGCGCTGCACGGATAAAACACTTATACAAACAAAACAAAACTACGACTGATCAAGACATGTCACCCAGTCTCCTCAAGGTGAAAACATTAGTTTGACTTCATGACAGTTACACATTTTGGCAAATGCAATTATTAACTTTCTTACTGAGCATTAAGATGTCTGATACCACTCTTATCTTTGTCCTTTAACTATAACAGTGCAGCATAGTGCTGATTAGCTTAGCTTTGCACAAAGACTGGAAAAAGATAGCCTGGTGCTGTCAGCAGCTCTAAAGCTCACTGATCAACAGCGAAGCATAGAAACAATAACTTGGGGTTTTCCGGTAGTTATGCACCAAACTTTTTCCTGGCTGGGTGCAGAAACTTTCTGGTACCCTGTTGTGACTGTGAGGTTGCTAAGCAACCAGCTGAGACTTTCAGCAATAACATGAATAAGCATGATTCCTAAAATAACAAAGTAGTGTTACATGCATCATGGCTTTCCAATTTACTGAAAGGTTACACAACTTTTTAGATTTGACTGGTGTGGTTATTTTGGCATGATAGCTTTCACAATTGTATTTATAAAGGGAAACATGCTTTATATCCTGTGCTAACACACATGACTTATGACTTGTGATGATAAAAGCTCTGATGAGAGAATGCCATCAGAAGGAGAAAAGAAATGGATTACCACATCTATAGCTTTATCCCTGTCATGCCACAGGGATGGTACAGCTGTCATGACACAACACCAAGAGCTGTGCTTCAGATGCTAGTTTAATAACCTGATAACACTGAGCGACAGATGCTAGGTATAGTGTTTCTTACTGAAAGATGTCCAAAGTTTGTGGTATAACACTCTTTACACGTAAATAAAACTGTGACAGAGAGGTTCAACCCTGCGTACATTGGTCTTAGATTATTATCATTCTTTTCCAACATCACATCTTATACACAAACACACACTGTCTGCCAATCATGCTAAAGTCTAAATTACAGAGGTCTGAGTTTAATATAAATAATTTGAAATAATGTGAAAGCCTATGAGGACTCATGCTACTACCTACGCAATCTGGATTTACTGGGTGATAATCCACAATAAGAATAAGGCTGCAGAAATGGCTAAACTGTTTAGCCATTTCTGCACTAAATCAAGTCTTAAATGTGACACAGGACCTGATACAGTCAGTATTTCTACCAGTGAAAGTGGATTAACAAGAAGGTTTATCCATCCATAGGGCACCATTAAGTACACTGTTGTACATAAATGAATCTATAAAACCACCCTGAGGTATCCTCATCTCAGATTTGATGTCAGGGCTCTGCTGCAGTCAGATGTAAGCATTTAAAAAACAGTCTGGCTTTCAGCAGCCAAATGAACGGATCTACTGAATTTAGCAGCTTTGTCTTCTTTTTCTTTTTTTTAGAGACATCTCTATCTTTTGTGTTTTTGTTTTTCTCTCCCTATCTTTGTTTTGCACTTCAGCTGGAAATTTCAATAGAAAATATATTATTCTAAAAATAATCTGCTATATAAATATCAACTGTTTTCTTCTGAATGATGACATTACCAAAACAGACAGACAACTTTCTCTGTCATATATGGATATGACTTATTCAGTTATGTTTGTACACCAAAGTCAGTAGCAAATTAACTTCCATCCACAGCAGCCACAGAGCCAAACCATGACCACATTGGTCAAGGAAAAACATTGGTTTAAGATAGGGAGTCATTATTAATAAAACAAACACTTCCAAGAAATCCTCAGACTGTTTAACAATCTGCAATCAAGACATCAGATCCGAAGAGCAAAAGATTCTCCAGTGAGCCTAAATCATAGCCTGGCTGATAACTATGAATTTGTGATTGCTGCATACTTCTTGTGTTAATTAATAATGATTATTCCCTGTACTTAACACAAAAGTAGCACACGTGAAGGACCTTTTCAAAGTTTGCGATTTTTATACAGATTTTAATATGGATTAATCTAGAAAATATAAATAAAAATAATAAACAGTCAATCAGTACCGACATTATAATGGAAAAAAAATAAGGAAACAATAAATAATTAGGTAAGTAAAAAGATATGATTTGTATTTACTATAAGATATACAGGAGTACATTTAAAATTGCATTTAGCTAATTCTTTAAGGTTTGAGAAGTGAAATATGGTTGAGTGAAGGAGGTGGAGGGAGAGCGAGACAGATGCGAGGGTGAGGAGGCCAATCGTCCACCCCCCCCACGCTCATCTCTTACTCTCCATCTGCTCCGAGGCCCTTTCCTCAAAGCTCTGACCTGCCTAATGTTAAACACAACAAACAGCTCGCCACCCACAAGGCCCCAATCCACCATCACGGTCTCTGGATAAATTATCCCCTACTCGTCTATGCTTCACCATATATCAGCCACAAATGCAGCATGCCTACACATACTAGAGTTGGAACGATAAAAACAAATACATCGAAGACCTTTATCAGCAAACAACATGAACACCACTTTTTTTGTACTGTGAAACCACTACTGCCCAACAGTCCTTTTTAGCTTTCCAACGTTTAGCAGCCTTAAAGTCCAGTCGGTGTTAACAAAAATGATTTCTTTCTCACAAACACAAGATCTGACCCATTGCATAAGCTACTTCTGTTACTGTGCCTCAGGCTTTCCATGTGACCCTGGTTCTCCCTCGCTCCGAGATTCGTTCTGCAATAAGATTTTTTGGATGATTTCATTGCTTTCTCGAAAAGAAAAAACTCCCTCTTGGCTCTGATCTTGACTCAGATATGATTGAAGCCTTATGACCTCCTTGTTAGGATGCCAAAAGTAATTTTTAAGGTTTGAGGTGGTTTCAGCTCTCAGAAATAATTTGTAAATGGTTTAAAAAGACACGATTCCAGGCAAATAAGCAATGCACAGTCACAGAAACCATGCATTATGTTACTTCCCTCACATGAATGGCATCATTTATTTGAAAAAAATAAAATAAAATTGTGCAGTGACAATGTACACACCTCACATAAAGTTCAGAACAAGGTTTTGTAGAGCCTGTTGTAGATGAGATGATGAGATGTGGATGAAAAATGCGGTGAGTTGGAATCTTATAAAACAAAAAAGAAAACCTTGTTTAGGTTGAAACCAAATATCACTGTTTGACATTTGTCCAGTACAGCTACAACATCCCAGATGTAACACTTTCTGAAGGACTGCATCATACTTTGACATATTCTTGGCTGGTCCTTTCAATTTTTAAGTTTGGCAGAGGTTAATAAAGACATAAGAATATTTGGAAAAATAAGGATAAGTTAATTGCTGTTTTTGTTACATTATATCTGGACAAAATCCCAAGCAGCATTAATATCTCTTTAAACTATTTCTGGCTGTTAGGAGGAAAGTCTCAAACAGAGATGGCTGCAGGCAAGCTAACCAACACAGGATGAATAGACTGCAACAGATTAAACTATGTGGAGAAATTAACTTTTATTTTAAGACTACCATGTGGGAAAAAACGTGTAAACATGTAAAAAAAAAAAAAAAAAAAAAAAAGTTATTTTTTTCAGACTGATATCACATTAAAGCGCCTGCAAGTTGGGAAAATATGCAATGTGCAACAGCTAATTAGCAAACCCCCTTCTCTCTTTGCAGATTAACATCTGTGCTGAACGTGGTTAAGCACTGCTTAGTCGTTAGATGTCATTCCATTCTGATACAGCATGCATCCAACTTATACAACTTTATTTACATTTTCTTGAACAAAATACTTCAGAACCATGCTGGTTTTCACAAGATGTCGTCTTCCTACCTCCTACCCCCATCTCTGACTGGCTGCAATTTTAAAGATTTGTTTAACTGGCTGATATTTCTGGTTTTGACTAGCAATGGTAAAAACATTTATCTAGCTAGTAGACTAACTGCGCAAATCCCTAAATGATACAGATGTTATAAAAAGGTCTAATTGCCAGCAGACAGATGTGTAGATATGCAAACCAGTCTTGCCTCCATTTCATGTGGATAACCATCAGAAAGGAAATCAACCTTGTGATAACTACTGATATCAATGAAACAGTAAGGTATATACCCATGGTTTCGGGACATTAGCATATCTTGGACTAAATATGTGGTCCCCCCAGAAACGTGATCTAGTACATCGATTATATTTCATACCTGTGCCTGCAGCTTACACTGTAAGGTAGAAAATGCAACAAAAAGGTTAAAAATCCTCCTCCTTTACACATACACAGGCACGCATGCAGAAAGACAGACAGTTGTGGCAGTGCCTTGTCTACAAATGATGAAAACAAGAAGGCGATAGCAGGGGAGGAGGGGTGAAGTCACTGATTGGATCTCCAAATATAATTTTCCATTAGAGCTCATCTCTACTAAGCCCAGAGGCTGCTTCATTAAGGAAATTTAATGATTCCATTCATTAACTTTGAAGTGATTTTCCAATGTCTGTAACTGTATTCAGCCCACTCGTTTTGATTTCAGCATGGACAAGCACAATCCATATGCAACAAACAGGCTTCAAAGTACTGAGACAACCCAGAGAAAACTGGTGGATAATTTATTTACAAGTGGTCTGGACATCTGCAGGTCAATTTCTCACCCTATAACCTCTTTAACCGTTTGCAAGTTTTTCAAAATAGTGAATCATAGATATATTTTAATGGCACAGAGCATTTTTAAGAAATGATTTGTCTGTGTGGAAAACTGTAACATCAGCTAGCATGCTAACAATAACACTGTTAACATGCTGAGTTACAGTGAGTATAATGTTTATCATGCTATGTTGATTAGAACTTTACACAAAGTCCATCTGAAACTGATAAGAGTCTCATTAGTTTGTCAGGTATATGGCTATAAATACAACTACTGAACATGATAAAATTCATTCTGATGACGGCGCCTGAGGAAAAGTCAGACTGAATTGTGATCATTTTGGTGTGTTTGTGGAGTGTCAATGTCTGCACAAAGTCTCATGGTAATCCATCCAATAGTCTACTCTAAAACCACAAATTTAAAAGGTGTTAGCAGTCTTTAATCATTTCTACTCTTTAAAATGTTTTTTGTTTGTTTTTTTTGGTGTTATTGTATTGACTGAAATTCAACATTTTTAAAGCGTCCATGTAACAATATGGAGACCATGTGACACTGATGCTCGACTGAAATCCTGCAATATGTCTGATAATTTAAAAATAAAATGCTGATATCTAACCAGATTGATCTGTAACTTTACCTTCAGTACAAACACAGATTCCATACAGTAGACAGACTTCCATAATGAATATAGAAAGATTGACAGCTCTGAGCTCATACAAGACCCTATTTAAAGTGGTTGCCATGCCAGCTTCACAGCAGTCAGTGACTCCATGTTACACCACAAGCTCTTAGAGCAGCTCTATGAATAATTCACCACCTAAGAGAAAAGGAGAGTCCTTGCTAGGAGCATTTTGTAAAATTGTATTTCAAGATGTCCTAAACAGTTTGATAGAAAGACACAACAGCTGTGACAAACAGATTCTTACTGACTTCGAAGACAACGATCACCCTCAATGAGCCAGTTTTAATGAACAGGAGGCAGAAAGCAGGTCAAACCTCCCACAATCCTCTCTGCTGCATCTTGGCCTCGTTTGCAATTCCAATTGAGTGTTGTTGATGATGATGATACCACTAATCAGTTATGATTAGAAAATCGCCGCGGAGACAGAGAGAGCTGTCACTCTGGGATCTTCTCCCAGATAAACACACACACGCAGAATGAAAAACATTTCAGTAACCCACATCAATTACTGCTGCAGTCAGTGCATTTGAAGATTGATTTGAAGCGAAACACTTAATTCAGTCCTTCCCTATGAAATGCACTTCCATTAACAGAACTAGCTCAGAGATGCAACTAGTTGATAAGTTGCTGGAGAATGTAACACGCCTGTTGCTCACTGTATCTTTTTTTTTAATGATTTTACACACAGAAAAGCATAGCATATAAATATGTTTTGGGATCTGGAACAAAACAAGACTGCTATAAGCAAAATGTTAACAAAATGAAAGATTGGAGCAAAACACCTTGTCTCAAAAGATATCCAACAAATTTCTTTTGCAGTGCAGAGACTAAGAGCATCATTGGAAGTCGTGTTAGGAATAACTTCACCTCATTGGTCACAATTAATAATATAATTTCTTGAAAGCTTTAACTTCCAAAAAACAACTCATTTACTTCAGATGTCTTTGGAGCACTCTGAACTGTATTTCTTATCAGTCTGATAAATGAGGGGAACATTAAAACAAATCTTCACTCTTTATTTGTATTGCTAAATAAACAGGTGCATGCAACGGCACCTTCATGTCTTTGCATGTAGCAGACTGCTAAGAAGAGGCCTCAAGTGTAACACATCAGACTTTGAAAAAGGCAGCGTCGTGGGTGCCAAGAGAGTAGATCAACATCAAATACTGGTGGCTTCAGGCACAAAATATGAGGAAACAGTCCCCAAGCTACAAGTGAACAAACTGAACAAGTGTTTGTTTTCTATTTAAATGTCTTTTCGTGATGCGCAAAAAGTTAAGCAACTGCTAATACAGCGACTTACATCATGTCCTGCACAATCCTGGCACTGCAGATTAATTAATTTGTCGGCTGACAGACATTGCAGTTATTGAGATAATCGATAAATCACTGAGGTAATCAAAACTGGCAAACTCACCGGTTGCTCAAGTGTGACTATTTACTGACTGGCTTTGCCGGTCATGGTAATAATTTGAATATCTTTGGATTTTGAGCTAATGGTAGAAGAAGACAAGGAATATGAAGACACATTCCAACAATTAATGGTCTTCGATAGCCTTAATCTATAGAACAACTGAAACAATAATCTGTTAATAATTAATTGATAATGAAAAAAATCGGCCCAAAATCAAATACAATCATTCCAGTAACCTGCTCCTATTTTTTGCAATGTCATTACCACTCCATTCCCCTGCAATAGTACAACAATATTTTGCCACAGAGTAGTCTGAGGTATAAACATCATTGCATCGCAAGCCCACTGTGTTTGCTGCCCTGCACTGACAAATCCTGCCACAATCCAGGTATTTTGTCAGTGCCAGACTCCTGTGCTGATAAATTATGCAAAACTGACTAATGTTGCCTCCCTGGTGTAAAAAAAAATATCTAAAGTAGGTTACAAACCATCTGGACTGAAATATTTCTACAGCAGAATTGTTGTTGGGGTCAAGATCGAGCATAAACATAAATTCGTGTGCAGACTGTCTGCCTGAGTGTTTCCACATTTGTGTTTGTATGAGCTATAATGGTAAGTTGATGTGCACTACAGAGATTTTAATATAGGAACATTTCTTTTTGCCATTTTCTTCATCATCCCCCATTGTTTTGTAGTTTCCCATATGATGATATTTTTTTAAAAAGACATGCTATCTGGCAAAATAAAGGGAGTTACCTTCAACAAATGAAATACATATGATTTGCATGATCTAAAGAAGGAAAGGAATTGAAGAAAGGTATTCTGAAAAAAAACTGATAATAGGTTTTAAAAAACTCATTAGCCCGCTATGTGGTTGATAAATTATCCAGACCTTGTATTACTACATATTGATTTCTAGGTGTACAGTCTCTCAAGACCAAACAAAATTCCAACAAATACAGGAAACACATCCCCTGGAAGTGAATACACGTCTCTTACATTAAACTGAAGGACAGTGTTGGCATGGAGCACCAAATCCAAGAATCTACAGGAAGCACATTGATTTTCACATTTTCATCACACACTGTAACCAGTCAGAAGTCAAAAACATTATCCTGACATACTTTAACATTTACAGGCCCCACGTGTGTTTCCTCATGTTTGACATGAAGTGTGTTTTACACATCTGCTGCTCTAGGAAAGACACTGCCATGTGAAACACACAAACACACACGCACAGTAGTGGTGCGAGGCATTTGTAGCAAATTACCAGTCTAGTGCAGTTCCCCTGAGGGGGGCTACAGGCCAAAGCATTAGCCAATTCAAAACCTGTCCTTCATGACCAGACCACCATTGACTATAATTGGTCCGTTTCCTCCACAGGACCCCAAAGCAAGCGCATACACTCACAAGACAGACGCACACACGATCAATGCACAAGCAACATTCGCCAGACAGAGAACGGCTTGTTACATCGAAAGAAAGAAAACTGGATATTTACATAAATGCATTCCCTGTTGCTTTCATTTACATAAGACTAGCAGTCTTCCTCTCCCTGTCATTACCAGAGATGAGACAAAAAAAGCATGCCAGTATACCCCCACAGACTTAAACTGGACTCCTATTCAAACAGATTCCAATTCACATGTAGTGCTGTGTGATAAACAGATGGATTTGGCTGCAAAAGGAGTTTCATATTCAGACTCACACAAGCTGAGACTGTTTCACACCACAAAATTATGGAAGCAACCCCCCCTCCATCTGGTGACAGAAGCGTGCGTGTGTGTGTGTGTGTGTATATATGTATGTGTGGTAATTGCTAGAACTCAGCTAGTGCTAATTGCTGGATCTCTGCTCTGCACCTTTTTTTATCAAAGATAATTAGGGAAAGAGAGCAAGCAAGAAGAAAGAAAGAGAGCTCTTGGAGTCCGTACTCTTCTGTTGTTTGCTCTGATATTCCCTCTCTCTTCTCCCTGCATGTGACGCTGTCTGCCCACCCACTCCTAAAGGGAGAGAAAGAGAGAGAGAAAGAGGAGGGACACCGAGCAGCACGAAGAGCCAGTCTGTTTTCAGCTCCTAGTTCACTGTAGCTGCTCTGCCAGACAGCACTCAGCCATCCACCATCACACACTCTCAAACACATTCACTCTCACTATACGACAGCTGACAACACCTTCTCATTTTCTCAGCAGCACCACATACTCACACAGGCAGATCCAAAAGAGAAAGAGAGGCTCGACTTGTGCTGCAGACAAACCAGCTCTGAGGAGGCTGGGTCGAGGCTGGAGAGGGTGACTGGAGAATGGAATGGAACCTCAGAAGGATGGAAAGTGAACTGAGGCACATCAACCCAGACCTGCTGCAGCCCAGCAAGAGCTTCAAGAAGCCCTCTTCAGGCACCATCACCATCAATGTAGGGGGGTTCCTGTACACCGCCCACCGGACCACTCTTGCCAAGCACCAGGGTTCCTTTCTGGAGGAGCTGGCCAATGGTAAGAAGCCGGTTCAGCACACCGATTCCATGGGCAACCCCTTTATTGATAGAGATGGTCCAGTTTTTCGTCATGTGCTCAACTACCTCCGAACCGGAGAGCTCCAGCTGCCTGATGACTTCCGTGAGGCAGGGCTCCTTCGGCGGGAGGCTGATTTTTACCGTCTGACTGAACTGGTGGAGGCCGTGGTTGAGTGGGAAAGCCAGAGGGCGGCCCAGCGGGAGGCCGCCTTTTTGGAGGTGACAGATAGCCATGAGAGGTCACAGGGCCTCAAGGTGTACTGCAGTGATCCCATCTTCATCGATAAAGTCAAAGCGCGGCTGGTGCAGATCTCCAAGAGTCGCCTGGATGGCTTTCCAGAGGAATTCGTGGTGTCATCCAACGTGATCCAATTCCGACACTTCATCAAATCAGAGCCCGGCTCGCGGCTTGTGCTGAAGGAGGACAGCACATTCTTGTGCACGCTTGACTGTCTGAAACTAGAAACAGTGATGCTAGCGCTAAGATCTGGCTTCAAGCTGGTCACCAGCCTTGACAGCAGCAAAGGCTCCGTGGTGGCAGCTGAGGCCCTGCACTTTGTCAAGTAGGATGGAGGGAAACAGGGGGGGCAGAGGGAGAAACAGAAAGGGAAAAGAATAGTGCCTGATTCTATATCTAGCCTGCTAGTGTAAGGTGTTAGCTTGAAGATTTTGTAACATGCTGAGCTGTAATGTGTCGATGGGTGGGACAAGAAGAACAGGTGGGTTGGACTGTCTCACAGTGTTTATATCTTTACTGCACAACGCTGGCATACAAACATAGGATTTTTAAAGTTTTGAGTGAAACCGGGTTATTCTCATACAATGATATCATCATACAATGATTATCAGCAAAAGTAAGGCATTTTGACACCAACCTTTACACCTGCTTTGTATGCTAGTATTTCTAGAATTCAGAAGGATCCAGACCGAATTAGCATTGGTGATAGATATCAAAAAATAAGAAATTACATAAAAATGACGACTCTATAATATGTAACACAAGACAACAGTGAATCCTTCCATAGAGAAAAACGAAGGGATCATCGACAGCTTTATCAGTGCATTTGTCTCTGCACAAGAACTGCTTCTGCTGCTTCATCAACGGCTGCAAAAAGCCTTCAAAACCAGCCGTGATGTGCACTGTTGTGCCATTCAGCTTTTACTACGGTCTCTGCGTGTGTGCGAGTATGTGTATGGGTGTGCGCGGGTGTACGTTTGTATGTGTGTGCGTTGCTATACACTGTGGTTGCTGTGTTTAGTTGGTTTAATAGCTTGTGTTGAGTTTATTAACCTCGCTCAGGCTCTCCAAAGCCTGAAGTGAAAACCACGATACATTAATGATTGTCATGGATGGACTTAGAAGCTTCAAATCCACAATCAGGCTGAAGTGACGTAAACATGTTTCTCAGATCATGTCGACAAGTTGAGTTTAAGTGCAAAGAACCGTGATTATTGTAAGGGCTTTGAATCCAGCATGATGCATGTGCACTAAATAAACTGTGTGTTTGTTAGTGCTGTGAGCCTCTGTGAAGTCAGTGCCACAACAATGCCTATTACTTTTCAATGTGGATATTTTACAAATAAAAGTGACACTGAAACTATGGTGAAGTGTTCTGAAGTGTATCTGCCATACCCGTGGTACAGTTAAAACCCTGAGTCATTGCTTAGTGGAAGAAGCCTGTCAAATGTTGCTTGTGGTAAATGTTAAGTGTTGTGAGGTTACCTTGCATTGTTACAATACATCAATCCTGACCCACATGAACTCACAGTCTGTACGGTGTGTAAATGTTACACAAAGCCATATGGGAACATTTATGGTGTTAAGTTTCCAGAATCTTCTGATGCAAATAAGTGATGGAGACAAACTGAGCTGTGTCTCACTTTCAGCTTTATCAAACCAGAACATGTTCTGTGCATAAAATTACTTCTGTTACACTTCTCTGTAAGTGTTAAACATTAATTTTCTTGTCTGGAACAATCTAGAAGGTGTGCAGCATATTCTGTGTTGTTACACAGACTAGGTGTCAGAACAGAAGAGGGTGTAATGTTCCCGGGTTTCTGCTCCCTAAATGAAGACACCATATCAGAAACTCACTAATTTTGAAATAAGCTTCAATTTATCATTGCCACTGAGATATTTTCCAACACAGGAAACTACAAACCTGGTCGATTTTAGCATTTTCACTTCATGATTATGACTCCACAAAAATGTTATGTTATGTTCTAATTTGCTAAACACAAGAATGTAAATGAATGTGTTTGGCCTTCCCAGAATCAGTATAGAAAGCATCACACAAAGTGATATTCTGGTAGCTTTTATACAGAGTATGAATTTCAACTAAGGACAGAAATTTAGAAAAGGTAAAGTTGCTTCACGAGAGTGACTTTACTGAAGTATTTAAAAGATGCAACTCACTGTCTCACATATATATGATGCTTTTCACATACTTAGAGTTGGGTTAAACAGCAGCAAATCTACTGTTAAAGTAAACTCAATGCTTAGTGTCAAAAGAGAATCAAATACTGCATCTTTAGTTGTATTTTCAATGTACACTGAAGGAAGAGCTTAACCATATGATGTATAATTTGAAGTAGTTTCAAACTTTTAGGTTAAACTACTCCAGCAATGTGCCACCACCTAGACTTTCTTTGTGGTTAAAGAGAAATTCTAGTGGTAATCGGGCCAAGTCGCTAGCTAGATAAATTAAGTGTAATCTTAGCAATGGAAATGACATAAAAATAATATAAAAGTAATATAATTTTTGATTCTCATAAATCAAATGTGCCAAAAGTATGAAAAGTTGATAGTATGACACAAGTGACCTATTAATTTTGTTTGACTTTTAGTGTTGCTGATCTTGTCCTCGAGTGTATATCTCTACTGACAAAGACAACATTTTGAAGAAGCATTGAAACAAGAGTCAAGCCTTCCAAATGTTAAAGACCTCATAAACCCCCAGCAGCTGAAGTTCTTATTCCCCTGCAGTGCTGCAGACGTGTACTCAGGGTGTGGTCTGCACATCCTGTGTCTGTGTTAGGAATCCTGCAGGACCCAAAAATTCTTACAGACTAACAAAAACAGCTTTTGTTGTTGTACTGGATCGCTGCCACCACAGAGCAGCAACTCCACCTGCAGAAGCCTTTGGGGAGCCCCTTCAAACCTACCCAGTTCCAGTGAAGATAACTGGTATTTTAAAAGTAGGCCAGTCTGTGAGATAAATCCTGCCCTTTTCCCTCAAGGAGGACCTCTTTTTATCTCTCTGCATTGCACTCCAATGTGTGTCATCATCAAGTACATTTACTAATGTACTGTACTCGAGTACTAATTTCAGGAATTTGTACTTTACTTGAGTCTTTTCGTTCCATGCCAATTGTTACTTCTACGTCACTACATTTCATAGGGAAATGCTGTACTTTTTACTCCACCACACTATGAAATTAGCTACTTGTTACTTTGCAAATGAAGATGGCAGTTCAAAAAAACATAGGAAAAGCTTGTAAAAGTATAGCAGTCACTGGGGAACATATTTGTGCATTGAATACATTTTCACTTCCTTAAATTCTTTAAATTTCACAATATACCTATAATTAAGTAACATTTTAAAAACATGTAACAATACTTTTACAGTTTGTAATATTTGTAATATTTCAGTTGTCCAAAGTTATTTCCCTCTTAAAATGAGTTATGTTACTGGAACAATATGATTATTCCCCTCTCCTGGTTTGTTTTTGTCATAATTAGTCTCCCTCTTTGAGGTGATGCAGGAATGCCTTAAGCTTATGACGCCTCAATAAACTAGTTCAGATGAAAAAATGGGAACAAAGCTGGCTTTCTGTGGGTAGAAGTATTTCCCCCCACTGTGATGTGAAATTATTGACAAGATAACTGAAATACAGTACACTGAATGTGACAAAAGTATTTCAAAAATTTTAATTAGTATTTAAAATAATAGGAACAGACAAATGTAAACCAAATAACAAGTACAAATATATCTCCCTAACTTAATTACATAAGTAGATAAAAGCAGAATTAAAGTCACTTATTAATGCACTTCCCAAAAGGGGGGAGATAAAAGAATCCCACGATATCCTAAACTTTAGCTCTCAAGGGCCACAGACAATGAATCCTACCCAAGTATTCTTTTAAATAAGCAACTGAATACACGTCTAAAGAAATATCAAAATACCATATCAAATTAACATCTGAAGAGAAGAGAATGTCAAAGAAAGAATTTGTGAAAAGTTCTTGGGAGCAGTGCACTGGCCATGTTTAAGGACAAAAAAGCTGCTTTGGCAGAGGTCGATGTTGGAAGTGCCAAAGCAAATGTGAAGCAGGGTTGCGAAACTTGCATCTAGATCCATTTATGGAAATGTTTAAATGCAATAATTCCAAACACTGAAAAGAATTCATCTCATCTTTCAGTGCCTTGAAAACTAAGTTAAACCGCCTCCCACTGCAGCTTTGCCTTGACCACCTTTTAGTCAGAGAACACAAACACAATCAGCCACCTCTGAATGAACAACATCTCTCACTGTACCTCTAACTGAGTTGCCCTCTCCATGGTGACTGAAACCATCTGCTCCTGCAGGCACGCTGTCAATTGGTTGGACTATTCGCCACCACCTCCGTCGTGACTCATACATCCACCTCAACCTCTGACATCAGGTGGACCTCAACCACGGCCCACTCCTCACAGACACAGACAACAAACATATGGTGTACATATAATGTACAGTGAGACACAAATTGAATATGAACACCTTCAAGAGGAGATAAACTCACTGAACCAGAGCCACCCACCTAGCCCTGATACCGTCAACATCAAACCTGGGGTCTTTTTTAATTGCAGATCAGCTCCATGCATTTTTTATGACGAAGGCTGCTTTTACTTATTAGTCGTAGGGCAAAAGTGATGCACACCTCATCAAAAGGTGGCTCTCAATGAGGAGGGAGGCAGGAGGTGCAGGTGAGAAAGGGGATAGAGGTGGTAATGGCTGTGAAAAAAAGCTTAAATCCTACTACTATCATCAACAGTCTCATCTCTGTCTTTTCACCTGTTGCCAGGCAAACTCAACTCCTACATCATTCACTCACAAGCTGCTCTCTTTCTCTAACGCACACACCCTTCCTTATCGCAATGCTTAGTTGTGTGGTGCTGCACAGCCAGCAAATGACTACCATACCTCAGATTTTTTATCTTTAAACGCCAAAAAGAGAGGCAATGGCAGAAGAGGAGGGGGAGAGGGGAGAAGAGAGACGGGGTGATGATGATGAGGAGGAGGAGGATAAGAGACAGGGAGGAGGAGGAGGAGGAGGGGGGGAAGGTCAGACTCATTCCACTTCCACTCTCAGCTCAGACAAAAGAGGCAGCAGCAACCATTATTCAGTCAAAAAAAAAAGATGAGAACAGATGCAAAGAGGTGATGGGGAGAAGAGGATTACAAGAAAGCCGTGAGTATTAAAAATTGCATTTTCATGTAATAATATATTTAGATATTTTGAGACAGATTCTGCCAATAGCTGATGCTTTAAATCTGAGCTTTTCATACTAAATGTCCAAAAAATGTGTTTCCCCCAAGAACTGCAGAGCTGTTTCCTCAGGGCATAAAAGAATCTGAAACAGAATTTACACTTGAAATAAACCTGTCTTGGGAATCATTTGGTCTCAGATTCAACCTGAAAGATGCATTTTCCTTCAATAACAGAAACCATTCTGCCAGTGAAGTGAGATAAATCCACATGTTCCCAGTGCAGTTACCCTTGTTTCAGGCCATTTTCTACAGACAAACAATGTTATCTAACCTTACTGTATCTTACAATTGTACAATAAAAGCTACTCACTGCTCTTGTTACCCCCCCCAAAATATCACTTAGTATGGCATCTCAAAACACCTTTAATTAAATTGTACTACAGTACATTAAATTTTCCCACACACTACTATAATGTTGCTTAACTCTGCAATTTAAATTTTACTGGTGACTGAATAAACCATATTCCATTAAAACTAAAATAGATCAGTATTTGCCGTATTTCCAAATAGCACACAGTAACTCCAGTTAATCATAAGAGAGTTAATGAACTAGTGAACACAGCAGGGCTGCAACCAATGATTATTTTCAGTGTCTATTAATCTAATTAACCAATGAAACAATTTTCAGTCCATAAAATGTTATATATCCGCATATATCAGAAAATATATCAACATTTCCCAGAGTTAAGGTGATGTCTTCACCTCACATATTTTTGTCAAATCAAATGATCAGTGATTGAAACACTTACCAATTTATGTGGATGTTAATCACCTGATCATCTATTAACCAACATCCTAGCTCTACAATAAAGTTACTGAAAACAGTAAGAAACAAGGACAACAGAGGCAGTACAGAAGATCAGAGAGAGAAAGATGTAACGAGGATCTCCAGCAGAGCAGAGGCAGAGAGACAGACTGAGGTGGAGGAGGAAATAAGAGCCAACCTACCATCTACTTTGCTGCTGTATGTGTGAAAGTGGTAATCAGCACCTTTTGACACAAAGTGACGACAGATGTGGGTACATGTGACAACGTGTGCATTATGTGCATCTGAGTGACTTTATTAGTTAAAATCATTGCCAATACAAATATTTTTCCAATGATGTTGCAAATGATGCCTTGTTCATATCCATCCCCTTTCTATTTTGAAAAGTGTAAAGGACATTACCAGCCTAAATACGTGGCACACACATGCACAGGGTGAAAGAGGGCTGTGGTTTGGTTTTTTTTGTGCTACACAGATCATGTCTTTGCGAGGTTGGTGTGCCACATGTGGAAAATCTTGGCATTGACGTCATAAATTGGCACCCGTTGACTGCATCAACATTATCGTTAGTACCGGCTGTGCAGTTACATGCTGCTGCAACGAGATGACCTTAACACCAAACTACCAAAGTACCAAAGTAACCAGCTGAATGAGCGCGACTGATTGTGTACACTGTTGTGTAAATTCTGAGGCAATAGAAAAATGGTTGAATGGACACACATGCGCTGTTTGCATGACACTCTCATGTCTTATGCAGCCCGTTTCATAGATTATAGCTGGAGTGTAGTGTTGCAGCCTCTCCATGAACGGTACGTGTTCAATGTAGCCAAAGCTTTAAGCCTGCAAATCAACAAGGTGATATGAAGAATGACAAACAGGTATAAACAAGGCTCATAGAGTATAACACAAACTCATAAGATCGCAATTTTTCCTGTTTTTGACAGTCCCATCAGGGAAAACCCCCACAACTCATACTGATGTACATTATCATGATTACCAGGTGATTTGCACAAATGTATACATGTGTTATACAAACTGGTAAGATCATTTTAATGGTTCACAACCAGCAGATGGCTTTAACAGGTCTTTGGTTTTTGAATTAATGCTAAAAATCACATATCTACTTTTAAAAATATAAAGGGTTTGTTTGTTTTCACATCACAAAAAAGGGCTGGAAGCACGCAGAGACCCATGTTTTAAAGTCAGCTCAAAGTTTTACAAGCAGCAAGCCTAAGTCTGTGATTTCAACTTTTTACTCCCCCAAATCTGAATTAGAACAAACTGGCCGACACGCAGTAAACCTAAAGCCATGGAGGTTTTTTTCCAGCATACGTGTAGGAGTACTGGTTGGTTTCTGTGACTCTGGGCAAACATGCTCCATGGAACGGTATGTATGGGCCACAGAGTACACACAAACACTGCAAAGATGTGTGAGAGAGGTCAGTACATGAAAATAGCAAACATTTACACCCAACACCCAACAGCCCTCTAAAAGGGTGATTATACCACATGCAAAGGTGTGAGCGGATGTAGAGGAGTATATATAGCAAATAACTCTCAAGAGGACGTTGTCACTGTGGCATTAATTCTGCATTTTCCACCCTTAAACCGTGCCTCCTGCTGAACCTGAATTATAACTATCTGTGAGGTCTCACAGCTAAGCTGAACATAAACCTTACAGCATTAATCATGCAGTCTGCCAGATATTTCACTTCAAACTTTGCTGCATTAAACTGTGCAAGGGCTTGTCTTCAGGGCTTAGAGCTGAGCCTGACAGATTTAGCTAAGGCCTGATTTGGACAATGCATAGCATCAACTCTCTACTGAAAGCCAGACTAATGGTGGGTGAGTAGCTTTATTTATTTATTTATTTAGGCTGAGTGAGGCAAGTCTTGTTGCTGTTGAGTAAAATCCTCCCACACAACACAAAATGATTTTCTTGCTCAGACATCTCACACAAAAGTAATACAAACATATGGACTGTGTGACCAGTGTGTGCAGGAACGGCCATCATATTAGATGTGGACAACACTGACTGGCTATTATTACATTTCTAATAACGAGCCAATATCCACGCTTGCTCATGCTCTGGTCTTACAAAATGCGATCACTGTGCATGACTCCCTACAAAGGCATGAGCTGCCTCTAATCTACCTCTGAAAACCCACTGGTGCAGGTCAGCTAAGCTTCTGGATGTAAATACAAAAATGGGCTGTTAGAGTAAATTGGATTCCTCATCTGAAAGGCAGCAGCAATGGCAGGGAAATAAAACACAGAAGAAGCTCTCCAACTTTCTCTGACACAAAAAGACAGATTGCTGAAATGTGAACTGTTACACCAGAGTTGCCTAATGAAACAAAAAGTGAGATTCAGATGGAATAAGAGAAATTTAAAAAAAACCCAAATGAAGATAAACATTTACTATAGCTGCCTTTGCTTTGTTACTTTAAGTTAATCTTCACTTGTTTTAAGTCGGAAGACCCTGACAGACTTAAATATGTTTGACGCTGACAAAAATAGAGTAAACAGGCAGAAAATATTTTTACAGTCTACTGTGTTTCCATGGAAGAGACATGACATTATCGTTAGCATAATGGGCTCTGGAGACACAGTGGCAAGGGTCACGATAGAGACAAACATCACTTTTGCAACCAACACCATCTGTAACTTAACAGAGAAACATGACTGAAAGAGGTTACATCCCCCAGATTTCTCTTTTAATGTCCTTTACAATAACCTTTTCAGTCTTTAAACAACCTACTGACAGAGACTCATGTCCTGTCTACTAGCGACAGAGCGTCACGTTTTAGCCCTCTATCATTATTCTGGGTGTCACATGTCTCTTGTGTGGGAGCACAGCAGGGGTTGGACAATCATTTTCAAGAGGCGAAACAGAAATGAGAACGCAGATGATGTTTCTCTAGCTAAACAATCACTGGCTCATGCTCCTATTTTCACCTTGGGCAACAACAAACATGCATCTCTAGGAAGAATAGCAGGCCTTGAGTCACAATGATTCAGCCCTGTACTTCGCTGTGACTACAGGGAAAAATGAATGTGAGATTTGCATTTTTGAGGAACCTGTACACTCCTGCAAACACTTCTATTAGATTTTTGCTGGTGCAGATTTACAGTGGCAGATAGTCAGAGATTTTGGTTGTAATGGCAGGTAGAGGTGTAATTCTTAAGCTTTGTCATAACTGAAAACTTTTTTGTCTTCTTGGTAATTTACAATCAACAGTCAGCAAACGAATGCAACATTTCTTTAAATAAAAAAAGATCCTAGTTGAAGTTTAGTAGTGACATAAATGTAAGCTGGATATCATCAGTATGTTTTTTTTTTTTACTTTCTCTGTATGAATAACATTTATTTAATTTTTGTTTTACTCCATATTTTCACTGGTCTTATCACAATGACCATATGTCTGATTAAAGATCTCTCCAAACAATCTTCAAAGATTTATTACTGTTTTATTTCATTAGACTGTTATAGGTTTAGCTGTGTGTATATGGGAATGTATGGAGATGAAGCTGTACTGTCACCTTCCCCTCTTAACATGTTTTGAAAATGTTAAAGGCTTTCATTCCTACACAGTGTATTTATGATAACATAACACAAAGGTATCCTTACACTCTCAATGTGTTGCTGCCAGTGTGAATGTGAGGAACTGTGTAGAAGAGTTGATAGAAAATTTCACAGCTTATTTATTTATTTCATAACAGTACATGGTACAAAATAAAAGTCAGGGTGGTGAGAAATGTATTTCAAACAAACCTATAAAACTCATATTTTGAGAATGGTATTTGATTCATTTTCTAGTGGTGCTGTGAGAGCTACATGCAACAAGAGAGAGCTGACAGCCTCAACCAGCTCTGACAGCAAGTGTGCCTGAGAGGCTTTGGCTTTCTGAAAGCAAGAACTCTGAGGCCTCCCAATGGATTAACAAAGGTAGAATACAACTTTAACACTGCTAACCATGCCAAGCCAATGCCAAGACTGTTCCTTGGCATCTGCTGTGGAAACAGACCCACTGTACAGCTATTAACTTCCACTACAGAGAGAAAAACTGTTGACAGCTGGAGATGAATGCCAACAATTCATACTGGGGGTTTGCTAGGTCCTCATGAATGAAGTTAGATTCAGTCCTGAAAGTGTATGTTGTTAGTGTCATCTGACCACAAAGTCATGCTTTTCAAGAGTTATCCAGTCAAGAGATATTCCTCTTTAAACCCTCAGCAATTCATGAGCCATACTTTTGGAATGAACCTACAAAGCTAAGCCAGCCACACTCCTTCAATAAAAACACCTACGACAGTCTGCCCAGGATCCGACAGCATGCACAGTTCCAATGGTTTGAACATGATGTTACCAAAGAACAGGGATTTCAAATGATAACATCAGGGCAACAGCAGTTTACCCCTTTCAAACAAACAGTGCAAACATTACTGCATTTCTGCCTCTTATTTTTAGCCTCATTCCACACCTCTAAATCGCAGCCCACATCTGATGGTGTGCTCTTGAAAGTGAATGTTTCTTTGTTGGAGTAACAGCTGAGAATTTGTCAGTGGAGCTGAAAATTCTGCGACTTTAGCAAGATGAATGACAGACCCACATCTTAATACAGAGCTGCAAAGTGAAAAGGTGTTTGTTCTTGAAGCATTTTCCCAGGTTTCATCTAAATTTGGGCCAGATGTTGCAGATGTAACCTGTAGAGTACTTAATATTAAAGAGGTATATGTCCAGGTTTTGAGGGGGTTTTAACTTCTACTCATGATTAGCAATGTGCAACAAAATTTTAACATCAAATAGTAGAATAGAAAGGTTTTTCTTGTATATTTTCACTTTAACCTCAAAAATGGCCAACCACTTAGATGAGTCAATTGCCACTTTCATAAACGTATAAAACCATTTATTCTGCTCATAATAATCACATATGACTTAAATTAAGAAAGTAATTAATGTACAGTATTAAAGCTAACTATGTACGTAAGTATAACAATCACAGCAGTCGTTGTAGCAGCACCTCTTACATGGGTTGTTTTTTGGTTTTGTTGTGTTTAGTAGATCTAGTCATGGTCAAAGTCAGGCCAAATCACACCTTTTACCAAAGTTTAGAATTACACAAAAAAAATTTGGGGATTATCAACAGTCCACATCAGGTTGGATGGCTGGCCTTTACAATAAAATATCTTTTTGGGGGTCACTCATTTAACTCATTATTAAATAAGCAGAAATACAATCATCTACATCAACAGTGTGCCTGAAAGACCAGAACACAGAAGGGGAGAAAAAGGTGTTCAACAAGTGGCTGGTAGCTTTTAAAGAATGGTTGTATTAAAAGTAAAAGTACCAAAAGTAGGTATTCAGAGATAGAGCACTTTAAAACACTCCTCGAATATATAGTTTACAAACTGACATGAATGCAGATACAGGGGATTTGAGTTGTTTCCAAAGGACTCAAGGACTTCAAAGTTTTAGTGAAAAGCTTCAGAGGCAGCTGAAGGAAAGTCATACTGCAACAGAGCAGTACATTACATCTGGCTTTCTGTTCTCCCCTGCACGCTTCTGCAGCAACTAAGCCTGTTGCTTAGCAACCTCTTAATCAATACCTGGTCCTTGCCGGAACAAAGCAGAACAACGAGAGGGGAAATAATGGAGAAACATTTAGCTAGCAGCCTTACAGTACAAAAGCCATGTCAGACACCCTTCGTGTACATATCACTCACTGACGGTCACCATTAGCAACCTCTCGCTATTGTCTGCTCCTCATTGAATACTTGTATATGAGGGGGTGGAGGAATGAATTGTACAGAGTCTAAAATGTTTGGATTATGAAGATTAGACATTGCGTGGCTCACTGGATTACATATTTTCTAACAAATGGACAGACACAGCTGGTCCAAACTAGTTTGCGGTGTCCAGTAAGACGCTCTTCCTTTGTTTGCTCACAAAACAACTCAAATCACTGTTATTATACAGTTATTTATATTTTTATCTGATATGTACAACAATAATAGTAGTAATAGATTTAAACAAAAAAAGTCAGTGAACATTTAACATAAGTTTTTTTTTCTAATTTCCCCATTAGCATGTTTTGCATTACAAAAGCACTGCAAAGTCTGATTTGAACCCAAACATTAGTTTTAAAAGAATCCAATAAGAGCTGAAATGTTGGGCAATATGTTGTTTTGACCCGTTAATTGTACAAGAAAAAAAAACTGAGAAATTATCCAAGCTGCTATGTCACGGAAAGCCCAATTTTACTAATAAATACTTATAACAGTAAAGGTTTTTTAAAAAATGAGAACAGGAACATGATGATTTAAAATTTGTGTAGGCTCTTCTGTGCTATTTTCTTGCAGTCCTTTTTCCTGTTGTTAGTCAAATAGCTGATTTCCATTAGCCCCATCTTGGTATATTAAAATCAAGAAATTACAGCCATGATATACTCCACAACTTTGTAGCAATGCCATAAAATATCCCAAAAGTTATCCTCTAAACTCAAAACCTACAAGAAACTGAGAAATTGGGGATGCACCTTAAAAAAAAAAAAAATCAAGGAATTTGTCTTCATTGCTCAACAAAAAACTACTACAGACGATGTGGAAGTGGTGGTGTAATAGAATAGCACAAGTACTAATGTTAGTTGAATTGAGTGGTAAGAGGAGAGTAGTCGCAGTAATACTAAAGCTGTACATTAATGATATTGTACTAAACTGCACAAGACTCCTTGAGAAAAATCTAAATGAAGGGCAATAATGCCTATCTGTTAGATTATTAGACTACAGTGACTTTAAACATTGAAGGAGCAGTTATATAGAGATATAATATCTATGGGATAACATTGCTATCTATTATATTTGGTGACAAAGCGATTACATAAAGATATCTTTCACTGGATTTCTCACATGTAAATTACATTTTTTCTAAAAGACCTGCTCTGTCCGAGGTGTCAAGAATCAGAAAAAAATTGAGTAGGTGTGAGGCAAAAAGTGTGAGAGTGCAAGTGCAGATCAAACCAGCACAAGTGTGTGTGTTTGTGTTTAAGAGAGCGAGACTGTGGGAAAGTGAGTAGGAGACCAGTGTCATACAATACACCTTCGTGTGGGTGAGTGGGGGTGGAGCTGAGCGCCGGTCAGGTAAATAGAGACTACACACCACCACATCTCAGAGGACATTATCCTACTTCTTGTTTCCAGTGCACTTTCACAGTGAAGCCAGCCATCTGGAGCACAGTCAGCCTTATGAAAAAAAAAAACAAGAGGTCTCTACGCCTCCTGAATGCCATGTTTCCACATTCTCAAACGCAGGAACATTATACAGGTTATCCTCTCTGACACTGGTTCTACTTGAGTAAGAATTTATTTTTTACCCTTTATAAACATAATTTTCACTGGACTTTCAGTGCAGAACGTTTTGAAGTGTTGCTGTTTTTGCTGGCTATAACAGACTGAGGGTAATTGGAAAAAAAAACCTTAAAAAAGAGAGGCAGAAAAATCCATTATCACATGTAGGAGGCATTAATGCACATGCAAGTGTGGGTGAATCTAAAGAGCATGAGGGCGGTGACAGAATAAACCCTGTGGCTGTAGGATGCACCCTGATGAAGAGAAAGCTCTAGCTCAATTTTCATTACAGTTGCGAGGCACAGTTTACGAATAATTGCCTAAGGTGCAGCTGATTAGAAATCATCTGTTGTCATATCATGTCACCAACATGCAGATATTCTAATATCCTTTCATTTGAGCATTTAATTGCATGTATTAGATACACCAGGCAACAAATGAATGGTTTCAAAAACTGAACATTTTAATCTCCATGAAGGTTTGATTGATTGCATTTAAACTTTTAATACTCTAGTACTATACTACATTAGTTTTAGCTATATGAACAAATGAGTGTATATTAACAGAGCAAGCTGGACTAAGCATAAATATCTTTTCAATACAAGTGAAACATGAATATTTAAATGCATGTGTGACCTCACTCATAAAGGACAGATTTCACAGGTTATGTCATTAAAGGAGTTCCAGTCTAACAAATCTTTGCCAAATGTCAAATAAAATATATATCAAACGTGCCTGCTCTTTCTGCTTCATGCACCAAGATGCCCTGATACCAATTGTTAAACAGCTTGCTGTTCACATTATGGTTGGGTGATATACCCTAAAAACACTATCATATATTAAGAAGTGAACAGTGATCTGTTCATTTTGATGTCAGCTGCAGATGGCTAAAGAGGAAGATGACAATGCAAGTTTATAAAATAGTGTAGGTGTCAATTTTAGTGCATTTCCAAACCTGATTAATACCAAATTGGACTCTTGTCTGCCTTGGTAAATCTGTGACAGAAATATTTCTTTAATTTAATTTTCTCTCCACACCGTTATAAAAGGTTTCATTAAAATGTTTAAAAGGATTGCATTATATTATGATTCAGAGTGCTGGGGGATATATTTGTCCATTTGTGGACACACAAGGTTGTGCAGGAACTGGGAACTCATCAGTTTCTGTGGGCTGAAAAAAGAGAGAGATGGTGCATTTTTCTTTTTCATTTAGGCTGCAATTAGATCAGAGCTTGCTAAGAGTATGAGTGGACTTAACTCTAGTCAATAATTGTCATTATAAAATCTACCAAAGCAAATGTGTTGCAGTGCAGGTCTTCTACTACTGAGTGCGTTATGATGTTTGTCTTTCGACATGCTCTGCTGCTAACAGAAATAATCTAATTCATGTGCTTCAGGATTTCCTGTACCTTGTTTTACTATCTGCTCAGCTGGTTAATGAGAAAATAATTCTGATGTTTTCTGTTACTCATGGCTGTTTCTCTCAGTTCGAATAATTGTGATACTTGATTCACAACAAGTCCCCTTTGCTCCTTGTAGAGAAGCTTGGCAGTGATTTCTTTCCACTTTAGGTTAGATAAATTAAGGGTACATTTCACATACCATATATTAAGGATTCACTACTAAACTGAAATATATTTACATGGCTGGTTGACTTTGTGACTTAAACACTTGACAACATTCAACTTGGACAAGAGCCTGATTCCATTTCAGAGAACAAAATGTGAAAACAAAATGGTCATGGATTGAAATGGGCTCTAAATGCACTAGAGCTGAACCCAAGTTGCTCAAATTTGTGCTTTAACACTGACATGACCACAATTAACATTAACTATAGACATGCAATTCATTTAAACACAGGACTGCACTGGCATCTGAATCTACAGCCTTTCATAGCTATTATGGTTTGGCTCCAGCACCCCGTTCCTGTGAACCACAGCAGCAGATCAATACTTTAACAAAACACCTGGGACCAAAAGCAGCTCATTATACTGAGAAAAAAAGACCAATCTGTCACTGGAATCCACATGCACCATTGTCACCACTATCAGTTTTAGCAAAGAAATCAATGCATGTCTCATGTGAACAAAAACAAAAAAAAAACAAAACACTTTCCCTTTCCCCTTTGGATAGAGTTCTGATAACGTGGCATCTAGTCAAAATCATCATCATCAAACTACTGTGACCATGAGTCGGGTATGCTCAAATCATGCTTTTGTTATTATACCAACAACACCCAATTAAATGCACCCTTAACAGTGCTTGAAAAAAATACTATGAGAAGCAGTCATTGGGACTGAGCACCGGCACCCTGGGAGGTACAGAATTGCTTTTGACATTTTACTGATTTGAACAGAGTGCTCCCTGCTATTTACATTTATTTAGTGTTTCACCAAAGATTTCAACTGGCTTCTGGGAAAACTTCTTGTTCTTGTTTTATTTTATTCCAATTCACTGCAATCAAGTGTGCAAATACATTGTATTGGATTAAGTCTTCACTATTATCATTTACTTTATCTTACTCAAAGTGACCATCAAACTATCCTATTGTAATTCTCGGATCATTGGCTCATAGACACTCAACCATACAGCTATTTTTAAGCTCTGGGTCTGATGCAAATCCCTGCAAATCCCTCTGGCTCATGTATATGTATGACACATCACGCCTGGCAGAAACGTCCTCCATAAATCAGAACCCACTTGAGTATTCTCATTAATTTCACAGTGCAATCAATGTACATTCGATGTACAAACACCAGCCATCTTTAGAAGCAAGAAAACCTAAGAAACGTCCAGATCAAGGGACAGTTAATCTGTAATGTCATGTGCCACTTTCCTGAGTGAACTCCCAGTGAGAGTTTCTCTGTTAGCAGTCAATGGAACAGCTGTACGCTATGTTTCTTAAACACCGTTTAAAACTTCTTGCTTGTTTTAGTTAAATTTAACTTCTCTAATTTTTATATTTATCATAGTGCAAATAAAATCACTCAAACTCAAAATCTAAATCTGTCTTGAGTCCATTTAAACTTTTTTATATTTTTGCCCTTTTTTCTGAGGGAGAGCCAACATTTGCATTCTGAATCAATCTAAACGCATAATTTTTACATACTTTCCTCTTTAAAATCCATATTCAGATACTAGATAAAGCCTCATTTCTGTTACGTTTTAAGGTTAACTACTTGACAGAGACATGCACTGAATGAATCTAGCTATCTAGGACTTAAGATTTTGTTTACCTCAAGAAACCACACTGTCCTGTTGACAATCAGATGAATCACATAAACTGACAACGCTATTTTAGTTTGAACCCTTTAGATGCTTAAAAAAATGTGTTTGAGGTTAAATAATCCACACCAGAAGAAAGAGAGATGAAGTCTGCAACAGCTGTGTTGGAGACTGACCTGCGTCACTCTGGCTGAAGACAGCCATGGTCTGTCCACCCACTGAGTGCATAGTGAAGGGATGATCCTTTGGCACCTGCAGCGATGCATCCGTCTCCCCCACAGCACCGAGGGAAGTCAGCTCTTCATTCAGGGTAAAACGTACCTGAGAAACACAGCTGAGTTACAGCCCTGCTGACTGATTGTATTAACAACCAGCTATATGATTCATAAGATGAGGTCAAAGACAATGTGATGAAATTTTACTGATCCCCATCTTGAAGCTGAAGTTTAGTCAGTGCAGCAGCAAATACTGTTGGGATGCAAGCAGCAGTGGACATATTTAGCTCCTTTACTTAACACCGCGCTGTAAACTCTGTTTCTACTAAAAGTAAAAAATGTCAACCAAATACTTAAGTATCAAAAGTAAAAGCACTCAATGCAAAGACATGGTTGTGAGAGTTAAATATGTCATTAGATTGATTGTTTGGTTGGTAAGAATTCTCAAAATAGTGAGAAATGTCATTACCAGAGTCCAGAAGTGACACTTTGATAATGTTTGCTTTATACAACCAACAGTGACAATTCAAAATGAAGAAAAACAAAATAACTACAAGAATTAGGAGTACATTTATGCATTTGTAAAGCTGGGACAATAACATGTTTTAGTATTTTATACTAGAATATAGAATATTAATGACAATTCAGCTAGTATAGCAAGTATACACTGTTGAGAAATGTCATTTATTTTTTTAAAAAATGTTGTTATTTAGATGTTTTGTATACAAAAATGGTAGGGCCTCTTAAATACAGTGCAGTAAATGTATAAAGTACCATGAAAAAACTCCCACCTCTATGCATAAAGAAGCAAAAAGAAAAAATGTAAAAGAGAAAAACAATTTTTGAGCAGGCTGTGCAAAAATTACAGCATAGGCAATATAAATGGGTCAAAAGCATTATTTAAAATTAATCTGAAGACAATAAAAAACCGTAAGGTGTTGAAGCTATCTGTGTGATGTTACAATGAGGCTGTCTCACCTCTGTCCTTCCTTGCTTCCTGTGAGGTGGATTAGATGAAAACATAGATAATCACGACAACAGGATTTCAGTAAGTGCATTTAAAAAAGACATGCATCAAAAGCTTCACATTGAACATGTTTACAACATACTTTCCAATGTAAAGCTTTCCAACTTCTCCCTTTTCTGCGGCCTTGTCCCACTGCTGAGATAAATATTTGGGAACCTGGTGACAGACAGTTTGAGAGGTCAATTGTAATATTTTACAGTAACATTTTACAGTAAATGGCCCGTGGAGACAAATGACGATGAGCTTTGATCACATTGTTAATTTCGACATGGATGAATCTGGCCATGTAAAGGTAAACTGATAACGGTGACTAGCTAAATTAGCTAAAATCCGGTGGCTGTTAGTTAACGTTACACAAACTTAATTGATGGTGAAGGCATTAGTTTAGACATTAAAAGCAGACTTTATAACAAAGTATAGTAAAAGGTTGCTATTTTTATGTACAATCACCAGAAGAGAAGTGTAAAAACCGCTAAGTCGTGTTTCACTAACCGACAAAACAACGCAACCTGTGAAACACTTGTGTCTCATTAACCTCGTCGATTAATTTGATAATTACGTGATCTGCAGGTGGACAAACCTTTACAAGCCACACGCCTTTACTTTGTTTGACTCCAGATAAATTAACCTCCGCTTTATCTGACATAGTTTAATCGTCCAAGTATCAGCAGGTGAAGGTAAACAGGAAACATCTAACTGCGGGTTGACGCTCTACCTAGTCAATTCGGTCCAATTAAGTAGAATGAATACAAAATAAAACTTCCTGTTACGGCGCTCTAAAATCCAACTTCCTGTTTCATCTTTCAAAATAAAACTCTGAAAACGTGTACAGGATTAATAGAGACACTATCAAGAATCGAGAAACTTTAATCTTTAATCTTTAACTTTAACCTTTTCTAATCATTTTGCAGTTGATTTATGCTTTTTAATTTTGTTACTTCTTTCTTTCTTTTCTATTTGGGGTACAGATAAACATCTCCTCTTTTTCTGCTGTTACCAGCTACACTGATGCAACTTCATAAATATGTATGGGTTTTTTCTTGGGTTTTTTTTGTGTATGTGGATATAAAAGTCCCAATACTATTTGTGAGGAGGATGTGCTCAGCAAATGATTATTATATATGTTGGTTATTGGTTATTTGTAACTCACAACCAGTTCGCAAGTCTACTTTATTCTGCAAGCAATTGAAAAAAAGAGAATTAAGTAGCCTGAATAAGCATAAAACAAGTGTGTGTGTGTGTGTGTGTGTGTGTGTGTGTGTGTGTGTGTGTGTGTGTGTGTGTGTGTTTGCATGCATACAGTTTTGGGAACTGCAGACTAACAATTAAAATGACTTCCTGTAAGCACTACAATCAGATAACTGTGCAGCAGCCAGTTAGTGGTATTTATTTCAGATGAAATATGCATATATAATTATTTTTGTGTTAAATAAGATTAAGACACTGCAAACCCAGGCCATGTATTATTCCAGCAGAGATACTGTACAACATACAAAAAGTGGAGAGGAGAAACAGAAGGTTAAAAAGGGGCCCCAGAAGCTTTTTTGTGATGGGTACAATGATCAGTCAGTGTTGTTACTCCACCTGCAGCTGCAGCTGGTCTGTAACAAAATGTACTGATAATAATTTCAATTAAAAAGGGCAGAAGACTGAGGTCATTTCGCCAGAGTAGCTCAATACAATTTGTAACCCCGAAAGTCCAGACCACTAAATCACCACCCACACCTCTGATTTATTCAGCAAAGCCAAATGAAATTTTCCTTCAGTCTGATTATCGGGCCACTAAAGTCCAGGGTCAAGCATTGCAATAAACGCATAACACGTCCATACTGTAGGTGGATAGATGGACTGTAGCCCACAAGTTTTTATTATTTTCATATTCATCAACCTTTTAAACCATCAAATTAACAGCTTGAAAAGGGATCTCACTCTTTGAGAACCTCTGAATAATTAACTATTCCAATCTATATAAGTTTTTAGACAGTAATCGAAAGATTAAATATGACATTTGAATTACAGACAAAAATGTCCAAATACAATGTTCATATGGTATTAAAACTGAGCTCATGATTACTCTCATAATAATTTCAAACATCATTAAAAATTAAATGTCTAAGAGGGCTGAGCTAATATAAAACAGGCATCGTCAAACAGAGTGCATACACACGTCAAAAAGATGAACAAAGCTGTGGATTTGGACTGAGGCAACAAATCAACAAGTTTGCAATTATGATTTCACAAACTGTAGCATAAATAGTTACTGGCAAAAAATGTTTAAAGGCATGGGTCTGCAATAATGCCAAAATAAAACATTTAGATGAATTTACATAAATGTGGCCTATTTCTTTGAATAACTATAACTGTGATTTCTAAAAATCATTCAATTCATTTGCATTTCAATACTGATTATCATTATTTAAAAGTGTATGAATATGTATTTCTTTGAATGAAAAGCCATTTAAGCATGGTTGTCCCATGTAGTTTGTAACAGAGACTGGTAGCATCACCATGTGGATTGAGAGTAAACCTGCACTCTCGTACTGTCACCAGTCTTTTTGCCAACATATTGAAGATAGTATTGGAAAATGTCAGACATGAAGTTTGGATATTTTTTTTCTATTACTATTTTAAATGTTTCATTATATCAGTTCCCACCGTTTCCCCCTACATCTTTCTTTTTCTCAGTGTGTACCAGCAGTGAATTCAGGTTCATCTTTCTATCTATCACCATGCAAATGGGTGTCTTTCATGCCACGACCAGCCATGAGATGTTTTCCTCAGTGTTTCTAAAGTGTTGAGTGGTTCTGGTTTATGCAGTTTAAAATAGCCAACAAATGTCTGGTAATGACTCACTTAAAGCATACAAGCACAAGAGAAAGTCTTTGTTCTTTTCATTTGTATTGTACACTATGATACAGGGTGGGACTTACAGATCTTAAAGAGTATTTTATTCATTTCCACTTTTAAAAAAAATCAAAATGCCACGTAACATGTGATGTCTTCTTGGTTTCCCCAAATAATGTATAAACAGCCCTTTGTGACATATGAAGAGGTGAGTCAGTTCAACAGTGCGCTAATTATTTCACTAAATAAATTATGTATGTAGAGCTTGAGACCAAAGTAAATCAAGATTAGCTTTTGAAGTCATTAACATGAATCATCAGAGAGTGACTCAGTGTAATTAGTGCACTAGAAAACTGCATCAGAAAATAGAAAATAAAATCATTATGCCATTGCTTTATATACAGAAAAACATGAAAGTTGCAAAATGCATACACACTTACTGCTATTTGGCCACAATTGGTACTGGTTGATCTGGGAATCCAGATCAAACGTAATGAAAGTCAGTGAAACAAATATGTGTCAGTGTTAAGTTGCACTCATTACTCGGGTCCTGTCATAAAACAACATACACTTTAAAGAGATTATGGTCTTTCAGTGTGAACTTTGAATGGGGCTGTTTCTCCTCATTACTGTGAATCGTATTTTTAAAAAAATCAGATTTCTATTGGGTAGGTGAAGATATAACATTGCCCACTGGTTTTGAGAACAACTGAACAGCTTTCTCTGATTCTTGTAGATCCTGTGGCTTTGTTTAAAGCAAGATCATCTCTGTGGAGAAGTGGATGAACATTTTCTCATCTCATGTTTTGTTCAGAAGGAGGAGTTGTTTGTAAAGGAAAGAGAAGAGCAGGAGACACGCATGGATTTTCTGAAAAACAGCATCTTTGTTTTGTGGTAGGCATCTGGATAAATTGTATACTTGAACACTGCCCTTTACATTGCAGCTGATTTGTGTGTACTGCCACCTTGTGGACAACAACTAGACCTAGCCATGGTAGTAGTGTATGAATGACACAATGAATGAATGACACAATGAATGAATGAATGAATTAGCATCAAGCAAAAGTCTCAATAGCCTAAATAGTTTTCTCTTTCATATAAAGTGTTTCTTAAATATGGTGAAATATATAGAAAAATGGCTATTCTGAAGAGTTGTGAAGCAGATGAAGCTACTGAGATAAATACAGTTTGCCATTGTCAATTCAAATCAGGGTTTTCTGTCTATTACCACCTTTATTTAAAAATATGATGATTCATACTACATACATGTAATGCAACGGTTTCAATTGGTCAATTAGTGTCCAGTGCTTTGAGCCAAGACCAGCTATTATGGTTTTATGTATTTATGATTCCCTCTAATCTTTCTGTTACAGAGATGACTTTTGCTCTGGTTCTGCCATCACAGTAAAATGTCAGTTTTTAGACAGAAAATGCGTAATGCAAATTGCTATTCAATTTGATGAGCACGCCCCCCCATAAATTGCCTCTTGCCCTATTAGATTACAGGGACACTGACCTTTCCTCTAGCGCCACTCTGAGGACAAACACACAGAGGGATAAACCTTTTTTAATCTATAATGATCTCAAGGCCTTTCTTACAGCAAAATGCTGTATTTAATCTCACTATCAGTAAGAAGACTAAAACAGTGGTGAGTATAAACAGTGTTTAGCTGGTTTAGGTTTTGATTGGTATGAAACTTACAATCCAATAACAGCACAAAATCAACTGAAAGTGAACTCACCGACACCTCTACATTAAAATGCAGTACATGTATTGTCCTTGGTGGATATGGTGATTGTGGTGCATAGTTTAATAACAATAGGCAGCAGTAAGTTGTGGCACTTGGCACCGGTCTCTGGATTTGGATCAATAGTGCTTCCTGTGCCCCAAATGGATCTCTCAGCAGTGTGACCCAGAACAAACCAGCCATATTTGCGCAACACAAAAAATTCCCTCAGACAAAACTCAGACTGTGCTGACCGGCCGTCAGCACATTCACATAAAGTGTAGCAAGCTCTTATCCACATGAACAGATCAAGACACAGCCTCCAAAGTGTCCCAGCTGCTGGCAGCAGTTTATCAGCATCATTGGAATGTGTTGAAAGTGTGTGTGTTTGTGTGTGTGTGTGTGTGTGTGTGTGTGTGTGTGTGTGTGTGTGTGAGACACTGAAGCCTAACTTCCTCTTATTACCTATGCTTGAAAGTCTGTGAAACTCCAGAAATCCTCTATCAGTCCTCTGCTGGTTGAAGGATTCAGAAACCCCTTTTCATCAGGGATAAAATGAACCTGGCACTGGCTGGCAGAGGGTTTTGGCTTTCCTCTCAAGGTCATCCTCGCTTTGAGGTTAGCATTTTTTTGTGTCCACAGTCTGGGTATATTTCAGTGGCCAGACTAGGGACATAAAGCAACCACAAAATTAAATGCCAGCACACTGATTTATACTGAACTGAGTCCATTGACAAAGCCTTAACCTTCAGATGCAAAAAAACATTCTCAAATTAAAAAGATCATATTGTTTTGACAGCCTGATCGAGCAGCTGTCTCACTGAAATGATAATTCCGCATAAAACCGACATGATTTGGCATTAAACTCATACAAAACATGATTCCCATTGTTGTCATTTCTTCAGTAAGTGCTCACAGTGAGGGCTGTTGCCATGGCAGCCCCTGTTTGGCAGACACTGTTTTCAGTTTAAAACAGGGCTCTGAAAAGAAAAGAACATTTTTCTAATAAACAGAAACATAATTTCAAAATGGTTGTGTTGCCTGTTATTTAAGATTTTACGTATAAAATAGTATTATTTTTAGCAATCAGTAAGAGATTTTAAATTGCCTAAATTACCCTTAAATTTAGCCTCTCAAGTCTTCTCTGTTACACACGCTGACAAACAAAGTGCCAGTGTGGTTTTCATGCAAAGAAGGTGATTTGCAGGGAAAGAAAAAGGAAAGTGGTTTTCGTCATTATTACCACACTACATTGTTTCTTACTGTCTCAACACACTGTCAGTGACGACTGCTGCATATTTAATTGCAATTATAAAACAGACAATAAAACATGCAAAAGACATACGATCCAAAACAAGGACATAGGGCAGCAGGAATGTGTGAAAGGTGTTCACTTCTATTAGTAAATGTTAATAACCTGGCTGCAGTGTTTTGTACCAACTATTTTTAAATGCCCCACTAAGTGCATTGCACTCTGAGGGGGACAAATGCATAGATTATGTTTTCTAATAAATACAGGTACAAAAGATGTTTTCCAGAGAAATAACATGCCATAAATTAGCATAGACCGAAAGACTGCTTGATTCAGGCAGTTTGTGCAGATTGGAGCTGTAAACCTCCTGTTTCACTTCCCAAAGGTATCCTACTGTGCCGATGTCTGCAAACTGTGCAGTCCACTTTAATAAACTAAATCATCTGTAATGTTGTTGGAGCCATGCTGAGGTGACGAGCACTTTATGATGTGGCACAATATCCTGCTACATGTCCGCACTGAAAACACTACACTGATATTCAACAGCAATATAAGGGCTTTGCATTTATTCTCATTTTGCTAAAAGGGGACAAGGAAAACTCTGTGTCAAGTTCTAGGAGCTACTGCATAATTCTACATTCTGCATGATGGAGACAGATGTAGTTTTATCTGCAACTTTAAATTTAAATACAGATCTCCACGAGTATAGTTTAATCATGTATATTGCATTCAATAACCGAGACTGCACTATTTAACTGTGTTTATGAAATGCTACGAGTGGATACATGCTCCAGCTCTCTCAGTATTTAACAAATGCACTGGCTGACCTGATGGTGGTGCTATTATTAAATCATTTTAAAGAGGCTTTTTCTTAATATATCACAACTTATGAAAGGAAAGAACTCAAACTGTTGAGACACTTGATATAAGAAAGCTGTCTGACTTGGCTGAATTGTTACAGTGTTATTACGTAACATCTTGTTTTAATGAGCTATTTTTGCCTTCATGCAAAACATCTTAATTTGTAAAAAACAAAAACAACTAGTAACCAAACTTGTCTGATAAATGTGGTAAAAAGTCCAATATTTACCTCTGAACTGCAGTAGAGCAGAAGCAGAAAGTGACATGAAAAGAGAAGTCAAGTGTAAGTATCTTAAGTTTGTACTTAAGTACAGCATGTAAGTAAATGTTCTTTCTGCCAATGAGGGCAACTACATAAATATGAGACATTGAGACACGTTAAATCAAATTTTAGATAACAGATGTATATCAGCAGGATGCTCCTCTATAAGGCAAACCATATCATCATTGACATTGACATATTCCTGAACTCCAGCACTTACAAACACTTGACTTTGACTTGTCCTGGCCTCCTGGCAAACATTGTCATACCAAACATTGGCTCTGTCCACTTGAATGTGAGTCTGTAGCATCTTAGATTCTCTCTTTCATTAATAAATGCAGTATTTGCAACAGCTGCTCTCAAGTTTCCCTTTCACTCCTCACTCAGGCATGCAGATCTAAGGTTACTGCTTTGATTAATTCATTGTGCTGACTCTATACATGTCTGTCTGTGCAATGACAAATTAATAAACAACATTTTTTTATAATACCATGTCTTTTTATCATTAAATCTAATTATCCAGATTTCTATCATAGATGTATCATCATAGTATGGTGGCACATATGATGCAAACACTATGCAAAATTATTCCACAGTGGAAGCATACCTCATACACAGGACCACAAAATCATAGTCTGTTGTTTTGGTGTGTATACAACTTCTGAGATTTTTTGTGTCTTTGACAGCATATTATATGACTCAGCTGCTTGGAAAGAACACATCCTTAAGCCCTTACCCTCATATAGCTAGAAGACCTAAACAAACACCAAAAGGTTATGTATAAGACTATACATTCCTGACTGTGTGGGCTTCCATGTGACATTTACCTGGAACATATGCACAGTGTTGTGACTCACCATAATATGCCACTGAGCCGTGTGACTGTAACATAAATATTTCTTCGGAATTTGCAAAACATGTGCAGGAAAAGAAAAGCAGCAGGTGCCTCAGTAAATCACAGCTGAAATATCTGGATTATAGAGAAGTTTTTAGGAAACGTGTAAACCTGTTGTGAGGTGTGCAGGGGTCAGCAGTCTACTCAGAAATAGGCCTGTGACTGGATGACTGAATCAAGCATTTGGAGAGCAGATACACAAGTCCTTGAGCAATCCACAATATCTAGGCATGAATTTGTGTTGCTGTACGTATAAAAAACAGGCTTTCTATCTGAATGCTCAGCACCATTGAATCATAGACTGGCTTTTATATTGTATGTAGTCCATGTTTTGTTTTCATTGTTGTGAGGTACAGCAGTGCCAAGTTGGGATAAGACTTCAGTATGTGTGGGAAGCAAAACTCATGAATGAATTTGGTGGGCCTCAGTATTTAAACATCTGGTAACACATGGTGATTTTCTGCTGGGGGGCGGGGTGTCCAGTAAAAATAAAGCCAGCATCTATTCTGGCCTCCATTCAGAGCAGGGAGGCTCAGTGGACACAAGCCCCAGACAGAGACACAGACACCCTGCCCGCATCACTGGACATGGCCCTGTATGCTCCACGCCGAAAGCCTCTGTTGTTTCAAGAACTTTAGGTCAGTTTCACCGCAGTCATTACCCCTCCCCTCTGATAAATCTGTCTGCTTACACTCCAAAGTTGACAACTGCTTCAGAAGGTCATGGCTGACTATGTTTAGTGATCATTAGCAGCATAAACTAAGCTCCTTTTCTCTGAAATCTCAGAAATCACTTGTTACGCTGACGCTTTTTTTTTACTTGTCTGTATGCAGATTGTTATGGCCCTGCGTAAGTACACTGAGTCTTACTCAAAAACATAAGCATGTGTAAGCATACTAATACACCAATGCACTTAAGTCTAGTTTTGATAAGAGCATAATCTCAATAAAATAACTCCTTTAGAATAAACTTAATTATATTGTTTTGGCAGGTTAATACCCTATATTAATGAGTTTTTGTCTGTGGCACACAAAAACAATAAATCAGTTCTAACTTTATTTGGAAAGGATTAAGATCGTAAAAACAGGGCAGTCGTAAAAACAATCAGCATGTACAGTAAATATGAGGTTTGACTGTCTGGTTGCTACTTCTGCTTATGCTAAAACTGCATTACATAACATTCATCCAACAGTAGCAACTGTGTTGTAACAGTTGCTCAAAGACTTGAAGACAAGAGAAGCCGGGAATTTACCTCCCCATCCTGCGATTAATAGCCACCCCGAACTACCCAGTTGTCCTTGATATCACTTACATGCACCCAATGTAATGCACATGCAGCATCTACATAGAGAGCACATTAGTGTTTATTTCCTTATATGAACACAGAGCGGATCATTATTTTCACTCTGAACAGAAGAGAGTGTTTACAAAATGAAAGCATAGTCCAGAGTATATATTGGTCATTATTGTAGGGGTGGCGGCACAATAGTGCTGTGTGTTTTTTTGTTGTGGAGTGCCAGTGTGATTTAAAGCTGCTGACAGCACCAGACGCTTACACTGCACTGGGCTCCTGCTGTCTCTCGTCCTCTATCGTTTGTATCGATGGATATAGCCCGTCTGCTTGCCTGACAGTCAATCTCCACCTCTCCTCTCCTCCCTCCTAGCTCTCCTTCACCTCATTCACTAACCACTGCCTGCCTTTCCACTCTGTTAGTTACCTCAGTTCCTCCTCTCTCTATTTCCAGCATTTCCCCCCATATCTCCTCTGTTCAAGGCTTTCACAGACGTTTAGAAGTCTTTTTTAAATGGCTGAAAATGGCTGAAACTTAACTGAAGTGAATGTCTCATATTTTTACTTTAACTTCTAAGAGGCTGATGTTTTCACCATTTAGCTATTTTCAGACATTCTGTAGATTAATTCACCTTTTCTGCAAAAGCCCAAACATAAGTCAGTATACAGTCATACAGAGAGCATCTGCAACAAGGCTACAAATGTTGTGTAGTATGAGGTTCAGGCTGAACGAGAAAATCACTGAAGAAATACTCAGATCTCAGTAGAAACACTTTCTTACATGTTAAATTCCTGCTTTATTTTACAAATTTACTTTGTAAAATAAAGTATTGTCACAACATTATACTTGTAACACAGATGTACACACTCTATTATATATATATATCTTTTTACCAGACTATAGCAACGGATGCATTGATACTTAAGTCGATTTAATGTTGCAAGCAATAACATTAATAACTTTATAAAGTGACTTTAGTTGAATCTGTTATAAAACGTCATAACTGATTTATGAATGAATCTGTGCATTAATCTAGATCTGGAAATGTGATAAATCTGTCAGACAAATGAGGTGGAGTGAAAAATATAATATATCCACCTTAAATGCAGTAAAGTAGATGACGAAAGAAGAATAGAATGCAAGTAATTAAGTAAAGTATGAATTTCACTTTAAGCATTGTGCTTAGTTACTTTCTAGCACTGATTGCAACTTTGAAATGATTCATCTGATTGCTTAATATCTAATATTATATTTTTAATAGAAGCTTCAGTTTATTCAAGTAGTTTCAAACCTGTTTAATCCATGATAACGGAAACCAGTTTGGCACACTTGAGTAAAATCAAATTGTATTATTGATAGGGTTTTCAAGAGAGGGAAGACAACATAAGAGAAAATAACATGTGAAATGATTCAGAGATGAACAGAAAAGACCAGACCGCAGAAAATAGGGATAGTTGACCAGTTTAACATTAGAGTTCATTGACCTGGAGTTGTAACGTTACAGACCAACGAATGTGTATGTTTTCTCTCAGCCTCTCACACACGAGAGAGAGAGACAGAGACAGAGGGAGAGAGAAAGAGAGAGAGTGAGGCCCCAAACAGTACCTGTTTGTAGAATAATCCTTCAGTATAGTTAACACCTGTGTCTGCAGAGAGATCTAGCAGCTCTCTGTCTACCTTTGTTTCAGTAACACTGTTGTGATGTTGATGTTTTGCTCGATCCAGGACAAATGCTCAGAAGGCTGGGATTTGATTGATAGTGCATTTTCAACCCATATCTTTTTGTTTTATCTTTTGATCAGGTAATTTACTATTTCACTATATCTGCAGGGATAAGTCTATATATTTTTGTACGCAGGAGATACCTACAGATAGTTACCTCTGTAAAAATACACTAAAAGTAAGAAGATAATAAGACATTTTCTTTTGTATTATCTTAGTTTGCTAATTGTCTAGTGTCTGCATTTCAAAAAAGTAAAATTGTGCATGAGAACAGTTCTTAAATAAATTCACTTAGCTGCTTTTGAGGCAAATTATAACCATCCCCAGTAAATTTTTGAGTTTGTTCTATCTATCTATCTATCTATCTATCTATCTATCTGTCTGTCTGTCTGTCTGTCGATGTTTATGAGAGAGCGCCCTCTCCTCGGCACTTTCCGGCCTTTTCCGGTGATGTTGATGTTGGCTTCGTCACCGCCTCTCCCAGACTGCTTTATGTCTGGCAGCAGAGACCATGCGCGGTCGCCATATTACGGAGCACCCCTCCCCTTCAGTCCCGTCACAGCACAGATCCACAGCAGCGGTGCAGGAGGCTACATACTGAACAACGCTACCGCTGGGGAGGACCAGTGATACAGCAAAACCAACACCTAAATGAGGATCCAGTGATATGGATTAAACATCTGTACGCCGCTATTAAGTGATCCTAATCGGGTTTTACATCGCCGTGCACCGGATGAAAGGTTGCTTGTGTTCATTTTGTTTCCTTTGAGCTAATTCAGCAGCTAAAACGACTCACTACAGTCTGTGTTTAGCTAGCCGGTGATGGAGACTGGCAGCTAGCTAGCTGACGTTACTCCTCTGTCAGGCTAGCATCTAATATAACGCTAACTTACTCAGCAGCTATTCTGCTTTCAGTACCGGAGCTTGTTGTTACTTAGCTTCTCATTAAAACCCCCCACAACATGTTAGCTTAAGCTTAACGGAGCCACAAACGGATAGCACTGGTAGTTAGCCGGCGAATTACAACTGGCATCAGCTGACGTTAGCTGGCTAGCTACTCAGCAAGCGGCTACTAGCCTGTTTTGCCTCGTTAACTGTCACCGGATCGTGTATGAGAGGCTGTAAATATCGGCACAACTTTGCCTGATATTTGACGACAGCCTGTGACTTGGTTTCAATATTTATTTTTTGATCGTGTTGTCTGTTGAGCGTAGTTTTGTCAAGACGGCGCCGTTAACGAACTGCAACGTTATTGCTTACTGTCAGAGACCAACTACCCCCCGGATTCTCTCGAAATGCATCATCCGGACCCTGCAGGAGACTCTGGCAGTGTTAGAAAGATGGCGCACCCGGCTGTCTTTCACAGAAGGGGTAGCAACACGGGCAGCGGGAGCGGCACCGCGCTGTCAACACCGGCAAACCCGGTGGTCAGTAACAGCCACGTCCCCGCCGATGATTATCAGCCTTCCCTGTTGATTCAGTGCCAACCTCCTGCTGGTTCATCCTCCCCGGGTCCCCACCATATTCCACCCCACAGCCTCAATCTGCATTCCCAGCCCCAGCCCACACAGTCGGCAGGAGCTCAGATAAAAAAGAAGAGTGGTTTCCAGATCACAAGTGTGACTCCAGCACAAATATCAGTGAGTACCAACAACAGTATTGCAGAGGACACGGAGAGCTATGATGACCTGGATGAGTCCCACACAGAGGATCTCTCTTCTTCTGAAATCCTGGATGTGTCCCTCTCCCGAGCTAATGATATAGTGGGAGCAGAGAGAAGCTCCTCGGAGGAGACACTGAATAATTTCCATGAGGCAGAGACCCCTGGAGCTGTCTCCCCCAACCAGCCTTCACACCCTCATGCTCTGAACCAGGCTCAGCAACATGGTGGAGCCATGGTCAACGGGACCGTGCATCATCAACATCCTCACCATCCTAACCATGCCCAGGCCTACCCTCTGTCCTCTGGGCCTGGAGGCACCCCATCTGCCCTCACTTCTGGAGCTTTACCTTGTGTCACCCAGAAAATGCCTTCAAATGTGGGGGTCCCTCAAGAGAATGTTTCCCAGGCTGCCCCTCCAAGTATTGTTGCTCAGCCCGTGGGGGCTGTGGCTCCGGGATCTGTCCCTGGAATGCACAGCTCTGCTACAGGCACTACAGTTAGCATAGTTAATCCCCAGACCAGCAGTGTTAGTAATGTGAATATGTTGAGCTCTGCCAACGTGCCTGTGAGAGGGGGGATCAGCACGAGTGCTAGCAGTAGCAGTGGTGGCTTTCCTCTCAGTGTAATAAGCAGCAGTGGGGGGAGTGGAAGTGGAGGTGGAGGTGGTGCTGTTGCAGCCGGGGGTAACCTTATAACAACCACTAACATTGGCATGATCCAGCAACACCAAAACATCAGCACCAACATTGCTATGACTACTACGGTTACTGCTGCTGCTGCTGCTGCTGCTGTCAGTGCCTCTGGAGGGATGGGACTCTCTGGTGGGATCCAGGGAAGGGTTGGATCTGCTGTGCTGCAGCCAGTGAGTGCCCCTGTTACAGCTGTAGCCCCTGCCCCTGTACCATCCACTCCTGCCCCAGCTCCAGCCCCTGCAGCCACGACCAGTTCTCGCTTCAGGGTGGTGAAGTTAGACTCTAGTTCTGAGCCCTTTAAGAAGGGCAGATGGACATGCACTGAATTCTATGACAAGGAGATGCCAGCCTCTGCTCCCAGCTCTTCTGCATCGGACACTGGGTCTCTCAGCATGCGTCAGTTTGTCTCTGAGAGTTTTGCTGGGGCCTCGGAGAGGGAAAGCACAAGCAGTAGCTCTGTGAGTAGCACTATGAGTACATTGAGCCATTATACTGAGAGTGTGTGCAGTGGAGAGACTGGGGCACCCCCAGTACCCCAGCATGCCCAGGATTACGCCTCCCCTCCTCAGGGCTTTCAAGGAATCCTCCCCAGTGGCTTAAGCATGGGAGTGTCCCAGACCCAACCTCACATGCACCCCCAGGATATTACCCATTCACATGTGAAGACTACTGTGGCCCCATCAGCTCCCACAAACATTCATCAGCCTGTTCCCATGTCAGGCCATCCAACCACCATTGGACTCCCTACTTCTGCTGTACACCAGCAGCAGCTCACCTATGCCCAAGCTGTTGCTAATCAGTCCACAGGCACCACTCAGGGCCTAGTGGGTGTTCAGCAGCAGAAGATGGGATATGCCACTCTGCCACAGCAGCCATCTGCCACCCCACAAGCAGCCCCAGCGCAGGTGAGGCCACCTGAGTATACCCAACCACACCAAGGTATCCCCCAGGGTGCAACATCTCAACCTCTGTCCAACCAAGCTGGATCCACTGCTTCCGGGCCAGCTAATGGAGCATGTCAGATGATGGGAGCCCTGCAGCAGTCACAGGCACTCCTTCACGCACAGTCCCAGCAGCCCTCCTCCCTTCAGGCCGCCACCTCCAGTGTGCCCTCTCATGTTGGAGTAGCAGGTCTTGGCCAGCAGCCTCAGAGTCACCCTGGCCATCTGGATTGCCAGCAGCAGAAGCCACAGTCACTCCCAACACAAATCCAAAATCCTGGTCTGGGCACCCAGCTGCCCACAACAGTCCACCAGAGCCAAGTGTCTGCACCAAGTGTGCCTCCTCCCAACCCTCAGAGCGACCTCCAGGCCCAGCCCCAAGCCCACAGCACTGGAAACAGTGGCAGGATGCCCCCGCAGGGTGTTCCTCAGAGCCAGCCATCTTGTGTCAGCTTGTCCCAGGACCAAGCTTTGGCTCATGCTGCCCAAGCCAGTGCCCTCTATGCTAGTCTGCCCACCTTCACCACCACTCAGCTGCAGGATGCACAGCGACTGCTCCTCCAGCACCAGTCGGCTTTGTTGGCACTGCCCAAACTGTCCGGAGGGGAGGCTGGATCTGGATCCAGCACTGGCCAGGGTCAAGAAGCTGAGGGAAACACCGCTACCGCCAGTGCCTTAACTGCATCAGCTGGTCTGAAGACTGTTGATGGAGAGGAGGATGGGTAAGAAACACTATTTCCTTTTTTTTAATATGTGTATTTCACTCATTGACATGTTCTTACACAGACATAGGTGATGAACATTTTAGCACTAGTCTGGGATCAAAGTGGAGATGCTTTCTCTGAAATGATTGTTTGTAGCCCAAGTCAGCATTCAGAGTCTGTTTGAAGCTGGATGATTTCACTGGTTTCTGTGGCAGCTGCAAGGGAAGAAAAGTGTTATTGTTTTCCTAGATAGCTCGCAGACAGTGGTCAGGCTGCCACAGTCTGTCTGTCCCCTGTCAGTGGGACACAGTGCAGAGCTCAGCTGGATGTGACGTCTCTTGTCTTTATCAAGTGGCTACAGTGATTCGACATTTTACCTAGCCTGCCTTCTTGCTTGAATCCTGACTGTCTGACTTACACGGCACAATTTCTGCTGGGTGCACAGTTTGCTGCACACACACACACAAAAACACACACACACGCTCTCAGCACATTTGTTGTTTTTAAAACTAGGAAACAAGGCAGAGGTTGTATGATTATTTAATTGGTGACAGAAGAAGGCAGTTAGCTGCAAACGACACAGCTATAAACTAAATTGTCCAATTCTGCAGATTAAACAAAACATTACAGATGTTTGATTTTGCTGCCCAGGCCTTAAAATACTCTTTAACCTTTTGGTGAACTCTTGAGGAAGAGATGTTGGGTTTACTTATTGATGTTAAAAATTACACCGACATAATCCTTTTCCTTCACTAAAAGCTTATTGATTTTTTTTTTAATCTCTGTCTCTTTCTTCCTCCCTTTCCTTTTCCTCAATCTCTCTTTATCACTGCTTGAAGTCACTACAGTTTGCAGGTGAAAGTACAGAGGAATGTCCTACAAATACATGTTCAGAGCTGATTTTCAAGTCACAGGGAGGTTTTAATCATCTTTGCGGCACCAGTAAATTTCTCAAATTTCTGTCACTCTTGCAATCTTAAACTCCCTTTCCTGCTAATGTTATCAGTACCTCAGTTTTTAGCCTCTTTGTGTAGCTGAGTTCTACTAATAAACAGGAGGAATCAAGATCATTTGAGTACAGGTACAGTTTCATCAGCGCTGTAAAGGGCCAACATGGATATAACCATGATTTGTTTCCATCTGTCTTTATGGTCCAGTTAGATGGATACTGAAGGATGGCTACTCTTATCACATGATGTTTAACTCTGAGGAATGTGAAATCTATGGGGATCAGGTGGATTATTGTCTTTGATGATAAGTAGCATTTGGGTGAAACTAAAGCCCTTGTTACAAATGAGAAGATTGTCTTAGTGAATTATGCTCACAGTTCATTTCTCTCCAGTTTACCTGCTGTCACACAGAGTGGGAGTAGTTGACAGTACCTGCTGAAGTATGAGTTTCCCTACTTAAGCAAGCTGAAATTGGAACTGTCTATTTCTTTCTCATTCTTAAACAAATCATCCTCTATTGACAAAAAAAGTCATGCAGACCAAGAGATGACTGTGGAGCCTCATCAGCTGATGCAAGCACACACTAGCTAATGCTTTCGAAAGCCCACAGACATCTCTCAAAACAAGCGGTTTTCCCCCAGATTCATATAATTTAATATTTGCTTATTTCCTGATACTTAATTTTAATTAACTTTTTATTCAGAATTGGAATGATGCTGAGGAGTCTCTTTACCTTTTCCCTTGTGAAGAATGACAGACAGGAATTGAAGTTAAAGAAACAAACCTAATGAACCTGTGCTGAATATAACACAATGCTGAGCATCTTCAGAGGTTTTCAGCAGCTGATTAGTCTGTCAAACTGTTGTTGAGATCGAGCTATTTTTCATAAACCTTGCTGCAAGATTCACTATTAGTTTTACATCGTTAGCTACAAAGCAATTTGCAATGCAGAGGGAAGCTGAGTTGTTAATGTTTTAGCATATAGTTCAGCTTTTGTTTTTGGTTTTGTGCTACTATTCTAACATCAATTGTCTATTTCCTGCCAAAGGATTAATAAAGTACTCTTCCATTCTATTCATGGCAGCGTTTTACAGCATTTATCTGAGCATTGATTTAAATCCTGATGTATGAAAAGTTTAAAAGAAAAGAAAAAGAAAGTGATATGTTTTAATTAACTTTGGGTTGGTTTTAGTGTGATGTTCTTGGAACAAATTAGAGAATAGTATAATGAATTGAAATACAGTGGTTGTACCCCAAATAATATAGAAAATATATAGAGGATTTCACACTCATTAGCAAAATTAATTAGCAGCAACTATTATATATTGTTAATTCTCAAATCTTTAAGTTTTATTGAAGTGGTGAAAGATGCATTGCTTTAATTCTGTGGAGGTTTTTGAGGATGCCTGCAGCTTGAAAATACTGCGCCCCTGTTCACCTATGTTTACTAGACACTTAAAATGCATACTGAATAGTGGGTAGCTGACATTGAACTATTCCCAGCTGAAAAACACCCAGCCACGCTGCCTCTGTTTTGTAAAACAGAATTTTGTAAAATAAGAGTGATGCATGTTCGTATCTTCACAGTATGATTGCACTAAAAGCTAATGTGTAATATAAAATTATTATCCTAAATCTTATCATGGTAGCACAGGAATGACTGATTGATTGCTTACTTTCTCTTCCCTGCTGAAAATAATGGTCATTTTGTGTAAAGAGGCAATAAAGTATAAGTGATTGCACCTTTTAAAGTCACTTTAATGGAAGCATTTCTAAGACCTGGGTCCTTTTTCCTTTGTGTACTAATTGCTAAGGAGCCAGTCCCTCCCATAAAAGCTGATTTGTTCTCTATGTGGTAGGAATGTATTTACTAGCATTTTCTGCCTGGCCATCTGTGTGCCATGTCAGTGGTTGTACAGTTCCTTTGGTCTGCTGTATGGCTCCTGTCAACATATTTTCAGGTTTTAATGTGCATGATGACCCTGCCCCCCATAAATCAGCGTCCAAGGCATAGCTATAAAAAAACCAGGGTCTCTGTAGCGTGTGTGTGTGTGTGTGTGTGTGTGTCTGAATGAGGGGGTGTCAATGGTGCATTTGCTCTATCTACACTGACAAGCCATTAATGGAATATGTTCAAGATAGGTGGGTGGTCTTTAAGAGTGTGTGTGTGTGTGTGTGTGTGTGTGTGTGTGTGTGGCAGACTCTGGTGTTTAGAGGCCGTTCTTGGTAAATCAATGATTAATAAAAGGTTGTCAAATATTTGTCTGTTGAAGCCAAATTATACTCATGTGACAGCAGGTATTCAATGCGATGACATACAGGTTTCCACATGCATGGCATTTTACTTATGTCAGGATGTGTTTTGCGCATTTAGAGAGTGTGAGCGTGTGTGTTGATGTTTGTTCTCGTTTTAAACCTTCAACGTTTTTTGACAAGAGGTAAAGTAGAGCTGTGAATTTCAGTGCGTACTGTTATTTTCCATTGTGCTTTTAGGTCATAACTTCATACAGTGCTTTCATTACTATTACTCTTGTTTCTTATGATGCATGTGTTGTGTTGAGGTGTGGCTCTGAGTGTATTTCAGATAGTGTACTCAGCTAGGATCATTTGCTTCTTATCCATCTCCAATTTACAGATTAGATGTTTTTATTACTGGGGGCCAATTCTTTCAGTTTATTTGCTCCAAATCAAATCTAGTAAATGGATTTAAGGTGGTGGGGAACAAACTAATTCTTAATTGCTTCCAAATTATTGGAAGATGATGTCATACTAAAAGTCTGTAATTGGTATTTGGTAACACCGTGGTAGTCTGAAACAGTTTTATAAGACTGGGCTGTGCATAAATGAACATCATGTTTATACTCTAAGCTTGGCCACCTCAGCCACTTTGGTGAGTTTGGCTGAGCATGATAGGCTCCTGCAACTGTTATGAAAGGACACTAATAAATATGAGTGGACAACGTGCAAGTGATGTACTGTGGTAAAAGTTGAGCTAGGACACTAATTTTGCCAACCTAGCCTGCAACTTTTTTGTCAAAGCCCCTGCTCTGCCAACGCAGTTGTCTCATTGAAATGAATGAGGAAGCTGCATTTTTTTGTGGTCTATTGTTGGTCTAAGTGGGTGTGTGTATTTGAATGTGTGAAGGCCCAGGGGAATGTAGGCTGGCTGGCAGCACGATGGCTATCTCTGCCGCTGTCTGTTTTGAATGTAATCTTCCCCCTGGCAGTGCAGGGTCCCAGTGTGTGCTGGGCCTGTTGCTCATTGTGTGGAGATCAACGAGATCCCCAAAATTCACAACACATAGAGGAAGTGACCCAACCTGACCTAACCCAACTTAGTCGGGTCTACTGACCCTCGTTGAGACCCGCTGAGGACATGACAGGCAGGACCAGATGGAACCAGACTGAGCAGAGTTGTGCATCACTGTTTCAGCTCTCATTAATCCTGCCATTGTTTTGTACCATTACATCCATCGTCCGTGTGCTCTGTAGATTTCTGTGAGCTCTAGCTTGGAAAAGCTTATAGCATTGACTTTGACAAACTTGATATTTGTCATACAGCGAATCTTTGATAAAACTTCGGCTACATCATGATGTCTCTTAATCTGTTTTCTTTTGATATATTGCAAAATAAGGATTGTATGTGGTGTAATACAATTCAATACGATCATACACCACATATTGTGTATTTTAATATCCAACACGTATGATGATTAGAGAATGTTTTCAGATAAATTGATAACATTTCTGTTCCTTTGCAGAAAATTCATCTGAGATATCTTTTAAAATAAGCTGCTACAGTTATTCCTTTAGTCCATTTTATCATGGAAATCTTTGATTTATTTTGCAAATTTTAACAAAACTACCTTAATTTCCTTGTAATAAAATACTAAATGTGGGAGGGATGTGCTCCCTGTATTGCTGGTTTCAGACCAGGGCTGTTTTTAATGTTTAATACAGTAATGTTCTTTTTAGGCATTCTCCTCAAAAAGGAAATTTGTTGAAGGGTGCTGAATACAAATTATTCATCTAATTAGAGCAATCCTTTTGTAAAGCCATTTCATTAAGCTTTACAAATGATGAGAGTTTGGGTTTTTTTAGCCACATTTCCTCAATTATTTTACAAAATTGAGCTGGAAATGAGCCATGGGCTTACTGTGCACACAGCTGTTATCTTTTTTTAAGCAGTGAGTGCCATGACAAACACTTGATCTCAAAGTTATTTTTCATTACAACTGCACCAATATTGTTGCCGTGTTGAGCTGTTGCCTTTTTTTTAATAGAAGCTCTGGTTTGTCCACAGTTGCACATCACCAAAAGTAAACAGCATTTGTTATTTGTTATGCTGCTGACACCTCCCCCATTCCTACCACACAGACCAAGCCAGAGAACACCAGAACACAGCAGAGCAGCAACATGCTGTGTGTGAGCGAGGAGAGGGAGGGAGGTCTCACTACAGGCTACTGAATATTTACTATGTCTCTCTAAGCCAAGCGGTGAAAGCATGAATGGCAGAATGAAACCAAAGAAGGAGACTGTGAGCGGTTTACTGTATGCTGATGAGGCAGAGGTTATTACAGACCACTCACATGTGTGCATCTCTCTGTAAAATCACTCCATGCCTTTGTCCCTTGCTTATTTGTATGCTGTGTGCAGATGCGTCATTGATTTCATTTGTCTCTGCCCACTTCTTTCTGATGGTTTATTTTTCCATCAATAAACAGGATTGTTTCACTTAGGAGTGTGGTGGGAAAACTAATGGCTTGTAATGGATGATAATGGATTGTGTTTTTAGCCTGCCTTTCATCTATGAGAAAATTGCCTACACACACACACACACACACACACACACACACACAGACACAGACACAGACACAGACAGACAGATTTAGTTAGGTCACTTATGGGGACATTACTTAGATGCTGTTTATCTGAGAGACTTACCCAACCCTTAATCGTAACCACCAGCTGCCTAAACTTATTTTAACAATACCCTTAACCACCTTCCAAAAAAAATCAGCTTTTTTCAATTGGGAGCACAGATTTCACCCCTCTTGGGGGAAAAAAACCCCACACTAACTCGTAAACACAAACACACGCACACACCACACGCACACACTACCACAAAGGTCTATCCTTGGTGAAAAACTGCTCTTGCCGTTTTCATTTTGCCTCATTTTGTACCAGTACAAAACAGACAGGAGTAGTTAGAGCGCTGCCTCAACTGCTCAGTCATTTATTTATTTAGTTCTAGTCTTTCCTCTGTATCTAAAAACAGGACTCTAGACACTATAGAGTCTCTTTGGTCATCACAGTATGTTTACTTGCATTAGCTAGTTTTTCATCCCCAACCCAAATTAGCTGTGGCGTTGGGTTCATGAGGTTCAGTGATTAGCTCTTTTTGTTTCTTCTTTGAATAGGACAATGTTGTTGATGTTTTATTGTGCACGTTCACTTCCTTTATTAGATCAGGAGGACATAGATGTTGAAATCCCTAATGTCCCTGGTAGATTGATTGCTCCTGTGCTTATTGTTAACATTTCTGCATGCTAATGGTGATAAGCCAGTATTTGTTTTGAGATCTATTTCTTGTTTTTAATTACAGTGGACAGCGAGTGAAGTACTTTCTATAGGCATTTTAAGCATCTGGTATGTACAACACTTTCCTGAAGCCCACCTGCTTAATTTCTATGGCAACAACAGAAATCACACCCATGAGACCAGAAACCTTCAGAAAGGAAATAGTGTTATTTTCTTCATAGAAGATTTTAGAATGTAGACATGTTTTTCTTAAACCCCTTCTTATGGTTCTTATGGTTTGTCGGACAGAGGGATAAAGAACAGTAAAAGAGGATTAACTGTTTTCCAGTAATTGAGACCTCCTGACATCAATTTTTATGTAACATATGACTCTATGAATTGGTGCTGATGGAGGTATCATGTTCAGCCACGCATTTTTTATTTTTAGGCCTCAGTGGGCTGCCACTGTCATCCCCCTAAACATGCAGGCAATGTGCTGAATCATGGCCGGCATTCCTGTGGCCAGAACACTGTCCAGTCAGCTCCAGGAATCACACACACATACACACACACACACATACAAATGGAGAGAATGCAGTGGATGACTTTGCTATCGGCTTTTTTTTCTCCTCCATGTCTTTCACACAGTTTGTTCCGCTTCTCTCTCAATTTGGTTCATTGTATACATTTGTTTTTTCAGTCTGAGACAAGTAAAAGCTGCCAAGGTCATTCTAGGTTATACTGCCTTAACAATAATGCCATACTACCTTAATTCATACCAGTGTTCTCAGTGCTGGTGGGTTGCACAGACTTAACATTATTACACACGGGAGAGTGTCAAAGAAAGAATATCTGATTCACTGGATTAGTGCTTGTTTATTATCATGTCATAGATTTAACATGGCATCAGTTAGGACTAATTAAGTATTAATTGTTATATCAAACAGTCATGGTGTCCTCATTCTGAACAGTTGCATATTTAAATGAGGAAATTCTAATTATAAGTAAGACGAGATGCTTTATCAATCTCATGCTTTTATGGAGTTGGGACAGTGTTAGCCTAGCTTGGCATAAACATGTAAGTTGTGGGGAATGGCTAGCTTACACCCCTTACAACTGGAATTTCTGCTCAGTCTGCATGGATGATTATTATGAAGTGTCACAGGGGCGACTGTTGATGGAGTCTGATCGTTTCAGCCTCTGTGCTCGGCTGCGATGACGTGAGAGCTCTATCCAGCGAGTGTCTTTTCCCATAGGGTTTGATATTCATTCTTGCTTTGTGTGAGCTAATCCTCTTCTCTATGCTCTGCGGCTGAATGAGGAAGGCTGCTGGAGGGAGGGGGGGAGAAGGTTTTTGTTTTGTTTTTTTTGTCTTTCTACCCCTCAATAGTCTAGCCAGCTGCTTCTGCTATTGGCATGAATAAAGTGCAGAGACACTCTACATCATGGCTGTGTCCGGTACTTGAATGTCGATGCAGTGTACTAATTGTTTCATATATTGCCTTTATGCAGGCAGCCCACCCAAATAGAAGTTTTCTGTGGTATTTTATTCATACTGCTCTTTATTTATTGCAGTTAATGGTGCAGTTTGATCAACAGATCTGCAGAAAAGTGTCATTAACTGCAGTTGATAGTTAGCTTTTAAATCTAATATTATTTTAAAGCAAACTGCGTAATTTAGTGCTTTTTACAATCCAGCTCACCAACTTCTCTTTGGAGTGACCAGAAATCAAAAGTCAGAAGTTACTCAAAACATTTTTGATTCAGTTGCTCCTAGGACAACGAGCCTGATGCATTTCATGTGGACTCTGTTGGCAAAATCGCTGAAGCATTAACGCCAACTTTACTCGGCCTCCCTGAAAACCATGTTCAGCTCTGTAAATAGTTCTGCACTACCCCCTGCTGGCTGGCAAGCTGTGAAATACACACATACAACCGGCTCATCATATGTGTGTGTGGGAGTCACGTGATGGCCTGAAGGCTGTTTTTCTTATATTTGTAAAGCACCCCTATATGTCCCACCATTGACTGGGTGTGTGATGCAGCACCACTGCACCGCTGTGAATGCTCCAATGACACAGGATCATTTTCTGACCAAAGAGTAGAGGTCTAGTATCAGCACAATGTGCACAGGCTTAACTAGCTGAAATAATTATCATATGTTTAATATCATCCCCTTAAACAATAACACCCACATAGTAGAATTAAGTACAGTTCTCTTAACAAGCTTGGATTTGGAATGACTGCTCTCAATGAGTTTATTTGCTAGTTAACTTTGAATTACATTGGTAATTTTCCTAATCCTTTCCTATAAAGTTTTGTTTTTTGTGCATCTTTAAGTTAGCATTGGTTTTTTGCGCTTTTTACTTAGCTAGGCCTGCATAATTACATGCAGTCTATTACTGTAACCAGTAAAACAACATTTTTACTCTTTGTGCAGCAGCGGGAAGCGAATCGGCCCGAAAAAGGCTTATGCATTCGTTTTGCTGGTGCTTTCATGTGCTTTAACATCTGAGACTTGAGAATCAGTCATGTGAGAGTTATTCAGGTCACAAAGCACTCGAGGAGTCGTTCAAGTCACCAGAATAAGGAATGGTGAATTGTTATGAAATTGCTGGGGTAATAATTTTTAGGATGTAAGGAACTCATAAGCTACTCTGCAACACATTCACAGGGAAGCTAATTAATAACAGTATTTAAAAAAACAACAATGTTTAACAAAACAAATCTCAAAGCTAATAGTTGAAGGAAATAGTTGACCAGTAGATGGCTTATCTCAAAAGTCCAGGTTATTTGAGCCAGTGGGGTGTGTTTCTGTATCCAGCTGCAGATTTGACCTTTAAGACGGGACCTACCCATGACCCCAAAATCACTCAGAGCGTGGACAGACAGTTAGTAATGAAATGTCGGACAATAAATAACATATTAAGTACCTGTTCTCCAGAATAAGTCGTCTGCACACCTTTATTGCCTGCCTGCTTTATACTGCTTTATAGCATTAAAGCTGTGAAGATGGATAATGAGGTTGTTTACGTGCTGCTAAAAGAAGACAATGTTCTTTTCTCTCTGGCATTATGCTTATTGTTTTTGATTCACACAGGTCCACAGAATAAAAAACATACATGGAGCAAAATTATATACATACACGTAATTTACACATTTAGTTTAGAATGGTTTGGTTGTGAAGTGCAAATATGTTGAAGTGTTACAGAACTAATTCCTTCCTAATTTGTTTATCATGTTAATGGAAGCTGGTATGGATGATTTGAATGAAAGCCAGAGGGATTTTATACTTCTCAAACTAATCAAACTCCTTTTGTCTCGTACCACACAGAGATGAAAGCTTGCAGGCTTATTGAGGCTTTGTGCTGAGAGAATTGCAATGAGTGACTCAGCTGGCTCGTTGAGTCTGACTTTCTGTGACAATTTAGACGTTTTTGCGATCAGCAAGGCACAACAAAGACATGGGGTTCGAGCTTTTGGGGATAATTGGTTGCATTCGAGCAGAAATGAAGCACTTAACGGGAATTCAACCCTACAACAGGAGCAGGTCTTAGTGAAATTTCAGTCAGTAGTAGGGCAATCTGTCTGTTGTCGTAATGGCCACCAGGTGGCAGTGTCTACCAGCCTTCATTTCTGAAGTGAGGTTATTTTATAATAAATGAGTTTGTTTAGTTTAATTATTCCAGACCAGATTTTCCATCTGTATTGTAACTCTAAATGTATGGACACAAACATTGAACCAAGCTTTTTTTTTTTTTCAGTCACACTCAAACTCAAAGAAGCAAGCTTGTCTGCGATTCCTGGGCCCTCTGCTTTACTGTCATTAATCCGTTTTTCTTTTTCCTGTCTTTCATGTTTGCTCAATGGCCTTCCCTTTTGCTGTGACAGGTAAGACATTTTTTTATTCTTACTGTTTTGAATCACTGTAATCCCAGCTTGCAACAAAAACCAGGCTAGAAGAGTGCAGCAAGAAGTTCTTCTCATATCTCTGTTGCAGTTTTAATTAATATTCATTATCTAAACATGCTGAGCCAACTGGCCTCATTTTACTGACAGTACATCTGAGACAAAATTAGCCATGATTAATTGTCAATTCTGGTATGAGTAAAGCATGTGCATGAGTTTGCATCCTCTTTAAAGAGGTCCCAATTTTCCACCGTTAACATCCACTTGAATTCAGACAGTAGCAGAGAACTTGGATTTCCAATCATCTGCTTGTTTTAGGTCAGACAAGTTACTGAAAATGCCATGAACTTAAAACTTACTACCAGTAGATGGCAGTGTGCATCGCTACTAGTCTTTTTCCATCCAGCTGATAAAATGTTTAATATAAAGCCTGTTTACAAACAAGTTATATCTTAATTTAACAGTTCTTTTAAGTTTTCTGCAAACTTTTCCTACTGTAAACCTTCCGCTTGTCCTTGTTCTTTTGCCATGTATGTGTCAGATCGGAAAGCAGATACAAATCATCATCATACTTAAGTGTGGCTTTGGAGAGTAGTTTACTTGGGGAAGGACTATATATGTGAATGCATTTAGTCTCTGTTGGTCATTGGTGCCAAATGAGGCACTGTACCAGTTTTGTGAAAAGTTATTGGGAGTGGTGAACTGTCACTATGAAGTTTGTGAGGGTTCTCCTAGCTGACATATGACATTATCCTGGCCTGTGTTTTTACCAGGGGTGTAATGGTATGTGTTTCTGTCCCGAACTGTTCACTGCAGGCTGTTCTGTTCAGTATGCTGCTTCCTCGGTTCAGTACACCCAGTGTCCCAAACAATAACTATCAAAATAGTCTATAATATACACAACCTACGCGTGCAGAACTGAAATTTTTGAACCTGAGTTTTACCCTGGAAAGGCCTTCCACCAGCTGTCCTGTATCAGCTAGTCTGCTGACCACAGTTGGTCAAGCTCCTGTAGCTGCACTGCTCCACTGTGTGGCAGCACTACGGTTTCCCAGTTAGTTGAAGCAAAAATGGACAAAAATTGGTGTCGAACTATGCGCTGACATTGTTCAACTGAAGACAGGTTTGTCTGTGGAAACACTTCAAACATGTCATTTATGACGTCGTCACCCAAAGACAAAAACAGTGCTCAGGCAGCCTCTCAATGCAGATTCAGAGGGATAACGTCTGCTGTGTTTATATATAGGAGTGTTTATATATGCATATATGATTGAAGTAATAAGGTCAAAGTGCTTGAACTCTGCTACATTGTGCATTCTTATGGTCATTAGTTGCTTAATAATTTCATAATATGAGGGTACTTAAGTGTCTTAACTGCTACATTATGAATTATGGTCAACAGCAGCGGTCAGCAGTTTCACAGAATTACACAAACGTTATATTCTTTTTTTTTTTTTTTTTGATCTCAGTGAAAGTGGCCTGATGAAGGTGAGACTGTCTGTGCTGGCCTGTCTGACTGTAAAGCCAGGCAGGAAACAACAGTTTGTTTGTAGCTAAGCTGTGCTTATGATAGCTCTGCTGTCGTCAGAGACTTAGGCCCTGACGGTGGAGTCATCATTAGTTAATCCACTCAATGCTCTGTCCTCTTCTCTTCACTTGTAATCTTACATGAGCAAAACACACTCACAAACGCACACACACACGCACACACACACACACACTCACAAACGCACACACACACACACACACACACACACACACACACACACACACACACACACACACAAAGAAAAAGGCAGGGAAATGGGTCAGGGCTTCTTGCTTAATTATCAAAATCAAAGTTATTGATTTGATGAACTTTCCCCGACCTTTCTCAACAATTGATTTAAAAGCAAATAAATGAGAACATGATCATCCCTTTTCTAAAGTAATCAACGGATTATTTGTTTATCTATGAACAATTTAGTAATTACAGACACATGTTTCACTGTGGTGGTATGTATGTTTGTAATAGATATGGATTCTGTTAGCATGCAATTACTGAAGACGATAAACTGAAATTGGTTTGAGGCAACATGGACTTTCTTGTTATTTAGAGATGTTTGGAAAGGCTGAAACAAACACTGAACAGTAGTACTCTCCATCGATTTCCTGGCCAGTCAATAACTGATCAATACCCTGACCCTTCAGTCAGTCCAGTCCAGATTAGGATGGAGCACAGTGCACTAGATGAAAAGATGAAGGTATCTTCAGAGGTGTACAACTAACAAAAGGTCAAAAAAGTTACAGACGTTGAGGAAGAAATTGTAGCTAATAAACAATATACTTCAATATCTTTTCAGTTGCTTCCGTCTTTTATCTGTAGTTGAAGCTATACTTTCCAAACCCCTTTCTTGCTTTTCTCTATTAACAAACCAGCAAATAATGTTGAGGAAAGACTTGTTGAACATCAGCGTTGGTGGAGACACTTGGAAGATGCATTTTTACTTACCTTCCATGAACAGTGAGCCAGGTGATTGATCTAAAATAGACACCATGTAATTAGATGACTGATAGTGTGTGTTTAGTTGTATTTAGCAGAAGGAGTCTGTATACACTGTATATCTCACCAGCGCACAAATAGAAACACTCTTGCTGATGCTGTTAATCTTGTCGGCCAAACACAACCGTATACGTTACCGGTGTGTCCGCCCACTGTTTGTGCAGATTTGGCTGAGAGATCTGCAGATTGTGTCGATGGGAGATTTGTTGGGATGTAGACTAGGGCATGAGAGGGAGATGACTCACATGGTCTTGTGGTTCCGTGAGGTTTTAAGAGAGAATACAGCCTCCCACCAGCCAACACAAACACACATCATTCAGTTAGCTCCAAGGTGGGGGCTGTGTAGCAAGTGTGTTTTTGTGTGTGTGTGTGTGTGTGTGTGTGTGTGTGTGTGTGTGTGTGTGTCATAAGGCTTTATGACCCAGACATCAGTGTGAGTAATCTCTCCTCCTCCATCAGCCTCTAAAAGATAAGACACTTGCGGCAAAAGGAGCGGTTTAAAGTCAAATGGAAGTGATAAACTCAAATTCCTCCAAATTAGACTGTTTCCAACTGAGACCCTGAAAATGAGGACATTTTCTACAACTGGTTTAAACTTCCAAGTGTCCCAGGCCGCAAATAAACACTCTGTCTGAAAAGCTTTAGCCACAATGTGCATATCTCCTTTTGATTTTATTGTTGCCATCACAAAATGCCTCAGTGCTCTATAGGACTTTCAAAATCCTTTGCTGATGGCGTTGAATTTAAACAAAGCTGTAACATATTATGTAACAGTCGACTGTTGGAAATGAACTTTCTAAGTTCACTAATTATGAATTTGAACTTCTAATGAAATCTGTATGTTAATCGTCATTGCATTTAGGAGCCTTGTGTTTATTGTTAGTAGCAGTAGTATTACATACCACACTATATAACAGAAGCCAAGGTTTGGCATATTGGTCATTGCCACCTGGGTTTGTTGGAACCAGAAATGAGGATGAGGCTGCTATGGATTCACAGCACTACTTATCTTTCCTGCTTAACAGTAACTTTGCTAAACCTCAACCAAGGACATCACTTAGAAGGTTTGTTTGGAAAATGTCATTAGGAAAATATTTACTGAGGTAATAAATCAGTGTGAAGCAGTGTAATTTGCTCATACCTTGCAGTCATGTGGTGTCGGAATAATTGGAAAAATTAGTTACCACATTGAAAAATGAACATTAACACTGTCAGTTCGGAACAACGCTGAAAGTTGGCACCGACTTTGGTACACGACTTGCCTCACATATGCTAAAAGATGACAACTGAAGGTAGATGCTTGGTTGGTGGTTACACACTTTGCATAAAATCCTTCTTGGATAGCAACACAAATCTTCACTGGGACACTACTCTCAACATTCTTTGTAGCTTAAATGTTTTCAAGTCAGAAGAATGACCTTGTAACTTGGTAAATGGGACCATCCTGTAGGCATTTGAATGCAGCAACAGACTTCTTTACAATCTCTTTTGGCCCGCTTGCCGGCCACGAGGAAGAATGCAGGTTTAAGGCCCTTGACAATGGCGACATGCACTTCTTATATACAGCGAATTAGTCGAAGTTCAAGTGCATTCAGATAAAACTGCCATAAAATTCATAATTATATTGCATTGCACATGTCTGAATCAAACTGTTTAGGTACTTAGGACTTGTTGATTCTGTATGGACATTGCTGTGAGGAGATATGCATCACTACGTTCACCCTCCATCAACACGTTTCACCTTCTCTCCTCATCCGTATTGCTGTGGTTAGCATCATTCCTGTCCTCTTTTGTCTGAACCCGGAGCGCTGTGTGTTCTTTGGCTGCTAATCCGTTTAATGCCAAGTTTCACTCCACATTACTCAAAGCTGCTGCTCACACACACATACTTATGTAACGTGGAGCTTCTGCGTGTGTCAAGAGAAACAAGAGTGAGGGAGAATTCAGATATACTTTCAAACAGGTTACCTTGGTGGTGTGATGGAAGTGTTTGTATTACTTTGTATCCTACTTCATGCTGTTTAAGTTGTGTTTTGCAAACATCAGTACACATTTCTGATTGCAGAAACTCCTAAATGTGCACAAATAGGACAAGATAAGTTGCAAAATTTATTTTAAAGATATATCAGAACTTTAAAGAAAAATCCACATTAGTCAAACCATAGCTGTCATTGCATTTGCTGTTCGCTCTCCCTGCATCCATGACTTTTTTGAGACAGTACTAATGCTGAGGCGGTGGATCTAGGCCATTCTAGCTCTTGTGTCTCTGGCTGACTCTCTCTCTCCCTCCTTCTCTGCCTCTGCCTCTCCCCCAGTATGTGAATGTGTGAGTTTCGTATAGAGCGAGGACTAAGGACTTGCTGCAGTCAGCCCAAATGCTCCAATAGCACCTGTCTCTCTTACGTATGGAGGCCCGAAATGGCCACTCATCATTCCTCCCCGCCTCTCTGACTGACTCACTCAGTAGCTCTCTGTCATTCTCCATAGTCAGGGTGTGACTATGGAAAACCACTGCCAGGGCTTACTGGTAAAGTCTGTGTGTGCTTTCCACTATCAAACTACCGCTCAGCCAAAAGCCTTTACAATCCAACAATTCAATAGACCTGTTTTTTTCATCGCTCGGACATGCCAGGCCCCTTTTATCAACTTTTTTTTAGAGATTGCATCCCCCGAAATACAGCAGCTGTGAGTGCAGTTCCTCTTCCTGTGAGTAAGACACAAATTTCCAAAAAGCATAAGAAACAACCCCCCCATGCTCATCCGTCATGTAGGTAAAGAGCTTTGGAAAGCATTGTTAGTATACATTAATATGGAAACAAAAAGTTTGGCTGCTGTTATTTTTTATGTATGGTTTTATAGCTTTTATAGATGAAGTTCATCAATGTTCAACAGATAACCTGCATCAATAAATGGTCCTGCTCACAGTTCATTAAATCAGTTGGTATTTCTTTGTGTATTATGTGCATGTGCATGTGTGCATGCACTCTTTCATTGTTTCACAGCTTTACAAAGTTTTAGTCTAATTTTTTAGGCACAGCATCATCTGAATCATTCATTGGTGAGTGAGCTGTAGGGAGTGTTCAGATGATGACCTGCTTAGAGAAAGTATTGAACTTTCACAAGAACTATTGATTTAAGTGTGATGCTGCAACTTCATGGCCTGATGTGCACCATAGACCTTTTTGAAATACACGTTTTGTTTGAATTTCCAAATATATTTTATGTTTTTCAGATTTTCAGATGCAAAGACTAATGTATTTGCACGTAATCGATGTATCCAGTTATTGGTGAGCGTGCAGTGTGACAACAATCATGCTGCTGCAATATTTATTAAATACAAGTTTGATTCAAATTCTTTGAAATCTGTCACTTGTTTTAATTTTTGTCTTTAATTTGCTGTCAGCACGCTGCTTTAGGACCCAAGTATGACCCTTTCAGAAGTCATGTGATACTGACTCACTCCAGCACGTCGTGTCTGTTAGGACAAGTGAAATCCCCTGCATTGTGCTCGTCTGTTACCTGTTGTTTCTTGGCCGACTGTCTGTAAGCCGGCGGAGGCTCTGTGGACGCATGTTGTGTTTTCTGCCTGTGGAGGCCCTAAGCCATCTTAAGGCAGCCTTTCAATGAGAAATGACAAGATAAGACCCTGAAGCACAGTGTCTCTTGTCCATCACGCAGAGCGGGCTGGCAGAGAAAACTAAAACAGGCTTCATTTTGAAACTGCCAACTAAAACAACAAGTTAAAGTTTCAGTGCTGCTTTTGAACTTTTTTAAGGGGGAGACCAAAAATTAGCCATATAAAACTACAATATTCTATTTAGACACATAATTTTATGTTGCCCTGTGAAAAGACTGATTCATATGGGACGGTAGAAAAATTAAAGTGATGTGATGCTGAAGAGTTGAGGCTAAGTGTTATTGTACTGTATATCCATGTCTTAAGCTATAGAGAGCAGGGGGCGGAAGGAGCAGGGGGGAATCACTGAGCCACATGCTAATCTCTGTTGATGGTTTATGTAACTCCCAGTATCACATGATCACACGTCACCACCCGCCCAGCTACCGTCTGTACTCAGTAATTCACTCAGCAGTCAGCCATTCAAACACAAATGGATGACATCGACAGAGGGAAAAAATGAGGAGCACACACAAACATAGTCATAACCTGGCATGCTGCCTTTGATTCCCCCCATGCAGCTGCACTCACTAATGCATCTATAGGCTGCGACCCAGATCTGTTCACTAAATTTAAGGAGGACCGAGGGGGTGTCAGGAAACACAAAACAAAGACGCTTGGGACGCACTGCTCTGTTACTTTGGAGTGTATATGATCGCACTGACGGACGGCTCCATGAGAGTACGGGGAGTACGAGTGCAAGGCCATGACGAGATGGCAATGAAGCTTTTGTTCTGGGAGCTGGAGCAGCATCTCAAAAGGTAAAATAAAGACTGGGAGTCCCCAGGGAGTCTGTACAGTGAAGCCCTGCTCGGGCCAATCACTACTGTAGCTGCACACAAAGGGCTGCATGGCTATATTGTCCTATTTCATTCAGTCATTCATGGCTTCAGGGGCAGCATTAACACTGGAGGGATGCTTAGAGTGTCTTTCTTGGCACTCAATGCACTGTAAGTTCAATTAAATTTAACTTCCAGGTGGTGTGTTGTTGTATAGTAAACTATAGTAAAAAGTAGATGACATACATTTGTATCAATTTGTGCCACCTACTAATACCTCGAGGGGAATGTGAGTAATTAAACCCACAGCACGTTTCTTTTTTTTTTTTCTGTGAATTGCCATATTCTGCTGTTTTGCAACAGCTCAGTTGCCATCATGTTGATCCATCTAGTCCATGATTTTTACATGAAGTCACCCTCTTTCCTGCAGCATGGCACAGAAATATCACAGTGTAGCTGCTTTATAAGATAAGGCTTGCTCCAACTCTTTAATTGTTGTTTTGTGTCTGATCTGAGCAGCTGAGATGTTATATGTATCCACATTTTCTATATTGTCACAAAAGAAACTGGACTGAAATGTGGAAATTCTTAAGTTGCAAACTGGTGTTTTCCAGATATCCCTGTACAATCAGGCCCTGAGTAGGAATCTCAACTTTGTGAAATGGATGATTTTGTTGTATACTAATGGTAATTTTTGGGCCGTAGTTAGTGAAATTATATTAGCATGTATGTCTAATATTTACCCTTTTGTGTATATCAGCATCTTTATTTCTAAAATAACACTTAATGACTTAATAGATTCTCAATTGTTTTACTCAAAAAACGTTCAATTATGTGTTTTATACATAGCATGAAATAGAGCTATGTGGTTGTAAATAATGATTATTTACAGATGAAATGCATCTGCAAAAGGTTTGTTCTTGTACGTATATGTACTAAATTGCCCAACACGTCTAAATGCTGCCATAACAAAGACCTCTGCTTAAGCATCCTGAGCATTAGCCTGCACACAGTTTTGGGTCATTTCTCTCTTAAGTTGCTTCAGTAGGTCACTGGGCTAGTGTTGTTTTACAGCAAAGCAGGAAGGCCATTCGTTGGCTGACCAAACTATAATGCCATCTGTTATTATTGTAGTTTAAAAACTGTAGTGTGTGGTGATAAACCATCATCATCAAAACATATGTGTGAATTAAAACAGTATTTTTGATGTGTTGCATCTCCACCAAGCCTTGCATAAAAAGCACAATAGATCAGCTCCACTAGTGGAAACTAGATGTGGTGATATTGCAGCATACTTTAAATCATGTTAAATAGTTATAAATGAAAAATCAGCATTTTGTCTATTTCTTAACTGAGAGAAAATGAAAATGGGATCCTTCTTTAAAACTCATACTAATTCTAAAGAACAGGAAACGGCATCGGAGAGCAGTAACTTATGCACACGTTGGTTGTCCAAAGTTTTTACTCTGCATTTGTTGCTTAAATCATGAATATCTTGTCGTTGACGAGTGGCTTTCCATTTTCTTGGAACGTTCCCCTATGTGCTTCAGTGCATGTATGTATATGTGTTTGTGCTTGGGAGCGTGACCACGTTAGACATGAGGATTTTATTCCTCAAGTCCTGCAGCTGCTTGGGCTATTTGGATCTGGATAATTGGTTAAACCCTCTTCCAGTCAAAGAGAAGACCGGAAGAGATAAGAGTGGCTTAGAGCCTCTTATTTGGCTTCTTGTTAAAGTGTTTGACTGGGATCGGAGGTGAACAGAAGCTGACATCAGAATTTGGAGGCCACATTTGAGCCTCTGTTCAAGGTACTGGTGCTAAATTAGCCCCGACTGTGCTGTGATACCCAAATTAGCCAAAGCCCCCAATGTAACGGTGACTACTGACTTTTAAACCACTTTGGATGTACTCAGTCTGTATGCTGTGAATATCATCATCTCCCCCCTCTCCCATACTCATCTGTCACTTCTTCATTCAGCATTGGAGGTTTTTTGGTTTCACTTGTAGCTCCCTGTCATTCAGGCCCTACTAGTATGACCTTCATCACAGTTCTCAGATGTCCTGTAGTATCTGCCTGTTACCTGTGACCACCCCTCAATTTCTCTTCAGGTTTGCTTCATTTATTTTTTTTTTTTAACTAGCTTTTAGTCACTCTTTCAAAGATTTACTAGATCTATAAATTTGCTGTCCATCTCTTAACTGATAAGTGGAAGAAAACTAACAAAATAAGGGATTCTTTATGCATTTTTTCATTTCTGCTGATGTCAGCATTTTGTGTGTGTGTGAAAGATCAGAGGCAAGAATTTCAAGAGTGTGTACACATGATTTTGAGGATTTTGGGTGGACATGGAATGTGTGAGAGTGGCCTTTCAGTGTGCGTAGGGTGGTTGGTGTATGTGGGTGTGTGTGTCTGTGTGTCTGTGTCTGAGGTGGGAATTTCTGTGTGAAGGAATTGTTTTAGGTGTGTCTGCGTGACCAAGATACTCCCCTCCATAAAGTGTTGTGACAGTTTTGGGTGTGGGGAAGTGTTTGAGTCAGACTGACCTCATTGATAGAGCATGTCCTCCATCACCTTAAAGACATTTGACAGACGGGTAATCTCGTTAAAATGGGTCATATAGTATCTGGCAGGCAACAGTTGTCAATAAACAGACTGTGGACTCTGGGGAGAGTTTCAAAATCACATAAAATTTGTTTTAATCAGTCCTAGGTATTTCTCCAAGAAACATTGCATGTGAATATGCCTTTTACACTATATTTTAAATGGTAAATGATGGCGCAACAGTGAAAAGTGACATGGTCATTGTTTTATCATTGTTTATTATCATTATTGCATCAGTTACAGCCACATCTAGCTGTAAGTATATGAAGGATAGACAAACAAAAAATCAAGCTAGCCAGATTTATCAGATTTTACTGACAAAACCTCAGAAGAGTTTTTAATTCTGACCAAGGTTAAACCAGCTAGAATTAACATATACCTTGTTAGTGTATTTTCACCAGTAAGACTGTGTTTATCTACTGTGCACACAAGGTTTTTAAATATACTTTACATGTGCTTTTCTGAAGTCCCAGTCTCCAGCTTCACACACGTTAGTTCTTTTGTGTTAACAAAACTGACTATACTTCAGAATAAGATGTAGATGTTTGAGGCTTGGTTTGCCAGAGCATTTTAAAGATGTGACCCAGAGCTCTGCAGTGTTGCTCAGAGCCACATGGGGGCAACAGACGCACAGACATGGGTGAGACGCCATGCCTGTCCAAAGCATTTTGATTGCAAGATGCTTTTGTTACTGTAGATAGTATGGATTGTGTTTATAATTTTAAAGATGTGTTAAAAAAATATGATGATTTTTGGATGGCGTTGAATGCTGGCATACTTATTTGGATACTTAAATGCTATTCATGTTCTCCAAAGGCCCCAAAAAGGCCCAGACTGGGCTTTTAATATTGCAAAATTAAAAAAACGTTGTGCTGAGCCTGTGATACTATACACAATCGTGAAATGGATGGTAATGGTACCAAAAAAAGTGTATTGTCAATATAATGACTATTTTGTGACTTAAATCTTTACTGCTGTTGTTACGAGCAAGAATATAACTGATTATATATCATTTTGTATGCGTGATGAGACCAAATTATTCGCATTGTAAATGTTCTCCAGGGATGAAAATCACTTGTTATGAAGGTAGAACAGGACATTTCTAAGGTTAAAGTAGGTTAAATTCCCGTGTTTTACAGTGCGCGAAGCTGGCACAGTCACATTTGAGCAGGAGCTGATGGATGTGTATTGTCACAGTCCTAAATCGTGCCCTTCCCCTGCCTGTTTTTCAGTAGTACAGCTTTCTTTTTCCCTTTCCCATCCGGTTTTCCCCGGTTTCATCCACCTCCTCTCAGTTCCTGGAATATTTTATGCAAAAACGTGTCAGCTGAGCGGCAGGTGGGGGCGTTCCTGGGTAAATTATTCAAGCAGCCTCAGGCTCGACCAATCAGCGGCCGGCGCCTAGGTTCGTAGTCGGATAAATTATGCGGGCTCGTCCCGAGCTGCAGATTTTTGTGTAGCGCCGGGATGAGCTGACCTTGGATTGTTTGTGCCGCTGCGGTCGGTGCACGAGCTCAGTTTTACGGAGCATAGAATAGTCGCGTGTGGATGTGTGTCGCGGAGCTGGTCGCGTGAAAGTCGGGGCTGTTTGTGACCGGACTGTAAAAAAAGAAAGAAAGAAAGAAAGAAAGAAAGAAAAAAAAAAAAAAGCCATGGCCAGTATGAACTCACCGTGCTACACCATGGCTATGGACCTAGGCGTTTGCCAGCTGAGAAATTTCTCCATATCGTTTCTGTCGTCGTTACTGAGCGCAGAGAGCTCGCACGTCAAACTCGACAATAGGTAAATATTCTGTTATAGTGTGTTTTGCGATGTCCTCGCGCTCAGCTCCCTTCGCCTGCACCAGTAACGACACTGTGTTACTGCCGTTGTGTGATGGAGCTACATGGATGCTAGTGTCATTATGCTCGCGGAGGCCGTGGTGCTTTGTAGGAAAGACACATTACTGCTACAGTATAAACCAGGCCGTTGATTTTAAGGAAATTTCCAGAGGCTTCCTGTAACTTCCCTCATTACTATAAAGGGAGAGAAGGCTGGTTCTCCGTCTGCTGCGGCTCTGCATTGACCCTTCCTGCATCACAGCACAAATAGGTTTAACATGTTTTAATAGCTTCTCTTTTCTGCTCCTTGCAGCTCGTCAGGAGCCAGCGTTGTGGCCATTGACAACAAGATTGAACAAGCGATGGTGAGTTTTCAACTTTACAGAATTATATGCTATAATTGCTTTTAGTGGCATGCCTTTCGTTTGTTAGAGATGTAGACAGGATTTCATCATCATTATTATTATTGTCATTTCATTTTATAACCACGAACGTTATTATAGGTCAGAAATACAGTTTACTAAAGCGTGTTGGTTAGTTAGCGTCCTCTACACAATAATAACCTTACAACAACCGTACAAAGCCTGAAACGTTACGAGAGGGTTTTTTTTAATTATTTGTTTTAATGATATTTTTAGTGCACTGATCACCTCCTTTGTGGTAAAATGAAACAAGCTTGCGAAATTTAGAGTCTTATTTTGGTCAGACAACGGAACGGAATTTTATTTTCTGTTTCACTTTGTATCTGTTGTTGTCGTCGCTGCTGTCAGCCCTGTTGCTAGGCAAACTGGGAGACTCACACGCCTGGTTATAAATATCTCGGCCTCTGATTGGCCTGTACTGAAATGTGGGCAGGGGCTAATGACGTGGCACCCTGGGAGTATACGCTCTCACGTTTTCTCTCCATTTATGATGTTATCACCTGATTCCGATTTAATTTAGCATCACTTTTGAATTTGTGTCCACTGTGTTATTATACAAGTTTAGCTCAGAATAGTTTAGTTAGTAATTACTTAATTATGTTTTTACGTCTACAATCACGCATTGAGTTCTAAATAACATTCTAGCAGTGAAGAAATTGGCAGCACTGCTTATTGCATTTTTCTGTTGTGTGACCTGGTTACGAGCTGCTGTTTAACTATGACATTTTTCATGTTTATTATTGTCATTGTTTCAATCTAAATGTGGAAAAAATAGAATAAATTGTTTAATACTGTCATTAATAATGTCACAAGGCCAGGTAGGGCCACAGCTTTTGGAGAACATCACTCACAAATCACTACAAATTGTTTGACCTGCAAAGTCTGTAAAATACTTAACATACATGCTGGATAGGTGTAAATTGTTTGTGTTTATTAAAAGTCAGTATTTCATGTTTACTTTAATGTTACAAAAGTGGCGTTTCCCATGGCCATCAATATAACACATCAGGGGGTATAGGTTAGATTGATGTACGGTTGTGGTCTCGGGACCTTTCTTAGCTTGTTTTATTAGATGATTTCTGACATTATTAAAAGATGCAGATGCAGAAATATGGTGAAGGGTTTGTCAAGTCTAAGAAATGTTAGGATTGGTTCCTGACTTTTCTGGTATGTGAGTCTGCTGACATGTTGCAGTCATAAAACCCATATCTCTGTCTATCCCAGGACCTGGTGAAGAGTCACCTGATGTACGCTGTGCGTGAGGAGGTGGAGGTCTTAAAGGAGCAGATCAAAGAGCTGATTGAGCGTAACTCCCAGTTGGAGCAGGAGAACACCTTGTTGAAGACACTGGCCAGTCCAGAGCAGATGGCCCAGTTTCAGGCCCAGGTTCAAACCGGCTCCCCGCCAGCCCCTCCAACAGCTGCCACACCGGGACCCCCAACCACCGCCACCCTCGTCCAGCCCACTTCGCACAGCTCTGGCCCCTCGGCGTAGCTTGGTCTGCACAGTCAGACGGACAAACTGACATTTCTTTTAGCTCTGCTACAGCAGCAGAGCTAAAACTCGCCTTCTACAGCAGGAGGTAACGCTGTTCAGACAAGAATTTGCACATATTTATCTCTCAGAAGGATGCAGCCGGTGGGACAAGCGGTGCAGTGCTTTACAGCACAGTGGGAGGGAGGGGGTGACAATCTTGAGATGATGTATGATGGAGTTGGTTTCAGAGGAGGGTTGAATCATCGAACATTTGCCAAATAACCCTTGGACATATCAACTAGAATGTCTTACCAAGAAGAAACAGAACAAGTTATCAGTGGCGACAATATACTTAAATATAGATTAAAAAAAAATCACTGTGCCTGTGTCTGGATTTTAAGTGATGTCGATTTTACTGATGATGGAGATGGAAGGAGGTGGAGGATTGTATTGGCTGTTACCTTTTTTTGCTGAATGATGTAAATAAAATTGGTTCTCTCTCAAGGCTAGATCCTAAAGTTACAGGTAGAGAGATTTGAGAGAGAGAGAGAAAAAAAGCCTTCTCAGAGTGACAAATGAAGAATGTGAGCAATTATTATCATGACAAAGTCCCCATCTGGAATGGGGGAGTCGGGGGAGGGGGCGGGAGGGTATTTTGAACAACACTTGGCAGAACTGATGACGTTACTTCAACTGTGGGTTGGTGGGATGAACAAAAACCTGATTTCTTATGGAGATGATGATATTCTATTTCAGTATTTCACTTTCAAGCTCCTCATTTTGCCCTTGACAAAAGCTCATCATTGCTGTTCTCTCAACCCTGCAGTGGCATGTAATTTAAACCTTATTTGACAGGGTTGAGACATGGGGCTAAGCTGCATTTTCTCTTTTCGTAACAAAAGTTTGATGGGCAGAAGATGATGTATATTTCTGTATAGTGTAAGTACCATGTAAAATAGTGAGGAGGAGAAAAACAACAGATGCTATCTTGGTCACACAGATTGAAGCGGGATGAGCGAGGAGCGTGCTGGTCTTGCCCAGTCTGTGTCATCTATTTTTAATGCTGTATTTTCAAGACTGTGGATCGACAGGAGTTTAGGTTATTTAACTGACGACAACAACAACAACACAGCCAACAATGTTGTCCATATCCCTTACTGCAACATTAACTCTTACTGTACAACCATTTTCACTTGGCTCTTTTCCTTTCTGGAGTATTGCACCTTTTTGATTTTTTTTTTATTTTATTTTTGACAGTGATGTACTTCTGGATGAACAATATCTTAACACTCAGCATTTAAAAAAAATACAAACTCTCGAGATGTTTTTCCTTTTTCATTCTGTGTATCAGTTGTATGCTCATGTTCTGTGCATGTTTCTGCAAAGACCGGATGAGATATTGTAACATACTTACCACAATTGCACTTGACAGCGGCACTTCACAACTTTCAATAAACATGCTTAAAGAATAATAACCAGCTGGTTACTCTCTCTTTCTTACTGTTCCTCATGGCTGCTGAGCTCAGTCAGTCTGCTGGTTTTGGTGTCTGCTGTATAGACATGGGATGTTATTTAATGAGGTTAATGACAGCCAATTATGTTGTTGAACTCTCGTTAACTGTGAGATAAAGCTGTGATATGTTCTGATTTAATTTTGATCAAAGTTTAGCTGGAAACAAACATAATGGGTACACTCACTGGGTACAATTTACACTTATTAGGAATTAATAAGTACATCTCTTAATTTCAGAGGAAGTTTCCACATAATTTGGCAACAATTAATTGTGAAATTTAGACAAGATGCAACTGCAGTGATTTATCTACATCTACTGATTTATCTATCTTTGTACAAAAGACGAAAATGTGTACAACTGACACTGAAAATCACGGCACAGGTGATCTGGTTTTATGTCAGTCCTATCCTAATAAGCCAAACCAGTGTTAACAGCAAGGTTGTGAGAAATCCTGTATACAAACCAGTTAATACATGGTTTATGAGTGACAGCCATGCACATGCCTCAGATGGTGTAGAAACATTTACCATTACTATAATTTTGTCTCATCTAAGGTTATAACATCACCTGTGTTCAGTATTCAAACTTGAGCCCTTCTTGCATGGTTTTGCTCATCCATCTGTGTGTGTGTGTGTGTGTGTGTGTGTGTGTGTGTGTGTGTTTGCTCACAGGAATCCTCAAAAGCAGAGCCTACAACTGGACGCTTCCTAAATGCTCAACATTTATTTGAAAAAAGATTCTTCTCACGTAACAGACGATTACTTCAACAGACAGATATGGCACATTGTCAGCAGGAATCACTGGCCACACACTCTCATATTAACAGTCACACTTTTACATACACACACACAAAGGTGCCAAGTGAGTATTGAGACACACATGTTCTCCAGCCGGCGTGGTTTTAGACTGTCCATAGAAAAGCTGTCAGTACCACAGACTGCAACACTGTAAACGCTGATCGAGGGTGGTGGGGTCGTCCCGAGGAGGGGCTGGTAGGGGAGACGGTTGGGGAAGCTTCTGTCTCTGAGGTCTGCTGGATCCGAAGCTTTGGCGTCAGTCCCTGGGCCTCTGGAAGGGGTCGGGGGGTGTGCAGGTGCAGGCTAGCCAGGCTCAGTGAGGGCATGGGTGTGGAGGTGGGTGGTTGGGGAGGTGGGGGTCAGTCTAGAGGCCCTTAGTGGATCACATCCCCATACGAATGCTCTGGATAATCTGAAATATAGCTGAGAGCAAGAGGCCATGTCTGTTTAATTTTTATTTTTTTGTTTCTTTTCATAAAACACAGAATTACATTTATTGTGTTTTTAAATCTTAAAATTTGTGTTCATGGTTTATTAATTATGACTACATGGGCTCACTACCATATCAGTGTATTCAACTGCTAAATTAGCTACATTAGCTTACTTCAATATTGCAGTGCTCAGCTTGCATATTAGCTACATTAGCTTGCTATTAACAAAGGCAATAACATTATGCGGACACCCACAAAAGGTGCATACCTGATCCACACACAACAAATACAAAGAGGGCAAGCAGCCAGGGACCCACAGGATACTTCTCCTCTTGTGGTCGCTATGAGAAAGACACACACACACACACAGCAAGTTAGTATAAGTGCTAAAGCAGCAATGTGACAGACGCTGTAGAGTAAAAGTAAAACTGCATGAACATGTATAGATTTACAGAGAGGTTTTACATATCCACTGCTGCTCAGGTTGTTGTCCTCTCTCCTTTTTGCTTAGTCACCCTTTCTCTCTCCTTAAACCTGCCACCGCCAATTAACTTGTTTTTCCACAGTAAGAGAGACTAAATGGTGATGGTTACTCATCAAAATGCCCACAACAACAAATTTGTGGTGGGGCTTTACAAACCCAAGTGTGTAATCGCACACTAAACATTGCTGAGTTAACGGCTTTTCAAAATTGTGCGTGATGTGGAAAAGATGAGGAGTGGAACAGCACGAGTCATCTGTCCCAGACTGATTTAGGGAGAATCCATCGGCTGCTGAGGACATGTCACGTGTTCGTCTGCTGTTAGTGAGGGGGGTTAGTTCACTCAGTGATACAGAGATTGTCTGATTGATGCTGGTAGAAGCAGTTGTTATCTTTGTGTAATAGCAACAGTGTGGCTATCCCATTACATAGAGCAAAACAGAGTCTGAGCAGCCTCAATTTGATCTTCTACCATTTAAAACCAATTTAGGAGCAGAGGGAGGGGAGTGGGGAAAACTGTGCAAGGTTACTGTGCACCACAACCCACATTAGAAAAATGTTGACCAGACTCGAATCTTAGTGGTGAAATACTGCACTGTAAGCTTGTTAATGCACTATTCTGGCCAAAAGTCTCATCCACACCAATATTAGCTTCCAAGGCCACTTGAATCTTCCCCTGTGGCTCCCTCACAGCAAACTTAATTACAAAGGGATCTTTATGTTGTGTGTGTGGGCCAGTGACATACGAAGAAAAAGACCTGCAGCATAAACCATTGCCTTTACAACAGGTTAAAGACATATTTTAATACATACATCCAGCATTGTTTGTTGGCAGTGCTAAGACTTTTTTTGACGCAATTAAGAAGAAGAAGAATCTACAGAAAGCACACTGCTTTTCTTTTAATGGAGAAATATCAGTTATCTTCAGTTGTTTTCCAAAATTAGTTGATTAGTTGATTAATTGATTTTAGGCAGTGCTGGCAAATTTAAATGTGCAAACCATAATGGATTCATAGAGGTAAATGGAAACGTATTTGCTGCTCTGAAGCTTTTGATTGGACCACATAATCTTCCTCAGCCTTCCCTTATTGACCTTGCTGCAGCGACTAAATGGACCTTGGGTTGTTTTGTTGACTGCTGTTTCCAAGGTTCGAGAATGACCTTTCAATCTCGACTTTTACGCCAACGTGGAGGCGAGGTCCTTGGAGAGCTCAGCAAAAGGGAAATGTGACCATCAAGTGCCATCAGCAGACAAATGAGTAATACAATCCAAATTTTCCCAGAGCACAAGTCGGTGTCTTCAATTCCTGAAGATATTCAGTTTACAGTGTTATAAAGCAGACAGAAATCCTCACATTTGAGAAGCTTCAGCTGGTCAATATTTCACTAAATATCAAAAAAGGTTGTTTTTTTTCTCAACTGACTAATCAATAAAGCAATCTATTATTTCACACATGACGTAACATAATAAAGTAATATTAACTAGCCAGTATGTGTGTGTTTAAATCACAATTTTAGATGTAAAACTACACTATTAAATCTAAAAGGTCTACATAAAAATAACAAAATCACTACTAATTGACTAAGTAGTTAAAATGAGCACAATCTTCAACGTATACGGTAGTAAAAAGCAAAATACAGAAATATTGATCCAAACACATCACAGTCCTACATTTATAGTGAAGCACTCACAAGACTGATTTTACTGCACAATGAGTCTTTTTACGTTTAGATTACTTTAGGTACATCACGTACTTTCAGTGATTTTTGAATGCAGGACTTTAACTTGCACAGTGTTGTATTACTACTGTGACATAAGTAAAAGGATCTAAATAATTCCTCAACTCCTGTTTTTCTCTAAAATTAATTAATCCAATGTGCTTTCTTTAAGATATTTCATAGAAGACACGCATGTTCACTTTTTTTTGCGCTTTTGCTTTTAAAAAATATATTTGATCATTAAATTGTTAACAAATCACAACATTCACTCTACAGTTTTGCATTTATTCGCAGCTGCATGGTTTCACCTGTTGTCCAGCCCTAATGTTTTCATAAAACCTGCTCACCCTTTACTCTCACTGTACGCCAAACAAAGTAACGTCAGTTACAGTTACAGAGGGCGGTAACGAGCATCAGGTCTGAATAAATTACACTGTAATGAAACAGCCCAGCTTGCTCGGGTCATGGCAACACATCCCAGAGGAGCACAGCGTGCTTAAAGGCGCTGCTGTGTCACATATGTATGAAGAGCCGAACACACAACCGGCTGGTACCATCATCATCACCATCATCACGCTGCTGTATTCATACCGGAGTGAACGTCACCTATCTGGGCTAATGTCATGCTGGCATCTCTCTGACAGTTATCGGCTCACCAGCGTCTTGGCTACGTTTCCTCTCTGCGTGATGTTCTTGCTGTGTTTCTCGTTGGCCATGCGGATCCTCTGTTTAGCCACCATCTTCCGGTTTTAATATAATACCCGGGATAAATTAGTCTGCTTTATTTTCTGAGGCTGCGGGCTGTCGACAGCACCCCTGCATCAAGCTACAAGACCTCTGACACGACAACACCGGAAACCCGCTCGAGTGCTATTTCAAAATAAGAGCATGCGCTATAAAGGAAACAATGAGCTATTTGTTGAGAACGTAGCGCAATAAAATTCGTATTTTACAAACAATAGCAAGCGAATTTGTATAATATAAAATATGTTTGTATATTTATACAATTCAGATATTATTTTCAAAGTAAAGTGTTTGTCAACACTTTTATTCTGACAGTTTTCGCCGGAACTTACATTTATTTTGGTTTTCTTAACAAAGCTGCACCTGGTGGAGAGGAGCGCGTGGCCAGGGGCGCGCTCCAGCAATCGATAATGGATTTTAATTGATTACATTTGGAGAATAAAATAGAAACTCGGTTCTGTTTCTGTTTTACAACGACATTACACAAAGAACGACACAGAAGTCTGTATGAATATATTAAAAATAAATGAAATTATTGTTATTGATCCCTGTGGGAAATTCACATATTACATTAATACAACAGCCTGAGATTTAAAGAGGCACACAATAAAATGAAATTAATTAAGTAGTAGCAGTAGTACTTCAAGTATACATAGTCAGGCTGCCACAGACACAAGTTATAATTTAAGTAGTCCTATCTTCATGAATTCAATATACTCAACACTACAGCCACAAAAATGATTATAAAGTTAACACCCGAACATTATACCCTCCATTAAGATAGGATTTCTTAATTTTGTATTAGGCTGCATTTGTTTAAAGTGTACCTGAGCACCTGAGTGTGATTTTCCACCTTTTGGGAGAGAAACTGATCGTCAGCACCACACAAACAAGCTTCTAAAAATGAAATAATTGGCCTGAACAATGATAATACCCAGCCATACTTTTAGTCAAACAGAAACATGAAAACTGCATGCTGGCAGGATTATTATTAAGGTCACTGCAATAAGCTGCTACCTATTTTCCACTGATGGTTTGCAATTAGTAACCTAGCCTGTCCTTGTTATACTAATAAACAAGTAAAAGGACCAAAGTGAATTTCAAACTCAGGCTAATTCAGTGAATGACAACTCAGCTTGACTCAGTATGACGCGCACATGTTTCTGAATCTGTTACAGCTGACTTGCATCATTCACTCCATCTGACAAGACGAGCTAACTGGCTGCTCAGAGAGAGAAAGGAGGGCAGAGAGGGAGAGAGCAGAGGTTGCCTAGCAACTGCATCAAAGGGTTTGCTTGGGGAGGGACACGCAAACTTGTGGTAGAGAGGAGACAGTCCAACTATGGTCTAAACAGCGGACTCATAACAAAGTGTGGATTGACAAGTGTGTTACATTGCTGTCAGTACGAAGGGAAGGAATATGTTGGTTGAGTAACATCCTAACTAATGACATACGCTCCAGGACGCACACATGATGAACCCTAACCTTTCATATCAATTGTCTGTTTGTGTTTGACTTTGGCATAGATCAGATAAAACAATCCATATGACCCTTCTTCCCAGATCATGTTTAATTTCATTAATTAATTTTCCTTAATTTGAGTTTACATCTGCTTAAACCTGGTGCATGCTGGGATAGGTGATACAGAAAATAGCTGCACTGACGAAAGAATCCTGAAACACAAACATCTAATCATTGTAGCTTCTAATCTACTAACATTATTAACATGCTGCTTTAGCTTCATTTCATCACATTTTTGAGAATATGTGTATGACTGTCCTTCAGAGAGGGAGATGAGATGATGAGAGAAGAGAGGCAGAATGTTTTTAGCTTAGCTTTGGACTGTAAACAGGAGGCAACACACCACATACACTTACAAAGCTTATTATTTGTTATATATTGTTTATTTAACCCACACAGAAAATAGAAATGAGTCACATGTTGGAGCTTGGAGCCCTGACAAAGAGCAGTGCATCCATCCACCCATAGCTTTCTGTGGAGTGTCTCTGGCTTTAACCACAGTTCCCAGAAACTGTCAGAGAGCACAACTCCTGCCTCTCTTCATGTGAGAGAGAGGCAGGAGAAGCGCTGCAAGGAAGTAAACAGAGGTTTTGGCTGCAGCTCAAATGTCCTTGTGTGTTCAAAGTCACTATCAATGCATGACCTGGATTTCAAGCTTCTCTCTTTCCAGTCCCCAGGGTCTCCATTGTCTGCATATCTGTGTGTGTGCATGTGTGTAAGCGAGAGAGAGATAGAGAGTGGAGAGGAGTACTGTAGGAGAGTAGAGTATCAGTAAACCAAGAACAAAATGAGCTTGAATGAAAGAGAGAGCAGAAGAGGAGCTATGTCAGTCACAAAATATTGTTTGTTTCACAGTTTTCAGCTGAAATGAAGCATTAAAATGCCTCACTACCACATGCTTCTGATTGGTGTGATGCCTGGACGAAGGAGTGCTGGAGTTTGCTCTGCACACACCATCTATTGCATTTCTGTCTAACCAGGGTGAGGGGCATTAGACACTGAGTTAGTAAGTGTTCAACCAAATGCATTGACTTGATCAAGCTCACACTCTTAGACAAGAGACTTTAAAAGTTGACCATTTCTGCATTCAAGCAATAAAAAAACCCTTTGTAAACATTTCACCTGTTCTATGGAAAAAAGAAATCTTTTAAATATTTTCAAGAAAAACCTTTAAATGGTTTGTCATTCTGTAAGAAATATACAGATATTTGTGGCTTTAATCAGGTTAAAATAAAAATGCATGTGAATTCTGTTTTAAAATCTGAGTAGAAGTTGTGATAACGTACACAACACCTGTTTTTTGTGCTTTTGATTTAATCTTATAACACACACCGTTGCCCATAAAGTTGGAATAATTTTGTTTTGAGACACATTCCTCTTTTTATTCCTATTTATACACATCAGTAATCACTTTTAACCAGGTGCGGTGATGAGTTTAGAGAAGATAAACACTTTATCTATCAAGAATAAATCACACTGTCACAATCATTTCATGAGAAGAGTAAAAAAATATTTTATTCCAACTTTATGGGCAAAAGTGTACATGCCTGGTTTGAAACTCTTTGATTTACAGTTTGAGCATTTGCTTGACCATTAAATTTTGCTGAACAGACTTTCAGTGTGTACTGTGCACGAAAGGTTTACAAACAGTGTCACGTATCACGTTTTCTGCTATAAATTCAGCCAAATTCTCTCAAATTTTGTCTCCTTATGAATTATTTTCAGCCCTTGGAGCTTTTTCAGTATTCAAAACCACAAAATCATGTCAGTATGGTCTGGAAATTAAATTATAAGCAAAAACATTTCAGGAATGTGAGGGGGGGAAACGCCGTGTTGACAGCAAAGAAAAAGTCAATGCCACATGTGCGACACTTTAGTTTACAGACCAGACGTGCAGAAGTTCTCCATCTGTTCAAACACTGTGTTTTGAATTTACACATGATGATAACAGAACAAACGCTGATGTAAGTACAGACTGACCTACATGTTTTTGCTCTCAGTTAGACCAAACAAAATGCAGACAGGGGTGGGGAGGCCATTTAAAGCTGCCCTGGGTGATAATTATGCAAAACGTCTGCAGGATGGCAGGCAGACATGTTGACGTGAACACACATGCACGTGCGGGACAGCAGCTGTGTTGGACTTTAAGAGGGGAAATATCTGAGATGTCTGATCTTCTGGGCAGGGAAGGACATTTAAGACAAAATCTAAATGGCAAAAATAATGCATGAGCAAATACACAAAGAGGACTCAAAAACAGACATAATGTGAAGTGAATTTCTCCTGCAGTGCAAAGCTTCATTGTCACTTCAAAGCATCGCCATTGCAGGAAAACCCCACCCACAGCAGGCCTGCTTCAGATCTGTTTTCAGAGTCTAACATTGAGAATATATGACCTATATTCTGTTTACCTCAAACCTGCTCCCCTAATTATAGTCAAAATGCACCCTGTAGAGCAAAAACATGTAGTTCAACCACGGCACGAGAGGAGAGTAAGCAGTAGTTATCGCTGGCAAAACAAACCAGAAACGTGAGAGATGAATTCAGGTAAAGAGAGGCGAGGGTGGAGGGGTGGAAGAAATGTTTGATGTCTGCATTTGAGGGTGTGACATGAACAAAATAAGCTCTGTATGAAAACATATAGGCGGGTTGCCGGGTTGAACCTCATTACGTCCCAAACAAGCCCCCTTCTCTTCTTTTGATCGGCAGGCTCGTTTGCTGGCTGCGTTCCCCGCTGACCCACTCCCACCGGCCTTGATGCTGCAAGGCAAGACAGAGCTTCGCCTGTACAGTAACTCACACACCGGCCACTTTGTTACCCTCAGTATATTTCCTGTCAGCAAACACTGATGTTCAATCTCGTTGCCGTCATGAAAGGGAACAACACTGACAGGTTTCCTGCCACATAAGCACGGGCCATGAGCAGTTCCCTGGAAAAGCCCAAATGGCTCCCAGCTGTATGTTGTTTTTTTTAACTCAAACAGTTAAATACATGGGCAGGACTTCCACTCCAAATGAAGAAAAACCTGCCTGAGAAAATATTTACTATTAACTGCAACCCAGCTTCTGCAGTCAGTTCCAAAACACACAATGCTTTTGGCTTCCCCGGGAAATATACATGCCAAGGAAATAACATATCCATTTCCTCAGTGTCATGTAGATGGCTCAGGCTTGTATGCTTGAAATCTCAAGCATAAATAAATAATACATCTTTGAATCAATCCCACAATGTGCAAGCAATATCTTTGCACGTTATACAAATGAAAAAGGGGGAACATTTATTATTTAGTTGTTCATGTATATGTTTTGTCTGGCACATGGATTGTCCAGATGAGCCAGACCCCTGCATTGTCCTTCCTACAGTTTTAATGTCCTCTTCATTCACAATACGCCAACAAGTTATACTGTAAGCAATGTTTCAGAGACACAGTGCTATTTGATTAATGAGGATGGATAGTCAGTAAATACACTAGGTGATATTTGGTTGATTGTTTCCATCTTGCCAGACTGCTAAGCTACGCTATCATCTGTTAAGAGACATGAGAGTCTACCTTGACAGTTTGCACTTATTGTGTTAGTCATATTTCTGTTGACACTGGAGGCACTGATCACAAAGGATTAAAACAAAATGTGGGATGTTAAGAATATCATTTTTTAAATAATTTCCAATCACTGTAAAAATCATTACCAGTTTAATGTTTAAATGTTACAGTCATCTAAGGGCAGTCAGAAGTTATCTAAATGTGTTATCGGTCTAGAGAAAAGCTCCTGTTTTAGGTATTTTTCATCACTCTATGACAAATTCTCAATGGATATATTTTGTTTTAGTTGTTTTTGTTTTTTCAGTTATTAGACCATAAACTGACAGCTGATTTCTAATGAAAGGCTTCAGTTGCCTTCATATAATAGTGTGGCAGAGAGGTGATTAATTTAATGATATGAAGGTAACTTGGTGTTCTTTTGGTGAAGTGAGCCACTTATTACCTGGTTAATGTCTGGCTGCATTTTGGAGACACTCAGAGAGAGCACATCCTGAACTTCAGTCAACGTGGGGTTTCTCAGAAAGGGGTATTACACGGTGCGTCACAGGAAGGTGCTAAATAAGAGTGGTGAATCATGTGAGGAGGGTTTGAAAATAGACAGCAGAATATAAAAAAGCATTGGTTTAAAATAAAATTTGTCAAGTTGAAGGTTGTGCTCCACAGAATGATAAAAATACACACACACACACACACACACACACACACGATAGAGACAGCGAAAGTATCTTAGTAAAAGTACACCAGCAACACTACAAAATACTCCCAGTCCTGAATGAATACTGTTACGTATTGGAAAATGTACTTAAAGTATTAAAAGATAAAATAAAATGCAGAAAAATATCCCAAGACCATTAAACTATAAAGCATGTATTATATCATTCGACTATTATTACTCATACTTTAAGGTATGAGCAGCATTTTGCTGTTGTATAGCTGCTGCAGGTTGGGCTTCCTTAACTATTTTATTTACGACTGCAACTAACTATTATTTTTCCTTCATTCTTCTTCTTGTAATTAAAAGACTGATTGTTTTTCTTTAGATCATGAAAGTCTAAAGTGACACCCTGACTAATTAATCAATCAATCAATTTATTTATTTATATTCAGCTGTACTTTTCTGACAACATATTTAATAAGATCTTCATATTGTATGTTTTTATGTGCAAAAATCTTAATCTGTGAAACTAAAGGTATCAGATAAATGTAGGGTGAAGTAGAAGTTGATAGTAGCAGTACCTCAAATTTGTACTTTAGTAAATGTATCTACTCACACTCCTCCACTGACACAGACATTATAATTTTCATTGACACTTTTTCCTGATCTGCAATTATTTATATGTGTTCATTTTTTAGATTTTACTTAACCCAGACAAAGAAAACCAAGAGAAGCAGAATCAAATCCTGGCAACACATTTACCCTAAACTGGTTCAGTTGTCCCCCAAGACTGGTAGAATGAGGTGTAGCAGTGCTTTGCACCCAACCCCCATCCTCCTCTGCTATGTGACCCACTTTGAACACCAGACTCAAGGACTGCCTTGAGATGTGTATGTGTGTGTGTGTGTGTGTGTGTGTGTCTTACAGCCTATAAATGTATAACAACACAGCCCAACGTGCCATCACAAACTATGGCCATAGATATCAATGAAACACAGAACAAAATGTAAATTATATAAGCTTATAAATTAGAATAATATTAGGTTTTATAGAAAAGGACAAGGCCAAAACATTTAATGACATTTAATAACACGTATGTGTCGGATTTTGCTGATGCACCTCTCAGCTCTTTGTGATGTTTCTAATTATTATATTCTCATAAGTAAGTTTTTAAAGTTATAATACATTTTTTTTCACATTCAGATGATCGTTGTCAGCAGCTATCACCTCTGTGGTCTCAGGACACAGTATTCAGAGTGGATACTGGAAGCCATCCATTGAGATGTATGAGACCAAAGTGACCTTGTCTTCTACCTGAATGTCTCTGTTATGGGTGGTTGCAGTGCTGAGCAAAAAATATATGGAGGCACCAGAAAAAGTTTCTTTTTAACATTTTTTTGGATCACTACACCCCAACATCATGTTTTATCCCTGCTATATTTTATTGACTCATGTTTGTTACTGTCAAAACCACTGACGTTCACCTCAGTGTATAAATACATTTTAACCAGGACACACAGTATCACAATGTCTTCATAAAACAAGTGGAGACACAGGGAAGTAGTGAAAGCACTAACACCACACTGTAAAACTATTCCATTAGTCCATAATTATTGAATTGAAATGCTATTTACTAAGTAAAAACATGAGTATAATCAGCACATATATATTTATACTTATATATGAATAATATATTTAAACTTTTTTATAATAATTAGATTATTCCTACATGTCCTCATGTAAAAGCAGGACTATATGTTGTCATTTACTGAGGTGGAGCTCAGTCAGTATTTTGTATTGAACTACAGCTAATGATTATTTTAATTAAGCATTAACATGGTGATAAGAATTAAACATTGATTGTTTGGTTTGCACAACCTCTTAAAAGAGTGCATACTGCTGTCACAATTACCCAGAAACCACAATGACATCTGGCCAATACTTGTGTTGTCTGAGCAACAGTTCAAACCTCAAAATTATTAAATTTATTAAAATAATTCAAAGGAAAAGCAGTAAAACCTCACATTTGATAAACTGGAACGCTGTAGTGTTATACAGTTTTTAAGTAAACGGGCTTAACTATATTGTACCACTGGCTGTGACTATCTGACCAATCAGCAACATTCAGTACTACAAGCTCTAAAATTGGAGCCCAGGATCCAAGTCTGAAACCAGACTCTTGTGAAAAGCAGATAAAACTCACAAGTTCTTAAAAAGCTTCCCAGATTCCTGGAAGGTCCTGGCGTCTAAAAAAGGTAACCTGAAACTGGATCGATACAAAAACACCCACATGCATACATCAAAACACAAAATATGAATGGACATACACAGTGGCTGAGTCGCTCACGCCAGAGTGCGAAGTCAGCTGTGAGCGCGATTTTGCTCTTTTTTCCAAACACAACTTAAATCTGACATGGATGGTTTGCTCCCAAGGACGTTAATCCTTTCTTGCTGTGACCACAGCCAATGACAGGCACCGTGATGACTCAGCTTCAGTATCTCTTCCTCTAACTCATCCAACTTTCAGCAACACTGACTCATCGAGTTGAGCTGCAGAAGTGTGTGTGGATTACTAAAGCAACCCAAAGTTCAATCACACTGGTCAGTGTGAGCATCCTCTCATCTGCCTTTCTTCACTGAAACACTTCCAAAGAGTCTTTAGTCAAAGTCCCCTCACTAGCTTTTTTTCCCATGGGCTTTCGTCCACATGTCATGATCACAGTAGGACTCTGCCAAGTTTTCATGGAGATCCAAAGAAAAAGAGGTAAGGTTCAGTTTCAATATTACAGGAATAGTCTGACATGTGCTTATTCATAACAGAAGGGAAGAGAACTGGAGCCAGAATCTGATTAACTCAGCTTCTGGACCGGAAACAGGGTAAAACAGCTCGCTTGGCATTGTTCAAAATTAAAAAGCTCTGCCTGCCAGCACCTATAGCAGCCAGGTGAGATGACTTCACTGCGCTGTCACCAGTGGGTTTGCTAGAGAACAAACTAAACCTCCGCTCGATACCAGCTCCATATTTAGGATACAAACATGACACCAATATTGACCTTCACATTTAATTCAACAATGAAAGAGATGCTCTGAATTTCCCAATATGTTGCAAGGACTTTAATCTCTTCACTGTGAAAATAAACTGTTGTTTTCCTTCATTTTGGCTGCAAAGTTTGAGAAATGCAATGTTTCAGTTATCTGCCAGATCCAACATCCACAAGGAGGGCGCCACTACATAATTGTCCAGTTATCCTTCACTGCGTCCAGTGATTTCCTGTCTGTTGGTTCCTGTCAGGAACAAGAATGTAAACAAACAATGTTGTCCAAAGCGGGGTGTATGTGTGATACTGGCTGTCTTGAGTTTGAACAAGCCGTGCTTCATCCAAAATAAAGTTGGGGTACTGCTGTTTATCTCTGAGCACAACAAAGGTCCACAAATTGGTCCACAACATGTTGCACAACATGGAAAACTGCTCCAAACTCTCAACCACTGACCCTTAAGTGTTGACAGTCAGTCTTCAAGTTAGATGCATGTATTTCTTAGAGTAGCACACAAATATAATTATATATAATATAATATAATTGTAATATTCAAAGGTGAGTCAACTGTGCTTCTATACAAAGTGTGCTGATAACATGTAGTCTGAACCTGAGATAGTCTCTGGGTCCTACACAGATGGCAAAAGTAATGCAACTCTAACAATGTATATCGAAATAGAAATAAAGAAAGATTACTGTTGAGGATTTAAACTACAACAATTACAATTAAAGAAAGTAAAGTGACCATAAGCCCTGTGAGTCCAAAACATCTCTTTTTAGGAATAACACCTCCTGCAGGGGCCGGGAGTTGGGTTTGGGTTTTTGGTGATAAAGTGGTTGTTCATCTTTGCTTTGTCCTGACGATTAGTGCTCCCGGCACTTCTTTGTTTGGGTCTTCTGACGGTTATGTAGCCGCAGCTCACTTCATATTGTGCTGCTGTGTTGAGACACAAAACCAGTGCGCTGGTTTAGCAGCTAACCGCTGCTGTTTTACTGACCAACCACTAGTTAAACAAAGCCGCAGCAGACAAAAGAAGCACAATGAAGGCAAGCCTGAAACCCCGAGAGAACGCAAGAACGAGGGGCAAAGGGCATAGACACACATACACACTTACAGTGAAGGCAAAGATGTACACACACACACACACACACAAACACAAACACACACAAACACTCACCTCACATGCACTCACACGTGGGGAAAAGCCCAAAGTGTACATGCAGAAGCCAGCAAAAATTAGCCACAGAAAGTCATGCAAACACTTTCATTCTCCTCTAAAGTGTGTGTGTCTGTGGTCCCACATTGTTGAGTGAATGAATGTAGACAATAAAAAGACTCTGAGGATGGCAAGATGACAGAAGGTGTTTTGATGGTAGCTGAGGTCCAACTATCCTTTCCACAATAACAACATTATCATTTCTAGAGCGTCTCCCCTTTCTCTGCTCTGTAGCCCCCAGCAATTCCTCATTATCTCCACATCTTGCTTTTCTTCTACTGGTCTCACTTCCCTCTAGTAGCTGGTAGCCACCAGTTTCTTGTTTTAAACTGTTTTTGCCATCATTCATGTACACATGTTGCCTGGTGGTCATCCCATTCAGGAGCAGTCTGTACACAGTCGGATGTACATGTGTGTAGACTGAGGAGTGTAACCACTGCAAGACTTACTGGTGACTCCATCATTACAAATGCAGATTGTAGGCTCACTTCGGTTTTGCCAAAATGAAAGCCCGAGTAATGACGCAAGGGTCGTCAAATCTTGTTGCACGTTTTGCTTGCCTTTTCATTTTTTCATTCCCTTATTTGTTTTCCTTTAATTGATTCTGCTTTAGATTGAGTGCTTGTAGTCGAGTTGATCCCAAAGCTCAAGTTGGTCCTGACATTTTTAGCTCTATTGTGCATCTCTTTCATTATCAGTGTATCAATTAATGCCTCTTTAATTTAAATAATTTTTAAAAGTATAAACACAAATTACTGGACAATATTATACCCTCATTAATTTGTGATTTAAAACCTTTTCTTTTTTATCTAACATAATCTTCAGGTTTATTTTTGCTTGTGCAGTTTCACATGCAGTTTCACCAACAAATGGGTATTTGCCATCTAACAGACTTGTAAATTCATTTGCATTCTATGAACCAAGCTTAACGAAGAATCATTTAATACAATCTTAATATGAAAATAACATTTACCAGCTTTGAGGAAGAACTTGCAATATAGATAGACAGGTATATAACTGATCTGATAAGCTTAACATTTCTGATGTAATGTTTGTAACCTGAATGACTTCCATTGACTCTGAGCATTTTAATTAGATTTTACTCTCTTTATGAACATCACAACCTTAATGTTAATGTGTTCCCTGACGAGAGCTCTCTGTGAAAAGTGGAAGTCTGATTTAGCATTTTAATGTGGAATAAAGAAAAAACCTTTCCTTACTCATTCATCCTGCATCGTTTGAATATTCCTCCGCTAGGAATTAAACCATGAATATGCAAAAACCTGGTACATACACACACACTGAGAAAAGAATATCTGTGCAGATTAATTATGTTTGCTAGTTTGTTGTTTATGTGTTGTGCAAATACAGTACATGCATGTGTTCCTGCAACCATGAGTCAGATAACATATGCGTGGGGTGCTTCAACAATCTTCAAACTGAATCATAATCAAGGACTAAAGAGCACCAACTTTTGCTTATTTTTATCACGAGAATTTGACTTTTGTTTGTGTGTGCGTGTTTTGGATAAACATTCTGGAAAATGGCCTCTCTCTGGCAAACTAGAGCTGCCACAGGAGAGTCCAAAACTGCTTAGTGCTGAGTCTCACTTTCAGACAGCCAAGGTCAACACCAACGCACACACACACACACACACACTGAAAAATGCTCACAACAGGTTTCTGTGACACCCCACTCTCGTGGATGTACAGATTCCAACACAATCACGTTGCTGCTTTTTGGTTTGTGTGTTTGCAGCTGTGTGAATGACTCTCTGTGCACCCGAGGTGCTGCTTGCAGGTGATGCCAACCCACAGCAGAGAAACTGGGTCAGCACTTGGCAAGCGAATGACACACACACACACACACACACACACACACACACACACACACACACACACACACACACACACACCTTCTAATGATTCTTAAAAAGATGGACACCTCCTTTACTGAACACCAGTCTGATCTTCAAAACCAAGACTTAACACTTAAAGAACCTTTGAAGAAGTGAGGACCAACAAAAATGTCCTCCCTTTCCAAAAACATCATGACTCTCACATCTAAAACCTTAACTGCCTGCATAAGGTAGAAGTACAAGTAGCACAAGCACACACAGAGGGAGTCCAAGCAGAGGCTTATAATTTCAAGCATTCAAGGTGGGGTGTTAATGGACCAGAACCAGATACACAGTGAAACTGAAGTCTTAAAACAACCGAAAAGTGATGGATGAAGTGGTGGATTTTGCCTCAAGTCTCAGAGCCTTATGAAAAGGTAACACGTTCTGGGTGCAGCGCAAGAGAAAAATAAACATATAATGGGTTTTAAGGATCGTTTAGCCTTGTTAGAGTCTTGCCATGCAGATACCATCCATGTGTCAAGAAGATTAATGGAATTTCATTAGATTGCTTGTACAAAAGTCAGATGTACCAGGGTGATAAACTGAATAAAGCAGGTCCATGTGTGGATGTTTCATTTACCAAAATATTTTCAAAGACAAAAATTATTGGCAGACATGAAGATGATGATGATCTGGAAATCAGAATATTAATTTTGCATTAAGTCTGATTTCATTATAATTTATTCTAATCAATTTATCTAAATAAAAAAAGGTTTTATGATCCTTAAGTCTACATTTTTTTTTAATCTCTGGGCTGAGTTAGTTGTACATGACTTGCTTGACAGGTCTGGACCACAAGTAAAATTTTTGTGCAGTATGCAGGTAAACCGGCTCTCACCAAATCTCAGTCTCAAAATCTCCTGCAAATAACCATCTAAGTTAAGGTTGTGCAGTGGAGTGAGCATTTGGCTTTGAGGGGGGCATTAGAGTCCTCACTCCTGAAACTCTGTAGTGTATTTTGTGGGAATCTTGTCAGTTGTTGTCAAGATATCTTCTCTGAGACTGTCTCATTAGGAAACCTGTAGACAGGCTTGATGAATGTTCACCCTTGAGCTTCATTTAAGAGTTCGTGGTAAAGGGTGGAGTAAAAGCACCTCTTCCTAGAAACACTGGGTGAACACTACAGTATGTGGACTGTTTGCTATAGCACATTGTTTTCCTTGCTGTCAATCAGTAAGGTCTGTATAAAGTCTGTGTTTTGGTTAACACTATGTGTCCACAGCCATAACAACAGTGACACTCTGGGAAAATGCTTTGCGTCCTGTTTCAAGGGAAATACAGCAAGAAAACAAGGGAGAGCAAAGTTGGTGGTAAGAACCTCAGAGGGGTGGGTGAGGTGAAGTTAAGTTCACATGGTGTGTTTTGGAAGTTGAGCAGCTGTACAGTGTTTGTCTGGATGACATCATCATCCTCCTGTTTGGGTGCACGCGGACACTTTCTTTTACACACAAGCACAGACCCTCACATTCGCCTGTTCTTTGTAGAGATGGCATGATGTACAAGCAAACAAGCAAAGGAAGCAGCTGCATATTGACCAATACCACGCCATATGCATGACTGACCTGTCTTCAAGAGGTTCCCTGCACTCTGTCTTCAAGAACAGCCACTGGGAACAGTTATAGACACTTTTTCTACACCTCAAGAAACACCACAATACACGTCACAGAGATCATTTCACGTACATTTTAAGCTCTACAATATATAACAACTAATACTTGGATCTACACTTGACACTCAATACAGTAAATAACTACTTTTACTACTGATGCTCTCTTGTGAGTTAGACTGTCTTTTCAAATGAGGCTCTGCTGTAGGTTTGCAAAGGTTTTCATGTTTAGATAGGACTGGCTCCTCTGGGAGTGTGATGGTGAACAGTAGCTAGAAATCTGTGACGCTCCTTCCTCACATGCACATCAGGGACTCCCTCAGAAGAACTGCCCACTGAGAATCTCCCCAAAATATATATGCATTCAGGGGCTTTTTTCCTGTGTGTTCACACCACCGAGAGGAATGCTGATATGTCATGAGCTGGCTGGTGGTTGGTATGGCAATGTAACTTTTGCACAACATAAAACCCGGACTTCACTCTGTCCATTTATCTGTGTTTTGTTGCATTTCTTTGAGGCGAACTTTAAGAGCTTTTGTTGTTTTCCCTGTTTGTTAAAAATGGCTGTCACCAGTGTTGCATTGGCTTCAGTGTTTAATCAATCAATGTACGCTCAATCCCTGTGCACTAAATTAAGGGGGTGAGGCGTTTGGGAGGTCCTACAGCTGTTCTCAGAACAATGAAAAAAGGTGCCTATTGATAGCAGTGACACGTCTGAGGTAATATTTAGCTTGGCTGTTTGTGTGTGTGTGACTGTGGGTAATGGTCAAATCAAACATTCCTCATCTGGATGTGAAAGAGGACCTCCACAAGTGATGCAAGTGTGTGTGTTTGTGTGTGTGTAGGTGGTATGTTGGTTGATAGAGCAACACTATGCAGCACTGCATTCTACTTTCAGTGTTTTATATCTGTGGATACTTTAAGAAACGGATTAATTCCATAATTATTTGGAATAAAATGATTGATACATTAATTTGTTCTTTGCTTAAATTTTGCCACAGGCACAGAAGTAGTTATTTACCTTCATTATTTATTTGGTGATTACATCTTGCATTAATAATCTGTTCAAAGTAACTGGTAATTAAAGTTATCAGATAAATATAGAGTGAATAATAAAAATATCAGTACAGTACTGCCCTTTAAAATGTTATATATAATGACAGAACATTAAACCTCAATGTACTTAATTAAAATAGGAGAGAAGGTGCAGCTAGTTTAAATTTCAAGTTTTAGAGGATGGGATCAACAACTCCATATAGAAAACACTTTATTATGAGCATATAAGGTAACTGCAGTGTTTTTTGTTTAAGAGAACAAATTTAAAAGGTTTTCTGGGTGGCATCAAAAAACATTAATCAGGTGAAAATGTTCATGCACCATGTACAGGCCGTCATGAACACAACCAGAAGACTAATGGTGCAGTCAGATGGAACGAAAAAGTCAGAGGTTGCACGAATGCATACAAACTCACGGTTTACTGTGACAACACAGCATGTTGTCACAGTAAACTGCAACATCAACATCGGTTTTGCTTGTTTATAATGTTCTTTAATGAAACCACCTGTTTTTTCTTGAAACATGGGTATTACTTTGGAAACTGTTACTTTTTCCGTTTATATGCATGACTTAACTTATCAGGTATTTGGTTATCATTCACACAATTTAAACAGCAGTCTCAGATGTACTAGTACCTTGGTTCCAATGAGTCAGTCCAATGTCATTTTTGAATGTATTCAGGACATTTGCACGTATACGTGATCATAATAGTAACCAGGTCTCAGTCAGCCTGCAGGCACGTCTGCAGCCATTATGTTCTGTAACAACAAAGGCAATACTCAGAAACCTGGATCAGGTGTTTACGTGACAGCAGCCTGGTTTTTAGTGGAGTACTCTGGCGCCCGAAACCTGAACAAGATAGGGTCTAATCCTGGTTTTTGAGGTATCCAGGTTTTCTGTTGTGTATGTGATCATAATAACTAGCATGTAACCATAACAAGAATACTAATTAGCATGTAAACCCAACCAGTGATGGATTATCTTATCTTAATGGTTATGAAACTATTAGTGAAGCAATGCCTGTCCTACTGTTACCCGCACACACACACACAGTCTCGGGCCATCTCAGGCTAAGCTTGTCCTTCGTGTGATGTTCAGGTGCTTCGGTTACACTTGGGCAGACAAGGAGCTATTGTAGCTGCAGACTGACATGTAGATGATGCTGTTCACAAGCTCTTATTCAGTAGCTCATGTGGCATTTGTGTGTTTTTGTGTGTGCTCTGGGAATGACACCTGACACCCAGAGTGATCGCTCAAAGTAGCCGTAATGAGCACATGGCGTGGGAACAGCTAATTAATGCACACCAGCCAGCTGACGAAAGTCTTTGTCTCTTGTCTTTCTTTTAAGTTACTTGACACTGACAGGTGACAAGAAAACAACTGGAGCAAACACGAATAAAGATCATCAATAAAGATAACCTAATCATTGACTGAATAACTTAAAAATCAACAAACCAACAGCTCCAAAACTAAAACTACAAATGTGTTATACAATACCTGTGTAATTTATCAATCATGGGTTTATCTTTTCTGTTTTTATTATTGAGTTGAATTATGAATGTAAACTCACCTCTAGTAAACCACAGACTTCTAAATATTGTTCTAAGTAAACTTTTCATTTTATCTGGGTTTTATTTCGTCTCTCTCTATCCCACTTGCTCTCTTGCTCAGACTATTTGTGTGTAGGCTGCACAAATTTAATTTAGATGTAATTGGCATCCCTAATCTAAACCTGATTTGTGTCTACTGGTGACGTTTTGTTCCTCTGCAAGAAGTCATAATACACAATGTGCTGCAGTGAAAAGTCACAAGAGGAACATTGAGGTGGTCGGTTCGATGCAGAGTTCATGCATTTTTTTCTAAAATGTACCAAAGACCATGATCTTTGGGAGACATCGCCCTGCAGTTCATGACTTAAGCCATAACCATGGTTGAGTTTAGATAACAACCAATGACTGGCTATGGAGGTTTCTGACAATAAAGCTTGATTTTTAATACAACAGATTTGGTTAAGACACACATCATAGTGTGAAGTGGTGGTCCACATATGGTGTAGTGGTACAGATGAATGTTGATTGATAATGATTAACTGAAAACACTTTTAAGATAAACTGTGTAACAGATTATCTTAAAAATGTCAATTTTCTATGTCTGTTTGAAAACTTAATTTGAACATGTGGACATATTTGACCATTCATTATTAGTTTTTCAGTTTTTCACTTTTGCTTTTACATCATATAGTTTTTATGCAAACTGGCTCAGTTAGAGGGCATCAAAACATGGAAGTAGAAGTGTGTGCATCTTGAGAAGGAATGGTGCTGATGATTTGTTTTTATTTTGTTGTGAATCATGTGCACCTGAGTTTGAAACTGTATCAATTTACACACACACACACACACACACACACACACACACACAGATATTCTGGTTGGGGTCTGTGTTGTGTACACATTCCTCTTTACCCTTCACAAGCACCGACCGACGTTCCTTCAGACCACTTTCAAACATACCAACACATATATGACACGCAAGATGTGTGTACATAGAAATACAAGACGGCCAAGCAGATTAATGGTGATGTTTACTCAGGCTAAAAGAGTTTAAAAAAAAAAAAGAAAAAAAAAAAAGACAGTCATTATTCCAAATGTCCCAACAGGATCGAGGTGTAAATTTGAATTGGTATAAACTGAATAGAGTGGTGAAGGTTGAGAGCTAATAGCTTTGCTGTGAGGAAATGTGGGTTTGCAGTTCAAACTATACTTAGAAGCCCAGCTAAATGACTGTTTCCACCCAGATGGAAAGTGTTGCATGAAGTGTCGTTACAGCAAACATCCTCCCATCTTTGTGACTAAAACAAACTGAATGTATTTGTTTATGTATCAGTGGTATAATCATAAATATCTCTACCAACATACAAGTCTATCAGGAGTGCCACTGGCCTCTGATATGGCTCATATGATGGAGTCACTTGTCATATTAGTCAGTAAGGACTGTGGATATCAACCCCCATGTCTTCTACTGGATTTGTGTTGGGAGGGGAGTTATTGGCCAGGGAGTAATATATTCAGAAATATTTTGATGTGTGTTTATCTTTCCATTATATCATATCATAATGATGTTTTATCATTGATCTGTCATTGACAACGCTTTGTAAGAAGGAGCAAGGAATAAAGGGAAACTCAGTTAAATGGGTAAGTTCAGAGCACTAGTGTCTGAGTGCTTATACCTGTTTTGAATGCCCATAGCCGTCCTCCTCCTGAAAACAAACAGCACACTGGCTCTCTAATCTCCCTGCAAGAACTCAGTGTCTTTTGCGCGTCTTTGTAGCCTTCACCGAATGAATTGTACAAAGAAAGTCACGTGAACTTGCGTGACGTCAAACCCTGCCTTATTCTTCAGATGTGTGGAGAGGCTGTGACTCTGATTGCTTTTAAAAGATACAACAAAAAACGAAATGTATTGTACATAAACAGGACAAAATCTCATCTGGAAATGACAAATATAAAGCGATGATCATAACATGATCTTCCCCAGGAATACTGGTCCGGCTTGAATAGTATGTATGCAAGTAAACTTTAGTATGCTTAATCTCTCTAAAATGCTTTCATCAAAGCAAATACATTTTTTAAATCATTTTAATTCTAAAAATATGTATTTCTATTCATAATGGATGGCAGAATTGACATGTTTTGTGCACAGAGCACATATTTGAAGTGGCCTGTCCTCATTGGCAGGTTCAGTTTAAAATAGACTGGTGTTACACTTCAAAAACACATAGTGATTTACCTCGAGGTGCATATTTTTATACGCGAATTCACTGGAAAGAATATGGTCTTTTAGTTTTTCTGCCCTTTAATTTATGTAGCTGGCACGTTGGGACTCTCCACTTATTTCAGTAAGATGGAAAGTGTTTACTGGTGAATGAATGGTGATGGCAGAGTTATGCAGTGAAGCCTGGGCAGCTTAGCCTGGCCCGTGCAGCAGCCATGCCTACATTTAGTCACGGCAGGTAACTGGGTCAATAACCCATAATCCCCTGTGTCCTCTCCTGCAACCCCCTACTCCATTCAGTCCCTGTGGATCTGGAGGAATGGAGGAAGGACAGAGAAAAACAAAGAAACCTGAAAATTAGGCCTTTATTGTGTATAAGGTGACTCCTCTGCAGCAGCAACACCTCCGTGCTTTAACTGCAGAGGCCCCAGTGTTTGCTGGCTTGCATCCCCTCTGCTATTGAACCTTTCTGTTCTTTATAAAAAAGCTAAATGAGATGCTTCCATCACACAGAACACTTGTGGATGTTTACTGTATATTAGACTTTTCTTTTTTAAATAGGTTATTGACAAAGGTTATCCAGGATCTCAGTCTGAAACCAGGCTGCTGGATTACAGTTACAGTTAATGAATATACACACTTGGCAGCAAATTCTGCTTTCCTCAACATTTTTCTAATAGGAAGATTTACAGTTAACGTGATGAGACTTGGTATCTCTTTCTTTCTTCCTACTCCACTCACTTTGCATTCACTCCAGCGTTCTCCCTGTCTGTCTCTCTTCCGCCCTCTTTCTCTCATCCTCTCTGCAGACCAACACAGCTGAGATATGGGCAAACGACCAAATGCGTGTGTGTGTGTGTGTGTGTGTGTTAGAAGCTGTGCCAACCCGAACCTGATGAACTGCATCTCTGACTGGCCCTCAGCTCTCTCTCTCTCTGCAGATGAGTTGGATGTTGGCACTCACTGTAAGATGCAGTCAGAAACACAACATAGCTTACTCGTTTTAATCAGCTACACCTTATTTCTATACTACTACTGCTTGTAATTTTGTGGGTTTTGTCTAATTGATACTACATCCCATTATTGTAACTTATTTGTTACCTATTTGTGAACCAACGACATCTGTGACTTTAAGTCACAGTAAGTTTCGTGAGATGGTACTGCAAACATAAACATGCACCTTGTTTATTTCGTGTCTTTCACAACGTCACACCTATTGGCCATCATCTCTCTCGTTAAGGACATACATTTCCAGGTGTACTGTGGCAATGTCATTCTCAATGACCGTGCTCGGACAGTTCTGGTTTGGTGCTTCCAGTGGAGGTGCTGAATCCTGCAGCTCTGTCATGCCAAATGATCTTCTACATTTTCAGCATTTCTGTTTCAGTTTTTATAGACTCCCTTTTTTTTTTAAATTCTTTCTAAGTTTTGGTTTGAGGTTGACCAATTCTATTATCAACACTATATTTCTCTCCCACTGCCTTAAAAAATGTTATTTTCTATAACTTCTTATATCCCCCACTATTGAGATGAAACATCTGAATCTGCACCAGTCAGAGGCTCTGACTGTGTTCTGCCACAGGTCTGCCTTCACTCCTAAAAGGTCATATGCTCAGTCTTGCTTCGGTCTTTCCAAAACAAAAGCCAGCAGGTTTGGTATTTTTTAAACACTCTGCAGTTCCTGTGTTCCCTAAACAACTGCTGGCTTTGACACCTGGTTGAAGGCCAGTGAGTCTGGAAAGAAGAAATAAATGAAAACACAATATCTGTTTTTGTTATTTTCTGTCAGCCACAAAGAAATTACCATTGTATTTTTACTTGCAGCTGTTCAGTCAGTTCCTCGTTGCCATGCATATACTTTTTTACATAAACAAACTGCTTTGTCAGGGGTATTGAAGACTCTTTCACCATGAATTACCACTTAGAGGTTTGTGAGACCCAGTGATGGGTCTGAAACAAAAGGTTTAGAGGCCCAAAACATGGCACAGACATTACCACACACTTTATTTTATTCCTGTACCAGGTTAATGTCTCTGTGCTCTTGCAAACATAATCCCATCACGTGTTTCAACTGGACAGTAAACATACTAAAATGAGGAAATATAAAAATATAAAAAGTTGGAGGAGCCTAGACAACAGTGCAGCAGTTTTTGCCCCAATGGGCTTCTGAACAATCACCAGAATTTCATCTTAAGATATATGTGTTTCTGAGCCTGAATTACAAAAGAGAATAGGTTCTTCTGCTCAGTACTGAGACGCAGGAGATTCACTCAGCCGCCCAGATTAAATTCCACTCTTGGTATAATCAATATCAGAGGGGTTGTCTGTGTGCACAGAGCGGTGAGTTGAAATTTTAGAGAAAAATACAGTGTCAACATCTAACTCAATGTTCCCTCACTGGTCAGTTTATTAAAATCAAACTACCTGCAAAGACCCAGACGCTCTAAATGTTTAGTTGAAATGTACAGTATTAGATTTAATTAACTCCACATGCCGCTCAGATATTTCACTGACGTTAAATGCTCTTATGAGGCCGTGGGTGTCTTTAGAGATCCAGCCATCAAATAAGGATGTGCACGCATGCACAGGCACGCACACACACAACACATGCAGTCTCTTTGTCACACCCATGCAAGTGATGTCATTAAGTGTGTAACTGTAGCATCAATTAATTATGAAAAAGATACCTGCTCTTGTTACAGCACAGGTGCTGATCCGTGATCCCACTCCAAAGGCAGGTATGACTTTAGACCTTTAGGTGGCATCCAGATCTGTTTAATTGGAACAGACCTGCGGGTCATTATCCTGCAGGTGAACAATAAGACCACATATACTCTTCTTAGTTAGGGCCAAGTCAGCAGAAAAAACATGCATAAAGAAAAATATTATTTCACAAACATTTATCTGTGATGTCAACTGACCCGGCTAGCATGGTTTGGTCTGTTAACCTTGCCAGCAGTTTGGTGTAAAGCAAGACATCACAAGAATGAGTTATTAATCCATTATATGTATGTTTTGGAGAATAAAGACCTGGCAAGTCTACTGAAGCAGCCAGTTGAAGCTGGCATCCACATTTTGTTTAACAGCCAGGCTACGGCTGTCTCACCGCCTCTCTGGATACTGTGCCACTGCAGACTATCACTGTGTTCCACACTAGTAAAAGCCAATGGTTCCCTCTTGTGTCCATTTTGTGACATTCCCCAAACTCCATTAGCTGCACTGTGGTGTAGTTGTGCCACTTGAGGAGATTTGAGGGACGACATTTACTGCCCGCTCTCTTGACAAAATAACAGAGTTGTTTATCTTTTGTTGTCAACCCAAAAAAGTGCAGGATCAGTTCACTGTAAACAGAAAGAAAATGGGAGAAATGGATGGGAAAGAGAAATGAAGAGAGAAATAAAAGAGTCACGTGCACACAAACCAAGTTATACAGAGAATTAAGTGTGAACAACGACGTCTAATCAATGGCAGTTAGGGGGATGTAGCTCAGTGGTAGAGCGTGTGCTTCGCATGTACAAGGTCCTGGGATCAATCCCCAGCATCTCCAACAAAGCTGTCATGTTTCTTAAAAAATGGACACAGCTGACTGACACTGACTTTTTAATTTCAAACTGTATTTACATGAATAAAGCGCTGTAAAAGCAAATTATTGACAAATAAGAGAAAACCTGAGAGATAATTTCATAATGATGTTGCACTCACAGATCAAGGGGATGTAGCTCAGTGGTAGAGCATGTGCTTCGCATGTACAAGGTCCTGGGATCAATCCCCAGCATCTCCAGTGCCTTCTGTATGATGCTTGACAGGTGACCAGAACAGCTGTGTCTAAAGAAATCCACATAAATAGTGATGGATGCTTTTATAATGCAGCTGGTGGTCTACTTAAAGTATCTGGGCAATTAACATGTTGAAGATAAACTTGATAAAATAGTCCATCAGGCAACTTTAACAACCACAGATCATGGGGATGTAGAGCGTGTGCTTTGCATGTACAAGGTCCTGGGTTCAATCCCCAGCATCTCCAGTGTCCGGAGTGTACCACCACACACCCTGTACATCCCAGACTCCTCAATGAGCATAGAGCGTGTGCTTTGCATGCACAGTGTCCTGGGTTTATTCCCTAGCATTAGAAGCTATTTCAGTATTTATGTACACAATTATCATTAATCTCATCAACATTTAATTAGTGTGGAGACAGCAGGGCATATTACTTTATATTTGATTGAACAGATATAGAAAACTACTAAATCAATCTTTAGATAAATCAATGAAATTAACAAAATATTTACAAATATCTTAGTGTGATTTGATCATGTCTGACCTTGCTTCTTGCTCTTGCTATTATGTGTCTTTGTAGGTAATTTACTGCAGGGGTCAGGATTTCTACATTTTACAATTAAATAAAATCACTTATATATCACTATATAATATATAGTTTTATACATGACAAATGATCAAAGGCCAAACTAGTAAAGGTAAACATTAACAAATGTACATTATGCTAATGTTTGGGTACCAATAGGCTAATATCTGATGCTAATGGCAGGGATGTATTGACCAAACGAACACGATTCTGATTTAATTAGGGAGCTTTTGTTTAGCTGTGGGAAAAAAGGCTAGTAAGTAAGTTTAGTTAACTTAACTTCACACATTCACATTCACTATAAACCTGTATTTAAAAACGTTACCTGTGCAGCCGTTTGCTGGTGGTGAAGCTCCAACATGGCTGGAGGAGCCACTTAGTTTCTGCATTACGACCAGCATTAGCTCCTCTTTGTTGCCCCAAAACCTGAAAAACTTGATAAATTCAATCTTTGATCCCGCCATTTTGTGTCCACTGACGAATTTACGGCCCGTAAGTTGGAAATGACGTAATCTTCTTAATGCCTTCTGATTGGTTAACTGCAATATCCGAGATTTCAGCGCCAACATTATCAGCTATTAAACTACCTTGCTCTTTTTATTAATGCATATTTGACCAGTTGCACAGGCATAATCAAACGAAACAAGGAGCTTTAGCGTGTTAATTTCTTAGAAAAATTAATGTAATTTCAGATCGACTTAAAGTGCATAACAATCTAATTTAGCTACTTGAGTATTGCTTTTGTGCATTTTGATTCAGGCATAGTTTAGCTCCCTGTTCAAGTGGGACACTTCATTGTTCATTGTTACTGTACCAACCTGTCCAGCCTAAATGGCTTTTTATGTTGTCTGAGCAGTTTACATGAACATGGTGTTGGTCTCATCATAAGAGTTAAGAAATAAAATAATACTCACCAGGACACCTTTCAAGAATCAAACCAAATTTATTGCCCTTTTTTTTTTAGTAAACACATTTTTCAATCAACCATTTAAATTAATTAAATGCTCCCCTTATTCATTTCTTTCTACAAATCTTACAAAAATATAGACTTGGTTAGAAAACTAATTAACAGAAATCATATATTCAGTCAGGTTAGAGCCTCATAGTCTGAAACATCCAAGAGACGTAGGCTTTACAAAAGATCATGACATGTTTTACATGTTTTAGCCCAAAAGGTAGAAACTTCATGCATGTCTGACTTCCTCTGAACATTTTTAGAAATCATAATCACGTTTTTTTTTATGATTGCTTTGACTTTATTTTAGCACAACAGCATGCAAAGCAAGGTTCCACAATAGTTCCTGCTTCCAATACATCACCATCTGTGACAATTACATCACTAAACGGAGAATAAAGATGGCAAAAATATTAACTGGACTACCAGTGTCACCAGAGTTTGATTACTCTCAATACAACAGGAGTTTGTTGATATTGGGCTAAGACATGCAAAACATCTATACTGTGCTTCTGTCACATACATCCTCAGTTATTACAGCCATATTAAATTACACTGCAGTGGTGTTATTAGCAAAAAAGAAAAAATACAAAACATTTAACCGCTGACCCAACATATACAGAGAGTAACTGAGGGCATATATTCTGAAAAAAGACTTGAGTGACAATTAATACAGTGCAACACATTTCATTCATGAAATGAAAAGAATCTGATTTTGAATCCAACAGCTGTTTTCTGTTTTCTGTAGTCTCTTGGCGCATTTCTTTGCCTGTTTTATTCCTGACATAAAAACAAGCTCAGACCATCAATAGTCAGTAACATGAAGGCAGTACATGCTGAAAAAACAAACCAAGTGATGGTAACCCTGGGTTCTCAACCTGGGACTTACAGGATAATTACTGGCAGTCAGCAGATATCAGAGAATGCCATTTACAAGATTTACTTGATTTTTTTGAGTGTGTTTGTGAGTCAACGTGTGCACATGCTCTGGCACCTTATGCCAAAAAAAGAAGAGACAGAATCTTTATTATTACAGGGAAATGTAATGAATGAACTGATAAACTGAAATGGTGCCAACACGCAATGAGGCAAAGAGCGTAAGGCTTTATACACTGAGTTTCCGCATGTTTACAGGCCCAATTATGTCAAGTAAGATAAAAATGCACTTCTGATCCTTTATGCCTAAAGGTGACACTGTTGGCTGTGAATGTGCCATTATTTCAATATATGCAAGCTGTAAAAACTAATTACAGCTGGGATCATAGTTGTCAGTGGATTTGTATAATGGGCACTTCTCCCATCGTCACTGCTGGTGGAGGCTAAAAGTTTGACTTCATGGGGATGCTTAATCTGCAAATTTCTGACATAGGATAAAAATCTGATTTATATTTTGAATAAATTGCTATAAATAAATTAAATTACACTTTACTAATAAATAAATTAAGTAATACAACTCATTTAAAGGTGATCTGATGCTCCCTCGGATTTTTAAATAAGGAAAATAAAAGGATGTACGTGCTCAAACAACTGACAACTGTTGGGGTAGTTATGATGATAAGAGCTAAAAAGTGATCTCATGCCATAAAGTGCTAAAAAAAAAACAAAAAAAAACTTTTTGTTTTGACAGAACGAGGAAAACCTTAAAAGACTCTGAATGCTGAAATTACTTTGACGTCCCTAAATAATCCATAAATATGAATATAGGGATTTATTGTTAGGGCAGTTAAAGTTAACACTTCTATGACCATTTTAAGGTTATTATTTTACTAAATTTGAGACAGATGTTTGGACAACTCATTTTTATCTTATTTGAGCATAGCAGGTAATTGTAAAAGATGATGAGTATACTTGTAGTAGCCCAATGCAATGGTAGCCTTTATGCAGGAACACGGTAATTAGGGTGAGAATTGGGTCAATGCTCATTTCGCCAACAGGAAAGTAACAAAGAGAAAACACAGTATTAGGTTTAATGTTGTTTTTAAAGACCTCCATCAACAATGGAAATTAGGACCTCACAAATTAAATTTTAAGATTATCCAATGTCTCGTGTTTTAAAAATTGAATTTAAGACATTTTAAGGCCCTGCAGACACCCTGGACAGAAAATAAGTCAAAGTGTTGACACAGTTATGACATAAATGAATTTAAGTTGCAGTTGTTGCTTATGTTCTGAAAACATGATGTCCTTGATGGAGCGGGGGGAAAATCCTGCCCAAACCCCTCCACAACAAAATGACTTAATCTGTCTTCAGACAACTGTCTGCCCCTGCTGGTTGGTGAACTCAAATTAGTGCAACATTACAAGAGTTTGTCCTCAGACTTGTTCTTTTAGCTTGTTCACACATGTTTACACACATACGTACACACACACACACTCCCTCTCTCCATAGGAAAATAACAGCATGAAATATCAGAATCAAATCAAGATTTCCCTTATGTTTACTAATCAGTTTTCCCTCATTAATATACAAAATCATTTCCCCTCTGTACTGACATGTAACTGTCCTTCTGCTCAGCTTATGTTACTTTTAAATTGACACAAACTGATTCATGGTTAGTTTCAACACGCAGGAGCATGCACAGGGTTTGTTTGTAGCAAGAGAGTACATAAATGTTAAAAAATAAATATATAAAATAATTTAAACAGCCTTAAGAAACTGAGTCTGGTGTGTGTTGTTTTGAACGGACAGGTGACAAATGAAAAATAGTCTTTTGCTCTAATTTGTCACTGTCTGTAACTCTCCTGCCTTTAAAAGATGTAAAAGTGCCTAAATTAGTCTGTAGATGTTACTGAAGTGGTTTTTGCTTTATATGCAAACAAAGTAACAACATTAACTCTCACGTTATTCATATTTTAATTATTTTTTTCCCTTTCATTACCTGCACGACCACCTGCACTGCAGGCTTCAATACACTTTAATATTTTGTACATTTATTGTGTTTGGAGATTTTGTTCCACACTCTGCCATTAAGATATTACTTGGATTTATGTTAGAAGTTTCCTTTGAGAAACGCTTGGCCACTGACAAAATATTTACAATATCTTAGTTTTGCAGCTACTAGCTCTTTTTGTTCACTTTAAAATCTGGAGCTTCATCATTTCCCTTTGCTTTGAGTGATTTCCTGACAGACAGCAGATGAAACAATGTGACACCTCCCAGGGACTTTACTATTTATATTGTGTATACTGTTAATAAAAATACTGTGAAGTAATGAAAACTGCACTGTTCAGTGCAACATTACTGGACTCAGAAACAGAAACTGACCTGATGTGTTCAAACAACATATTACTAAAAACCTACAGCAACAACATATCACCAAATGTGGTTTTAGAGATGAGAACACATTTTCTAATGTGCCCTGTAGAGGGCGATGTGTCACTTTCCTATGAGATCTGTCCTCCACAGAAAAAAATGACCTTTGGTGTACAGGAACATACGAAATGAATCAATAGAGAACGAGGCATCAGACATAATTTTCCTATTAAACAGAAAATGAACTCTTCTCCCATCTTCTGCCATCTGTCTGTGCAGTATCAGTGCAGCTTCCCAGTGGCCTCCAGTTGTGTATTGCTGGTTTGACTGGTTTTGTTCTTCTGGCTCCTGTGTGTGAACACTTTGAGTGGCCACTTGTTCACGGTTACATAGTTGACTCCTGCTGGATCTGGATGTAACAGGCCTGCAGCGGAGTGATTTAACTGGTTTTAATTGTTATCATTATTATAATTATAAGTGACGAAGGCTCGATGATGATAATGGAGATGTTACAAGGTGCAATTACAAAGTTTGACCCTACTGCTGATGCACACCAACGAAGCATGGCACGGCAATGCAAACACTGCAGATGGAAACCAAGTTTGTCCATATTCTGCAATCACCTCTGCGACCTTTGCTACACACCTTTCTTTAAACACTTGCAGGTGCACATGTGTGCTCCATTTTAACACAGTGGAGGAGATCCAGCACACATTGCAGATGTTGCTTTATTTCCTAACTAAAAAAGACTTCCAGGGAGTGAGCCAAGCATAGCAGTAGCACTGCTATGGGCTTAAAATCAGGGACTGTTTTAACTTGTTCTAAGAACAGACTTGAAACCTTTTGATTGCACCTCATATATCAACTCAAAACACTAAGATGGTATGACCCATGTGCATTAAGTGAAGGCTCTACAATTATCCTGCTGTTTTAGGACCAGCAATGAGCGTGTTAAGCGTTTTGAACCTGGCTTTAACTGAGTGTCTGTAGGTGTGTGTTTGTGTATGTGTTGTTTAGTGGGTCCTACCTTCAGGGTGGTGAACATCAGTCCCAGCTCTCCATGCTGAACGTTGGGATCCATTAGATCTTCTATTAGATTGACCTCAGCTCCCAGGTTCCTGATCCTGGACGGCAGAACAGCAACAACACATGTCCGGTCACCAGCCTACAACGCCTGCCCGCCACTTCATGTTTCAAATAAAATACTCAAACACTAAAATACTGACTTCAAAGTTTGTCATTAACAAACATGAGTGAAACTGATTAACAATGTAGTTGTAAGTTTAATTGGGGTGGGCTTGAGAGCTTGATTTTGTTTAATTGCTTGATTTTGTTTATCTAACGTTTAACTTCAATCTGACTTAGGACGATCAACAGTATGCGTATGAATGAATGAATGAATGTGTGTGTGTGTGTGCCTGTGGTAACACACCTCGCCCTTAGCACCACATAGAGAAAGAGAGGGAGCAGGTCATCCATGCACCACAGGAAGTTGTCATCCAGCATAGGTTTTACTTCCTGGGTCAATTCCTCAAATGTCTTCTGGATGACGAGGAGTTTGTCTGATGGAGTGAAGGTGGTGCTACACGTGTGCAGAGGCATAGACTCATTTACACACATTAAAATGAGCTCCAAATGTAGTTAATCTCCAGATGTATAATTTGATACAAATGAAGACTGGTAAGGGGACAGTGGCTGAATGACTGTAATCTGAGAAATTGAAAGTCAACACCATCATAAGTAAATTAGCTGAATTAAGCTAGGTATGAACTGCGAACCCTGACCGCTAACGACACTGTATCAACACGGTATCAGGTTATGTCACCTCTAATTACATCATTAATTATATCATGTCAATTACATCAGGTCTCACAGCAGCTACCTGATCTGTTGGAGTGTCTCTACAGCAGAAACAAAGCAGGCGTCTTTGCTGCTAGACACGATCTGTGATAAAAGTAAAGAAAACCAGTTACACAGGACAACACAAACAACACGATTGCAACAACACGATTTCACCTGATGAGGGAATCACAGTTGATGAATTATGTGTCTGACCTGTTTCTTCTCTCCCAGAATCGACATCCACACAGGCCAGAACTTCCTATAACGTGGCCAGGATTTCAAAAGGTTTTTACATTGTCAATTGTCGTACAGATGAATGTGTGTGTGTTAAGTGAAAGTACACACTCACTCCTGCACTCCCAGGAAGCTGAGCAGTGACTGGTCGGGCTGTTTGTTGAGTCTGAGGATGCGCTCCCAGTACTGGGAGTCCTCCTGCTCTTCCTGCAGGCAGTACAGGGTAAAGAGAGGAGGGTAGAGTCGAGGGAGCAGCAGAGGGAGGAGCAGAGAGGAGCAGCTCACCACTACAACGCTTCTGCTGAACATGGAGGAGGAGGATGAAGAGGAGAAGATGAGAAGGCTCCGTGTGCAATACAACATTCCTCAGTAGCACAGAGATGGACAAGCTTATAAAGAACTTCATGTTTCATCAGTGGTTCCTGTGACTGAGTCTGGTTTGGATGCCTTTGCGTACATTGAACCCTGCATCTGCTAAAATGTAAAAGTGTGTGTGTGTGTGTGTGTGTGTGTTTGTGTGTAAATGTATGAGACACTCACCTTTCCTCTGCTATGAAAGAGTTTTGCCTGGCTCTAGATTGAGAAGCAGGAGCGTCCAGGATGATGCCACCATCATCTGGTAACCGTGGAAACAGAAACCTACAGGAAACAAATTGTTTGTGTCCAAAATCAGTTTTTATACTCATCTATGTTTCATTAAACACACACTATGTTCTTTTTTCTTTGTTGTCTATATTTCTAATTAGTGTTGATTTTGTGGTATTGTGTTGAAATGTCTAAACATGGTGAAATGAGACACACAGAGAAAACAACAATAGAACAAATAAAACATCTGTAAAGCAAATTGTTTGTATCTTTAACATGTTTCCACAAAGCTATTCGCCTCTAATTGAACCCAATGTGGGGAAAAGTGTTCTACTTTGCTCCCACCTCGTCCCTAGGTTGACATATGAGAGAGCTATTCCTCTCCCGCCAGGTGAGTTTCTCCAGTCTTATGATCAGAATGATCTGAATGTACATTAGAATATATGAGTAGATTTACAAGACGCAGCTGATAACAGAGGGTTAACTTGAGGTAAGGCTGAGCTGCGTAGGGACAAATGAAATCGAATGAATCTACCTGACGATGTTGTAGAAATGTGTGAGGTAGGCCTGAACCTCCTGTACGGCCTGTTTGAGCAGCCTGCGGTTGGATCCCACGCCGACATAAGTCATCCTGTAGACAGTCACCAATGTCTCCACAAGCCAACCCAGAGGGTGGAAAGGGGTCTCACATGCCTGACACACACACACAGCCACACAGACACAGATAAACTCAAAAAAGGAACAGATTTGTTTTATAGTTTTCCTTAATTCAGTCTGAAATGAAGGCAATGCCAACACTTCTTAAGCAACATTCAGCAATGTTCAATGGTCAGTTTCTGTTTCAGAGGTGTTGATTCAACTTTATGAGTGAAGTTGTTTATGGTGCTGCTGAATTGTTAAAATAAGAGGTGTTTCTAATATCTTGTCCATCATAATATAACACTAAGAGTGGGCACAACATTAGAAACACCTCTTAGTATAACTCATTTATTGCAGGGCTGTTGCATCAGATCACATTAGTTTAGTTTCTCAGACTATGTATGATGCTTTATAGCTTGTGAGTCGTTGATGAAATTATTATAAAGACAGAAACAGAGTGACTGACACACATGGAAATGCAAATGGTTCCCTCACAGCCACTGGTACCTTAATGAGATATCTTCGTATGTTGTCGTAGTTTGCGGTGGTGACTGGTTCTTCGTGTTGAGGAATAAGCTCTAAACACTCCAACACTTTGCTCTGAGACCTGTTTAGGCTTGGGCTAAAAACCCAATGCGCACGAACACACACACACACACATTATTTTTCTGTTCTTTTTAATTTTAAGAAAAACTATTTTAGCATAAAGAAAAACACCATATGGAGAAAATATGTAAACAAATCTACTTATTATGCGTACAGTGGGATCTCCTTTTGTATCGATAACGTTCCAGTAACATCCAATATGGCACAACTATTCTGCAATCTGCACGTTACCAATTAACTACAAATCCATACAGTATGACAGAATATAATATCAGAATATTAAAGTGTAGAAACGTGTAGAACCAAATCCATTTATTCTACGTGTGCTGCTTTGTCTACCTGTGTCGCCGTGCTGTTGTTATAGTGATAGCGATGTTTTCCCAGGCTGCAGTCCTCTCTCCTCTCCCAGAAGCGTCACAGCCGAGTCGACTCCAACACTCATCAAACACACAGATCCACCTCTGACTCGCAGGCACCACGTATTGACCCAATCTGCTGCAAGAGCACAGATTTAAACATTTTACTAAACAGAACATGTTTCCAATAGTATCAAGTACCACAGACCTGAACATGCATACACAAAGAATACCTAAGGCATAGAAAAGAACAGGCACAAACAGATAAACAGAGAATCAGTTAACTGGTTAAAAGTAAACGTTAATACTCACAGCATGCTGTTTCTGTCTTTGTTTTCTGGTTCATCAGCTACTGGCTTGGTGTACGTTCCCACCACCTTCAGCCCTGTGCTCCACTCTCCACTGAAAAGGCCGTCCAGACAGTCACCGTTAGCCAGTGTCAAAACACCCTAAGCAAGAAGAAAGGGGGAATAATTAATGGGTATTAAATTGTGTTCAGTGTGTTTTTGATGACTGATTTCTTACTAACCATGATGCGTAACAAATTAAGTGCACAGACACGAAGAGACAGAGTCCTTCATAAGGACAAACACACAGCTGGAGCAGACAGGTTAGTTTTAGACAACAGAGATGTCCTCTACCTTCCCATTGACAGTCCAGTCATCAGAAAACTCCCCATGGAAAGCTGTATCATCATCTGACACCAACAGACCTGGACCCTGATAGAAAACACACAGTGCATTAAACTTTACAGTTAAACATTACACATAATGTTACACTTCAACTAAAAATGCTCTTGCTGTTGTGTTAACTCAATACAGCAGATGCTAAGTGCATCATTAGACTGGTTGACATTGTTGCCTTCTTAAGAACTAAACTGCCTACCACAACTCTTCCAACTACAGTTGTGACTAAACTACTGTATCATTTTAGGCTTCTCGTTGTTTGGGATTCAGATGTGTTAAGTACATATTAAGGCTAAATACACCCCTAATTAGCTATTTTCCAAACAATTATATCAAAGTGAACTTACATCAGAAAAGTCGGCATCAACACATAAAAATATATTTTCATAAATGTTCAGAGCCCTCGTTTCAGGTTGACACAGGCTCACACAGGAAAACATCTTGTAAATAAACAATTACAATTGATTATTATCAGTGATTCACTTGGTTTTTAGCAAATTATTGTCTGAAGTCATTTACAGTTAATGAAAGTAAATCAAATCTAATACAGTCTACTCTTGTATTAGCAGCCTTTAGTGGGTATGTGGATTAAAATCAAATGAGTAGGAAATGAGATATGATAATTGTTCACATGTTTAGCTGAACTTGGTATCTTTAGCATTATGTACTGGGTCAAATTCTGCTGGCTAATCCAGGTTTTAAGGTCCTCTAACAAACCCCTCATAAAAACTTGTAACATACTGTATCTTGTTATTTTAAATCACTCCGACAGCAAAGCACACTGATGGCTGTATTCCCTCAGGCTGATGAGTTCAGTTGCAAGGTTGAATCTCACAATGACATGGCACACAGTTCGGGGTGAACTCACACTCATCTTGTTGTCTTTGAAGGTCCCTTCATAGTACACACCATACTGGGTGACAACCAGAGCACTCCCATGCCGCTGCTCGTCCAACCACTGTCCCATGTACTTTTCACCTCTGTAAAGAAAATATGACAGCGCTCACTCACTGCACATTCAATGTAGTGAGGATGACGAAACTAAAATGATAGTTGAGTAAGAAAAAGGGAGGGAATGTATAAGATCACTAGCTAATATGGATTTCCTACTCATAAATGTTATCTACCTGGTGATGTCATCATAGACTCCATATCCTGTCTTCCTGTCATGGACCCAGTGGCCGATAAAAACGCTGGAGGATTTCTTAGCCAGCTTACCAGAGCTCAGCATGCCGTAACCGTGCCGCTGCCCATCACTGAAACAGCCCTCGTACACCTCCCCACTGGCATACCTACATAAAACCCACAGAGTCATGAATACACACAGAAAGTGACCCTCGGTATGCTCATGTGCAGAGCAAGGCACTAAGACTGCCTGATTGTCTACAGAAGTAATTTTTCCTATGCTTTTCTCTACTTTACAAGAAAGTTTGTTTAAAAAAAAAAGTGCACTGACTTGTATTTGCCGAAACCATGGATCTTGCCATCTTTCCAGTGCCCTTGGTAGCTGTCTGACTTATTCAGCACTTTGTTAGGGATTACACACTCTCCATAGCTGGAAAAACACATGGACAGAGATGTTAAGACAACAGTTTAATCTTTGTATGGCAAAGGTGCAGCGTGTAGGAGGTCTTGGTCTATTGGCAGAAATAGAAGATACCAATTAAATACACAAATTTTGTGGCTAGTTACCTTTAAATGAACCTTTATTTTTAATAAAAGGTTAAGTCTACAACATTTCTACAGTAGCCCATAATGGACAAACCAAAAGCTGGCCTTCAGAGTATAGGGTTAGTAGAGGGCTGCTGGGCTGGTTGTAATCTGCAACCTCGCCACTAGATGGCAATAAATCCCACCTCACTGGCCAGTAAATAACACAGAGGTCAGGTATGTTGGTTTTATTTATACATCTTTGAAACAAACATCATTGCACATTAACCAGCTCTTTAGCGCTACACCAAGTTAGTGCTTACCCATCCTCCAGTCCATTCTTAAAGTTCCCAATGTATGTCCGTCCATCCGGCCACTTCATGGTGCCTCTGGAAAAAGCAAAAACATAAATATCTAGTATCAAACTACTGGCACACAGCCGCTTTTAACATAAATAGCAACCATTCAGGTAGAATCAGCTTAAGCGTTACAGTTCACATGCTCACTTCACTCACTTCCTGCACAGATTTTACTTCATTCATTGACTTTAATGGTTCCTCTTTACCCCACAGGCCTGTAAAGATTTGATAGCTGGACAAATGTCACAGTCATCATCCTGAAACCAAACTATGACACCCCGCCTGCTGTTTGCGGTTTCACATGTGTTCACTTGTTAATAGTTGTGTTATTGTTGTATGGTATTGTGATTTTGAGCTGGAGCATTTTTTAACATTCTTCCGTCTAGGCTGCATTCAAGGACGCCTCAATATCCAAGAGCTGGTAGCAGGCTGCCAAAGACCAGTAGACATATTTTACATTCACTTAATGTACACACCTACACACAAACACTATTCATTATATGCTGTAGCAGCAGACATGGAGGCGAGACAAGTGCACGCACAGAAACACACAAAGAGACAAACCAACATGCTCTCTAACCTGCCATGAACCCGTCCTGCCAGCCAGCCCCCGGTGTACTGGGCATCTTTGAACCGTCCCTCTCCAGCAAACGTGTAGGACGCTGTGCGAGACATACCCATCACCCCTGGCGACGAACCCTGACCTCCGCCACCTAGCACCTGATCCACCGCCTGGTTAATAGATCGTAGCCACTTGTTCTGCAGAGAGAAAAGTTTGTTGGTGTGATTTGCCATAGTTAAAACCCACCTGGCTACATGTCCTGATACTGTACTGCTCCCATAATAATCTGTCCCACAGTGTCCAGCCTGCTTTTACAAATTGCACCCTGACAGGGCTGCTACCCTGCTCTTATCTCACTTTGAGTGAATTTTAATCAGACTTAGAAATTAGATGTATCTACATGGGCTGAGATGCAAAATACTTTTCATGTCAAAACACAAAATGAAGAAAAAAGACAAAGAAATTTTCTATTTTTTTGCTGTTTAGCACCAGTGAAGAACCACTAATAATAAGCTTTAATAAGTGACTAATAACCGTAGAACCCATGAATGTACCTTCTCTTGTGGTGTCGAGGCCACCAGGGTGAAACTCTCCTCTGGACATGTGATTTTGATGGCATAGCTGAAGACACACAAATCAAGCACTGTAATAAACTTGATCTGTACTAGATATTTTACGAATTAAATTATGGTTATATTACATCATAATACATATATTATATTATATCCTAACAAACTGCACCTCTAAATCCAGCACCACAATCCTGGTTAACACCACACATTGTTTGTGGCATCACCAAACCAGGTCTGAGGCTTTAGCGTCCCATGGCTATACTGATGTTCAATATTCATCATAAACACTTGATCGCTTACTGATTTTACTGTCACATCCATACCTTTTTCTAGCATTAGTACTGGATTTTTAAAAACAACACACTCACAGTCCACTGCTGTCATCTGTAACTGGTTTCACCCACAGACAGGTCAGAGGATAGATGTGATGTGTGGAGAACTGCAGAGAGAGACAGCACAGCAGCAGTTCATGTATTTCGTCACCATCTTTCCACATATGTGGGACACTTCACACATGAACCAATATCACACTGTCTGAGCAAATCATTGTTCAGAAATGGTCAAATCCACTTCACCTGGGTGTGTGTGTGCACGTGCAATAGATTTGGTTCTCAACAGCTTATCACTGTAACTCAACATAACTCAGCAATATCGGTTTTACTGTATGTGCACGGTAGCAATGCGGATTAAGATGTGACTGTACACCACTTCCTGATTTTATTACAAAAATCCCATATTTGTCAATAGCTTCCTCCATGGCATTTTGACCTTCTTGGTTTCATTAATGTTTCCAAACAACTTCTGTTTTTAAGAAACATCCTTGAGAAGACTAAATCAAACTTAAAATGAAGGAATACTTCCTGTGCATTGATTTTGACTATATGACAGAATTAAATTAAAAAAGAAGCTGCCACGAAGGTAGAAAACATACAAAAGGCTCACAGCAGGATTTATCTGTCACTTAGACATGGCTGAAAACTAGTAGATATTCACAGCCAGTTAGGAACAAGCTGCCTGCAGAAATCAGGTCAGCAGAATCAGTGACTTCTTTTAAATCTCCTCCTAAAAAAGGAGCTTCACCTGATTTTACTTGGATGTTACTTTTCCTTTCTGCTGGTTTAACTTGTTTTATTTGTCAGCTTTGCCCTTTTGTTGTTTTTCATTTTGCAGTAATTTAATGTGAAGTGGATTGTAAGAGTCTGTGCCTCTGCAGGGTTTGACAAGTGCTTACAGTTAGTAGCAGCAATGCAAGATCGTTGGAAATCATTGATAAAAACATGCAAAACCTTGGTTATGCTGCAGTTTCATTTTGGCCAATTTAACTTGACAAATGTTCTTTAAATTTAAATGTACACACATTTACATTGTGGGATTAACAGTGTGTCAAAAGTCTACTCCAGTACCCAGGACATGAACCCACAAAACCACAGAGAGGAAACAAGAGAGGTTTACTAATCACTACTCTCTATTAACACACCACCGCACACCAGACAGAGGAAGACATAGTTGGGGTTCAGAAGTAGGAGACATAAAACAGGCAACAGTAAATACGTTCTCATCTGAGCGGCTTCCTGTTTAGAGCTACTGGTGTTGTTGTCTTAAGGATCAGACTGTGATGGCGAGCTGCATCCTCTCACCAACATCTTTACAGACTATGAGCTACCGCACCTACGATCTGTGATCTACTTTCACCACTAAGTGCACAGTATTACCTTTGCAGACACGTCTAAAAAAACAAATCCACACACACAGCAGCCTGTTTGGTATCAAGTAAAGCTAAGAATCAGCCACCAGAACAAGATGTAGTAAATAAAGTTCAACACAGGACATCTGCAATGCTAAAGCCTGCAATATTACCAAACCTAACGGTCATTCACTCAGTCTAGTTGCATTAGGCAACTCAAAATAACACAATATGAGAGTTTCAACAAAAGCTGGACATTATAACCTCTATAATGGTAGGTTAATGCAGGGCTCTTGACTGAACCCCATGAGTTTGAGTTGATTATGTAACTCTTGGCTGCATAGACCTCTGCAAACCAAACTGGAAATATCTGAATGTGCAGAGGAGACCAAACTGCATTGGGTCCTTTTAACATTACATAAAGTCCTGTGTTAACATTTATTCATTTGCCCACTAATCCCATGTGCACCTGTGTAAGAGTGTAAGCACTGAACAGAGGACAGCACGCCCATGCTGCTGCAGTACAAAGCTCAGTGTGGTTAAACTGGTTGGTTGCAGGTAAAGTTGGGTAAATTGATGCCAGATATACTTACAAGGCTCTGAGAGGGAATGGCACCCTGAGTGATTGAGAGATACAACGTGCAAATATGAACTTTATACAGAAAACAAGACAGAAACACTAGCAGGAACAAATCTGATTTACTTAATAAATTCTGTCTGTAGAGAACTTCTGGTTCACACAGTGGATTTATACCACCTAAAATTACCAGAAAAATACCAATGACCTGGCTAACAGTGTAAAGGTTTTCTGTTTTTTCCATCTGTCATGTATGTGTACCTGTGTGTGAACCAGCGCATCACTGAAGAGCATGAACCAGTGGTTGGAGAACCGCCCGGCGTTCTGCAGAGTCAGAGATCTGCTGCTGCTTTCACACACCAACCGACGCTGTGGCAGACGCAGAACTTCCTGATGAACAAACGCACATGAACATTTCTTTTATTAAAAAGGGACAAACTGCACCAGAAATCCTGCCTCTGTTAACAACATGAGGCGATTCAGCAGAATCATGTGCTGAATTTATAAATGACCACTGTGAGACTTTGTGTGGAAAACTGGTTGACAACGACATTCAGCACTTTCAGATTTGTAATTTAATGGTCAACTTAGCTTCTAATATCACGGCTGTCAATCCCCCCATTCTGCCATTCTTTGACTTACATTGTACTGATACTGATACACTGTTTCTCTCTGAGCACTAACATATACTGTATGAAACAGCAGCATGCTCAAAGCTTAAAACTGGTGGACCAGTGACATACAACTACTGTGCTATCTCTATTCTCTTAATTGACTATAATTCTAAACTTATTCCTGACCAAAATCTCAGCTATCAGGTAACCTACAGGACTTGTGTGGTAGGAAAATGCAATTGCACAAAGGTCCAGTGCCAGAGGGGACAATATTTGATTTTAAGATGCGTTTTGTAGATTAATCTTTACCTGTATCTGCTGTTTTCCCTGAGGTGTGAAATAAGCACAGTAGTACACTTTAGTGGTTTAAATTACACTCAAGAGCAAAGTCCTTTTGTCTTCTGTGCAACGTGGTTGGTAAAATCTCTTATGATCTCTCAGAATCTCAGCAGCAGTTTAAATATCTTAACAGAGAGTTGGGCTCACTGTAGTTTTTCCTGAGTGTGTCTTCCAGAAGAGGAAGGTGGTTTCAGCCTCCTTCTTCCTCCTCAGCAGAGATGACGACAGGGCATCATACTGAGTACAGCCCTGATGGAGGGACTGATACTCTGGAGTTAACTGGGAGAGAGAAATATAAGGCGAACATACAGTAGAGTCAGCTCTTACAAAAGTATTCCTACATTACAACTCACATTCGAAATAAACCTCTGGAACGAATATGTTCATTTTTAAATCTGATGAAATGAGGCAGTCAAACATTTTCTACTGATCTGTAGTAAATATGACAAAGACCGACTTCTCTATCAGAACAACAACAAAGAACACAAGAAATGGTGAACGTCTACCATGACGGCTGTGACAGTAATGTTCCCCAAATTTATTATAGTAGAAAATAAGCATACAGTGTTACACAATGGCATGTCCATGTCAAGGTTAAAGGTCCCAGTGATCCCAGAATAACTATTTGGAATTGCTTGACAGGAGTGTGAAAGAGACTGAAAAGCAGAGCAGAGGAACATCTGTTACCAGCAAAAAGCTTTGAAAACCCCCAAACTGCTCAAGTCACTACATGTATTGTCCATTAAACTTTACTTTGATGTGTCAAATTCATTTTATTCAGTGAGAAATAACTCAATAACAAAAAATATTTGTTCGAATGTGACTAAACTGTGTTTATTTCACTCATTTTTAATCATTTTTCATAAAGAAGCAGGTGCTGCAAATCAGGGAGTCTCTCATATTAAAGTCAATACAATGACAGCAACAGGTCAGAATAAATCCAAAGTTACTCAGTCGTCGGAGATAAAGAAATGTTTAGAAAGAAAAAGTGAAAGAGAGAGAGGAAAGAGGGAACACCAAAAGTTTCTGAGTGGAAAAAGGATGTAAAGTACAGAAAGAAAGAAGAAGCACAAGCGCTCCTCACCACATCGTAACAGGCTGCCAGTTTGAGCAGGACCCGGCTGTACTGGTGCAGCTGCTGCAGAGGCCAGTAAAGCAATGAAACCAGATCGACATCACCGCTGACGGACTGGTCTGGCACACACAGCTGAGCCAGCGCGGTCTGCTGAGAGCTTAAACACTCACTGGACACAGACAGACAAAAGAGAGATAAGATACTCTGAGAACTCACTTATCTTTAGTGTTTTCATCTAATTATGTGTTCTTAGTTAATAGCAGCAAATGAATTTGCTTTACTACTACTACTCAACTACTCTACTCAATATTCTAAGCAGTATTTGTTGGCTTAATGTTAAGGTGTAAGTCAAAGCGACGTGTTCAAAATAATAGTGGTCAAAATAAAACATAAATACGTCAACATGTATATTAAAACTTTAAGATAATGATGCTATATTAAATACAAATAGTGGCCAATCTCAGATGCCACAATTGTCTATTGTCAATTCGTTTCAAATCGGCCGATTCACTGCAATACTGAACTGTTTTTGTGCACTAACATTAAGGCTCTGTTAATAAAAAGCACTGTGGCTGGATGCCTTTGCAGTGACACTTGCATGTGTCTCCTCCACATCAATGAATAATGTGAGTCTACAAGAGCAGCACTCAGCAAGTGAAAACATATAGAAATAACCAAAGGAGCTTACAGTGAAAGTTTATGGAGTGACTGGAATCCACCCATCACCTGGAAGTTACCTACTGAAGAACAATACCTGAGGGGAGACAGACACAGAGGGAAAGAGGGATTTTAATTTGGCTTTTCATTTTGTCTCACGTGGGTGTTCTTCTTCTTATTGTCCATCTGTCCGGTGGCTCCTTGTACCATTTTTGATGTTCCTGGTTCATGTCTGAAATCAGCTTCTTCAGTAAGACAGTAAATTAGAGAAACCATAAAGCAGAAGAGTGACACTGGGAATAAAACATATATTAGAGAAATGAAAATCTGACTAAACACACAGGGGAGTGTCTGAAATAATAAATACAGAATGGGATTTTGTGTGTTGGGAAAGAAAAATGAATCTTACTCTTTGTAAAGGTCCAGAAAGTGTTCAGAGTGCGTCAGCAAGGGAAGGGAAGTGACATCGCAGCCCTGCACATCACGCAGGAGGTAGGTGAGCGACGTGGAGTGTCGGCCGATCAGCACGCTCAGACGAACAAAACTCTCGCAGAGTGCGAAGAAGAGGTGAGTGCACGGCTCACCTAATGATGGACACAAACTCTCTGTGGAGCAGATCACACACATGCTGAGCTGATAAACGTACTAGATGCTGACATCATGCATGTATTATGTCACAGATAAGTTGCTGCATTTTGAGGTCAGTTTTTTGGATTCACATGTTTTTATAAACATTCAACATATTTAAATTCTTATGTCCAAAACCTCCCATAGTGACAGGATCAGAGGTAGAGATGCACCACAGCCTGGTATGTCTGGTCAACATAGAAATGGGCAATACAGAGATGCTCTCACCTCTGTTACGCAGCGGTGCGAGGAGGAGTTTCCTGACGCTGCTCAACCAGCAGTAGAACTGCCTCTCTCTGGAGGCCAGCTCATGGATAGCTGAGATAAAACCCATGACGTTCTGGTCTGCCAACACCGCACAGCTCTGACCACCGCTGAACACACTGCTAATGTAACCCATCTACACACACACACACACACACACAGAAACAAAGGTTAGTCACACATACACACATACAACATTATTGTAATGTTTTACATGTTAAATTAATGTTAAATTTTCATTTATTCCAGTATTTTGTAGTTTCTTTCTGTTGCTTTTAACATTTTCTGATGTTTCTCAGCTTTTTTGCTCTTTCCCCCCTTTGTTCAATGTTTGTCCATCTGATTTAACAAATGGCAGCTGTCAATGACAACTGCCAATAACATACATGTAATTTTGAAAGCAGACTTTTATGTACTTTAACTAGACTGGATGAACAATATGTAAAAATAAATTCACTCCAGGGTTGTACATCCTCTGTACTGTCAATCCTGTTGAAGGATGTTTTAAGCGCACAATACAAACCTCCATGCAGAGGGGCAGCAGGGTGGGTCTGACTGTATAACTCTCTGCTCTGTTGGGTGACTTCTGGCTTTGGTTCGACCTCTCACGCTGCGCTGACGCTGGTTCATGTTGCTGGCCGCAGTACAAAAGAACTGGTTGGACACAGTCTCCATCGGTGAGGAGGAGGGAGTGGCTCTGACCAGCCGACACTTCCCAGACCCGAAGACCATCAGACAGCTACAGCGGCCAGCCACGGACAAATCACAGGGGATGTAGTCTGTTAGTGTGGCTACATGTTGATATACAGTACATGTAGTACACATTTCCTTCTCTCTGTATAGTATTTCAGCACATTTAAATTCATATTCATATGTCCTTGAGTCTGTCTCACAGTGTGATCTTCTTCTATGTCAGTGAACGTGGAAAGAGAACAGTGTGTTGAGAAACAAATAAATAAGTTGAGCTCTTATGACTGAATGAATGAACCTTTGCCTGCTGAGGTACAGTGACGGGACTGCTGACATGTCCGAGCTGGCCGCACATGTTGCTGCCCCATGAGTAAACCTGCAAAACACAAGATAGGTTTGTTTATGTGTGTGTGTGTGTGTGTGTGTGTGTGTGTGTGTGTGTGTGTGTGTGTGTGTGAGGACCAATTTGACTTTTAGACACTGAAAGTGGTGACATTGCAATCAGTCTTCACTTCTTCTCAGTGTTGTCTGAGACCTGGTTTAAGTCGTACAGTTTAGAGGTTAAGGTTAAGGTTAAGGTTATATCGAAGAACATGTGTATGTGTGTGCGTGTGCGTTACCTGGCACTGAGCAGTGAGAGCCAAAGAATGGTGAGACCCTGCAGTGACCTGGATCACCTCCTCTCCTGTCAAAGACTTGATACACAGAGGCTGAAGTCTGAACACACACACAAACACAAGGACAAACACACATCCGTTTTTCAGTTATCCACATCATGCAAGTCCATCGAGGTGCTGTAAGCAAGTAAACATGACCCAAATTATATTTGTCTGCCTCAATGTTGACTCAGATTTTGTTTATTTAGTTATTTATCCTCCTTTTTGTGCTTCTACCATTAGTAGAAATGTTTGTTTAAATGTTTCTTTATGTGTGTATGTGTACAATCAAAAGTCTGCACAGGGTCTTTTATTTTGAAAATTGACTGAATGCATACTTATAAAAATAATAATGTATTATAAGTGTCCAGACCTGGCGAGTTGATCTCCATGGCCCAGCTGCCCCTCAGACCCGCGGCCCCAGCTCCACACTTCTGTGTCCAGAGACGGCAAATCATATCCAGCCTCCTCTGGAGCTACAGTCTGGGTCCGACCAGCAGAAGATGGCCTGCAGGCACAAGGCCGCCGTCGCCGTGGAGACCCTGAAAGAAAAACACATGATCTAATGGAAAAGTCCTGGTAACAGTGTTGTTTCAACCAACTGAACCATCACCTACTAGTTACATTTGGGCATCTGTCAAGGCTGCAAACGCACTTCATCTGTCAAATGCAATAACAGTCACCACAAACAGAAGAAGGAGACAAAGTGTCTCATATTGCAACATGATTCAGAGAGCTGTAGACATGACGAGGAGAGAAAACCTATACTGAAAGGGTCACATGTCACAAGTAACATAAGCGTGGCGCTGGTCTGCGTTGCGTTCTTTCTGCAAACAATCTGCACTAGAGCTCACATGCCAATTTTCTCACCTGCATAAATGAACTGTACACATGGGCAAAAACATATCAATGGCACCAAACAGGTTTTGTATGAACACACCCTAACGACTACTTGTGAAACCTTGTATCCCCAAAATGGCCTACAGAGAGCTGTATGTCAGTGTCAAGGTGAGGTTAGGAGGCACAGAGCAGCAAATCACAGCAGCAACACTAGATGAAATCAGGGAAGAACTATGGTGAACAAATATTGCTTTTTTCATTATTTCATTATTTATACTTTAGACATTTATTAGTGTCTTGAGTTATGGCAAACCACACTTTTTCTGAGATCATCATGACCTTTGACAACTAAATTCTAATCGGTTCATCTGTGAGTTCATAGAGAACATTTGTGGTAATCACCTGAAGCTGAAACAAAAACAAAAACTGTGCACTGTGTGCTTATGGTAAATATGAGAACACTCATATACTGAAATAGAAGAAGTAGCCCTAAGCTCCATGAGCTCCATGTCTCACATATTGGTCTCAGTTGGCTTAGACCATACAAGTTATAGTGAAACTAAATGACTTTCTGATATTTAATGTGTGGCCATTCTCCTTTTCTCATGATAGCTAGTTAAATATCAATGTTTACTCAAGAAAGCAAATATTGTTATCTCAAGATAAAAACACTAATTTCATCACGTGAGCATGTGCCTGCTGTGATCCTGACTTACATATCAGCTGATTTGATCGGAAAATGTCAGATCATGAAGAGCCTGTTATTGTTCAATGTGTCAAGGTGAAATGCAAACACGGGCACACATTGTTTTGTGCCTTTCTGATAACATTTATAATTTTGTTTTGCCAGGCTGCACCTCGACAGGAACACATTTCAGTGACTCTGCAGATGTTTTCGGCTGCGCTGCATTTGAACTCAGGAGGTAACCGAATAAAGCCAGCTCTATCCAAAGTTCATAAATACTCTTACCAATGTTGTACCTTGTTTATTTCAAACTCAAATGCAAAAACTATAAGCTGTGTTTTTGTCAGGGACTTCATTATCTTTGGTGAACAGTCTTCCTGTCTTTCTGCCAAACTTACCAACAGCCACTTGATTTCATTCTTATGGCTCAATATCAATCGTCTCATGTAACTCTTGGCAACAAAGCAAATAAGTGTATTTGTCTAAAGTGTTATCGAGTTGTTCACACCCTACCAGGGAGGGAGCGTCTCCTGTTTGCTGCTGCTTTGCCCCTCTGGTTTATATTTGTGAGACTGGAGCTCTTCTTCCCCTGCAGTGCCAGCTTCTCTGCCTCAAGACAAAGTCGAATGTCTTCCAAACACACCGGGGAGGAAGAGTACGCCACGGCTGCTCCACTGTTACTGTAAGGTCAAAGATCAGGGGGCAAATATAATGTGAGTGAGAATCATGTTGGTTTGTGGATATTGCAGCATAACTGAGTTGCGAATGTGTATCTGTATTAACAGACAATCCCCTTTAAATCTGTACGTTTTTTTAAGTTTATCTTAACTTGTGGTCTTACTTGTTGGTTTGACTCTTTACTGGCAAGTCTTCTTTGTAACTGGAAGTCAACAGATCATTGGAAGGAGTTGAGGAAACCCAGCTGTCATCTAGAGAAAACAATGGCAGTAAGGGAAGGAAGAAATAAATTAGGGACACACAGAAACATAAGTCAACAAGGGAAGGATGAAGGAAGCAAAGCAATGAAGAGGCATAAACAGCTACAAACAAACTAGTTACTAGTAAAAAAGCAAAAGAACATGCTAAATGTTTGAATGAGGTGATATAATATCAAATGAACAAGAAGGAGGAGAAATGAAATACCAACCTGAAGTGTAACTGCTCAGTGAGTCAGTATCTCCAGGCCCGGTGATGTGGTGCATCTCTGCTGAGTGACTAGAGAGTTTCTGTAGGAGGTTCTGAAGCTCCATTTCATCAGAGCCCTTATTGGATCTCCAGTCTGACAGTGTCCTGGACTTGGGGCTGCCGTCTGTCTGAGTCACTGGGTCACTGTGTCCATAGGGTTCGAGCTTGGTGCCGAGTGGAAGATTCGTCCTTAAGTTTTTACATGAAGGGAACGGAAAAATACATAGAAAACATTAAATGCAAAAAGTAAACATTGAGGGATGAAAGAGAGATCCATCAAGTTGCGCGATGCTGTACTTAGTGTTAGTTTTGCCATCTTCAGAAAATGGACATGAACCGGCTGCACGACGAGGGCTACTGCCTGCTGACCTTCCCCCCGGTTGGAGGCTTCGGCTGGGGCCTCGTCTTCTGGGGGAAGTCTGGGAAAGCAAACCAAAGAGGGGCTGATACTTGCAGACAGACACAATACGATACAGTGCTATAGCTGCAGAAAAACATCTGTACATCAAAGATCCTGGAGTCAATCCCAAACTATTTTTTTCTTCAATTTCTCCCTCTTTACCTCTCCTGTAATGACCTCAGTCAGCTCCACCCCCAGGGGACAGTAGTGACCACCATCTACTGCAAGGGGCTCCTCCCTCTCTGTAACTGAGCAGCGAGGCGACTGGCCCCGCTCCCTCTTTTCAGAAGGATTCTGGGTACTGTAGCTCTGTGGAGGAAGACTGCGAACCAGGGCCAGGCTGTGGTAGGCACCGCAAGCCACCTGTGGGAAATAAACAGAGATGGTCTTTGGGGACACAGAATACAGTCATTTTTTGTATAAATGAGAAAATCTGCAATGAGGATATCAGAAAGAGAAAATACCTGAATAACATGTCGGCCTGCCAAGTGCTCCACCTGCACCAGAGATGTAAATAACACAAATGAGACTGAATTCAAATTCACAGTTTTATCATTGAGACTAAACCCACAATAGGGCTGAATTAATAGTTTGCAGTCTGATTGTTGGTATTTGACCTTTAAAATGCTGAAGGTTTCACAAACTTACCTTCTGTGGTTTCCACACAGGGAAGGTGCTTGTGACCAGGCCAAGCTGGCAACCGCTGCCCCACGCCCACACCTCATTCTGGGCTGACAGAGCCAGGCTGTGCTCCCGTCCAAAGGCCAGATCCACAACCCGGACTGCTGCTGGAGGAACAGCATCATTGTCCACCACAGTGATGAGGCTCGGCTCTGAAACTAAACACAGAATATTTACATTAATCGTGTTTCTACAACATGTATTAACTGATAAATATATAGACCTATTGACTGAATGAGTGAAAGGAAAAGAAAAGTTTAAAGAAAGACATATGGAGTAAAAAAAGGAAGAACAAAGGACTCGATAAAGCCATTGAGGGAAAACAGAGGGTAAGTAAGGAGGGTGAGCAGTGGGGAGGGAGGATAGACAGACAGAATGTGGGAAGAAAACAAGGAAGGAAGGAAGGAGGTACAGTAAAGTGTTAACCAACCTGTGATGTTTGCAGCTGTGCCCTTGTCACTCAGGCCACACTGTCCTGCAGTGTTCTCCCCCCACATGTAGATGTTACCCTGCTCACTCAGCACTCCGCAGTGAAAGCCACCAGCAGCCACACGGGCCACCGTCATCCCCAGCAGAGACACCTCGAGCACCGGGGCAGACACTGGGACACTCACATCCTTCCACAACAGCTCACCAAATGAATACACCAAACCACCTGCAAAGTGACAACAACTAGGAGTAAGGGGGAATTTTGACACCGATCCAAGACATAAATTACTACAAATACAAATGAAAATACTCAACAGTTACATCAACAGTTTCTTTTATCCAGTTTCTCTAAAACTAAACCAACCCCTCTCTTGCTATACATACACTCACCCTGTGTCAGCAGGAGTCCATGGTGTTCTCCCAGGGCAGCCTGCACAACAGGCCTGGACAGTAGTACTCTCTCTGGAGAGACATGCACGCTGGGGCCCACTGACTGCCAAATGTGGACCAGGCCTCGCTCCGGAGTTGTGGAGGGAGGCTCATCTGCAGGTCTGTAATAAAGCACATAAATATACTACTGGTGAATCCTGGAGTGGGCCTTGAACTGAAACACTTTTTGAACCTGGCAGTATTGTAACATTGAGCGTCATTGAGACTTAGTGACACGAGTCCGCTGAAAGCTGGAATAAACTCCGGCTCATTCATCCATCAACCAATTGCTTGGCTCAGTACCTGCAGGCCCCGACATGTGGTAATGTTTTGAGGGAGGAGTTCAACATCTATAAACGACTGAACAGCAAAAGTGTACACAACACTCACTTTGAGGTCTCAAATTCTTGCTGCCCATCATGGCGTTAAGCCTGCTTGGAGTGGATCAAACAAGCCAGGATTAAATACACAGAGAATTCGTTTTTACTTTAAGTTCTTTCGACATAAACATTAAAACTGGTAAATATGATCAAAAAACTTTTAACAAGCTTTAGTCCATTGATAGTCTCCCACCTTGGGCCGTGAGAGTAATTATAGAAACACTGCTGACATGTTCTTTGACGCCAAAAGGTTTGCCATGCTCCTAATGTCACACCAGACACCATTATCACATAAACAAAAGACCGTGGAATACAGAGGGATTCATCTGGTGTTCATTGGCTTTATCAGCATTGTGTGAACTTTTTTGGCTTGAAACTAATGTCATTCCTTTATTTGTAAAAGTCCTGTACTATAATAAATTTGCAGCATGGACTGAACTAGTTGTTTGAAAGTAGCTTTATAAATCAATTAAAGCTTAACTGACTGTTTGATCAAGAGACATCAGTAGTCTAGTCTAATTTCCATAACATCTGGATCAAGAAACAGGATTTGGTATCTTCCTTTGGTATTCAACACGTTTCCACTGTTGGTTGCTGGGGAGACGTAACCAGGGCAGGGACACCTCAAAGACGCGTGTGTATGTATATGTGTGTGTGCATGTGTGTGCATGTGTCACTGTTTACCTTTCCTGTCTGTTCTCCATCATGTCAGACTCCCCATTCCACAGGACAGTCAAGGCATCTTTATCAACATTTTTCCAGTGTGTTTTATGTTCACTGTGCAGGAACAAAGGGAATTCTCAGTCCTGTTTGGACACCTGTCCGATTCATCTGGCTTCAAGGGATTTCTTTGTTAAACACCTGTTTGTCAAAAAAAAAATAGGTAGTAAAACAAGTAATAATTACACTGTTTTTCTTTTTACTGATTAACATCAAGTGTGTCATGAGCAAAAAATTATATTTACATCAGTTTATTCTCCTCTGGTTTAGGATCAGAATACTATGGCCTCCATTTAACATACCATGCATATTGGAAAACATGTGCTTGTTACAATGTTGTTGTGACAATCATTCAAATTTGACACAATAATCTTAAGACATGGTGCATTTACTAGCTTTCAACTACATCTTACAGCACACTTGGAAACTTTCATGCTCTCATGGTATTTCTCTACCCTAGGGGCTGATCTGATTTGTAATCGTTCCACTGGGAGAACGAGTCGATTATGGGTTTCTTATGAGCTGTGATGACACTGTTGACATGTCACAACAACTCAATATTCAGAAAAAAAATACATCAGAGAGCTTTGTAGTAAATGTTGATGCTCCTGACATGATTTCAGTGGTAGAAAATTATTCAGTTGTTTTACTACAGTGTAAAAATACTCACCTGACAAGCTAAAAATAAAGAAATTATTAACATTAACGCGTACTTAACAACTAAGAGTATTCATTATGGCCCATTTCAGAATCAAAGAAGTGTATAGTTATTACTGGAATGTAATAAGTGATGCATCAATCTGAGCACGACAGCTGGTCCAGATGGTGCCATTTTTATTGCTTATATATTGCTGGGATAGCTTAACCTACAACACTAACACTTTATATTTCCAGTAGATCTAAATTTATAATCTAAATAGTGACTAAGGCCATCAAAGACGTACAGATATTGGAGCTAGAGGGTAAATACAGTGGGGTAGAAGTAACGTTACAAAGTGGCGTTTCATTAAAATACTCAAGTAGAGTACAAGTACAGTGCTGGAGTACACGTGACTAGTTACATTCGTGCCTGCGTTATATTAAGAGCTTAGTAGTGCATTATTCACGTGTTTTTGTATCTGTAGAAACACACATTACACCAACGCAAAGCCTGTAATCACACTAACGTTAAAGCTATTTACGTACACACAGATCCTAGAGAGATTAGCTTATAAACAGTAGCGGTGTCGGAGTGAAAACAGAAACAGCAGTACCTGTCTTGGTCAGTTTACATTTTAAAATAACGCGGAATTTAGTCTTTTATAATAAAGCTTGAAAGTCAGGTATGTCAGTGTAGGCGAGGCTGAGGCGTAACTATGAAGCGAAGTTGGCTAGCTTAATGCTACAACCGCTAAAGAAGCTAACTAAACTTACCAACTGCCAGTCTGAACTCGGGAGACCAGGGCGGGGGATATGAGAAGCGGTGTCTCTGAGTGAGACCGGATTACTGTGGGTAACTGTCACGGCACTAAGCTATGACATTGTTAAATTTTCAAATCAGTGCGGTGCAATGAAAGCAGAAGTTGTCTCTGACAGTTTCGTGTTGTTCTTTGGGAGACGATGGCAGCCGGGCAGGGACAAACGCTACGGCGGTGCCACACCTGTTGCTGCTGCTGCTGCCGTTTGTCAAAGAGGCGAGAGTCAAGGAAGGAGGTACCACTCTGTCCCTTTTCCCTGTGCTGGAATTTGGCTGCCAGGTAGTATTTTTCAGAAGCAGTAATTAATTACTGTCACATTATGTTAACTTTTGATAATGCATCTTCCACATGTTTACAGCTACACTTAGTGGTGTATTAAGGTTATTATTGGCATTTGGTTCTGTCTCCTGAAAAACGATTTTTTTTAACCAAAATGAGAAACTAAAAATGTATAAATCAACTGCTTATTATCTAATCAAACTGAACACCTTAGTGTTTTATTTCAAGTTTAATGTGGATTTTTACAACATTGTATACTTGTTATATGAATATAATGAATTGTGTTTTTTCAATAAAACAAAAAGATTACAAAAGTTTCATCTTAAAAATAAATATAAATAATTCTCTAAAATGTAAATGGCTTATGTGCAAGATATGTAATGTTATGTAATATGCATATACACTTTCAGCTACTTTAGATAACTGTAGGCCTACATGTAGGTTTGTATATGAGCCTACTTTAATGGTGGTTGTTATCATAAAAAGACGAATGTGTATGAATGTATGTGAGTGCAGAATGCCCTCAGCCTTTATTTATTCAAGAACTATGCCATAGAGTTGAAAGCAGTTCCCCCTCTAAACTTTTCATACACTATCATGCTCAAGTGTTCAAATTATGTATTATATGTATGTATAAAATTATAAAACAATGACTTAAAAAGTCAGAGAATGAATACAAACGTGTGTATATCTGAACACAGATTAAGGGCCCTAACCTTAAACTGACAAAACTAAACTACAAAACTCTCTCTTAACAGAAAAATGCTTCTCCTACGCTGATGTAACAAATTAATAATGTCAAATAGATCCATGTATCAGTGACATGGGAAGTGCTTTAACTTTGATAGATTTCACAGAAAATACTTCTGTGCCTAAGTAAAATTTGAAATGCAGAGCTTTTAATTTTGATTTAGTACAGTTACTTTAATGTATATGTACTTTTTTATTTAGGTCAAAGCTGTAAATACCACTGGTGTTGGAACAGCAGAGGTCTCTCTCCTCTGAGCTCTGTCCAGGCTTAGATTGAGCTCCAGCTCCTACAGGGGGTATGAAAACGCTCCGAGGCAGAAACATTTACACAAACCTAAGTTTCGAAATTCAGGCTGTATGATGTAATTCTGTGAACCATGTCCTTGGATAGATGCGACATAAGATAACAGAGTTATTTTCCACAGCTTGTTAATACTGTTATAATACAATTTTTCAATAATGGCGAGCCACGTGTCATCATGTCCATGTGTTAACTGAAATTTTCCTGCCCTCCTCATTTCCACAGCACATATAATTTACATTAACAGATATACACAGCCTGTCTATATACAGTACGTCTTGCACTGCTTCATTCTTTTTCCCCTTTCCTTTTCTTACCCTTCCTTTCACCCATGTTCGTGATCAGCTCTTGTTTGCCGTTTTAGTGCTTTCTATATAAAAGTGTCCAGCAGGTTTTGGCTCCGGCTTTTATTGCCTGCAGTAAAACAGGGGGAAAAATGAAAAAAAGGAACAAGGGTGGAGAATCCAGAGAAAAGAGAGTCTAATATTTTGCCTTCTTGGAGCTAAACATGAGTCATCAAAGGCTCACTGCTGCTGGCATTAGCTTCTGGGGTCTAACATGTAGCATGTGCTCCATTTTCCTGCTAATCTAATATTCAGTTTTCATCAGACAAATATCCCAGTGTTGCAAAGTTCAGCTCTATCATCTTAAGTGACACACAGCTGATGTCATTGCTGGTCATGTTCCATTATCAAACCATCAACTTCATACTGGACTAATATAACTTTACCAATCACTGCAAAAATAAAAAAAATAAAAGCAATGTGTGTGTTTCATTTGAGGTTCAATGATGCAGGAAACTTTAAAAAAAGGTACTTTAAGACTCTTTTTATGCATACTGGCGTCAGGAAACATCCGCACAAAAAACAAGCAATAATCAAGCATGGACGTCCAAATGATAAAATGAACTTTGAAGAAGTCAGACTTGAACCCATCAGCAGACTTTTAAAGTGATCTTTTGCGCATTCAACTGTTTTACCTGTCAAACAAGAAAGTAATTATTAATAATTATGATTATTATTGTTCATATTTTTAAGAAATAACTTCAAAAGCTGATGAAGAGCCAGAGAATAAGCACGGCAGAGCTTGAAAAGTGGTTAAAAGGAAAGAAACATATAGAATTTGTTGGAAATGGCTTTAAATATGGAAAAACTGGTGCAGTCCTTCAAATAAAGATTGAAGGCTGCTATAAGCAAAGTTGTTCCAAAAACCATGTTGTGTACCGTGTAGTTCATGCAAAATTGGATGTGACAAAATTGAGAATATTTTCTGTTTTCAAAACAAATAAACAACACTCGCTTTCTTTCTGTGCCACACCCACCCACTACACAAACACGTTTACACGGACATGCACACACGGTAACCCCATGCCATGACCTGAGAAGCAAGTGTTCTCCCGTCCAAACCATCATAAACTTCTACTGCTGCTGGATACAACACAACCAGGATTTACAAGACTGCAGTGTAGAATGTATGCGCGTGTGTGTGTGTGTGTGTGTGTGTGTGTGTGTGTGTGTGTGTGTGTGTGTGTGTGTGTGTGTGTGTGTGTGTGTGTGTGTAAAACCGTGCAGGGTTGCAGCCAGGCCACAGACACACAGTAAGTCTGAGAGAGCGGTTTGATTGACCACAATGTCGTGAGGAGTAGAGGAGTAGGTAACCCACACATGCAAGCATACACGCATACACACACACACACACACACGGGGCACTATAACCTTGTTTCAGAACTTATACTGCCTGCAGCTGCTTCATCCATATTTGTAATAGAGTTTCACCCCCTCACTATTATTTGTTTCCGTAGATCCAGGGTTACATTCATTGACAACATTTTTGAGCGTTCACTCTCAGCATAGTGCTTCAACAAAAAAAGTTTGGCATTATTATGACTTAGCAGGTTGTGTTCACAAAGATGTTGATTTTGAGTTTATGTGTTTGTTTTATGAAAAGAAGGCACTTGTAAATATTATACATGGTATTTGGCTTTCTGAGAGTTTGCTGAATTACTGATTCATTAAGTACAGGCACAATAATGACAATATATAATGATGATAAAAGTCATTATTAGTGTTTTCGCATTTTACCAATCCAAGTACTAATTTTATTCCAACATTTGAAGAGGAAACAGTCCAACCGTCCCCAGGCTAAAAACCAGTTCTGGTCATTTCCATTTGGGACATCATGAAAACATATTTTAGGTCAAACAGACATTGCTGGTGTGTTCTCAGCAGGTGAATCATCCACAGTTAACTTGTGTAATGTGTGTAAGGGTCGATGTAATGTTCTTGGTATTTGATGAACACCCACCGTCAGATTTGCATTTCTGTTTTTTTAATCAGTTTATCTCTTTTTTTCTTCACGTGTAGTCTGATGCCAAAAGAAGAAAAATTAAAGTTTTGTCTTAGAGACAATAAGGGAGGGGTTTAATTTCAACTATCTGGCACTGGAAGCAATGTGTATGCGTGTGTGTGTATGTGTGTGTGTGTGTGTGTGTGCGTGTGTGTGTGTAGGCAGCATATTTAAAGAACATTGAAAACACATGTCTGGAACCTGATAAAAACATTTTAGGCGCAGGGTAATTTGGCACGATCTTAACACACGCACACACACACACACACACACAAGCATGCTCCCTTGGATGGAGATGAAGTTTGACCTCCTGGGAAACAACATTTACATGCATTAAAGATCTGGTCCAGAAACATTGAAATAAAAGCTAACTGCATCCAGAGCTTTACTGGTCTGACACACTTTAAATCTGTTCTAAATGTACTTCATCTTAGATTTCACGAATATAACTAACTGTACTATACCATTTGTGACACAATTATATCACAATAATCATATTAATTGATGTCCAGCTGTACGTCAGGACGAAATGGGACATACATACATGCAAAACAAATAATGGCTCGATCTAGAATAAGGAGATCTCATTAAAGTATTCCCAAAAAGTACTGTTCAGCATAAAACCAGGTCAAATGTGAATGTACCTCTTACAAAAATATGTTTATTCATTTATTTATATATTTTAGAGGCAGAAAATGTATCATTCTGCTTCTGCTGCAAAGAGTTTCATACATAGTGTTGGACGAATTTTGGTTATATGCGACTTTCTTTAGAACAATAAAAGCACTCTTTCGTATTTTTCCCAGCCTGGGCTCTTATCACTTCTTAGAAAAGGAGCTCAGAGACAGGTTAATCACACCGTGTGATCTCTGTTGGCACTCAGATTCAGTGATCAGAGAGCGTTTGAGGTGAGCTTCTTATACACAACGGCTTGTGAAGGCATGTTATTGATACATCATTGGTTTGGCATTGTTTTGCCTCGTTCACACTACAATGCTAGACTGGTGTTTTCAGATGCCTCCACTGTGGAGAGTGTATTTGAGAAAAAGCTCAGTTTTTTAGGTGTGAAAAACACTGGTTTAGTGTGGACATGACAGAAAAAGAGAGTCATAAAAGGAGACAGCGGTGACCATCTGGCTCAGGTCAAACTCCCACAGAGAGCCATGATCACAGTGTGTGTGAGTAAGTGTGTGTGTGTGTGTGTGTCCTGCAGTGAAAGGTGATGACCACAGCTGTGTGTTTGACCTCAAAACTGCAGGAGGCCCACCCCCTCCCTCCTAATCCTCTTCCTTCCCCTATGTTCCCATTTTTCCTCCCTCAGCTCCCACTCTTTATCTCGCTCCTTCCATCTTCCTTTTCTCTGTTTTTTTCTTTCTTTTGGTCTCTTCATCAGTTTTTAATCAAAAACACAACTTGAGAATACATGAAGTTTAGAGAATATAAAGCCATACGAGCACAAAAAGCTTAGCAGGGTGGCCACTGTGGCTTCACCTCCTCCATTACTTTGCATCAATTAGCACATCACCTCAAAGACTGGTGTGTGTGTGTGTGTGTGTGTGTGTGTGTGTGTGTGTGTGTGTCTGCTGTGGGGGAGGGGAAGTCAAGGCCTATTGTGTGTAGTCAAGAAAGTAAGAGAGATTTACTACGTTGCTTAACTCTGTTAAACACAGTCTATCTCAGGGGTCATGTGCAGTATCAGTGTTGTTGCTATGGTTACTTTCTTACTGTAATCTGTGTGGTCTTTTGATTTACTGTTTGCTTTTTTAAACTGGTGATAAACATTATAACTCTTTTATGCAATTACACAGCACAGAGACTGTATTACAGAAACTTCCTAACTTGTAGATCCTATCTTAACTGTTTGGTAACCACGGTAATTAGGCTAAGGGCTTCACTTGGGGAAAAGACCATCACAGATATACAGTCCCTGGTCAATGTCCCTATTCTAACTTAAATTAGGAAAAGCGTATTCCAACATTCTAATTTACCCAAATCTTGAATAAACTCCCTAACTTTCTGATTATCTTGTCCTAACTTTCACTTTTCCAGGCAGCAGTGTCAGCTAACCATTCCAGTCCGGCTGTTCATTTATTGCTTTTACAGAAGCTACTAAATGTCAACTGGGTGAACTTTATCCATTCTTAATCCATAATTATTTAAGCCTGCTCCATCTGTTTTATCTTCTGCCTTGATGTTTTTCATATGTCCCTTAAAGAACATCTTTGGTTTTCGTTAAAGATGTTTTCAATACTTTTGACCCATCTACCTCCAAGCTAAGTGTCTCTTGTTGTTTTTTGTGATTTTTATTTTGTTTCAGTGAAAGAACCGGTTACACATTGTTTTTGCTCAGTGAAATGAGAAAAAGTAGCATCAGTTAAAAGGTAACAGGCATAAAAGTTAGATTATTGATATGTCATTGGAGTCAATATTCAGGATTCCCTAACTTGAGATACAATAGAATAAAGTAAGATAAGATAAAACTCCTGGAGTTAGTTTTAGATTCTGCTTCAGTAATCCTCTCAGTTACTCCACCTACTTAGGAGGACTAAAAGTAAAGGTAGAATAAAGGTAAAGTAAAGTAAAAGTCAAGTTTTTGTATTGCAGCCTGACACCAACCGTAAAAACCATACATCTGTTTGCAGAACACAGAAAAACATTTTTAAATCCCCTCCTCCAAGTATTGTTCAGGTTAATCATCAGCAATGGTGGAAAGTAAACTAAGCACATTTACTCAAGTGCAGTTCTTAAGTATAAATTGAGGGACTTGGACTTTTTCATGCCACTTTCTACTTCTACTCCATTACATTTCAGATTTTTATTTACTCCATTACAATTATTGGGCATTATTTAGTTGCTTGTTAATTTAGAAATGAATATTTTTGCAAACAAAGCATACAAAGAGATCATAAAATTCAATGTATATTACAAATTAAACTACCCAATAGAATTTAAACACACAACTGAGACAAATTATTTGGTTAACAAATTAACCGATTGACAGAAAATAAATAAAAATAAAACAAGTTAATAATTGTCTATAATTCAATCAATGGATTGATAAGAAATAATCAGCAGATAAAATCTAACAAATCTAATAAAATTAAATCTAATAACATGATATTTAATAGAGTCACAGGAGACACCTTTGTAGCATTGAGCATATTTACTTTTAATAGTTAAAGTAACATTTTCAATTTATGACTTTCACTTATTTCTTTTTTCAGTGTTCAGTGTTTTATTTAAGTAAAGAATCTGAATACTTCCTCCACTGTTGATGCTCAGCAACAAGTTAGAGGAACTGAACTTTTGGATTAATTACCAACATGATGAACCCTTTCTTGATGTGGTGTTGACTCTGCTGTTCTGAATTTCATGTACTGTATACTGCCACAACACAACACTATTATCTCCCAATGGGGCTCTGATGTAGCAATAGTAGTCTCGCATATGTTCTCGGTGGAGGTAGACGGGTCTTTAATAGGTCATAACTTGAGATGTAGGATTCCTCTACCTCCCTCGAGAGTCCGGCTCTATTATTCTAACTGTAGTTTACATTCCACAACAAGCAGAAAAAGCTGACGCCATGGATGAACTGTATGATATTATCAAATGTTTGGAGAATGCCCAAGCTGAGGCAGCCTTCAGTTTCAACTCGGTCAACATGAAAAAGGTTCTGCCAAAATATTACCAACATGTTCACATACCTACTAGAGGTTAATGCACATTGGCCCACTGCTGTATAAACGTCCCCCACCCCGCCTTTTGGGAGAACAGATCATATCTCCATTTTCCAGCTCCAAGCACACTAACTGGAGACTGAAACAGGACAAACCAGTTCCACATATCTGTCCAGTGTTGAGTGACCACACAGTTGTCACTCCCCAGGACAGTTTGAGACTACAGACTGACAGTGACTGCCAAAAAACATGTGCTGATTGTAATTTGCACAATGATCCAGTGGGGTGTTATCAATTACCTACAATTCTGGTGACATGGACCTGGGATGTAACACCGCCCTGTGTAGATAGGTGCTTCCTGATAGTCAGGCCTCAGGTAATGAAGTTTGGTAACCTGTCCTCCTCCTGACTCCAAGAACTACTGTCTGCCAGAGCAGCATGTTACCTATTTACTTATAACTATATCACAATGCTCTGCTCGTACATTATTAATAATTTGTGAATACCCCTTCTATAACCAGCGTTAATCAGCCCTCAATACTAATGTAAATGAGTCTATATACTGGGAGGAATTCAAAGTCCTACTGAGTTAGCAACAATTCTTTAGCATCAACAAGACTACTAAGAGTGGACTACAGGAATCTGCAGCAGACAAACATGTCCCTGCTGTTTCATGCCACTTGGTGTACCCGTTTCTGGTTGACCTCTACTGGACTGTTCACACTGATATGGTGGTTTGAACTGCCCATTATTTTAGGAGACTAAAGAAGTTTTGCTTGGATCTGACTGTCCTCATAAAATCTTTACAGACGCCCATTGAGAGCATTCAGACTGGTTGCATCTCTGGTTTGGCAGCGCTCCGTCCACAACCACAAGACTCTCCAGAGAGTGGTGACAACAGCAGTGCAAACCGTTGGCAGAGAGCTCCCTGCCATTCAGGACACTTACCACACACGTCGTCTGTGTTGGAGGCTCAAATGATCATCAAGGTCTCTTGCCACTCAGTGCACAAACTATTTACCCTGTTGCCATCTGGCAGACAGTATCAGTATCAGAGCACAAACCTGCAGGCTGCAGGATAGTTTTCTTCCATCAGGTGGTCAGGCACCATGACTTTTAAGACCTGAACTACTTTTATGCCGCTGTTGATTCACCATGTGCAATTATGCCAACAGAACATGTGGACTAATGTTCTTTTGAGTATTTAGCAATACATTTTTATCCACTTACTTATTTCTTTTTTTGGTGTTGTGTTTGCACTTTTATTTAAGTAAAGGATCTGAATACTTCCTCCACTGCTTAATGCTCAGTCAAGCCTAATGACTTGGTGATCCTGTAACTTTTCTTCTGAAGCAATCACCAGGTTGACAATGTGGTTTTGCCTATAACTTCTCAACAGCTGTTGGCCGGATTGCTATGACTGTTGCAACATACTTTCCAACTCCCTCAGGATGATTTATAATCATGTTGGTCATTTTCATGGAGGACCATCTTACATGTCAAACTTGCTTAACATTAGAGTGTTAGTATGGTCACTGTGAGCACATTAGCATGCTGATATTAGCATTTAGCTCAAAGCATGGCATCACAATGCTGTTAGCGTGGCTTAAGACTCTGATATGATTCCCTCCATACTGTTGTGTTTATCGCCTGGTAGGCAGCACAACAGAAAGATATTTGAGCTAAGAAGCAAATGAATTAGTGAATCACAACAATCTTAATAATAACTAATGCCAAAGCCAATTCAAATGCAATGTTCTGAAGTAGAGCGACCAAACAATGAAAAACACTGTGGTTGTCTCAATGCTTTTTGACAGCACTGTATGCATTTACTCCCTACCTCCATATTAGTTTGCAGCAATAATGAGGTTATCAGTTAATCTAATCCATTAAACTGAGACAGAGCATAAAAACAACCAGACTGACCCATGCTTACTTTGGCTGTATTTGATATGGCTGTATTTTATTATTGTTATTCCATCCAAGATTTTGTAATTTTACTGGGTGGATTTGTCTTGCTCCACACCCTCATATGGTGATTTTGTCCAAGTAGTTGAGATGTCAGTCAGTGAGCTTCCTGCCTCTGGTCCGAGCACACACTCTGTTGGTCCATATAAATCGTTCTTTCATCACTGTCTCTCTCCGTGTATGTGTATGGGTGTGCATGCATGTATGTGAGCGTGCATGTGTGTGTGAGAGTAGTCCAGTACTGTAGGCTCTCTGTGTTGCACTGACAGACACAAACCAGCTGCCTGCATTCCTCTCTCGCTCTGCTGACTTCTTAAGGTCGATCTCCCCTCCCCCCATTCAGACGAATGTCCCACACATACTCTCATGACGCTATATATATATATATATATATATATATATATATATATATATATATATATTAAAACCCATAACTCACTGACACAGACACACACTCACACACACAAGGAAACCAAGCAGGAGACAACTTAATTAAGAAACATATAACAAAAAGAATATAATTAGTCTTTTTGTAACTGCCATATTCAACAAGTAGCCTGATATATTACCATGTATTCTGAGTCTTAAGTAACTGACATCCCACAATCCCTCTCAGCCAATCAGAAACCTTTTCCCACTATTTTTCAGCACGTTAGCTTCAGTCGTCTGGTCTATTTCTGCTTTCTTCCATTGTTGTTGCCATGACTACCTACTCTGTGGGTGCCAGTGTCACCTTGATAGCAAACCTCTTTGCATTGTCATTGAGTTTTTGGTTGGGGAGTGATTGTACATATATTTTAAACCTGCAGTGGTTGTTTTTTCTTTGAGCAGAAGGTTGACATGTTGCTATCTTCTTTTTTTTAACTGTTATTGCTTTATTGATAGTGACAGCTAAAAAGAGACACACGAAAGATAGGGGAAAGAGGTGGGGTGGTATCTTCACTTTTTAAGTTTATTGGCAAATATCTCAACAAACAGTTCTTTATTTAAACATTCTCCATATACGGAGCCACATAATCATTCATTTGAAGTTGTATTCACATCCACCAGAGGAGAATAAGCTCAAAATTTCCACTCTTATACCAGTGTATGTTCACTATTCTGCTCTCTATCAGTTCCTGAAGGAAATATCTTGCTTTTCAACTGCTAAAAGATCTACTGTGCTCACCAACTAGTTGTCAACTTTGTCTCTCTGCTGCTTAGTGCAGGGCAGGTATCATGCAGTATTCTTTATTGGAGCTTTTTCACTGACTAATCACTTGCTGCGGCTTACTGGAAATGACGCTATAGAGCAGAAAGAATGAATCAAAGCCGTTTTTGGCCAGACAGCTGAACAATAAGCTAAATGTGGTTATACAGCCCTGTAAAGTTCAGAGGAGCTGCAGAGTTGAATACAGACATGGCCCCAAAAACTGCTGAAAATGTTTGTTGACTTTTCAATGAAGTATCTGCACCACCCTACAGACTTTTCATATTCCATATAAATCCACCCAATCACACATATACAGATTAAAGCATGAACACAAACTGATATGGTGCATCCGACTTTTTAAGCACACTCTTCAAAAACACTTAATGCTGGTTAGACCAACTTGGTGAGCCAACATGTCCTGTAAGACGTTCTCAAATTTGAAAAACTCCTCAGACCAAACAAAAAGGCTTGTGTTTTTCCACCTTCTACTCCACATCTAAATAGTTGTTCAGTATTGGGTTTCACACGGTAGCTCAAATACTTTGCATGGTGGTCACGCGTCTGGCTATCCCTGAACTGAGCAAGCACAACCCAAACCATCAAAATCTTTCTTGTTTTGTTTATTTCACCTTGGTCTACTGTAAATCTAGTTGTTGTTTTTGTAACACTTTTTTCCCTCCTCTCCAGCAGATGTCCAGCTGCAGCAGACCGCAGTCCAAACAGTGACTGACTGTCTGGAAACCTGCAGGACTGCCCACATCTGCTTGACCACTGCAGACACTATCTACATAAATACACACACGCAAACAAACAGCTACAGTTAAACATGGTGAAGTATGTCCATTTGACCTGGTGTGGCTACTAACTGCTGCGTTTTACACCACAGGGAGAAACGAGGAGTGTGTGTGTCTGTGAAAGAGTGAGAGAGAGATCAAAGTCATTTCAAGCACATTTTAAACACCATCATCTTGCCTCCATTATTACCTGTAAATTTGAAGTGTACGTGTTTACATGTTGGTGCCTGTGTGGGTATACTGGTGGAGAGCTATGGTCACTCTGGTGTGATGTCTAGAAAGCCCCCCAAACTATAAATGATGTCAATGTAAATCCCAAATTTACATGAATGTCAGAAGGTCTTTTTCAGTGAGCCTCGAACCAACTTCACCTGCAGTTTTCATGTGATGAAATGTATGTTTTGATGTTAGTATTCATCTTGCAGCAGAATCATATTATGATCTGAAATGATTAAATCATATTATTGTAATGCAAGTTAATGTTAAGAGCACATCTTTGGCACAGACATTTATTCAGAATGATTATTTTAATAATAATTATCTTCGTCCTCATATTCATATAATTGTAAATTATGCCTTATCTTAAAAAAGCTCACAATTATTAAACAAATGTTTGTTTTTCAACAATGAAGAGTTAATTTCTATTGTTATGACAATATGAAAGTTATGTTATGAAAGTTAATGAAAGTTAACCATATTCCTTATCTAAAAAATGGAAAATGTGGCATTGTGGCAAAATGTCCAAATACATTTCTAAAGCAATGTTATGAAGCACACCAAGTTAATTATTTTGTGATTCTTTAGAGGTTCACTGGGCTGTTCAGTCAAAAGAAAAGCCCCCCAAAATCCACCCACCCATTCATTTATTAACCTTTTGCCTCCATTCATCCATATGGTCTTACATCACTGGTTCTTGGAGCTGTGACCCTCAGATGGTGATTTGACCAAGATTCTCCTGGGAAATCAGTGTACTAACAACATCAATAGCTTTAATATCTGGTGTCCTTAATTATTACACAGCTGCCCATCAGCTGTGCATAGGGAAGCTTAAGTCAACCAGTGAAACCAATCATCTAATCAGAATAACTGGCCAGCAAACTTAACTCATCCCTAAGATTCACTCAAACATGCCAGTAGGCAGGGAGCAAGATTCAGTCAAAGGCAGTTGAGAACATAAAGGTTTTAATCTGGTTATAAAGGTAGTCAAAACACCTTTAAAATCACCTTTTTATAGCAACAGTGTATTAAATTACAACGTGAAAACAATGTGACAATGTAAAAGTGAAGAGGGTAATTAGCTAAATCTGCAGCCACCCTCAGCTTCACTGAACTTCATTGTGAGTTTCAACTCATTGTTTAGCTGTTTGACTTACAAAATGACTGTTCTGGTTCAGTCTCAACATCATCACAGTGTACTTTTTTAGCCACAGCACATGTTGGATTTCATGTGAAAAGCTCCAGAAACCCATTGTCACTGTTCAGAATCAAAAAGCAGACAGTTAGTGACTAGCTGGTGAACATAATGGAGCATTAAGTAGCTAGAGAACCGGATATTTCCCTTAGGAGTTGGTTGAAACCAAATACAGATAAAACTGATAAATAAGGTTTTTTGCTTGGTGGCAGAGGGATGTCTACAAAATATGTGATTTTATTATTTTGAATTATTTGATGTAATTGAGGTATGTAAATGTTAAATACAAGAGTCTGTGCAACAGGCAGCACAAAGACTCTTAAGGGATATGAAAAACAATTTGCCTTAATCAGTTTCTGGATGCGTATCACTCTGTGGTGGCCCGGAAATCCTGATTATCCTACTGGCCTGTTTCAATCTAACTTGTTTTATTTTTTATAGGCCAGTACAAATGGGAACTACTACGACTGAGTTTTCCTTTTGGTTCAGCTTCTCTTCCTGCTCTCTCTCCTTTTCTTTCTCCCCCTGCCCTCTTCGACCTTCTCTCTTCTTCCTGTCCCTTCCCCCACCCCAAACTACCCCCACCCTCTTTTATCCCACTCAGGGTAGAAACACACCAAATGCAGGCAAGGCCACCAGGAACCTCCTGCACCTCCCACACTTGGTCGCCTGTGAGCAGATCGATCATGCTGTCACTCCACATTACTGCTGCTTTGCCTGTTGTTGCTGTTTATTCACGCAACGACACAGAGGAGCATCTGACTGTGTGCATGAGACCCTTTAAGCAGTAAACAGCAACAGGTACTTGCGGTGTTTACCGTGGTTGAGTGCTTAAGATGCTGGAATCTATTTAGGTTTTTTTTTCATGGTTTGCTCAATGTGCTGCAGTGTGTTTACATGTCCTACACAGTGTGGGACTGTGTAGAAGTCCTGTGGATGGAGAGAGCTAATCTTCACTGCTACAAGAAGCTTCAAATTTTATAAATGAAACACAACTTTCTGCAACTTTTAGAGAATAACACTTGTATGTACAGGGTGTGCTACTTATGTAGAGAATGGAACATGATAAATAGGAAATGAAAATAATGGAATAAAACAATTAATTGTGCTGTTCTATACTTCTTCACTGTGTTTAGATGCCAGATTATCAGATTTAATTGCCACATTATTTACACGAATTATTTATACTGAAAAAGGTGAGATGTGGTCAGCAATTCAGGGGAACTGTGTTAATGATCTTTTTAAAATAATTTTCAGTGTTTCCAATAAGATTCAGATTATTTTTATTTTTATTTATTTATTTTACTTTAAACACATTTTAACACCGTACTTTCAGCTGGGTTTGAAAATGTTAAAACTGCTGATTACGTAGTTCTGTTTGCTTTGACTTTCAATAAATATATGAAACATAATATAAATGTAAGGAAAAAATAAATACAAGAGGAAAAAGGTTTTTTGTCAGTTGAAAAATGACATTAAAAGCTATGTTTTTCTCTCTCTCTTCGTCATAAATGCAAGAAAGGCATTGCATTTCAGTTTATGAAATTTAAGTGCTCTGAACGAATGCTGTTGCTTGGAATTTGTTCTGAAAACTTATTTAGAAATGTATTCTTTTTTGTAAAATCTCTGGTGTAATGTAATTACTGTAACACATTTTCCTTCCATGGAGAGTAAAAGCCAATCAAGATCGAATCCTGTAGGAAAACAAATGCTAGGATTGGCTGAGACGCGGCATCGGTTTCAAGGCGCCCTGCGTTCTGTCGGGGGGGTCTTGTGAATGGAGGGGGCGCCTGGAAACCGGTGGAATCTGCACGGAGCGAGGAGAGCGAGCCCCTGGACTCCCAACCGCTCAGCATGTGAACCGACGCTCTGTGGAAAGTCAAGTCGAAAAACGAAGGAAATATAAGACTTTTAAAGTTTTAAGCGCGTTTTGCTTTCTGCCAAAGTAAAAACACGTATGTGTTAAACGCGCTGGGATAATTTGTTTTTGCATTTCTTCGAGAAAATGGGACTTTAGATGTTATTTTCACCGGATTGGGAGTGAGAGTGGACTGCTTGGAGTCACTTACAAAGACCATCAAGAAGTCATGACACGACGAACGTTTCTCTTGGATTTATCATCATAAATTACGAAGAAAAGACGATTGTGGCGATTTCAACTCGAAATACTTGGACTACACGCCAACTGTTGCGACAGTTAATGTAGTTTTTCTTTGCTTTTCAGTCGTTTTCAAGTCGCCCTACTTGGATCAAAGTTTTTCTTTCCCTCCCCCCTCCTCCTCAACTATGGCGGCGGCCAGGTCCACCACTGGCTCCGTGTTGCTGCGGATCATGTGGCTGCTGTGCGGGCTGTTCTCACTCACTTCAGCTCAGCACTACAACAGCGAAAGTGGAATATCCGTCCCAGAACACGGTTTTTGCCAACCCATCTCCATCCCGCTCTGCACCGACATCGCTTACAACCAGACCATCATGCCGAACCTCCTGGGCCACACGAACCAGGAGGACGCCGGACTAGAAGTGCACCAGTTCTACCCCCTGGTCAAGGTCCAGTGCTCTGCGGATCTAAAGTTCTTCCTCTGCTCCATGTATGCTCCGGTCTGCACAGTGCTGGAGCAGGCTATACCACCTTGTCGGTCCCTGTGTGAGCGTGCACGCCAGGGATGTGAAGCCCTGATGAATAAATTCGGTTTCCAGTGGCCGGAGCGGCTCCGCTGCGAGGCTTTCCCTGTCCACGGAGCCGGTGAGATCTGCGTGGGCCAGAACACATCCGAACCCAGCAGCCCGGCCTCATCGTCTTCGCCCTATGCACCCGAACCTGTGACCCTTCCCCCCAACATAGGGCGACCCAACCAACGTCCGCCCCAGCACAACCAGTACCACCAGTTCTCCTGCCCTTTGCAGCTAGAGGTGCCTTCCTACCTGGGCTACCGATTCATGGGGGTCAAAGACTGCGGGGCACCGTGCGAGCCCAATAAACCCACAGGTATCATGTATTTTAGGGAGGACGAGGTTAAATTCGGCCGACTGTGGGTCGGAATCTGGTCCATTCTGTGCTGTGTGAGCACCTTGTTCACAGTCCTCACATATTTAGTGGACATGAGGCGGTTCCGATACCCCGAGAGGCCCATCATCTTTTTATCTGGGTGTTATTTCATGGTCGCGGTAGCCTACGCTGCTGGGTTTTTCCTGGAGGACAAAGTTGTGTGTGTGGATAAATTCAAGGAGGACGGCTACAGGACTGTGGCTCAGGGGACTAAAAAGGAGGGCTGCACCATCCTCTTCATGGTGTTGTACTTTTTTGGTATGGCCAGCTCCATCTGGTGGGTGATTTTGTCCCTGACCTGGTTCCTCTCTGCTGGGATGAAATGGGGCCACGAAGCGATCGAAGCCAACTCCCAGTACTTCCACCTGGCCGCCTGGGCTGTCCCGGCTATCAAAACCATCACCATCCTCGCCATGGGCCAGGTGGATGGCGACGTCCTGACCGGGGTGTGTTTTGTGGGGATCTTCAACGTGGACTCCCTCCGCGGCTTCGTCTTGGCTCCGCTTTTTGTCTACCTATTCATCGGCACGTCCTTCCTCCTGGCCGGCTTCGTGTCTCTGTTCCGGATCCGCACCATCATGAAGCACGACGGCACCAAGACGGAGAAGCTGGAGAAGTTGATGGTGCGGATCGGTGTGTTCAGCGTGCTCTACACGGTACCGGCCACCATAGTGATCGCCTGCTACTTCTATGAGCAGGCCTTCAGGGAGCACTGGGAGCGGACCTGGCACATGCAGACCTGTAAGCGTTTCGCCGTACCCTGTCCGGTTCACAACTTCGCCCCAATGACCCCGGACTTCACAGTGTTCATGATCAAATACCTGATGACCATGATCGTCGGGATCACCTCGGGTTTCTGGGTCTGGTCCGGGAAGACTCTCCAATCATGGCGGAGGTTCTACAAGCGCCTTAGCAACGGTAACCATGGAGAGACAACCGTGTAAAGTTGAGAGGATGAAAAGGCACAGAGCCACGGATTTTTTGGATATAACAACCATGTAAATGAGGTCACATAGCTTTCGTTTTTAATACCATTTTGGACACATTTTTGATTTTGTTTTGTGTGTTTTCAGGTTGTGACAGCAGTTGAGGCTTTTGGACACACAACCAAACTTTAATCTATATTCAATAGAAAGTTGGACTTATTTTCCATATATATCTTTGTTTATTCTTGTCATCAAAGAACACACACTCCTGGCATTTATGGGTTTTTTGTCATCATCAGAGAGAACACTCTCCTGGCATTTGCATTTTTGGATTATCCTAGGTGTAAGTGGCTGTACTGGTCCCTGGAACTGTAATGCCAGACTGGCGAAGTTACTTTTAATAAGAAACAACCCTACATATATTATTGATTATATCCTTTACTCTTGCAATTTGAATGTACTTCCTCTTCATTCTGTTGAGAGTCTCTCAGTGGAAAACATCATAACACAAAAGACTGATGGGTCCAGCAGTGTGGCCCCGTGTCCATGCTGCAGCAGAAAAGGTCAAATGTTTGATCCCTACAGCAGCCACACCCTCTGACTGTGAATTCATGAATTAGGGATGCCTGGATTATACATGTAAATTTGATGTTACTCTGCTCATAGGTAAAGACTGAAATTCTTTAATACGTGTGTTAGACATTGCAGAGCACAATCTCGCCTGTTTTAATCTGAGGAATAGTACATCAACTCTTAACTCTGACATGATGTGCCAAGTGGCTGCCCAGAAATCAAAACCTTTTTTTCATTTTTTTTATTTTATATTTTACTTTTTCAGACTGTTGAGTTTTTGCTCCTGTCTTGAATGTTCACTCCGAAGGTGAATGAAGTTATGTATTGGTTTGCACAGCTATCCTTAATGTTAAGTGTTAAAATGACTCACCACAGGTTGACCTGGATGAAATAGTTAAGGAGACCACACACACATACACAGGCACACATACACATGCATGCATGCGCACCCACATGCGCACGCACACACGCAGGCCTCCACTCACTGCAATGGAGACACAACAGCTCATTGTTTGTCTCTGTGTGTGGTCTCTCAACTGTTGGATCCCCCATCCAAAAGACTTTTTAAGCTTTTAAGGCATCCAAAGCACCATTTCAAGGATCCACATTTAATCCTTATGGGGAGGAAATGGTTGCTCAGGATATTTAATGTTATTTTATCCTGGATAAAGATGACTGTACACATTCACGCCTGTATTCTATCCAATGTAACCGAATCTGCCTTACTCCCATATAATTTCACGTTAGTGTTTTACATAGTTTTCTCAAGCTGACTGAACATTTTTACATTTTAATTCAACCATTTGTTAGTGTCTGGGCTTCCTTACACCAGCCTTCAAAACACAGTGGAACTTTTTGCCCTCGGATCTGGAAACGGGATTTACGTTTGATGTTCTAAATTATGGAAACACCAGAAGATGAAAGGTTATGATATGAGATTTTTTTTTAAATTTGGAGAGAGCGAAGTGAACACAGTGTGCAGTGTTCAACAGAGATGGAGTGTTTTATCTGGGACAAAATCACTGGAGCAAACAGAGCAAGTTATTACAAACTGTTTTGGCATTTACTTTGCTTAGTTGGCAGTTAATGATAATATATACTTTTTTGAATAATTGGAAATGGTTTTTATGCATTACAATGAAAACCCATCAGCTAATTGGTTCTTTCCTAAAAATAGCCTAACCCAAACGTGTATTTCATGATTTAGACTGAAACCTGAGTAGTTATCAGAATTTCAGTGGAAACTTAATGCTCTTAATTCCAGTGATGAAACACAAACTTGAAAATAAAAAAAAAGGTACCCAGTGATTTAGTCCCATGGGTAATCCACTGTTGCATGCAGGAGAATCATTTTCTAGTCAACTCAATCAGAAATGCATTTATCTGACAAACAGTCAATTCAGCAGGATGTGTTTGCAAGAGATTTTGTTTCTTTTCAGGTAGAACAATGTTTAACATATATCCTTTTTAAATGATGAATGGAAACACCCTGCAGCCACAAGGGAAGACCCTCATCATGACCATATGGTTCGGGTATTCTAGTTATTTTTAATGTGTAAAATTGTGTCCTGAATCCACATATACTAACACTTAAAATGCTATGTACCAATCTCTGTAGTACACTGTTAAAGCAGTCTGTATAGAAGAAATGTCACATTTGTCATGTGAACGTACTACATACCTCAAACCCCGGTTAAAGGATTGAGTTAGGAAACAGGGCAACACTCCACTACACATGAGTCATCTCTCGTCCATCAAGTTTTTACCTAACAAGGCAAAAGTATTCTGCGTAATTGTCTTCAGGCAGCTGAGATCTGCCAGTGTCAATGATACCAGTTGGATGTGTTTGTCTTGTACGAAGCTTTCAGAAGGAATATGAGTGTGTGGGTTTTTTTTCCATTGGAACATATGCAAGGTACCAAGTAAACACAGATTCAGTTTTTTTTTAAAGGTATATTGTATTTATGGGGATACTCATTTTTGTCTTTTTTACTTGTTTTTTTTCAATGAGATAAGCCTGTTGTATGTGTACAGTTTGAATAAAAGCGATAAGGTTTGTAATGCGGTGAGCCCTGTGGTTTGTGTCCTGTAATGAAATCGTGCACATGTTAAATTTCATAGTAAATTCTTGACCTTGGAAACAGCAGTTGACAAAACAATCTCAGCATTAGAGTAACTGGACCTTGAGGTCAGCCTGTTTTGTCAACATATGCACAGTATTTATTGCGAAATAATGCAGAAGTGAAAACAAGGGTTACCTGCAAAGTGTTTTTACCACTGTCTACTGCTTTCTCTTACCATTTAAAACTTATGGCACAGCAGTGAAAATACTTAACACATGACTTTACAGACATTAGCAATGCAACACACAGACAACACTGTGGTGCCAATTAGCAGGGAATTTGTGAACAATACGTGTCTGACAATCCTAACTGTTACTGATAATAACCCGAAACGGCCTGAATTGTTTTGAGTCTGCAAATCCAACACTGTTTTATTGTTTTAATCACAAAAAAACAAGTTATTCTGTGTAAATGTGAAACCAGATTTTGTCTTATTTCAATCTGTGCTGGATCTCTGTTGCTAGTTCCCCAAAAACTGTCCCACTCTGATTGTATGGCAATAATTCTTACATTATATACAATAGTAATGCTGTTTTCCTACCAGAAACACTGGTACCTGATGAAGGTCAAGCATACAAATTGTAAATAAATACATAAATAGATAGATAAACCAGCTATAAATTAGGGAATTTGTTTTTTAATTTTCCATCATAAAAAACGCCCTCTACTAAACATATTGTATTAGTTTGTGATCCTGCAGCACCCTCTACTGCACCTAAATAGAAGTATACAAATAATAAGTTGTAAGGAAAAAAGGAGAGGAAATATCTGTTAATGTTATGGTACACGAAATCGGTATCACCCTCACTGATGAAAATGTTACATGTTTAGCTGCTGAGATGCTATTTGAACATTTTATTCAGAATAAATAATTGGCAATCACTGTGGCTGATGTAGTCAGATCAAATGTTCTATTGTTCCCTGCTCCTCTTGCTCTACTCAGGGGTATCATGTTGTTTTGTTATTTTAAAATATGAAAATATGCCTGATTGTGAAAAGAGACGTTCTGCCTCTGTCTCAGTGGTAAAACACTTATTCACAGAAGGTAGCAATGCACATTCTGCATGCTGTGGCAGGTGCGGTCTAAACATAAATATCAGAATGATACTCCAGTCATCTACAATTTAAACTACATAAATGAAAACACAACCTGGCCTTAGGGATCCAAGAAGTGAAATTCAAATGTTTACAATGCTACTGTCACATGCAATCGAACAAAGTCAACATTTGAATCGACTCATGCCCTTTTGTGTCATCACAAACACACATCTATGTGGGTGCGTGTAAAATCATTGTCGGTTTCCATGTTTCTCATAAACTTGCAATTCAAGCCAATCAACTTATGGAGTTTTTTATACTAACACACAGGGGCCAAAGAGGGGACTCTAATAATAAGAAGGAATCTCTTTTATTCAAGCAGCTCAGATGGTGGAGAGGAAATGATGGAGAGCACTGGGTGGGATACAAGAGAGCTAAAGGGTCATGTGTCAGTGCAAAATAAAAGATATGATGGGTTTTAATAAAAACAGTGGAGGGAGATGCACCTCTGGGACATTGGGAAGAAGACTTAGGTCTCTGGTGGCTCCTTTCTGTTTTCCATACCTTCTCTTTCCTCCTCAGCCTTGGTTTTGGATGTCCTCCTGGTTCTAATGAAACACACAGTGAAATGTAAATCATTTGCCAAAGTTACTGTAAGTGTGAGTTTATGTGTACAGTGTACATGTGTCTGTCTGTCTTCACCTGGTGGAGAGAGGTGGCAAGATAACAGTGCGGGGGTGCACAGTGAGGAGGAGCTCCCCTCTGACAGCTTCCATCATCAGGTTCTGAAGTGTGTTCAGCAAAACCTCCTCAATCACGTCAGCAGGCACAGGTTCATTGTGCAGTGTGTTCTGTGTTTGGGGCCTGTTTCCTGAACATCCTGCAGTCCCCTCACTGTCCACTGTGTTGTGCTGTTCCCCCTGAGCAGCAGTTGTCTCACTCAACTGAACCTGAGGCTGGGCTGGAGGGTGAGAAAATGTGGGACACGGAAGGTGAGGAGGAGCGGATGGAAATGAGGAATGGTCAGTTTGTTGAGGCTGGTGGGTGATGGGCTTGGATGCCGAAGTAACCAGAGACTGGGTGAAGGCTGGATCATCAAGTATAACCCTGGAGAGGGAGATTGGGAGAGAGACCTGTGAACTCACGTGCACATGCGCATAAACACATATACACACACACACACACACACACACACACACACACACACACCCTTCAGGTACAGGTGTTTCTGTAAGTGTTACCTGAGCAGTGAGGTGAGTACATGCATGGTGATGTCTCTCTCAGGGCCGTGTGTCGGTGAAGACGACCCAGCAGGGAGGGATGTGCTTGAAGAAGTGGCCTCAGGCTGTTGGGACTTAACTGACTGGATGCATCTAAGAGAGACAGCACAGATGTAAAACGTGTCTGCTACTAATAACAGAAACAGAAAAACTTTCTTCTACAAAATGTGAGCGTGAGAACTGTGGAGTAAAAGAATGTTTTACCTATAGCGATCATTGAAGTGGTCAGGGAAGTGTGTAAGGTAGTCCTGAAGCCCGTGGGAGTGTGCTGTAACCCCAAGGTGCAGCAGAGTAGGTTTTGGAGGTTCAGGGCGTCGCCATACTTTTGCTGTTTCTCGCTGTGCCCGCCGCTCAGCTCTTGTTATCTTGGTACATATGGTTCCCACTGGTTCACAACTGCCACTGGCACTAATAGGAGGAAGAGTCTTGAGGAAGTGTGAGACATAAAGTTGCAGTTAAAATGAAGCTGTGCTTTATAAACTCTCAAAGGGTTACATGTTTGAACTGCGTGTCTATAAGTTTATTGCGTTAACTTTTTGAAATTAAGACAGGCTTTATATTTACAGCAAATGGACCACCTTGTATTTCCTGAGCGGTGGCCCTTTTCTTACTGGAGCAGCCACAAGTTCCTGTAACAAGATAAAATGTAAAACATGTTAAGAAGACTGTTACATCATGGTCAAAAGGCTGACTTTGAGTTTGAAGAAGGACCTTGTCTGTCAGAACTCGACTATCTGTGAGATTTTTGTCTGTGATAATGAATTCTTCCTGCTGTCTCTCGTTCTCTTCTTCTAATTGCTGCAAAGCCTCACGATACCGAGTCAGTGCAGCTACCTGAACGACCTGGAGGAGAAGGAAGGAGAGGATAAGAGATTATGTGCATTGTTCATAATAACAAAAAAAGCTTAATTTTAAACACTAGTCTCCAAAATGTCACCCCTAAAATTTCATTTTTCATTTAAATTCATCAGGCTCAAAACAAACAGAACCATCATGCAATTTGCTGCTTTAAATATAAACTATTACTGCTGTGGTACCTCGCAGATGACATCTAACTGATAACATGTGGGGTAGTCAGTAGATGTGAAGGTAAGGACACAAAGGACACTCTCTCCTGGACATAGACTACCTCGCTCTGGATGGATCTGCAGCACCTGAACAAGAAATCGTCACGTAAGTCTTTACAAAATAACCACAGAATAGAAACAATATATATCACAAATGTACAACATGGCAAAATTGATTTGGTCTGTCCATGACAGAAAGCCCAATACAAAGAAGGAGGATCTGTTTGTTTTCTAACTCAAAATGGTGAAAACTACACATAGACTGTTTTTCACAGGCTACATGTACACATTCCTGTACCTTGTGATTGCTCTTGTCCCATGTATACTGGACAGTGTCTCTATCGGACACATTGGTCAGGAAGAGGATTCTTGAAGACCGTGAGCACACAGGTATGTTGCCTAGAGAGACACTGTCCTCGGACAGATATACCACCTATAAAAAATATGCGCATACATGAGAATCAATGCCTTAAATGGCCAAAGAAAAGAAGAATGGTACTCTGCTGTCATTCAGCAGAGCAAAACCAAAAAATTGAAATCTGACTTGAAAAGACAAGAAATGTCCTCACCTGTCCTGGGAAAGACAGTCTCTGGACACAGGGTTCGGGTCCTGTAGTACCCCTGCAGTTAAAGGGGTTTTTGGAACCCAGTGCAGGATAATTCAACCCACATCCTTCAAACCTCACCAGTGTGGATTCCCCATCCTGGACGTGGATAGGGATATCCATCTGGTAGTACACAGAAAGAGAAAAATCACACAGACTGGATTTTTGTTTTCAGGTTAGCTAATGGAATATATTCTATGGTGTGCATCTTTACTGTGAATAAATGAATGCATTCAATTCATTACATTCATTCATTCTAATGCTTCAGAGAAAACGCTGAAAAAGATAGTGTCTACAATAAAAGCTGTTTAGCTGAAGCTAAACTGGTTGTATTTTGGGTTTGTGTTGACACAGAAGTCATGCCTCGATCCATACCTGGTACATCTTGGCCTCCAATGGAGAAAAGATCCATTCCAGCATGGCTGTCTTCCCAGGCAGGACGTCACCCTCTGGACTGAGGCAGCACAGCACTGGGTGGTTAAAGTTGTCTACCTGTAGCTGTGACAACACAGCAGTGTCCACCTCATAATGGACTGGCACTGCACCACCATTGTGTAGTTCATACATCTGCAGGACGAACAAAGACATACAGAATCCAAGTCCCACACTAGCCTTTTGGAGAGGAACGCATTCCAGTCTGACGAGCAATGAAGCTCAAAATTATTTTATAACAAAGTCAGAGAAAAATACATAATGTATTCCTGCTGCTAAGCAGAACACACTGATGTTGAGTTTTCTAATGGAAACACGTTAAATAAAAGGAGTCATCTGTGGAAGCTGCTCTGAGTTAATATTATTTTTTTTTTGCTGTTTTTTTTAGTTATTCAATTAGAGTGTAACATATTTCACCTCAACTTGAATAAGGCAATCTGATCAGGCTATACGCTGGAGATATTTAATACTCACCTGCCTAGGAGGAGTACAGTCCCCAATAGTTACAGAAGTGAAGACATGGTGCTTGGATGTAAAGTGGAGATATGATGTGTCTTTCTCCAACGTCAGCCCCTGAAAGTTCAGCTACACTCAGACACATAACACAAGCACAAGAGTTTAAAATGAAATATCAATGGAATATAAATTATTATAAAATATATAATTAGGTTGGTATCTTTGTCTAGTCAATATAATACTGGAATAGCACTACCGAACTACTGTGGACTACTGTGTACTGTGGAGTTCTGTCTCACCAAGATTTCTCTGCCATAAGACAGTTTGAACACGACAGGAAACCGATCTGTGCCAGTGAATTCATGGCTGTGAAGGACAAAGTTTAGATCATTTTTGGATCTTGTTATCATATTATTTGAATTTGCATACATTTCTTTTCAGTGTCAGAATAATTCAATAAAGATATTAAAGCTTAATTGTTACATATTTTAGTCAATTCTCTGATTTATCATTCTGTGCTGCCTCCTGTGAATGATGAACTCTGACCTGTAGCTGAAGTGTACTGCCCTCTGCTGGCCTGGGAGTAAAGTCCCAGAACGGGGTGAAATGCTGAACACATGGTTGTCCTGAACCTGCCAATGGGATGAAAATATTTCCTTTATTTATGTATGTATGTATCTTTTTCAAAGGATCAAAATAGTTACATTGTGAAATACCTATACATTTCCAAGCCATATCTATTTCAGTCACCTAGTTATACTTAATATTACTTCACATTATAAAGAAAAGACATGCCTTACCTTCATTTGGTACAGCTCAGTGCTGCTAAACTCTCCTGTCTCAGCCCAGTACTCCAACTCTATCTGTTGGTCCTCTGGAAACAAAAATGACCTAATAGTGAAGAAAAGACCAAAAATCAGTAGATCAAAGACAGTATCTACATCACAGTTAACAGGAATATAATCCATTTTCCATCAATAAAGTGGTTAAGTGACAGTCTGGGCTGTTAAACTGCACTGTATAGTTTACAGGCTTGGAGTGAATGTATTCTTTACAGTCTGCTGTTTACTCACCAGTCTACAGCGATGGAACCAGGGTTGTGAAACATCAACACAAAGGTTGAGGGGTCAGAATTCAGGGGAGCAGCACTGAAGTTGAAATCCAACATGGCTTTAGTAAAGATGGAAGGACAAGAGCGAAGGCTACAAACGGGAAGAGAGGACAATGACCTGCCAATGTAAATATAACATATCTATTCAAAAGTACTTGTATTTGTATTATGTAAGAATTTGGTAATTTAGTTTTTTGAGTATAGTTCTGCCCCTAACCTATGCCTGGTGGGGGTTCTGTAAGTGAGTTCTGCAGGGGCTGGGTTGGAGAGCAGGCACTCATTGAGGCTGTCCAGTGAGAAGAGTTTCCACAGGTGAACTTTGCTGAGTTTGTCAACACTGCCACCACCACACACATCAATCACCTTTAAGGTGGGAAACACACCCTTAGCTCGAACTTCACACACTGCTTGCGGAGGGGATGACACTAACCCTGGGGGCACGGGCCAGATACAGAAAGGAAAACAGCAATAATTATCAAGTCCTAAAAATAGTGGAATACTTTAGATAGGTAGTTTGTGTGTGTGTGTGTGTGTGTTCTTATATACCACTGGCATTCAATGTCAGGTAGCTGATGGTCCACAGATACTGGGCTCGTCTCTGTGGTCTGATCGTGGATCGAAGCAGCATGGTGGACTGTGAGGCGATGGTTCCCCTCTCACAATCCAGCTTTAGGCCTGAAACAGAACAGGGCATCTTTTTTCAAACACTTATTCACCTACTGTGTATCAATCTCAGTCATGATCAGCAGTCTTCTGTTATACCTACAGGCCAGACAGACAGGACTCTACAGAAAGGACTCATCATTCACCTTATCAACAGATGTACACGCTCAAATCCAACTGTGTCACTGAGAATTGGTGGATATCATGCATTTATATGACCATAAAAGAGAATACCATTTGGCACAGTCTCAGAGTCATAAATTGGGTCCTCATCCAGAAGTTTCTGCTGTATGGACAGACAAAAGTGGACAGGACAGGGGCTCTTGTTCATGAGTGGAACCTCAATTGACCGACAGATTCCAACCAGAATCTCCCCGATATCTAGAACAGCTTTCCCTGCCTGGGAAAGAAACAAACATACACATGAGGCTTAATGAGAAAATTCAAAGTTCAACAGGGATTTGAATTTTCTACAAAACTCTTTAGTACACACGTACACACACACACACACACACACACACATAAAATCACACAAGGGCAGGCTCACCTCTATGAAGCCTTTTGAGCCCATTCCCACCACTTTAAGAGTGAGTTGTGACTTGTTATATCCAGGTGCCTCGATTGGCCAGAAGAGGAGAGTAGGTTTGAAGGTGTATGTTTTTTCTGCCAATGGACTGAAGGACCATATCTGGACCTGTAACATCAATGAGTCATACAAACTGCTTAAAAGGGTAATAAATTAACATTTGTTTTAATCAGTTGCCCAGTCTCTGTAAATGTATGTATGATTCTTTCAGTTTCTCACTGAGCTGTCATTGGGATGCAGTGCACCAGCATCTGGTTCAACAAAGATAAGCTCCTGGTCTGGCTCTGGGATGCTCCACTGAAATCTATCATGAATGGTTGTAGACAAGATTAATGATTTCAGGATAAGTCCAGGCTACAAACAATACAGCACTGACATAAATGCCACTATGCCAACCAACCGTAGAGGTAGGCGACTAAGGTTCCTGATGTAGTGAGAGCGCTGGGTCCATGACCCTATCGTTGTTGGGTGGAAATATAAGCTGCCGTCACCTTCCAGAGACACACAGAGCTTTTCCACCACACTGACAACTGTCAGCTCCTGAAAAACACAGAAATAGACCCACAGATTAAAAAAACATAAAAAGAAGCGTGTAATAAGTGCTACTGTTTAGTCCTCTATGTTCCTGTGTAGTCGTGTCAATATTGTACCTTAGTGTGTTTAGCTGCATTGAGCTGGAGCTGTAAAGTCAACCCCTCTTTGGGACTGTCTTCTGTGGGGGTTGTTCTGAGGGTGAGAATTTGGTGATTCCCAGGCTGGATCAAACCACAGCTCGGCACTACAGACAAAGATTCAGCCAAGGTGGGGTTTGAGCTGTGGTCCACACAGAAAGTGAGGGGCAAGTCTCCGCAATTCTGCAGGAACGCTGTCCGATAGGAAAGAACACTAATGGCCGGAAACACCTAGAGACAACAAAATACTGCCATTACCACAGTATCCTGTCTCAACGTATAGCAGTGGGTTTTAATAGAGGGTCTTCAACTTGTACTGTCTTAAATCTTTTTTTGTTTTATTAAGAGTATAAGAGTAAGAGAGAAACTCTGAAGGGCAGACCAGGTCAGATGGACAAGAACACAGAAGTGGAGAAAGAACTATGGTAGCATTTGTGCTCTTCCCTATGAATGTGTCTTACCACTTGTGGGGGTTTCAGGGCGCAGCATGGGGTGAAATGCTCTTTGCCTGGCTGAAAGGAGTGGCCTATGACTCTCACAGTCACACACCAGGGAGGACACAACAGTTGCTCCTCCGTGTGATTTTTGTCCTGCAGAGAAGTAAAATCAGAGTGGCAGCGAAATTAATTTCATGCTGCGTGTTGTGTGTCTGAGAATGGACACAATACAACAATTTTGAATACAGATATTATTTGAGATGTTTATTCAAAAATAAAATGCACCAGATTTTTTTTTTTTTTTACTGTAGATTATAAACAATACCGTATTGTGTGCAAAGCACTCAAGTTGCGCTGTGTGCATAGTATTGAGCTGCTTGGGGTCATAGGTCACTCTGAATGATGTAGACTTCAGTGGACCCAGATCACATGATGAGGGAGATACAGAGAAGGAGGAGTCTTGGGCACCTGTCCATATCAAGCTGGAGTAGAATCACATGCAACATAATCAGGGTGAGTGAGCAAAACAAAATGGACATTCCAGTCAATTTGAATGTAGAATAAAAGCCATAGCGCATGTAGTAATTCCATACTGAGATGCTACAACACATGACATGCAGGGGTACCTGAGTCTGCCTTTGGTGTGGTTGGTGATAGAGACAGACTGGTAGGAGGTGGATGAATTAGACAAAAAGGAAGGCACTTTGTGATTAAACATTAGTTCAGAGGGCAAAACAGATACATGTGGAGATGATGAAGAAGAACTGGAAAAGAGGGGATCCATGCACCCCAAGCATGACTGGTAATATTCCTCCATGGGAGTTCTGGATGCATCATTAGCACTGCCTGGTTGCTGGTGTGACTGCTGAAATAATGACACAGAGAAAGACTGAAAGATGATACCAAACCTATATTGTACTCTTTACTTGTCACATCTGGTGTTCATAAGGGATTTAATGTTTTTTTTATCAGGTATTTCTGAAGACAATTCTATACATCTCTCGTTGGTGTTTGGCACTTTACCTCCTCCAGGGGGCAGCGCACTCCCTGTACATTATGCTCTTGCTGGAAGGCACTGGGAGTGTCTGGTGGATCCTGTCTGTGGAGCTTGTGCAGAACCAAGTGTTCAGGCTTTAGTATGGCTGGTTGGTGGAGCTCTGAATGACAGGTACCAATTATGTCAAGGAATATGGGCTCCTACAGTGGAAAACGGATAGGTAGACAGAATGAATAGTCTTGATAATGTTTGTGCATGTGAGTGAGTGTGTACGTTTCTGCATATTTCCTCCTACCCTGTGCAGTATGAGGCACGCCACTCTCCTGTGATGTGCCATCGGCTCTGTAGGTCTATAGATTGCTTTTAGAGTGGTATGACTATGTGGGCGTACAGTGCCACTTGCTGGCTGGATGCTGAACACACTGTGCCCACTACAGTCCAGGTCCCATTGGTAGATAGCCTCAACAGGCGAACAATTAACCAGCTCTACTGTCTGTATGACTGCTTTTCCTTCCTCTACACAGCCAAAGTCCACCACAGAGGTGGACAATGAAACTTTAGGACCTAGTAACAAAAAGATTAAAAAATTCTGAGTTAATAGATTCCCCTTTTCAGAATATGCTAGCAAGGTATGTAATTTTCTGTCTTTCAAGAAAACTATGTAGACTGTTTATGATTGTTCCTTTTTGTGTGTCCCCTACCTATACAATTTCCAGTGAGTTTGAGCAAAGTTTCGTTGAGTGCCCCTCTGCATTTTAGAGATATATACTCAACAGAAACAGTATCCACTGCTGCAGGAGTATATGTGACTGTAGTACGCAGTGATCCACCAGGTGCCACCTCACCCCTGGTTATATCACAGTTGAATTCTGAACCCAGCAAAGGCACCCCACTGGACAGTTGTGAAAGAGAGAAAGATGCAGTTACCTGGAGTAGAGGGGCAGAGAGAGAGATGAGAGAGAAGGCCTTTGAGAGTGCACTTTTGCATGTGTGAATTTGTACTCACAGGAGAGGGGTTGAAGATGTCAAAGTGTTTCTGAAAACTTTGGCCGACTGCCACAGAGCCAAAGTGCAGCACATAACCACAGTGTTCTTTTTCATCTATGGTATCTGGATTTCTCAGCTGAAGACATGGATACTTAGCTGAAAAGAACAGAGGCAAGACAATCAGAAAGTAAGAGATCATTGTTCCAATTCACTGCTCATATCCATTCACACAGATATCTGTATATACCATATACTATATATAAGACTGCATATGTATACACAGTCAGACTGGGTAAAATCTATGTTTTGGCTGATGATGCTGTCAGAATTTCCTGCAAAGGATTAATAAAGTACTATTCTATTCGATTCTATTCTTTAATATTGATCATACAGTCTGTGGTACTGATTTGTGTCTGCTTATGCTGGTAAGCAAGGTACGTTTAATTGGAGACCTTTCAATACCTTCTAACAACATACTCTGTATCCAAAATCCAGTGGATCCCTTAATTTCATATTTTCCTCTCTCTGCTGCTTGTTACATTACCTAGTCCCTGCAGTAGCACAGTGCAACAACTCTCTGTCACATCGTCTTCTTCTCCAAACATGCAATAGGCCTGTTTCTGGTACACCAATGCCTCTTGTGGCTGGAAGACCACAGTGATATAACACTCCTGGTTGGGCTTCAAAAGGCCTTTCTCAGGGCTGAGCTGGAATGGTGCTGTGCACTCCCACTGGAAGCATGTCTGTAGTTTACTGTGGGAAAAAGGGTATGCAATAAAACATGCAAAAAGCAAAGTGCAAGGGAAAACAGACTTTGATATAATTTGCTGCTTCCTTCCTGCATTCTATCCCAGGTTATCCTACTATCCTACTTTTATACATTAATCTAAAACAAAGTCATGTACCTGACATTTCTGAGCAGGAAAGTGGTTTGTGAGGTGTGTTGAACAGCACATAGTGGCAGCAGCACAGACTCAGGAACCTCCAGGGCATGACAGGGAATGGTGGCACGAAGGCATACTTGGAAGCTGCCATCTTTACTTTGAAATTCAATGCTGTCTTCATACTCACACTGTCCAAAGCAGTCAGACAGACACACAGAAAGACGACATGAAACAGGAGAAGTATGTTATATCTGTTAAACTATTATAAGAATAACAACCTCTGAGCCATATATGCCTCTTTTTGGGCTGCTCAAACAACTTTTTCTGCAAAAAGGAACAACTAAATCCACCTTCATTATTTAGATATGCAATGCCCAATCATTTTTATTTGTGATGCTGCAAATTAGTGGTCTAGAAAGGTCACTTCAGGTTACCTTCGAAGGCCCTATCAAAATACTGACAGAATCTACTGAAAGATGAAATTCTGCACAAGTTTATGGTATGTTACCCTCTGGAGTGGTTTAAAGATGACTGGCATAGAGAAGGAAGTCCCTGGGCTGAGAACAATTGTCTGAGGAATCAAAGTGGTGAAAAACTTGGACTCTGGAGGCCTGTGAGGGGGCAAAAATAAAATGTGATAGCTTGTGGATGCTCATCAAATTTACATTGCATTTCTTGGAATAACCTTTAATGTGTGTGAATGTAACTATGTGAGCTTATGTTTGTGTATGCATTCTTGTGTCCACGTGTGTTTGTAAGACCTGACATGTAGCCTTTGCAGCTTGCTGTGAATATTCTTTAACACTAATGTCTTGGTGAACTCTCTGCCCAAATCCCAGTCCTCCCACACCAGCTGTGGTTTCATTTCCAACCCTAAGACGCAGCTTCTTTGGCTGGACGCTTGCCGCTGGAGCCCTCCAACCCGTTGTCTCTGAAGGATGAGGTGTTGCAGAAGTTGTAAGTTTTAGAGAAAGACAGGGATAAATCACCATTAGACAATATTAACAAAATAAAACCTATGAAACTATGTTTTGTTTATTGCTTAGCATAAAAGACAGTACTGACAGCTACGTCAAAATCAAAAGTTTTGTGTATGTTTTTGTGTTATCTCAGAACAATGATAATTAATACCCCAATCCAATTCTATTTCATTGCAGTGTCCCCAAATGTACATCAGCTAACATGAGACTATGTGTATATTTTATTATGGACTATGGGAGCAGCCCCTCTGCAATTTCCCCTTCAATAGCAGCCTACCTATAGGTGTGTGTGTATAAACAATCAAATAAAAACCAAGGACAGGTTATATATAATGTGTATAACTGACAAGAATATAGGTATAGATTCTGTGGCTCATGGATCTTTATGATCAAATTTAAAACACAGGTTCAGTGAAACTTTGCCTACTTTTACATCTTTTCCAGCGGTGGAGGGCTTCCATGGTGCTCCTGAACCCAAGGGGTCAGAGCCACGAGTCTCAGTTAACATGACTGGAAAGAGAGAGTAACCGTGCATCTATATCTTAACACAGAGCAAAGTCTTTGATAGCTTTCAAACATTTAATACAGTCTCACTCTGATAGCTAATATCTAAAACACGGATAGCTTACAACTAATAATACGTTCAAAGAGTGTTTGGTATTTAACGTAACTGTGAATTAACGTTAGCTATTGGCTAACAAGGTGCGTAGAAGCAAGCAAAACACGCTAACGTTATTGCTTAACTAAAAACTACTTGTAAAACACACAAACATTTCCGTACCTTCTTTCAAATGTGAAAGAGTAAACCTTGCAAGCTACAGCTACTTATGCCATTTTAGCTCAAAAACACACCGCTGACAACAGTCACTGAGGAATGAGCTTGAGAAGTTTGTCGTCAACGGCGTTACTACGGCAACAAGTAGTCGTTTATATCCCCATAGTGATGACGGCAACTGAGGAGGGACAGTTGCAAGCGGCGAATTTTAACTCAAATGAAGTTAGTTAGGAATTTAAAGTAAAGACGGAAATGCTGTTATAGTATTTAACTACTACGGCTTTCACAAATTAAAAAGTAAAAGACTTGCATTCAAAACTTAATTAAAAATGCCACAAACATAAGTAATTCAACATACATACGTATAAAATTAGAAATACTCATGCAGACAAAATTAGCTCTTTAATTTTTATAGTGTTATATTAGAGTTCATTAATGATGCAGTAACGAATAATGTGTTTTAATGTTAAAGCTGGCTACACAGCTAATTTTATTTATTTTTATTGTGTGCGTGTGTATGTGTTTTACTGTATAACAATGTATTATCTGCTTTAAAGTAACTAGTGACTAAAACTTGAAATAAATCTAATGTAATAAAAATAAAAGCTTTCCTTCTGAAATGTAGAGGTGTAGAAGTAGAAAGTAGCTTGAAATTAAACACCCAACTAAAGTACCTCAGCATTACACTTAAATACTGTATTTAGGTCAATGTACTTAGTTACTTTCCACAACTAGGTACAGATATGCAAATCCTGCTTATGAACAGATTACACTACCCAAAGTTGCTTATACCGCCTCATGTGAAAAAATGTGAATTATCCCTTTAATTATAAATTGTTTATCTGTATAAAGAGTGAATGACAATAGTGTCATGTCTGATCTTACTGGAGACAACACATATTAATTTAACTTTATTTTCCAAACCATTCTTCTCAAAAAAAACCCCACTTCTGCTGTTTTTAAAGTGAAATATATTAAATTCTATAATGTTAAATTATATGGACAACATAACATGCTTAATACGGTATTAGAACAGTTCACAAAATACAGGGAAAATGCCAGTACATTTTATATACCATACAGTATGTGCAGCCTTCCTTTGAGTGTGTGTGGCTTTAACAAAATACAACATGCAGTGTCAAAAAGGAAACAAAACAGAGATCTAAATATTGGACAATACAAATCTAAGATGATATGCTCAAAAAAGTACTACGATAGCCACATTTCTCTTGCCCTAATCCTTTCACTGGGTAAATAGGTATCCATTATTTTGTTTTTGAGTTTTGAATATTAGTGGAATATGTGTCCAGCATTTGTAACAGACAGGGCTGCACTGATAAAATTGTAACACTGACACTCTCAACATCTCCAGGTTAATTTTTTTGTCTCCTGGTCCACAAATTTCCATGAAAGTGCTATTACCCCTCATTTCATACAGTTTAAGTATGAACATTCATAGATAAATGAGCAGGAGAGGAGCATATGCTTTCAACTTATTTGTACTATTTCAATCACAAGCAGATCATGCACAAAAAATGGCCCATTATAAGATGAAATGATTTGATTCTGAAGTCATAACTCAGATAGATACCTGAAATTTCCACAACTAGTCCATTTTACAGATATGTATTTGATGTACCCTTCTGGCTCATTTAGGATCTCCAGAAACATATATGCGACTATGAGCTGGGCTGAATGAATGAACCTCTTCATGCTGCTGTTTGTGCACCTGGTTTGCATTGTGAAATGTCTTCTCAAGAGTGATAAACATATAAAAGTCATATATTAAAAGCATGCTGAACTTTATAACTATGGGAAAACCCCACTTCTTGTTCTTGAGCCTCCCTCCTCCAGCTCCTCCTCTGAGTATGAGCTGTAGTTCCCTGCTCCTCCTCCAGCATGCCTCATGAAGCCTACTGAAGAGCCAAAAGAACCTGGCCTCAGCACCTCTGCCTCCTCTTTTTCATCCTCATCCTCCCCTTCTATCTCCTCTTCATCCTCTAGACTTGAGCTGTGTGAATCAGTCTGAGGTTTGGCGCTGTGTATATCCATCCCAGTTCTTTCTGTATCAGTCAGTGGGGAGGTCGGGGTCGTTTGTTCTTTGGCTTTGCGACTTCTCTTCCACTTCATACGTCGGTTCTGGAACCAGATCTTAACCTGGTGGAAAGCAGCAGGGCTCATGACAGATAAATGGTGTAAACATATTTCCTTGCGTGGGGTTATAGCAAAAAAAGAAAGTGCTCTGCTTCTCTTAAGGGTTTTACTGGAGGAGAGGAGAGGAATGTTAAAAATGCAGGATACCATTTAATAAGGACAGTGGTGAGCACGCTTTAAGTTACCCTGTGAGTTGTCAGTAGATGTTCTCAAAAGCAAAAATTTTACTGCATTCATATTTGCTTTAGGTCAATTAAATGGCTGCTTCACCAATGTCATAAAAATATTTATGCTTAAATATATACTTAAATATTTATATTTATTTTTACCACTTTTCCTTGGTGGTTCTTCAAAAAGTCATCATAAAGCAATGGTATTGTTGCCTATTGCACAGTATGCTTTTCAGTTTAAACTAATTCTAACTGGTTATATGAACTGTCTGCTTTGTTGTATGTATGTCAATCAAATACTATAAGATCATATAGTACAAATTTACAAAAGCCATATCCCCTCATGCAGTTTTTCAAATATTTTTAAAGAGAAGTATGTATTGTAATAAAAAAGTTGACCTATCAGCTCCTTCATTTGTTTGCCATTCAGGCTGCCCGTGTCATAGCAGAATGGTTTTACTGAAAAAGCTTGCAAAAAATTGTGTAACAGAGTTTATTTTCAATATGATTCCAAAACTGGAGCAATAATCCTTATCTGCAAATTTGACTAAATGGTGTATTTAGAATAAAATGAAATGAAAAACAAAAATGTATTTTTTTGTTTATTTTTTCACTGTTGCTGGAAACGCAGAGGCAGAATTGTGCCAATATTGGCTGTGAGAAGTGATGTCACTGTTGCAATCTTGGCAGATCAGGGCAGTAAAGGATGCTCACTCAGCAGTTAACTGTTTGTACTGTTACAATATATTCTAGAAGTAAATAAAATACAATGCATTAATCACATCTCTGGAAATGTGATTAATTGATGGTAGTACTTTTTTTTAGCAATAAGGCTTCTATAAAAATGTCTGCCCTCTGAAAGTACGTGCACCATTTCACACTGTGCAAGAACAATATGCTGCAGCATGGATCTGTGCATAACTCAACAAAGACCAGGATGAACTCACACCCAAAAACAATGCACAGAATTCAAAACACAACACAAAATACACGGTACTGCCTGTGAGTCTCACCTGTGTCTCAGTCAGCATGAGTGAAGTGGCCACCTCAAAGCGTTTGGGTCTGGACAGGTACTTGTTGAGCTTGAACTGGTTTTCTAACTCAAGCAGCTGCTGGCTGGTGAAAGCGGTCCTGGGCCTCCGACACTTCCCCAGCAAACCTGCCTGAGCTGGGGCTGAGAGGGCAAAGCACACAGAGGTAGAAAGAAGAGTTATTCTGTGCTTTTGATCATTTCCATGTGTTGTAAGAGCACAACAGCCATTTTACTGTAATTATGAATGATAGGCCTATAATGGAAAGATGCCCACAGAATCAAACAATAGAAAGGAAGAAGAATGAATAAATAAATCTTGAAATGAATCATCTCAAAATCTTCCAGTCTTGTTTGCATTTCATTGTTTTGATTCTCCAGGCCTAGCTGTCTATCTGTCTGTCTGTCTGTCTGTCTGTTTTCCAGCCAGTATATCTTACTCTCTGTCTGTTAACATTTATTGCCTTGATGTGAGGTCGTGGTGAGAAGATATTGCTTTGGAGGGGTAATAAACCATCTCAGTGGACCATTACCTTAATGAAAACACAGTAAATGTTATCAATTGATTAAGTAGTGGGTCTATTTCAGGTGTTACCTATACCGTAAATGTTTTTGTGAGACGAATTGTCCTCAAGCGACAGCATCTCAATGTCACCATGTCGCGGTCCTTTCAAAACCAAAATGAAGGTGTTAGGAGGCGCAATTAACATAACCACAAACCAGCTGTTGGCTCACCACTGGGCACACTTTCAAACATAATTGGAGGGAAACAAATATATGATGGACTATATTTTATTTTAGGTTTAAGTTTTGCCCATATATATATATACACACACACATATATATATATATATATATATATATATATACACATTTTTTAAAAATATCTGAGAGTAAATGTTCCTGTAAGTGTACATGCATGTATTTTAAATATAAATTAGATGAAACACAAATGTTAAATATATTTAACAAAAATCTATATAATAAGTCGTTGTTTAAAGTATTTTAATATTTGCAGTCACATAGGCCTAGTCTTGTATAATATTACATTTTACATGTAGGCTTACATGTAGCCTAATCATGTAATATGACCCCAAGGACTTAGTTTGCTATTATTCAGCTTATTATACTAAAGCTCGGCAGACTAGCATCCTTGCTATTTTGTTTGAACTTTGATCCACTAATTCAGACGTTAATAAACGTTGTGTATAGCAGCACTTTCACCACTTTGAGTGAGAGGAAACAGGAAAGATAAAGTTTATAACTGCAGGAGACAGGGAGAACCACTCACCTCCATACTCTCCCATTCTAGGTATCATCATCCCGGCTCTGATCCAGTGCTCCAGAGGGAGCGTCGCGGCCATGGTGGCCCCCTTCAGCTGCTCCGGGTACGGTTGGACCAGTTGCGTGAAGCCAGGGTACATGAAGGCGTGGTGCTGGCCTCCGAGGGCCGCCAGAGGATACATGGAGCCCGGCTGCATTCCGAGGAGACCCCCTTGGTGCAGAGCAGTGAATCCTGACTGGGACAAGTTGAAGAGCTGGGATTTGGAGAGGGCGGGAGAGGAGTTTGTTGGGTTTGGATGAGGGGAAGGCGTCTCGGAGCCGCGGTTGGACATCGGACTGCCGACAGGGCTCCTGCTGTAATACAACCCGGGGGACGCACCGTCGTTGTCCGCCCTCTGCTCCACGTCCTGCGCCAGCAACGCATCAATGCGAAAGTTTTTAGACTTCTCCATGGTGGCGGTCATTCTGCCCCACAACAATTAATGGCTGGTGTTACTTCCTTTGAAACACAACTCCTGTTCTAGTTGATGTCTTAAACAAAACTAATACATTTAACAACAAATATATTTGACGTAAACAACTCTACTAAGTTTGCCTAATTTCTCAACACACTATGTAAGCGCTTACAGTTAAATACAAACTGTTAACCTATAATGTCGCTCCTGTTTCCTGAAAGTATATCCTTCCTCTGACCTACTCCACTTAAGCCCTGTGCGTAAAGACCACTTCACTCACTCCAGCAGAGAGCAGAAAAATTACACACACCCAATAGCGCCATAAAGTTTGCTCTGCTGTGATTGGCCAGAGCCCTGGAGCACAGGGGCTGGCTATACTACTTCTAAATATAATGATTAATTATGGACATTGGCGCAGCCCCGTATCCTATCAGATGTACGTGACCTAATGACATAGTAAGATGTTCAAAATATGGGTATTGTCCGCTTAACTTCACCATTTTTTAAAGAATTGACAATCTAAAACATATAATAATACTAACATTGTCTTTCTTTCTTTCTTTCTTTCTGTCTGTCTGTCTCTTATCTGTCTGGCAGTTTGACCTCAAAGTTCATCCCTGTCTCAGGTGGGACTGAAGTGTAGCTTTCTCACACACTGTCTCGCACACACACATTGTATTGCACATTCACAAGCATGTGAGATGCACACACACACACACACACACACACACACACACACACACACACACACAAGGACACACACAGTTGAAAGTTATATTTTGCGTTAATTACTGTAATGTCCCTTTAAACAGATGATGAAATTCATCATTTTACAACTAACTGTTCATTAAATTTTATTGCCTGCTAAGGTTGACAGTAACCCAGCCGGTCTTATCCGTGGTCACTGCCATGATTATCGGCCATCACCACACCATGGAGCTGATAAACAGGCAGTAAAGTGACAGAAAGCAAACATGTTCTCTCTTTGCAGACCAGATACACACACAGACAGGTGACACAAAATCCTGCAATAGGTGTCTGGCATTTATTCCTTCACAATATACATCATAGTATGCAAGGCCTCATATAGAAGGTAGCCATGTATGTGCATGTTGTCGTCCATAACTTGATGACACTACACACATTGGTTGCAACAATACAGGAGATCTTTCTATCACCTGAAGCTGATTTCCTCCTGACCTGGAAAGATACTTAAATGTTAGGGTTAAGGTGGACTTAAACGTCCAAATTGCATCTTTGTAGACTTCAGCCACAGATTAACCAGTGGTGATTTCCTGCACCCGGTTTATACAGGACTGATAAGAGACAGTCAGAGGCCTGGGAAAACAAACTGCTCTCGCTTCAAAGACAAACACACCAACACCTGCTGAAACACCCAACATATAAACTACACAGTCTACAGATGCATATATGTGTGCGTTCGTGTGTGTGTGTGTGTGTGTGTGTGTGTGTGTGCAGGCATGTGGTAAGACAATGAATAATACTGATAAAGTCTTTTCCTGATTTGAATCATAAAGACAAACGTTTGTATATGAGAGGAGGCTTTGATGTTCAGTGTTTCAAGCCATCTCACAGGGGACACGGGTTACTAATTTACAAATGACATCTTCTTTCATTTCTCAGAAACACATAGAGACATCAACATATTGACATAGAGCTGGACTGGACTGCTGCTAAACCTGTGCAAAAACATGATAATAAGTATGCTTTGTTGTTTCATTATGTGGTGATATCAACTAGTACCCACATGAAGCATATATAGTTCTTTTTATTTTTGTTTTTTGGCAAGCGGTGGTGATTAAAGTGCAAATGAAATGTTATCTAAAGCAAAATAAATGCTTTGTTTGTTAGTTAGATCTATTTTTTCCACTGCCCTTGGTGGTCCGACAGGTTGGAGTAATGTGTGAAGCATCTGGATAGGACTAATGTTGTAAAAGCCAGCTGTAAAGTAATTAATACTCTGTGATCTGTTCCACATTAGATAAGGAAGAGAGAGAGAGAGAGAGAGAGAGAGGATATATCTCACCATTTAATAAAGTTTGTACAACATATCTTGACGATGATATCCAAGCACACATATCGCATCTTTTGAGATAAGGTTCTGTAGATATGACGAACACAGCATTTGAAATTTCACACCAATGAGAGTTATTATGTCTGGTAATATTGTGGAGCTGTGTGTTTATGGTCATCAGACTGCCCTGTTAATAACCCTTAACAACAAAGCCTTTGTGTTCGTATAACCCAGCACACAGCTTTTATCTATTCACAAACAGATAGCAACTTCATACTTTGAACAGTAATATACCCGAGGATAGAACGATCAAGTGTGAGAGGTCGACCCGTCTATGTCTTGTGTGATTAAAATGGAAACATTGTTCATTAATCGCATTCCTTCATAAACAGCAACAATTATTAAACCAGAGATCGGGTGTCTCGGCCTGAACTGGACTGCAGCCTTTTGCATTTACATCTTTCAGCATGTATAGTATGTATTTTGATCTATATATAGGATCCAAGCTGAGAAAGAAGGGTTTAAAATAAGACTGAATAAACAAAGCAGATGCTGCACCAAGCTTTGGAAACACTGTGTCTTCCAAACTATTCACGTTTACATTCAAGTCAATATAATAGTTTGATGAAATATATCCTTACATTCAAATATGTGATTTAAGGCTGGCTTAAACCAAATTACATTAATTGCACTAGAGTCAAATGCCAGTTGTTGTCACTGACTGTCTTCCATTAGCATTAGCTTTGTTTATTCTGAGTTAAGCTGGGTCTTTATTTTCCACCCTGACTGTTTAGTTAATCACTTAGTAATTGTGAATAATAAAAAAATAGAATATTTATATTTCTGAGATAGGAAAATTACAAGCATAGACATATAGATGATTGATGTATAGGCGAGAATTCATCAAGTCCCAAAAATAGTGAGTTTTATAAATAATTTCATAGTAGACTTATTCATACTAAAAGTAACACTGATGAGTTTGTTGCAGTAAATTCCACTAATTAAAATCATATTATATAGTTTCTCTTCTGATTCACTCTTGGCATTACAACTATCATGTTCTAAATAAGCTGGAAGTGTTTTCTGATAGTCTCTTCTGAGTTACAGGCTTAACACGCAGGAAAGCAGACACACACACACATATTTGCATGCAGAGGCACTCACACACTCACACACACACACGTAGACAAGAACAACAATGTAGACCTTAGTGTCCAAATAGACAAGAGCAAGTCTGGGAGACACAGAACAACTACTCAGGCCATAGCTCCTCTCTACCCTTAGCTGTAAAAGAACCATTCATGTTGTCTCTATTCATACACAAATGTATTGGTTAACCCAGTGGGCGAATCTGTCAGACCTCCGTAGTTAAGAGGCAAAAAGGTTACGCTAAGAAGGTTGCATGGCGCACAGGAACATGTGAGAGGCAGAGGCCAAATAAAAAGTGATTTGATGACAAGACCTTGTTTTTATGAATTATATGAATTTAGTTTTTATTTAAATATGTTTTTCCCTCTTTTTCTTACACTCCAACATAACACCAATAATATAACAACAGTGCTGACTGCTTTCAAACATAAAAACAAATACATTTGCTACGTTTCATACAAACTTTGTGCAAGTTATAAGACAGTCATAATGCAATAGTATTGTAGGGACATACAAAATAGTGGAAATTAGGAATTTACCCAAATATAGACATTAGTGACCTTCCATGGCAGATGTAAGTGGCACAAATATAAAGGGAAAGCATATAATGTGAAGTAAAATATGACTATGTATCCCAGGAGACGTTGCAGCTAGAAGAAAATGCCCCAAAATCCCCAACAGATAGCATATAATAAAGCCTGTTGTTCCCCTGCTGTCTGTGCCCTATTGTTGTTTCAAGTCTAATATCTGCTTTTGGTTTCTATTGTTGCATCTATTGTCATGTCTCAGTTTTGCTCTGATTGGCCTAATGGGCCGCAGGGGAATAGGGCACTTCCTGGTTGAACTGGGGTGGGTGTTCAGGGTTGCAAGGTTCAACGTCGTTCAAAATGAGTTGATTAATGACAGCCGTCACAAGTGAGACTGGACCATAATGAGGAGGACAAGAGGGAGGAGCGGAGGAGGGGAAGAGGAGGGAAAGGAGGGGACCAGGGAGGAGGAGAGCTGAGATTGGATGATTATTACTTAGCACAGTAAACAGCGAGATGACAGTACAATGAGTCGAGGCTTCAGGGTATGAAGGAGAGGAGACACAGAGCTAATTAGTCCTGAACTGGGGTCTGTGAATGAGAGGAGGAGACAGACACACGTAGAGCTGGTTAACACACAAAGACGTGGGCAGCGACGGGGCGGCAGAGTGATGGCTGAAGAGAGTAGTTAAACATCTGTTGCTCTGTGGGACAGCCAGACTGCTCTGCAGGGTCATGTTCCCAAAATACTCTGAACCCAAATATGTTCTTCCTTTAACACAACGCAACATGATGGCTGTAAACTAGTTTAAACCCCTCTACAGGATGCATCTTCTCTTTAGAAAAAGGTTTGAGTTAGTGGAAAACTTTTCTGCTGATTGCTAAGAACTTTTGGGAATTTACTTTTCTCACACACATCTCAAGCTGGTGCATTACTCATTCCTCATCAAACCGCCTATGGAAGGCTCAATCTTTGAAAATAAGTGATTTAAATGAAAGTACAAAAGGTGATTCTTTCAATATTTCTGAAATACACAAAGTATTAATGAACAAAAATAACAACTATTTTACCTCCTGTGTTCTGGCCATCTCAATCACCCGTGTGAGTGTGCGTAGGTGTTTGATACATGTAGCTCACAGAAAACAGTATACCAGATTTGTAAGAGAACTTCCAAATCTATTCAAGGGAAGAGACCTGTGTGAATCTTCCATCGTAAAAAATAAGTGTGAGCGATTTTCATATATTAATGATAACTAACTAACTAGACTGAGCTGTTGATTGGCACAGCGTGGATGATGTGCAAATCAACTAGGCAAGATTAGTCCATTTAATGAAGTAGAAAAACACATATATCAACACATAATGAATAAAATCTTGTTTGTTGCAACTAAATCCAGTAAAAAATGACTTAATGTCATTACTGTAGAGAAAAAATCCAGGAGATCACCAAAGTTACCTGTGCCTTGCAGTTGGGGAACTTGAGTGTACACATGTCCTTATGATCAAACAGTTTTCTATCTGAAACACGTTGGGGCCTCGTCCTCTGAACATGAATATCTGTAACAACGTTCATGACAATTCCTCCAATAGTTCCTGAGATATTTTAAGTCTAAACCAAAGTGGTGGATTGACTGACAACACTGCCATCGCTGTATCCAAGGGAATAAAACTCATTAGTGGATGGATCAAAGATGTAGCAGCTGTGCAGGGGTAATCATATAGCATGGGCTCAAAAATCATTGAGGGTGAGGTATAAAAATGAATCTCATCACATTTTTCTTCTCCTACATTTTTTCAGGCACGACTATAAATGTCTGTCTGAATGATAACAAGTCTGGACCCGGTCAGCCGCTTCCTTTCTGTGCATCTTCTATGCAACTACGACTCCTGCTCGTTTCATCTAATCCTCATCATTCTCTCCACACCCCTCCACATGGTCAGGGTGAGGACAGTTCAATTAGCCTCGTGGGTCCATGGACACTCCCACCAATCCATGTTTGTGGAGTTTAATCAGATCGGCTTGTGTGCTTTTGTTTGCATGTATATGTGTGTGTAAGTGTGTGTGTGTATGTTAGGTGATGAAGGGAAAACACATAATTCTTTATCACAAGTGCACCTGACACTGCCATAACACCTCTCATCTCCTGCCTTTTATTAATCCTCTTCTACCCCCATTTCCTTAGAAGTGTAGGAATTTATATGAAAAACATATATCATATCATTCGAGTGAGGAAGATTATATGAAAAAGGCTGGATGGGTATGGTTGTTGCGCTGGGAATGAGTGTATGTTACATGTTTCTAGAGGTGATTGCATTGCAGTCTGTGATGCTACAGTCTGTATGTAGGAGAGCACTGAAATGACCTGTGTGGTGATTTATGGCTTTAAAGCAATTTGGATAAAAGAGGCAATAAGCAACATTGGTGACATGTGTCCTCTACAATGACATCTTTATTCCTGGATTTGATTTGAAAGACATTTGGTATATATGGTGTTTTTGTCTGGTTTAGCCCTGGTGTTAGCTAACCAAATATGTCTACACTGTTCCTGATTATTTTGGGCACATATGAGTTTAAAATGGCTCAAATCCAGGAACCACATTTTGTACATTGTAGCCTCTGAAATCCTGAACAATCAGTGTATTTATGTCTGCAGAAATGCTGATAAAAAAGGTTTGCTGTGAGAGAAACAAGCAAGAAAACAGGTTTTTAACTTGGATTTAAAGTTTTATAGTGATTAAAAATGGTAACGTGGTTTATTTATTCAATTTATTCAAACTTTTTTCTCCTAATGATAATAAAAGAAGAAATTTAAATCAAGGCCATAGTTAGAATGGCTGTTTAAGAACAGCTGATATTCCATAAAAACACAATATACTGTAGATTCAAAAGTCTACTTTTTCTGAAATCGCAGGCTTTTGAATGGGCTTTTGAGAGTGTTGTTTATTTAAAGTATTCCTTCTTGTTAACTATTTGTTTTTTTCTCTGCATTTTTGTTAGAACGTCCCATTTCTGTCTTTGCATTTCAAAAACCTGCAATTTCACAAGGGGTGTGTAGACTTTTGATGTCCACTGCAATGTGAGATAGAGGAAACACACCTAGAAATGCACTTTCGAAAGCTACTGTGAGACACTTTTCTTCACGTGCTTGTGCACAGCGTGTGTTTGATTGACTGAGTCCTTGTACACGGGAGGGGGTTTTGTTAGAAAGGTGATCCAGGGGTTAACAGGGGGATTAGCTTTGCTTTAATTGGTCGTTTCGACAGAGGCGGGACTGACAGGCTTAGAGGAGGAGCTGTCACTTCTTGATGTATGTTGTCCCACACTGAAGATGAGATTTCATTTCCCTAATTGACACCTACCCAGCCCCCCACCCCTTTACTTTACACCTTCTCTCGTTCTTGTTTTGCTCTACCTTCTGCCAGGATCTCCTCTGTCTCTGCCCTGCGTTGCTTGTCTAATAGCACTAACAATTTAATCAGTTACAGCGATATGCAATGGAGACCAGCTGTTGAACCGATTAGCATCATTAGAGGCCATATGAACTTCATGATGAGGAATCATTATTCCTACTGTTTCACTCTGAGCAGCCTCTGGACTGATCTTTATAAACAGATATCTGCACATGGATGCAGAGTCTACAGGCAAGAATGAAGGTGGTGGTATCAAAAGCATTTTGGTTTCCATCTGTAGTCTGTTTGTAGTATTAGTGACAAGCCATGTTGTCGCAGGATTAGGTATATACACATACATACACATACATAACACAATGGCCAGTATGCAATCTTGAAAGGTTATTGGCTGATGGCAATGACTTTTTTTTGTTAATCTGCATTAATAGGCAGATATATGTCATTATTCACTGATTAGTCATCTGGACCTAAAACTCTCATGTCTAAAGTTACTAATCAGACGGTCAACAAAGACCAACATATGGAAGAGGGAATCTTGGCTATAGCTGGCTACACAAGTCTTAAAACATCGACCATAGCCACCAGAGGCTAAATCATTGTCAGCCTGCACTCCGCACCTTTGTTAACATGAGTAGCAATGTTCCAAGACCATCATTGCTCCAGGACTTACATTAGCAATTACTTCCATTTCCTTGTAGTCTCAACTCTCTCACTGGCTACTGTTGTCCAGATTTTAACTCCTGAATATCCAACATGTTTAATGTGAGTCTGTGAGCAGGTCAGAAAGTTTAAGACTGGATTTGTAATCCCTCGATTACATTGACCGAATATTTGGACCAACCATGGTGGCAGACCACATTTTTTTCCACTAGTGTCAGGAGAGGTGAATCGAGGATAAATTGGCACAAGACTCCTCAGTCTAAGTTGGCTCTAGATAACCTGTGTTGCATTAATTATGCAAGGAAAGTATATCATGTAAGTTAACATATGCAAGTTAGAATTTGTCAGTGTCAGAGCACTAAGGCGAGGCAAAACACGCTACTGGCTCCATTCTCTGGTTGATCGACGAGTCCATCATATGCTTTGGTGTGAGACGCACTCACACACATGCCTGCACAGAACTCTCAAGTGAACGGCTCTTTCTTCTCCTGTCTGTAAATGAGCACCTAATGATGTGTGTGCAGCTATTTGCTTATCCATATCAGTTGCACAGCTGCTTGTGTTCACACGTATGTGAAGGCTCTCACTCAAACACTTACACAAAACCAAATGCTTTAGTTTATGCAATGATGAGTGTGGAGATGGTGATGATTTACCTGCTTAAACTAGTGATGCAAGTGTCCCTAAAGACCAATTTACTTAACTGTGTTTCTTCTTTTGTGAAACAGAGCAGAGCAAGTTAGGACCGGTTGAGTGAGAACACTGAGGACTGCAAGATGTTTGAGAACCACTACAGGTGAAAATGTGACTTTACCTAGAAGTTTGGTTTACAACAAACACCTGCAACACTTATGACATCCATTAGTCTAGGCTGTACTTTTTCCTTTAGCGCTAATTAGCAAATATTACCACGCTATCAGGATAAGACAGTGAACAGGGCAAACACTCTGGGTTCTAAACAGCATGTTAGCCATTCCACTTTTATCATTTTCATTTCATGCGGAGATAGCATTTAGCCTAAAGCGCCACAATTCCACCAAATGGGCTAACTAGAGTTATTAGCATGTGTGTTCAGCAATACAAGTGTAAACTTGTGATCGCCAAAAGCTCAGTTCATAACTCTTAGACTTTTGTCAAGTAAGGACACAAAAGCTCTAAAGCCAAACTAAAGCTGGTGTTCCTCAAATACATTAGAAAGAAAGATGAACAATTCTCTTGCGTTTTTCTTTTATTAATTTGACTTTCTTTTATTAAAAGTGAGCTGCTCCAAAGCTTCATGAGCGTCGGTCATAGCTAAAGTGGCCGTTGTATATCAGCTATTTGGCAACGTATAATCTGAGAAAACTTTACTTAATGTGATGGAACAGCACTGCAACATAAACGTTTGTTCGTAAAAACGACCTTTGGTGAGGGAGATGACTTAGTGATCACTCCTTGCCCGACCCACGCTCAGCGATCCACATATGGCGCAGCAGAAGCCTGTTTTTTTCCTCTCAATCCTCGACTCCCCTCCTCCCTCCATTCTTGTCCATTGACGTGATAATGGCTACAAATTGATGAAGCCATTGAGTGTGCCGGTGACACGAGGGTGAGTGGGGACACAAACTCTCTGCCACCCAGTAACACTCATTAATCAGGCCTCCTCCAGCCCTTGTCCCTCCCTCCAGACTGCCTGACACACTGCCCTGGGCTGTAATGTAACACTGTCCGTCTGCTGGAGTCTGTCCATGTTTGCTTTTAACTGTACCTCATTCATGTATACTTCCACACACTGTTTTCAACCTGAGAAGACTACAAAAATGACCTCCAAAGCCAGACGTTCACCTTATTAACCCTGCATGCACGCAACACAAAATGAATTTCCTCCAAATGACAGATAGTCTGTTTCCAGTCTTGAGGGGTGGTTTCATGTAAGTCAAACCATAGATTTACGCCAAAGTAAATCAGCAGGCCGGTGGCCAATGTGTTGACATCTAAACTCCCTCACTCAATAATGAAATCAGCCTTGACGCCTTCACAGCTCAATACGGTCAATGCGGTTAACTAACTTCCAGCACACGCAGGTTGCGTTTGTAACGTATCACTGAGTATAGATGGTTTGAGAGCACAGTCAGGGAAACGCTTGATGTTACAAATCCCAGGAGACGGACAATATGCTAATTAAATTACAACAGAAAAATCACAATATGGGAATATGTCTTGGTCCAATTTTTCATGTAGGAACTAGGTTAGTTATTAAGATTTCATCTCTAATAATATGCAACATTAATTTAATGGCAGAAATAAAATCAAAACGGTTTGGAGGAGGACTAAGGTGGGAGGGAGGGTTGGCTGTTGAATTTAGAGATTCATTAGCTTTCACTGAACTTTGATCTTATTGACTCTCTACGGTATTAAATTCAGCACTTGGGAAAAACCCATGGTAATCATTTAGGGGCATAAATATCATGGTTTAATATCATGGTTTATTTTGGTTGTCTCCACAGTAGAAACTGCAGTCACAATTAAAATAATCTTAGCTTTGCATTTACACTGTTGCACTGTGAAGGAGACGATCATCATCACGAAATGCGTCCTACTTTGTACAGGTGTTCATGCACTGAAGGGTTCAAGTTTCCACATCACACGTGTGTTAGTTTAATATTGGACCAGAAATGGTTGTGATGTCACCGGTCATGCCTGTAGGTTCGCCACTAAAAATCAGATTTTCAGTGAGCACGGAGACCCTTTTCACTTTCAGCAGATGAATGTGAAAACAGCTTCATACACATACAACATTCTGCACAGTGAAGCTCAAACGTAGCATTCAATGGTAGAAACATTTTCACACCAATTATTATTAGAGAGTTTACCAGTTGTAAACATATGGGCCTTAAATGTCTGACAGCCAGTTCCCTTGAGGGGGAAAGTTATTTGTTGGCTTCACAAGCTGAATTTGACTGACCTCTAGTGTGCAGTGTCAGTGGGAGTTATGTCAGTACTTAAAACTCCACAGACCTGACTGAGAACATCTGATGAAGGGAACATCAAAGGATATAAGAGACTCTTGTATTACTACATAAATAAGAGAATAAATATGGATTCTGGCAACGTTCAAAAATGTAAAAATCAATACCAGACAGTTTAAACTGTCATTAAGTCTGACCTTCAGTAAAAGGTGTAATTTTTATGATCTATATTATTGCGAGAACAAGCTGTTTCCAAAATCAGTGAGATGATTATCGACTTCAGCAAAAACAGGTGCACCCACATTTTTGGCTCTACTGTTTTTAGTGTCTTGGTGGAGGCTGGTGACGTGTGTGTGTGTGTGTGCGTGTGGATAAACTGAGGCGACCTTACAAGACTGTTATAAACCATTAGTCCAATCGACCATACCTGGAAAAGAAAATATGTGGCACAGACCTACTAGATGGCAGCACATTATCAGACACAACAGTTTTCCATGTAACTGTATCTTGACCATCACCTGAACATCAAGGCAGACAGCTTTAATCCCCAGGCAGTGACGTTTTAACACTCAGGAATGAGTGGCCACAGTGTTCTCATTTATTTTACTCATGTTTTGATTTTTTCTGTTTTTGATGTTTATGTATGTTCACGATGCATGCGTTTATATGAAACACTGGGTGTTAGTGTGGTTTGTATTCTGTGTAATTTATTGTTCAGAGAGCAGCTGGAGCACATATGAAGCTATTTTTCGGTGATCACTTCTGGGTAGACATTAATAAGCTAATCGGGAACAAGCATGTTTTTCTATAGTAAATGTCATACAGTTTACTCACATTTTATTCTTTATTGCCTTTATTGCCAGCAGCACTACAGCCAACACTGCAGCTGATAAGATTTTGGACAGGATGTGAAATCCCTGGAGTTTCCAAACTCATCCAGTTGTTCGCAGGCTCTCCATCTGTCTGGTAACAATGAAACATATGAGGGGTTCTGCATTGCAACTGATGCATGAATTTTGATTTTGAGTTTAAAAATGATTCAGGAAAAACATTTGAGCAAAGTTTTGGCTTGCAATAAACAAGCAAAACGCTAATGTAAAATTTACACAAAACATGTCCTTTATCAACTTACTGCTGTTTACAGACACCTAATACATAATCTTACATTTAAGAACATGTGAAATACAGTTAAATATGCAAACGTAAAGAGAATATTATGTTTGATTTGCAACACAATCATTTAAAATAAGCATCACAAGTTGCTCATTCTGCAAATGAACTTAAATCAGCATTCCTTTTGAGCACTGTAAAGGTCATTTTACCTCTTCATGTATCATAGCATTCAGTTTATTTGAGTCAGTATTTGTTTAATGCAAGAATTTACTCCAAGGGAGCCGCAAATAAGAAACCCTGCAAAATCTCAACAGCTTATGGAGAGTAAAGTGAGCGTAGAAAAAAAATTAATCTAATAAGGAATATGTTAAATGTTTGTTTAATGATATATTCAGTAAGGTTTTATTATTTTTATATGTTTATTTATATGTAAAAAGAAATTGTTAAGGGGAGTTGTGTTTAATTTCCTCCTCTAACCAGTCGTCTTTCTTGTAATGCAGTCTAAAACCCACAGGATGTCACCACAGACTACCCAATCTCAAGACAAAAGCTGCTGCACGGCTCCAATTTGCCCCGACTCTTTGAACTGGGACTTTGTGTTCACGCTTCACTAGACTATTTTGATAATATTATGATCTTTCATAAATTAAACTCAATTGTATGTTCTAAGAAGCAGTCACAGTTATCAGATCCAAGATGAAAGAAGCAGATCTGATTAATGTTTTATTATAATTTGGTACAAGATTAAACAAATAAAATTGAAACAACTCCCCATTTTGCCGTGGATCGTCTGGTACAAGGCCCTTAGCCTGTTGTGCTGATTTGATGCAGATCTGCATCGCCGTTTGGCTTTGCAGGAGATGGGATTGTGTGTTGTACAATTCCTTTGCACTCCCACTGAGGGTTGGATATCCACTGGGAGGCTGGGGCTCCTCCTTCCTTTCCCAGCCTGCAGAGTGGTGGGAACCGGGTACTGGGCAGCCCAAAATGGTATGCTATTTTTACCACTCTGTGCTCAATCTGAGGGCTGCTCCCTGGAGACCTGTTGCCGGCAGCTCTCCCCAAGCCGCGGAATTTAACCCTAGGACAGCTCTTCCCCAGAGGTGATGGAAAACATCTGGCCAGCTGCTTGACTACAAGGCCTGGTTGTCCAGCCTCAGTGCTGCTAAACCCCATAAGACTTTTCAGACCTGGCCACCCCCCTGTTAATGCTACTCATTCCCTCACAGGAATGTAAGATTTAATAAACTCCTGCACTGATGGCTGATTTTGACTGTTGCCAGCACACTGAGTGGTACATGAAGGGAGGGTTCAAATGGCTCTGTACAGAAAGAGCCTATGAATGTATCCTGAAAGTCTGTATCCTCCATTCAGTATCGATTTCAGGTCAGACTTGTCAGTCATGGGTGAGGTGTGAATGACTCCCAGATATGTGGCACTGCTTGAATAAATGAATATATAAGAATCCCAGAATAGCAGCTTATTTATTACTGATTTTTATTTAATTTAAAAAAGATTACTTGTAAATGTTACACTGAGTTCTACTGAAACACTTCCATCTTCTGTCTCTCAGCACAGGTTAACATTAGGCACACAAGAATGCAGACATCATTTTAGAGTTTTAGCCACTGTTCAAATACAAAACAGAGAAGAGTGAGAGAGAGAGGGAGAAAGAGAGAGAGGGAGAGGGAAAGGGAGGGAGGCAGAGGGAGAGGAAGATGTCATCATAGCAAAACTGCATTGAGACTGTGCAGGTCCAAGGAAGAGAAAGTGGTATTCAGCTAAATTGTTCCTGTGAAAGGGACAGCAACAGCTGATTTTTCAAGTCCCACTATTGTGTAGGACATAAAAAAAAAAAAAAAAAAAAAAGACAAAAAACCCTCCTGAACCAAGGTACCCTGGTTTTCAAAACATGACGAGACCAACTTTGGCTGAGTTATTCCCTCAGTCACCAGAGAAACTGATCAACTTCAAAATCAACAGTACAAAACCCACTACCAGTATGTCCAACTACAGATTATTATAGATAAACATACCTGAAAATATAGCACTCTGTTGCTTCTTTGAAAAAAAAACTAATTTGGCTTCCGTGTAAATATGTGTGTACCAAAGTTGAACACAAGTGTACTACAAAGATGTAAAAGCCGTAACTAGTCGATCTCTTCAGATACGTCATGAATCTATGGTCGTGTGCTTCGCATTTGGCCTTTACCTTTCAACAATACACGTTAGGTCAGAGTAGGTCAAGCACTACAATAACTTGAAGTTGCAGTGGCAAGAAACAGCTATTTCACAAACACAGCAATTAAAATTAGGATGCCAAAAAGGAAACCCTTTGTCCATGCCAGGGCTACAGCCTATAGAGCCTATGTACAGCTTATGGTACAGTGAGGGCGACTGCTATGGGTTCTCACCACAGTTTTGTTTTGGAGGGAGAACAATCGAGACAAAGCATTTTATTTATTGCACACAAAAGAAAAGATCAATATCAAGGGTTTCACTTAATCCGGTGACGACATTGTGGAAGGTACAGGAACTTTTTCCTTCCACTGGCACGTCCGTCCTGTCTCTGCCAGTATCTTTTAAATCAGGTCCCTCACAGCAAGAGGGTCTTCTTCTTTGAGTCACACAACATTCTTTGAGTTAAAGATATGAATTCGGTTTACAACGACCATTTATCAATTAAATTAAAGCTCAGAAAAGATCACAAATTGTGCTGCGCGTGGAGACGAAATGGAAGTTGATCACGTGTGCAGGCAAAACTTACAAGAAATCGCCACCACAGGCTGACAAGCGCCCTTATTCAACAACGTTTGGCAATTTTATCGTCAATAATACTAATCGATCGGGGTCAGTCACCTTCGCGGGTTTTCCATGTTTGCATTTGTGCACTGACACATGATAAGTCATGGGAACTGTTCAATGGCACACAGGAAATTGCGTATACAAAAACTGGTTTACAATTATCTAGCAAATTACATTTGACTGTCCACTATTTCCCCCCCCCAGAGAAAATATATGTATAGAAAATAATACAACATACAATCAAATTCATTTTCCTCTTTTGGTTACATCGAGGTGAAAACAAGTGCAGTATTTAAAGGTCTTCAGAGAAACTAAAATCTGACAGACCGAGCCCAAAAGTTCCCAAACCATCTCAAATTTTAAGCCATAGTCGAGATGAGTTAGGGCCAGTTGAGGCTGCAGCCTGTCGCAAAGTTCTTACAATGATGACTTTCTCTGAGGACTAATTCAACATACAGGCAGAACAATCGTTATCAACATCACCACTGCTATACAGAAGTCTCTTGAGCTCCACCAACACCAACACCAACACCTCCCCCCCATCCAACTCTTAACCCCACAGTTTTACAAAACACCGGTGGAACATTTGACCGTAATTTCTGTGGCATGCAACCCAGTGAAGGGCTTTCTTTGCCAAAAAAAAGTGGCACATGGTTACAGCTAAAGTGGTGCCATAGTAAATCTGATAACAAGAGACTGAAGGGAAAAAAAAACAACAACAACAAGCCAAATAACTGCACTCATTTTTGGGCTCAGGGTGGGCACTGGGGTAATGGTTCTTGAGACGAAAGGTCACGGAGTGGGTGGTGGTTCGGTGTTTAAAAGCCCCAGTCAGAGCACTTGGGAGCAACGCTGGAGAAGTGGCGAGGGAGCTGCACTATGCCGTCGCGGGCACCGACACCTCCAGCAGGCGGTTGTTCTTGCGCTTGCAGGACACGCTGTTGCCGTTCTTGGGAGCTCCCTGGATGAATTTCACGCACACTTTGTCCTGCTTGAACTGCACCAGGAACCTGTCGCACAGAAACGACATTACACATCAGCCAGGTGGAAGACGGAACGCGCGGTTTCTTTGAATAAAGGGATTTACGCTCTCTTACTCGTCTGAGATGTCGATGTTGAGCTGCTCCCTGTCTGCAGCCGTGGCTCCGGTGCGGTGGAGTTTGGTGATGATCTCGATCAGATGTTCACTGCTGAGTAAGAAGTCTCCTTTGATGGCTGAGGCCGAACCCTGTAGCAAAATAAAACAATTAAAGTTTGCATCTAAAAACTCAACTTTAGTCCCTTAAAATCATAATTATCAAACCTGTCTGGAAGTCTGGATTTTAGCGATTGTTGCTATCAGCTCATTGCTTTTTAATGTATTTACAACTTTACATGGATTAGACTTAAACTGATGTTGACAAAAACTATGTTTTGGCTGGTGACCCGTCCACAGAAGTACATTGCTTGCTACATCATTATTTCTGCTTTTTCTCCAAACTGGGGGTGTGTAAACAGCCATCCACTGTAGGTAATTAAGTAACTATGGATAAGAACCTCATACAACCCCACTTCAAAAAACCTGAAAAACCCCTTTAACAACCTTCGTGTCTCAGCAGGCCTTAAAGGAATAGTTCGACATGGTTGCTTTCTTGCTGAGCGTTTTACGAGAAGGTCGATGCGACTCTTATGTCTGTAATAAATGCCTCGAACTGAATCACAACGGCACTAAAACTCCCTCCCTCTCCCTCACCTCTTTGAGCTTGAGAGCAAAGAACCCGTCGCTCTGCGTGCTGACTGACACGCTGGCGAGGTCCGGCAGAGGAACGCTGGCCTTCACCTGGCCCGTCTTCTGGTCAGCCAGGACGACGCTCTTCTTGGTGAGCAGGAAGATTCGAGCCGTGCCCTGCAAACAAGAGCAGAAACCAGTCACCCCTCTCGTTCTCACACTGTGCAACATGTCAACGAACAAATACTCAAACCAAAATGGGGTTTTAAGTGCATTTTTTGTTTTTACAAATCTCTCTAAAGTTTGAAACCAGGATGGGGTTAAGATACAGGTGAAATGCTGTACACCTGTGCAGACATGTCTGCTATCTGCTGCAGCAAAAATGGCAGTCAGAAAACCATCTGACAGACGCACAGCTGGATGCAACACCCATCCAAACAGCTAAATAGTTTTTTGCTCCACTTGGTCTGTGTGGACAAGCGGAGCACGACTCTAAACAGCGGGTCACAGCGTAGCCGCAGCTTATACTTTGGATTTCTCAGTTTGTTCAACAAGCTAAATGGATTATAAATATTGTAGCGCGGTTGATCTTTCTTACTTTGCCGTTGGCCCTGTTAATCTTGTTGACCACATCAGCCAGCAGGACCTTCTCCTCCACAGCACTGTTGAGTTTCTGATATTTGGGGTTCTTGCCGATCTCCAGGTAGTCTCCTTTGAAGGGCTGGTTCACGCTGAGACAAAGACATTCATAATAGATGTCACATAAGAGGTCTGAGGCTTTGTATTCACCATTAAATTAAGAGATTCTCTTGTCTTCTTGTTTATCAATCAGTGGGTGTCCAGATACTTGGCGTGGAATAAAGAGCCGTGTGCTCAGGTGTATCTCAGGTACCTGCTCGGGTAGAGAGCCTTTTTATCCTTGAAGATCTCACTCGCCTCCAGCTTCTCCTCAAAAATGGCCTTCTTCTCCTCTGTGAACTGGCTCCTGTATTTCTTGCACTGAACACACAGACGCACACACACACAAAACTTTAAACAAGGGCTGCTGTTAATGAATTTTACATAGGTTTGTATTTTTTAGTGTGTTCTCTGGATCTTGACATGTAAACCTCATCTCTCTCACTTTGTTGAATTTAGTTAAAAGCTTAAGAAGATGTCCATAACAGACAAATATTCATTTTGACATTAGAAATCATGATGGGACAGGAGAATTAAATATGAATGGAGAGGGGTTTGGGGTATTTGCGACCAACCCTCCAGAGATGGAAGATTCTCCGCAGCTCTTTGTGGACTCCATCCAGAAAGCGGTAAGGCCTGGCGGGCCAGTTTTTGTCAATGGGCGACATGGGCGGCATGTTCTTCTTCAGGCCCAGGAAGTATTTTTGCATCTGGACAAACAGACAAATGAGAGCTGTGTATGAGATGACATTATCGCAAATATTTAGTCAATCTTTTTTTTTGTTTTTATTCATTTATTCAAGCAAACGTGACATTCAGGCAAATATTCTTTAATATTGTAGAAATCCGACTTACAATTCTCTGGATGGTGAAGTCATAGATCTTCTTGCCGGCATTTGCCCTGAAGAATTTTCTGTACTCTCTGCGGACCTGCGAAAAAAAACAACAACAAGCAACTCGTCAAACAACTGCCGCCATCCAAATCACTTGGTGGGACACAGTTAAGAAAATGAACACACTGATAGGAGAGTGACAGTAAACACAAACAGCACCGGAGACGTTGGGTTAGTCACAAACAATGAACACCTGCAACAGACAAAGTAAACTCCGAGCTGCTGGAATTAACGAAAGTGATTAGCAAATGAATTACTGGAAAGTCAATGATGGTTATGACAAATGACCTTCATGCTGAACTCAATTGCACAAATTGAGTTGTGAACAGGTGCACTGTGAGGTGCGGGACGGAGTCAATTAACATGATGGGAAGATTAACACTGCAACAAACGACACATGTGACGACTGTTACCGCCTTCTAAAACCAGACACGCGACACATAAATGACCAGAAACTAGGACACCGCTTTAAAAAAACCACCTACAGAAAAGGAAATGACAGGCAAAACAAAACAAATACAAAACAGTGCTGCTTCATGTTGGGTTAGTTGCACAGATGCAGATCGCAGACAGAGGGAGACGTTTAGAAAAAGAACAGATCAGACAGACAGACGGCCTCTGCCATGTCAGTCAGGCTCTGCTGGTTTCAGAAAACAAAAAGATGACTAGCAGCTGTTTTTCTGGATGATTATCTAAAATGAAAATCTAAGACTAAGGAATTACTGTAGAAGGTTTGAAAGTTTTTTGAGGGTTTTTGAAAGTTTTTTGAAGTTGTAGCACGACATTTCCTGCAAATCTCATAAGGACTGTGCTGCAAAAGGAACTGGTATTTCCAAATATGCCCGTTCTCATCAATCTAAAAATAAAAATCAGTTTGTGCTCTCATTATAATTTTTGGCGAGTTCTCAGTTGCACAAAATCAAATGTTTTTATCTCAATGAAGGTGGGAAGTGCAACAAAAGTTGATTTACATTGGCCAGTTTGTGTTGAAGCAGTTTGTAACAAAGACATTATAGATAAAGTGTGATCACAGCGCTAGGCAGAGACTGGCTGCCTGTAGAAGTGTGCAAGAGGAAGACGGCTGTGGAGGATGAGGAGGGTCAGGGGTGGTGAGTAGGTGGCAGACTTGGTGATGGCTGCGCCGTGGGGCTGGTAGGTACCTTGAGTCCCTGCCAGTAGGCCCAAATCACAGCGACAGCATGCTTACGCCTGGCCTCTTCCTTCAGTCTCCTCAGCTCCCTGCGAGCCTGTTCAAGGGGGTGGGCGGGAAGAGACAGAGAGCAGGAACAAATGAAGCAAGAGAAGATGAGAGGAGGAAGAGGGAGACTTTGTTTTTGCCTGAGGTCAGCACACATCAAGCACACACACACACACACGCACGCAAAACTGCACACCAGCCATCTGTGACCATCGAGAGACTGTAAAAGTACAGCTCTACTGCTCCAGACTCCAGAAACAAATATGGCCGACACTGTGGGTCATTTGACCATTTATCAGGAGAGCTTCTGTAATGGAAACAGACTTCTGGCTTTTTAGTGGAACGAGACAAGAGCACAACAAAAAAAACCATCACAAATCAGGCAGCAGAGGTCACTCTCAACGGATCCAAACAGTTGCATCTAAAAAAAACCCCAAAACAACAGAATAACACTGCTGCTATGCAAAGATGCAAAGATACATGCATTAACTACAAGAAGGGGAAGAAATCATGCAGGCAGCAGGCAGCATGCACTGGTGAGGCATGAACCTTAGAGGAAGTAGCTGAAAACACACCAAAATTATGACCTGATCTGTCTCTGTGGCGTGTGTGTGTGTGTGTGTTTGACAGTCTTCCTGGTAACCGCACCACGTCATGTCACTGACTAGTACTCACATTAGCAAAACTACAATATCACCTGTCAGACTGAGCTGCAAAAAGGCAGGCTATAGTGAGAATGACTGCCTGGTGAATCTTTCCTCTTCATCTCCGGGTGGATGGGTGTAAATGTGAGTGGATGTGTGATAAACGGCCTCACAGTGTAAAATGAAATGTTGAGAGAACGAGAACGGCTCGAGCAGGATGATGGATATGTTGAGGTTTCCTTGAGGAGGAGGAGGAGGAGGATGGCGGTGGAGGCGGCAAAGTCACATATTCACGTCAAATCAAATCAACAGGCTTCCCAAATACCTTGGTGCCCTGCCAGCCGGCCCAAATGACCGATACGGCATGTTTATTCCTCGCCTCCTCCTTCAGCTGACGCAGCTCTCGCCGGGCCTGATGAAAAGCGGTGGCAGTTGCGGGGGAGGTTAATTTCAGTGACAATCAAAACTTAATTGTCCCAGGAGAGGCACTGAGTAGGTGTGGAACAAGCATTATGGAGGAGACACTGACGAAGGACAACAAAAGATGGGACGATGGGGGGCTTTGACACGAGAGCAGATTTTTAGCAGGTGCACTCGTGATGTGACGCTGCTGCACTCGTGATGTGACGCTGCTGCACTCGTGATGTGACGCTGCTGCGCTTAATCACCCTTACAGGATCGAAATGAAATGAGGCTACACTGGAGGAGTGAATTATTACTACACTATCTAGAGCTTCATGAAGATGCTGACCAATCAGAGGCCTGAGAGCAAAGTTCGTGCACTAAATGATCTTTAACAGCATTTATACTAAGTCAGAATTGAAAGTTGTCGGCAGGCTGCGAGACCTTGAAATAAAATATTGATTGTTAACAACCAGGGATCTCTCGCGTGATAACAGTTAAAGCTGATAAGATAACGGGACATGCAGACTACAAAGTCTGTGCAGTGACTTTGATTGTGCACAGCCACTGTGGTTTTATAAAGCAGCAACAGATGTGTGCCATCATACTGACATGATTCCACGCTTATTTGTAAGAGCTTCCTGGTGTTTTGCTGTCAGCATATCAGTGCATAAAACAGGGGCTTCTCAGCACGAGCTCGAGTAGATAGCGCAGTGAAAATCCTCTGTGTTGTGGGCACTGTATGGTTGAGCTAATTAGATTACAGAAGAGGCGGTAACGCTTTAAATAAATAAATAAATACATTAAAAACGCCACATTGGATGAGAACCAAACCAAAGACGCACAAATTTAAAACATGTGAGACACGTTAAAAGGATCTGTGCACGGAGATGAGTTTGGTTTTATAAGTCTGGAAAAATAGTTTTGGTTTCTGACGGCGTGCGTGAAATGAAATATTCAACAACAACCAAAATGTATTAAGACAAACCTACATGTGACAGCTACATAACAGAAGACGGGACGAACAAGGATAAGGCACATTAATCAGGCCGGTGCCTAACGGAAGGACTGGGATTGAGGTTTATTCAGAGGGGCTGCTACTCTATTAGGCAGTGTCAGGGTGGGAATGGGATGGGACGGGACATGGTGAAACAGGGATGACGAGACAGCTGGGACAGAGACACACTACGGCTGGGGTTGAAATACCTTGGTTCCCTGCCAGTATGCCCAAATTACTGTCACAGCATGTTTATTCCGCGCTTCTTGTTTTAGACGTCTCAGCTCCATCCGAGCCTGTCGGGACGCGGTGGGCGTTGGGTAAAGACAGTTGGAGGACGTGAGAAAGAAAAATAATTGAGAAAGGAAAGTGAAAGAGGAGTGAGTGGGGGGAGGAAGGGGAAAAAAAAAAAGAAAAAGTGGCAGTTGTGTGATCAGCAAAAAGAAGCCAGATTAAAAGGGAAACAGCAGCAATAACGTGGAGGATGGCTTTGTTAAAGGGCAGAATATTTGTAATACTGTTGGGCCATTAGGCGAGAACACTGCACAGGGTGAAAAAAGTGTTAAAGGCAATACTGTTAAGACTTCGAGAGCAGCTCTTTCTCTTTCAGTGAGGAATATAAACCCTGACGATAAACGCCTCAGTCCCTAATGTCCCCACTGCACTTTAATGCTCAAGTACCTGGGTGCCATGCCAGTAGGCTGCGATGGTGGTCGCTGCCTCTTCACATCTCTTCTGGTATTTCAGCTCTCTCAGGAGTTTGCGGGCCTGGTGAACACGTGAAAAGCATCAATATGTTAATGATCCCTGCGCGTCTTCCTGGTGCATTTTCCTTCTAAAAGAGAGCGAATTCACAGGAAGGTGCACACCTGCCATCCTCTGGCGTAGGACTGCATCACAGTGGTGGCGCTCTTGATCTTCTGGTATTTCTTTTGTTGCTGTGAGATGGAGACAACAAAGACGGGGAATTAAAAACACTGAACGCGTGCATCTATCTGTTTATGGTAATATATGTGTCATTTGCGCCTCACCGCATATCGACGGTACCACGCCGCCACCACTATCTGACTCTTTTTCAGCAGCAGGAACTGGCTGCGTTTCTTCCAGCCACGGTAGATCTTCTGAATGAGTGTGGCCAGGTCATGCAGACACTGCCTCCTCCTCTCCTCCAAAAAGAAGAGCTGAAGGGGGAGAGAAGTAACTACATAAGACGACAAGGAATCGCACGTGTATCAACATCACATTTTCCTTTGGCAAGTACACGGTACAAGTTATAAAAGTACAAAGAAAGCTCAGAGGGACAAAAAAAGATTTCTCCAACTGTGAGATCAATAGAAATATATTTTTATCTCAGCAAATACTGATTGAGTGATATCAAGTACAGAGTCCAATCTATCTGCAGGGAAAAAAAGAACCTTTTACTGCTTTGGGCTTAAAGCGAGACAATACAAAATGACCTGTGTGAATCGACTTATCTTCACCCGAGATGTGAGTACAACATCTTATTGTCCTGCTGTAAGCCACATGCAGGTATCTTTTGATATCACGTTGGGAAACAGAAATTTGTGTCCGATATTTTCTTATGTGACCTCACCATTAATATAAGATAAAGGTTAAATAACTTAACTATACATTGCTTTATAATAGCATATGCACGGTCGCATGGTAAACTAGAGGCGTGGCTGCAAAGGATTAACAGCCAAAGGAAATATTGTCTGGAAACATGGATTCAAATCCACTTAAATAGATCCTATGTGGTGATTTCACAGCTGCAGATACATACAGGAGATAAGTTGATGAGATAGTAAAAGCAATTACAGAAGAAAGAAAATTCTCCCGGCATGAGATCATGTTATTCCAGGCTTTGTTTGGTCTTTTGCTGGGTGGGGAGAGAGTCCATTCAAATGCTGCAGGCTTCGGCAGTTAAAGCAGCCTACAAGCGCTGAGTAAAGAAGCTCATTTCCCATGTTAGATGGGATGGCTAAGTGAAACCATGTGTTTTTAGAGTGGTGGTTGCATGTTAATTGCTGAAGTGGGGGCTCCGAGTGCAGCCCACCCTGCTTTACAAACATCTTACTGTGAGAAAACAGTGCTGCTGAGCAACGCTGGATTCAACCTCCACACATTCAAAGACATCTTGATCAAGCAGAAAACATATCTGAAAGATGCAGGGCTGTGTTCTACCGTTCTTGGGTTCCTGATGAAGATCTTGGAGCGACCATAAGAGAACTCATCTGTTGGGATCTGGAGGTCGGCCATCAGCACCTCCACTCCTTCCCTATTGGAAGCCAGAAGGGTCACACAGGTCATCCAAAGCATACCTGACACTTCAAGTGGCCACAAACAACATGAAAGCAGCAGTGTGGCCTTAACATGGGTGAGGATAAAGAATTTCAGAAACAGAGAGGAGCAATACTTAAAAAGGAGAAAGAAACAAATGTAGAGAAACATGTGGGAATGAGGAGGAAACAAAACCACACAAAGCACCAAGGGATGGCTGAGCAACAAGACACAGACGTGTGGTGGGGCAGATAGGCATCAGAGCTTTTACCAGCGCAAAGGATGAAACATGCAAGTCTGGCTGATATGGGAACAGGGGAGAGACAGATAAGAACCAAAATGTCTTGACATGTCGTGTCTCATAGAGGGAGCGGTTTATTTCCGCTGAGGGCTGAACGGCTGGTGTCACAAAACGTGTCCCAAAACCTGAAACTGTGCGCGTAGGCGCCTGATCTAAGGATTGCGTTGGATCCTCGGCCATAAGGCAAGAAACTACCAGTATAAAACCACATGTTCATATGAAAATGATAATGGTGATATAAACCGCTGAAGTGAAAATACGTTTTAACTGTGTAAATGACCAGCAGAGTGACATTGTCAGTCATTAAAGAAACTTAGGACCCTGTTTTCTTTTGGCCTATGACCCACCATTAAACGTCAGCTCTGGTCTTCCAACATATGTGTCAGCATGTTGGATAAACTATTGTCAAGTGCAGCTGATAATTTTTCCCCCTTTGAACCTTTGTTTATCCAAGTCATTTGAGCCCTTTCTTCAAGCAATAACCTGCTTCGCATTCACACAGCTCCACACAATCACACCTGGGAGCTGACCTCTCCCACTACAGTCTATTAGTGCTGGTCACAGTCACTCCCCTGGGACCAGTCCGTGGCTCACTTCCTCGGTAAAAGACACCTGAGGGCGTTTCTCCGTTCCCACACTTACATCTTTCACCGAAACCTCAGAGGGATTTCTTTTGGGAACTAAAAACCCTTTTCTAATCCCCTCACCTGCCCCACAATTAGCCACTGCTTCAGAGGAAACACAACCATTACCTGGCAGGTCCTCTCCAATGGGGCCAGGTTCGTTTGCAGAGCATTTTGTAGCGCTCCAGGCAAGGCTCGTAAGCCTGGCGGAAGGCGTAGCCCGCTCTTCTCACGCGGACGTTCTCCATCAGGCCCAGGTAGCGCACCTGATGGCGGACCAGAGACTCAGTGAAGATGTGGGATGCCTTCTTGTCATTGGGTTTGATGCACCTGAGAAACAACAAGAGAAGGTGTTCACACCAAGCTTAGAGTAGTGATGAATGGGGCCAATATCACCTTTTATAAAATCAGATATGAGCAGCTGCGATATGAGAAGCATAAATCAATAATACTGACAGCATGTTTATTTGTTGTAAATTTAATTTTTCATCACAAGAAGGAGCTTCAAGACTTATTAATTCATAGTTTTGAAATGACATTATAACTGATAGACACCCAGATTAGGGCTGCAGGGGCTGATTTTCTATATTTTTCTGCATAAAGTAAGTGTCAATAAACATGAAAGTACAATAATAATGAAATGGAAATAAGCGACTGAAGAGGGTTGATGGGACAGTCCATCTTCAGAGCCTTTTGTTAGGGCCTGTTCGGCTTAAATATCAGAGGTGGCAAATCACAGACATACACATACTCAAAATATCTTGAACTGGTAGTGTAATAACTGATATAGTGTCTGTATGAATGGTGGGACTTTACCGGATGTAGTTCGGGTTCTTGGACTGCAGGTTCTTCATCAGCGTACCCACTGATGCTCTGAATTGGAATCCAGCAGTCGGTGGTCTCTTCAGGTTGACTTTGGCCGGGTTGCCCTCGGGGAACAGCTGTTTGATGAGGCTGTGGGTGGCCTTGTACATGGCCTGCGACAGGTCCCGGTACAACAGGTCGTTGTTCTTGTCTACAAAGCCCTCGGTGCGGTAAAGCACCTTGAGAAACAGGAAAAATCTCTTATTCCAACTCTTCTCTCTGTACTCTTTGTCTAAATTTACTGTGTAAGTTGCTTTATATTGCATTAGCGTAATCACTGCAGTTATCAACAAATATCTTGCATTTTAACTTACAGTCGGCACATACATATTACTTATTGTTCTGCACACTGACTCGTGTCTGTACCTTGCCGGCATAGTGCTGGATGCGAAAGCAACTGTGTGGCAGGCTGTGGTCATTGAGGAACTTTGAATTCTTGCTGAGACGACTCTCAAAGTGCTGGTGGTCAGCACAGATGGTGTTCAGCTTGTCCAGGAAGGTCTCATCGGTGACCGTCCCCGGCCGCAGGCACTCCTCATCCAACATGGCTAAGATGCCATTTTGGTTCTGGACATAGCGAGGTAAGCAGACATTAAAAACCAGGCATAAACTAGCAATTGTAAAGTCTTCCATACTCAAAGTTGTATTTAATATGTGTCTTTGTCTGCTTTTGTAGCACTGAAAGTGTTGTGTAGGTGACAGACATGTTGATTAACACTGAATTGGAGTGGAGAACAGGGAGACTGACTCACATTCTCAATGAGGTCGCAGATAATAGCGTTGTTGAAATATTCAATGTTGGTCCACTCGATTCCCTGAAACAAAAGAAATAAATGTCAAGGTTCAGTGGCTCTTCATCTTTCACCGGAGGTAACAAGACATTTTCTTCCCACCAACAGCTAGACTCTCACAGAACCGAGCGGCTGATTAAAAATACCCTTGAACCTGCCTGTGATTCAACACGACGCTGAGCACCTGGTCAAGCACCTGAAGCAAAGATGGTCACCTAATCAGTGCTGCTGTCACAACAGCCCTCACCAAGTACTGTAGACTTCACAGTGCAGTTTATTAGACAGGACTGGCTGCAGCACAGCAAAGCATGAGACACAGTGTGCCTGCCTCCCACTGTCCTGCTGCTTCTCCAAACTGGGGGTGTGCCGACAGACACATTAAATCTTAAACACGGCCGTTTGATAGAGCTGATTTTCACAGTTCCTCTACATTCGGGCCATCTTTTTCTTGTTCACTGACATGATCTCCAGCAGGTGCAGGTATCTCTTCATCAAGCTTTAGAAAACAAACTTTGAGGAGTAAAGTGAAAATGAGACAAGGTATTTCTTGTGTCTGTGCTCCAATTTCTGTGTACATTAGGGATATTTGTTTTTTTTTTAAACTTAACACCAGAAAGCTACATTTTGTATCAGCTATGAATATATACATGTATAAATACAAATACACACAACCCAGAGTGACCACAGACATTTAGGATCTTTAATGTAATGGACACATTTACATGGGGAAGTTGGGCCTTAATAGAAAACCAAAAAATACTAAATGAGCAAAGATCCTTAAAAAATTAAGAAGTCCTATTCCTTATTTAAGATTAATCTTCTAAAAGTGATTTGGTACGTTGATCTTCATGGCTGTATTTATTCACCAGGCCTCTCCATTTCAGTCTTCACATCGACTGAGTAAAGAAAGAGCACGAAGCCTTTCTGGAGAAGGAAAACATTCCCCATCTTACCCTCTAAGAAAGAAGCCAGCGTCTAATTCACAGCTACTAAAGGGTGTGGAGCATAGCTTTGGTTGTTGTTAGCAATGTGACAGATATTTTAAAGGGGATGGTGAAAGAAGGTGTGGCTTCAGCTGATGGGCGACTGCTCCACATTCCTGATTGGTGGTCCTCCCTCCCTTCTCTAGTGCTGTGGTATTTTCCCATGCAGCATGCTGGATAGAGGCCAGGAGTGGAATATCATTGGTGGTGGCGCTAGCGGGGATGGGGTGTAGGGGTCACTACTGCAGCACTCACATGCATAGAGCTCTGAAAACAAACAGAGCTTAAAGGCCCACAACGGGGAGTGTTTACTCTCGCTGGAGTGAGGGATCACTTCCGTCCCCCAGACTCGACAGAGGGGGGAACAAACTCGGAGTGTGATGGACGACGGAGAGAGCAGATAGAAGGCGCAAGTGAAGTAGAAAAGAGTTTAGGTTGAGGGGGACAACGCAGGTCTAAATAGCACGAGAGGTTAAACAGATGAGTGACATGACCAGGTTGGGATCACGCCGCAGGGGCCCGTCGATGATGAGCTGCCAGCTTAACAAATTGAGTGCAACATGTTGAGTGATGCTGATGTACAGTTGCAGGTGAGAGAGTCTCTACAGGGTTGCATGCTGGGCTTGATGGGTAATTTATCCACCACCAGTCTGGTCATGACTAAACTGACTGTGTGTGTGTGTGTGTGTGAATGTGAGTGTATGAAACGCACCTCTCTGACATACTCCTCCTGCTCCTCGCGCAGGGTCAGCTCGATGAAGATCTGCTGCAGCTTCTCATTGCAGTAGTTGATGATGAACTGCTCGAAGCTGTTGTCCTGTGGGAGCCGCAACACGAGGAAAAACATCAATTAGTTCCTGCTCGTGTCAACATATCGGATCATGAAGGTGCCTGGAAACGCACGGTTGTTCTGTGTTATTATCAGAGAAATGGTTATTTTCTGAACTGTATAAAGGGGAAACGTGTCCATGTCTGTTAAATTTCAGAACTTATCACATTTCTAAATTTAGTTGTTCTTTCTGCTGTTCTTCACAAACCACCGCGGTTTGGAAAAAGCTCCATCAATGTTGCTTCTCACACAGAAACTTCCTGTTTAATTTTCTTATTTCTGAAAATTCTTTTACGTCAGACTGCATTCCTACTTCTGTACGGTCAATTTCTTTGCCAACTGATGAGGAGAGCTTCCACTAGTGTTTAGATGCATTTTGCTTACGTCTACGTTGATGCCATCAGTCAACAAACCAGACTCAAAACCTGCAAACTCACTTCTTAGTCAATATATCAGTCTGTTTTCACTAACAAATCAGAATCACATTGGTATCAGCATATTGGTTTCCATTATGAACCAATAAGTGAATGTATTTTTCCAGTATATTACGCTGAAAAAAAAAACACCAGGTATATTATTATCACTTCTTATTATGTTATTCAAGTTATGTAAAGAATATTCAAGTGAAAATGATTATTTAATAAAATTATTTAAGAGCGTAGCCTTCTCATTATCTTTGAATAAACAGAGCAAAACTGACACGAAAATGCTGAAAAATTTTAAATTACATCCCTCAAATCAATTAATTTTTTGGCTCTAAAACCAAAGTCAGTTTTCAAAAAAATCCTATTATTGGTCTTGCTGGGCTTTGGCAAAGTGAAGTCACGTAGTCGACTTCAGAAACTGGCACCGTCATCTTTTGGAGCTGTTGTGGCTGTAAATCCGATATGATGGTGGCAATAATCAGCCTGAACAAACTATAACCTGCAGCTCAACAATTCCCTACCTCATCACTTCGACAGCTGTCACTGAACGTTTAATCAATCTGGAAAGTGAACCACTGATACATGTAAATCCTGTACCTCATGAACCTTGATCAGAACACGTTCCTGTAAATTGCCGTAGATTTCATTAAACATTAAACCGGGTTAACTCCTCCCATTTCTGAATTATTATTGATGTCGATTATGACTGTTGAGCGGTGAGTCATGCTTCCTGGCAGATGGCCTGATTGTGCGCTGGGTTAGGTTAACATTTGTTTGCTAGGGACACAACAGTGGTTAGAGCGGCAGGTTTAGTCTAAGAACTCAGAGTGAAGGACGGGACAAGGTTTCTCAGCGACCAGGAAACAGAATAAACAGCCACAAGGAGGTCAGTTATTAATGTTAAGACTCCATTTCCTTTTACTGAGAAACCCAAAGGTCGTCTTCACCAGTCACACACACACTCACACACGCAGCATGTCTATACCCATGTGGCAGCAGACACTTGACTGAAATATATCATACCTGTACTGTAACTCTAACGTCTTTCTGCTGAACTGTGCTGTTTTATGGCTTATAGCAGCTTCAGGAAATAACCTTCTTAAGATGATGTTTGAAGAAGTCTTGACCGACTTCCTCCGACATTGGGGGAATTATAGTGTATTTATCATGTTTTGCAATAAGGTAAATAAACAAAATTTCCAGATTTGCTGGACATACAGATAAATCGTATTTTTACATATAGTACATATTTCTCATTATTTTTGCTATATACTTCGGTATATTATGGGAGAAAATAGATGAACACACATCTTGTTATTAGAAACTGACACCTATTCTGTGATCACTAGAATTAGTTTGTTAAATTAAACAAGACTAAACATCCAAAGGCATCAGCCTAGTATCTATCTGATAAAGGAATAGTTGAGTAAAGCGCTTAATTGTTTTCTTTCAGAGAGTTAGATCATTGCAGATGGCTGTGCAGTACGGAAGACCTAGTATAGGAGGTTAGCTTAGCGTAAAGACAATAGGGGAGGTTGCCTGGCAACCCCAGACGCCAGAAAGTCAGTTTTGTTTTGTTGTTGAGGGAGCCAGGCTAGCTGCTTCCTCCTGTCTTTATGCTAAGCTAAGCTAACTGGCTGTAGTTCCAAATTTACCATAGAAATGCGTTAAAGCCTTGCCTAACTCTCTGAAAGGACATAAGCACCTGTCCCAAAATTGGCAACCATTCCTTTAAACTAATAAACGTTCTCAACACAGCAGCTACAAACCCAGTTGCCAGTTTATTAGGTACACCTAGCTAAAACTAATGCAGTTTCATACAACAGCCCTGCAATAAAATCAATCAATCATTAAACCAGTTTTTAGTCGACACTTGTTAAAAGCAATGGGGTGGACACCTCTCAGTTTACAGCCTCCAAAGCGATCATTAAACCTGAGTCGACACTTCCTTAAAAGGTGAGCAGTATTCAGTAACGTGCGCTCATGATGCAAGACTACTACATTAAACTGCACAGTTTTATCTAGTTGTATCCAATAAACAAGCAGCTGAGAGTTATGTCACGATTCAAATGATGCAAAGGCTTCTTTTGCATCTTTTCAGCCGTGTGGCGATGCTGCACACCGGGAACCCTGAATCGCCTTTAATGAGGAGCTGAATTAAGTCGAAGGGCATTTAGTTCACAGCATGCACACTGGCACAGCAAACAGGCTGGTGCAGGTGTTACTTACTCCATCCTGGTGAACCCAGAGACAACACAACAGTCAGAGGAGAGGAAGGACTTGAGAGTGAGTGAGGGTGAACAAGCAGGGATGTGAAAGAGACAGGAACATATGGTGGTGATGGTGGGGTGGGACTGAGGGCATCAAGCAACAAGGCAAGGACATTACTTCACCTCAAACTCTGTTGTGCGTGTGTTTGCATGCCAATACTTCTTTTCATGCATGGTGACGAGCAAAGGGCTGGTCCCTGTTTAATTAACATAATAAAATAATATAACCCATATCAGTGCTGTACTGTGTGATGACATGCTGTTTACTGTGCGAAACCTTTGACAGTGTAGCCACAACATGTATGTGACGTGTGGAGTATTGAGCAGCTAATGCTGTGGCCATTTTTCTACAGTGCAATTTTGATTTCGGTGTTGATATCACATGGCCACCAAAAATAATCCCCACTCCGCCCCCAGGGAGCAATAAAGCTGAACTAATCTGATCTGAATGCAGCTTTATCAGCCCTCAGTTACTGTTGATAAGCTCCTCACAGGTACCAGAACACGCACGCAAACAGCTCTGGGGCAAAATCCTTTTAAATGCAATAAAATGTTTGGTTGGTCAAATTTTGGCCTTGTGGCTTATCAGAGCCGGTTCGATCGGCCATTTGTCTTACCTCAAATATCTCAAACCCATAGATGTCGAGCACGCCCATGACCTTGTGGCGAGTTTTAGTTTGTGCCTGCAAGGAGGCAATATTGTCAATATTAGAAATACACAGTGGTGGTCAGAAATCACAATACTTGGTTAAATCTGATGAAAGTGAATTAATTATATTCTTCACGTGACTTACCTTAATGCTTTCATTGATCCTGGTAACTAGCCAACTAAACAGACGACTGTAGAGGTTTTTGGCGAGGGCGTCTCGGGCGTAGTAGGCCTGTAAATAAAACACACGTTACTGGTGCATGAATTCATTTTCACTACATCTCTGCGGCACAGGGCTGCTGATTGTTATCAAAATGAATGGCTTAATCTATCAAATGTCATAACAATTGTAAAAACTGCTTTACAGAAATCCCCAGAGCCGAAAGTGATGCTGTTTTTGTCCAATTAACAGTCCCAAAAACATTCATTTACTACCATAAACAAAGAAAATCAGGACATCCTGACATTTAAGGAGCTGAAACCAGAAATGATTGTAATTTGCTTGAACTGAAATGATAATCAAAATATCAAACTGAATCTTTTCGAGAAAATACGCAAAAAAACCCGGGAAAACATCACAGTCCGTTACACAAATCCTAAAAACTAATTATCAACAAAAAATGTGGGAAAAGAACAAAAGTCACAAACATACAGTGAATTTAAGATTCAAGGACACAACCGACACGTGCCATTTTGGATACAGAGGGTCCCATGTTTGGAGCGTGTACAGTCTGAGTGAACTCACTAACCCCTGAAGTATGACCTACATTTGAATCTCCAGGAGGAATACAGTTTATCTATAATGGAAAGGTTTCCATGTAGCACTGAGATGGATGAGAGTCGGCAGGCAGAGAAGCCAGTCAGGGGGAAGAAATAGCCCTTTATCTTGTTATGCACACTGTGTGTGTGTGTGTGTGTGTGTGTGTGTGTGTGTGTGTGTGTGTAAGTGAGAGACAGATTAAGACAGAAGCTCTCCCCTCTGACCTGAGCCACATTCAGGGTAGTGGACACTTTCTCCAGCTTGGCCTCCACTGTGCGGTAGCTGAATGCTCTTTCCAGCACGGACTGTTCAATCCCCAGCAGCTCACACATCTCCTTCAAATCTGCACACACACACAAAATTCACCGACATTGAACAAGCTATTTCTGCAAGAATCAATGGGAACGCACATGATCATGACCTTATTCTTATCATATCTTTTATGTTGCAACAACATGAAGCTGGTAGATCATATGATAAAAGATGTCAGCTTGTCCACTTCTACCTATTGCAGTTTTCAGCCTCAAGGACTCATTAAAAATGATTCAGATTAATACAACAAGGTGTTTCAATATGATCTCACTGAGACTGTAATGCATAAAATATATATTAGAAAAAAAAAAAAAAAAGACCTTCTCTCAACCAAAATACCACTGAATGGATAACGACACTGTCCTGGAGGAAAATATGTAAATGCAATATTTGCTTGGAGAGAGCAGCTGCGAGAGTAATCACACAAACAGCTATTGTTACGCAAATTACAAAATACAAATATGTATTTGTCGAGCACTACCGGAGAGGAGATCAGAGCAGCCAATAGGGGGCGGTGGCTCAACATCAGGTTGATAAATATATTCATAACGAATTATCAGAAGTCCAAGAAACAGTGGAAAAAAACATTGCCAGCTTGTCGGATGTTAGTTTAATCATAGCTTAACACCTGAACAGCTCAGGTGTCAATGACATCATACTGCTAAATCATTCAAATTAAAAAGGTGTAAATGAGTTATTAAAGGGTTGCAGATATGTAATAAAGGACGTACTCTTCCTGTTCTCTGTCAGACTCACCATTTTTGTCTTTAATGCGGCTCTCGTCTGTGCCATTACAGCGAGACTCCGGCTTGAACTCGATGTTGCCAAGTTTCAGCACGGCAGCCACCAACTGCAGCACCGACTGCACCTCGTCCTCCATGAAGCCCACGATCTGCATGGCATTCTGGGAGGGCAAGAAGGAATAAAATCACAGATCACATGGACACAGGACTCCAAAGGGGAACTAAGCTATAAATGCACTGAAATGTGTCCATGACTGTGCAAACACACTAGTTCAATACGCACAAAGCATTGTTATTGCAACCTGTGAGCACTGTAACTGTTGTCGTGATAATGAATTTGACAAATGAGGCCATACAAGTTCAAAAGAAATGTCTTCTGCAGAAGATTGTTTCATTAAGTTGTATTTATAGATTAATAAGAAGAAAGACTGAATACGGACCAAATCACCATGTGTGTTAACCCTGAATTCAATAGACCTTAAGACAGAGGGACAGAGACTCCAGGCTAAACGAAGAGTGTATTTGATTATTTAATACAAAAAGGGGCCAAGAAAGAAAGAGACGTGCATAAACCCAAAAAATGTGAACCCAATCCACCGATAAGAAACTGCAAATCACCAAATTGAATCTTAAAAAGTCTCAAACTGAAGATTTGGCCATTGTACTGGTGCCAGATATGAAACTGCTGACAAAACCGACAAGAAGAGGTTGATATCACTGTTGCAGTGATGTGCTCACAGCCTTGTCTTTGCCTGCTGTAGTACAGTGCAATTAATAATTAAACCAACCTTTTACTAATTGTTTAAAGGAATAAAAGTGCAGCCATCTTTGGCTCCACAGACAAGGCCATGAGGGGGTAACCTCATTGTTTAGAGGGAATGTCCTCTTGTGTTTCCTGTGGAGGAATGCAGCTGCATGGGGAATACTGTGAAAACTCGATGCGAGAGGCGATGAGAAGCAGGATGTGAAATGCAAGGAAACAAGTGAAGTGGGATGTGACATAGCAGACCACAAAGGCTTATACAGTAGCAGAGTAGAGCAGTGGAGTGGGAATGATAACAATAGAGAGCAGAAGGGATAGTTTCTTATACTGTAGCCACATCATGTACAGGATAAGTAGAGGTACACTGGCATTGTTAAATAAAAGAAAGCAGCTGGTGCAAGCTGAACCTGTTGTTGCATTTTGTTAAATGACGCACGTGAAACTACATGCGGCACGTGAAACCTGGTAGTTCAGGTTTCGTTCAGATTCAGTTCAAAGCTCACCTGGTTTTGCAGCAGGTGGGAGGGAGTCGGGTATGGAGCGTTTTTCACAATCAAAACTGACTCTAATGAGCTACTCTCGGTTGGTTTTGTTATGTCCATGAGATAAGGAGAAACCAGACCGCCTCTACCCTCTGCACAGGATTCAGATAAACTCGTTGTGACGCAACAAAGGAAAGACAAACACTACAGTGTGCATGCCACTGTAGCGTGACGCTGCAGGTGATCAGTGTGTTCATGTTTGTCTGCTTTTTTTGTAAGAATTCAGTTGGCGTATAAATCTAATCTAAAGGGAGATTATTTCCACCAGTCCTCAGATTTTATTTAGGGTCAAAAGGTTAAGACTGAATGAGCGTGTGTGTGTGTGTGTGTAGTACTCACCCTGACTGTCCTGAAGTTGGCCGCATCATCCAGCCCATTGACCACAGCCGAGTCCAGACTCAGGTAGTTGTACTTGCTGAAGTCCCGATCCAGCTTCAGCTTCTCTGTTGCACAAAAAAGCCATGTGGTTGCCATTCAAACTGCATTAGATTAAAGCAGCTTGGCTACAGGCAATTTAAGCCTTATTTAAGCCTTATTTACATTAAATGCTAGTTACACAACCGTACACTCACAGCTGGGAGGTGCCTGATAAAGAAGAAGCTGCATTCTTTAACTATTTAGGGAAAAAAAGAAACCACTTGAAGGCGCAAAGGTTCAATGTGCCACACTCATGCGCCCTGATTACAGATTTGTCCAACCTTCAGGTCATTGTCACTCCAAATACCATTTCTACAAAGTGAAGGCTCTTGACTGCTGTGAACATTGCTCTGGAAGATCAAATGGCCCTCTTAAAAGCCCCCCTATCTAGTAGCAAAGAAATCTATTCCTCTCGTGGGCGCAAGTGTCAGATTTCATTAGTGGTTGCATTAGCTACAGTCGAGTCAAGCCCCTCTGATGTGTGTGCTCTAGAGTCAATGACCATTATATTGTTCTCCCTGTTTTCAGGACATAAAACAATGCTCTCCATCCACAGAAAAGCAAATAGGGGGAACCGGTTTTCACGGCTAGCCTTTGTTCTCTGCACTGTTTGTTAGGCAGGAAGATTGGGTCATTAATGCATCAGCCATGTGTTCGCGCAGCTGCAATCCTGCAGAAACACATTCACGTAAGATTTAACATAATGAATGGCATGCTGGAGCTGCCAGGTCGATAAATACATGAAATTCAAAACTCTGAAATAAGAGAACACTGTGCTCACATCAACCACACAGGTCACCTAAACAACAAAACAACAATGGTAAGTCTAGTTTCTCTGGTCAAGATTGCCCGACAGCTGCTGTGAAGTTTGATTTCTTACTTCCTGTGCGCAGCGTTGTGTGTATTCTGAGACTTATTCCAGGCAAATAGGCTAAAAACACATTACAACCCATGTCTGTGGGTTTGGGTTGATAAGAAGGGTGGATTTAAATTTTCAAATTACAATTTCTCTCAAACTCAGGGGCCCTTTCATCTTTAATTTACAATTGTCCCTCACCACGCTGCATTTTTTTCCTTTATTTACGACTTACTGAGTGTGTCATCGGAGGCTCCAGACAAGAGCTGATAAAAGATGTGGAAGTTCCTCTCTCCTCTTGGCTGTTTCACCACACGTGATTTCTCAAGCAGATCTAAAAGAGTTTAAAAAAAAAAAAAAAAAAAAGGGACAACAAAAGGAAACAATGACATTTCACAATAGCCTTTACAGGAAATCTGGGATGACTCAGGGAGGTGTCCTTGAGTGCAAAATATGAGGATGACCTGCTACAGTAAGCATTAGCAAGTAGAGTCTGACCGATGTATCAGAAAATGAATGTGTGTGTTAGCATTTCTGGACCCAAGATCTCTAATGTACAAAACACTTCAGTCGATATTCTTATATTATGGGCATAGCTCTTTAAATTATATTAAGTTGATGTCAGTAAAAAGATATAATAATAATAATAATAATAATTAACTAAAATGCATCCTTTAATAAAGCACCCTTTGCATTTTCATTATGGCTCCATAACTTACAATAATATTCCTGTCATAACTGTAATTAAATCAGTATTGGTCTCTAAAATCCCATATTGGTCGAGCTCTAGTATTAAGGAAGTGTTTACAGAGCTCACAAAGGTTTCTGGTTCAAACTACTGCACGCATCTGAATTGTCAAGGTGACCAAGCCAATGTTGGGGATTATTTCTGTGTATACACACACAATACAGGAAGTGTACAAGGAAGAAACCAAGCAAGGATATCAAACGTCAGCCTTTTCTTCTGGGCTACCGACCAAGTGCAACAGTGCCTGATTGAAAGGGGACCCATCATCTGCTCACCGCATTAAAGTGAGTATGATTTAATTAAAGACCAACTGCAGAGTGAGGCTGCTCGAGATCCTCTTCAATGGCCAGTCTGGCTGGATAACAGCGTTCAGTTTGTCTGGTTAGAGAACATCTTATTTTAGGCGACAGGAGTGTTTACATTACACTGAAGTAACCGTTTTGGAAAAGAGCTGCTCCTGGCTTTGTCTGTCTTCAGACTTCACAAACTCTGACTCATCAGGCATTGTGGGCGCTGAGAGGACAGAAGGGCCACTTTGCACTGCATCTGTGGACACACTGCAAGCACCTAACTTAGAGAGCCCTACAGAGAGACCTGAGGGTTATCGGAGTCAGCGGCGGATCAGGCTGAATGTGAAATCTGTTGCAGCCACTGGCCACGAATCACATAAGTGACTCCAGAAGAGCCAGGACATCAATAATACAACATGCATGACTGAGTGGCTGGCAGGAGCAATTCAGAGCTGGGATCAAGGACGCTGAGATATTTCATGTTTGACAATTTTTTTCTTTCTTCTTTTTTTTTTTTTTTTTTTTTTTTTTTAAACTTTTGTGTCTCTGGTTACTCCCATCCTAAGGGGGACTGAAGTAACCTTTCAAGTTGTGTCCAGTCAAAGTGTTCAGACATCTCACTATTGCCTTTCAGAGCCACAGTTTCCAGTTTTGTACAGTAAAGCAACCTGAAGGACATGTATTGCATGCTGTTCAAAACATGTTCCCTTTCCCAGAGATAAGCAAACACACATTAAAGCGGGAACAATATCCTGTTATGTTTTGACTACAGGCTTCGGCTGTTTGACTGCCAACAGCTTCTTACCACTCTATCATTACCAAAACTACTGAGATTTGGCTTTTCAAATTTTATAGCTATCTAATCTCAGTTGTAGGAAGCACTGAGGGATCGGAAGATACACAATTAAGGGAAAAATAATGAGCTGTGAGGTGACGAGAAATCCACCCAGGCTTGCCCCGCAAAAAAATATCCTCAGCCATCTGTCTCGCCAGCCAGCCAGCTCTGTCTGAGCGGTCACATGTCAGTGGCTCGTCTTCACAGACAGTCCCTTGTGCCGGACTAACTCTGGGCCCACAGACAGAGGTTCAGTTGTGCCTTTGGCCGTCAGCTCCTCTCTTTGTTTCTGTGACCTCCGGCGCAAAAGTCAGCGCAGACAAAACAATGTGAACGGAGGCAAGATGAAACCAAAACAGGGAGGAGAGCTGTGTCAGTCAAAGTCAGCATTTTTCTTCAGTCTGGGAACGAGGTTCGAGGTACTGTGCATCAACCACTTGAAAACTCGAAATAAATGGCTCCTAATGATAAACAGAACATACTTGACACATACTATACAACATACTATAGTCTGTACAACGACGATGAAAGTGGCCGTGTGGTCACCCAGGGGTTTTCTGAAGCTCATCGTAGTCAAAACTTGTCAAGAATGGGTAAAAAGGTGGAGAGTGGGTGGAGCTAAGTTCATTAAACACACCAAGCTAGTTTGGAGCCAGCAAATTAGCTAAGGTTAAGAAGCAATGCTGTATGCGACTCTGTTCTGCCAGCGAGCTAACACCATGGTCTCGACCTGGTTTCTGGTTGGTACTCACTCATTCCCACTGACTTTATGTCTAATTCACCTCTGTTCAGCTGAAATTAGCTATAGAGACATAACCAGGCTGTAAAATTGTTTTCTCAGCCTGTTTTGAAGTTTGGCATTTTAACATGATGGTCCATTGGGACTGACTTGCTTTTGGAAGCAACCTCAAGAGGCCTCACAAGGAAATGCAACTTTTGCTCTTCAGCATAGGCTTTATTTTCCAGCGACTGGGGTTTCAGTTTGGTGACCACACAGTCATTCGGCTTATTAAGGACAAGACGTCAACAAAAATTTGACTTAAATAAAGATTTAGGTGATACAGTGTGTGAAATGCTGCGTATGTAAATGGGTATTTTTCATATTTTCATCTCAATACTACTCACAGTTACTGATGACTCCACCCAGAGGATCTCCTTTGAAGTCAAACTCAATGTCCATGTACTTTCCCTGAGGATCAGAGCACAGAACAGTTAGAACTTATACCATGTTAGTACTGTGAGCGTTTGTGTGGGAGCTCAGCACAATTCAGCACAAACCCATTCAAGTTACAATACAGCAGCAGCTTCCAGTCCCAAACTACTATGAAATAACCGGCCTCTTTGGAGAGTAAGCCCCCCTCAGCCTGCCAGGTTCTTTCTACTGGGAGGACTAAAACAAAGCATTTTAGCCCCTCTTTCTTCTTCTCTCTGAAACTTGGAAGTCAGAACATAGAGTCCTGTGTGTTTGATTTTTTCTTTTTCCTTTCCTCTGATGTATTAATAGCAGACAAGTCCTCAGAACAGGCCGAGCTCTACTGGTGAGTGGGCTCGAGCCAAACTCAATAAGCCTGCTGCAGTCAGCGAAAAATCAAGTGACAGATTGATTCATAAGTCCACGATAAAACTGATGGAGCTCTGATGAACTGGTATCTAGTGGGGAGGCCTGAGGTCCTTGTCTCGAGGTTCATACACAGATCAGGGGCGTAATCCTTTATAATACTCCCTGTTACAACTGTGAGGGTGAGCACTGGCATGTGTTAGTATGCACCCATGTAGGGGTACATGATTGAATACAGTGTGAAAAGGAAAATCTAAAACTGCTTTGACGGTGAGCTTTGACGGTACACTTGCTGGCTGTTACTAGCTGGTTTTACCAGTTTCCATTAAGACCCACCACACAGAAGAATTTGCTGCTCAATTGATATTTGTGCTAGACAAGTTATATGAACGCAAATCAGGGTAGAAATGGGCTGACCTGTTGTCATGTCACAGAAAATGAAGCAGGCTGCTGCTACTGCTAAGAACTGCGCCTCTCTTTGGGCAAGGTGCTTGACCTGCACCGGCACTTGTCCTGGCTCAGATCAACAGCGTGCAGGTCAAAGGCCCTATACTGTATGCCATACTCAAAGAGCATTTACAAAGGCCATTTAACATGTGCGAGTGCAATGTATCAAGTGTACAAGGCGTGCTGTAACCGAACCTGAGTGTGGGGTGGTGTAAAGTATGGGTGTGAACTGTAGGCCTATACGTGGGAAAGATAGCAAACAATAGCAAGCAAACAACAGTTCTCTGTATTCATTATTCTATGGTTTTTAAAATATTCTACTGCAAACTTAAATATTTATGTTAAATTTCTCCCCAAAACCCAAAGTCATTCATTTCTTCCCAGCACAAAGAGAATAATACATAGTATCTCAGTAGGATTTCGAGCTCTGATCATGTATTTCTGGGTGTGGTTGCACCAAAATTATTCACTCTTCTTACATGAGTCTTAACATCTTGTGACTTTAAAAATGATTTATATGAACAATTTCCTGCACTTGCTAAAACCACCCAGTGTTGCAGAAACGGTGTTAAATGCAATAGCAGAACTTGTGGCTGAGAGAGAATCACTGTCTTGAGAAGCGAGAAACCTAACATTGTAGATCCTGCTCCCGAGTTCAATTTAGTTCAAGAGTGAGTAAGAAATTCACTCTGTAAAGAAATTAAAGAAACATAGGGAAGGACGCAAAAGCGGGGAATTAAGAAACACTCTGGGGCTTATTTTGAAGGAAAGAGAAAAACATAGATGAAAGTGCCGGATTATGCACTTGCTTGAATAGAGACTGAATGAAAACATCCAAGCTATGCAAAATATTTAGCAAATGAGGCCTCAGAGAAGCAATCATCTAATTAAACAACACTAGTTGTTGATCAGTTCTGATGAGGATACTTACAAATCTGGAAGAGTTGTCATTTCTCACAGTTTTGGCATTTCCAAAGGCTGAAAAGGAGGGAAATCACAGGGGGACATGATGAAACCGTTGCAACCATTGCATCATTAATAATAAGCCATTTTCTATAAAGTTTTAGGCAATGCATTAAACCTAATCAAAGCTTTATTTTGATGAATAGTCCAAACATTAAATAACGATGCTTCACATTGTGCCTCACTCCGGCTAGCTGTCAATCATATTAGGGCTGAATGTCAAAGCCATTTGTACTGATGAAGCCCCATAATTCTGTATGGATTAAGTGAAGCACCAGGGCTTTCTGGGCTTAGGGAAGGCTGAACCTTGCTGTCACACCACATTCAAGGCAGAGTGCTTCAATATGTGCCAGCGCTTATAAACAAACAATAACAAACATGACATTCAAACATGCTGTTGTCAAGTATGAGTTTCTGTGCTTGAGCCTGTTAAATGCATCTCAAACGCTTGGGCAAATGTGGCATTATGTGCACGAGTTGGCCTTTTAGAACAGCAGTTTCCAATCCACAGCTCTCTCGATTTACCTCTAACCACATTTCCACATTAAAATGGTATTAATGTGTCGTGTAGCGCAGCTCTATTAGTGTAAGTGCTTGATTGCTGATAACAGCTGATTTAAATGTGTTAAGAGAGATGGTTATGGTCTACCATTGAGAGAGGAAGAGGAGTGGGAGCAAGATGTTAAAAACAGAGGGTGACAAAGAAAACAAAGGTTCACAGACAGGTTTAAAGCATCACACACACACAGGAAGTGAGTAGCACGATAACTGCGCTCCCCTCTCCCGCCTTTTCCTTTTTTTTTTTTTTTTTTTAGCAATTAGATCGGCAGGAGCTAAACTCTTGCAGATGTGCAGGGGTTTCTGCAGCGACTCAACCGCGGCATACAGCTTCATCATTCATGGGCATTTCCTGTCCACTGCCCCCAATTAAAATACAGCTGTTCCTGTGCCAGCATTTAGCTGTGGGAATGAGACAGTATGTGTGTGTGTGTGTGTGTGTGTGTTTGTGTTCTACTGGGAAGCAGTTGGAGGAGTAGAAAGAGGGTGCTACACAATATTTATGGGACCCCTAAAGTTCTTTTGCCGATCAGCTCACTTGTCTGTGACGGCACAATTTCCATGTTTATGTGTCCATCAGTGTCTATGTGCTGCATTTAAAAGTTATGTTTAGTAGTTGCTGTGTGATTTATTGTGTGACTCTGCTAAACTTGGAGGAGTTTTGGAGGGATAAAATATATTTTTCTGGTCACTGCATATTCAAATTATCATAAAACTCGGTGAAACAGCTAATGCACCATGGTAGGCACCTGTGGGCTAAGAGTATAAATCATTCATGTCTTCCCAATTCTGGCAAAAGAAGGCTGCTTTAATCTGCTGCGTTCTGACGAGCCTTTGAAACGGGATGGCAGTGTTAACCTGTTAACACAGATTTAGTCTCTGCACATGAACCCCAGACGGTCCAGCCTCTGAATTGGGACGTGGTTTGAGTGTGAAAGGCGCTCACTCACCCTCCAGCACGGGATTGGACTGCAGCAGCTGTTCCTTGACCTTATTCACCTCCTGGCCCTTCCCACACACCGCTGCCACATATGACATCACCAGCTTACTGGCCTCTGAAACACACAGACGCAGATAAATATGAGGTCGAAGCCTTTGCTGCACATGACCGGGGAACAAGTGCGTCGTGCCCACCCATCTCTGCATTCCCCATAAAAATTCCCCTTACTTCATCCCCCCTGACACCCATCAGGTCAGGGTGGGGATCATTCATTAGTCTGGGGCACAGAGCAGAGGAGGAGGCCTCATAATGGAGACCCGGTGACCATTATTGCATCATTTTATCATCATTCAAATTACAGATTTCAAAAGGGAACCAAGAGAACGAACACATGACCAACAGCGAATATAAACTCCCGTTTATCCACTTCTCATGAACCGAAGCGGATCTGAAAAGACTCGAAGATTATGTGTTGTGAGTGTTCCCAAAAATAATTTTCTGGATGAAAAACATGACCCGGGCTCAAACGGGCATCTTATGCTGTCTGAAACCAGCGACATGCCTTGTCGGATGACTGCTGGCGTCAGAATCTTCTCTCCCGTCCAGCGGGATGACTGTGACCCAGAACTGATGATGTGTGTGATGTGCCAAGGAGGGATAGAAGGGAGTTCGACGGTAGTCGCTGGTACAGACTGCTGATGAAACACCTCGAGACACACACATACATTTAGACATCTAGGTGTGTAGAGAGAGCCTGATTTACTAAGTAACAAAGTATGCACTGTCTGATCTTCACACTTATCTCTCAGGGTAGCAGAATAAACTTGCTCAGTCATCTCTCACGGAGAGCAATGTTATGTCTCCTCTGCACTATGCAGGCATCAGATAATGTTTGTCACTACTTCTTGCCCCTACAGACGCCACAGCAAGATGGAGCACGAGAAACCGACAGCCAGATGTGAGTGTCAGTGACACACATTGATGAGGGAGGTAGATTTCAGATGGCCTTATTTTACTACAAAGCTTCAGGGACTGATGACATTAGAACAAATCCAAACTGATCTTCTCGACTTGGCTGAGCAGCCTTTAGGAGGAGCAGGGTCGGGGCTTAATATCCACGAAAGGCTGAGAGGACACAAAAACAAGCTAACGCATCGATAAACTGCTCTGCAACTCTCCTCTGCTTTGTCGCAGTGCTGTCACTGCTGTCGCTACTGACGTAATTATGATTGTTGCTCTGGACAAATGACAATCTTGAACTGTGTCGATGGCGGCTTTCGTTTAAATGATTCTGTGGCTTCATGGCTCTTGGTGTTTGTTGCCAAAGTGCTACGGGGAAAGTTACGCTGTGAAATCTGAGCTGTGGCCAGAGATCAATGTACCAATAGTTCAAATCCAGCAACAGCATGAAAACACTGAGTCATGTTGTCAATACGGGCAAATGATATGTCATTAGTGCAGTTGTACACAAATGCTTCTGGGTAACTCCTCGTGACACAAAGGTTGAGCAGAGCGATGGATTAAAATGAAAGGTTGGTTGAGAAAGAGAGTGGAACAAAGGCTTTTAACTTTTCACCATGTGATATTTAGGATTATAGATTAAAACACAGATTACACGGTGATGGTTGATTTAAGCCACACTGCCAGTTTTAATTGGAACCAAATGTGTGCTGTAATTGCAAATCACTCCCACAGGTCTGTCGCACACGCTTAAATCCGGTTCGGCATTTCACATTTTTCTGCATTTTAGGTCGACAGTGAGATCCCCAGCATCATTAAGTCAAAGCATGAGCACGGTGCTATAAAAGCTATTGGAAAATACTAATGATTAACATTAAGAAATACATTACAATTCTACACATGAATGAATGTCTGTGTCTTTACTGTACAGGAAGCTATTTAACGAATAGACTTCTTTCCCACGGTTTGTGCTCTGCCAGCTCAATAAAGCTTTTACCTGCGACACAGTGCTGCCAACAGAAACCAGGAAACTCCTCTCCTCTTAAGTTTCTCTTAAGGTATGTGAAACTGCACCAGAACATGGCCTCACTATTATGAAAACCAACCGAAATAAAGGACAGTGCACACAGCTGCCTTTAGCATCTAGCATGCTACCTTTTTGACTTGCTGGGCTTGCTGCCTACTGGCATGTCAACAAAACCAGGAGTCGCCGTTTCATTTCATGTACCAACATGATGAACTCGAAAGTCTGGCATCAATCTGACTTTTCAAAAGGATCTGATCTAAATCTGCACAGTGACTTTACACATAACAGCCCTTATCTAATGGCGACCGTTAGAATAATGTTTTGACTACACTTTACACAAACTTTGTTCAGCACTACAAACAAGGAGAGCCTGATGGTACATTTTAACCCTCCTGGCTAAGTACCCGGTAACTTGTTTACTCTCTTCTTGGCCATTTTTAATTGCTTTTTTCTCCTTGGCTTCTGTTAAATGAACAACTTGTCATGTTCGCATAGGGAACAGGTGCATAACTGATATCAGTCGCCTTAAGGTGTGTGTTTGTGCCAAGGACGTCCGTGGTACAAATACGCGCAACTGTGTACGTGAAGCAGGGTGATCATCAGGAGTCAAACTTCCCCGGGAATGAAGAGACGTTCCAGTTGAAAAACAGTCAGTGTCTCACCACTTACCGGTTTTCCCAGCCCCGCTCTCTCCGGTGATGAGGATGCACTGGTCCTTGTCCTGATCCCTCAGTGAACGGTAGGCCTCATCCGCCAAAGCATAGCTGGAAGACAAAAGCACAAAGTCATTACATTAAAACTACCTTCCCTCTGCTTACATAACAGCCTCATATTTTGAAGCCTTTTCCAGGATATGTGAAGATGGCGGGGTGAGAAAGAGTTCAGAGAGACGGTCTGCGACTGCGCCAAGCCGCGTAGCATTCACCCTAATCAATAGCATGTGGCTTTATTGGAAATTAGGTCGCATCTGTGGGACAGCCACGGCGGCGTTATTTAGCTACACTAGCCAGTTCACAATCGGGATCTGGTTCGGATAGTTGGGCATGTCCTCCCTTTTTTTTTTTTTTTTTTTTTTTCTTACCCTGACTACTGGACAAGCTAAACAAAAGCTCCTGCACTCAAAACACAAAAATAAGAACATTTACATGCTTGGAGGCCAACTTTCTCCCTCATATAAACAAATTGTTTTAATTGTCAGATCACAGCTTTTGGGAGTTTTCCAGTTTCTTCTTTAACAATACCCTGGCAGGTGTTTGAAAAGTGCAATTAATCATGGAAAATATTTGAAAAAAACCCTTGGTGGATTACTGAATGATAAAAGATAAAAAGAGGAGTGCCTATTATAAACTGAAGCCTATTGTCATACATTCCAGGACAGTGACACAATGGGAAAGTGGGACTGATTATTGCAGTTTCACCCCCCACTGGACTCATGAACAATATATGATTTGTTCTCTTTATGCTGACAGTCGCTTATGATGGTTTTGAGAGAAGGGTGTGGATGGTATGAGGGCCATATCACAATGACAGCTTTTTTTTTTTAATCCTGTGTGGCACAGCGGTCTGCGATTTCACTGCCATGCACCCACATAGAAAGAAACTTTAAGGGTGAGGCTGCAGCACTGACTTTTTACAGCTTCTACTTGGCAAGCAAACAGTCACAATGCAGCGCTGCAAGAACCATGTTATAACTTTGTCTTCCAGCAGGACACGAGACTGCAAATTAGCCGTCCTCGCCTCACGTCTCTCCTCTACTTTTGCATTCACTTCTCAGGAATTTCTTTTTTCCAAAACCACCTCTGATAATGCCAGTGATTGCACCTTATGACACACTCCAAGTGTCTTGGGCGAGTTAGTCTTTGACAGTCTTTGCCCTGCAGAGTTTCTTTAAACCTTAAAGAAACCAGTCCGTCTGTACTGGTGGAAACAGAAGTCAACTTGCTGAAGTGCCTCTGAGCATGACGAGGAATCCCTCCGAGCTCTTAATGTATGTCAATACTGCTAGCTTCAAAACCATCAAGTGCCTAATCTCGCAGCTTTTTAGAGTTTCCAGCTGAGATCAACATCTTAAAGTCAAATGTTTCACATTGGGCACAGGGTAGATCTAGCTTGAGGTAATTTTGGAGGAATGCCTCAAAATAGTCTCTCCCCAGTGTTTAATTTAGCCCCTGCCTGGAGGGCCGGGGGGGGGGGGGCACTCCAAGTCTCCCAGGTCTGAGTAATATCATTAATCAAGTATTTATATGCACTAAATGTACTAGACACGAATGCAGAAAGGAATGTCTGACATTCACAGATGCTGACAGGGGTTTTAATAAGACACTACCCATATCTAACTTGGAGTACGGATGCTCACATTCACTTGTAGAGGCGATGCCGTCTGATTCGAGCACACCGTGCATCGAAATGTAGGGTGGCGCCAACCAGCAGGCTAAAGCACTGGTTAGAGAGGGTTCAAAGTGATTTCTAAAGGAGATGTTCAGGCTGCATTTAAATGTTGGTTTTACGGCACCATTCTGTAATTTCATTGTCATCTGGTCCAACTTCCACAAATACACCAAGACATGGAAAAGGCAGCTAATGCCTAAAAATGTTTCAATCTAATTTGGGGTACAGTGACGAATGAGTCAGTGGAGTCGGTTTGGTAAGTTGGAGCATATAATCGCCTGCTGAACTAACACTGACCTGCACTCTGAAAAGTAGCTGATTGCTAGCAAGAAGCAGGACTGAGAGGGGGCCAGAGATGGACAGCCAGATGAATGCATTCCAGGCCGCAGTGCACAGTTCAATCTCAGGCTGGCTAATGGAGCTCAGGGTTCTGCACCATCACACATCGTTTTGGACCAGAGCCCATGCAGTCCTGCACCCAGCCCTCCCCCCCTCAGGCAAAAGGGGCTATACGAATGCTGAATTTTTCACTATATAGATTCCTTTGGGTCAAGTTGGTGTAGTTAGTTTATTGACTTGTGGGTTTTTCAACACTAGAGGTGCTACAGTGCACTTTTTTATTAATGGGGGTGGGTCCCCATGTTTTAGTCCTTGTTGCAGGGCTGGGTGATAAATCAAATTTTATTTTCAATTATGAGCCACAGCTTGTGAAAAGTGTTGGTGTCTAACGCTTTATATTCATTATTTTATAAATTATAATTAAACAAAAACATTGGTTATTATTTGCTCTTCAGCTGAATTGTATTTCAAGTCTTGAGCAACCCACTGTAATCGCATGATGCTTCCAGAGTCGATGAGTCATGTAATCGTGGTCAATTTAACCGAAATAATCCTAACTACTAACCTTAACAACTATCCTTTAAAAAAAATAAAATAATAAGTTCAGCCTACGGACCTCACACTGGAATAACACCACACACATAGTTTAATACACATATAGTATAACACTCTCTTGATTTAAGAGTACGGAGGACAAAGAGAAATGACTGACCATGTTAGGTGCGTTTTTGTGTCCTGCAGTTAGTTTTATAGATGAATTCAATAATGGATTCGTTAGTAGATCGGCCGCTGGAGCTGACCGACTACACCGGTCTCTAAACAGACTTGTGGTGTACCCAGGTGAGCACACAGGTAAAGCAAAAGAGATCACTGCTTACTATTGAGGGTAGTAATGCACATTTGCATTGCATGCGAATCATCAAACGCCTCTTGGTTTGACACTGTTCCTATTAGCCAACACTATTAGCCCAGAAATTAAGCAAACTGGAAGGATGAAGATATGTAACCACCGGTAACATGGACGTGGGTCTCAAATTATAAATTAAAAAAATAAATCTGCTTTTAGATCACTGGGCATCAATTATATGCACAATCTGTTGAGGTTAGAAACTCTGAAAATTAAAAGTATTTTTCTAAAAAAAACCCAAAAACCCTCTTCAAGGGACCTTAAATGTTAAATGTTTGTACTTCTCAGATGCATCAAATCATTTTTTCTGTCCATCAACGCACAGGCCTCCCACTCAGAAATCCCCACCCCCACAATCTGGGATCAGAGCCCAGCCCCTACCCTCTCTCTGTACACCACGTTTGTATGGATGAGACTTGCCACAGGACATTACGTCACTGTTGAAAAAGGGCAGCACAGCGCAGCAGATGTCTGCTTTGTGAAAACACTCATGGTGCCTGACCTGATCCTGACAATGACCAAACCATCACACAATTATCTCGGCCCCAGTGTCGGCCGGGTGGGGGCAAGAGGGGTGCCGGGAGAAGGTGAGGGGCGTAGAATAGAGAGGGAGGTCCTGCCACACACACACACACACACACAGTGCTAGTCATATGAATATGAATGGACATGGCCATCACATAATTACAATATGAATAGAAGGCAGCAGAAATGAGGTGCCACACCCAAAACAGTGCAAGTGCAGATGATAATGTTTAAATCCAAAACATCTGAAAATAAAAAAAAAAAAATCAAAATAAAAAAAATCAAAGCCACGACTGACCCCTCACGAGAAACTCATCTGTATTTTTATTCCCACACACAAAAGCAAAGAAAACACGGCAGAGCTGCAATTAATGTACGCCCCTGCGGCTAGAACACTGTGCTATCATTAGGAGCATGAAAGCAGGAGGAACGGTGACTGGCTGTACCACTTCACAAATGTGGAAATCAAAATGATGATGAAGCACCAAGGTCACCATCAAAGGCAGAGCAAAGCTGTGAGCGAGGCACCAAAATCCCAAAGGCCTCCCTGATCAGTGCGTCGAGCTGGATGTGCGGGGTTAGGCTGGGATAAGGCCTTGGACCAGAAGTGCTGCTTGGCACCTCCCCTTCACATCTGCCTACAGGCTGTAATTTGGGCTTGCACGTGGCAGCGGTGAACACAAAGCCACACTGGCATGAGGTAAGCAGTAGAAAATAGTCTAGTCAGTTCTTTTTACTAGCAACCTCTGGTAACTGGGGCACAGGAGGAGATGATGGGCCTGCAGTGTGTGACCTGAATCTTAAAAAGGGTGGAGTACTTTGAGGGCAGATTCAGCACACTGAAGTTGTGATTTGTAGATGCTAATGAAGCTGTAATGTATGGGCTGGAGCACGGCCCACCCAGCTACTGGGAGATGACAGGACTTCTGCAAACAATAATAATCTTTCTGAGAGGCTGTTGGTTGTGCTCTTGCACCACATTCACATGCTCCTTCTTTTAAAAGCGAAACTCTGTTCATTGTCCAGCATTATGACGGATAAACTCTCTTTACTTTGATGCTAAATCCAGCTATGCTTCTATTACGTGTTTGTGAGTGTGTGTTGGGGGGGGGTCGGTCTCAGTGTGATCTGGCTCCTTCAGAGGCCACAGGAAATCCGCCTGGCTCTGATGGAGCAGCCAAGGAAGCAACTCTTTCCTGATGCTTCATGCCCAGGTGGAAGAGTGGGTGGCTGTTGCAAGAAACACACACACGCACAAGAGCAAACACACACATTCATTCTGAGAGTGTAGGCGACCCTGCTGGTGTGTGTGGGCAGGGAGCAGAAGCACGCAGAGAGATGAACGATCTCAGTTCTGACAGATGTGGCCCATCTGTGCAATGGTTATGACAATGTGTTGCTCCAAAACAGGTGGTTAGAAGATGATGAGCACACAGGGCTGAAAGAGCTCACCAAATATCATCATCATGATAAAGGTTCAAAAAGAGCACTCTCAATGTACAAGTTACAAGGTGCAATAAAAAAATACCTCCAACTCTCCAAATTAAAAGCTCAGGGTGAAATACTGCTGCCACACGTCTCTAATTTATTCGACACTCAGTGGATGTTGCCTGAGATCTCGGCTAAATTACTCATTGATACTCACCCACCCATACATCAAACTTCGAGGGGGGTCCAGGGCTTTAATTTATGTTTTGCTGCACGGCAATTTGGTGTTCCACAAGCCCGGGAAAACACAGGCTCGAGTTGTTTGCCTGATCCTTGCAAAAGCAGGAAATAAGCACGCTGAGTAAGGTAGCAAAACATCCTCAAAAGAAAGCAGGACCGAGACAAAGACTCTTCGTAACCTCTTTCTGCAGATCTGCGTGAACCACCATTCAGTGGGTTATTAAAAACCAGTATGGACAAATTACTCTTTATTATGAGGTGTTAAAAGGCCTTCGGTTGACTGAATTGTCTGAGTCATGAGATTTCAAACAATAATAAATGACGAAGGCTTTGAGTCTTTGACTGGAATATATAGAAAAACACACTTATGGAAAAAAGTACATAGCCACATGTGCGCGGCCTCAGACAGCGTGATGGAAACAGAAGCCCAAGATGTCTTTTTATAGCTCAGAAAGTACCAGCTCTGTCAGGTTTGAGGACTTCCTCTCTTCATCCTGCTCTCCGTGTCTCCAGCGCTCCACTGTTCCAGAGTTTCTGGTCACTTCGGGCTCAGCTGGCAAACACAGGCCCACTGATCTTTGGTTAAAATAGAAACTAGATTTGTAAGCAATTTCTCCTTGTCTTGGTGCCACACATTGGAACAAAAATGAGTTTGTTGATATTTAGACACAAGAAAGTGTCATCTTTCAGGCCTCGAGGCATTGCAACAACCCCTACACACAAACTCGTGCACACACAAAGGCTGCATAGAAATAAACTGTTATGCCTAATTTGGTACAAGATCACTTGGCATGTCTTCAAAGAAGCAAAGGCCTCAGGGTGACCATGTGACCTACTGAGCCCATTTAGACAACAGACAGAGTCATTGTGGGTCTGACCGACAGTGTAATGTCGGTCCCACATCGGCACCACAGTGGTGGGTGACACCTTCTCCAGCTCCACACCAGGAAATGAGGAGGCCACAGACTGGCAGGTTTTGCTGGAAGGGAATAAAGTTGTCAAGCTGTTCCTTTGCAAGGGCCAAAATAAGCAGTTCACATTGAAATATTACAGTTGAAAGGCTACTGAGACAGGGTGCAGGCTTCATAAGATGTAAGGACGGTGAAACTTCAACTCATTAAAACTGAAAAAACAGCAAATCAAAGCAACTTTAACACTGCTTTAATTCATCAGTAGCAGAATGAAAATCCTCTGAATGTGTTTTCACTGAGCTGCTATAGCTGCTAATATACATTCAGCTGATGGTGTACAAAATGGACAAACAGCTAACAAAAAACGGCATAAATACAAGTGAATGTTTGAAGATTATGGACCGACATTATATAACCTTTCTTAATTGCACATTAGTCTGTTTCTTGCTGTAACTTCTACAAAGAGTTCATTCAATTGAAAAAAGGAAAACATTGATAATAACCCATAAGTTTGCACTGATATATTAACTCTTAATGTAAGATAGCTTGGCACTAGAGATTAGCTGACACAAGCTTAAGCCTGCTACGATGTCTGGCAAATTAGATTTCCATTAGCATTTACAGTTTTTCCCGTGTAATGCCAGCCTGACCCTTTGGAAAGTCTTGGCTAAATTTCCACAGCCAGCTGAATCCTCAATCCACCCAAATCACTTCCAAATCTGCTGGACAGCTTGTTTGATTTCACGTGAGCAATCACATGCTGTCCTACCATGACTGAAGACCGGTGTCACGCTGAAAGAAACCCTTCAACGGTACATCAGCAGAAGCTGCAGGCCTCCAGCAGGCTTTAAGATTTGCTTCAACTGCACCACTGCTACACATGAAATGTTCATACAAATCTTACAATGCAAATCAGAATATGCTCCAAGTCTAAAGAAAAGGCCTGGTCACAGTTAGACCCCAAAAATGCAGTCTTGTTAAAGATACGGACTGAGGTTTCATGGTAGAACAATATTCCACACTGCTGATAGAGGAGTCTTATCTATTTGCCTCCGTCCTGGTATGTCTCTCCCATTTTATTATGAAAGCTGTGTACGCAGATAAAAAGCTTGGTACCAATTGTTCTGACTACAAATAGGGAGAGTTTACGAGGGTTTTTGGTAAGTCACAAAGGAAAATCCATGAAATAAAACTGTCCGCTCACAGAAGCAATAAATGACAGCACAGGCAATGTTTAACCTGTGTTGTGTTAAACTATCTGCAGGTAGGTGCATTATCTTTGAACACGAATGAGGGATTCATAACCATTGTCTATCAATGATTGCCATGAGGCTCAGTAAGCTTGGATACTCGGTGCTGCCAAATAGAACCTGGCTCACCCACTATGAGAAATTCAATATACAAATTATACAGTCAATAGTTATTTTATTTCTAAAGTAGAATTAAAAGGACTAGAAACAAAAACAACAGTTATTATCTTCAACAGAATCAGTGCCCTGTGATAATGTATACAGCATCACATACGTGCACTCTTACTGACACTTTGCCTTTTGCTTCTGGCACAGCTTGAAAGTGTAAAGACAACATGAGCACAAAGAGGGAGGACATGCAACTGAGGTCCCAGGCCAAACGTGAACCAGGGACGCTGTGTTTACTGTATGCGCCGGGGGAAAACTATCACCGAAACTTTGGAAATAAAAAACATAATTAGGTGTCAATTTTCAGTAAAATTTCAAATTTAAACACCCTGTTTTGCTTGTGATCTGTAAGCTCTAGGGAAGAGAGGAAGCAGGATTGTGTGTGTGTGTGTGTCTCTAACTGACCAAGTCGATGTGAGAGTGCTGTCTGCTTGCAGAAATGTACCAATTGATTACAAATGGTTGCATTATCCAATTGAATACATTTGCATTTTATTATTCTGTTGAAGAGGTGGGTGGAAAAAGGAGCACACACACACGCACACACACAAAATTTCCCAATCATCTTTCGAGGTTCACCAAGCTCACCATTACGCCAACACACATGCTGGAGAGGACTCGCTCTACCCACCTGAGTCAAAGCACCATTTCAACAAGCGCCCACTTAAATCTACCTACGTACAGGTTCTGTGCTGCAGCTCATGTAGGCCTCCTCGAAAATAGTCTTTTTTTACATAACACCAAAACAGTGGACACGTGTCATAAGCTTGTTACCAAATAACTGCAGCTGTAATGAATAAGACACAATGGGAAGAATGTGAAGGTACACAAAGATGTTTGTTGTTTTGCCGAGATGTGCTTGTCCATGGTTCAGATCGTGGACAAGAAGAAACTGGCACACATTAACTAACATTCATATATTGTATTAAAAGCCTGCTGGTCAGGCCGAGACTTAACAACAAACTCTCAGCACTTTGAGTCTGCTGCATTCAAACAGCTAATTTCAACTGGGGAACTCATTTACCTACAACAGCTGCAGGTGAATGCATTATTTTGGTAGTATTAACAGCTTTAATGCAGAATTATAAAGAACAGACCAACATGAGGTGAGGAGCCGATGTATTCAGGTGAACTGAGCAGATAAATTCTCTGTTTTATGGGAAATTTCGTATGGAAGTTTTACTCATTGCTTGTGTTCCAACTGATAACACCAAAAGTCAAACACAGGTATGATGCCATGATGTAGTAAATGGCTCCAAAGTCCAGCTGACCCATGGATACGGCAGTAAGTTATCATGGGTCTTTTATCTTAATCCAACATCCTGCATGTAAAGCATCTGCTCTTAAGCCTAGTGATAATATTCGCAATGAATCCTAACCCATCTTACTGTAGGTTGGAAACTTTGTGTTGCACCACGTAGCTTCAGTTTGATGGAAAGATGTAGTCCTGCAGAGTCTGACAAGCAGCTACGGAGATAAATGCTAAGCGCTAATGTTTATTCATACACAGCTGCTCTGGGAACTGGGAAAAATTTTGCTCAGTATGGTACTACTGCAAAGAACACATGCGGGGTTTGATGCAAAGGGTCGAGGTAACTGAGAAGTGCAACATTGTTGTAATGTACATACTCAATACCCTGGATGAGATTGCATGGTGGGAATGCTGTCGAAGGTGTGACGCTGATCCAGCAGGCGCTCAGTGCAATTAACTCACTCCCACATGTGATCTCTGATCTTTTCCAGTGCTTTTCCAGTGCGATGAATGATTTCGTGCAATCAGTGCTTCGTGTTCTTAGCCAAAGATGTGAATAAACTGCAGTTTCTGCTGTCACTCTAGAAATATCACTGACTTACAGCAAAGCAATACTGTATCTGTAGGAAAGAAAAGGTAGCATCTTTGGCACATCAAATCGTATGCTATGGTGAGTCACTGCATGAACAAAAAAATAATGACTGAACCACTCATAATTATTCCGAGAAGTCAAATCTCTATAATAAAGCAGATTTTACAGTCAAGCTGTCAGAACCATGTGCATGACAGATGAAAACCCCCCGACATACGGCTTTGTGCTGGGCCTCTTCGCTCCATTAGTCACTCGCGATGCCCCCTGTAGCCAACGCTCTAGTGGCACAAGGTACTGAGCGCTGAGAGCATCGGGGGTCTCAATACCTCATTAAACATTGGGGAAATACGATCCTACCCCAGAGACATGGGGCTAGTGGCCTGTCCACACACTCCTTCTCACACCACACACACACACACACACACACACGCAGGAGCACGCACACACTTTTCTCAATCTGTGTCTGGCTTGGGGTGGGTGGCCAGGGACATACAAAAGATGACTCCAGGCCATCTGCAATGCTGCGCTGCACGGAGAAAGGCGACTGATTAGTTCGACTCTAATGGTTCGACTGTGTGTAGAGGGGAGGAAAACACCTGCCAGTTAATTATGAGGCACCTCATCTGGACAGAGAGCAGTTTGCTAAATTGGCCGGCTGAGGAAATGACAGACAAATGAAAGATTCTCAGCTGGGTTTCACACTCAGGTATTTTTGAGAATGAAGACAAAATGGGAACAGATTAAATTCTTCCAAGTTTTCACAGAAATGCTGGACTGAATGGTACAATTTCAATCAAGCTCTGAATATTGTTAAATATTTTTAGGTAATACGATTTCTGCTGTCTACAAGCCTTTTGACATGGTCATGTGACCAGTAGCTGGTATATCCTCTTATGTGCTTCCATTCAGATGGTAAAAATGTCACCTGAATCACATTTTGCATATTATGACATTTTTGGTGAACTTCACTTGACAACCGCAAGGAAACATCTGCGCTCTGACTTTTTCCTCCATATGTACTGTAGTGGTCTGTGGCTTGGCCAAGACCCACTGTTTATCTACAATAACTCTAATTAAGATGGAACCTAACAGGCAATTAGTCTACGACTAACTTTAGAGATGGGGAACCAGCTGCAGTTCTCTCTACAGCTGACACACACGCACACACACATAAACCTCTATTTGTCTGGGGAGTACAAGAGCAGGTGTGAAACAGATGAGCACCTGCACACACTCACTGGTACTTGTACTCATACAAAACACAAAAGCACTGCCATACACATACAAGACGCTTCAGACATCCTTGGAGATGCAAACGCACACACTGATTTTACAAAACTAATCCTGTTTGGGGCACCTTGAATCAATCCTGCCTTTAATCAATAACCTTAAGCTACATTAATCTTCCTGCTCATCCGAACAGACTTTCCAGGATGCTTAGACAATTCCCACAACCTGAAGTTAGACAATGAATGAACATCCGCGCACAGACTGTGCTGTGTGTTCTGAGGACACAGAGGACTGGTGATTGTTTAAGGGACAGCATGCGTTCGACACGTCAGCTGACGTTTTGTCACTGTGCACAGCTTTTTTACAGTGGGACTGACTACATAAGCACATTGTTGTGTCAGGAAGTCAGAGAAAACAGGTTTGTAACATTCACATGGTGCTGTCCATGACAAGGTTATATAAAAATCTCAAAGCTTAGACTGCAAACGGGTGCCGCTGATCCACACAGGGGTGTTGTTTACACTGTGTGTGGGTTTGTGATGGTTTTGAAGGGGGTTTGTGGGTTGAGCAGTTATCTGTTGCTTGTTAACTGTTGTGTTAAATATCTCGGCAGTGACACGAAGGTGAGAAATTCAATGAAGCTGGTAGCTTCTGGCTAAAAAACTTAGGATTAGGAGTTATGGCATGATTTATTTTGCTCTTGACTAACTTACTTTAAGAAGGTGACTGCAGAGGGTTTACCTTATTGTCAAATCCTGCAATCAGGATCTGATTTCCACAGAGCAAGTCAAAGAGGCTTCAGATACTCAGCCCAGCATCTTCAGGGGCAAATCCATGCAGTGAAGTACTTTGGCTATGACTAAAGCAACCTGTTCTGAGCTGCTGAGTTTATACTGTTCATGTGTCTAATGAGGATCAAAGACAGGGAGAGGAAGTTTCCTGGGGACCCCCTGTTGTCACCTTAATTAAAGCCCCAACACTGATCCCTTCAGTCACTGTGGTGATAATGCCCCTCAGCCAGCTGAAGCTCAGTTGAGCAAAAAAACGGGTCATAAAAAAACTGAAACTTTTTCTGGTTTGGAAACATCGGGCGGAAATAGAAGTCATTTTCCAGTTTTTAAATTTTGACTGAATACTAGATTCATGTGTGTTTCCTTTTGAGAATTAGACAATCATGTCCTCTTCGTCCTTCGGTGGTTGAATGAATTTGCTGTCAGACATAATAACAAAACATTCAACTCAAATCAAATGTGTGCTACTACTATAATCACTGTTACATGATACAACATTTGTTTATTTTGGTCAACTCAGATGTTGACACAGAGTTTTTCACCCCACTGTTTTGGTGGAAATTCAAAAAGAAATGTCTCTGGCTCTGCAAAGCTGCAGATAAGGCAAAGAAAGTATAAGATTAAAACACACTGTGGCTGATTCTCGCCAACTCTGTTTAAAAGAAAGTATCAAATCTTTTTACCGCTCTCCTTTCACAATTTCTATGGCTGTAAAAGACAGACGGTCTCGCATTGTGAGAAGTTCAACCTCTAACAGGGAAAAGTGAAAAAGAATAGATCTGCTTTGTGCGAAAGCATGACAGACATGGAGGAACGCATTTAAATCACCTGCAGTGATGCACAGTCGCTGCTCTGATTTGAATACCAGTCAAGTCAAATGTATTCAAATTCAACATCCAAATGTGTTTCTAAACCACAAGTATCCAGCTGATTCCCGGTTTATATATTTTAAAGCTTCAAAAAATACAAGTTTTGTGCCTGACGTTGACACAACATTGTCAGTATGGAAAATGTTAAGCGCTGACCGTTTGCAGTTCTAGGAAAATACCTATATAGTTATATTTTTATACATAAAAATGGATAAAAAGTACACAAATATGTTGTTCAGTTAATTAACAATTAACATTAGCCTGCTAGCATGTAGACAAAAGTAGTCTCTTTATGTAATGAGCCTTCTAATCACTTTACCAATGTCTTGTTGACAGATGTGTGTCCATTTCCAGATGAAACGTTCCAAAACATTGGCACTGAGGGTTGTGTTCAGCATCACTTATACAGACTTGGGTTGCTAACGCATGAATAAATTGAATTAAGGCTAAATGGATGGCGTCAAGTACAGCGGTGCTTGCATGGCCTGTGATAATCATTGAGCCATCTTGTCTGCTAAAAATGACAGAGCTGATGCATTCGACAGGACTGGGGGTTTAAAATTGCTCGAAGACGATCAATGCAAAGCCACAAAGCTTCGTCCAGATGGCCTGACTGGAGGATTAAGATCAATTCATGTAGCGTGTTGAAACAATCTGCCTTTGACTGGCATGTTAGGTCTGGTACAACAGCATGTCCTATTAAACGGGACTTAATCTTCTTTACTTAAAGACTAATGGTAAGTTGATTTTTAACATGTTCAGAGGATGTACATTTCAGCCAATAGGAAGAGTTTATTTTTACTAATGTATCGAACAGCGGAGATGCAGTAGCTGAGAACAGACATGGACACGGCTCTGTTTTTAACCTGTTTCACGATACAATTTACATATAGTTTATTGTTGCACACTGTTAGACATTTGGGTTTTTAACAAATTGGGTTTTAAGTGTAACCCAGATCAATTAAGACATTAGAATAAGACAAGAATCATTGAGTCTCATGCAGATAAAGTAAAAATCTATTTTCCTCACACAAAAAGCAAATAGGAACATACCTGTGTTTTTGCCTGTTTAGCTCATACAAATCGTTCATACTTTACATCATTGTTTTTTTAAGGCAGCCTCTGGGTTCAGCTCATGTCAGTGTGGTATGAAAATGATGCCGCAAAGACTTTGACAAATGGTTGGCTACTTAGCCTTTAGCCCTCTGTAACTATCCAAATTATCTTGTGGTATTGCAGTTAGGGGCAGAGGGCATGTTTTGAAATGCTGCCCAATAGCAATGTTTTCTTTAATGCCCCAATATTAACTATCCTTAGATGATCCTTTCAAGAACCTATTATCTATCAGCTCTGCTTAAGACATTCATCAGCATGCCGGTCTGTTCCAGCTTTAAGCCAACAAATACACAAAGACAGATTGGTTTTAGTTTTGTTTGGATTTGTTGCAGGCAATTAGAGTTATCATCAGTCAACAGGTAGATCAGGATACCTCCTTTAAACATGAGCAGCTGACCATGAGAAAACCTCCTTGTAGACACCAGTAGTCCAGGCCATTACCAATGCAGCGAGACAAATTCCTCCTATGTGAAAACCTACTTGGCAGTAAAACTTGATTTTGATTCTACAAAATAAAAAGAGGGGAAAACACAAAAAGGGTCAAAAAAAGCCTGAAACTGTGTCATGTCAGTCCTGTCACTGGCTGTAAAGTAAAGCCAGGGAACTTGCTTTTGTCTGCAGGGAGTGTGTCTGTTCTGGGACGGGGGCACTCTCGCTCTTTCAGTCCTTCTCTCTGAGGGATTTTTGCTGCAGCCTAGAGACACAGCAGGCTAATTGACGAGTGCTGGGCTTTGTTTTATCTTGGCAGCTCAACAGCAATGCTGACTTAATGTTGCCAATGGACAGATGGCGTGCCACAATGCTGAATGGCCGGCAGAAGCAGCAGACTGACTCTCCATACAAGAGCTCCTTCTGATCTCAACCCCCCCCCTCCCTCCTCCTCATTAGTCACTGGGCCCAAATTGATAATCCTTACAGAGGTTTGCAATACACAGTATCTCCAGCAGACAGATGACAGCTCCTGCTCAAAATATTCAGACCAACAAAGCCTTGGAAAAAAAAACAAAACACTTGTGAAGTGCCAACCAAATTCAAACCCCTCACTGTCAGACTCTTAAGTGCTCGAGCCTTAAGCAAGACATAAAATCTACATAAATACTGGGTAGTTATGGAGTGGACGTGGGAGGTGGACTCACATGTGTGGACTAAGCTCATAGAAGTTCCTGTTGCGATACTCCTCCACTTTGTCTGGCGTGTAGATGGGCAGGGACCTGTAGGGGTTCATGGAGATCACCACACTGCCAATGTACGTCTGGAGGGAGAAGAAGAACAGAAAGTGAGAATACACATGGCAGTTTTTAAATAATTTTCATGTTCAGGAGCACTGGTTGCAAGATCTTTTGTTTCTCTGATTCGCCCATTTGGGGGATAATTGTGAAATCAAGGTGGGAGGAATTTTGCCCCTGTCAGCTTTTCCCAGCTGGGGATTCTTAATGTGCTGCAGAGGCATGCATTGCCTGGAGCCAAACTGAAAACACGTAAAAACAAGGAAAAGTTGATGGAATCTGTGGGTTGGGCAGTAAACACAGACTGCGAAGAGGTCAAGGTGCTGAGGGAGGTTTTAATAAGCGTATGAGTCTGTGTGCAAAAGTGTTCTTGCTGTCTGACAGGCCCAGATATTAGCAACTGGATTTGACAAAAACACCCCAAAATCCAAATAATATGAAAAACTTTCAGAAAGAATCCATTAAGGTGAACTGATTTCCATTAAAAATACATTATAACCTCGGTCAATTACATAAAATATGTGATTGAAATGCAAGATATTCATCGTGGGCTTTCTCTGTTTGATATTTTCATATAAAAGAACACCTTTATGTAACATCCGCACAGGTTCGGTACAGCAGATCACACTTGTCAGATATTTCTGAGAGCGAATGTAACCAGCCATCATCTTCATCATCCGCCTACGCTCAAAACAAAGCCCAGATAGCACTTTCAAACATCAACCTGAAACATTTTTTTCCTTTCGCTTTCCACAGTAATGGCTGTTGCATAACCCACTCTGACAAGAGTGGAGCACGGCCTTCCCTGTGGCAACACCACAACCTCCCACAGCCGCTCGTTCAGTGGCCCACTGGAGGCAAACTCGGGTCTCTTTTCAAGTACAGAGAATGGGTGCAAAGAGAAGCAGTGTGTGCAATGTAAACAAAGTATCACGTGTTAATGAGGGGGGGGGGGGCGCTTGACCAAAAGCAGATTGCGCAAACTACAGTTTCTGAAGATCATGAGGAAAATCAAAACTTGCAAGTGACTTCACTCATATTTCAGGTATCTTCTGACTAATCCAGACTGAAACAGCCACGAAGTGAGGGGATTTAAGCCTTTTAGAACCAACCCCAAAACAAATTTATGGTCTACAGACATCTAAAAGTTTTCCTTTTTCAGATTGAGAGCAGAAAAAAGCAAAACAAACACATTTTACTGCAACTCTTCTACTCTGATGCAGTTTTTATACATAGATATGGATTTCCTTTGTTTTTATTCTTGCTACCTGTCCCTATTCGAATCATATAGCTCTCTTTATGGAAGCTTCTCATCAATTATTCCCCCTTTTTTCCCCCCCATGCTGCAAAAAGACCAGACAAGATTCCAGTCAAAACTCACAGAGCAGCGTGTCTGGCAGAAGATTTATAATATACACAAACTGTATCACCCAGGTAAGTTTGTCATGTTCTGCTGGATGTTTTCTTTTGCATTTCTACACCTGCTGGCCTCCTCGTTACATAAAACTCCATCTGTTAAGGCGCTAAATTTATAGCAGCCTGGATGATAACGCCACATGGACAAACATTAAATGAATGAAATGAGCTTTTTCGCTCAGCTTATTAACCGTGTTAAATAAAATCAAAATGACAGTTTGAAACCAGTGGACAAGACAGCATAGATATGACTTTTGTCAATTTAAAAAATAACTGACTGTTATGTCCAATTAAACCAAAATGAATCCTTTTCCGTAACTATATACAGAACAAATATAGGTGCATATCTTGATTGTATCATTGGTCATGAAAAGCAGTTAAAAATAGGATTTACATAGATGCTGGTAACACTTTCAAAGAGAATTAACTTTAAATAAGATTAAGACCGAGTACCTGCTAGAAAGAAAAGAGGGCTTTAAACCTTATTATGAAACTCACAGTGCAGAGCTAATGATTAAAACAAAGAGGGCTCCAGGAGTTAAATTAACTTTAGAGAATCACTCATTGATTCTTCTTGCTCCAAAAATGAAAGACAGTCTGGCGTCAAAGGCAGGGCAACAGTTAAGAAGCCGATTTTCATTCTCTTTGATTTTCCACAGAGTTACTGGATACATGATGCGCTGTCCCTCTGGAAAACAAAGCCATGTTTCTTCTGCTCTGAGCTGTCATATGATAGTTTTGGGTGGGGGGGTGGGGCCATTTGTAAGGAATGATGCCACATGAGGGAAAAATACATTCACATGCAAGCACTGAACACCACAGGTTTATTGGGTAAGTATAGGCTTCTGAACTTTTCTTGGTCGTCGCTCTTGAGGTGCAGCTAACGCCAAAATTTAAAAAGAAAATGTTGCCGTTAGAGATTTTGAACCATGTGATTTACTTTTACGTGAAGATGCCGTACTTACTGTCACTTCATGGGCAGCCAGCACTTAACTAAAAAGGTTAACACCAGGCACCTCTTGGTGGAGCACTAGATAAATATTAAAAAAGGCACAACTGTAAACGTTTAGCGAGCTCTGCGCCATGTAGGTCAGCGCCATGCTGGAAATGAAAAGCTCTGAGCTTATAGTTTTGGACAGAAGATTGAGGGCATCTGAAATATGAAAACACCGTCTCCATTCCTCAGCAGGATGTGGGCTACATCTCCACAAAATATCTCGTGCACCACTAAGGCAATCATTGCTATATGAGGTGACATCATCCCTTGGGCCCTGAGCCCTGAGAGCCAATAGCAACCAGAGCGGAGCTGTAATCATCTTGGCTTGCCTCTAGAGCAGCCAACCTGCAGAGAAGAAAATCGTGCAGTGGCGCAGCACAAAGCCCAGAACCAACTGTCTGACGCAGGCGTGATAGTTCAACAACCCCCTTCTTCTAGAGACAGACACACCGCCAGCCAACCAGCCAACCAGTCCCTTCTTGTCCCTGGATTTCACGCCTCATTTGAAGGCATCATCTACATTCCTTGGCAATATGATTTATTGATTGGCTGGTTGCTGTGGTCTGTGTATCTGCCACCTCTGTAGCCAAGACTAAAATGAAGTGAGGGAATGGAGGAACAATAGAGTTATGAAAAGTATTTGCATGTTCCCTTAGGGAGGCCGTCTATATCTGTCTTTGGGGGCAGGGATGAGCAGGATATGTAACACTGCTGCTCGAATGAGCTTCCGTTGCAGTATTGCAATCGTTCTTTGGATGTTAAATGGTCGACTTACGTAGATCTCATTGTGGTCAAAGCGGTTCTTCAGGTTCTCGATGAACGAGTCTTCAGACAGGGGTTCTAGGAGGACCATGTCCCCAACCCCAATCATGTTGTCTAGAAGTGACGTCTTCACCTCCATTTTGGCTGTAGGTGTCCCCCCCTGGATAAAAAGTACAGAGAGAAGAGAGACATGACATACACAGTAACTTAAATTAGTTTTTGGCCACTAGTAGTGATATCTAACAATGTTTTTGCTTGTGTTGTGCACCTTCACATGCACAGGAACTCAAGTGGCGTGATTTACACCCTGTTATTGTCTTTTTGCTATCTTTCCAATCAACGCGTTCTGGCGCTAATGCTCGGAAAAGCAACAATGAAAAAATAAAAGTGAGCGAAGAAGAAAAGTGACAGCAAAGGCTGATGTAAACAAAGCACAGTTTAAAATACCGTTGCATTTGTTTTAGGAGGAAACAATGAGTTTCGATTCAATCGTAGTATCACTTTATTACACTTATTAGAGCATCATTTTATATTTGTCGTCCATTACCGGTGTGGTCTCCGGCAATGTCTTTTAAGAAGCATTCACTGATCAGAAAACAAACAGGCCTAAATATAGCCAATGCAAATAAACTCTGGGGTGGACATGTTTGCACAGCAGTGGTTTGACTCCAGGGGAGGAGAGGGGCCTTTCGATTGGCTGTTCAGTCTTGTACTCCTGTGGCATGTGAGAACGTCCCATAGGCAATTACATAACTAAACTTTGCCCTTGACCTCTGGGTGTCTGCACAGCTGGAATCTGCTCCTGTTTCATGGTTTCTTATAAAAATCAAAGAAATCTCATCAAAACAAAAAACTTTTTTTCCTCCACTGCTCTGCTTGCTTGCTGCAGCAATGTAATATTTGTGGCTGGTAAAGGCTCTGCACCATGACAAAGACACTGCTGGGGGTGGCAGTTTTCAGTCCAGTGTTGACTCCCATCTCCTTTGGGGCAGTAATCCCAATGCTATAGGGCTGGAGATAAAAGAGGGGCCTAGAATACATTCAGGGCCTTGATACAGGGCTTTGCTGTACTAAAACCCCAATGTCTGCTGTTGTGACAGACAGATGAGGCCATGCAGGCACCCATTGTTCATTACTTCTTAGCACATACATCTTTTTTTGAAAAACCAGGAAGAGGCACTGTCTGTCACAGAATTAAAATATAACAAAACTGAACATTTATAATGAACTCTGGTGTTTTAGATATGCTTTTCAATAAATAAATAAAGCAGTCGTGTGAACGCCAGTTACAAGAAGCCCTGAAATTGGCCAACATCTGACACTTTGCTTAATTTGACAAAAATGTCTGATGTACTTACTTATAATTTTTGGGAAAGTTCATATTTGGGGATTACAGAGCTGGATCAGAGAGTAAAAAGAGTAAGTGATCTGAAAAATGGCCAAAATGGACAGACTGAAGCTTCCAGCGTTTCAGCAGAAACCGCTCCGTCAAATCAACTTTTAACTTCAACTTCGGAGCAGCATGACATTCCTGAAAAAGTGGATCTCCTGTGTAGCCTTCCACTTTACTTTTCCCCCCCTGGCTTCTGTTCCCCTGCAGGGTACAGTGTTATTGGCCCATAAAGAAGTTGCCTGGCTCTTAGTAGGAGGCAAGACTCATTCTCACACTCAGGATGAAACAAAAACATCTTTGGCACAGGTGGGACAAGAGTGATGAGTAAGTAATTATTGATAAATGACTGATGTTTTCCAATTAAAATGCTTTTTATAAAAAGGGCTTTACTGCTGCAAAGACACTGACAGCTCAGTCTTGACTCAGTGGTATGCACAAAACAAGAGAAGAAGTATTTGCTTGCTTGTCCACCCACAGTCCAGCGAGGTCTGTTACTTTATGCCCGCAGGCAATGTGCCCATCTGTTGGCACTGTGCCAAAACATTCCCAGTGTTGGCTCATGTCTACCAGCTGCTGTGCTCGTCTGCAATGCAGTCTCAAATCAAGTTATTTCCTTCTGACATAGTTGCCGATTCTCTGGAGGGATGAAACGGCAATCACCTGCTTTGTGATTTCACACCATGTGTTTTCTTTCTGTGGGGATTCATAATGCTGCTGTTTTGCTGCAGCAACGCAGGTTATTCTCAACAGGGGCAAGAAACAGACTAGTGTAAGAACAAGAGTAAGAACTTCCGTGTAACAGTTAAATATAGTACATGTAAATACACTCAATTAAATGACCTCTGCCAAATATTGACTACACAAAGCATCAGATAGCACATGCATTAGCTTGGTACGATCAATACTGGTCAGGCCAATTACAAAAAAAGTCATTAACGGTCCAGCAACAACAGACTTACTGCCTGACAGTGAGTGTTTGTGTAAAAAGGGACATGCTCTTGCTCCTCCTCAGTGAAAACAGATGCTGAAGCCTGCTGGTGACCCGGGGGAAGAGCACTACGTGTCCATGTCGCCTGACTGCCTGTACCACTCTGACCAACAACATATTGCATCTGTCTGCAGCCTGGATGCCCGGACGCCCTCAGCTCCTTTGCTGATAACCCACTACCCCAGATTTGGAGCTGGCTTCTAGGCAGCCAGCGACACAATCCCATTAATAAGAGTTGCTTCCTGCTGCTAAATGTTGTACTGGATCCAAAGCAGGAGAATGAGAGAAAACCTGACAGCCTTGATTAATACCCAGGGGATTATCTTCACTGCTGAGTGGTGGTGAGATGAGGAATATAACCGGTCTCTGTTGGTAAAAAGACAGATTTTTTGTGGTGTGCCTCTATGTAAACATGAAGGACAAAAACCTCCCACTGTTATATTGATGTTGGATTTTTTAAATTCACTCATTTTTATCAGTCTAAATCAAAACGACCTCAGTGTGAACCTTTGGTGAATTACTCGTAGAAACTGGATTAGAAGTGCCCCGATTTATCAATCTCTCTGATGCAAAATGCATCAGAGAGATTGATTAAATCTCTTTGATGCATGTTTAGTAGGTTGGCGTCACATGTGCCCGCTTGGTCGGGCTGTTATTAATCTGAAAACTAAATCTCATGAATCAGATGTAGCAAAACTTATGGTCAAATATCCTCTTTGGGTTGTGCGTCACCTTAAGTGCGTGTGCTCTCCCAAACCCTAACTGGCACAGGGCCTGTGTGTGGCAGATGGGAGTGATTTACACACAGTTTGGCACATTAACTGCTGACCTAATGTACCATGTATCAAAAACATGAGTTTCTAGATTTGAATGGAGGCTTACAAGAGTGACGGGACAGAAAAATGGAAAAGTGTTTTCATAGGATTCCCTAATCGTTACTTTTTGTTAGGACTTCTGGGTACATACTATCTGCCACTATTCATCATCAGCTAAAAGCGATATAAAGTCCCTCCCCCCCCCCCCCCGGTCACGCAAATATGCAGCATGCTGGCGAGATCAACTAGGGCACACCTTGAATGTCAGGAGAAGGGCGCTACTGTGTCACTGTTTTAATACTATATACGACATACAGTACAAATCACAGAATTACATTTTAAAATTGGAGTTTGATCCATAATTCCCACAGATTAAAGCGGTTGAAATTTGAAGAGCAAAGCTGCTCGACAGAAAAACTGCAAATACGAGTGAGAGATACGATCGTCTCACTCGTAATGTGATAGCGATGGGTTGCCCCGGACCTGGGATTTCAATGCATGTAACCGTCAATATTATGAGACATGCTCTACCTCACGTCTCTGACACTGACCTAGATTCCCCTGTACGATCGAGCCACCAGGAAAACATGAAAAAACACCATTAAATGAACATATATTATTTACAGGCCCTAGGCTAAAGCCACATGTTCGCGTCTGTTTTTCAGTGGAAGAGAAAAAGTCGCCAGACCAAAAGTCAACAGCCGTGCAGGCAGCAGCGGTGGCATAGTAGTGAAAATACAAAATATGGAGCCAGTAAACCAGCTGTTACTTGTTAGGGTGCGTGTCTGCGATGAAAAATAAAGCAGCTCAGAGTTGTTATCAATTCTGCAATGCTCAATATTTTCATCACAGTCAACAAAGCGTGCTTGAAAGTCTGAAATGACATGACAGAAGGCAAATGGGCATTGTGTGAGCTACGCTGAGAGATGACTGGCGTCATTCTACCTTGGGAGCGGTTGTTTGAGAACATGGTGGCGTGGCTATGTGCAAACAAATGATAATAAAATCTGTTATGCAGCATAATGGCCCGTAAATTCCCCGCAGATCAAGCCGGCCTTGTCATGGGGGCCGCAGAGTCACAACATCACAGGCTTCTGGCAATGATGACAATTAAAGCCCTGCCTAATGGAGCGGCAGAAGGGCATGTGGCTGTGCCAAAGAGCAGGTCGGGACGGACAGGACAAAGGGTTCTGCCCGAGGAAGTGACCTGGAGGTCCAAAGTCCTCAGTACTGCTCCAGGTGCAGATATGTGCCAGCAACGCAGCACAACCTGGATGTCACTCTGCTCACGCACACACTAAAACAGACCTCTTTCCTCCAGCAAATTGCAAGGAATGACTACTATCGGGTGATTCCTGTCAAAAGTGCACACATTCGCGAGTCAAATAAGAGCTTTCATGACACACAACCATCCAGCCTGGTTAAACATAAACCTACAAGCCAAACAAACACTGGGTTTTATTTACAATACGGCTCAAACAGCAGGAGAACACCAGGACTGGTAGATCAGCAAAACATGAGCATACAGCTGGCAATCAAAATGACAAAAGGGTCCAGCAACCGCAACCGTAATTAATCCACTAAGCACACAAAATCTTGACTGAAGGGAGACCAGGCAACTGACAGGAATAACTGTCCGGTGCATGAGACTTAAAGCCTCAGGCAGCATGTTTTTCATTAGCAATGGGTCATACATGATCACAAAATAAGCTAAAGTTTACCTGTTGTGGTAATGTCATTTTGTTTGCATTTCTTTCTTTTTCACAACACGCATTTCGACTTGTAAAGGCCTGATCACATCTTGTCTGATTACAGCCCTCAAACCATAGCAGCAGGGCAGTTTACACTCTGACGGAGGAGGTAAAAAAACAAAACAAAAAAAAAACCAAAACAACCCATCTATGCTATGATAGCCTCCTCTATTTTGGACTCTCTGGCTCTCCGTTCCCTCAAAAGGACAGCATTGTCAAGACAGCTTGCTCTTGGACAACCACACAAATTCGCGGGTCAAAGTTCCCAAGTTGAGCTTACAGGGAAAAGTGGGCAGTTTTATCTCTCGCCTTCATGCGTGCGCTTTTCCTACTGTGACATGTCAAAATGTCTGATGAGAAAAAAAAAGTTTGGGTTGTTGGCTGTTAAACTCCTAATCTTACAGTACCAGAGGACGTTTTGTATTGCACCAACCTCCCAATTATTTAATATTAATGCAAAAAAAGTTGGAGGAAGTTGTGACTGAGCTTTAAAAGAACTCATTTACTTTCCCAAATGGAGCTTTTCATTTCCCCTCTCTCTTAAAACCAAGAGTGACTGACATGCAATGGATCGAGCATGTGAAAGCCACGAGTCTTTACCGCTGATTGGAACTTGCATCATGAAACAGGTGGCAGTTAAGGTTGTCCACGAAGTCTTTTCACAGTTGCAGTTCCAAATGTCAAACAGCTTGAATCCAGTAAAATGCTCTTGGCAAGCGAGCACAAGCATGCTCATATAGAAAGTGGAGTTTAACATGAGAAACTGCCTATGTAAGTCATGAGGTAAATACTCCCCTTTTCTATCAGGGATCAAATAGCTGAATGCACTCATGAGAAGTCACAGTATTAAGTACATGAATGCGTTCTAGTGTCAAACGTTCCCCAGACTGCTCTGCGATACCAGTTTCAGCATCATCAGGCAGTCAAACACTTGGTCTGGCTTCATTTCCCATAAGTGAATGGAGAAAGCAGCTGTACTGGACTTAACAAATCAACAGTGAGCTGAATGAAAATGTACGGCATTATTACTCGAGCTCCACAGAGAGACTAAAGGGCGGAGAGTTTAAGCAGTTAAGTTCAACGGGTGGAAAATGGTCATGAGTCAAACAGCAATGGGGGAAAGTTCTTTGTTGGGATGGTGAAACTTGAAGACAATGTGCGGTTTTCTACCCTTTAAAACAGTAAGCAACAAAGCAACAGAACAATAAACAATCACAAAAAGAGATCTGGTTTATTGCAAAGCTGATGAGGCGCTGAATTGGAAATGCGACGACATATCATTCGGAGGACTCGAGATGCTGCCTTGATTCAGAGAGGCTGCACAAACTAGTCTTCCTCTGGCTGAAGGCTTGTCATGGTCCAGTCAGTGGAGCTGCACATGCTGCACCTCTGTCAATCCCCGCTGATTCGGGGTTGACACAAGATGCACGCCTCACTACACTAAGCTGCACAGGCAGACAAGCGCAAATACTATCCATCACCGTGGTGCTGGCTGGGCGACTTTGGTCTTTTATACACACCACATTAGACCACAGCATCTCCTGCGATAGTTCATTTTAAAAAAAAAAACAAACAAAAAAAACCTGGGTGCAACTTAAAGCAGGTCAGCCAACGAGCTCACACTGAGGAGAGCTACTGGAGTGGCCAACAGTCCCACACACACCGTTGTCTTCCAAGTCTGAGCTAACCGGCCGTAACTTTTTCCAGGAGTCTATCTAGCAACTGATGGCTTACCACACACTACCTTTCACAGTCGTCTTACATCACCGTTTGTTTGATCAGCGCTGGTAATAAAGTCCCCATCTGGTTTCCCCGACTCAGACTCAGGCCAACAGAGGGACATATTTGCGGAAAACCACAAAGAGAAAGACACAATCAATTTTTCTTCTTCTTATTCTTCTTATCAATTCAATTGATCAGATCCTCAAAGTGGGATTAGGAGTTTAAAAACTGCAGGATTCAAAAAAATAGGAGCCAGGCACAGAAAACAACCTGGCATGAAAAGAAAACGTGAACATTTAAAAGCTTAGCAAGACTGTGAGTCTGTAGTTTTTTCCATGTTTTGAATCAGTTACAGACCTATGATTCAGAATCTTGAATATCTCCCTGCTGAAAGTGTAGAGGTGACGTCTGATTTAGGCCAGAGAATGCCAGTAAACCAAGAACATTACTTACATCAGCATCTAACGCAACATCAGTGGATTTTAATAGTGTCGTGTAGCTTTTTCCTACATCTACCGTAGTTTTTCTCATAAAAAGGTTTGCATCTGTTTGTTTGATATTAACCGTTTCAGTCTGGAAAAGCAGGCCAGCTCCGACCAGAAGGAACTTTGGGATGTTTCTCAGAGAGGTGAATAGTTTTATTCATGCAGTCCATGCTGAGCAGTAATTTATTCCAGTCAGCGGCATTAAGAGCTCTTAAAAACCTGGGGCGTACCGTGGGGTAAACCCACCTTCAGTCCGTTGATCCAAGTTCAAAGCTGACATTGATCTTTTCCTGTATAGCGTAGATCCACAGATTACAGTTGACATAACGCAGGGATGTAATTTTAATGAAATAAGATAGTGTCTCACCTTGGATGATCCCAAAGTGGAGGTCGGGCGCGCAGTTTTCATTCACCGCTGCATAACTGACTAAAACGTCCATTTCACAGGGAGATTTTACATTCACACTTTGTTCAGCCGTGTGATGATAAGAATATTTGTCGTTACTGAACCGGATACTCTGTGCGCAGCCAGAGGCACGCAAGACAAACTTTGATAACAGTCTAAAATCTAAAAAAAGACTTAACTCTGGGGGACTATTGTAAGTTGACACATCTGCTCATGTCCTCTGCATTGCGATCTGCAGCGGTTTGACTCTTGAATTACAAAGATGGTGCTTGAACCAGCAGATGTAGGCAATTAGCGACCAGACGTTTCATTAACATTACTAAATGAGCCCCAGCTTGCATGAAAGACTGAGAAGAACTGCGAAACCGAAGTCAAATGTATTAACTAACCGAAGTCGGACACGCTCATTCTGACTAGTTTTATCTTGCAACCTTAACAAATCGTTCACAAAGAAAAAGACAGATAAACCAAAAATCCCAACCCCCTCCTGCACGGAGAGGAGGAATGAATGAGTTGGGAAGCGGACGGTGTAAAAGACCATGCAAAGTTAACTTTTGGGAAAAGTTGCAGCGAGTGCAACAGTGTAACACTTCTGAGACAAACGATAACAAAGGACTCGCAGCTGTTACATTTTCAGCACTCAGCCTAGTCAGAGAGGATGTCAAACTTGCCTCTTTATCTCTGCAGGAGTTGCTCCCACTCGTCCTAAATCCACTCAGCGGTCAAAAGTAGGATCCCGGTGATGATTTTTCCGAGTCTGGAGTGGCTCCTGAAGCCCTTCTCCGCTGTCTTTAAGTTGAACTCGTGTCTGCTGTGCTGGATGAGACTGGACGTGGCTCTCATCCGGATCTCAGCACTTTGAATGGAGCTCTGGATGGACTTGTGCAGGGTCCGCCGGGCGTAGGGAGTGGCTGGAGCGGCGTCTCTGGGCTAGTCCAGCGTCCCCTAATCACCTCCAGAACGAGGGGGAGGTGGGGCTGTGATGCATTCAATTGCTGTCGGAAAACAACCCTTTTTGTCCGCATGGGGCACTCTTAATAAGTCCCCACTGTAATTATGAGAAAATACAAAACTTTCCACAATCTTAAACAAGTACTGTTTCCTTATGCGACGTTCCCTAGGTCGTGGGGTCAGTTATTATCAGATAAACGTTATTCAGAATGAATTAATTAATGATGGATCTTGGCTGTGTGAATGGCCTATTAACTTTTAGTAAAGCAATGTATATGTGTAAATACATATAAATAAAAATACCTTTTGTCTCAAATTTCACTGATAAGTTTATTTGATCCTATTTTTGGAAGTTCATGTAATATGAGCTGAGTTTTACGAGGTAAATGGTAACGCAGCATTAAAGTTTTCCCTTCATCCCATGGACAGATAGGCCAGCAGCATCCACCCGACAGCACAACATCCCCCTCCTGTGTCTTAACACTACATAGCAACATGATGACCTATTTTTAATCATACTAACTCCGAGTGGGCTCCGTGAGTTATTAGAGAGGTCCAGGAAACTGATCCAGTAACAGTTTTTGGGGGGTGAAACATTTCTTCAATTCGTTTAGCTGTTAACATAAGAAAATGAATTCGAACTGTACAGGGGGGGTCGGTAACTTGTACTGTTTTTATTACTGCCTCCTGAATTATATATAAAGAGAAAACACAACATTTTTCACTAAATGTTGTAGTCTTCCGTATGATTTGCCGGTGTTTTTCGCTCCGCCATGTTTTTTTTGGCCGTTTTGTTACAGTTTGTAAACTGTGCTCTCCCCACACAAATGTACTGACCCACACAGATTCCTTATTAATGCGCATGCGCCTCTACTATTTCCTCTTCCGTAGAACTGGATCGTATTGATATCCAGTGTTAGTTTTTATTTCACGGACTGTTTTTGCGCATAAAGAGGATTTCGGTGAGTTGCCATTTCTTTTCGTTTAATGTTATTGAGCGATGTCCATATATTTAAGCTTGTTTTTAAAAGTCGTTTGGGAAAACAGCGGATGCTAAAGCTGACTGTGGTTAGCTAATGCTAACATTAATGTTAGCCGGTCAAGGCAGACGTTCAGGTTGGCTCGGTCTGGTTTTTAAAAAATATTTAGTGGTTATGTAATTTAATCGGATCTTGCTTAACATTGTATAGAATGTGTATACTCAGCGTTAACAAACTGTATGTCGATTAATAGATTTGCATCATATTGGCGAACATTGGACTAACGTCCGCGACTGTTGCTACTCCAGTTGGCTATATCACGTTTAACTGTTAGAATAACTAGCATGAATGTAGGTGTGGGTAATTTATGTCAAGCCAGAACAGACTCATTAATTGTAGTGATATACAATTTTGTCGATGTCGCCCAGCTCTATTTGCACTGTCCCCAATGAACTTATATTAAATGATGGCTGACATAATTGTTTTCCACCACTTTCTTTGCCTAACAATGCAACGTTACATAGATAAATGAGTTAATACATTTTTATTTGTATTTCCTAACCTGATATTATTTCCTCTCACCCCTAGAGTGTCTTTTATGAGTAATCAAAGGCAGCAGAAGCCTACGCTAACAGGCCAGCGTTTCAAAACCCGAAAAAGAGGTAAGGCACTTTAAGTTGTTGGCATTTTTTTTTTCCCTTTGTTTTGACAATGGCGTGAGAATTGGTTTGGATAGATCTGTCACAATATCATGAATAAGTGACCTGGTTAACCTAATGTAACCTTCTGTCTTTTCAACAGATGAAAAGGAGAGGTTTGACCCTTCCCAGTTTCAGGAAAGCATCATACAAGGTCTGAATCAAACTGGCACTGATTTGGAAGCTGTCGCTAAGTTCCTGGATGCCTCTGGTGCCAAGCTTGACTACCGCCGCTATGCTGAGACCCTCTTCGACATCCTGGTGGCTGGTGGAATGCTGGGTAAGAGGCACACATTTCAGCTTTGTTCTGTATTTACAAAAAGCATCCTTAAAAAAAAAAAGTAGCAAATATGGCTACGCCAGTCTTTTTGAGTTTTTATATAGTAACCAGTTTGATGGTGTTTGGCCTTCCATTGCACAGCTTATATATATCTATACGTGTGACCAACAGTACCCAGGAAAACTTTTACAGCACTCATTCATTAATGCTACTTCAGACACAAAATGTTACATACTGAACTCACTGAAATGGTTGAAGAAGTTAAATGAATGTTTGCTTTCAGCCCCAGGGGGGACCCTGTCAGATGACGTGACCTGCACTGAGTTCTGTCTCTTCAAAGCACAAGAAGACATGGAGACCATGCAGGCATATGCACAGGTGAATACCATTAAAGTTCACGGTTTGTTCACATTTGTTGTTAAATTTTGCAGTTGTAAAATAATGTACTAATAAACATTTTTTTTTTTTTGTTCCCTCTAGGTCTTTAACAAGCTCATCAGGCGCTATAAATACTTGGAGAAAGGGTTTGAGGAGGAGATTAAAAAGGTTTGTTGCATTTTTACAGGAACACACAGTACCTCTCCACGTCAAGCATCATTTTTCATGACTATTTTCTAGCGATTCATGTTTTAGGACTAATGAGGATATGTATCTGAGTCAAATAAGCCAACAGTACTGTGTTTATGTTTGCTTTTTGGCAGCTGCTGCTGTTTCTCAAGGGCTTCACAGAGTCTGAGCGCAACAAGCTGGCCATGCTAACAGGGATTCTGCTGGCCAACGGCAATCTCTCTGCGTCCATTCTCAGCAGCCTCTTCAACGAGAACCTTGTCAAAGAAGGTACCTACTTCTCTGCCTAATGGGTCGGCTGTTTGTCTTAATTTTTTGGTCGTTTTTTGTGATATTTTCCACAAGTAGTAGTAGCTGAGGTGAATTGAATACACCTTGATCTTGGAAAACAAATAAAAAACAAATCCGTGTATTTCAAAGGTCAACTGAGAGAGGTGAATTACGCAAGGGAAATGCTATTTTACTCTAACTAAGGAAGTCAGAATCTTCCTGTTCTGCATAAACATGGTTACAATTTCATTTCTTAATGCGAGTTGGTAAGTGGTAAATTTGAGCAGTGACTAATGATGTTGCACACTTGCCCATGTCCAACATATATAATTACTAGAATCTGTTAAAGTTTTGCTTTTGCTCTTAATAAGATCCCCTTTAATTGGTAACCAAGAATTATTAAATATAGATAAGTATGTAGGTACATTTGGGACATTTCTGTTGCTGAAAAACAAACTTGTCATTGCTTTTCCGGTGAACACATGTAGCAAGACAATGTTTGACAACATCTTCACACCCATGTTCAGTTTTTATCAACTGTGACTTGGCTGACGTGCGCAATGCTGCTATATTTCCAATAAGCGTGACATGATTTGCCTGTTACTTCGAGACAACCTTGTTGCCTGTGCTCTAGAGTAAATTAGGTAGTTGTCTGGGTTTTTAATCCAAAAACAGAACCGTAAGACCCAGAATTATGAAAAGGGAAAGGCAACCCTTTTTGTAAAGGGTTTAATATTGTGTCTGGCAGTGGATTGGTAATGTCTGAAAGGTTTCAGATGGCAGTTTTGACAAGTTTTTCGTTGCGTTGACCTAGTGTTGTCAGCCAGTTGTCTTTTGTTTGCCAGCGAGCAAAAAGATGGTTTGCCATTTGGCTTATTGTATCGCACCCTTGAACCTTTTTATGATAGATGGAAGGCAGCTGCTCTTTATTTCACATTATGAGCTGTGTCACAGAAATTATGTTCACTTAAATTGTATTATATTTCTTTGAGGCATAGCCGCATTTTTAATACACCTGTGGCCCAAGGCTAATTTTGTTTAGGCATTGTTCCAGTGTAAAACCTGCCTGTTCACATCCTGTGGCATTGTTTACTGATGTATTACTCAGGCCTAACTTTATCCTGGCTGGTCTGTTCGCAACAGCTGACACATCTTCATGCATTTGTTCAGGTGTTTCGGCCTCCTTTGCAGTAAAACTCTTCAAATCCTGGCTTTCTGAAAAGGACATCAGCTCCGTTGCAGCCAGTCTCCGAAAGGTTGGCATGGACAACAGGCTCATGGTGAGAAAGACAATTAAATTGCAGAATCTTTAAGGCCAAGGTGCAGCGAGGGTCAATGGCCCATCAGTGCGCTCTAAATAAGATTGTCTGAAAGTAAGACACACATTTTGTTTCAAGCCATGGTCACGTTAGCCACCAGTACCAAAGCTTCTTAATGAGGATCCCCCTCAGTATTTGACTGTGTGCCTTTTCAGGAGCTGTTCCCTGCCAACAAGCGCAGTTGTGAGCACTTCTCAAAGTACTTCACAGACGCTGGGCTCAAGGAGCTTTCGGACTTTGCTAGAAACCAGCAATCCATAGGTGCTCGCAAGGAACTGCAGAAAGAACTTCAGGAACAGATGTCACGTGGGGACCCCCTCAAAGATGTAAGTTGGGTTTTGTTTTGTCCCCCCCCCCCCCCCCCCAGCTACTTTCACATTAACAAAGTCATTTTCGTATTGCACTGCACCTCTGAGGGTAGCACCTGAGATTGCCTTCTTTCTTAACCTCTGCCCCCTTTGTCTGGGATTGCTGGATAAAAGGATGCAGCGAATCGATGACAAATTGCTGAAATCCACTCAACCTGAACACATTCTCTGCTCCTCCCAAGCTTCTGTGTCCAGCCAGGCTTCTCATACCTCAGACTTCAGCAGGATTTGATTAGCAATAAACCTCAGCATATGCTGGTCAGTGGTTTGCTTTGCCAATAACTTGTGCTCCATCTCTTGGCTCGTGGTCTTGCAGATCATCGCCTACAGCCGTGAGGAAATCAAGAAGAATAACATCTCTGAGCAGACAATGATTGGACTAATTTGGTCCAGTGTAATGAGCTCCGTGGAGTGGAACAAGAAGGAGGAGCTGGTCACAGAACAAGCCATCAAACTTCTAAAGGTGACTCCTGTTATGGCTCTGTCCCTTTTTTGACTTTGCAGCAGTTGTGATAACAGATCTAAAGAAACTTAAGGATGCCACTCTAAATTGTGCCTTAAAGAAGCTTCAGAGTCCAGGCTGCTGTAAGCTTTGAACTTGGAGGAGAAGATAATTGATTTCCTAATCCTGAGCCATTCAAAGTGAAAGCAGTGTAAGAAATCAGAAAAACATCCTGAGTGTTTTTCTGTCCTCCATGAGGCTCGCGGATCTCCCACCCACCCCTTGTGTTAATCTTTACAATTTCTGCACACCTAACATTTTCCCCTGTTTTACATTCCCAGCAATACAGCCCACTGTTGAAGGCTTTTACCTCCCAGGGCCTCTCTGAGCTCACACTCCTGCAGAAGATCCAGGACTACTGTTATGACAACATCCACTTCATGAAGGCCTTTCAGAAAATCGTTGTTCTGCTCTACAAAGGTAAGATGTTTGTCCACATGCTTCCCCCTTTTTCAACCTCACATTTGTCGATTGGTATGTGTGAATGATGCCAGATGGCTTGAGATTTGAGCCAACCGTGTGTCTTGATTGAAGTCTCCAACCTGCATGACATTTGTTTTTCAAACACCGCCAGATGCATTTGTGGTGTTGAATAGATTTCTTTTATTAAATGTGTCTTTTTTTTTTTTTTTTTTTTTTAAGCGGATGTTCTGAGTGAGGAGGCAATTCTGAAGTGGTACAACGAAGCCCACCTTGCCAAAGGAAAGAGTGTTTTCCTTGAGCAGATGAAAAAGTTTGTTGAGTGGCTCAAGAACGCAGAGGAAGGTAAGAACCTTTTGTCACTGTGTGTGTGTTCTAGGTTTTACCTCCCACAGCCACATGTTGCTAGGAAACACAGCATGGTTTCGTACTGAATAATTTTAAAGTTTAAATGATATTGGTGGTGTTGCGTTGGGTGTGTTGACGTTTTTGTGACTTATTGTGTTTTTCTCTTTGTCTTTTTTCCCCCCAGAGTCTGAATCTGAGGAAGAGGAGGCTGACTGAGTACCTCTAGCTATAACTACCACATTGATTTGTATTTTTACATTAACCTAGCACCAGATGCAGTAGAGAGATTTGCTACAGAAGTCTGTCTATAATTTTGTTTCCTTTTCTATTCCCTACCTCCTCATATCTAGTTCAACTGTAATGTAAGGGCTTTAATATGGCTTTTATTTTCATCATGTTTTCTGTCTGAATCAATACTTGTACTCTTCTTTATATTCCTTCAGGAGATGGTCACAGTGCCACATTATGTAAACCGATCGAAAAACCCTTTCATGTAACAAAGGCATCTTTCTAAGCTATTGTGTTTAGTCACAGGACTCTAATTTGCCAGAGGTCCATCTGTGTAGCCATGATATCTTGGTCTCCTGAAAGGCAAACCTTATTTCACATTTCTGCCAATGACAAACTTAGATTTTATTTATTATTTTTTTTTTGGAAAGATTTTTGCCAGTTTTTAGATGGTCTCCATTGACAATAGAGATGTGCCATTTGAAACAGTGAATGGTGGTTGCAGTGCCCCATAAAATGAGAACTTTATTGGTTCTATACACCTGACGTAACACAATCATGATAGCTTTTTCCCCCTCCTTTACCATACAGTTTGACTTTTTAAAATAAATGGAAATTAATGGTTTTCATTACTGCTGTATTTACTGTTACATATGGTTCAGTCAAATAACTATTAGAGCGAAGACATAATCAGGAAAATGCAATGAGCAGATAGAAATCAGATCATTTCAGTAATATATACACAGCCAATCATATGGAAGGATTCTTCTAGTAATTCAGCTAAATCCATCTGTTGTCGCAGATCAACCTGCATTCCCTCGAAAATTTCCATTGGTTGATCTCCTCTAGCCTCACCTAATCAAGTAATCAAGAAAGGCAGCCTAGCATGCGTGACCTGAGGTGCAAACAACCGTCTCATTCACCTCACTTCTATCCCACTTTAAATGGTAATTATGGCTCAGTCAAGCATGCAGAAATGAGAGTGAGATGGTGATTCAAGATGTTATGAAAACGGAGGTCCACGCACATTCATCATGACAAGTCATTTTACAGAGTCTTAAAAAAAAAATGGACAGCTCATTTAAATGCTCGAAACAAATTCAGAATTTTGAGTGCATATTTAACCTCAGGCCCAGTCGGTGATGTTCAAGTGTCAAGAAACTTAGTTTTGATTTCCCTAACGACCCAAATTCAACATTTGATACTTTTTTCTTTTTTTTTTTTAAACACATCGGTGGGCCTGTGCTTCAAAGTGTGGAGCCAAGACCATTATCTCTTCCTCTGGAAAAGGTCCATTCATGCATGCTTGAACATTTTTGCATATCTTCCACAGGAAAATTATTCACTTCATCCCCAGGTATTACAAAGTTACCCAGGCTTTGAGTGCACTGGAGTGCTTATGGGTAGAATTATTATATATATATATATGTAGCTGAAAGGCCAAATAAGAATTTAAGCCATGGTGGTATTTTCATAAAAATGATCCTAACTTGTAGCACAGCTATTTTGGTTCAAGTCACATGTTTGTTACAAAACCGTATATTGTGTGGGACAGCCGAGCACAAAGGACAGCCTTGCCTCATAATCAGTTTCACTCAGGACCAACAGATGGCAGTAAGTCCTTAAGAGATGCTTCCTCCCCCGATTAAAGCCCTCCACATTTAAAGAGTCGAGCTCAAATAGAAAATGCCATTTTGAAGAAACCAGACTAGAAAGTATTAGACACAGGCAGAACTACAAAGTATCCGACGAGTATTTTCTCTGCCTCTCTGTCCCAGGAGGATTTGTTTGCCTTTTGGTTTTATTTAGTCGCTCTAAAGAACATGAAACAATTTGGGAGAGTGGCATGCCGGCAGGGGGAAACACGGCCGCTTTTGAGATGTGTGTGTGTGTGTGTGTGTGTGTGCAGTGCTGAATGGCAATGATGCTGCCCAGCCCCACCCCTGCCTGGGCAAAGCACTGAGCAGTACCATCTTGGTGGGACTGTTATCTGCTTGTTACCAGCGCTGCCTCACTTCACACCACACACAGAGAGCTCCTCCCTGCATGTCATTTTGTACAGGCACTGAGCGTAGCAGCGTGCCGAAGAAAGCTCTGCTATAATGAGCTGCGCACACTGTGCCCTGACACATCTGTTTGTTTTGCTCATTTGCCATTTTTAAGCAATTACATATGCTGCTGGATATACAGTACGTGTCCCAGGATTGACTTGTTTTTTCCTGTTCACAGGTGTATGTCAAGGTGTGACAATTGGTGGTGTTGAACACGATGTACTTAGATAGATCTTGTCTCTAAATGACAGGGAGGGCAAAGATATCTTAATTCTTTTAGTGTCATATATATATATATATATATATGTAAATGTGGTTTCATCTCATTCACAACAAAATATGTTATGAAGATTTTTACTTTTTTTAAAATATTTTTTTTTCTCAATGAGAAGGAAAACACAAAGAGCAGCACAGTGACTAAATTTATTTTTGGAAAATTCTGTCTCAGTTAGACTTCCTGCTTGAAGTGAACAGACCAGCTCAATGTGCCAGGGAATGCCAGGGGAGTTGAGGGGAGCAATTATTCTGGATTTCACACTGCGGCTTTGGTCAGTAAACATGACTCAGACTGCAATGCAGAACTCATCTGAATAATGTCAGAAAACAGAGGGAGACAGAAGAATGAGAAGCGAGGGAGAGACTTGAGATCATTTTTAGTTTAAAAAAAACAAAACAACCCCCCCCCCCCCCCCCGCTGACCGTGCTCCAATTTGCTGAGCACAACAGATGCACTGTTTTTGTTTTGGGCTAATTGTAAGTGATATGTTTGCTTTGCATTTCAAGCAGCATTGTGTCGCAGGCCAGTTTTTTTTGTTTTGTTTTTTTTTTTCCCCTGCTCTGCCGCTTCTGTATGTGTGGAAGACCACTCTAATGCTCGGCTTAGCACCCAGGTGAAATATGGAAATGAGGATCAACATGTTGACTCACTAAATGCTGCCAATTTGTCCTCGGATCAACTCCTGCCAAACATCCTAAAGCAGTGCAGCCTCCCAACCTCAATGTAGTCATATTATGGACAACTGAGCACCTCCGTGACAGGAAATGGCCACTAAGCTCTCAAAACCAAGAGAGCTAAAGAGTTTTCAGGGTAATAGGCTGTTGTCTGTTTGCTGTCCCCGCTCGGCTCAAGCTGGTCTCCTTTCCCTGGAGGTGACGCTGCCATCCTCACCAGCTACTCGAGTCAGCACATAGCTGCGGTTTTAATGTTGTGGCCCTGAAACCATTATTCTCAAGGTTATTCATCATGTATAATACTCCAGTTTCAGAGGCGGCTTAATTAAAGATGACAACTCTAGGTGTGAACCTTTTAGACCATGGCTGCTGTCTGACTGAAAGTACTGTAGGGTCTGTGGGCTTGGTTTCTCTTATTATTAGTCTTGGCTATAATGCCTTACAGTTTTAATGTTTTATAAAATTACAGTAATACTACACACACTAATGATGATTGTCAAATAATAACCAAATTACTGTATCTAATGTGCAGCCAGTGTCGTGATGAATGCGACTCAGGCATTATGATGCAAATCCGTTGCTAATAGTATGTTTCTCTCGTAGATAAATAACATCGTAGTAGTTTAGACACATGCAGTTTTCACATCTGTGTAATTTGGCAGGCGGGATAAACTCTCATCAGCTCGTTCCGCAGAGCGTGAGTTACAGTTGCATCCTTTGTGTCAAAGCGGACGCAGCCAGGCAACACGGCAATATGTCAACAACAGATTTATTGTGTCGGTAAAGAAGGTGTGTTCTGATACAATGCCAAACCACCATACATCTGCTGAGATTGTCTTGACTTTATCGCTGCTTTTATGTTTGCGTTTCACATTTCTGTCCCCAAAAACCGTCCTGCCGCTCCCAGCTGCGTCAGATAAAGGTGAGATCTCGCTATGTCTTGTTTAATAGCCTATAGGAAATCAACAGCAATCTGAACAGTGCGTTGAGAAGCATTTCAAATGACTCATCTGTGCCTATTGTGCTCCTCCAGTGGCTCGTGCACATGCTGTACAAAACTGTGGGATGAAGGCAGACACGGAGCAAGAAAATGGCTCGGTTATCCTTTTAAAATATCAAACAAGACAGGCCAAGCAAACAGTCGAACCATAAAGGTGAGCACTACAAAATTGGGTGAAAGGAGTTATAATTGAAAGGGTGAAATGTGCAAGTTGTGCAGACAGGGTTCAGCGATCGGGTGGTCACATACAGCCTCAAATAAGAGCATCTTCATTCCCTCTCTGCCAGCTTATGGGGCCTGCATTGAGTGTGTGTAATGGCCTGGCTGCGAGAGTCCAGGGATTTAGCAGCTAGACTTGAGTCAACACTGGGGCTCATCACAAACATCATTACTTTCTCTTGGCTTGTCCTTTTCCCTCTTCAGTGGCCCAGGTCTGATAGCTGTGTACAAACGAATGGGAGCAAAGGGATGGATGGCCTAGTTTGATAAAGAATGATCGACTTGAGGGCTGCTATTTACCGGGTATGTGCTCATCTCAGGCTCCTTAACCACACAAGAAAAAGCTCTTCAGGCGTCTTGAGGAGCAGCCATTATTACAATCTCACCTGCTGCAACACACGTTGCTTACTTGAGAGTTTCTGCTAATTATTCGTACATCCAATCATCGGCATCAGTGCTTAACAGGCCACCGTTGGAGGTGCCGTAGCTGCATTCACTTGGAGCTGTGCAAGACGTGAAAGGGAAGGGGTGGGCACTTTGACAGAGCCCTCGTGGGAACACCAAAGCTACATCACAACACTTTGGCGGTGACAAACCGCACTGATAACTTGCAAATGGAATGAAAGTTTGCATCTCCAGAATGTTTTTAACGAGTCTCCCTGGAGTGTGGCATAATGACTGTGGAACTGTGCAACGGAGAGAGAGTGAGACTGTTCGGTCTGCATGCAGCTCTCAGCTTTCTTTTGCCCGTTTATGCACCAGCGGCTCTGGGGACTCAGACAGGCTGCGAAAAGACATGAAAAAGCCTCTACAAAACTGTTTGTTTTTGTAAGGAATGGCAGAGTAGGGAGGAGGAATCCACTTAATATTAAATAACGACTTCTTTTTTTCCCAGTTACACAGCAAATATTCAATGATACCCACCCAAACACAGAGAACATTGACATTTTCAAAAGAAAGTGTAAAAAGCAAAACCTCGCCGGTGACAGATTAGTTTTTAAGGTTCCGAGTCTTTTGCTCTTGAAGTGCGCGTATAAAATTAGTTTACGTATCAAATGCGTGCGTTTAATTTTCTGTCATTACATATTTCAATACACTTTTATCTCAATACAAAACATAGGACAATAACACTTCCTGCGAATGAGAGGAGCTCATAAACAAAGAAACTGACATCACTGAGTAATTATTCATTTTCAAGACGTCCGTTTTCCCATGAGGTAGGAAGGACTTCTTTTTTCATAATCACACGACATGGAAGAGTAATTCAGAAAAAGTAGATTTGAATTTAATGTGTGTGTGTGTGTGTGTGTGTGTGTGTGTGTGTGTGTGTGTGTGTTTTAATACAGCAGAGGCCTTGTACGGATGTAGTTTCTATGTTGAGACCTTGTGCAATACTTATACTTGACAAGTTGAGGGAGGTGAGATTTTAAAGTTTTCCGGTTGGTCAGTGAACGGTAACACGAGGAAAAGGTGCCACGTCTCCTGGCTACTGATTTATAATAGTATATATTTTATTTCTCAAATTTTTTTTTTATTTATAATTTCTAATTAATTTATTGATACCATTCAACCCCGTGAACTCTTTTGGTAGTTTTGTGTCTTTGTCGTTGTTTGTTTGTGGCAAAGGTTTGTCTCTGCAGATGTTTTTTTGTGTCTTTGTGGCACTTTGTGGTAGTTTTGTGTAACTATAGATGTTTTATCTCTTTAATTTCTGACCCGTTTGTCTCAGCAGTTGTTTTTTACTTCTTTGTGGTACTTGTGTATCTCTTTGTGTTCCATCTTATTAGCTCTCAGATATTATTATATAATATTTCAGCCACCTAAACACCAAAAAAACATCCCAAATTTGTTGTCCAAGCAATAATAATAATAATATTAAGAAGCTATTGTAGTTGCTTTAAACTGTATCTTTTTGATAAGTTGCACACGGGCTTGCGTGTCAGTGAGGCTCTTTGTCGTTGCATTTACGTTTTAATTTACTCGTAATTATTTTGAGGAATTGTGCATGACTGCTATTGTATATTTGAGAAAAATCAAAATGACTAACTAAGCACAGGTTCTGCCTACATTCTGTTACGTCTCCAAAGATTTGTTAGTAAGAACGTGATTAAAAATGAACTTTATAAGCGATCAGCTCACCTAACCAATTAACACTACACAACAGTAACGTTAGCTGTGAACATCCGAAAGGCTTGATCAGTTCCCTGAAAGTAGGAATTATCCAGCATCTAAACCACTGTGAGAGTCACACCCTGGTGTAAGTGTTGCTTGAGTTATGTAAGAGTTGCTGTGAAATTCTAGGGCAGAGATATTATTACAAATCTTTAAAAAAACAGAAGTCACAGTTTTCCCTGTCTGCTGAGGGATGGTTGTCGCAGCCTGACTGTAATGGATTCCTTCACACCTCTTTTAAACCATCAGTCTCCTGCACCCAAGTTTAAAGATGGCATCAGGAATACATTTTAATCGAAATATGTCTGGTGTAAGGATGAAAAGCACATGTGCAGTGAAGATTTCAGGCTGGATTTCAGGTTAGACGTGCATCTTCATATTCTCCATCTGAAAAATAATCCACTTTTCAAGTTTCAAGCGTTGACCTGGTTGAGAGCGAGAGAGGCAAAGCACTCTTACATAGCAGATTTTATATAAAAAAGACATACTCAATGGGCTTTATATGACATTCCAAAGGAAGAAAAGAAGCAGAAAAGCAGAGATTCGTAGCCACGCTGTCACAACAAGCAGACAGAAAACCATGCATACATACAGATGCTATTCAATAAGATAGAAGTGAAAGTCACATCTCGAGCTCTCGGGAATGCTATACCTGCGACATGGAGGATAAAAACTTCAGGCAGCTTCACCACATTTTGAACTCGCATTTGCACAGCAGGTGTTATGACCTGCGAGTGCTCAGAGCTTTTAAGCATTTTCCAACACATATAGTGGACCAATTCAGCGCATTCAGTGCTTTAGAGACAGTTTTCTTCCTCTACGTGCTTTAGCTTTTGGAGCTTCATCCCATCCTCCCCTGTATGAGATCACAGTAAAGACCAGTCTTTATCATTTTCACAGTCAGCATACTGGAAATTAAGGATAATAACACTGAAGAGCATTCATTGCAAGTTTGAACAGGAACACTTAAAACGATGACATCGTTTGAGACGATCGCTGCTTGATTTCATGATTTCACGGCCCAGTAACAAACTAAAATAATAAATAGGCACAAACCCCACAAAATACCTTGATCTCAGTCTTAAGGTGTAACAACTTTCAGTTAAAAAGCCTATATTCAGTTAACTTTGTTTTTGTTACAACAACAAAAATATTTCTTTCTAAATCCTAAATTCAACGCCACAAGCCACAGATTTTCAATGTGAAGCACCGTGACCTCTGACCTCCTGGTGGAAAGGGCCGCAGAAAGTTTTTCTGGCTCTGAACAGATTTCTTACATGTTAATGCTAATGTCATATGTTGTACTAGTTAATTTAATTTAACTAATGCATTTGTTGAAATGTGTAGAGCAGGTTGCTATGGAAACCTACAACCAACTTGTCCTTTATGTAAATATGTGTGTGCTGTACTTTGATGGGTCTACACGTTTACCTTCTGATTCACCTGTTACCCTTTATATTTCACCATCATGCTCTTAGCGTGCGTTTTCCTTTAAAACATTAAATAAAACACAATCAGTCTAACACAAGTGAATATAAAAATGAAACTGAGAATAAAAGAAAGAAGTTGATACTGTGTGTGCTAACTTAAATTTGCTAAATTGCTGATAATAAAAAAATATATATATTTATTCCAAATTTGAACAAGCAAAACATCAGAAACGGTCTTTGTCAGTTAACAAGCACATGTGGAAACACTGTGTCAGGGAAATTCATATAGTGCTAAATTGTTTTCTCAGTTACATTATGGTGACAAATGTTAATTAACCACTGATCTGTATTGTCTGTGTAGCCTGGCATCGCCTGACTAGTTCTCACGTGCGTATTATTCTGTAAGCTCTCAGTTCATTTTCAATTTCCAAGGGGTGTCATCAATGGGCCAAAACAACTCTGGATGCACTTAGATCTAAATTAGGCCTACAGCCAATCAGAACAACAAAATGTGTGATGTAACACAGACAATGTAGAAATGTAAACACAGTGCAGAGATCAGCTGGGGTGATGTGGCATGTCTGTGAATGGGTGTTGCCGATTATACCATTGCAATCTACAGTGTTATTCGCTTCTGCAAAACTACCTCAGTGGTGCTCTTCTGTAATGTCACTGGATGAAACCGCCCCATCTTAGATAAACTGTTGTAATTGGCTTGATAGCAGGTAGGCAGGATGGAAATCTCTCTGGACAGGAAAGTGGGAGAGAACGGCACGTTTGTTTGGTTTCCAGACTATTGGATGTTTAGCAGTTTTGAATTTTTTTTTTTTTTAGGACAAGTGAGAAGCAGGAAGTGAAATTGCACATTCAGTCTGCCTTGTGTATTTAAGCTGAGGTTGCAATCAAAAACAACAGGAAGCTGAGCAACAATTTGGACAAAAGAGGAGAATATATTCTGAATATTCACGGGAGCATTTTGCTTCTGCACAGATGAAATATTATTTTTTTATGATTTCTTACCCACCACCTACTCACTACCTGACAAAACACACCAGAACTCATTCTCACGGACGTATTACTTTTTCATTAGAGTCCAGCTGTATCTCACTTATCGTGAACTGCTCCACCGCAATTATACAGGCGCACGTTTGTCATACATATAGCAAGAACTGAAAAAAACAAGGCAAGGTAAAGAAGACACATGTTCAAATCACACCAAACTGGCTCGGAGGCAGAGTAGTGCATCAAATTGATTGCTGAAACAACTCTATGTTGCACACGCACACGTGAGATGGAGAGATGCCAATTTTCATCCTTCTGCTAAAAGCTGGATCAATCGTGATTTTCAGGATTGTGTTCTTGTTGGATATTGCACGGAATATACAGAATAAGGACATTTTGTCTTTGTCACTGATGAGATGAAAGGGCCGAAAGACATCATTCTTTATTGATTTTGCCTTTCAAAGCAGGAGATGAAGAGGAATAAACCAAGCTGAGAAAGGTTTTTAAGGGACAGGACAGATTGTGGGGCTGCAGCTCGATAACAGGAGCATGTCCATAATGTCTTGTACATTTTGTGTTTGTTTTTTTTTGTTTTTTTCATTCGGGATACCTTTTTTATGCTGGATCCAGTGAATCAGTATGTATGTTTTTTTGGTTAGTGACTAACAATATGGTCTTTTCCTCATCATGGTTGTAAAACCTGCACCGGTGGCTTCAAACTGAACTGTGTAAGGGGGTTTTGTTTCATTACTCAATTAAAATTCATGAATAGTGTGATTGTAGCATGTTTGCGTTCCCCACAAACACATACGACACACTATACAGTACGTACATATCGTGTTCATGCGTCACTGCACACCACTGGGCAACAGGTCAAAAGCGTCCCAATTAAACCAGCATCATGCTGACATGTCAGCGTAGACATGTTTTTAAAACCAAGAGGTAATTAATTGTGAGGAATCCAGCACTGAAACACAATGCAACATGGAACAATGTTAGATTTCTCTTATTGCAGCATATCATTACACAGACCGACCAGAAGAGAAGAAATCCTATTCAGCCTCGACCTGTTAGTGAATCTCTGCATCGACATCTGCTCATGCCAGGGTTTCCAAGTTAAATTTGCAATGACCTGACCATAAAATTGTTGCTTGTGCCCCTATAGTTTAAGAAACATGCAATAGTGGCCTTCAAATATCAAAAAGTACTTAAAGGGTGATTCAGTGCGACACTCACTACACAATACCTGTGGTCTAAACACTTAGAAGATGTTTTTTAAACGAATGTTTCTCCTAAACAACCGATTTGACACTGCCAACCAACTGTAGATCCTGCACTATAGATTATTAAACTCTGGATTAATAATAGGTTATCTAGAAACACACTGACATTTGAAACATACTCCATTGTTCAATGTCATAAGGGCTCTCATTGGCTATCTTGTCAACTCTTGTGGTGTGCACCTTTAAAATTTTCAAGGTGGCAAAATGAATCATGTCTGAGTGGCTGAGACTCCAGCTGTGACTCATTTCTGCTGTTTGGAAAGTGTAATGGATACCGAGCATCTCTTCTTTGAGCACAAGTGGCTGTTTGTCGCAGCTCTCGGGACTCTCTGCGGCGCACTGAATTTGGCTGCGTTTACACAGAGAGCAGTTAGCAGATTATGACGCTGACATACTTACAAATGTAAAATATGTTAGATTACAGCGACGCAACCTTTCCTTTTCCTTTTCCTTTCCCCAAATGTCTCAAAAACTGCTCCCAACTCCACCTTAACCTCGTTCTCCAAACCCTAACACTGGCTCATAATTACACCCAAAACACATGTTTACAACACAGCTGCAGTTCTGTTCATAAAAACGTTGTTCATATTATATTGCTTAAGGGGTATCTGGTTAAATGGTAACTGAATTTCATTGGTTTTGTGCCTGTACACTGCACACTGAAACTAAAGTTGAATCCAATCTAATAAAACTGTGTCTCCTCTTGCAGTTTAAGATGTCTTGGACAGCAAGTGTTGCCTGCATTCTGCCTGGCTGTGTCATTACCACAGAAGTTAAGAGCGTCTCAGTTAAGAGGCAGGGGTGTCCCTGAGATAATGTCAGTGGAGGTGAAGGTGAGCTGAATCTCCACTCTGCACTGCCATGTCTACTCACCCACATCTGTTAATCACTCACTTGTCAGCTGAGTGCAACTTTATACTATTGTTGTGAAATTATCGTAGTGGATATACACCAGAAAGCACACCACTTGATTAGCTCATTGTTTTACAGATTTATCAGTGGGAGGACACGTAATAGTTATCCTTTGCTCACCTCGACCGTCATTTTTTCCATGTTTTATTGTTTAAAAGCCAGAGAGACGTAAACAGTTACAAAATACATTTGGCATAGACTGAAATGATTTGTCTTTGTGACCAGACTGCGTATTTAAATCTGATATCCAATGCAGCCACTGAGACAACAGTGACTGGCATGATTAATAACCCCTGGTGATGTATTGTAAATCTTTTGTGCAATTAGGCAGTAAAATGTTTCTAATTGGATCTTGTGTATAAAAGCACACAAAGTGCACTGGTAATATGAGGAGACTCCAGTGGGAACAAAGGCTTTTTTTTTTAAATATTAAAAAAAATCAGGAGCTACTTCAAGTCTGACAGTATTACTGTCAAACTTAGAGCATGAAAGTGTGATGTTTTCTCAAAATCTGCCTTTATTCACTGGAGTATTTTAGCTAAATACAGCACGCAGCCCCTTTTTCCATATCAGCTGCACCACAGAGGGCCTGACTCAGCAGAACAAAGATGTCTAAAAATCTTTTATGTCTCTCTTCATCCGTAGGATGAGGGATTTGAAAGAATAACTGTTGCAGCTTGTAAGCTGGGTAAATGTATTGAGAATCAGAATAAGCAGTGCGGTTAGTGCCTCAGCGAGCGCCCAACAAGCCCTGATTTATCTCTGCTGGCTGATAGGAGACAGTGGGACTAAGTCATCCAGACGGTGTGTATTAAAAAGCTGCATTATAACTCCATAAACCACACAAAAAGCAACAGTGTGACGCACACTGACACAGGCACATAGGAATGCACCTACACACTCGCCGGCAAAGTCATTCATTTAGAGGGTCAGCGTTACAGAAGGTATTTTATCATGGAAAGTTTGCTGTAAAACAAACATTTGTCAGATCTACGCTCTTCCAAAAGAATTACACTCTAACTCTGAACTGTTGTGAATTTCAAGTTCAAGAAGAATATAAACATTTTATGCTTTCAAAAAACCCCAGTTTTTTTTATTTAAATAGAAAATGTAAAACACACACACACAGTATATACGTTCTCTCTCTTTGTGTAGCATTAAAAAGGGTGCTACTTACATTTACTTTGTACATCTCTGTGCCATAAATGAGATTAATGAAGCTCAATACCTTTATCCAGTGTTTCTTTTTAATGTATTATCGGCTGCTAAGATACAAATACCCTTTCAAGCATCTGTATGTGTAGCCCTGGTGAAGTTAGCAAATGTGAAGGTGTAATGAATAGAAAAGCGAACTCCATTTCATATCCAAGACTGTATCCAGGGAAAGCAAAGCAAGCAAATTGTGAGACCGTTATAAAAGCACACAATATGGAGGTCCAGGTAATAATGTCATCACTGGCTCTGAAGAAAGGAACCCTTTTTCTTGATAGCACGGCAGCTGGATGATATGAATAGAAGAGGAAATATCATGCCTAAGATGAAGAATGAGATGGAGACATAAAAGATGTAGTGCATGCCCTCATCAGCCAGCCACCATGACGATAAAGGTGAAACTCCCATCTCGTTGAATAAAACATTCTCTTTCCAAAGTGTGCGCTTGGACCAACATCAATGAATATATCAGGCTTGGCCAAAAGTTTTAAAATGTATACACCCTGCGCTCCGCTGTGGGACTCTGATCTCCATTAGATGGAAGAGAGGAAATACATATGTCGCCTATTGATGTAACAATTAATACATGGAATCGAGAACCTTGCCAGGGCTGAGAGCAATGCTGTTTTTATGAAAGTAAAGTGGTAGGTTTAAGTGAATGCACAAGCTGACCTTGTTGTGAGGCTCTTGGTGTAAATTCCTTCATGTGGAATGAGAGCGCTCAGTTCAAATGATAATCTTTGGCACTTGACCTTTAGCTGCTGTCTGCCTCCGTGGTTCAAATTGCTCAGGCAAACCTTCGGCTGAAAGAAATACTGGATTTTAAATTGAGTCATCATCGCAAGCTAGACGCTAGTGAAATACAGCAATTGTTCAAAATAATGAAAAACAGTATTTCCACAGGAGAAGAGTGTAGAAGAGTATAAATAATACTGCTAAGTCATCTGTTTTTTTAGGCTCAAGAGAATACAGTTTATTTATTCACTGTCTTTCTGTGAGTAGGCTGAAAAGATCAACATGTCCGGCAGGTGATCTGAGAAGGATCGGCTTAAATTTGATTTCCATTGTTCGTAAAATGTCCAAAATGCATCCCCTGTGTTAAGCTGCCATGCATTCCCTCTCGATTCCAGAGAACGCAAGGGCAGAGGGGTTATTTCTTTAAATGTCAGACTAGTCTTCCTAACTCATTGATCCTTTATCTGACTGAGGTTTGAGCAAATTAGGATCCATGGGCCTGCCAATGGCTCTGACATACCAGTATCCTAACTGTGCTGTGTACTGATGAATCCATGCTGCTTAAGTAATAGATGGATTTGTATTTGTGCCTTTTTATCACAGTTCCACCCTCCTGTCATTTCTGTGTTTGACTGATAATATTCTTTAAAGTATAGGCTATAAATACTCAATTATATATTATATTGAAGCCTATATACTCTGTAGAGCCTGGATCAAAGTAACAACTAGCAAAACAGGGCCACAGAAAAATGAGAAGTTCATCAAGACACGGCAGCCTGGGGTATTCTTATAATATTCCCATGGTATTTAGACTTGATGTTAAGTTAGGTTGATGTCTGCTAATGTCATTTAGTGTGCTAAAGTCAGGATGTGGTTAGCTTTGGTTAGCATGATGACTGGAAACAGCTAGCCTGGGTCTCTAAAGTTCAAAAATAGCACATCTAACCCGTCATATCTCATTTGAAATGTGTAATGTGTAACACAGTGTGTATGTGTGTGTACATATGGTTAAATCATTTAGAGCAGTTGTGATTGAACTTTCAGGCTGTCGTGTCTTTTTTTGGGGGTTACTTCCTGTTTTATTTTGAAGAGTATCTTCCCGTGTCTCTGTGTTTCCTGCTCCTGCTTGTGTCACTGTCACCTGTGTCTCATTAGCTGATCCGTTTCACCTGTGCCTTGTTTTGGCCTACCCTCCCTAGTGTATTAATGGGATTTATGCCTTTGTCTTCTCCCTCCTGGATTTGTTTGTCTCGGTTGGGCTGAATCCTGGTTCTGACCCTGCTGGCTTCACCCTACCTGTAAGCCCTTGCTCTCTGTTTCTAATTAAAACAATTGTACTCTTTCTCCTCTGTATGTGCTGTCTACAGTTGGGTCCATCTGCTGGTGCTTCCCTGTTGTCTGTACGGCTCACATGTGACACAGGAAAAGCCACGCGACTGAAACATCAAAGTGTTGCTATGGAAATGTAAATACGCAAATGACATGCACTTACAAACTTCTAAAGCAATTACATTAACTGTGAAGTAATCCCTGACTTAGGAACACAATGTTTTTTGAAACAACTGTTCAGTTTCTGGTTAAATGAGCAGGAACGAGAGAGAGAGAGAGTGTAGCATAGAGATGGTCTTCGTGACTGAACTTCTTCTTTTCAGTCCAAGCATGTGATTTTTGTCCATATGATGGTGAAGATAGAGTTGTTTTCTGGTGCAAAAAGACAGAGTGCACATTTAAGATGACGAGGCTTCAGCTATGCAAAACTATATTTTAACATAATTCCAATAGTTCAAATATGCAGCCATACCATATGTTTGCAGACCTGCATATGAAAGAAGAGTAGACCATTGGCTCTGTTATTGGTATACACTCTCAGAGGACCTCTCTAGATAGCATATAGGCCCCACATGAGACAAGTGACAGAGCTTTTCAGAAAAAAAAGTGGCAACATGTTCAAACTAGTTGATAAGTTGAGTTGAACAAATACCGGTAATTTTTTGCAGCGATTTATTTCTCCTGGATTGAATTTTTCAGAAAGTGTTTTATTATTTTGTCCGCTTCCCTCGTAGCTGACAGCCATACGGTTTGATTTTATAACAGTTTGTGAACCTCTCAGTGCAAAGTTCCCAAGTAGTGTGAGCAGCAGGGCACCTCCCAGCACCATGCTGCTAAAAGCTCTGGCTTATAAATCCAGGGGGCTGTCACAAGTCCTGTTTATGTTTTCCAACTATTACTCTGTCACTACTTTGAGAACACATTCTGGCACTCCAGCCAAGAAGCCACAGTGCACTGTGCAGCCAAACATTTGATTGTTTATAACAGCAGCCAGTGACATCAAGCCCACAAGCTGACTACCATCAAGTTAGCCAATGTTTTTGTTTTTTTTTTGTTTTTCTGGTGGCAGTAAAAAGAATTTAAGTACAAAAATAGGTGCGATGAAAATGCCACTGCACTGTAGACGAAACTCATTCATCTGGATTTTTAATGGATGACCACAGCTTTTTAATTTCAGTGTTATATCTGCTGGAGGCAGACTACCTTTACACTTGAATGATGTCAAGTGCAGTGACAGATAATTGGTTTAATTTTGAAAGTCTGCAGGACTTAATTACCATCTTGTTCTTCGTATTTCAAGCCACTGAAACAGCAACAACAACATACTGAAAAGCTAATCTGTAGCCATTAAAGTTGGTTGGTTGCTTTTGTCTTCATTGGCTTTAAAAAGCAATTCTAAGTTTTTCTAATGTATAATTTTTAATGTCTTGCCAACTACTACTACTACTACAGCTACTGTTACTGCTACTATATTGCAACAATATTATTCTAATTATTATTATTATAACAACAACAATAATATCTGGATTATTCAAACAACTCAAAACTCAAATTCAAATTCACCTAATGTCCAGTGGAAGTCCGTCTATACTTAGCATGTTGTACTGAAACCCACAGGGTACATCTGCCACTGGTGTATGTAAATCAAAGCTTGATCTGAGTCCACTGTAATCCCTCTTTCTTGACTGATAGCGGGCTTGTGAGACCAACTCTGCTACAGCTCATTGTTTGTGAGACAACAGCTCGGAAGCGTCTGCCTTGTCAAATAATTACTTGTAATGGCCTTGCGATGTGTGTGCGTCTTTATCTGTGCATTCCCGTGTCAACAACAGCTGCCACTGACAGTATAGGCTCATTAAAAATTTTGAGGTAGCCTTTTGGTTGTCAGGTTCAGTTTCCATCATTTTAATATCAGCCTGAAGCGCATAAATTATTGATATTTCTGACTGCATTTTGTTCTACAGTCCAGTGGACCCAGTTGTTTGTCCGGTTCCCCTCAGAATTAAAAGCATCTCTAATGAACATGCGAATAAACAGGACAAAGTTGACTGAATAGCTCTGAAGCGGTTCACCAGAGGATGTAGATTTCAGTCTCAAAGTGAGTATAATTACCAAGGAATAGGTCCTTAAATTGTGTAGTGTAATAATGTGCACTTGTAAAATATTGTACAGGAGAGTACAAGTAGTACAGGTTTCAAAGGTACAGGACAGGGAAATATAAAGACGAGCTGATACACCGTGTCCAGTATGCATGCGTATACAGCTCAAAGGCACTCTGGAATGAGCTTCTCACCTTCAGATCCTCCCAGGTAGTCAGAGGGAACATAGACCTTGTCCAAGCGTTATGAAGTATGACAGCAGAGTCACGGTCCTACACATATTTATAGTCTTGATTTAGATAGACAGAAGCAGCCTGTGGTAGGAATAAATGTAATGATCACACAGACTTGTGAAGATGTTGAGAATATATATAAAAAATATTAATTATATAATTATATAAAAGTAACACTTTCTCTGTGGTAGGGATATTATTATTATCACATCTGTTTTACAGGTGTGATGCCTTTTGTCTATTGCTGAGGGTGTACAGCTATTTCATGTTAAAAATAGTCCCAATTAATTAATTTTATTCTTTGTCAAACTGCTCATTAAGCTCACGAGTTCAAAACTATTCAGTCACGATCCTCCCCAAAGTCTTTCATTGATTTTTCATACAGTACACTACAGTCTGAACAGGCAGAAAAGGAAAACCACAGGAAGTTTTGGAGAGTTAGTGAACCTATAAATGTTAAGCAGTAGGAGCTTCTTTGGTCTCTGATGGCACCCGTAGATATCTACGCCCCAAGCCTCCCTCGTAAAATCAATAACCTGAACCTGTCAGATTCGGAATGATGGACGACTTCACACGCTGAATGTGTGTCCAGCCTGCCAGAGTGTTCAGTGCGAGCTGTAGGGTAGATATCCCGCGTTGGATATGTCGCTCCGAGATGTTAGCAGTTGTACACGAATAATGAATGTGCTTCGCTCTTCTTTAGGCTTTCTAGTAATGACCAGCTAGCTCAGAATAATCACCCGACTTTGGAAAATGCTGGTTTTTTACCTTCCACACTGATGTGCTGCTGTGTGCCTCCAGGGGCCCCACAGCTTGAAGGAGTCTCAGAGCCTTCTGTGGAGCCGAGTTGAAAGGTTTTACTTTACATCATTTCGAAACCTGACTTTCAACCTTCCCACTGTTGGCCGTATATGGAGAGAAACACAGCAGCGGTTTATTAATCATATTTCTTCACTGCAACGCCTTATGAGTAATCCATAGACTTCTGACATAAATGATGTTTCTTCTCTGAGCTCACACTGAAATAGAAAGCAGCAACTGGCTTTCTGCAGCAGTGTAACACACATTAGCTGGTGCTCAAATGTTCATAGGACAATATGCATTTAGAGAACAATACAATGTCTATTACGGAGTAATGTCCTGGATGACACGAGATAATCCACCAAGTACTGCAATGGAGGAAGCAGCACTGGACCAGGACGGTACACCAGTTTTCATCTCCAGGAAATGTTTGAGTACAGCAAATATGTTTCTGAGGAGAAACTTAAAGCCACATGCATTATGTTTTTGTAAACACAGAAGAAAACAAGTTTTTAATTAATATATTGCGCAATAAATAGGTTCACTGAGAATGTTTTTCCTTAGTGTGCTGTGGCGGCCCAGTGGGCACCACGACACTGCAGCAAAATTGTAAACACAACATAGACAACACAGACAGCACACAACATTTTAGAAAAGGTTCTACCAAGCCAAAAGCACAACCGAAAACACAGCAGTATTTCACATTTACAATTCAGGAAACAGAACAACTACATAGAAAACGCACAAACAAAACAGAAAGCATGGGACAGCATGGGAAAGGTGAAGACAACACTTTCTGTTGGTGATTGGACAGAACCTGAGTCGATTCACCGTTCCTAGAAAATCACTACTTAACATCCACAGAAGTGCTGGCCGGCTCTGAGTGAGCCAATCATTTACACTTTTGGAGTGACCCCCCCTGACAGAGGATCTTTTCCTGTTTCCATTTACTTGTGTATTCTCTGCAATTTTGTTGCGAACTGAGAGCTGAGCTTGAAAGTATCGAGGAAGAGTCTGAAATAATGAGGGTACATTTCAACGGAGGACATTCACATGATGTTTTTCTTGACATTCAACAAACTGCCCCTCTGAACCCTGAAAACAAGCTCAAAAGAAAACCATGTGGCTACGGTTAAGCAAACAACATCACAGAGGAGCCATGTCTTCAGATCTGGATTGGTGAGGCAGCTGTTTGGCTACTGAACTGTTTGACTTAAGAGTAACAACATGAATAGTTTGTTTATGACAAATGACATTAAGTGTACTCATACCTGAATGTAAAATGAGACCATCACACAAAACGTAAAGCAAACATTCATTCAGTGTTTGCATCACTGTTCTACAGCAGTACAACAATGCTACTCGGGCTGCTGACAGAAATGTGACTCACGCGGTTAAAAGAAGATATCTGCCACTGCTTCTGCTACTGTGCACAGTGTAGCACAACCTGTAGACATGGAGACAAAGCAGCCAGCCTTGCACCAAAATAAATCTTCCAATTAATTTTCAGTGTTGGAGTCCACATCTTGCTGCAGAGATAAGGCACAGTGATGCCCTGCGCTCACTATCTCAGATATCTCTGTCCCAGACTCACGGACCACTGATCCTTTCTTTTGATACCCTATGGTATTTCTAGAAAGACTGGAGCGATTTGGGTTTGTCATGTCGCTTTCACAAAAAATTCAATAAAGGACGAGCTTTCTCATATTTCACCCCTCATCGGCTGGTGAGTTTCCACTATTCCTCTCCAGCACTCCCCCACTGTTGTTTTCATTCACAAATTCGGAATCTCCATAATTTCGGATCTCCCATGCTGTCAAAGCACAAAACCTCATCGCCGCATCTAAACGTTCAGTTAGCCTCCTGTGATCAGTGAATCAGCTGGTGAAAACTGATCTCAGCATCATAGCATAGCGTCATTTTGTTTCTCAGAGTCAGTAATATCTCCAAACACTGATCTTTACTGTACATTTCCAGCTGAGAGAAGCTGATTATTTCAAATCCCTCTTGATCTACATTAACATCTAGGTCCTGTCCTTACCGATAAATTCTGCGCCTGCAGAAAAAAAAACCATTTGTTTCCTGTGTTTTAAATTCGCATAAATATTGCTGCCCTTCTCAGTTTGATCTCTCTGAATTAAATGCAGCAACTGGTGTCAAAGCTTAGCACCACATAATTGTGCCAAAGCACTTAGGTTCACTTAAACGCATGCTAGAGCGTTTAATGGTAGATTTGCTTCATTTGCTAATGAAATTACAAATAAAAAGCAATATTAGTGCCTCCTGAACAAATTAGAGTTTACCAGTAAACATCATGCTTGATTGTATTTTGTATACGTCCTGAACTGAAGTCATTTTTCTAATACTAACTGTGGATCTTATTCATTGTGATCATTCAACAGACCATATTGGTTGATTCACTTATATATATTAGAAACTTATAACTGTTCTGTAACTTTTAAGATTTCCCCTACGTGTGAATGCGTCAATATCCAGCAGTGAGCAGACGATCTTCCCTACAGATTTCAATTTAGTGCACTTCACAGTTTTCAAAGCCTGCAAAGGATGTTTGAATGGATTTCATGTTAAACACATGTTTCACAGCATCATTATGAATTGAAGTCAAAAACAACTCCCATTTATTTCAGTTTGTGCCATTCAGAGATTTTCTGTGCATTACTGTATTCAGAGAGTACATCATGTAGTCCTACATTAGGAAAGAATAGATGAAATTGAAAAAGGAAATGAATACACAGTTGATTGTCCACATGCTGCTATAACATTAGCTCAAGTATTTTTTTCTGTTTTTGTCCAGTGCAAGGCTTATTACAATATCTGCATTATATTTGAGGGGTAATTTGAATTATTTCAGCCCATAGTTTGCAATTTTCTAAAGGTTACAGGCAGTGCAGTTGCATTTGTGTGCAGAATTGTGACAAAGCTGGCATCATTTTAAAGGTTAGAAAATATATAAGTAAGGCATTAACTCCTAGACCCCTAGAAATAAAAGCCTCTCCTCAGAGTGCCTTTTCTGCTGCTGCAGGTAGCATTTTTTAAAAATCCAAATCATTACGGCAAAACACAGAACATGTATACAGTTTGCAGTGTTGCGGTAGCAGTTGTGGCCAAGTAGGTGGCAGAACAGAACAAAAGGCTTTTTATTGCTTCTGCACACGTTAAAGAGATATTATGGAATGACAGTAATGTGCAATAAATTGATACTTAATGTGCGAAATGAAATGGAATCGGTGGCTGTTTGAAAGCGTATTGATTGAGACTTCATGGTAACTGCTTGGTGACATATTGTAATGGCGGCGCTAACAAATCGTCTCTCTTGACTACATTCGGGCTTCATCCGTGCACAGCGCACGAGACCTGTTAAGTGCCACTTTTTGAACCAACTTCCTATTAACAGAATGCTGACATCAGCAAAAAGTCTCAGGCGCACCATTTATAGGAGGGTTGGGAACAGTGAGGCTGTGTGATTAGTCAAGAATAAGAGCCTGAAGTTTAATTAAAGTCATCAGGCAATTAGGAGCCAGCACGATAGTGCTTTACAGCGCATTTCTGTCTTGTCCATTACCCAGGATTAATCAAAGAAGTCCCCTCACTGATGTTATGAGCTATAAATGTTACAACAGTATGTGGGTCAGCCACATGGAAACTGCTCGAAAAGGACCATTTGTCAATTAATTAAAGACCAACTGTGTGTTATTTAATCATGAAGCATATGCATCCTCTAAATGCAAAGATGTAAGTAAGCTGTAAGTAATTAGGTTTTACCAATGTATAGATTTACCTTGATGAAATAGGTCACATTAGGTAAGCATCGGGCCTTTACTACAACACATTTCATTGAGAAATCATTACTAAAATGATTGTTGTTGCAAAGTGATGTAGAGGCTGGCTGTAGTACATCAATTAATTCAATCTACTGCAGTAGAAGCTATTGTTCCTCCCATTGTTTCCCTGTGAGTGCTTCTAAACTTTTACATTTTGGTATATTTATTGATGGCTAACATGTATCCATGGCTGATGGATTGCAGGGGTGTGAAGGATGAGGAACAGTGGTTGGGAGGTGCAGACGTAGTATCCACATTGATCTGCGATTGCCTGTGTGCCAGACGCAGACATGCAGTAATGGAGTGTGAAAGTGGAAGAAGATGAAAAGTAACAGATGAGGAAAAATGAACTTGACCATGTACACAGCTGCCGTGAGACCCCGGGATTCCTTGTAATGATTCAATAGTGTCAATATTTATTACTGTAGCTCCATTAGCAATGAGTGTAGCTCATTAATATGTATACAGTGGCTGTAGATGACCTTCACAATCACTGCCTTTCTGTTCCAGTTACATCAGACTGAGTAGGACATACGCAACACTAGGTGACAAAGACTTTGTTAGCAGACGTGTAATAATTCCTTCAGCATCTGATGGGATCCTGGCATTAAACTGTAACGGCAACTCAGGAAAAAATGTGTGAGGTGGTGCTATTGAGTGAAATCGTGGTATTGGATGTCTCCGCTCCGCTCCTGTGTTTTTTGTTTTTTTTTAATGTCCCTTGCTAATTTTTTTTAGTCAATCAGTGTAGTTACAGACTGGCAGAGCAATAAACCCTGCAGATGGAAAAACAAGTCTCAATGAAATAAAAAAAGAATGAAAATGCTCTTGTCTGGTTGGTTTTTAAAACGATCCTGAAATAACCCCAACACTTAATTTTTCAATATATTATCGTAATTGAATTAATGGACTTTAATTTACTCACAAACTCAATACAATATTTGATTCAGCGGTTTCTCCGCACTGTGTTCTTGTTTTTCTGCTTCAGCCTCGGGTCATTATTTACCAATGACTGGGTGACAAAATGTACAGCTGTGGGATAGTCGCATTCGCCCGTATCTATCGTATATTTATGGGTTTCTCTGATATTAATATTCCATACGTACAGGCAGCTAGGCTGTGATTTGTGCACACCACATATCTAACCTGGACCGCGTACTGTGTAAAACCATGACAACATAATAAAATGTGTAATACAGCTGCATTTTTATATACAGTGTTCGCATTTGTGGAAATTTTGGAGTAACATTTTCTGATCTGTCATTGAGTGTAGAGGCTGATCACACGCAGGAGAAAAATCCACAAAATGTGAAATAATTTTGGGCTATAAGCAGGTGCTGCATTCACTGTCAGTGGCATCTCTGCTTCAGCTTGTTGACTGTCAGTAGGCTAACGCCGAGGCTGCTGTTGCCACTGGCTATTTGCTCTGTTTCAGTTTTTTTTAATGCTCACTTGTTCCCTGCAGCGCTTGAGATTCGAGTTATTATTGTATGAATTCTTGGGGTTTTATTGCTTTAAGATCTAGTGCTGCTGGTTGCTAAGTTCCCACCATAACGGTGCTGGATTTATGAATAGTCATGCTATTGATTGCAAATTACTTTCATGTAGCTAATGAGCTAAATTTGCTGTTTGTTTGGTATATAAAATATTTTTAATGATCTCGAAAGTAATGATATATGAATACATGTATTTATGGGCAGACGTAGTTGTGGGCATGTTTTTCACAACCGTTGATGTTGCTGGTTTGGGGCTTTTCCTCCCAGCTCATTGCAAAAATAATTCAAATTTTAATAACTTATTTAATAAATTTATTAGCGCAGTTTATAAATATAATAAAAAAAACCCTGCAGGGCTCCCTACAGACCATGAGCGTACAGATAAAAATGGAGGTGTGCAAAGAAATCTTTTTTCAGCAGCTACAATGGACCACATAATGTACCTTCCACTGCTGCAATGCTGATCTCCACTCTTTATTTTCAACATTAGACTCTTTTTCATTAGTTGCTGTAATGGCTTTACTGTTCTTCATAATTTAATCAAATCTAACAGCTGTACTCGTGCTCACTGTTTATTCGGCTTGCTCTCAGGGGGGTGAGAGGGCTTTGCTTGCTCACACACCTATGGTGTTGCATACACAAGCAGTGATGGTGTCAACGTGTTACATGGGATGGGGAGGGGGGGGGGGTTAATCAGGGCTGTGTTAAATGTGTGCAGATGATGTGCTGTGGCGGGGCTGCAGATTGATGAGACTCATCACGTGTGTCCTTCATGTTCCCATGATTCAGTGAAACCATGTGTGGAGCTAATCCACTCATGTCTTCTGTCTCAGAAAGTTCACCACCACAAACTCTGCCTATTTAAATGGAAATGACCTGGAGATGAGCAGCGCAAGCAAATCTGCAGGTGAGGGACTGGATGCATATGAGCCATATTTCCAGTGGGATCCTCTTGTTACTTATGCACTGAGCTCTTCTTTTGTCTGATCCCTATTCAACTGCTGCGGCTGATCTTGCACCACAACTAAAAGGGCAGTCATCAGTGACACACGGAGATATCTTAAGTTGCATAAATAGTGCAAAAGCCCTTGTGGCATTGTTGTCTCTGCCTGAAGACGTGTCAGAGTGCATTCTGAATAGTTCATGCCAGAGGCCTGAGGCCATGAGTCAATCAGTGTCTTGGAGCTCATATGGCAGCAGCCAGCTCTGACATGTTAATTAGTGACGATTTCCCTTCTGGCTGCAGTGCGAGACAGCTACAGCAAAGGTGAGATACTGCGGGGAAATACGCAGGAAGCTTCCTAGAGCTCACCTCGTTTTTTGATCTGCTGGGATCATTGTTATCATTGTTCTGTTTCATTTATGGAGATGAAAGTGGAGCTGCTCTGACATGTGCAGTGCTGACAGCATCTCAAGAAGGCAAGAAGGCACGGTTCTGCTGTGAATGATCGACTTCTTACTCAAATTACACTTTGGATAACTGCATTTCTTTCATTTCATGTCAGCATTTGAAGACACAGCAGATAGTATGTTTTAGTTTTTAAACTAAAACAACCTGAGTAAGAACAATATAGTGTCCAATCATGACATCAGGGCTGGTTATCTCTATGTATCTGACAACACACTGAATGTTAAAAGAATAAAATTTTAAAAATAAATGCTGAAGATACTTTAAAGACAATAAGAATCATCACAAACACTAAAATTCAGCTTTTTTAATTAAAGTAAAACAGAAATTAAAAGGGCTTTGTTGGTGAAAGCAACACCTTATACTGTCTCATGTCATATTTCCTGGGTCTTTGAATCCAAACATGACTTTTTTCTAGGTCTGGATAAATGTAATTTCTATATTGGATGAGAGCTCTGTTACCAATACTGCCCTGTGCAAACCAGAGAGCGCTCATTTTAATAAATGCCTGAAGCCGTGCACGGACAAAAGCCTCAGACATGCTGACCTTTTACCATGCCGTTTTTTTGAGCTCTTAAAGGGGAACACTTGAATCCAGCAGGAACTAACTCTTAATTAAAGTAAGCTGCACATTACAATGTCCAGTCCCTCTGGCAGTAAATTTTGTTAGTTGCACAGGCAGGTTGAAACCCACAAATGGAGCGATGTCCATAATTAGCTGAGGACTTGCTTCAAAACAGGGATTATCTTCTCACACATGCTGGCGGAAGGGTCAGATATTGCTTATATTTCTGACATGATATTTTACAAAGTAATAACTTTCCATTGATTAGCTGTATCCACGTTACCATGTCATGATTACGCCAGTAGCCTTGGCACATGAGAAATGATTTTCAGCGGCGAGTCACTTTCCGATGGCTCTGCTTTGTGCCGTTTAAAGTGCAAATCTGTCATTCATGTTCAAGCCTATCAACTATTTCAGCTTCACTGTGCTCTGTATTTGCCTGTGCAATCAAGTTTTTAGCTCACCGGGGCAGAGACACATATGCTGTGTTAAACTATCACAAGGTTAGAGATGTTCAAGCACAACTATAACAAATCTGTGTCTCTGTGCTGCTGCACCGTACGTGTGGGCATGTCCAGGTACTGTACACATTTGTGTGTCATCTACGTTCCACTAGTGACCATGAATTGACTATTCCCCCCACAATGTGGCTCCCTGCTGCTCCAAAGACCATAGACCAAGGGCATAACTGAATAATGCAGCAAAATGTAGTCAAGCAGATTACGGAGGTACAAATGTGATTGTGAATGCACGATAGCGTGTAGTGAAAAATCCGCAAGGCATGTCATAATAAAACAAAAGTCCTTTCCAGCTGTGCAGCCATGATTCAAACCGTGTCACAAATTGAAAGCGATTCAAGCTTGCGAATCTAGGATCGGTAAATCAAAAGTACAGTATATTTTAACCCAGAGGTCGAGGAATGTAGCTTAACGTTAGAGTCAAGTTATCAAGATATGGGGCGGCCATTGCGTAGACTGATGGTTCCACAGTATTTTAAAGGTCTTGCAGATGATTTGAATTTCATGCGGTATAATTAGATGTTCATGAATAGCACCAGTAGTTTGCCTATCAGCATGTATCACACAGAAAGAAGTGTCCCAATATTCAAAATAACAAACAAGTCAGAGGCAGCAACAGTAGCAGACTTTGCTAATCACATTGTTTTTCATGTTTGTTTGGAATCAGTTTAATTCATGTGATTTGTTTGGAATGTTTGTGATAATGTATTCTAACCCCAAACCTCACTTAAAGGCTTTCCCGTACCAATTGGCTGTATCCCACGGTCTTCTTCCATCAATGGCAATGCTGCAGGTGAAATCACATGACATTTGCATAGAACTTGAATCACATGACAACGAGTGGTCACACTGTATGTGAGGAAGGCCTTGAGATGTGCTTGGATTTCAGAAAGAACTGTAGAGCTAAGCTTGAGTTTAGATTTATTCCTTACAGATGTGTACCCAAGGTCAAGAATGAATATAAAGTTGAATTGTTGCTATGGTTACTTGCAGTTTAATTGATAAATGTAAAAATAAAATAATGAAATCAGACAATCTGTTATATCCAGCCAAAGATATATGAAATCTGCACTTTATACCTATATTTTTGAACATGTCATTATAAAATTAAACCATTTTATATCTGCCCCACTTTTTCAAGATACTTTTCAACAAAAATTTAAGCATAGATTTAACACTCATTCAGCCACAAGAGTGTTCCTGAGGCCGGCCACTGATGTTTGGTGATAAGGCTTCACTGCCAGTTCACCCAGAGGAGTTGGATGGGGTCGAGGTCATGGTTTTGTGCTGCTGAGCCAGGTTCTTCCACATCAAACTGGATGTTTCTTTGCACGGGCAAGCACATTCATGTTGGAAAAGGCTCTCTCCAAACTGTTTCAGTAAACTTGATAAACTAAACAACAGTCAGACTGAAATATCATTGTATAAATCACTGACATGAACCAGGTCTCATCCGAGCGATTAAAATAAGTGTATGGTGTAAGCCTATGTTCTAAATTAAACTGAAATGAAACTCTGTGTTTTCCTCTTTGTAACATTAGCAGCCAATTGCTGTTGCATTGCAAGTTATTACAATAAAAATTGCTATGCAGGAAGCCCCACCCATGCTGTTGTGCTTTGCAACTAAAGAATAATTAGAGAACAATCTCACCAAAAACACCTTGTTATTTTATTCTACCGACAGGAGCGTTCGTAACGTGCAGATTTAGAGGAAACACACTTTCACTTTCTTTGTCTTATGGACCCAAAACCAAAAAAATATTTAGTTTGTAGTGATTAAAAAGGCAATTACATCTTTGATAAAACATGTTGATGTCCCCTGTACATGTATAATACATCCCGGGGTTGACTATGCCCAATATGCCTATTCCAAAGGCATAGGTTTGGTCCCCGCTGGCCCCCTTCACTAGTATAAAGTGCAGGTTGTTAATTGCATGGATGGGGGTTGGAGGTCTTTCTTTTTTTAAAATAAAAATAAATTTGTTGATTTAACCATGCAACGGCCTCAAAAGGCTTAAAAATAATATAAAAAAATAATTCATATAGCATTTTTCTCTGCCAAGAAAGTGCCAGCAGGGTGCTTGGGACTGCTGGGATGTTTGTGTGGTGAGAGAGAAAAACATTAGTATATCAAGGGAATTCAATTATAATTCAGAAAAGGTCCAGTTAGAAAGAATTTCCTCAAGCAAAGAAAAAAAAAACAACATAGCCTCTAACTTTCTTGCCAACTGATGCTCTGTGCTTTGTCTCTCAGTGGCGCTTCATATTGCCACTTTTAATAATCTCCATGGTCTCGGATATGAGACGTACTGGGTTTTAACTGTCCGTAGGAGGAATGAACACGTAAGAGTCTGTCCATTCTTTATTAAAAAACTCAGTTTTCACTGTCTACTGTTATTTCTATAGAAATGCTGCCATGTGAAATGACTTTTCTGTGACTAACTTATTTCTCCGTCTCCGTCTCCGCCGTCTCCTGTCTCATCTGTCTAACTCACTAACTCAATTCAGAATGCTTTTCAGAATGCACAGATTTGATTGGTTGAGAAGTATCACGTAATTATTAACAATGCATATACTTGGTCTCTGAGCCCCCTTGACTGATGGACAAGTGCCATAAAGCCTTGAAAAATGTGCAGGTTCAAATTAATTAATTTTAATTTCCAATAGGAATATAGGATTTATGTTCAGGCCAGCAATCTTATTACCTTGATTATAGCAAAAGAAGTCTAAATCCTGTACATTTAGGTATTCGCAGGGCCTCTCCTGCAGCCATGACGATTCACTCTAGTATACTTACATGAGGATCCTGCACAGCCAGTCCAGTTCCAGCTCTGGTTGCACCTTTACAGAAACAGTAAACAGTGAAAGAGCAGAAGTGTTTTGTTGTCTGTTGGTACTCAGCTCCATGAGCTCCACACAATACAAGTGCAAAAAGATCAGGACAAGACACACTAGATTTTCATTTTCACTTTCTGCGGAAAATATGTGCCTTGCAGAATTTCCCCAAACAATTCCAGATGGCATAACAGGCGAGTGAGAGGCATACTGCATTCAGAATTATATGCAAACCAGCCTTTGACAATCCCTCTGTACCCGTTTTACTTTGTAAGTCATCTGGATCACTTGCTCATTTAATTTAAAATAGGTGGCATATGCTAGCACAAAAGTCGATATAATATATGCAAAATACCACTGCAACATATTCATACACTGACACATTCATGCATGCTACTGCATCATAAGCTCTGACTTTACACACTGGTCAAAGTTATTCTTGAAGGTCTGAGAAATAGGAAGTAAAACAATTGCAGTTTTATGGAGGAAGGGAAAAGATGTCGGCGAGTATTTGCTGAAAGCTGTAGCGATGGCGTGTCTGAGAAATGGGGATAAAATCGTTGAGTTGTCAGATTGCCACCTGGTATAACATACGAGGGAGGAGATGAGCATGAAATCCTCATAAACCAAAATGCAGCAGTCTATCATCAAAGTGAGATGAGAAGGAAATGTTTCATGCAAGGTCACAGCGAAGCAAGTGTGACATTAAAAACAGCTCAAGACGTTAATTCACTCTAAATGTGCCATTTATATGCCACGGGAAGCTTACCTGACAATATATGCCTTGTAAAGCTTTGTGCAAAGGTCATTTGGAAGTTTCCCCGACACCATTAGAAACTTTTGGGGTATTACTTTGTTAAAGTGTTGACGGCAGACATCAGAAAAACAGTCCTCAGCATGGTGCAGTGTCATTTTTGGCAAAAACCATTTTAATATTTGATCAGCTACTTGCAAAGACATGATGGAGTCTGACTGCGATACACTGCCAGCTGAGGGCTTCATTTGTGAAGCTACTTGTTTTATGTTGCCAGAACAATAAAGAGTCTGGATTTATAGTTATTTATGTGGGCAAGTTCTTTTACGCTTTGAAGACATCCGCTTCTGTAATTTGCTGGTATTGCATGGAGGTTGTGCTGCAAGCAGGCTGTGGAAAATGAGACTGAAATTTATAGTTTCACTCATTCTCAGCACAGCGACTTGCTTTTCGCTTGCACCGATAAGGTTTGTGAGCCCCACCCGAGACTTGTTGATCTGTCTTGGCCGATGCACCGACCGTGTTCAAAGACATTTAGCTGTATGGGCAGCCAGGTGTGAGGGGTTGGACCTGGGAAGTCTGATGTGTATGAGCAAGACAATACCTGACCTTGGCCTCGCTGTGTGAGCTGCTTGGCAAAGAAAGTGCTCCGCTGTGAATGCAAATGAAGGGGATGAGGCAGAACAGAACAAGCAACCTGAAAAACAGAGTGACTGTACTCTGTAGTCCCTCCTTTAGCATGCAGCTCACTCCTGAGCTGTGCTCTAAAATCACTCTTGTTTTCTAATAAAAGGATTTCAGTCCATAAAAGGATGTGGACAAGTGCATAATTTGGGAAGACGAACTAAGGCAGTAGAGGGACTGAATGAGTGATGCCAACTCAGTATCTGTTTTCTGCGGAGACCAGTGCAGATTCTCTGGGGCCCTCAGATAAATTTTGCCATAGGGACCCTGCCACTCAGCGCATGTAAACCATTTGTCAACAGCCGCACTCCATGCCCCAGGGCTGATGTTAGATCTGCAATACAATACATACTGCACAATGCTTGATTTAACACTTAGTGTCTGCCATGTCCCGCTTCTTTGCTGTTTGAACAGTTTAGTTAGCATTTCTCATCCATTTCTGTAACCACTTGCACATGCGTATCTGCAGTCCTGCAGGGGTAGATTTGCACATCATCCCCGTGGACATTAACTTGAACAGAGAACAAGCATCAAAATCTTGGATCAAACCCAAGAGATTCAAGTTCATGACGAGAGTCGGGTCTTAGGCTACGAACCAGAGACCAAATGGCAGTCTTAACAGTGGAGGAGCCTGCAGCCTTCAAGACTGAAACCGATGCATCAGGTCAGGAGCACAATCAAGAGCATGCTTGTTGTTTTCTTTGACATTCCCGTGGTTGTGCACCATGAATTTGTCCTCCATGGTAAATTCTGCTGCACCAGACTGAGACGTTGGAGGACATTCAGCAAAACAATGACTGGTGTGCTGGCTTGCTGAAAGGGATTTAGTAGTGACAGGAAGTATATCGCTGCAAAAAGTGACTTTTTCAAAGGTGCAGTTGTTGCTTTATATATGTGCTGCCTCTTTCGTATTGTACCTCGTATCACTGGTCCTTTGTGTATTCAGACTGCATGTGGAATTTTCAATTGTTTAAGTCTTACCCCTAGTTTTTTTTCTCAGTCCATACTTGTTTTAAACCCAAACGAGAAGAAAAGTGTCTCTAATTTGCTGTCGCCATTGACATCATGTGGCATCCTCATTTGAGTGTGTGTGGAGAATGCCTGTGTACCTTGTGTATATCTGTGTTTGACTAATTTCAAAACTGACAGTTCTCACTTCTGTTGCCTCTGTTATGTTCTGCCAAGCCAGGGAGCGATGGTGGAATTGCTTTCCTGCAAAAGTCCTTCTCCTTGTAAACAACTAAATAAGTTGTTTTCTGGTGCATTTCAAAAAATAAACCATATTTACAGTTAAATCTGCCTGAACCTTTGTTGCCAAAACAGATTGTGCACTGTGAACACTGACAAATTATGACCTCTTAATGCTAACAAGGCCAACATGTCAGACCTACAGCAGAACAATAACTTAATGCATCCTGTATATACACTGACAGAACACTACATCTGCTACTTTAGCTTTGCAGCCTGTGAAAAAAAGGATGTACTCACGTGGGAGAAATTTGCCTTCAGGCCTCTCTGCCAGAAAGCTTTTTCACCTGAAAGCCTTGAGGAAGTCAGGTGGTGCAGTGTAAAGAGTGCTAAGGTCCATGTATAAAGAGTGAGGGGATAGGTGAAAGAAACAGGGATTTCATCTGCATGGAACCAAAATCAGCGCTGACTTCTTGTTTTAACCCAACCAAGTAGTTTTGGTTCTTAAACAGAACCAAACTACAAATGTTTAATGATGTTAACCATGTTTTAGAAAAGGCGGTAATCCTCTCCAACAGGCACAGGGTCTCAGGCAACGTCTTCACTGGGGGTATAATGTGAGCAGCATTAGCAGCATTAGCAGCATTAGCGCTCCCTCTGTGTCTGCGATGTATTCAGAAACAGTTAGAGTGTAGGTCACCCTTGTTTTTGGCAACTGTCAGAGCCCAACACGCAGCGTTCGTGTGCCCAAAATGGAAGAAAATGGACTTGAAGTGTGAAAATACACCTTGGGTTTGCATTGGGTAAACAAGACTTTTTGTGAAATGTCACATCATTTCCAGTTTTGCGTCTGTCATCTAAACAAATGACCAGTGCTTCCTGCAGAGTTGGTCCATTTTTACATCATTACGATATTATCACAGCCATAAAAGGACGTTTGTCAGAAAAACATAAACATGGATGATTTTATCTGTTTGACCACTGCTGTCATTTCTTTTGCAGGATGAACGCTGGATAGACACAAAATGTGGGATGATATGAGAAGTTATAGAAGTTTAAAAGAAGGAGCTTGAACATACATGGAAATGCTCTGATTTCTAGATAACTGTATGTCTAATACAATATTACAGCTTAGCTTGACGAGCTACGTCTGCACATAATTTAAAGACTCTGCATACCCACACAGGTGATGGGATGTGAGGTCACCAGACTCTGCACACTAATCTGCACACACTAGATTGATAAAGATGTAATTTGCGCCACCCTAACAGGTACAAGCCGACAGGGAGATACAGTCAAGCAGCATTCGTGACACAACCACGCAGCATTTAGGTCCAAACAGCCAAAGTAAATAAACTAACCTGTGCACAGTGCCGTTCAAACACAGTTCTATGTAACTTAAGTCCATTTTTAGCTTCTTGAAATAAACTTCATGACGTTCAGTAATCAGAAGAGTCTGTGCAACATTATTCCACCAGAAATAAGCAAACCAGATGACCTGCTTTGCTGCTATTTTATTCTCATAACACTTTTCCTTTGTTTCCTTTGCACAGCTGAGAGAATTTGCTCTGCAGGCTCCATACTGTCATGCTGTGACACTTCACATGGGGAGCATGGAGCCCTGTGTATTCTGTGTACTCTCTCTAGGACCAACTAGACTGTTTCAGTCCTCAGAGAACCACTTGAGTCTCAGTTTTTGGCCTATTCATCACCATTGTGCTCTGAATTTATGCTACCTTCTTTAAAGCGCATGTCTTGCGAGTACCTGTGAGGTTTTTAAATTTGACGACTGCGGGCAGATTAAGGCATCCTGTTTTCATTTTTACGGGTGTGATTAGAATAAGCTTTAGCCTATTCCTTATCCTTTAAGTGGTTATCAGAAATGCAGCGTAGGCTACAAGTACTAATGTGCAAATTTAAGTTTATGACTCACTTCGTCAACATGGGAGAGAAGAAAGGAGGTACACCGGTGAGATACTAAAACCGCATTATAAAAGATTATCGTAGAAAGGGAGAGAATTTGCATAGAAGCCACCGGTCACAAAGTATTGATTATAACGTGGAATTAAGTCGGATTAGTGGCAAGCTTTGGAGTTATACTTACACATTAAAGGCACACCCCTGGTCTTTGGGGACTGTATGTGGCATTTATTCCTCACAACAAAACACAAGTGTCCTGAATTCAAAGTTTAACAACTACCACGGGATGACATCTCTGCACATATAAGAGGTCCTTTGAGTTTTACATTTAAAGTAGACGAGGAGATCCCAAGGTGGCGATGATCGCCGGGGGGAAGAGAGGTCTTGTTCATGTTAGCACAGATTTACCACCATACAACACAGCAGGACAGAGACGCGCTCTGGATTTTATAGACTGCAGCCACTGATGCTGCGATGTTTTATCAGTTAACTGGGTGTTACTGCACCGTTGTGCAAAACTTTTGTTGAATCATTGTTCAGTCTGTAGATAATTCAGTAGGATAAGACTGAAATGATGTGAGATCTCATATCCAACCATCTATAAAGAGCTGAATTAATCTCTCTTTCATGTGCCATTACAACTTTAATTTTACAGAGAGACTTGGTACATACATTAACATTGGCATTATACTAAAGGCGCTTTCATTCAATTCCTTATGACACAATAGAGGTGCTTTTGAATGAAACAATTTTCACATTTCTAATCTAGAAATAAGAAACCACTCACTGCAAGGACATTTTAAAGTGTTAGTCTCAGCATTAGACAACAGCACATGAGAAATATTTAAGTGATGATTACTTCTGGTATATATTTGTGCGTGTTTGTTTAGTGGGTCCCGTATTCATCAACTGACGCTCATTAGCCTTGTTAAAGCTGTGGAATCTAGATGACTCAATGCAGTACATGCTGTATATGTCAAGTATATTACAATCAATACGCAGAAAATGCTGCAATTAACATTGATTGTTTTTGCATGATTGTGTCATGAATCGTGTTTTGAGCTCGGGGTACACTGCAGTAATCAGGAAACTGACATATGTAGCTGGAAACCTGACCATGAATGGCCTGAAGAAACAGTCATCAGTAAAATTACAATATTTCTAAAGCTCACAGGCAGCCAGTTTGGAGAGGCATGAATGTGTTCCCATGTCTGAGCTGTGTGCAATCACTGTACAGTGTTGGATAAACTCTGGATAAAGCCTGAATAAAGTCCATTTCAGTCGTCAGATCAAGCAGTGGTAGGAGCATGGGCCGACGTGGATTTGAATATCTATTAAGTTACTTCCTGTTTTATTTTGTTCCCTCACATGTCTTTATGTGTGTTAACTTCCTGCCTGGTCCTGCCTGTTCCCATTGTCACCTGTGTTACTTGTTAATTAGTTTCACCTGCTTCTCGCTGGTCTTCCTTCCCTGGTGTGTAGATGTTGTGTGTCATTCCCCTTGTTTCTCACCACTTCGTCTTGGTAAGTTCTGCTTTGTGTTCCAGCCATTTTCACAGTGGTTTCTTTTGTTTTCTTGTGTTCCCTCGAGTTTTGGGTGTATCATTTCCTAGGACTTTAGCTGTTTAATAGACTTTAGATTTTGCCTGCCCTCCTGAAGAATTTGTTTTCTTTTTGGACTGCTTCCTGGTTTTGACTGTGCTTGCCTCGTCCACTCATACGCCTTTGTCTATATGCTCATTGTTAAACCCTTTAAATTGTCTGTGCTTCACGTCCACTGTCTGCACTTTGGTCCAAGCCCTTTTCCTGTTCCCTGTGTGGCTCATATGTGACGTGGGCTACTTTCAGAAGCTTTGGTATTATTATTTAAGATTTAAATGACTTTATTTTAAGCCCTCCCGGGCGGATATGTTAGATGATAACACCTCAGTGGCTACTAAATTAAATTAGTTTTTGTGCGCACTGTCATTAAGTAAAAGCTGCTGCTTTAGAGGTCATGGGTTAGTGTTGGCCAGACTGCAAACACTGTTACACCAGAATGATTTTTCAATTTGTCAAAAATACAACATAATAAATATATTTACATCCTTTTCCAAAAAATGCAACAATGGGGAGAAAGACGTATTGTAGTTTCTGGGTAAAAAAGCCAGCCTTTTTGAGTTTACATCTGAATATCTTGCAGGCAAGAAAAAGATGGAGATGCTAACTGAGGAATGTAAAAGGGAAGCACAGAGTTAATACACCAACTTGCTAATATCATCAAGACAACATATTGCAATTAATTTAATGTGGCTGCAGGATTAGGATCTATTTGAACCTTTCTAGCCTTTATGGCACTGCTTATTTACTCACTAAGGTACCCTTCCTCTTTGTTGTGAAAATCAACATCACCTACTGGTGATGCTAGTTTCAGAATAATTTCATCTGCCAGAGTGGAAAACTTTTTATGAAGATATCTTCCTAAGTCCTATCAAAAACATATCTGCTGGGGGATCTGCTGGGATTTACAAGTAAGGTAACTGTCCCCCAACTATTTAGAAACAAGGCTGATCAAAGGTAACTTAAGAAAACCATGTTAGTTACGAATAAATATCTTTGGTGAATAAATAAATCTCCTTCCTTCCTTGATGTGGAATATTGTTCAAGTATATCTGAACATTTTTAGTCTCCATCCACAAGAGTTTGCTCACTTGCTGTGCGTGAAAAAAGTGTGAGAACACAACCCCACAGGTTTGCCTATTTTAGGACCACATATTATGAAAAAAATACAATTACATTGTGCATTTCTATAAGTCATTTACACTTACAGGGACATAAAACCCCAGAAGCCTCCTTGAGGTACAATCCAGGTGAGAACAGTCACTTAATCATTGTGTTTCAACGTTAGAAATGTCAAGTCATCTCAAAATTGTACTCCGTGGATGATTCATGCACTGAAATGATGGTCTGACAGCTGTTCTGTAGGTGCAGAACAGCACTGAATAAATCATTGTTCGATGTTGTCGTGGAAGGCAAACTTATAATGATGTTTTAAATGTGCAATTTGCATTGAAAAGGCAATGGCAGTTAGTTTGTCTTTGAATTACACAATTATATTCCATTTACTGAAGCAATGTAATAGCAAATCTGTAACTTTCTCTGCAAAGTTTTCTCAGCTGCCCAGGTAGTGTCGTACATAATCTGACCAATGAAAATGTCTATTTCGGGTCAGAGCCAATAAATAGATGCTGTCTGTGGGGGGAAAGAAAATCAATCCAAATAGCTATGGTTTGTTTTGAAAAATGTCAGCGAGGTAAACTACTGTACAATGGTTTGTAGAAAATGGGTTAAAGCAGGGTTTGGTAAAATAAGCATTTCACAGCATTTCACAAAAAATATTCTTCTTTCAGAGAACTGGTATTGTATGTGTTGATTCACAGTCATGGTTTACTGGTAGACTTAAATGGGCTAGACCCATCAGTAAGTAGGGATTGTCACTTTTTCCAGAAATCATGTCAGTAAGTTATTGATCTATGAAATGAATGGGTGTTCATCCATGGTTGTTTTGTGTCATAGAAAAGCCCCTTCAGTCAATCAAATCCCTGATGTACTTTAAGGCATCGGGGCAGGTATGTGTGATAGACGTCCAGCCTCCAGTTTGAGAATTGCTGCACTACTATTACACAAGGCTGTCCACTGTGTTTACCTTGATTAAACTGAGTGAAAATAACACCAGGTGGCTGCAAAAAAAAAATCCCATGCAGCGCACACATCAGACTTGTCGGTTATATCTTAGTATTCTGTCAGTTCACGTGGGATATGGCAGATTTCCGGGGTTCATTAATGCTGTGCATGATGGGCTCTTTTGTCTTTTTTCAAGTGAAAGTGGTGTGTCTTGGTGGATTGTGATGGTTGTGAATTCTGATGATTTACCCGGCCCTTTTGCACTTAGCACTTAGCATACTGTGTCTATAAGAACAAAAATAGCAGGTGTCCTTGGAGAAACAAAGTCCTCATACTTCCTGTGGGTCTTGCTGCATAAAATATGGTCCGCCATGTTTCTCTCTGAACTGCACTTCACAAAAGACACGTCTGCGCGGCTGCATTCAAATGGTCACTAGCACTGCATGAAAAACTACCACACCTGCTTTTATTTCAGTGAGATCAGTCTGTTGATGGCAAGTTAACCCTCATTTACTTATGCGGTGTTCAAGGCTTTAAGGTCATGGCTTTGTTGATGTGAACACATTGCTGCACATTGGTGCACACAATAAAAGACTGGATAACACTTGAAAGGAAAAGTTGAAGTACCAAAGGTTCAAAACTGAAGGCAGAGAAACCTATATACTAGCATTGTGACTTAAGTGGACTGACTCTAACCTCAGGGTAAATACACTGCTGAGACTGATTTGCTTTCTTTCGAGGACGATAATGGGTTTCTTTTAAGTTTTTTTTTTGTTTTTTTTAACCCACCGAGCACTCACCATGTGTTCAAAGCACAAGGTAGTCATGGGAGACTGGTCTAGTCCTCTAAGAAACACAGAGCAAGTTGTAATTGTTTTCATTTGATTAGGAGGGATATTGTCATTTCGTGTTGCTACTTGATAACATAAAGGCTACATATTGGGTGAACAAAAGAATCAGATTTCACCAACAAATTTTAAAACAGAAACTATTGTTTCAGAAAGTGATGAATAAAAAGACAGCGGACCACTTTGGTCCCTTAAAAAAGGTGTTATTACAAATGCTATATGAGGTCTGCGACACTTTACATTTTCACCATTCATTTTGGCTGAAAGCGGCTTTCTGATGGGCTAAAGACTAGTGAAATAAAAGATTTCACACCAAAACAATTACAGGCCAGAAGACCAAAACAATGACCTGAAAGGTGCAGTCCAGGAGTCCAGTGATATTAGTTTGTGTGTTGATCACAGGCATTTCACATTTCACTTTTGGGGCAGCCAACATACACAGCACCGACACTTCAGCACTCCTCCTTCTCCATATGACAGTGAATGAGTAATGGCTCCAAATGATATGCATTACCCTGGAGGCACTACATGACACTCACCTATACCTGTTCCCCGTCTGCATGCATATCTCTGTAGGTGGTGGATTTCACTGGGAATACAGGGAACTAAGGGTATCCCGGCTTAATGACTGCACACTAAAGCTAAAAGGTCATTGTCAGTTATTTTTTTACTCAAATAAATGGCTGGCCGCAAAAGTCAGGGTATTTAAGTATGTGTCTGTTCACGATTGCCAATTGTTGGGTCAGAAAACCCAAGTATGCTGTTAAAACAAAATGCAGTGTGTACACAGTCTTCTAGCAGGGTTGGCAGGGCAATTAAACTACACATTAGAGAAACTTCAGTCTTTGAACTCAGCCGTGACTAAAGTTTTGAAAGTGTTAGAAAGTTTGACTGTTGACAATCTTGCTTCGTCTTGATTATAGTAGACACACAGAGTGCGATCATCGTCTGTTCATACACAGACACAAAGCTCTTAATGAAGCCTGAGCAGAGTAGATAGATCAATCGTCAACACTTAAATAACTTTTCAAAGTAATTACTCTGTCCTAATTAGGTGGGAACCTGGTTCCACACATAGAAACAATTCTAGGTGAGAATTAATGATTTGATATTATTCATCATACTTCCCAAAGAATTCAGTTTTGCCAGATAAACATCCAGGTAAATAATTAGTGCAGGGAATAGCTGGAAATTCCCCTTTTTACAGTGAAATGATGTTGGCAGCTGATACAGAGATACAGGGCAACAGGGTAAAATAAGCACATACATTGCACTTGTGATTACCTCAGTTTTTACCTCCATGTGCCAATTGAGTTTTAGGTTTTTTGCTTTGACCCACTAAACTTCTTTTTGATGTTGCGATCGCTTACCGACTTACCAAACCTGGCTAAAACAACATCAAACATCGATCCTCTAACTACACAAGACACAGTCCAAAGAAAACCCCAATGGATAAAAATGTGTTTAAAGGCCATTCACCATTTGGTTTTAGATATTAGTTTTGTTAATGGAAACTATGATAAGGTGTTGTTTTTATTAACAGGCAGAACTAAAATGTTAGTGTTGGCGATCCAAATTGAAAGATCCAAATCAAATCGCACTGTGTGAGACACAGAGACATGTTAGGTAGGAAAAGTACAACTAAGAATTAAAGCGTTATGAATTACAAGATTTGATGCTGTCACATTATTCCAACTAGAAGTGGACTAAAACAGAAATTGAAGTTTAAACTAATAAGCATTTTTTGCATGAAAACTGAGATTCAATCTAAAACCGCTTCCACTTTGAAATGTGGAGAAGACCTTGTCAGCTCTGGATTATGTGCTAACTGAAAATCGTTGAGTGACACAGGTGACTTTTCGTCCAGGCTGGTGCTGGAGTTTGTCTCAAAACTCTATGTGTGTGTGTGTGTGTTAAATGCAGATATCAAGCGTTGAGATCAACAAATAATATTTTGATTCACAAAAAAACTGTAGTCACTACTGCCTGTTCTGAAGTTTTAAATATTGGGAATGTATTCACAAATGCTTTTCATTTATTTGTGAATTTATTCAGTGCATCCACAGACTTTCCTTTTATTTGTGGAATTTGTGTATTTGCAGATACAGTTTATGTTTGCAAAATAGTTTTGTGAGTTTACCAATCCTTTTCGTGGAAAGTGTTTTATATTTACAGATTACAAATTTACACACGGATTTTTGATCTGCTCACACAAATGACACCGAGACAAATCTCCATAGAGGAACAACATCTCTCTGGGTTTTTATTAAACTGAAGGTCTGTTCATGTTGTTCAGGCAACAAAACAATCACGGCAGATAATTAGGTGCTGGTGGTGAAACCTGACCGAAGACGAGAAGTCACTTATTTCATAGGAAAATATCAATAATAATAGCACTGTGGAGATTTAATGTGATTCCTGTCTTTATCTTTATTTGTGATGGCTGCCCTCAATGCCTGTCTGCCTCAAATGAAAGAGTACAGGGCAGAGTGATGCATTTTAAATCTTATTCTTTATTATTCTTCAGTATAACTTTTAAACCTTACACAGACAAATTTCACACGAGGATGCGTGACATTAACACACTTCCTGGAGTTAGCCTTTCAACACTGTTAGAAATGTGAAACGGCTAGACCTGCATCCTTAAACGCTATGTTGTCAACGGCATGTATTGAGTCAACAGTCTAATTTCAGTGACTTCGCGCCACTTGCTTCTTCTTTGGCTCACTCCAGGGTGCCGTTACCGCCTTGGACTCATCTCGTCTGAGCTTTTGCACGATATCAGACAGAACTGTTAACTCGTTGCACTCTGTTCAAGTCAACCTAACTTGGCGGAGAGGGCGGAGAATTACTTATTTGAGGTCTTCTCGCCACCAAATCGGCTGAAATCATCTTCAGCTGTTTGACTGTGTCAGAATAACAACACGATGGACTGGATATGTTTCTCTGTCATCTATTAAATGACAAAGCAGATTAAATTAACAAAGGGGAAATTAATACAGTGTTCACCCTTCTTGCTTGTTGTTCTGACACATTCAGAATCATAACTGCATTTCCATTGTCATATAATGTAATATGCAACAACAGATTGACAAATGGTTTAAACAAATACCAGTTGTCCTGGAACACCTCCAGGGGCAGCCTTATGCAAATCACTTTCTTCCATTCTTTAATCTTCTGCTAAGCAACCAAAATTTGTTGATCAATCTGTCAAGTTATTATATAATTAAGCACTGGGGTTAATAGTAAACGCTAAAGACTTTGGATTGAAACAAAAATCTAACTATTATGTGGAACAGCGCAGGCAAATTGATCCGAGCTGTGATTTGGTTAAGGCGACTCACTCAACACCAGAAAACTCAGCAGGAGGAGCAGCTCCTGCTGACCCTGGAGGGGAAGCAGGTGGGAAATATTTCATGCTACAACATGTACTCACCCGATGTCTAGCATGTGGTAGTCTGTTAGCCAAAGTGACAGCCAGCAGCATCAATCAAATCAACCCACTTTATTTATAGCGCTCTTCGTGCAAGGTTACAATGCAAAGTGGTCCACATAGAAAGATATAAAAGTGACCAGATAGGAGCTATCTGAATTATGATGTGAGCAGGTTGGTTTTCTTCTGCCTTGTTGCTTTCTTTGTGCTTAAATATGTTTGGATTTTACTTGCATCAGTGCCTCCTCTGTTAAGGGCACTTTTGTTGCTCTGTGGTACAGCGCTAATTAGATTTTTTTGTTAACTCCTGAATAACTGAAATAGTTTATTGAATATATTTCAGTTTAGTACGGCACCACGGCATTATTGTCACATATGAATGTAACTAAGTTGAGCTGAGTGCGATGCTATTGATCACTTTAGTCAAATGTATTAACTACGCCAGCAAAATTATGTCCATTTTCAGTGTCATTGTACACACTTGTGTTACAGGCTTGGTGCATGCTGTCGTCATTAGCTTGGATGGATCAGTTCTTTTGTGCAACAGAACAAAAAAACCCCACTCACCCAGCATGACAGATACCAACGTTTAAGTCCCAGCAGTGGTGCCCTGGACAAATGGAGATGGACAGGATGGACAGGCTCAATGGTCATCCGGTGATCTAATGTGTGATCTTCAGAGTCTGATAAGTGTGGAGGGTTGCGCCACAGGTCTTCTAATATATTTGATTAAATTTGGGGTTTTTTATGACTTTGATTAATCCATTATCAAGGCTGTTTTGTTTTTTTTTTTTAAATAATCACAGGCTTGATTCTTGTGCTTGGATGCTTTTATGCCTCAAATGGTTGGAGGTATAATGTGTTCAGATTGTCTCTTCATCCGTTTGATTCTTGTGAATGCTATTTATCAGCAGTGGCTTGAGAGAATTCCTCAAATATAGCACAAATGGACAATTGAATGAACTTATTATATTAGAGTTATCAAAGTTCAAAGGTCAAAGTGACTTCGCAAAACACATTTTTGGCCTAATTATGATGAAATTTCCAACAAATGTCAGATAAAAATGAAGAATTTTTAACTTATTTTTGAACAGAGAATTATTTGAGTCTCGGCAGACTTTAAGATAGATATTAGCAGATATTAACTGCAATGTGACTTCCTGCCAGAAGGCATACAACTACGAGGTGGTAACTCACTTTTCATGACACCCAGTATGACTTTCAAACGGCTTTAGCTGATGTCTTCACTATAGACACTGTGTACTGTAGTATTTACCTGACACACCAGAACAATAGAGAAATTATATTTCTCAGGAAAGAAACAGCAGAATTAAGGAGTGCTGACCATAAAGGCACTTTATTTTGATTCAAATTAACTGTCAGGAACTCCTCATATACAGTAGTGCCAAACCACCAGCAGCTTCAGGCCATGTAAAATATAGAAACATAAGCAGCATTATCCAAAAATGTAAACTACAGGACTAATCCACGTGAAAGTGTACTGTATCATAGGCAAGCTCTGAATTCGTAAACGTTTTATGTTCCCAGCAAAACTTACAGAGCAGTTTCGACCTTTCACTCATTGAAAAGGAAAAAGATCCTTACAAGGAATAACAACGAATTATTATTTTTCAAGCACTATCTGATGTTGGAGTATAAGGTCTTTCACTGCCATTCAAACTGAATAATTTACTGTGTCCCCAATAGTTAGCCTTTGTGGACTTTGGCCTTAACCTGTAGCTACCATAAGGACCCTCAACTATATATAATATTCAGCGAGTCAGTCACACAGCGGTCAAGAAAACTGGAATAAAAAAAATCTCAGAAGTGACAATGGAGACTAAAATACAAGCCTGTTGCTGAGAGTTTTGTTTTTGTTGTTTTTCATTTGGGTTGATTTGTTCCTCACAGCCACACAGCAGCCCACAAGGCGAATGGAAAAGTAGCAGCATTAAAGGGAACACAGTAAACATTAATGTGATATGCCACAATGCCACAGTTGAATAATGGTCCTTATTTTATGCCCTGGGATGTTTGTGTAATTCATTTGATTAAAGTGTGCTTGCTCTTTTCTTCAGGTCATTACAGAGGATTACAGATTACCTTTACCAGCTGTAAGCTGTGGTGTCATTCAGCATTCAATGCATTTAAATCAAGTATTTCTACCGTGGCTGGCCTGTTCAAAAAATAGTAACTGTTTATAATGGAGAAGATATTCTCTATTCATGAAGTTGGTCTTTATTGATTGTTGCAGCCTGCAGTGTTCCAGCAGAGGAGCCGGTGCAGGAGAACGATATCAGGCTGAGAGAGGACCTGAGGAGGCTCTATTACGTCCCCGAAGTCACGCTCGCTGTTCAGAAGGGGAGAGTTCAGTTTAATTAGGGAAGCTTAATGCCGCTTTTTATGAGGCCTGGAGGGGCTGCTCTCCTCCTCCTCCTCTCTCTGCATATTCATGTTTGTTCGAAGGACCAAAGAAGGAACATCCGGATCACAGCTCGTACAATTTGGTTGTATGAACCAGTCCCATTTATAGAAGTATGATACTGATCTATCTGTGCATCTCTGACCACAACCCAAAGGGTACAATACAAAGACATGTAAACCGTGCCCATTCATTATAGTAGATAGTTAATATAAATCTATTACCAATCCACTGATTGCTTACTCAAACTAAACATTAGTAGGACGATTAGTTTAAAAAAAATGCATGCAATAGAAGAAAGTAAGGAAGAGCATTTTACTCAAGTACTTAAGTACAGTTTTCCACAAATGCTGGGAGCACATAATGTATCAGTATTAATCTGATATTTGGAAATATGTATGCTTTTTCCTTTTGTTTGTTTCTACATTGTCACATTGAATTAAATTTCACCTTGTGTTTATAGAAGGCCTCTTAATCATAAATAATGATCGTACAGTCAGTTATACCTTTCATTAATGTAAAGGTATTAGTAATTAGAAACAGACATAACTGAATTTTGTCCTAGTCCCAGCCTTCAGCCTTGTTCATTTGCATTGTTCTCTTTTTTCGCTGCAAAATGCTCAGTCATGTCCTTGTGTAAATCCAGTTGAGGGTGTGTAGACGACCTTTTGGCTGGGACCCCGTTTGGTTGACCCTCATCACCTCTCCAGCATTCAAAGGGCTCCTTGATGTAATCGTAAAGGACTTGAGCACAGTGGATATAAAAAGTCTACAAACCCTTAAGAAATTGCAGGTTTTTGAAAAAACAGCAGTTTAAATGTCAGCCATGTTTCATCTCTAATGTGATTTTATAAACAAAAAAATACAGGAAAAAAAAACTAGATCACTGTAGAAAACATTCAAAATAAAAAACACAAGACTGTGATGCATGAATTTGCACATGCTGCCAAGCCAATATCAGTTTTTTTTTGGTTTTTTTTTTGGTTTTGCTTTGCATTTTCTTACAGCACACGCTTTGTGAATAAGTCTCTATCAACTTTGCACATCTGGGCTTTGGTGTCTGCTCTTTGCTTTGCACAACAGTTAAAGCTCTTACAAATTTCAAGGGGATATCCTGTGTACAGCTCTCTTTAGGTCATTACACATCTTTGTGGTGAGACTGAGTTCTGGGCTCTGACTAGGCCATTCAAACACTTTGATTTTTCTTTTCTTAAGCCTTAGTCCACTTAATGTGCTTTAGGTCATTGTCATGTCAGAATCTGAAATCTTCAGCTTTCGGGTTTTGTGCGAAAATATTTGATATTTGAACTTATTTATTCTTATCTTTACAAGAACTCCTGACCCAGCTAATGCGAAGCCGCCCTAGAGCATGATGCTACCGCTACCATGCTTCTCAATCTGTGTGGTGGTTCATGGATAATCATCTGTAGCACCTTCGAGCCAAACATTGCTTTTACAATGTGAACAAAAGTTCAAGTTTTGTCTATTTAGTCAGCATGGTTTGGGGTAATTAAATGCATCTTTTGGGATAGTCCTGATGGGCTTCAACATAAGAAGTTTTCTCCTTGTCCCCTCATTAACTTACTAGAGTCGACCTCATCGTTGCAATTTTTCTGTCATGCAATATTTTGGGTATGCTGCTTAAACGCAGGCATGATTTTGAATCTGATTGGTTCACTTTAAACACACCTAGGGCACCCATTATGACAGGGTGTGCAGACTTATGAAATCACAGTGTTGCAGTTAAAATAAAAGTTAAATATTCCAAATAATCAACTATTTGTTTTTATCCTCTGGATTTTTGTTTGTTATAAGATGACATTCAAGAAGGAACAAGTCTGACGTTTACATTGTCGTTATTTCTGCTTTTACATTTCAAAAACCTACAATTTCATAACGTTGTGTGGACTTTTTATATCCACTTTACGTCTTCCTCCATCGTTTAGATCTTGTTTGTGTCACATTGGAAAAGAATCTGAACTATTCTAATAAGTCATCTCATGCTTGCCCCAAAATATGTCAAATACAAACATAAATAAGCACATCCTCTGGGGCAGCTATCACCATCAATACTTTAGAAAAGACACCTGAAAACCACTGTTGTTTTCCAAACCAATTAATGCCAAAGCAGCAGACTGATGGCAGAGTCGCATGAGGAGCTACTGTCACAACCTTATCCCGAAATAGACAGTTTTATTACCATAAGAGAGACCAGTCGATGTGGAGCTGAAGCCAGAGGGGGCTGCCACATGTCAGGCAGATGACAGAATGGACGTGATTCTAATTGTTTTCAATGATTCTGTTGGATTTTAATCGCCACAGAAGTGCAGCAAGAGGAGGAAACAAATGTTTTTTTTTTTTCTTGCTAGAGCTTCTACTTTTGGAAAGTCAAGGCGCTGCTGTGGGACAAAGACTCAGACTAGGGGAAATATTTGCACATCCAAAGTGGTTATCTAAGTGCACCAGAGCCGAGGTTACATATCATAAATTGAGGAAACTTCAACACACCGCTCTTGCATAAACTCCACACCAGCAGGCATGCAACATTTTAGTGTTCCCCACAGAGTGCAGGGCCTGCAGCAGTGAAACATTAGTTTTGGAATAAAACAGAGCTACAGTGAGGAACTTTGTTTTTTAGCAGTGCCAAATACAATAGATACCCACAGACTGTATAAATCATTTACATTGCCTTTGTATCTACTACCTTGTTGTCTAAACCCATGGAACATTCATAAATTGATATGATATGGTATTGATGTTCAGCTAGACATTACTGACGCAATCAATTCTCCCTCTGTCTCCATCAAGTAATACTGCACACGTCCAGCAAACTTTGGACATGCTGAAATATGACTGATAGAGTCAAAAGCTGGAGTCAAAGCACTTTAAGTACTAGGCGAGGGAATGCAGCTCTACGTGTATAACACATTATAATTAGTGAGGCAATTCAAAGAGCTGTGAAGGATAAAACATAGAAAGTAAAATAAAAACATAAAACAAAAAAGACATTGCAACGTGAAGTAAAACTCCATTAAAATCACATCTAAAAGAAAACGTAAATAGATAAATATTACAGTGCCGATGAGTGTTCTCCTTGATTTCTTAAAAAGCAGCAGAAAGAAACGTTTTGATTTCTAATTTAAAAGCTTGTAAAGTGGAGGCAGACCTTAGGGTTTTCTGGAAGTTTATTCCAGGCACGGGGGGGGGGAAACAAAGGGTTTCTTCTGACCCTGAGTACAGTAAGCAGGCCAACGCCTGAGGACATGAGAGGTCTGCTGGGTTCATAGCACTGAAAGATCATTAATGTATTTTGTTCCTTCTGCAGTATATATCTTAGCTTATTCCCCTTTCCCATAACTTGTTTCACATTTCCGTTAGGAGGAAATGTATTTCGCAGGTCAACATGAGTGGTTGTCAAAGAGAGTCGCCATCAAAGAGGCTTTTTTTTGCTCCCCATCCCACCCCATCATCGTACCAAGAGAGAGGGCTTCACCCTGCAAGTTACTGTCTTTTTCATCTTGGTGTGAAGGTTTTGTATGCACTCTGCTATCAGAGCTTTTAACAAGAGGACGGTCGGCAGCACGCTCCGTCACCGCTCTTTATTGTTTCACATGAAGTGGCGAAGTCCTTCACCATGCAGCCGGGCCATTGTAGACAGCGCCTTCAGGTCCCTGAGGAGGTCATTACGATAGGGATGAGCAGCTCGAAAGCACTGTAAGACGGACAGCAGAGTGACAGCAGGGGAGGACAGGACACAATGTGAGGGGAAAATATAAATTGGGATGTGCTGAGTTGAAATAGATCAGCTTTCTGTTAAAGAAGAAACTTTTGACAGTTTGGGATCTTGCTTGTATCAGCAGTCCTCCAGTTGAACAAATATGAACAGAGTAGTTTTCTAAAACCCCAAACCTGTAAAAATGTAAATTGCTGTCAGTCAATGTATTTCTCATTCAAATTCCCACAAATTTCTTATGTGATTAATAAAGATACTGCTATTAATTACCCACTGACCACTTAATTAGATACACTTGAGTGGTCTCATATGATCCAATGCAATAGCTCTGCTGTGAAGCTTTTTGTTGACACTGTCAGGAAGGTAGTTATTTCCTTTACGTCCATAATTACGGTCAGGTAGTGGGTGTTTATGTTGTGCAGGATTGCAGTGTATTGAAAGCTGCTTCTGAAATCTGTCCCTTTAATGTATGTACATATGGGAAAAATATAAAAGATGGATCTCCATATAATGATGTCCTGTTCAAAACCACTGCAAACTACCACAGAAACAAAGATATAGTTTAATTAATATTGCTATAATTAATATTACTTATTACAACATACAATTTCCAAATACGGCAAAGCTGGCAGCACTGTTGTGTTTTACCATAATTTATAGCCGCTGTGATGTTGAAAGGTATGACTTCAGACAATAAAAAACACCATTACAGTATTCTGGCAAACTCAAAAAAGGCAAAAACACAATTTACCACGCTGTTATTGCTCCAGATTAACTGTGGGCGATATCGTTTGTATGCACTGTTGACTGCAGTTGCATATATTTTATATTGGCTCTTCACTGATGCTTTTCAAACCCAGGCCATCTTTATTTTTAAGGTTACACACTGCGTTCAGTTGAAATTTGCTGTTTGTTGTGCATCGTTTGGTACACAGTATGCAAAGGTTCAACCTGACGTCTTCTGGTGCATTAGGAAACTTTTGGATCTTCACTAGAATATAAAATACAGTTCTGTGAGTCTGAACAATATTCGGCTGCGCTGCACGAGTCTGCACGGACTGACCCACTGGTGGGCTGCTGCTTGTTAAGGAGTGTCGGACAGTACTGCTGGTATGTAGTTCTGTGCAGTTCAGGCATTCATGAAAACAGAGAGTGAGACACACTCCCTGATTTTTTTACAGCAGCTCCAGATTCCAAAATTTGTGAACTGTGTTGAATTTGAAAGGATGAACAACGAGCCAGGAAGAAGTGATTTGAGAGCGCTATTATGTGCAGTTATCATCAGGGAATGTATTTTTAACAGCGCAGTGATGAAACAGAATGCTGATACAGGATGATTCTGCCAAACCCAATATCTTGTCTCGTCCTATCTGGTCTAAACCCAATGTTTCTTCCTTTATTAATCCTACTCTATCCACACGAGTCAGTGAGTATGCTGAACTATTGATTTGGTTAACTTTAGCAAAATATCCGGAAAAAGCAACATTGTGGATGTGATTCGACAGATTTTGCAACTCCAGACTCTCATTGATTCATCCTCACCAGAGAAACAGCATTAGTCATTCATTCAAACATTAATAACAACTATATCTATACTTTCCCAACACGTAAACCATTATGGTTGAAAAAGTTGTCTCTGGATAAAGCACACAACTGTTCAAAACCTCTAAGACACCAACTGTCAAGAGTATCATGTTTTTATCAGCCATGCTAACAGATAGCAATGTTGGTCTGACTGGCCTATTGGTTCACCGCTTTGATCCAGAAGGAATAATAACTGATAATCAATTGATAACTCTTAATGGATGAAATGTAGTTTAGCTATCCACGGTCCAGAGGATAATTTGCATTTGCATTTTTAATTAAAATATCTTGACATCTATTGGACAGATAGCCTTTAAAGTACAGACATCCATGTTTTCCTCATGATGAACTGTAATGACTGGTCAGAATGTTCATTTTGTTTAATTGCAAATACCAGATAGCAACAGCTGCACTTTTTTGTTTTGCAAGCATTAACATGCCTATTAGAGATCAGCATGTTAATGTTGTCACTATTAGCATGTTAGCATTTAGCTTTAAATTGTGCTAGGCCTAAGTATACAGCCTCACAGTGCCACTTAGGTCAAGACCTTAATCTATAATCTTACAGTCTGTGGTTGGGTTTCTTTGTCTTGCACAGAGAACTGAATTACAGCTTACCTCAATGTACCCCTGACACAATTAACAGTGCAAATAGTGCTGAGGGGTCAAAAACAAAATTAAAAGGAGGAGATGCAGATGCAGAGAAAGATGCAGAGAAATAATTCAGGGCTTCTCTTGCATTAACTCGCTGTCACAATGACATCTTGACATCATCTAAAATGTGAGGTCAGACAGGAATTTAAAGTTTGAAGGCACTTTAGTTGTTAAATATTCATTCTTTAATCTCAGACTTGCTCCCTATCTTATTAGGCTTTAGGCAGCTTTCTCAGGGGAAGCCACTGGTAAGAGAAGAGTACTAGAGATACATTAATGCTTCAGATATTCCTGATTTCCTCAAAACCAGCTCCTGAAGTGCAGTTAAAACACACCACACATTTGAGCCACAGCAGAGAGCAGATTCAGCTGTCTGCTTGCAGACTGTAAAGAAAGCAGTTTCCTTTAGGGGCCCCACATTTTTAATGCACTCATTTATTAGTTGGATTGTAATTATTTGGAATCTCCCAGTCGGCTCATAAAGGTTTCATATACTTTTTTTTTTTTGCTCTGTGAGTGCAATCAATATTTTAGCTGAGGGTGAAAGTCATATAACACAATTTTCCCATTTAATATGAATCTTATTAAAAGAAATTAAGTATAATAATTCTCATCAGCTCTGCATACAAGATACGCAAGCGAGGGTCTTGCTTATCAGTGGCTGTTTGTTGATACATGTTAATTAAAGTTCACCTTAAAAATATTCATTCTCAGTTTTGAGTACATCGGTATATTGTATTGCGTACAGGATCGTTGCTACAGACAGGTTTGCTTCTAGTTACATCTGATACTTTAAAACGACAAATTCCTGTTTCATGCTCTTTTCTCTTTGTTTCCTGCAGCTGCATGCTCAGACTTTTTTTCATTTCTCCAGTCAAGTTGTTGCAGAGTTCTCGCCGTATCGGCTATGAGCAGAAAAGGGCCTTTAAACACATTAAAGCCCATCATGCTGTTCTTGCTACTTTTAGCTTTTGATACTTTTCACCTCCTTGTGTTAGGATTACTTCCTCTTCTCTGGTTTCAAGCAAAACTGTATTTTTTCTGTATTTTATTTTGAGATCGGTGTTGGTTGAGGTGGAGCGACGGTTGTAACATGCACAAAACACCTCGGAGAATGGGAATATTACTTTTTATCGTCCCTGACCTTTAATTAAACAGCTAGGATAATATTATGAACACCTAACCCCTCGTGGCTGTGCGTGTCTGTGCATTTGTCATTTGATTTTTAAGGTTTAAAGGCTGTGCATGTTGAAGCTCACAGTTACATCACACAGGACAGCACACAGGCTCACGTCCTCAGGGTGGCTCCTGGCAAATCCAGTCCAGAGGAAAGACCAGAGGTGACCGAGCTGTTACAGTCACAGCATCTGGGAAAGCCCTGCCTGAGGAGATCTGGCGAGCAACAGCTGTGTTATCTGACTTTCATGCAAGCCTTTTTTGATACTTGCTATGTTTTATTTTTGCTTTTGTGTGACTTTTTTTTGGTTGGTACGGTTGGTACATTGTTAATTTTGAACTATTCAGGTGTATTTTACATTTTATTTTATTATATCTTAATTAACACTTGATTTATAGTAAACTTTTATTATTGGTAGTAGAGGTAGTAGTATTCTATCACAGCCTATTGATCTACATTCAAAGGCTGGCCTTTATTTCATAGACTTGAAAGGGTCCTCATGCTTGCTGCCCTGCCAACCTTTCATGGCTGTCAGATTACGTCCAGGGTGCCCTGGCCTGCAGTGATATGGAATTGAATTGCGCTGCAGGGATTTGGTGAGGGGAGATCGCTCTGTGAGTCTGCAGCCACAGTCAGGCTGCTTGATACTGTTATGTCTCCATTTTACCATTTCAGAACTGCTCAGGGATGCTGACTGTTTTCTATGTGAGCAGTAGATTCTGTAGATAAAGGTTAGATTAGGCTGGCAGGAAGACACACAGATATGCAGCCTTGTTTTCAACAGGAAATTACAGAGTACAGGGCCTGCTATGTTTAAAAAAAGTAATATAATGATAGGCAAAAGCAATAATTAGATATTAAAAGTGTCTGTGGGTGGATTGTGTCTTAAGTGAGTGTAGTTTTGCATGTTCAGATGAATGAAATTCTTCAAGTTTCAAGAGCAATGCATGCCAGTGACTAACTTCACTTTCAGCACTGGGTGGGTTCAACTGCCCTTGAACCAAGAATTCATTCACAAAAAGCGCAATCGATTTGTTCCGAAGGTAAATTAGATCCTCTGCTCTCGTTTTAAGTGCAGCCATTTCTTGTGTCTGTTGAAGGCTAATTTCTTATCACATTTCACTGTATTTTTTATATATATATATTTTTACATTTTAACAGATGGAGATGGGAAAAATGAATAAAATAACTGACTACATATTTATCAGTTTGAAGGATGTTGTTGACTCTTAACCTGTGACAGTTATGTATATGCATGTATACGCATATATTCACACACTCGTGTAGAAACGTGCACAAGGGGGAAAGACATCAATACAGTCAATGTGATAACGTTGTCTTTGACATTTGACATCTAAAAAGATTGTCATTGGAAATATCATATTGCATACGTCATCTACATTTCCCATGTTTTATCTAGATATAAGGCTTGAATATTACATTTATCGATTACAAAAAACACTGAAAGTGTTCAGAACCTGAAGTTTTAAGTCTAAAATAGCAAAAATAACAACAAAAAAATGTTTCATGCTGTCCACATTCTCTGCTCTGTACAGTGGTAATGATTTGTACTATATATGATAGACTTCTCCTACTGTTGCATGTGGGAAGTAACCTCTCTCCTGCACGTCTGTGTTCTTTTTGAATAAGGGCGCTCTGCACGTTACCAGTAGGGAAAGAAGCCCTGTAGGTTATCCAGATAACCCACAGAGTCGGCCTAAGGGGCTGTGAGAACAAAGATAGTCCCTGATGTTCTTGATCTCCAGTGTGAAAATACAGAAAAACTCCTCGACAAGCTCTTCTCCTTCTCAACTGGCACACATCGCATGCCTGTGCTTTTGAATGTAATTTCTGGTTCAGTCTGAAAACACAATGTCAATGTTGCCCCAGAATAAGATCACATTAAGGGTTTCCCACTTTAGCAGTCAAGTTGTAAATACGTATCCATCATGTCAGAGATGGACCTATGTCGGATCTTTTACAGAGAGCTAATATCTTCCACTTCATACGTCATGTCCTGTGTGCCTATTTGTTTCCCTGCTGAGTTCCTGAAATAGAGTGAAGCCCAGTCCTGAGGCAAATACCGAACAGTGACTTTGAGAATATTTCCTCTCTGAAGTACAGAGATAACAGGAGGAGCCACCCATCGTCACCCTTCGTGGTCTGTATGCTGAATATAAAGACTGCTGCTTGTGTCACTTCCACTTGAAGTGTTTTCATCACTTTTCGACACAATTTTAAGCACAAACAATATGTTGCACTTAGAATATTGAGATTAAACTAGATTAAACATTAATTTTCACTCTAGGTATTTTTGCCCACAAATAATCAGCAGAAAATCAGCTTCATTTCTGTGCCCTGTTAGCAAACAAATGTATCAAAGTAATAACAGTCAGTCACTGACAGCATGTCGGAGTGGTATTGTGGATCTATCTAGCCTGGAGTGTTTCAGCAACCCGCCTGGCAACAGACCCTCAGAGTGGCAATAATATTAGACTGAACAAATGGAGGAAGCCTTGAGGTGGAGCCATTCACAGACGAATCCTCCTTCAGAAAAAATATCTTGATCAGACAAAGAACAGGCAATAGCAAAGAAAATGATGAATTACCTGAGCGTACAATTAACAAACACAAGGACTAAATAGTCTTGTTCTCTTTCTGTTCCTGCATTCCCACTGTGGTGTTTTTTTGTTTCTGCTGCTTCCAAACTCTCGTTATGTTTCCACAATGCGAGTGAATGCAGATGAACCTGCAGTAAAGTTTGTTTGGTACCAGATTTATGGGACTGTTGTGGTGCTGATGGCACACCTGTTACTGCCAATAAACACAGCGTTCAAGGTGACATCTCCTCTCTGTAGAGCTTTACCTACACCGAGCCTGTCGTCCATCTGAGTATGACTACAGCTTCAGAACATAGTCTGTTTAATTTGAATTCAATACTTCAGACGTTATGAAGGAATCATCAACAAATGCTTTCAGTGCCAACAATGATTATAAATAAAGCAAACACTGATAAATATAAAAAAGAGAAACTTTAGGAAAAAACATTTATGCAAATTGATGCTGAATGTTCGAAAATGGCAAGTAAATTGCAGCTTACTTACCTTCTGAATGTAGTAAAATGGCCATAGCTGGGTGTCAGTCTGTCAATAACGCTATGATTATATTTCAAGGCTTCTCTGTCTGCCATGGGCGGCACTGGTGACAGCATACATCATTTAGATTAACACATTTTGTTCCCAGGAGACTTTGTGGACATTGTCAGACTCACACCGACGTGCCATAAAACCCCATTAGGACAGAATTTCACTTACCGATGCGTTGGAGTAAATGGACAGAAATAAGCCAATACTGCAGGTGTAAATGTGTTGGCATATCAGTTCACTCCCCTAGTTGGGGAGTTAAGTCATCTGTGTCATATGATGTCATCTGTTACAGAAATAGGCTTGAACTGTCAGAGCCAATGATGTTAGAGATGGAAACGTGAAACCGTCTGAATGTCAATGAGGGATGATTGCTGCAGTGTTGCATCAAATTGATGTGCACTGAATGAGACTGTTAGAATAAATTTCATTCGAGGTGTACGGGGCTGTTTAGGAACTGGAATCATTCAGATGTTAATATGAGTCTGTTTGGAAGTTATTTTCCAGTTTTTGGTGTTAAGGCTGTTTTTGATTCTGCATTTGAACCCGCTGCGCTCCGTAAAGACAGAGCAAGCTATCCCCGCAAGTCTTTACTGTCCCCAAATTCTCCTACCTGAATACACCTTTGAAAATATTTCACAAGCTGCATTGTCTATCTTAGATGGATGCGTACTCAGAATAAATGCAATGCGTGAGAGTATTTTAAAAGTCTGCGGTGTCAGCCAAGGTCTGATGCAACCTTGTGAAAATATGTTGAAAAATTATTAGAAGGCTCCTTGAAAATTATTTTCTTTCTAAACTTTTTTATTGTTTTGAGTGACTGAGTTGCTTTAAATAATTGCCAGGCCTCATTATTGTACCCAGTGTGCACGAGAAGGCCTTAAGGATGACGCTTTTTTCAGTTGTTTCCAGTTTTATTGTGTGGCTGTCATCCGTTTTTACTGTCTCAATTTTCTTCTTTTTTAATAGTTTTTCATCTTTTCACTAAAGGATGAGTCAGTTCTCAGCTTGCATATTATCTTGAACTTCCTGCACATAAAAGAAAACAAAGAACAGATTGTTTTGATCACCTTAGCTCAGTTTATCTTTGTATTAGTGCCTCTGCAGTTTTTGATGCTTCTGTGCGAAAGTGACTATGCTCTACTTTATTGATGGCTCCTCCTCTGACAGTATCTCCCACAATCTATATTCATTTTCTGCTACGCCACAGATGCTTTTATTGCCTCAGCTGATTCATACACCGAGATACTGCTACTGTATGTTAAAGGACAGACTGTAAGACTCAATAAAGCACTGAGTGACAGGATAATGCAATCGGTTCAGTGTTTACAATCCCACGTGGCTACCTTAAATTACAAACAGTGCACCAAAGTGGGACATTGATTTTAAGCTTATGTTTTGTTGACAGTCGCCTCATTGTTTTAGGTCCCACAGAACCCACTGCTGAAGGTCTAAAACTATTAATTATCAGACGCTTTTAATGCCTTTCTTTCTTTTCTGCATACCTCATTAAAACCATACCTTATTGAAGCGATAACCTTTCCCTTTTTCGATTTTTGCTTTTGATGAAGTTGAATAAAGGCAGAAAGAAATGACCGCAAAGGAAACATTTAATGTTTTATATATAACTTGCACATGAATAATTGACACCATTAACAATGATATATTCCTTTTGTTTGCCAAAAAGTCCTTCACTGACAAAGGAGCATACAGTTTGTACTGCTACATAGTAAATCTACTTATGTTTGGAGTCAGTTAGACCCAAGAGAGGCTTCACTCTCTGTTAAACCTCATATAAATGCTGGTATAAAACTCCAGCAACATTATCCAGGCAGACTTATTTGAGGTTTGGGAGGGGTAATGCTTTTTAAAAACTACTGTCACCACCGACAGAGGACAGTGAACAAAACAAATTCTATTGTTTTTAGCCGCGTGTTGCAGAAATAAGGCATCATTTTTGTTGTGAACTTCTGAAAATGTCATAAGTTCAAAGTCACGCTGTGTGGCGCCAACTGACATTCATTTGCAAAATCTTGACATATTAAGAACTATAATAAAAATGGACCTGCACTCTTACACTGTATGAATGAGAGCGATAAAAACGGGATGAACAAATCTAGAGAGAAACCGTAATATGTTTTAACCTTTAAATGTTAAAATAAAATTAGAATAATTAGTCACAAAAACACCCAAATGCACACAACGAGTGTCAATTAGAAAGGAATCTGGAGCAACTCATACTGGCAAGCCCAGAGAAACTCTGACTTCACACTCTAACATTATAATTTAGTTTGATACTACGAGTTATGTCATGTCTTCATTCAGAAAGGTTAATGTTGACTGAATGCCATTAATTAGAAGAGCTGCATGAAGGTCACAGGCAGACGCTGTCAGAACATCTCGTTTTCACACTTTTATGTTCAAAAACGCTCTCGGCGTATGTGTCAGAAGTTTAATTGAAAGAATTCCTCGGCCACTCAGTTGCAGGAAGAAACTATTCACAGGCCACAGAGAAGGAAAAAACCCCAAAAGAACATCGTGGCAAGCCACGGTTTGAAGCGGGAAACAGGGCAAAGTCTGGTGGTCGCTGCATACTTGTTTCATTTGTTTCTCAAAAAGGGGAGAACATTGTCTCTGCTCTGTGGGTGCATGTTCTCCATTTTGTGTCTTGTCTGTGTTGTTGTAGCCTTGGGGTGACTCTCCCCCCGCGGTTCAGATTGGATCTCTGTCTGGGAAGAAATGTTTCCTCACAGCCAGGCATGACGACAGCATGGGGAAGACACGACCCCCTCCCCCTCCGCTCTCCCTACTCCTCTTCCCCCCGAGCTACGCAGAGAGGCAGCCTGCTGGCTCAGCTCTGATGAAACTGAGGAGACAAGTGTATTTCCTTTCGTTATGCACATCTCTGGATTTGGCTGTTCCTGAGACAGAGACAAAGTCAGGGTCAGGTCAGGATTTTAAACGCTCAATTTCTCACAGTTTGTCAGTCTGTTCAGTCGTACATCAGTGAGCCATGCTCGACAAACGCTGTACTATATTATGTAGAAATAGACAAGACGTCCCTCACTCCAGTCATGCTTCAGATTCGCTTTTCCTTGGATGTTTACATGTTTCAGCTGCAGTTCTTCTTCATGGCGCTGTCTGAGGGCCATCATTTCTGCAGGTTTCTGTAAAATCCAACCAAAGGTGTCTGGAAACTGCAAATAATCTCCAGCATCTCCCTGGGTTGGGTGGACATTTTTTTGCAAACAGATGAAAACAAATATAAAATAGTGTCTTAAGGAAGTTTTTCAAACAAATATATATGTTAAAGGTTTCTATTCAAAACTGGTGATCAGCAAGTGAAGCTGTTCTCTAACATCACTTTATATTCCAGCAAGATGATGATGACATGATATCGTGTCATATCCCTGCGAGCTTCAGTAAAACAGCTGGGACCAAATAAAAAATAACTAAAGGTTCAAACTTACCAACCTTAACATCTGAATTGGTACACAAGTCAAAACTAGTTCAGTAGTTCTGAGCCAAGTGTTTATAAATCCCCCAAACTGTAAAACGCCAAAGAAAGAAAGAGATCTTTGTGGAAGTGCCATTGTTTAGAGATAATTGTGTCTAGAAACAAAGAGCTTACACCACAATGATGAATGTGGATGCTCTTTTCCACTGAGCAAGGGAGGCACGGTCTGACCCACTTTAGACTCATATGTGAAGGTGATATATGGAAGATGTTGTTGAGGAACGAAGGAAGGAATGAGGCACCGTGGTGAAGGTGTGAAGGAGAAGAAAACTGTTGTGTTTTCTAGATTTTTGCTACATTTTATATTTTAAATAATAATGAAACAACCTTTATTGCCAGCAGATAATTATCTTATTGGCTGCATATCATCTTCTCTCTTCCTTAATCAACAGGAGCTCAATAAATGGATGGCTGCCCTTCTAGGGATTATAAGCACATCAAGAAAGAGTGAGAGATGTGCTTTAATGATACTAATAAAATATTTAAAATGTAATGACTAAAAGCAATGAATTATTGACCAAATACTGAGCCCTGCAGGTCCAAATAACAAAGACTCAATATTAGACTTCTGACAATCACTGTTAGGGTATGGTACGCTGCTGAAATCTTTCCCTCCAGTCTGGCATGTTCTTAATTTTCCATTCAAAGAGAGAGAGAGGGGGGGAAGCTCCATATTTGAGGTCAAACTCTAATGTGGTGGCTATGTTTGGCCTGTTTGGATCAGCTGGGATTTGTGAGGTCCACAGACAGTTGCTGAGAGTCAATGATACATGATGCCTATAAGGATGCAGGGTAATTGCCGGTTACATTGCGAACATGACAAATTGCCTCCACCGCAGCGAGGTCCCTCAAGTGAAACAAGCCGCCACGAGGTCACTCCCAGGTTAAGAGTGTTATCAGCTGTTGACCTTGACTGTTCACTCTCACTTGCGCGTGGCAAGGGGTGGCAGGGGATTGAGGCAAGAAAGGCGAATGCCCATTAATACTCCTATTGTTTAGCAAGAACCGCATGTAGACGCGCTGATGCACGCAAAGCCAATCAGTATGCACTGTATGCATCAGAATAACGTAATGTTATTATTAGTGGATTCTGGTATTTTTTATGCAATATTAAAGGAATAGTTTGTCGTTTTAGGAAATATATCTTGTGTCAGTATGTAATATAATGCTAGTCAGTTAGCTTAGTCCACAAATAACAGAGCATAAAACCATTAATTTTAACAGTTACACTTAATAAATGACTTTTGTAGTAAAGGTAGGGACTATTTTGTCAGCATTACACAGGGAAAGGCTGGGTGTTTCCTGTATTACAGTCTTTGCTCTAAGCTTCATATTCACCATATAGCATATATATGGCACCTGGCTCTCACCAAGCAAATGTATAAACGTATTTGCCAAATGTCTTTGTCTTTCTGTGTCTGACAGCAAAGTCTTTTCTTAGATATGCCTCCGAAGATGCAAAAGCTGAATCACTCACACTTGTTTTTTCTTTTTGAATCCCTTCATATTCATGAAATTCCCCATCAAAAAATAAATAAATTCATTATTTAGAGCTTTTTGTGTCCCGTCATTCATACAGAAATCACACCCTGAGACATTAAAACTTAGGGATATGAAAGCGCAGCTTTTTCAATGACCCATCAATAATTAATTTGTCCACATCAAATTTGCCGTTGGAGCTCATATTTTTAGATTGAATTTGTTATGCCATATTTCAGTAGGTGGTGCCCCATGTGTATCTAAATGGAGAATGCAGTGCAAGGATGATAACTTGCTAACTCCCTTGATCTTTGCTTGGCTTGGCTCTACGGCTGAATCCTACGTGGTAATGGTTGCTGCTATTTTAAACAAACCGTGGGGGATGCATCTATTTTGCATTAAACCATTTCATTCTGACAACTCTCCCTGGGCTGCTGACAAATACAAGTTTCAGAGGCAGGATAGTTGCGTACATGAACATTTTGGACAAGAAAGCCCCTGTGATATTTCATCCACGGTACTTTTTTTTTTACAATACAAGAAAGTGTTTGGAAAAGTGTGCGCATGATAACGACATCCAGTTCTCTCATTTTAATAATGTTCTGGTCACTGCTTTAAGAAAGAGACGCACAGGAGGACGGATTATCCACCTCAGTACTATTTCACCTTTTTCGCAAAGTGGTTAAATACAACCAAGGCTTTGAAAACAAATCCTGGTCTAAATATATCTCCCTCCGTCTTACCTTTCTGCGTGTAAACAGGCAAACACAGGACCACCAGGCCCCCGTGGGTGCGGGAGGCAATTATTTGGAGAGAGTTGCAATGTTACAGGTTGAGGGAGGCATGTTAATTACCTTAGTGAATTCGCAAGATGCTGCCTCTTCCTTTTCTTTTGTTCAGTCTCTTTATGGGCTAATTAATTATGAAACAATGCACAGGTGATTCATCTGAGAGCAGGAAATGTTTAAACCTTTCTTCTTTCTTTTACATGTACACAGCAGCTTGGGGAAGGCTCTTTATCATATGTCAGAGTGAGGTGCATAACTCAATACATAATGTACAGGAAGCTCTTAACGCCGCTCTGGAAAGACAGAGGGCTTAGCTCATGGAATGAGAGTTATTTGAGGTGCAGACATTAAAGCAGTTGTGGATTACCGAGCAGTCACCAATTAGGGCTTGTGACTCTAATTTGACATTTTTATTTTATTATAACTGAATAATACAGGTGCTCCGTGTCCTGTACCTGGGGAGATAATGCTGGTGAGAGCGTAGGCTGTATAAAAATATGAATGTGGCACATGCGACGTGTCTTGTAGGCATGTGGAGGGAGGTTTTGAAGTGCTTTTTGCACTTGCGACCGGCAGCACTAAAATATTCACCACATTGATGGTTTCCTGCATTCACCACCTGCTCTCCCATGTGGAAAAATTCCATATTGAGCCTATTCACTCATGACTTGACCATTCTGGATAGATTACTCTTCACAGTGGCAGCACTGTGGGAGAGCAGCGTCGGTCGGAAAATCATGACACCACTGAAGAAGAGCGTTCTCCGATCTGCCTAAGTGATGGAATGTAAAACTTATTTTGCAGCTGAATGGCCGTGTTATCCCCACAGCAGAACTGTCAACTTAACTGTAATGAAACAGGGAGAGGTTGATGAAAAATGTATAGAAATCAGTGTAACCCTCGACATCCCTCAAGGCCTTGTGCTGAACCTGAAGCATCATGCCGTGGCACTTTCTTTGGCGAGTCTTGAATCGTCCTCATAACATGAAAATACTTGCTGCGCTGATGCGATGGCCACTTTTGCTGACAGCGCTGTCAGGGGCACATTGACTGAAGCCGAGCACGGTGCTCAGGGGCGCATCAACATTTTATGACTGAACAAGAATTATAATGGAGACTTTTAATTTAGTGTATTAACTAGGAAACAATGTACAGGCAATTCATCTGAGAGCAGGATGTTTTTAGTGTCTCGTGTAAAAGAAGACCCTATACTTCTCTCGCTCTTGCTTTTCTAATCAGCTGTTTATGTTTATTCTTTCTGCCTTTATTTTACCAGTCTGATTTTCCTGCAGTTCCCATCAGCCAGTCATGCTGTTGCTGTCAAACTGCGGCCCTGCTCCACCCCGTTCATCCATTGTTCTTTACGTTCATGCTCCGGTTAACCATTCCACCAAATCCACTGCTCATCACATCCACATGTTCAGCCAACAATTCACTCCCCACGGGCGTCACCACGGGGTCTGATTGCCAGACACTGCTCACATTTCCCATATTACTCTGCACACATCCTGATTGAAGTCCTGACTGAAATACAGAATAATTCTGAACTTTAATAAAACAATTTCAGAACTTAAACTTTACCGATGCATTTTCAGGAATATTTCTATTTATGTATTTTAGACTAGATTTTAAAATTTAATTCATCTGTATTTCCTCTCTAATGCCCGCCTGTGTACCCATAAGAAATGTGATCATGCACAACAAAACAAAAGGTTAAATGTACATTTAACATGCCAGAATTAAATGTTAAGGCCAACATAAAAATAACCCACGGATGGGGTCATCTGCAGTGTGTTGTCTGTCTTTTAGCCTGATCTCTTCTAATCCCTGGGCACGGAAGGAGGCAACTCTTGGTCCATTTAATGAGATGAACAGCAGGCTGTTTAATGTGGAGATCTTTTTTTTTTTTTCTCCCTATCACCACTTTGTTCCCAAAAAGAGTAAAACATAAGAAATGAAATGATTCAGCACAGGGAGGGATATGTAGACCTGAAGGGGACAAATCGCACCCATTAAGGATGCTGAGTTTCTACCATCTGTAAACTCCCAAGTGGGAAAATTGACAGAACTTTAAAAAAACCCCAAAACATTGCACTTTCCAGATTTGATGCTGACATATAAAAATACAAAAGCAATTACAACTCAAGGTGCATGTGCATTGGCGCTTTTTCAGCTTGAAATCATTTTAAAAAACAACAGCTGTATTATGGGGGGCTAGGTTTCTGTTCTTAATGCTGATCTCCGCTCCATTTGTCCACTGGCATGCTATTCAGATCCTACTGTAGCAAGCCAAAGCCCTCTTCTCCTGTGTTAGAAGGTTTGATAATCTGGTTGGAGTTGCCCTTTGGAATTGTTTCACTGCAGAGGAAGGGATGTTGTTTTTGCTGTTGGCAGTGATCAGTTCATACAAAGGCAAATCTGAATGTTTTGGCAGGGATGCCAATGTCCAGCTGGGTGAGCGTCTCCTCACTCACTTCCCCCGAGAACATCACACAATGGTCCTCACTTTCTCTCTTCAGTTTTCTCCATCTCTGCGGTGCTCTTGGCTCAGAGAAGCACTCTGGAAGAATTCTTCATCACTCTCCTTTCGGGGATGATGTGCAAGTTGTACACATTTAACAGAGTTTCAAAAGGGTGCAATCCAAAACTGTGAAGGGTAAAAGTGTGTTAGCCTTGTGCAGAGACTGTGTGTGAGGTGCTTGGAGAGAAGCTAGCCTTCAAACTGCAGCCTTGTAAAAAAACACAGTATCTCATTTTTATATTTCTACATGTGTCAAATACAGAAAACAGTAATGTAACGAATTAAGTCAGTAATTACGTTAACTGTTGAGTTATATAGTAAACTGTTTTATTGACGAATACATAAGTAATTGATTTTCTTTTCTCGGTTGTCTGCTGCTGTAGAGCCCTATCTCCACCTCTCCTACTTTTATTTTAAATTACAGCAAGCAGTGTCAGCACCTGTGTCCAGCCAACTAACTTGAGTGAGGAAGGTCAAAGACTTCTACCTTTTAAAATATGAATAATCTGACATTGTTGTACTTTAATCCAACCTCGCTCAGATTCTGCTCTGTGGTATTTAACATCAACAGCATCAACCGGGTTTCTTTGTTCCAACCAATGATCTGCAAAAGTGCAAAAGCCTGGTGGTGCCTTCACTTTGAGGAATGATGAAACACATTCACTTCTGCAACAACAGTGGAGAGTTTAAACATGACTCGAAACAAAAATGTATGAACAAATGTCAGCACCCACTGATGAAGTCATGCATACAGTTTGTAAGATAAATAAAACACATGCAGCTGTCTGCATGAAAAAAGGCGCACAAAGGAAGGGGGCGTCCTCTCTGTCATCTGTCGCGGGGCCGAAGCTCAGCCTAGAAACAATCAGGAAGATGATGTGTCTCTAGAGACGGCGACGCCTCGGGAGAGAGGCAGCTCTTTATCATCAGGGACCCACTTCTCTGGCGTTCCTCTCATTGTTGCACACTCAACTCGCACTGAAAAAGTGTGCAGGGGTCACATGCCTTATGCACGGCTGAATAGCTATAACTCACAAACACTTAACGCCAATTCAAGTGACAAATGTTGCAAGTGTGACGGACAACAGGTTGCCCGGATCTACAATGAGTACAACATGCCTCCAGGAAGGAGGAAATGGTGTGCAGCACAAAACAAGAAGATGGGCAGTAAAGCTTTGACATGTTTTGGCTCTGGTACAGCAGCTGCTGGAGGAGCAGAACAGACAACATCACCTTTAATATGTTTGCATCTTCAGGAAAATCCTTATTTTTAATAATTTAGGTCATTATTTTAGGCACTATCAACACTACTTAGGTGTGACAGCAGTCTTGACATAGCTACTGACTAGTAGTCGATTACTATATGTCAGGGCATCACAACTGAATTATTATAGACTGCTTATAGAGTGCTGGACGTGACATGTTTAAACGTTTATCTGTAAATGAAAGAAATATTTAGCATATTCTTATGAGAAATTAATTCAGTTGGAGCTGCTCGGTGTTTCGACTTTTGGATGAACAATACCAACTAAAGCGGCAAACACGTGCCCCACAGAGACTGCTATCTTACAGCATTTTAGTTAAGGATATATCTTGATGGAACCCACAAGCACATGTTGTAATGGCTCAGAATATTATCTTATTAAATCATTCCAGCAACGTTATTCGCAATGATGATTTGTTTTCGAACTGTACAAAAGGGAAGGAAAAATAGTATATTTCTATTTACAGCTCCAGGAGATTCCTGACTAGCCAATTACTGTGGTTACAGATTAAATTCTTTAAAGTCTGCTTCTCTACATGGCAAGTGGACAAAACATGCTCGAGTGGAAAATTACAGAGGGACTTCTGTTTGTTCCAAGGTAAAAAACAGAAATTTACCCCGTGGTTATTTAGGAACTGTGCGGTTTGCCCATCTTCATTTTATTACAGTTGCACCCCTCCAGCGCTGGCAGTGCTTGAAGTGGGAAAAAAGTCCCATCCCCTTATTCACATGTTGGTGCGTATATCTGCCGGTATGAGTAAATCATTAAGTATTACAAAAAGACACTTTTGTATCACTGTTTCTAAACTTCGAAACATAAAATCATTTAATCGACTACAGGTAGAGCGGGTCCTGACCTCTGTGGCACTGCGCAAACTCTGCTATTTATAATTCTGATTAACATGTATAAACTACAGTGTAGCTTATCCTATTTAATTTTGGTTATATTGTTTACTGAGAGTTGTACATCCCCAGCTAATCACAATCATTATCAATATAGTAAAATATAGTCAAATTTAATATTTATCAGCAGTTATTAAGACTTCATTGATTTCCATCTTGTTGTTTCCATCATGTTCCCTTATGAAAAGTACCACCCTGCCAACCTATTGTATGGATGGGTCCCCGCAGATGTTGCTGCAAGAGCGTATGAGTTTCAGTTATCTCTTCAGAGCTGCAGCTTCTAAATACTGTTGCCCGCTGGCGTTTATCAAATCTAATGAATAGTTGTGTTTCACCCTGCTTTCGTCAGGCACAAAGACACAGAGCAGAAGAAGTGGTTAGCGAGCAAGCAAGACACAGACAGACCAAGAGATGCACTGCTCAGCTATGTCAGCAAGACAGACCAAAGACTGATGAACTGCAAGTTAGCACGGCGACAACGTAAACATCAAACCTGCAGAGGAGAAAACACAAATTTACCAGTTTGCTGCTCCAACAAGTTACACTTTGACCTGAGGGCGTCCTCCCCTCTTGCATAATTTCTGTAATATAAGGCTGCCGAACTCTGACTACAGTCAAAATTATTGTAAACTTAATGCAGCATTGCTTTGTACAAGCACCCGACAGAGAAAAGCAAGCAGGCAAGAACGGGAAAAGGCAACCATCATGTTGTGCCACCTGGGCGATGCAGTTATTTGAGGGCCATTATGTATTGCCCAGAGAACTTGATGTGGAAAGGGGAGAGAAGCCTACTGCCAGCTTGTGAGAATGGCTGATGTGCAAGAATACGTCACAGAACATCAAAGAGTAAAATGAAGTGTCAGTACTGTGTGCTATCAAGCAACCTTTGAACAAAATGTGGTGTTAAGTAGTATATGATGATGAAGTAGAGCTCAGAAACCCCATTTCCCCATAGCTTTTAGCTTTGAATAAAGAATGTTGTGTTCATGGTGCTCATAAACAATGACGTGTCTTAGCTGTTGTTCAATGCTTTAAAGATTCCACATGAACAAATTTTGTTTCTTTGCTGATTCCTATGAACACATCCTGTACTGATGCACAAAACATTACAACATAAACTGGGAGGGATTATACTGAATGTTACAGACTGTCATCTAAAGCGTTACCTTGGCCTGTAAGGCAGCAGCCAGCCGCTGAGGGCTATTTTTGCCAGGAGGACGATCATTTGAATCTAACAGGCAGACAGCCTGTGGGGATTTTGTCAACACTCTCTGAATCGACTGATGCATAACTGAGATTGAAAAGGAGGAGATGGGTAAGATGCAGGGATGAGGGGGCTAAGACAGAAGAAATGATAAAGACGAGGTCACACAAGAGGATTTTTACATCACTTCAAAGTCCAACTGCATGTTCTCTAATCTCAGGGTGAGTGTGGTCTGGGAGGGTGCTAAAGTCTGACAATCAGTCAGAATATTTCATGGTGTGAAATTACAGATGTCAGCCCTCAGTGCTCTTGATAACCAATTGACCTTTTACTAATTACACACACCCCTTACTTAACGTTACCTTTTTACCGTTGCTTTGGCGATTAAGCTTTCCATTCCTCCGCAGCACAGTTGCAGGTCACAATGAGAACACATGCCGACTTTGCACCAAATTTGTGGTCATTTTTCATACTAATCAGTGATTCAGATAGAGCTGCAAGAATTGATGGAAAACTGACTTTTTTGCTGTTTCCAGTTGGCTTGTGCTAAAAGGAACAGCCAGGAAAAGAAAATATGCACTCGATTGCTTTATGTGTCATATTGCACTGAAAGACTGAGGCTAAAGCTACATGATGCAGGGATAAAAAAAAAAAAAATAGCAACCACTGTGGGATAATTTGAAGCAATTTTGTGGTCACCATGTAATAGTTTTTGCTGTCAAATCACTCAATTCATGGTGTCATGGAAGGAAGTCACACTAATACCAGTGCTTCAGAAATGTGCATTGGTGTGAGAAACACAAAGAGAGCCTGGAGGAACCTGGTGAGTTCTCAAATCATTCAGAAGCTGAATGGCTTCATAAAAGGCAAAAAAAAAAACAACAAAAAAAAACATTTGAAAAGAAACAGGGTTTGAGAAAAACCCACCAATTGGTTTGATCTGCTGACGTCAGCAATGACATCATCATTACTATAAAAATCAGGAAATGGTGGGCGGGTCCCCCCATTAACAATGGTCCTGCATGGTTGGTCTGAACAAAGGAACAAGCATTGGTGAGTATGAACAAAGGAACAAATAACTGCACAATGTTCAAACATGCAGCATAGTAACAGCAACATAAACTAAATTATGGGTGTGTGTTTGCTTTAATCCACTATACATCGCTTGACTTGTTGCTCCCTGCAAACAGTAATTTGTTAGACTACTCGTTATATTACTTTTTCTGTTACAGCCCACTAAATGTGAGTCCTCTTCCCTCACAATTTAGTCCAGATGTCAGAAGTTGCTGAGATGAGTCTCTTTGAATGCTTTCTTCGGCTCGGCTTCCATCAAACTGTGCTGCTTGTCTACATGGCTTGCAAATGATGAGATTTCTGTAGACTGTGACAGGTATTTTCTCAAGGATCTGTCTGAACGACGAGGACTCAATCATGTATAAAGGCAACATTTCATCCACCAACAAGCTTCATTAGTTCCTTGTCACTTGTAGCCAGCTGCTGCCTATGGTTGTTTAGCTACCGTAGCGCTGCAGCCATCCATGAGTTTCACATTGTTTCACTGCTGTTATAGGTGTTTCAGGTGGTTTGAGGTCTTGTTTTTCAGTGTGCCTGCACACAATTCACATTTTCCAATGACGCTCTTGTCATCGTCCTTCTCAACAAGGTCTCTACTCTGAATTTTAGTTTTGTAATATACCAAGCTAGCATGCTGCTTGCTGCCAACTTTTTTCTTTTGTCCAACTAACATCCAAAACATACTTAGGAAAAGAGAAAAAAAGCAGCAAAGTCGCTCCCAATAAAAGCTGGAACCAGAGCATGAAAAGGCAGTTTCGCTCAATAAATGAACTGTTGGGATTTTAATAAGTAATCAAATAGCTAAATAATCATTTCAGCACTACACTGCTAAAACATTCTGCATTCAGTCCAAAGAGTGATGAATCCCTTCAAACAATCCCTTTTAATAATGTTCACAGAAGAAAAACTGCTTGTTTGTCTCTGACAATCTGGGCACTAAGACCTCAGCAGAAAACCAGCAGAAAGGACTCTTTTGGTAGCTTGGTGGGAAAAGCTGTTCAGTTGACCTGTGTGTTTTTTGGGGTTTTTTTTGCATAAAATGCCAGAGCTTCATATTAATCAGTGGTTTATTATGTTTGTTTTTGTTTTTACTTCATGGCGAAGTGGGAAATAAAATCAGCTTCTGCAATCCCTACCACCGGTGTCAGTATTAGCACATTAAGCCCTTTGTACGTTACAAAAAAGTGTGTATTAAACCTTGAGATTTGACAATGGAAAACAGAGAACCCCCCAGAAGCCTCACAAAGCCTCAGATACTCTTCTCACATCACCAACAGTGTTTAATAGAGGCAAAAAAAGTCCACCAAAAGTAAAATCAACAAAACAATAACAGCCTGTGCCTGTCTACATATTGCAGCCCTGTTGAGGCTACAGATGGGACTGCAGATGAGGTCACTGAAGAGGTGGAGTTCAAAAGCTCCAACTGAGGAAGAGGAGGAAGCGGCGAAGAAGACAGCTGAGGAGAAAAAGGACAAGCTGCTCATTCTTACTTCCTCACTGGCCCAGGCAGTGTGCCAGACACACTGCGACCGAGACTTGGCATCCAACAGGTCAGTCCACAACTAAAGTACAGTCACATTTTCTAACAGAAGAGCAGGCTCTGTAATAAGAATATATTTTTGGTGCCAACTGAAATGTGGCCTTAGCTGTATGAAAAGCTGACATTTAAATGTTTTATCAGATGTGTTTATTTGTTCTTCGATGATTCGTCCTCATTGACATCATAATCTTTTCAGTTTTGTGGGAAGTTTTATTTTTCTCAGTGGCAAGGTATCACATATATACAGATGTGATGCAGTTAAAGCACCAGGATTGACTTATTTCAATCAACACCATAAACTCAAAGAGTAACAGAAAGTCAAGCTCGACCCCCCGTCTATTTTCAATTTCAACTGTTTTTGCATTAATTTAAAAGAATAGTTTGCAAGAAAAGTTCAAAGGAACAGGCTCCTCAGCCCGTCTGTGTCACGGCATCACAGGACATGGCTTAGAAAACAACATGAGTAGTAAGATATGACAGGAATACAAATAAGCAAATGAAGCTAAGAGATTCAGAGAAAACAGAGTGTGTGCCGGTGAATGAAGATTTTTAGTTATTCTGTAAATATAAACAAGAGTTAAGAGTAAAAAATAAAAAACCCACAGAGTGACCTTGTCTTCGCTGTTGCCTTTTAACCTGCTAAGCATAGATTCTGTTTCTGGCATCACATTTGTCTGATCTGGAGATTTAGCTATATTCCAGTATTTCAATATAATTCTGAAAGGCTTTGATCAAACCAAAGCTCACCTTCAAACAAAGCGGAGATCGATAACAAAGATGCAGCAGGACCTGCAGTTGGGACAAGTCTGCAGCAAAGCTGGCTGTTTCCCATGGATCAGCTCTGTTAATGCGTCTGTGGTCGTTACGACACTACAGATGTGAGCGACTCTATCCGCTTTCACAGTTGGTTCGAGTGTCTGATGATGATGTGTGTTGTGACATCTTGGGTTTGTGTCTCTAAATGCAGTCCAGTCACTCCAGACTCCGGAGCCTGCTCACTCTGACGGACTTCATCAGAGATGTGAGCTGCCAGGAGGAGATGTTGAGTTCAGTGCCTGAGGCTGAACTGATCAGGTACAGCAGCCAAACACAGTAAAACACACTCACAGACACTGGCCTTGAGACCATACTTTAAGGGGGATTTGTGTAACTTTCCAACTGGACCCTATTCTCACATGTTTTGGTGTCCAAATGACTACTGGGCATGACAATTCCTGAAAGTGGTCCAGTACTGAACAAGCTGTTTGCCAGAAAACAGGCTACAATATCTGACAACAATATGAAACCTGCTTTTCTGTGCGCTGATGTCATGTCGACACAATAACTTTTAGCTAATGACGTTAGCGCCACCCTGTCTGCAGCAGCTCATCAGGAAGTCACCATGGTCAGCAGGAACAGTGCATGGATGGGAGCGTTAGCATCCATTTGAAGCACAACTTGCCACAGCTTTAGAGTGCCCTTATCAAACAAAGGCAGCCTACGAAAGCTGAGCAAAGTGTTGTGTAACATTTTGCTGCCACAGTTTAAAATGCGCAGCTATGAGCCATTGGTTTTGATCTTTTAGAGAACACTAAGCTAATATTGCTGTCCTTCAAAACAACAGACTCTTCAGAGTGCTCCTCTCTCCAGCTCTCGGATTTCCACTGCTGTCTGTGGGATTTCAGAGTGTCCCGAGATTTCAGAGCGAGACTCCTGCTCTGTTTTATTATGTAGCCAAACAAATTAATTAACTATCTGAGTCTGTCAGTGGCAAAAAAGCACTTTTAGGGAACGTACATTGATGGGGCACAGTTTCTATATGTTGTACATTGGAGCCGGTTTCTCAAGTTCCCCTGTAAAGACTTTTTTTTTTCGACCCAAGAGGAGAAGTGTGAAGGACGTCATTAGAGAGGCAATGGGGAAACAATGTGTAGAGCCAGATATGTTCATATCTAATATGATAGATTGTTGCAAAATTGGACATATGAGCCAAGAAGGTTTTTTGTTGATTTTCATTTTGTTTCTGTTTGAATGAAATGTGTTTTGTAATGCACCTTGAGATTAAATGACTGTTAATATCAATGGAGTCTGGTGGGTTTGTACTGAATGGCTGTTCTTTGGTTATGTTGGTCTCACACTTAAACAAAAAGGTCAACGTTGGACAAGTGTACAAATTTCAAAAATCGTTACTAATCGCTATTAGTCACAAGACAATGTTCCCTTTTAAATAACAGCATATTTAGTCATGAACACTGTGAAGTGTTATCTCTCCGTGAATGCAGGCAGTAAACTCTCCTAGTTTAAGAGGACCCCCTTTGTCCAGGCACCTGAGTTTCAAGATCACAGCCAGAAAGTGAAAGTGAGGCAGCTGATGTGATGGTTCTTGTTGTTTCTCCCCCTACTTCTCCGCTGTGCATCAAACCCTCTGTATGTCTCTGTGTGTTCAGGATGCTCACGAGTTCCTGACAGGTGTCCTAGATCTCATCAGGATTTTGTCTCCTGCTGCTCCAGGAAGTCACTTCCAGTGTGGGAACAAGCTACAGGTGTCATGTGGAAGACCACCTGGGGTTGAGGATGCAAAACAGCAGAGCAACATCCTGCAAGAGGTAAAACCACGCTGAAAACCACATCACACACCAACCAGTCTTGCAAGACTCCTCGTACAATATGATTATTAACTTAACACAATACTGCACATACAGCAAACAGAGGAAACACACTTCCTGCCATCACTTTAGTCCCTGGTTACATGCATACATTTCCACATTCATATCTTTAATCGCCTCATAGTCACATTTGAATGCCACAGACTGTTTGAAAAGCTAAATCCTCATGAACATTAGGAGTCGGACACATTATTTTTGTGTTTTACTTTCAAATGGTTAGCTCTAAATAGGGAGCAAAACATATTTCTTTGGTACTGGTTTAGAAACATGCAGATAATTTGTTTTAGAGATCTGCATGTGAATGTCTGTTATAGTAATTATTTTGCTTTGTGGTGTAATTTTTCTTTCATAAGATGACCTGCTGCAGACATTTTGATGTTTCACTGAGATTCTCAAGTCTACTTTTGTCTTTGATGTGACCTTTCTAGTTATAATTTCATGACTTTCGCCCCTTTAATATGCTGGCGTGAAGCCCGGTCTATAAGAGAAGAGGACCTTCACCAACCTGTGTCTGGACCTAGTACACACAGATTCAGTCCTGCAGACAGTTCAGGATTACCATTATCACAAACACACATTTTTGTTTTTGTATGTTGGCCGAAACACGTTGTTGACTCAAACAAGTTTAATTATCAGTTCACAAAAACGGTGACACATTTCTGGGACCATCTGATATGTCTTTATCTTTACCTACTGTTTATTTCCTGTCTGTCTACAGAGTGCTGATGTTGCACCTGAAGTGTTTTTGCTTCATTCTCTCATTTCAGCTGGAGCTGCAACACCCTGTGGACCAGTTCAGGGAGCTGCTGGTGACCTCTAGTCCGGTAATAAATAACTTACCTGGGTTCAAATACAAAGTGTTTGCGTGCGTGCGCGTGTGTCTCTGTGTAACTGTAGCTAGCTTTGTTTCTTCTCAGGCTCAGACGTGTTGGTGCAGTTGTCATCACCATCAGCCAATTTAGGCTGTGGGAGAGAAGGAAGGTAAGATAATCACACTGAAGTCAGACTGTCACCTTGTTCTCGATCAGGTTCTCAGGCACATCATAGATACATAATTGTCCAGATGTTGTGTTATTTTTACTGAACAGCTTGTAAAAAACAAGTTGCTTTCTTTCTTCATGAAGTGTTCCTGATATTTCTTGAAGTGAATTGATCTTGTTTATCTTGATGTTTGGACATTGATTCTAACTTTGCTGTTAGGACACCACATGAGTGATGGGGTGCACTCACCTACTGACCGCCAGCTCACTAATAATGATTCAGAAGCCGCAGAGACGACCAGAGCCTCTTCCATGATCAGTGAACATCCCACATCCCCTTCTGACAGAGCAGGGTAAGAAAACAACGCAGTCTCATCCACAAGAACAGAATGAATGAAAGAGGGAATAACAATTAAGGATTATTATTATCATCTGTCCAGATAAAGTGCTGTTGTAATGCACAGAAGTTGTAGGGTGGATGTTGGGGCTGATGGGAGCCAAACAAACTTTGACTTTGACACTGAAGAGCAGGGCTCAAATCCTGCATCTCTTGTGCATTTGGGTTTAGGTCACGTCTACACTTAAGGAAACAAAGGTTTTATTTGTCATATACTCTAGATGTTCCTGAGAGGCAAGCATACAGTAAGAAAATACTAATTAGAATGAGAGTATATATCACCCCAAGTGTTTGTAATGTGCCTAAGATGCTGTGGACTGAGTTTAAACTAGCATGATGAGTGCTTTTGGCTTTGCTACTCGTGGTAGCTGCAAGTAGGATATATCTGGACATGACATTCAAAGTGTGGATAATTAACCATTTGCTGTTCCTGTTGGCATTGTACCCATGAACGTACCAACAACTTTCACTGTATCACTTTGATCCTTAACAAAGCTTAGCCGTGTCATAACAAGGGTCTTTTTGTCATGATTTCTGAACAAACTTGTGGACATTTATTTGTGACGGACATGGAGAGTGTTACAGCCTCAGAAACTGTGAGTGAAGCCCAACGACTCTTATGGAAAAGGTTCGTTATGTTAATGGCCTCTACGAGCTGCTGCAACACTCAACAGTTAAGTGAGTGTTGGTGAGCCAGTTGGGTATAGTGTAGGATGGCTTTAGCTATTTCATAAAGCCAAAGGTCATAATCCTACAAACAGTTGTGGGAAACAGAGTATTCCTCTGATTATTCAATGATGTAACGTTAATTGGTAGCATAATGCATTATGGACTGCAAAATGTAGTGCAAAATGAAAAGGGGTTAAATTTAACATGCATTAAAGGTTTTGTTTTTAGAGAAGTGTGTGTTTGCGTGTGCACCTCCTCCAGCTAAGGCCTCGCAAAATCATGGCTCTCTGTAATGTTAATAGACTGATTTTGGAGCAGGACCGTATAATTAAAAGCCTGGTGTTCAAATGTTGTCCTTGGTACAGACTGAGCCTTATTTAATGTACACAGCTAATGTATATTTTCTCATGCAGCTTTGTGGCTTCCTCTCATTTGTGAGATTAATTAATATAAATTGGGATTACTGTTCGAGGGTGAGGTTGTTGTGTTATGATATTATTGAACTGCTCTGTACAGGTGGGTAAAAGTTACAGAAGACAAAATTGTACTTTGTGCTCTTGCATCCTTCTCCTTTGTCTTGCTGTCTTGTGTGCTCAGCTGCACCACAGCATGACAGGCATTTTCTCAGGAGCAGTTGTTTGGTCTCAACTGCACTTGTCGAGACTGATTTGTCTGACCTCAGTCTAGTGGAGAAAAGGGAAACAAAGAAGGAAAGACACTCGTGAAGGGCACTTGCTTTGGACAGCCTCTCTTTTCCTTGTGTGCAATATTCCTTTTCTGTGGCATGGGCAGTATCACTTCTAACTATCAATCACTGCCACTACTTCTACTTTCTATTATAAGTTTTTATTTATAACTTTGCGCAAGCATAATGAGAGCTCATCTGACTGTGCATAATGATAGTGTACTGTACTGGATAACAAATGGACCGTTTGTAAATAAATAAATTCACCCAATACAGTTTTTAATCCACCAACTTTGCCCAGAGTCGAGTTAATGCTAAACACGAAACTTTTTGTCCAACTATCCATCAATCATATGGTAGTAAGCCATTAGACAAGGCAGCAAGCCACAGCCACAAACTGTCAGTTTCTGTAAATGCTATCAACACAGCTCACGCAACACAAACAACAGAAAGAGCAGAGAGGGAAACGACACAGCAAAGACAGCTTGGAAGGGTCTTGACAGCCAAGCTGGGTGTGACAGTGCCAATGGTCATCTAGAGATAAAGTGTCTAAGAATGATCAGCCGTGTATGCCACCGCTGATGCAACATGGAGATCATGTTCTCTATCTCGAGGGTTCTTTCTGACTGGCTTTCAAGCTTGGCATAGATTTCAAGAAACAGATGGCTCCTGTCTGTAGATGCATCCTGGCTGATAACAACCATGCAGTCTAACTGCAGATTGTAGTTTTAGCTGGGCAAACATTTCCATGAGGCAGAACTACTGTGGAGGTAGAAACAATCTCATCGTTTGAGCTAAACCCAATGTGAAAAAGAACCACCGATTTTTTAAAAGCTAGTTTCCTAACCCTAACCGCGGAAATTTAAACAAGTTTAAGTCAATTTAGATTTTTCTGATTTGTCGACCTTTACTCCAAAGTTTTTCCACAATTATAGTCTTTTTTAAGTCAGTAACTACAGATAATGATAAATAAATGAACGGGTTAAAGTCCAAACCAAGGTGAATAGTTATTGTTCACCTTTGCTTGCTTCTTATATCTTGAAGCACTTGAACGACCTGCACACCAGTGGCTACACCCACACAAGTGCTCTCTCCTATTTTTGCGTGATTCAACTTCTCAGAACTGCGTGGGCATGTACACATATGATTGGCATCTCTCTCACTCTCCGATTAGTCATCATTTTGCACCTGTAAGGGCGACTTAAGATGTTTTTAACATTTATCGTTCTTCCTATGCCTGCACATGCGACATTCATGGCAGGAGACATTGTGTTTTCAGATTGTACATACGTTGCATTCCGGTTAATACAATATCTTAGAAACGCTTTGAGGAAATTCCTCAAGACTTTGCACAAATGTTCACTGTGTGTTATGCTGTGCAGAAATCCTTATATCCAACAATATAACTCAGCAACAGATATTGTGAGGTACATCACAGGTGTAAATAATAAAGTGAATTGCTTCAGTGTCGGGGTCCCTGTATTGTATACCTATGGTCAGTCAAGACATCTGCAGTGGAAAAAGACACATTTTCCTTAATTTCTTCCTTCCTCTGTCATGAGAGTATAAATCAGGGTAAAATAAGTGTAGCTGTAAATGTATGCATGCATTATGCAAAGTCTTTTCTTTCCGGTGAGGCTAGGCTTATAACCCTGTTTTGTCAGGATTCAACAACAGCAAGTGCTCTGATGAAGTTTCGGTACCTTTTATGGCTCAAACTGATCTGAGCTGTGGTTTTTGAATACAAACAGAATAGTTATTGCTTTACCTTGATAAAGGGTGATGAGATGCTCATATTTTACTGTCCAGTGCAGTCACAGACAGTCCTTTTAGTTTGGGAATAGACAGAAAAGTCTAGTGTCATCTTTTAGGAAAGGTCAGCGATGTGAAAATGGGCAGACGTTTTAAATAAATGGGGGAGACATCGACTTTGTATAGTGTCAGGAAGGATTTTGATGTTGAGCTTGAAGATACACTGGTACCAAAGTAATTTGCTCTCTCGCCACTACTGGAAATGATCAAAAACTTTGACAGATCTTCGTCTACCACAACAACTCCATATACTGCCAGCCATGTTTAAAAGATGCGGATAAACACTCTGTCGACTACCACCAAGTTGCTGCCATTAAAAACTTACAACAGTCATTAATTCAGAATTGAGCTGCTGTGTTCAGAACGTCGTCTGCGGGTCACACAAGGCCATGATGTTCTCACAGTGGAGAATCTCTGCGGTAATTACCAGAGGTTTTTGAGAAGTCTCCCTTTAGCAGGTGCTTGCTTTATTTCATTAATTACTGTCTGTTTGCTTGTCAGATTAATGTAAAGCTATCTCTGTCCGTGTCTGAAGTAATTACGCTCAAAAACAACCAAACTCACACCAAGCATGAAGTTATAAATGATCTCAAACAACCTGCACCCCGATGTTATGTCAGGCTGTGGTTTGAGAGAAACACCTCTCTGCCCATGTGTTATTTCTGTCACTGGAGCCATTGTGACTCTAATGTTTGTGTAACAGTGACGCCTCCAAACTGCACAGGTAGGCAATAAGGCATAAAAGCAGCATTCACGGCTCTCTAGCTTTCTGCTTTTCACCTTCTCCCTCGTCCCTGTCTATTGTAGCTTTTTTTTTTTTTATTAAGTCTGATAAGACTGCACACACATGACATCATCGAGTTTTGATAGCAAATTACAGAATTGATCTGGAGCTCAGCAGGCAATTATCAGCACAAGACCACGGTGCATAGCAATGAGCTCGGACGAAGAAGGAGAAGAAGAAAAAAGAAAAAAAGCAAAAATCTGTCCCTGCAGCACTTTGCTTATATTCTACACTGCGAGGCTGTTTTGAAGTCAGTACCTGGGAGCTCTGTGGGAGGACATTTCCAGATCACTGTTGTATTTGATTTCCCCCACTGATCAGAGGAAACCGATTTCTGACCCTTCACACAGAGATGATAAAAACCTGCAGTATAATGGATTATTTCCTCTTCTAGTCTCTTCACCTCTGAAATCCTGCAGCTCCTCCCTTTTTCCTTCTTGCCACCGATGCTCTCTCTCTCTCTCTCTTATTTTTTTTCCTTGGCTCTCTTTCTCTCCTATTCAGAGCTGAACAAATGCCCCGTGTCTTTACAGGTATGCCAGACACAAAACCAATATTGGAGCAGACATAACTGCCGACATTATTGGCGTGCTGCTCCCTCCAACAAGGAGACGACAACAATGATGCTATTCAATAACCTTGCTGGGAAGTTGGTCGCCACTGCTTGTTGATAGGCAACTCGTTCCCTCTTTCCCCTTCCCGCTTGTCGACTTGGAAAAGGCAATTAATATTCCTTTGCTGAGTAGAGGCTTTAGTTTTAGGCTGATCACGTGGCGCGTACTGGCTACCACCTCCCTTCTCTTACAAGTCAGATAATTACCTATTTAGATGTTGCTGAGGAGATGTGTGTGTGTGTATGTGTATCCTTGCTCGTGTGTTGGCCTACTGCCACAGCTTGTGAAAAGAAGCACCATGAAGTGGATCTGTCACTATGAGTTAAGAGACATAGGATGGCTGCCCACCAAGAGAAAAAAAAAGAAAATCCACTAAAGGACGCTAAGCTGAACTATCGAAGCCGCAGAAACAGACTGTGTACGTTCATGTTCTGCAAACAGATTCACACTTTTTTTTTGTTGAAATGTTGTGGTTGCTGTTTTTAAGCTCCTACACGCAGCGCCCCACAAATTTCATTAGAGTCTTAGGCAATTACAGTAGACCTAATCGAAAGCTGTCATATTTCTGCGGTTAATGGGCTCCGCGTGGAGGCTGCTGAGGTGAAGGGCTTTCTGAAAGGTCAGCTGACTCACCACTGCTGCTTACCCCCTTCAGCTCCACCTACCCACACCTCTTAAATCTCAATCAGGGATGGGAAGCGTGGCCATTCATTAGCTTGGTATCCAGCGGCTGTCTCTTTCATCTCACCGCTCACATGCGCACCAACGCGCAACTGCCGCCCCTTCTTTTCCGATCCTTCTTCCCCTTCCTCAGTTGAAACACTTTTGGTGGACCCCCCCAAAGGTACAGGGGGTCGAACTGCTGGGAAACTGCTATTGAACCCCTCCAGCTCATACACCAACCTCCCTGCCTCTCTCCCCTGCTGCCTACATATCTCCCTCCTCCACGCTGAAGCCATCACGATCCTTCGATGTCTCCCGGCTCTGCTCCTCTCTCTGTTTTTTTTTCTCCTCTGCTGCCAATCAGCGGAGCATTTCTCACAGAACTACTTGTGGCAGGAGAGAATGACTGAAAGCGGGAATGTGTGAGTGCATGCTCGCGTGCTCGAGCACGCGCATATGGGCAACAAAGCCTTGCACTAAGCTGAGGGCGGCTCCAAGGTCCCCCCCTGAGGCAGAGCAGAGATTGGGTTCATTATTCAGTACGAGTGTGTTCCAGCTGTGAGAGGAGAGAGATGGCGAGCTGCTCTGTCTGTGTTGTGGCTCCTCCAACCCTGGCGTCCGCTGGGAATGAGCACAAAATGTTGCAAAGGACAAAGACTTTAACTGTCACACACATACAGACAGACAGACAGCATTTGGGCTCTATTCGGTCTAATCGGCAACTCTGGCTCTGTTAACATAAGACGGGTTTTGTTTTTGAATACGACATCATGCTGAGTGTGCTCATTTCTGGCTTGTAATTTTATAGTTTCTTTGTAATATAGAGTATGTAGTTCCCCTGACTATGATGTACACATGGAGGAGCAGCACTTAACCAGATTTCTTATTTATCCCTAGATGGCAGTAGTAAGTCGGTGCAGTGCCTGCCACAGACAGGAGCGTGCCTTTGAATGTGCGTGAGTGAGCATGTGTCTGCTTGTTTGCTCTTTCTCTTGTGGTTGATAAAGTGTTTCTGTATAATTTCAAAAATAAAATTAAACAAGTAATAATAAAAGAAAAAAAAAAGATACAGTATTTCCAAAATAATCTTGGTGCCATGCTGTTCCTCACTTACAGGACCAGGGTTTCTCCTTCACTCATGAATAAATACAGATTATAGAGGCTGTTTTTTTTTTTTTTAGTTTTCACACAAAGACAATTAACTTGAAATTGCTTTGTTGAAATTGCTCCTCAAACAGCTTAGTACAAGTCCAGGAAATGGCATCACAGCTACACTGTATTTGTGACAATTAAATGTATGATGTTCATTTCCACTGAGATGTGCATGAAATTGCACCGAGGAACAATCGGGTCTTGTACAATATCTGGGTTTGTCTACGTTGACGCTGGCTCAGGATGACTTCTGTGTAAGACCAACGAGGGATATCCAGCCAAAAAACATCCTTATTTGGTATCATTGTCCCAGTTATGGCAAACTGATGTGAGAGAAGACTCTTAAATCAATTTGATGGCTGTATATCCCGCTGAAACACACACACATGAAACAGCTCTACCCTCACATCACCCTGACGGAGTGCAACAAAGGTGCAGTTTACATCCCCCTTTTCAAAAAAATGCAAGTCATTTTCAGCCTGATGAGAGTGCAGTGATTCATGCAGCAAATGTGCTGTCATCCCACTGCTTGATTAACAAGCACTGAGACCCTGGGGAACACCCGTGGATCCTCATCACTTTATGGCCCTGGCAGAGGACTGTGTTCACCCTCCGCAGCGAGACAGAACCAACCTCCATTCAGCGCATTTCCTGCTTTTCTGACTAATAACTGTCAAAAGAAACAACGCACACGTCAGAGCAGATTTGCTGGCCGAGCTTTGCTCAGTCCTCATTTTATAAAATTGCTTTTGACTTCTGAGGGGAATCTTGTGGTAACCCAGCTGAGAAGAATGCTGAGGCTATAAGCTGAGGCTAAAACCACAGCGGCGGAGTTATTAAGCTGATAATGAGCCCGCAACCATGACAGGGTCAAGCAGGGTCAATAGCTGCTGCTAATTTTGGGCGACGGCATCGCCGAAGCAAGAGCCGCTAAGAGCAGCCGAATGCAGTGCGAGAGCCGGCTTGGCGAGCTGCGGCGCCATCATTCACATCAGTCATCACAAGGGTATGGTGCTAGAAAATGACCCACGGAGCATCACCTCACACAGATGTACGACCTTGAGGTCATGCGGGCTTGTGCGCTGTGTGTGACTGTGTTAGCTGCATGTCAGGGTGTACTCGTGACAGGCGGACAGGCCCCCCCATCCAGTCCTGTATGTCAGAATCAGCACCATAAGTGAGTGACACACAATGCACGAGTGGCTATTAGGCTGCTCTAGCCCATGCAATTCAGCGGTACGGCTGCCACTAGCTCTTGATTCCCTCTGACACATCTGCACTGAAGCCAAAGCCTGCTGGACCACTCTGACCATTACACTTATTGACATGCACATGGCCTCTTTGTGCACGGCAACACTCAAATTCACCAAAAGGCTGTTAAATCTAAGCTGATGGGATTGTGTATAGGTGGATGGCTTTTGCTAATTAAGGCTAAAGGTGAGAAGAAGAGGCAGATAAGTACACAATATTAACACTGACAGAGCTCTAGTACTGGTTCATATGAGTCATTCAGAAACACAAGTAGAGCTCTTTTTAACGGTCAGAAACAGCTGAGGTGGTTCAATCAGAAATGCAGCCACTATGATTGCGATGGAAAAATGCGGTCTGCTCTCAACATTCAAGGGGGAAAAAAAAAAATGAAAACCTCATGAAATTATTCATCAGTTTTTTTTTTCAGAAGCAGAAAACATTGCGATCTTGGCAGTGAGAAAAAGCAGAGACTCGATGTGATGTGTCCTTGAAGACTTGGTCCTCCTCATTCTTTGTGACAACTTAATAATAAGACATGACAGATTGTTCCGCATGAAAGTCCGGTATGTCGCCATCTCATCTCGGGTATATTTCCTCGTCACCTTAAACAATGTTTTGCTTAATGAATTAATAACGGTGTGACAGGACATGGCTGCTTATATCAGAGTATCACTAACAGTCTGGTTCATCGGTGGATAATGAATGTGATGCCGTCTCATGTACATTTAGGGGACACGTGTAAAGAGCGTACGTGAATAGAGCTAAGTTTGCGACAATTCAGCTCTCAGTTTCTGTCTGCCGTTAGGTCAAGGCATGGTTATTAAGCGAGACAATGCTCAGTGACTTCATTAGCACCAGTCTTCACCTATTAGTATTACAGCTATTACTTACAAAGCGATCTATTCTCATCGCTAAAAGCACCACATAGCATGTAGCAAATTAACGAGGATAACAAACCATTCTAAAGGTTCACAGAGTACTTTAAGCACATAGATTTTAAGCTGGACTGTATTATCCTGTGGCCCGACCGTGGGCAGGCTGCTGTGTGGGCTGTCTTCACGAGCCTGCACACTGCCATTTAGTTACCTTTTACTTGTGAGATGCTCGACCAGTCCAGGAGAGAGGCACAATAAGATTCTTTTTTTTTTTCTTTCTCCTTGTCTTTGCTGCAATGGATTGCTGGTGTAAACAGCAATCTGTTTTCCTGAGGTTGAAAAACACCACTAACTGATGGACCGTGCAGGTCTTATTTTTGATTCAACCAGACCTACAGTAACTTCTGATGGATACGAAAAGTTCACTGTGGAGTTTCTGTGATAAATGAACAGTGCCACCCACCAAAACATACTCCTTGTCTTCTTACAAACATGTTAAATGGGGGAAAAAGAAGATCCAAATCCAAATATTAACTGCTCTGGAGCTTTCTGCATGATCTTCATGAGCAGATGAGGTATTGCTTAGTGCTCACAGATGTTAAAATGCGTTAAAAGAGTTTTATTTCTTACCTTAACAGCAATTAAAAATAATAAAGATCCTTTTATATGATCAAAACCTCCGGAAGTGCTGTTAAACGGACCTTCAAGGGAGATTGTTTGGTCATGTGCTGTTTCCAAGGTTGCTGAAACTCATTTTGATAAGCATAAATTGCTTTTGGTTGCAAACCTCTTTGGTTTTACTTATTATATTATTATATTCTGTCCTTTTTTGATGTGTCATACATTGCAGCCACCAGCTAAAGTACTGCAGGATAGCAATGCATCCAAATAGGCTGGGAACCTATAGAACCTGCAGTAAACTAACACACTACCTCAGTGAAAACAATTCTTTGGCACGATACTGTTTTGTCCAGAAAGCTCTCCAACAGCTTTGCCTGATCTCCCTTTCTTGTCCCACCAGCTCCAGACCATGCTATGACGTTCTGCTCTTCTGAAGTTCTCCCACTCTCATCTCTGATGTAGCATCCCCACCGAACAACAGAAAACATTCTGCTACCAGTACCTTGCGTGATAGCTATCGTACCAGCAGACAATGGCATCGTTAGTATCATGGTAACTATAGCCATGAGCAGCAATGTGCAGTACGTAGGTATTGTATCCCTAAATGAGAGTGACAGGGTGACAGTGAGAAACATTTTACTTTCATGGCTGTAAAGAGCTGCAAAAGACAGTGAAACATGAATCACACAGGAAAAAGACTGGTACAGAAAAGTGTTCAGTGCACAGAAAATATGGTATAGTACACACTATAGCAGCAATACTGGTCAAAAGCCCTGCTGTGAGCCTTATAATGAAATAAGGCATTACAAGAAAACCACTATTGAAGGCAGTCCACGTCTTACTAAATAGATACCTGTTGCTGCCGAAGAAAGGTTTTCTTGCAACAACTCATTTCTATTTCCTGTTGGCTTTCTCTGTTAATGAGGACTTCTATTAATTATATTATTAAAATAACAGAAGAGCTGATTTTTAAATCTGATTAAGTTTGATAGTGCACGCTTTGTGAGCACAACTATCCCAGGCTGCAAGATCAGAATTTAAACATTTGGAGTGACAGAGAGTGTACTGTTTTATACTGACGTATAATGCTGTAAGGGACCGATCAAATCATAGTGCAGCTGATCTTAAGATCAAGGCTAAGTCTAACTAAAATACTAGTCTTAGGGCCCTGAAATAAGTTTTTAAAGGTCAAATAATTTCAGAGTTTGGACTGTGAGGAACTCTTAATTCAATCATTTCCCCCCTTTGATTCGATTCCCCTTTGATAATAAACTTCGTCTTTATTTGGACTTCTCTTCACCTGCAGGCACATTATTTTAATAATAATGGAAACATTAGGAAACATGTACTCAATGCGCACCCCTCTGAGATTTTCAGGTCGTTTCTTTATCTCTCAATGGAACCAGCGAGACACCAACGGAGAGACTGACAAAGTGGACTGCAGTGGTTGACCTAGTGTGGTTTATCTCGGCAGCAGTCTACACGTCCACTGAGGGAGAGGAGGGTTTTCAGTTGAATGTTTCTCCGTGCGCTTCCATCATTTTATTTCCCCGTGTCAAAAATAATTGCACTTACAAAGGCAGCGACCTAAGTGAATAACATTGTGCCCAGTAGCCTACCAATTATCCCTCCGACACCTTGGCTTTACTTAGGGTCTAAGAGCTGCTGCTGCTGCTTCTGAATTTCCATGCATAACAGAAGGTGAGGAGGTTGCTTTCATGAACTGCGTGTACAATATGCCAAAGCACTGCTAGAATACAACAAAATGACCACATCACGTCATGTCACACGGATCAGCTGAGCCTCCGTGTCTTCTGTTCGGGAGGGCAGTACTGAATCATTGTCATGTAGACTGGTGGTGTTGCTTTTTCAGATCTATAATAATACCAGAGTGCAGCAGCTCTCTGTGTGGTCTCTCTCTCCGTATACGACACTTTGAGGTGTCCTTTGACAGTTGACAGGTCCTTTAGCTCAACAGTGTCTCATGTCATGTTTGCAACCTTTGCTGTTTTATCAGGTTTGTAGGCTTTTGTAGGAGTATACAGACGCCTGAACTCTGGAGAATATGAGAGCTGACATTAGTCATGCCTCATCCTACAATCTCTGACTTTTTCTTCTCTTTTGAAGACCCCCCTCTGACACCCACTCCACCGACTGTACAGCCAACCAATGTGATGAATTTTAGGCGAGCTGCGCCACCTTGACGGCATTTAATCATTGAGAAAAGCCAGGAAACGTACTCATTCTTTATCCTCCTACACTCCCACCCCGCCTTTCCCTCCGTCCCTCTGACTCTCATCTCTCCTGCCGTCTCCGGTGCGTCTGTTTGCTGTACAGAGCGGCGGTGTGCATGTGTCGCGGAGCGGGGGGAGCGCTGCACTGCTCTGCGCACTGGTTCACCGTATAACGGCGCTCGACAACCGGGTGGTGGTGGAGGGGGAGAGTGGACCCGGACCAGGAGCAGGACCAGGAGAAGCACCGTGGCTCTTTATAGCCCGCTCTCCGAAAACATGTCCGAGTTTTTTCTACTCGCCTTTCTTGCCCTATTCTCGGGATTATTTCCGTGCGCCGAGCCCTCGACAGTGTCGGACGAGGATAAAGGTAAGGAAGAACCCGGGCCGTCGGGGATGCGCAGTCCGATGAAACTTGGCAACACAGGCCGTCTTTAGTGCAGTCTGGTTTTGTGCAGTTGCCGGATCGAAACCCCCATTTCCCCTCAAAGGCACAATTCATGAATGATAAAGAGTTGATCACCCAGAATTGCTCGTCTAATGTGTGATGCCACGTTGGAAGTCTGCATCTTTTCTGCTGTTACCATCCAGAATGTTAAAATGTTGCATTGTGATGCGTCCCGGCTGATAAACCACAAACAACGCCACCACCTTTATAGTGACACATTGAACTTGCCCCTGCGCATTCAGCGGAGCTTTTGCAATTTTGCATTTTCAGGAACATTTTCCAGGCTGTTGGGAGCCAGGGTAGACTCACTGGGTCTGTCTGACTGCAGGCGCGAAGCAGCGCTATTATACAGTGCAGCAGGTGAAAATATCCTCGTGCCAAAGTGTATTTTGTCTTTCCCCGAGCTGTAGTCTCTTTTTCTGCCGTGGGATCATCGCAATTTCAGGTGTAGACGCAATTTGTATGACTAGTTTCGCACGGTCAGTCGTGGAGCTACAGTGCGGTACTGTACGGTGATGTAAGGAACTCGTTTTTGAGCAGCACATTGACTGTTGCATGTCTGAATATGACAGACTGATTGATTTGAAGTCTGTCACAAAATTACAGCATGTCTGTGTTCGTGCTGCGAGCGGTTCTCTCAGTCCTTTTGGTGTCATGTGGGCTGTAGGAATGATTGAGTGTAAAGCCAGCTGAAATCACTTCACCTATTAGGCTGTTTTATTTGCAGAGTAGAGTTCAAGCAGGTCTTCGACAGCTTTTCTATTCACTGACTACTTATTGAAAGTGTCAGAAATTAAAGTTTTGTAACCATATGGATCCTCAAAGAAGGAAAGAACTCTTTGGTTCTGAAGATTGAATGGAAATCTGATTTTTAAAAAAAAAAATGGTTATGCTTAGACTTCAACTTTTTCTTGTTCTGCTTTTTCAAGTCTCTCTTTTGAGTGAAGAAATGTGAATTATGTGCGGTAGACGTACACTTATAGTTAGAATGATTACAGTGAGGTCATTTTTCAAAACACACAGCATCTATTACAGCTGCAGTAAAACTTAATATATCTGTTGATTTGCTTAGCCTTGAGGTCACAGGTCCGTCACTTCTTCGTTCTCCAGCACAGCGCTGAGTGTCAGGTCTTGGCTTGTTCTGAGACCGTCCCAAATGCCACCAAACGCCCTCCAACACAGCGTGGAAAACAGCGACTTCGGGTTTGCCCGGCAGTCACAGTGGGCAAGAAAAACATTGTTTACCTCTCTCTGTGCATGAAATGAAAAGATGAATTTGCCTCTTGAACTCCCCGAGGATGGCCCTGATCTGAGAGGCGGTTGAAAGAAAATAACACACCCACCTGAAATTCCAAGAGAGGTGTTGGAGTTTGACAGCATTGCGGTGCTGAGCTTTATCTGTGTAGCTTGAATCAAAGTCAAGAATTGCGTGCCATCGGATGACCTCGTCTGGGCTTGTACAACAATATTTAAATTGAGAATGGTTAAGCTGAGATGAACTCAGACACACATGTCTGAAAGTATAGTTGGGACGTGCATCCTTGTCTGCAAACCAATGTCGTCCTGCTCTTCGGCAGTACATCCAGAATAAATGAAAGCTCTTGTAGCTGTTTCTAAATGGACGGTAATGATAATGGCATTTCTTATTTCCTCCAACACCAAAGCTGGTTGTTAGCCTAATTAGTCGGAAATTAATTTGCTTTGTGGTAGCAGCGTTGTTACGTTGAATGCCAAGTAGTCAGCCTGTGGTTTTTTTTTTCTCCACATGAATTTGAAGTATCTCCAGAGCTCATTCACAGAATCACATTGGCTCTTTGAGGTGCCTGCACTGTGTTCCTGTGCTTATCACTTGTGTCCATCTAACATTGAGCAGGCTGACCTGGCCGGGCCAGCGTGGCAGCACACTGCTGATCTGACAAAAAAGCCAGGCTTGAGAAGTTTAGACGCACACTGCCTGTTTATTATAATTTTTTGTAAATCCAAATACCCTTGATCTCAGTCGGTGACCTCAGCACAGGATAAGCATCATCTAGAACAAACACCTCAAGGTTGTTTGTAATGTATACCCCATTTAAAAGATGATAGTATAGTGGACGACACAGATAGGTCTGTGCACTAATGTAGGGAAGGCTGCCTTTAGGAGCTAATTAAGTGAGATAGTGAGATAGTATCACAGAAGTGTATGTGAGACTGCCCCGGTGTGTTGGTGTGTGTATGTGTGCAAAGGCCAGTGTGGATCTGAGATGATGAAGTCATTTAGTGTCTGCATGTGTGCAGCTTGTTGACCAGTAGATATGAGCATAAAAAGAGTCTCTTGGTTGTTTTTTTCCAGTTTAAACCCTGTAAATTTGACTTTGCAATGACAGAAAGAGTCACCACCTGGATACTGTGATGGTGTCATGAAAGTGCACATTGAGATTAACTCATGAAATGCATGTGTGCCACAGTAAGCATGCGACATACTGACTGAACCTAAATGGCATGTGTTGAGGATCAGTAGTGAAATGTGGTATTTTACCCCTCAGTGGAACGTAAGAGGAGACTGTTACTCGTTGTACAACCTTCATGATACAAGAAATACATTTCATTTTGTTTACTATTGTTCCATCATTGTTCTGTTTTAAACGTGCAATTCTAAATATATAGAACGTTCAAGACATTAATGTATTATTATTATTATTATTTCAAATATTGATGATGCCTCAAAACTAAACATTTAAAGCATGAGGCGTTACAGTTAAAGTTTAGTTTCTTCGCCACTAGGAGGACAATTCAGCCTGCAGACACATTTGTATAAGGTCTTTATCTGCACTGAAGGAGCTTTGTAAAGTCTGAAAAAATGAAGCTGATGAGGTCTGATCTCTGCTCGGGACTGAGGCTTAAAATTTTTAAGATAGCCTCAAGTTAGTGCATTGTGACAACTCCATGATCCAGGTGTTTTTTAACTGGATCTGTTCGAGGGACTAGAAGTCAAGACTTTTCAGTCTAAGCTGCTTCGATTTTGACCATCCTTTTCTAAAAATCTGTCTCTTGTGAGTCCTCTAACTTTATGGAAGTGCAGCATTACTGGAGAACCTCTTAAAGTGAGCCGGGTACTTGAAAAACAGCCTGGGAGACAAAGAAAAAAGCCTCAGGGTAAACTCAAGGCTGTAGCATTTATTGTCTGTCTCCTGCCAAGCGGTGTAAAATTTTGCTAAATATATGTTATTTGGAAGTATACTGAAGTACACATAATGTTATAACTAATGTTTTTCCTTTAGTTTTGTACATTTGGATGCTTAGAGTTGAAATACGTCATACAAATGTTTTCATTTATTATATATAGCTCTATCAGTAAATATTTGACACAACATGGAAATAAAGAATAAAACTACAAATACTACTGTTTCTAATTACAGTAAATGTAATCACAAATATTGGACTCTGTCAGTATTGATCAATAATTTTTAGGCATGCAAAGACGTGGACTTTCAGTCTTTAACTTTAAGAGTTAAAATGGTCCTAATTCTGCTGAATCTCTGTGTAATCAATGTCAGACTGTTGGCAAGGGCTACTGTGCAACAATTCAGGGATTTGGGCATTAATAATCTCTGACATATGCACAATGACTATCTATAACTCTGCTTCCTTAGTGCTGCTGAGTTAAATAAATGTTCGCTCTACTTAATGTCACCATTGTATCCTTTCTCATTTAATAGATAGCTTGGAAGCAGGAAATTGGTCACTAAACTGAAGTTGGACATGATAAATTGCAACCAAATGGAGATTATGTAAATCACTTGCTTTTAGTGACACTAAACCAAAAATTCATAGGGTTTTTTGATGGTCCTGAGGCTTCTCTCTGCCTTTCAGTTGGTGTTATATGAAGATCAGGATGTCATTTTTTTCAGGAGAACTGCAGGGTAGTCACTAACAGTTGACCTTCAAAGGTTGGACCGAATTCTGTTTTCATAGCTGTTTTACGTCTTTTTCTGGAAAGCATTAACACAAAATGAGCCCGCCAGCTGCGAGGCCTCCTTTGTAGCTCGATTTTCTGTCCGCATCCTGTTCTAACACGGCAGCAAAAGTGTCCACCTCAGCAATAAGTGATCCTCAGGACGGAAAGTGGCCGTCTATTCTGTCTTCACCCAGTGACTGAAGAAAGCACATGTAGTTTTCAGTTGAGGCATGGTTTGGAAATAAAGTAAATAAAGTGAAGGCAGAGGACAGGATGAAGAGGAGGGTGGTCTGAACAGGAGGTGATGCACTAGTCAGCACTGTTTCCTCTATTGCAAGAAGAAGTCAGCAAAAGGAAAACTTGAGGCATGAGCGCAGGCTGCAGTTGTTCTTGGCGCTCATGTCCTGTTTTCTGTACTTAAGGTGCCTTTTTTATTGACTACTGCTTCATGAATTTGTCTTGGCTGGAGAACCAGACGAGTCGTCAGAACAGCCTGTCAGATGGCAGCACGTTGAGAAGGTCAGCTTCAGTTTCTACAAGAGCAGGTGAAGCTCTTCCATCCCACCTCAGTGTTTTTTCCCTCCAAAAGTACTTAAAACATCATACTAGTCATCACCGGTTCTCTGAGGTTTGTCTGAGCTAAGTGCTTAGGCAGCACTTTTGCGGGATTGCATTCAGTCTTTTATGAGCTATGAAAAGACATTAGAACAGCTGACACATCTATCCGGCGATGTCAGCTAAGTGTTGCTGTCGTTGAGCTCTTACATCTATCTCAGGCCAGAGGTGAAGTATGGCCTTGAGCTACAGGAGGCAGCAGTGAACCAGCCCCCACGTGTCTCATTATGGTGTGCAGTACGATGGTAGTGGGGCTGGGCAGGACTCCCGTTGAACAAAGTTATTGAATGAAGCCATTGGATTTTGATAGTGTCACCTTTAATATCGCCTCTCGCAGTCTTAATGTGTTACAATTGAATCAGTAATGGATTGGCTCAGGTTGTGAAAGCCATTGGCTGTAAATTGACTTGGGGCATTGATTACCAATGGAGGGAGGAGTGACATTTTTGACCCACATGACTTGCTTGTGTTGATGTTCTGGGCAAACTTAATTATGTGGGTGGCATGAGATTTTTCCAAAATGTAACATGATCTGAAAATGTGAATGTGAATTTGAATGAATCAATAAGTCTTCCCGCAGAGAAGACCCATCTTGCAGGAGTAACATCCAAGGACTGGGCTCAGCTGTATGCTGAAATGGCTGCTTGGTAAAGAAGTGTAGATAAATTATTAATAGAGGAAAGCATAACTGTTTTATTGCCAAATATGCTAATGAAAATGTGCTCACAAGGGCAGTGGTGGGATAAACCGCTCTGTGCACTAGTCAAGTCGAGTATGAGGTCATTAGTGGGTGATGGATAAGATAGAAGGCATCATAAAATGAAATGTAAGGCTGATGTAATGTGCATTGTTAAAGGGAAAAAACCTATGCACATGCACAAGTGGCAGCCATCTGCTTAAACACAAATTCAACAGACCGAACGATAAAGTAGTCTTGTACTGCATATCTTCTATGGCGCAGTAGTGGGCATTACCATAGACTGCCTGGATAGTAAAGGTCAAAGTTAGTATGCAGCTGGGTTGTAAAAAGTGAGGCCTGACGTGGGCACACCTTTTTGGAAATGTCTCGACGGGGCCAAAGTGTCTCCATCTCAGGCTAAAAGTCTGTCTGTCAGTTTCAAATGGTGACCTGGTTGCTGGATGGAGGCAGCACCCTGCGGATATGCCCCCTGCATATCGTTGTGTGCACAGCACGTGTCGACATCCAAGGTGGCAACAGTGCGATCCACAAGGACGTGTGGATCGCACTGTTGCTCTCACCTTTCCTCCCGTCTGTCTAGACTATCCCGCAGGAACTGCAACAGTGGCCTTTGCTTTGTTTATTTAGCGTTTGACCAGCTAGCTAACGTATATGCTGCAGTATCAGCCTCAAGCCTTCACCTCGGTGATACTGTAAGGTAGCGTGGACCCCTCCTGCAGAGGTTGTGTTACCATGGGAATAAGTGGTGTGTAGTGCTGTTCAAATATATATATAGAGAGAGAGCTGGGGCATTAACTTCACTATTTTATGTTTTAACCTTAACACTTAACAGGTAGGTCTTTTTTCATCACTGGTGTCTGTTGTCTATCCTTGCAAAAAGGACAGAGCTCTTTTGATTGATTAGCTGACTGGCTGGCGTGCAGTTGGCTGACCTAAATCGTTTTGTTGGAGGTGTTTTTCTATTGTTCTGCTCTTCATTGGAGTCTCCAGACTGACAAAATGACACGGGAAACGTTATATTAGTGTTGTGAGCTGTCAAACTTAACGTGATGAAGCATACTGTTAATTTAAAAAAAGAGTTAAGGGCCGTTCCTCCTCCGTTTGTGAGGTGGTGAAGAGGCAGCCATCTTTAGTGGGAGTAATTCTCCCCGCATAGAGAGTTTGCTCATTGTTGTTTGAAGAAGCTGTTGCATTTCTTGGCACACTCACGTCCAAATATTAAACTGGCAATATGGAGATCCCTTGGTTAATGTATGAGCTTGTGTGCGCTGAGCCTATGGCCAGGTCCCAACAACAAGCATCTTGCTGATTAATACTTTAAGATTTGATTCATCACTTTGTGTGGGCAGAGAACATTTCCTGCTAGTGTCCATACCAGGATTTAATTTAGGTGAATAGATTAGAGACGGATGTACTGCTGTGTTGCAGAACCACTTCGTGATGTAAAATGATCAGCCCAGTGAATTTTTTTGCAGATAAATAACAATACTGTCTAGCATAGGTTTAAAATGGTGATTTGCTAAAAGGTTGGACTCGCCTTGAATTATTAGATGATCAGAGTTGGGACAAAGGATAAACTGGCTATTGCAGGTGGACCATGACCAATCTGCAGGTCAGAAGTGCTGGTGTCGAGCCCCAAGTGACAACGGTTGTGGCCAGAGGACCAGAGTGAGGGCTGCTGAAGCCTGGCTGGGGACTCTCTCTCCCAGCTGCCACCTGGCACAGACTGAAGGCTCAGGGCCCCATCATGCAGACTTGGCCCAGAAAACCAGAACAGGGGAGGGATTCATCCATGCCCCAACAAGCTTCATTCAGCAGACAAACCTAAGGCCAGTTGGTGATGCTGCGATGTGTCCTTTTTAAAAGAGAAATTGTGTGTTAGTTTTGTTTTTTTTGATCCTTTTGGAAAATTCTCTTTATGTCTGTGGACACTGTCAGACGGATACAGCCACAACAGAGAAGACATTTAAATTCAAAACAGGCACAAAACAACAATATGTTCCACAGCAACATCAACAACAATCAATCGAAACAGACAAGTGACAAAAACCTGACGTCACCACACCCCTCATATTACCGATTGGTGCAATTAAGAAATGAAATATTGAGCTGTTGAGGGTTTTTTTTTATGTTAACAGATAACGGTGTTATAACTCATAATTTTCCCACATGGATTTAAATATAAAATGGTTCTGCAGTAACCGCTAATCACAGAAGTGAAGATATTTTCTTTTTTTGCATGATTTGTTTCTCAGTCGTTCTCACAAGTCATCGCCTTTAAAGAGCTGCCGTATATTTCAGCCATTAACCAGCAGATGAATACACAGAACGAAACGATCTTTGGTAAAGAAGCAGGGCAGTGTGTACGATGTACAGTATTTACATAATAGGGCATGCGGACCACGCGCACAACATGATGCAAACACATGGAAAAACACATGCACGCACGCACAATAAGCTTTTTTTTTTTACAATGAATGTCTGTGCCCTGTCTGTGTTGTGGCTTTCTTCCCTGGCAGAGCTCACCGGAGTCCAGTCCAGTTAGATGGAGGATAGAAAGGGAAATTACTGGCATCGTTTTCATGCCTGTGTGGCTGCATCAAATGTGCAGCCGGTTTATTGTCAACTGCTATGAATTTCTTGGGCTGCGCTCAGAACATCTACTAGTCTGATTCTTTCAATATCAATTTGGAGGAGCCAGTCTATGTCCAAGCCTGACAGTGCACTAAAAGAGGTTTTTGGGCCTAAAATATTTGTGAGATGGCCACCAAAGATGAATAATTTAATGCACTTTCATAGCATAGTGCATGAATTGAAAATCAAAGATAAAACCGCACTGCTGCCCCTACTTACACCTGCAGCAAGCACACAATTCACTCTCAACAGCTGTGATACTGTTGGCCCACGAGGATTGAGTTCAGTCTTGTGGCAGCACTATCACTGAGTTACTTTGTGTTAAAATTAGATTGCCAAATACATCACCACCAGCTGTCATCAATCTGATTCAGTATGATTCCCTAACATGCTTCCGAGCTGCTATTGATCTCTGGTCCCCGCCACCCTCCCCCTCTCACACAGTGTTGGATTGGGAGTCCTATTAACTGTGTTCCCATCAATCACAGTTCACCCATGTTTGTTTGTAGAAGTCTTTGATACGATTAGAGCGGTGCTCTCGCGCTCATGCTACGTGGTTTTCTCCCGTTCCATTTCTCGTGTCGGCTGATTTGAAATGCGTGCAGTCACTCCCCCCTCGCTTTAGTGATGTGCCTCACTGCTCCGTAGCAGGGACCAGAGATTAAGCACTTGGGCCTCAAACATGTCGGCTGTCACAGGTATCTCTCACTGCTCAATGCCTGATAAGGGCCAGTTGTTCCTGAAACAGCCCTTGCCAAGAAGTAAACCCTAGAGAAATAAAAACCTCTCTGGACTTTACAGAGATTTAATATATTTCTCTAAGAGAGTACATTCCTATGATTGCTTTTGTGGCTTTGGACACATGAACAATGGAAAAGTAGTGCCTGCATTTTTTACATTTTTGAAGAATGATTGGATTTTTTTTGTCTAGTTAATGTTGATTCTGCCTCCTTTCCCATGCACATACCATGACTGCCCATACTTTTAAATCAACTGCTCCGTACCTCGTTCATTGTGTGGATTTCAATTAAAAACTTTTCCAGAGACTTCTAGCTCAGGCAAAAGAAGTAAGCACGCCGATTTAACGAACAAGACGTCAAAAATGTGTAGGAGTTAGCTCCTTTTGTTGGCAGCAGACTGATAAACACCCTTTCAATATGCTCCAAGGCTGCTGATGTGCTGTCCACCTTTTAAACAATGTAGGTAACATTTCAAAATATAGTCTTTTTACTTATCCCATGTTCTGATGTTTTGACCATGTTCTTCAAAACAAAGCTAGGTTTTGTTCCTTTTTGCATCACTGCGTTTTATTTTTATTTTAATCAATGATTTGCAATTACTGCTATATCGTGATACAGAATGGGCTGAATATGTATTTCAGTATTTCAGTGTACAATATGGTTAGTGTTCATGTGGAAGTCGCAAGTGCTTTCATCGCAGTGCTTCATCAAACAGATCACAGTAAAATGCAGAGACCTGGTTTCGCTCCCTGTTTGAAAATATACAACTGCGCAATTAATTAGCATGTCAGTGAAATATGATAAAAACAATAAACAGCCAAATTAAATAAAAACAGGCCTACATCTGAGAACGTTCCTTCAGTTGTAATAAAATGACTAACCGATTGACTGAAATAACAGTGGGCATGTTGATAATGCTGAGTGTAACCGTAACTGCAATACATTTAAATACATGTTGTACTGAGGTAAATGCAAAACCTGTCATAATGGAAGAATCCTTCTCCTCATGCGTACATCTAAGTAGCTAGGAAATGGCAATGTGTCTGACATCTCTTGTTGTGTGCTGCATGTGTGAAAGGGCAGAGGTATAGACTTGATTCTGCACACTTCATTCATGGTTTATTTCAGAAAAATGCTCAGTTCCTCTTTATCAGTGTGGCTTCACAGAAGAAACAGAACACGTATTTTAACGCAACGTGAAACTATATCAGCATAAATGGTTCTGACCAATATAGAAAATGTAGAAAATATATCAATATGCCCTCAAAAGTCAATGTACTGCCCAGTTTTCCTGATGTACAATTTTGAATTTCACAAAACTGTCACAACAAGTCACAAAACTGAATCAACGCGCTTTAAGCAAAAGGCAGGGAAGCACATAGAGATGTTGGAGGGAAACACACAGATAGGCGATTGTGTTCACTTACCCATTCACACCTCGCAAATTAGGGTCCCTACTTCATCAGACTTAGGAACATTTTGGACAGGAAACCCAAATCAAGTGAAAATATGAGAAGCATTCATATTTCATTCAGAAGCTCTGAATCTTGTTTTCTCCGATATGACAGTGCTAACCATTTAGCCACCCAGCCAGCTTCACATTTAAAAAAATCTGTCGGAAATATCCTGAGTGCACTGAGGTAAAGTGAAATTCAAATGAGAAAAACTAAATCCAGGGGATGCAAAGTGGACCTGTCAGTGTAGAAATGTTTTTGTGTGTAAGGCAGGAATCCGTGCGCGTACAGGTGTGTGTCTGTCTGCGTGTGTGTGAAAGTCTGGTGTTTGAGGTAGGGTATGTGGCGGTAATGAGGTGTAAATTGAAGCTCATGCAGTAGGAGGTGGTCAATCAATTGTACACAATTATCAAGTAAAGGTCACAGCAGGATAATGTTCAGCTATTGGAAAGACATTAGCGTACAGTCAGTCGTCATGAGATGATGGTGGCAACTTAAGAGTTAAGAGGTTATGAGGGGATTTAATGAACCCCTGCTTTGTTACAGAGAAGAAATTCTTGGTTGGGGACGTGAAGCCGCTGCTGTTTGTATAATGTATCTCCTGACTGTTGCAAGACATTTGTACAGTGACTAATACAGCTCAGACTTCTGTCTGTCTGTCTGTCTCTTTCTCTCTCTCTTTCTCTCTCTTGCTCATGTTCTAGTCCTCTTTTCATCCCTGTCCAAGGAATTAATAGTGGTGCATAAAAATTAGAGGCGTAATTCCAGGAAAGAAAATGTAGTGGTTTGATGAGGCCTGCTCGACAGAAGGCAGCACAGGCAGCACGAGTGAAGGTATTTTAAGGACAGAAGAAAGTGATGAAAAGGTGCAACATCCTCCTGGAAATGTTCAATCACTGTCAAGAGATTGAAGCCTTCATGATCCATTTCTCCACACTGGGGAGACATTTATGTTGATGTGCAATGTGTGCACTTGTTAAAAGCAACAGATTGCATAAGGTTTGCTTGGCGGCATAGGTGTTATCACTGCTGCAAAGGGTGTTGTTCCATGTTTGTTTTCTTGCTTTTGAAGTAACAGTTTGAGATGCCCCATATTGATGTACAAACAGCTGTTAGTGCAGAGTCTGTCTGTTTGGGAAAGAAAAAAAGTTTGATGAATCGATGTCAACGCTGATTGTTCAAGTCCTTGAAGTCAAAGACTGTGTCATATACTTCCCAGCAGAGACATCACATCTGTTCTGATCATAGGGAATCACTTTATCCTCATTAACCAGGAAATGCCAGTAGAGAAAATAGGTAGTAGAAACTAGAAATGTGTCAGTTTCCCCGTGTGGCTTTTGTGATTTCCTGTAGTTGTGGTTTACAGTAATATTAAAGAAAAATATTTTATAGTATAATCCATTTTATAATCACAAAGTAGAATAAAAGAGCCATACAAACAGAAAAAAAAATGATGGAACTAATCAAAAATGGATCACAGACACAAAGCATGGACTCGCCTCACTTACCTCAGAACTAAGCATGTAAGGATTAACATGAACATGAAAAAACATTTTCACACATTAATTAATGAATCACACACTACAACACAAGTTCAAGTGGATTCAAGTCTCTATGCAGTTTGAAGCGCTGTATTACTAACATTAATAACTGCAAGATAAGAAGAATGAACAATATGTTGGCCATTGCTGAGTTTTTCCAAGCTTGCCAACACGCATTATTCGTGCATTGAGTGGCCACTGCAAAGCAATATGCACAACCACTTTAAGCAGGCATCGTGCATAATTGCAGGATTATCAAACGACATTATCGCTCAGAAGGTTTACTTAAATGATTCAGGAGACTGGAATATGTTCACTGGCTATTTTTTGAATATTCACTGTAATTTGCTGCACATTATTAATCTAGGGCTTTCTTGCTTGATCCATACAATGTCAGAGAGCTGCAGAAATATCCCATAAGACTTTCCCATTTTCCACATTTTAAACAAAGAGCTTTATTTGTCCAGGCAGAAGTTCAAAAACCAAAGACATTCAGTTTCTAATCACCCAAGATGCACAACACCAACAAATCTGGAAGGTCAAACTGTCATTGGCATTTTTGCTTGAAAAATGACTTGATGATTAATCGCTAATCGAAATAATTGCAGATTAGTTTCCTGTCCATCAGCTAATCGATATGTTGACAAATGGTTCCAGCTCAAGTTTCATGCTGGCTAAATTATTTATCTTCTGTCAATAAGGCCACCTCGCATACGTTATAAAAACAAAAGCATATTCGGTGTCTCATGTTGCTAGCAGATATAAATCACAAACACTCCAAAATGAATAAATGTCTCCCTGCATTTACATTTTGACTTTTATTCTGAGCAATAAATCCAAAAGCTGCGCCTCAGGATGAAGTTGACTAATATGACAGTGTTGATTTAGTGGTGATTGTTCTTAAAGTGCTTCATCTCGTGGCTCATGAGCTCGGTTCAATCAAATGTGCGGCAATTACATTTCGCCTCGTGTTATTAACCTCTGAGTTTGTACAACAATCAGGATGGATCTGCCTTCTGTGCATTAATGTCGTGAGACATTGTAATGACAGTAATTGGCTGCGTGACTCCTAGCCTAATCTCTTATGCAGAGGTAGAAATTACCTGACAAGTGGCTTCTATAACTGAGCGACCTCTCCTGAGATACAGCTCACCAAAGCAGCCTATTAACTATGTTGACAAGAACGTCTTCTTGTCAGGCGTGTCAAGTCCTTTCTGTGAAGCTCCTTAAAAGTGACTACAGCACATACAACAAGAGGAAAAAAAAAGTCAATTCTAAAAATAAGCAGCCTTGCAAAAAAGTATCTTCAAGGGCTGTCATCATCCGCCGTGGCAAGCATGACATGACAGTTCTCATTTTTAGATAGTCTCTTCTTGACCTTAGTCTTGTTGAGCTAACCAACATTTTCATGTCTGACTCAAATTTACCTCCGTGTTGTGATTCATCATTCATAACAGTTGGTCAAGACAAGGCACTTCAGCTCCCTGAAGTCTTTGATGCGGTAGCTTCAATCCAGAAATTAAGTCTGTAGAGATATTTCTTGGCAGCCTGTGTTTTCTGAGTGCACCAGTTTTTTTTTGTTTTTTTTTTTTTTTTTTTTATTTCTCTGCCATCACGCCAGGCTCCCTGACACAGTTATCAGAGGTCAGGCTCCAGCATCTGTCTGCCGGAGACGCTCCTCACACAGGACACGTCGCTTATCTCTGTGGTTACAGTATCCCTAAGGAGGTCGCAGGGTGATGTCTTTTCCAAAACCAAACTTGAACTTTACAGTCGCTAAATACAGTAGACATCTGAATTTTTGCTGCAGGTGATGACAAATAGAGATGCACCAGTTTCCCAATAAATGAATCAGTTTCAGCTGCAGTGCTGACCTTATTAAAAGCATCGGGTATCAGTCAAATATAAATAAAGATCAACAAAGAAATGATTCCACAGTTTAGAAAATATGCTGTCTTGTCAAGATTTAGATGAGATGATCGATACTGCTCTCATAACTCTCTGGTAAATAGCGAAACCCAGGAGATGGTTTTCTTAGCTTTGCATACTCGCTTAACTCAGTGTCGAACAGCTACCTTTACTCTTTTCACACCAATAAAGAAAAAACAAACAAGCAGCACCTCAACAGCTCCTAATGAACGCTGTACATCTATGTTCTTTACAGTTACAGAAACAAAAGTATAAGAGTGAACATATTTTGTTTATATGGAGGTCTATGTGCCATCTATGCATGGCAGCTTCCTGGAGTGTATGTTTATACAAATGAAACAAGATACAGTTCTTTACGCTAAGCTTAGCTTCATATTTACACACATACACACACATGTTTAACCAAGTGGTTAAGTGGTGTCAATCTTCTCCTCTAACTCATCTCATCTCAGCAAAAATAAGCATTGAATTATTACTGTTATTATTATTATTGTTCATTCAGATGTGGCTTTTGTTTTAGGAACATCTCAGAAAACCGTCTCAAACTGGTGGCGTATTGTAACTTTAAAAATCTGTTGGTGCATACCTATGACTTAAACTGTGGGTCCGGAGCTATGGGCGCTCTGCAGCCGATGATATTGAGAAACTGCAAGCAGCAATCCCGCAGGCCGAGCCATCAGCTTGTTCCGAACAGGCGTGTTTTGAACGAGCGCTGCAGTAGTTTCCCCAAGGAGCGTTCCCTTTAAATACTGTTTCTTCGGCTTTTTATAGTCGCACAAACGTTCAGGAGCGGTGTGCAGTTACAGCTTCTCGTTACTTCACACATAGAAGAACGATCCCAATCATTTCCACACAGGGAGGTACAGAGATCTGTAACCGAGACGATAACCTGGGTGTGCATATTGGGAAGCAGTGGGATCAGTGCATGCTTGGTGAAAAATATGGAAATGTTAATATCACAGCACCCTTTGCGGGTGTGTATGCTGTGATAAGTCACTGGTTTTATTGTTTAAGATATGAAGCTGAAAGGAATAAGAATGATGTTGGTTTCTTATTGCTAAAAAAGGAGCATATTGCACAGGTCAGCTCGAGTGTGATAGGAGCTTATGAATGTGACATCTGATAGTCAAGCCCTGTTGCGCACACTGTGACATGAATGGAGCCCTGCTGTAGAGAATAAAGAATGCGCCATGTGTGCAACAGCCAGTGGAGCTGCTAGTCTTCTCCTCTAAATTGCTGCAGTACCAAGGCCTAAATTTCGCTGTTCATTCAAAGCCTGGGAGACTCGAGAGGGGATTTGAATCGGCCCAGTATTTTGATGTACCCAGTTCCTCTCTGCTGTGTTTTCTGCAAACGTGGGAAGTCTCTTCTGTTGTATGTAAAACTTGTTGTGTATCTTCCTTGCTGTTCATTTTTTGACAGCTCTCATGACTAGTTGTAGTTGTGCAGGCAATACAGATGGAAATTAAGATCTGATCAATTTCCGGGACATTATGTGTGATTCTCTGATGTGAAGAATGAGAAATAGAGTTTTGGGTGTGATTCTGTCGGAGATTAAAACGCTGTCAACCAAATCAAACAAGCATTGCCATAAGGAGTGTTAGCCAGCCTGTTTCTTTTAGATACGAGGTGGGACCTTTCCGCACCTCAAAATCTTTCATTTCCATACCACCTCAGTGTGAATGTCTGCTTCAGGCGGTGTTTCCCTGTGGATCACAAGCTCTTCATTATTAAAGGCCCCTCGCCGACCATCCTCCGCACTTCTCCGACCTAATGACTTTCTGGAGAGCCGAGCCACAGCTTAAAGCTCATCCCTGTTTTGCTCTTTCTCTGTCTTCCTCTGGAACAGCAGCCAAAACACTGCATCCTTGTTTTTGTACCAATTGGAAGGATGAGAAAATGGGATTGCCCTTTTGTGGCATTAAATATTGATGTGTGTTCTCACACACGCCATAGAGAACTCAAGTTGAACTAGACAAAAGAAAGACTGTAAGTGTCTTTTTAGCAACTGCACAATTAAAATTAAAGAGGTAACACGTATTTAAGTTTCTGTCCTAACATCCTGTTGCCTCTTTTAATTGTCGAATGGAAGCCTTGTTTAGGAAGACGCTGGCAGATTACACAGTGAATATTGTTGCTCTGTAGTTGTTTTTAGTTGTTTCAGTCTGTCTTTGTGAAAGTATTCAACACAGGTTCACACACTACAAAGACAGGGATCGGTGTTTGAAAGGCATTGCTTTTTTTATATGCCCTAATTTGAAATAAAGATACCAGTTTTATAAAGTTTTATCAAGACTAATGTAAAACAATATCAATTGTTAGGAGTCTGTTGCTATCATGGCATGTTTTAACAAGCACAACATAACATATTTGCTATAAGATACTGTATTATAATTTGATATAAAAAGTTATTTTCCTTGGTGTGTTTTTACCATTCATTAGTAGGTTTGCAATAAAATTCATACGCAACACTCCTCATATCAGCTGCAATTTGGTGCGCTCCGACAAGTTTCAGTTGCTTTGCACAATAAAGCTAATTAATTTTTGCTTGCGTGGATGCAGCCTTCTACTGCTATCCTAGAGCAAATGTGTCACCGTGTAATGAGACATGTCTGCATTATATTTTTACTTGTAATTCTGTGGCAATATGCATCAGAATCTGTACGGACCAACACTTGCAGATGTTCACAGAAACGGGCAAGGGGTCACTATATAATGTACCCTCATTTCACTTGAGTAATTTGTCGGCGTAATGAAACATGACTTTACAATGGACATTCAGACAGGCTTGCATGCAGTCTCAGACAAACATGTACAGTAAATAGCTCAGCATGAAAACTACTGATAAGATTTTTTATGTGAATCAACTCATAAACTAAGAAAAGACCGCCAAAATCAAAAATAGGAGTTTATGTAAAATGTCTGTCTTGTAGCTAATCGTCATCATAGTTTTTTTTCCATAAATTGTATCCATCCATTTTATTCCATACAATATTTAATAAGTTGTCAGCATGCACCAACCTGTATGTTTGCTCCCATTCTTCATATTTATACAATGCACGCTCTGTAATAATACATATGATACCTCCTAATGTGGCCTCACAGTAACACAACAGTGATGCAAATAACACAGAAGAGGAAGAAGTGCAGCTCATCTCTCTGGAAGACTGCATTGTTGTTGCGCTGTATGGCTATGGATGGAGAATATAACAATAATAACATAATTGTCTTCAGACAGTTTGGTCAGTTCTGGATATGTTTGCGAGCCTACTTTCCGTCACTGAATTCTCTTTGTGGTCTAGCCTAGATCGTATTTGTGTGCTGTGCTTGTGTTATACTGGCAGATCAAGAAAACAAGAATTCCCAAAACAATAGTACATGCCACAAGTTCATACATATGCACAGATGGAGTTGCACTGAGAGAATGTTTTGTTGGTACATTAAATTGACTTTGCATAGATTCACGAGTGTGGATAAAGCAGGAATAACGCTTTCCTTTTTAAATATTTAATGTCAGCTACCACTTTGTTGGAGTGTGCCTAGGGCCATACATGTATTTTATGTCTGCGGCATACTTGACATGTTTTATAGTCTGGAAAATGACATTGTACCCTTTACCCACGCATACATGGAAAAGTTTCTATCAAAATGTCAGTTAGCTGCGGCCCTGTAGGAGGAGTTCATGTGTCACATTTAGTAAAGATCAAGCCAACTATGGCAAAGAAACACAACAGGGATTGTATTTTTGTCAGTACATGTTAATACGGCTCCCGCTACCACATTTGAAGTGCTAAATATTATAGCTGAGCATCCACAAAGTAGATTTTTGTGATCACAAGTACAAAAAAGTGCTTTATCAGAGTTCTGTTATGGCAGACTTAAGCATTAAAGAATAAAATGCCTACACTATTAAAAGTATATTATTAAACTTGCATCAGGTAGGGCTTAACAATACAGCATTAATATTTAGCTGCGACGTATGCACATGTTTTGACTTATCTGACTAAGCAGAGCTCCTCTCAGGACTGTGTGTGCAAACCACTTGTGTGGGTGTTAGTCTGTTGGTAACACTGGAGAAAACAGCAAGAGTAAACTAGAGTTTGAAAGTATCTTTCCAAAAACAAATCCAAATCACATGAACACGCACTGCCTGAGCGCCACGAGAAAGAGCGTTTGGAGCAGGAGCACAGTGCAAACATCCGACTACCACATGTCTTAGTCACGTGTAACAAAACACCCAGCATTATCATAAGGACGTAAATAAGGAACCTGGCTGTTGTCAGTATTTACAGCAGTCAAGTTAGCATATTAGCATTGGGATTCTTGCCCTTCTTCTGCAGCTAGCTCACTATATACGTTGGAGCTTTGTAAATGACTCTTGTGATGCACCATGAGTACACGGGCAGTGCGAGCCGGGAGGAAGGCATGTAAGTAGCTAAGAGGGATGGCCAAATGAAATATTTTGATCTGCTTATTCCACGCCTATAAGTTTTACAGATACCAGATTTTTATATTTTAGTATTTCATTAAAATTTCACCTCATTATTGGGTGACCCTGGTAATATATCTATCGTAGAATTAAAGGGGATGGTTTAAGTCCAAAAAGGGAGTTTGTTGATTGAGGACAAAGTCAGAGTTTATATGATGATAATTTAATTTCAATTTATTTATTGAGGTGTACTGCACCATGTGGTCTACACGTTACTAGTGTGTGCAAGTCATATGGCGGCTGCAGGATTGCATGGATTGTGTACGTGAAATAAGACCACACAGTATAATCATGGTAGAGTCCCTCTGCCTGTATGGAACCATTATTTCCGTAGGATGTGCAGTCAACTGTTAATCTCACCAAATACTCCGAGGACTAGGCAAGAGGAATAAGAACAGCTGGAATCAAGCTGTAAAATGTGAAACTAGAGGGTGAAGAATCTCCCAGAAGAGAGCGCGTTGAAACACTGTGAACCATTTCAATCTGCCCAAAGCAGCAGGGGACGGCAACTTCCACAACCAGCACGGTCATAGATCGGTGCAATATGTGCAGCAGTGATAACAACAAACACCATTGTGCAAAACCCGGCTGCTGGCATGAACACCCTGAACTTTTCACATTTCTTTGAATAAGGATAGTGGTTTGTGCTTTCAACATGAGCAATATTTATCTTCTTTTCTACAAAAACCCAAAACACTAGCCCATGCTAAGGAGAAGATCAAGAACCTAACCTCTGATATAGCAAGCAGTTTACATATACATTGTTGGATATTTTATTGACTTTATGTTTAGGTTATTTCTACACTAGACTTGTTCAGGTCATTTATTGGAGATGTAGGTCGTTTGAGAGAGTCAGTGAGCTTCATATACAGAATAGCGTGGCAGGAAAAAAAACATCTGAAGGATCCTCAGGCTTTACTATTGACAGACGAGTCAAATGGTCGTCTTCCTGGCTGACATAAGCCTCATTATTTCATGTGAAAACTGACAGTGAGAATGCCAAAGAAGGTGGTTTGTTGCTTTGGGCTATTTGCTGGTTCAGGAAAGTGAAAAAAGTGAAATGCGAACAGCGTTTTTCTAGAGAATGTCTCTCATATATAAATGAAGCCAGTACAACAAAGGAACAACGGGAGCAAGGCTTCATGAAATGCTCAAAGAGAAAGAAATATGAAGTTTTGACATTGTGTAATTTTGTACAGCTTGAACTTAGATAGATATCTTATAAATAATTGCAGCACCAAATTATGAACTGAAAGTGGCTTTTTTACGACGCTAAATTGGATGTTAATGTAATTTAATATAATATAGGACAGATTTACTGTTGGATGTAAGTAAAGTTCCAGCACTATAGGGTCTTACTGATGCTTTTCTTTGCAGATTTTTTAAAATTCAGTTTTAAACTTACTTACGTACTATAGCATCTTTGAAATTTTCGTCGTATAATTGCAAACAAATGCCGATTTTATTAATGATATACCTGATTCTGATCCATTGCACCAGCCCTACATAATACAGCAAATAAAAAGCAAATCAATAATTGGTTGAGATTCAGGATCTTTCAGCAGAAACGGCAAAAAATGCAAAAACTCGTGCTGTATATGGAGCAACAGCATAAAAACAAACAAAGAAGCTGAATAAAAAAATAAAAACAGGATCTCAACCTCCAAATTCAACTGTTCTGCCACTGCGAACGACTCACCAGCATTTACCTCATGTGCAGCACTGCCACAAATTTTTCACACATTCAGAAAACTCTGACATGGAATGATGTTTGTTGCTACGCCTGACAGTGAGGCACTGTATTTTAAGACTGTGTAGGTGTCTCGCTATATACCATTGTCATCCTGACTGACTGGAAGACAACACATCTTGTCTCCAGTCGTGCTGTGACACAGCCTTTGTGATTTCATCGCATCATTTTTGGCTCCAGAATATGCCAGCAGAGAGCCTAGCTGGGGCCCTGCCACGGCATTCGGTTTGCTGCTCTGTTAGTGTGATGGGATTTACTGATAATGTTAATGTAGTCCAAGAACCCCTCTGTACACCAGCGTCCTGTCTCCCACCCCCACCGGTGCCCACCAATGAAAAAGTGGCCCTGGACCAGAAAATGGAAACCTGATACACTGAGCCAACACATTCAGTGCGAAACACTGTGTTTACATTTAAACGGTGCCAATTTACTGCTTAAGAGCAACCATTATCAGTTCCATTGAGGCCAAGATAATTGACTGAGAATTTGATTTTCTCAGTCCAAACATGATTATGGTGTTGCTTAGTGGGTGTCTGCAAATGCTGATTTGTTGCAGGTTGTTGAGGCTGGAATTCAATCAAAGAGGAACTATTGATAAAGCTATTGCTCTGGCTCTGGGAAAATTGCAACTTCAACAGCTATTCACAGTGTTTCGACAGATAGATATTGGTGAAACACATCATCGACATAATTAGTACAAATCGAATACCTTTGAGTGTGTACTTTTTGGGTGGCAAAAAGGAGGTTTTCCCTCCAGTCTGACCAACGTGTTACCTTATATCATAGCCACCCTAGCTGCAGTTTAATGTGATTTTTGAGATACCGTACGTCAATATAAAACAAAATTTATATGAATTTAATCCACATAAGTGATTCTAAAATTGATATCGACGAGTTAGGGGATATGAGACCGAGCAAACCCTTCTCCTGGTCGAAAATCTGCTGCTATTGAGTAGATATCCTGCAGCTCTAAGTAATCCTTGCGTCTGTCCATCATTACAGTATCTTTAGGGAAACGGGAGGCAGCTGACATTGAAGCTTGTTGTAAGTTGTCCCAGGTGGCATGCCATAAGGGCAGAAGCAGGTGGCATGACACGGACTCAGAGGAAAGTGCATATTAATCAGCGAGGGAGACTTCCGTCTGACTTTCACACTTTTACACTAGACTGAAGTTGCTCCTCTCTTCCCTGAACCTCGCCTTGATATCTTGGGCCCCTGTTTCATGCCAAATAAAACACAGAATATTGCTGCTCTCGCTCCACTGCAAACACACTTTCTTATTAGCCTGGCAGTTTGTATTGCCCCAAGTTTGCTGTGAGCCTCGTGGACACACACTTACACACAAAAAGGCTATGCTCTAATTCAAGTGGGGAATGGTTGGAGGCAAAAATGTTGTAACTCTCTCCATCACTTTTTTTTTTCCTTAAACAGAATTGTAAGTGAAGGAGCGTATTCATACTACAGGCAGGAGGGGTTGAACTCAGGCATAGTATAGTGTGTGTATGCTGCATATATATTGTCATATTCTATAAAAAACCCCACATCTTATCTGATAAGAGCAGTATTTTGCTAAATATTTGGTCAAAGTGGTTCTTCAAGTCACGGCTCTGCAACAACATAGCTGGCAGAAGATGTTTTTAACGTAGCTTGTTTGACACCACTGTATTGTGATCATTGTAAGGGGATACATTTATAGGCTTGATTACAGGAGGAAATAATAGTAATTTATTTGATGGATAAGATGATAATGCTCACACACTTCGGTGGCTGGCACATATGTGAGAAGATAATATGATCATCAGTCACAAAAACACAACTCTAACTCTGAGGCAAGTCACAACAATACGGTGTTTTTCCAGAAAATTCCACTGCCGACTGGTTCAGTTCCCTTTTTAGTGCACATGCAGTACTGCTCGTACCCTGCAATTGTTGTAGTTTGCTGGGACCAAAGTACTGATGGGCTGACTGATTATCATCGACTTACGCTCTAGTGCTAAGCAGAACAAATGTAAGGCATTTCTATTAAGAAATATATGTTTTTATGGTGTGGCAAGACCATTTTTACATGACAGCCATTTTCCTCTAATGTAACACTCAGGCTGAGAGGTTCAAATGATATCATCAAAACTATAATATTGTACTGACCAGGCAATAAGGCACGTATGTCATATATGAGTCCAACAAATCCTTATTTCACTACTTCTCAATTAAGCAGCACACGGACAGACACTGAATAGCAGAAGCCATTGTGCCATATGTCAAGGCAAACCAACGCATTTGGCCATTAGCATCTGTATTCTGCAGTGTAACACAGTGTGCTAAAGAAGTGTGTGGCCAGCCTTTTCCTGCCACTAACTGCTCAGATAACCTGAATGAACATTACACATAAATATATGTTCTTATGAGCATAGTGTTACACATTTAACAACTAACACTTCTGAGGCTGGATGAGGAGCCTGCAGACCGTTAGCATAGCATTGCAAGCTTATTTACGAACAGTGAGTTTTACTTGAAGTAAGGTGTCCAAGATTTATGCACTGATATTTCAGAATCAATCCATGCCTTACCTATTGTATTGTGCTACAACACAAGACAGGAATTGGTTGAATGCTAACATTAGCGATGGTCTGACGGGACAGCTGGTTTAATATGAAATATGCCAGACTGTTGCTTTGCATTTTCTTTCTCCATTGTCCATCCAGTTGCAGATTATTCAGGAAGTGAACTGATAACAGTTTGTCAGATTATACGTCTATGTGCCCCCTGTATATTATTTTTCGACCTGGAGCGCAGCAGCGTGACGTTATCCCACCCTGATTGTGACGTCCTATTAAACTGGCCTGAATATGGTCTCTATATATATATCTGTGTTTGACACTGGCTCATGGCGTCACCAGCAAAGTTATTTGGATTGTGTTATGTCACATGTTGCGGTGAAGAATGTATTCACCATCTCCAGTGACTCGGCTGTATTGCTGTGCCATCGAAGTGACTGAGGCATTTCAGTGAATGGTTTCTAATCATGTCTAATGTTCCATGTAAAAGTCTACCCTGTCTCTGTCCTCCCTCATCACAGAGGCCACACTGTGCTGGTGTTAAGTGTGTGTGTGTGTGTGTGTGTGTGTGTGTGCGCGCGCTCGTATGTGTGTTTGCAAGGCAGGGCTTGACAGCAGCACATTTGGCTTCTCAGTGGACCATGGAACTGCAACTCAGACTTGGAAGTGCTCAGATGTCTCTTCATAGCCAGGTCTCTTGGTGCGTGACCTTATTCCCTGTGACATTTTCAGCCATTAATCTGCAGACGTATAGTGATGGAGTACCTCTCTGGGGTTACATTGTGTTCATGTCACACCATTTTCTAGATGGCACAGAGGTCGCACAACCCATGTGGTGGGGATGGTACTTTAGGATGAGATTTAGCTTTAATTCAATCAGCTTCAATAGCAGGTTGCTGCTGCGTTATTGACATTTTTTATGACATTAAGAGGATAAACTGAGTGACGCTTGATACTGTTGAACCATTTTCTTTTTAAAATAGCGTCATGCACGGTTTAGTCATTTGAATATGGTTAGTTTTAGCCTAGTTCTTTGACACTGGTAGTTATGAAAGAAAACCTGGTATTAACAGGCACAATAACCAAAATCACTTAATTGATTTAAAAATAATGAATTACATATGACAATATTGAGTTGTTTGGATACCGGTATTAATAATTGCCTCTTTTAAAAGCTGTGCATGAAAAAAAAAAACAGTTTACATTTCCAATATATTATCAAACAAATTATTTTAACTCTTTACCACCAGCCTGTTTCTTTCATATTTAGTCGTTTTGAAGTCTCTCCATGACATTTGTCTTTGTTGGACTGTGTACCTCATTGCTAAGTCGTTTTCAAAAGAGATTAGCGATTTCGTGAATATTTATGAGATGTGTTTTGACAAACGCTTCACTTCAGAGTTGTCAAAAATGTCATCCTTGTACAAGGAGTATAATCTTCCCATCGCTAATGACTTCTGAATGCCTCTGCAGCAGAGCATCTTAACAGAGTATTGAATAATTATCCTGACAGCTGTGCTACTTTCCTCACTACTGACCACAGTACAGCTGTTTTACAAACTCGGAGCTCATATGTCACTCACATTCGAATCCCAATTGTGGTAGCACTTTACTTCAAATCCTCCTATTTAGCATTTGTAGGCGGGTTAAACATTCAAGCATTCAACAAACAAGATAAGAATTTATTATAATGTAGTTATTTAAGTAGATAAAATGATATTTTTAGAATCAGTTTCAGAGTTTTTTTATAAGATATAAGTGTTTATTGTTATCCAGTATGTATCAACAAAATAAAAACCTCTTTATAAGTCCATCTAAAACAGTTTATTAAATGTTTCTGTGCTGCTCATGAATGCCAAATACGGGAACTTGAAGTGAAGTGTAACCTAAATGGTTTAGTAGTTTCTCAAGAACCTCCTTGTGGGCTGAGCTTGTTAGTGATTTACTGTCTCTTGCAGGAGAAAAGCAACATCAGGACAACCAGGGAAAGTAGGCAGATTTTGCCTGTCAGGTGTGTTGCAGTGAAAGGTTAGGCCTGTCACTAAAACAAGAGTGTGCAACAAAGCTGACACGTACTTACAGCAGCGCATCTGTCCCTTCCCATCGACATTGCTTTATCTTGAGCCATAATAACATTTTATGGATCTGTTGACGGACTGTCCGAGGCAGTCATTACGCACTGCTCCTCTGTTATCACTGCCACCTGAAATTGCATTAATGTTTGCTTTTTGCTCAGTGGGCGACATGGCCACAGGTTGCACTAAGCCACTGTGTTGAAATTCCTGATGATGTTTTTCCCCTGGTAAATTGTGAAATCAGTGCTGCCAGTGGAAGACTTCAATTTGAAACGTCTATGGCTTTGCAAGGAATAATTCTGTTGTTGGTGGCAGCTGTTGCTGCAGTCTTTAATAACACCTTGGCACCAAATATGCTGGCAGTAGACAAAAATCACCCATACCCCAAAAATGAAAATATCTAATTGCACAATGAAAATGACTTCTTCTGTATTTGACTTGTTGAGCCAGATTGCATTGTTTGCTCTCCGGTCTTTGGCAAATATTAAGATGTCTTACAGAGAGAGGGGGCTCACGTTTAGTAGCAAAGTTGGATCCCTATCTGAGCTCTGTTTACTTGAGGGACAACTTTCAACTTTTAAAAACTACTTTTGCAGTTCATTTTAATGGACATAGAAGAGAAATCTGGATTCCAGTGGCACTCTGTCTTGACCCTACATGTGGGCTGCAACCTCCATCTTTTTTGGTAGTGGGTATTGACAGGTGGGCCAGAGAGAAAAGCCACAGTATTACACCTCCAGCTGTTTCAATTTCTCATCTCTGCTTCTGAAATGCTGTTGCCGCTGCTGTAAGCTTGAAACTGAATTAATAATGAACAAAGTCAATAGGTCTCAGGATCCTATTCTCCCAGGTATCACCTTGAAGTGACTTTGCTCAGGTATTGAGGTACCAAGTATAAAGGGAAATCCTACACATTTACTGCGAGAGCTGGGACTATCTGTAGCCCATTACTATGTGAAAATGTATTTGTCACTGTTGGTGTCTCATTCTGCTGGAATTCAGATTGGAGCTCCTAATGAGGGAGTGAAGAGTGATTTCCGGGACAATTAAATTTCCGTCCGGCAGCAACCAGCGTATTTGTATTTGTGCCCCCCCCCCCCCTTTAAGTAAAGCCTTAAAGGGAAATGACTTCTCACACTGTGTTGCATTTCTGTCACATGTGTTTCCTTTGCAGTCATTGTGCTGAGAGGCATTTCAATTTCAGTGTGTGTAAGTACTCGGAAATGAGATTGTTCTGCGTCTGTTTTGTTTTGTGCAGACTAATAAAATATGCATCAGCCGGATGCTATTTGGGGCCCTGTTGATCAATACACGTGCCGGTTTTTATGAGAATTCTCAGAAGAGCAGCCTTGTCAATCTGTCAGAGATCATTAGCGAGGCTGGTGGCGTGATAGATTGTGGCTCTGATGGGAAAGAAAATCAGGTAGGCCTGACATTAACATCCCATTGCCAATTTTTCATCTGTCTCATTGTTACCAATTCATGCTGCTGAGAAACAGTTTCAGTAAACACACACTGAACATTTTCCATTTCTCACTGCACTAGACCAGCAGCTCTCTCTTTGATAAATACAAGAATATCCCAGAACTGAATATAAGCCTCTGTGCATAATTCTCCACATATATCACTGCTATTTGATGCATTTTCCCCCTTTATTGCACGACAAAGGACAAAACAGGACGACACAGGGAAGAGAAAACAATGAATACGGGACAATTGCAAAAGTTTAGTCAAATAACAAAGTGATGTTGAGTGTGTGTGTGTGTGTGTGTGTGTGTGTGTACTCTTGTGTAACAAAGTGTTTATGGTTGAGGGAAGCGATATAAAGGCACTCATAGGGAAAACATAATAATGTTACACTAATGCTAATGCCACATTTGCCAGTACCGATAATGATACCACTTCTGCGTCTGTACCACAAACACAGCAACATTAATACCAATAATGCTGTCAGTTACAATCACTGTTATCTACGCCACCCCTTCCACTGTGATAGTGTATTCTGCTGTAATATTCAAATAAGACAGTGTCTTTATTAAACCTTAGAGAGGCCAGGTTGAGATGGTTTGGACATGTTCAGAGGAGGGACAGTGAATATACTGGTCGAAGGACGCTGAGGTCAGAGCTGCCAGGCAGGAGGCCTAGAGGAAGACCAAAGAGGAAGTTCATGGATGTAGTGAAGGAGGACACGAAGGTAGCTGGTGTGAGGGAGGAGGATACAGAGGATAGGGCGAGATGGAAGCAGATGATTCGCTGTGGCGACACCTGAAGTTAACAGGAAAAAAGGAAAAGAAGAAGAAGAATGTCTTTATTAAACCAGGCCAAAAGCCATTTTGTGATCCTTTAAGAAAAGTATCTCCATTACTGTTTTGTCAAGTACACATTAAAGGTGTGATCATTTTCCACTTGAAGAAATATACCAACAAACCGACATATAGCACTGAGATGTGGAGATCACATCTATTTACCGTCAGTGTAGACAACTTGGGTTCAATCTCAAAGTCAGTTTAGTTCTGTCCTTTTTAAAAATATTTTATTTGCAGCAAAAGGTCCCCTCCTTCAGCATGACCAAAAGCTTCTTTTAACCTTATAAATTGTTTTTCTTGACATTTTCATGTAACCAGCAGGTGGAAATGTCACATTCAATTTGTGTTTCTGTTGTACAGTCTTTTTTTTTTTTTTTTTTTTTTTATAGAATGCAGTGTTTACTCTCGGCTCGGTACGCTCCAAACAAAATCATGACTATGAGTAAAGCTGGCTCTGGTTTATTGTTTTTATGCTGACAAAAGATTATACAAGAAAGCAGAATGAGTGTTTATCCCCTCAACCAAAGAAGGCGACTGGATAGAGAGGGGTTTTTTTTCTACCAACACACGTGCGGTTTGAAGATAAAACCATTTTTATTTAACAATGTTTGCTGCACACTCTGGTGATCTTCTGTGATCATCTCGGACACATCTTGGGTGCTCACAAAGCAGTTAATCACAGTGAAAACTCCATCTTAATCAACAAACAATTATTTTTCCAGAGTTCCATTATCTCTTATAATTACTCTCTTATTATTACTTCTGCATCAAGATGTTCTACATATAAAAAATACAATTGTCACTATTCGTAATTTGATTATTACTGAAATCTCTCCTGTCTCTCCCATAGTCAGTGCAAGTTTATATATCAACATGATGAATGAGGGCAATATAGACATTAACTTCACAAACAAGAGCTCAACAGTAGACAGTATATAGATAGTCTTTAGTTTACAGGCAACTGTCACATGCATTTGTCTGATTCATTAGAATACAATTTATAATCTGCTAAAACTTCCGTGTGTGTCAAGCTTTATAGTGAGAAAACCAGCACACGTGTCAGCTCTAGAGGAAACGTTGTCTTGTGATTGGATTTATTTTATTGTCACTGGAGAAAAACTACAGGTAAAGCAGCATTTAAACACGGCCACGGTGCTGAACATTACAGGTGAGTCACACCAAGTTCCAGCTGGCACAGTATGCAGAGTTTGGTGGCTGAAGCCCATTTCATATTGGCTGCGCCTTCCCCAATTTAGGGCAATTTTGGTTTTTGTATGGAGTGCAGTATACTACTGACATGCACCACACATGGTCTCTGTTGCAGATGTTGTGCTCATGTTATGCTTCTGTGTTTTGGCAGATTTGGATTGGATTAAACGCGCAGGCATGCCGTGGTGATTTAGTTCCCTTCTTGCTTCCGTTAAACTAAATCCGTCGGACACATTCGCACACAGGCCAATAAAACCGCACTCTTGTACATTTGGGCACTGTGCAGCTCCACTGGAGCAGTCGCAGATTCAATAAGTGTCTTGCTGTAGGGCGCCACATTGGTACAGTAGTATTTCATAGAGAGGGGAGCTGCTGTGTCTGGATTATATCTGGAACAAACACAACATAATCTTAGCATCAGAACTGCTTTGGACTGCACCTTTACAATGGGGAATAGTATATGTGTGTATGCGTATGAAGAATTTTATCACTGGATATGTGTCTGGCCTGTATTTAGTTTGCAGTGATTCATAAATGAACATGTAGTGGAGGATGTGTGGGCAAATTTCACTCAAAAAGGGATTTGAAGAAATCATTTTAAGCTATGTTTTGGATCACTTCATCCTTACAGATCTGCTAATGTGGATGTTTTTTAAAAAAATCCCCCACATTTGATATTGATCTCAGTTTGGATATGTTTTCGAGGTTGTACCTTTGCATTGGAAAACTTTTTGGCTTCTTGACATTAGTTAACTTTCATTTGTTCTTGGGAGTAGGAGAAGAGCTTTCACAACATGCCATATGCCAGTGGGTGGATGTGTTTATCAAAAGCACCTTGCAAATCCTTTCACGCTTTCATTTTTTTATATATATAGATGGACCCAGTGGGAATGCAACTTTAAACCTTGCTTTTGGCATCCAATGTTAATGGGGTGCTCTTTTCATAGTGTGTGTCGTGATGTATTTTTATGCTGAAGACCTCGATTAGACAACACATCTCTTAATTCTCTTTCTGTACCTAAAACATTTCTTGTAGTCGGGGTATGCTATTGGTTTCTTTCTTTCTGGTTTTGGCTGGAGGCAGTCAGTTGTTTGTGTGTGTGTGTGTGTGTGTGTGTGTGTGTGAGAGTGACTGTGCCTGCTGCCTGAGTGAAAACCCTGGTCAATTGGCCAGCTCTATTACTGTCTGACTGGCTGTCTCTCAATATAGTGTAGCAGTGAAGGGGCGGGGGGGTTGGGGGATACATGCTCATCATCCCTCCTACTAAACTCTGCTTCTGCCTTGTTACTCTTCCACACACAATTACTTGGTGAAGGTGAGAATGGTGATTTCCTAACTATCATGAAAACGGATCGCTCGTTTACATGCAGACGTTTTACAGATGACAAATGTGAACTCTAAAGTTCTATATTTAATGTTTGCTGCGGGGGGAAATGGCCGAAAAACAGAAAGAAAATAGCATAAATTTCATTCATCATGGGATGTAATTACTTTTTCATCGCAGTGATACCAGTGTGATAAGATGACGTGATGAGATACAAGACTGCCGCCAATCTCAGCGGACCTTGATGTGCCTCATTCGTGGAGGAAGTACATTATGGGTGATCAAATTAAATCACTCCCCTACTCGCGGAACAATTACAGCAGGAATACGGTGTAACACAGGATGACAATGGAACAAGTGCCTGATTGAATTTAGAACTTAGATGTAATTTCTTTTTGGTTGTAATTTTCATCCAAGGTTTATAATTGAAAATGAAGAAAGGAGAAGTGATGATTGTGGGTCCTTTTAAAGGGCCAAACGTTTATGACTGCTCAGCCGAGAATTCCTGCAAAGGCGTAAAGTGTAGAAGACAATGTTCCATTAAAAGTGCAGGAAAGTGCATTAAACGTGGCATCATTGACACGAGGATCTAACACACTGGTTCGAGAGAGAGAGAGAGAGAGCGGCTGATCAATCTCTTTCTTTACTCTATTTTAAATGACTGGGGAGACTTGGCCAACACATTACAGAGGGATGGAGACTATACAGCAAGTGTGTCATCTCTATAAAAGGCATTGGTTATGATCTGAGACTACAATACTAGAGTAATTCAATAAATCAGTGAGAGCTCTTTGACTCCCACGGTGCAGCCAAACTTCAAAAGTTTGTAATAAATTTTCAAAGATTCTGTCAGAAGCAGGGCTTTTTGGTATCAAACTTAACATATTTGCTAAATTGCACACAAACTGCAGCAAAATGTCATCCGCTGTGTATTGCGGTGGAGTTCAAGAAGGTTGTTTTAGGAGCCAAACAACTGCTAACTGATTCCCTGTGAGATTAGCTCATCATTAAGCAGTGGGTGGCTCCTGGCATTCGATTCAACCGCTTAGAAAACACTGCTTTTACCCGACCGAGCTGGACTCGCTCAAATTGACTTTTGACTGAGTGAAACTGCTGCTGTTAGCTGATATGATTTGCCGTCTGCCCTTGCAGAGATTAAAAGACGGATGTATTGCGCAGCCGTTAACAATCTACAGTATCCCCGGATTTGGCTCTTCCTTTTAGTTAATGCCGTCTACAGTCTGATTGCCCCGAAAAAAGGGAAAAAAAAAAACCTTCAATCGAAAGAAAATTGGCAAACAGAAATGACATTCAGCATTTTACATTTGTGTTTATTGCTGTGACGCTCCGGTGTGTGGTTTGCGTTTATGTGTGTGTTTCTCTGCCGGAAAAATATATTATATTAGTATTATATAGCCACAGGTGCATTGAAGTGTCTGGCTTTCTTCCCTCGACTTTATCTCGACAGCAAGGACGAGAGGGAGTGAGAATATGTGCACTGAATGATTGGCAGAGCTAGTGACAATTAAAGTGTAGCGGTTAAGCAAAAGAGCGGATTTGGATCATGAGAGATGTCCGCTAATGTCCCTGTGCGTGTCAGCCCTGCCTCTGTCTGCTGTGCCCCTCCAGGCTTAAATGGACAAGCTTTGCTCGCACCCTTGCCGACTGTAGTGGGCAATTACGCTATCGAAGCTCCTCGTCTGCTGTATTTTACTGCTATCTTTTAATTGAAGGAACAGGGGAGTCATTCTATACCAAGGATGAAGGAGATGTGTTTTACCTGCCTTCAGCTTGCTAAGAATAGAGTGGAATAGAATAAGAATCTCTAGCCGTCTCTGTAATGTGATTTCACCCCGAGGCCACAATTTTAATAGTCAGGGATAGCTCTCCCATTGAGGTTACTTTCATTTCACAGGCATGATGCTTCTTTTGTGCTGGCCTTGCACAATGGGGATGTGAGATATTTCAGCTTTGTCATTAACGGTCCTGTATTTAAAAATTGCCATCACATTTCTTGAGGGGTTGCATTTATCATATCAGCAAAAGCGAGTCCAGCCATATTCGGGTTTTCCTTAAGCGAAAGGAGGATACGATTTTAGGGTTAAAGTTGAATGATAGAATCAGGTTATAGATGTACTTCTTCCCTCCCCTGCCCTCGCTTGTAGAAAGAAAAAATCCCAAGAATTAACTGCAAATCATATTCAATTTGATTGTGCTGCCAAATGACATGGTAAATTATGCATAACTTTTTAATTGGCCCGTGGGTGGCGGCTGTGGGATTTTCTTTTGAGAGCGTGTGACGTGAAAGGTGAGGTCATGTTGTGTCTTGCAGGAGGCAGAGCTGGATGGTTTCCAGAGGTCACATAACTGAACAGTAGGGAGCTGGCCACATGCTGCGCGGCCTCTTCCCTCCACACCTCTTCCACTGCCCCACCTCACCCTACACCGCCCCTTGATAGCAGCCAGTTTACCCTCAGGCCAGTGAGCGGGACATATACCACATGTCCATGCAGCTCTGATTCTCTTTCTGTATAAATAGTCTTAATATAGTCGCCCTCCTTACAATGAAGGTGTTAGAGAAAGGACATGCTTTTGACCTTAATTGGTTATCCTCCAAATACTTTAATAGGAAAGGCCAGACTACATCTGACTATACGCTGGCATCACTGCAGCTAAGATTTAAACAATTTTTATTTCAAAAAGTATTTGTTAGTTTCGTCCTTTAAAGGTGCCATTTTATTTTGTATTTCCACGTACGTCATGGTCAGGAGGGAGTTAATTTAAGAGGTTACAGTTAGGCTGAGCAAAGGCACAGGGATTCTTCATCTCATGGGAGATGTGGACCCTCCAATTTACTCTCCGAACCTGTTGGACTGAAGGCAGACATGCAACTTTGTATGAGTGGCTTTGTATGAGCTGGAATATGTGTCTTGTGTTTTGTTTACGCACTCTAATAAGTGTGGGAATGTGTGAATTGGTAAATCACTGTAATGGACCATTAGCAACTATTGTAAAAGCTCTTTAATGTGTAAAAAGAAGTAGTAACAGCAACTAACAATAAACTGCAATTAACAGACCTATTTAAATGACTTCTCTCACCGAAAGCATTTCAATTACATGGTGTGCCTGTGGTCAAGCAGCAGCAGCCATCTTGGTACATCCACATTTATGGAAACAGGAAAGGGGCCCTAGCAGTCTGCAAATGTGATTTGAAAAGGTATAGCTCCATTTGTTTTAATGGCAAACTGAATCTGTATTGTTCCACTTATCAAAAGATGTTTTTAAAATGCCAGAATTTCAGTGAAAGGCGATATTTGAAATGTGCAGTGAGGCGAGGATTCTTTAAGACGGGTCTGTCGCACAGAACAAGAGCTAATTGAATTGTGAGGAAAGAGAGAGGTTTACTTTGATAAGGAGAAAGTAAATTAGTTGTGTAAAGTGTAATTGAAACTGATAACATGACTTATCAATGAGAAGGCATGAATACAGAGTTACTAATCACTTAAATTTAGACATGGGCTAATTATTTGCTAAATGCCACATCCTCACATTTATAGATTTGTGCATGCACCAGCATCGTTTCTTGGTCCAATTCTTTTTGGACAACTTGAAATATGGTTTGGATGAGTTGTTCAGTAGTCAGGGTGAATTAAGTTGTTTGAGTAAGACGAACTGTCTTGTTTTATTGAATGAAGAACGTCTCAGGAGCGATTGTAAGGCCTGTGATAGCGCTTGGCGTAGTAAAAGCCGCACAGACACATCAAAGAAATATATGTAATAATAATAAGCAGTGCATGTGAGCACAGATGCGAAGTGGCAAAAAAATTGGCTGAAATCTTGTAAAACTGTCTTTGCCAGCTTTCAATGCATATGTCAGATCTTTGAGAGAAATCTGTGGTCTCCTTTTGAATTGAGACACTTAAGGAACAGAAGTTGTAACATCTGTGTAAACTACTAGCAGAGACTCAGAGATCCATAGACTCCGTTGGGCTGTTGATGGTTTACAACTGCTGAAGACCAAGGGTTTTTACAGTTACAGTTGAGGAAGTCCTCAACTTCTTTTTCTGAAGCAGTGTTTCACACGCTCTATTTGCATCAACACAACTGCCTCCATGAATATCCCTGCCACTATTCTGCAGAATATAGTCAGATAAATGGTCAAAGATGCCGCCCCTGCTTTACATTACAACATCCCTCCGATGCTTGACCTTTAACCCTATTCTGTCACTGTGGTGGTGCATCCTTTTGTCGCTTGCTTAATAATTTCAGCAGCACTTTGTGCACTTTCAGAGAATGGAGTGAGAGTGAAGTGCCTCAGAAGAAGAATGTCTTGCTCATGCATCCTCAAGCGGCTGGATTGTCATATGTCACTAAATGCAGTAAAAACTCCAATAAAGAGTCGCGGTTGAATTACTTTCATGCATAAAATGCCCCTCAGTAATGTGACTATAATGGGAGTAAACATATCTTGAAGCTTGTTAATTACATAAACATAATCAGAGCCAGATGTTTACACGGACTTCATCTTACTCAGTTTATGATTATCTGTTTGCATGTAGCCTAATGTCAAGCTCAAAACTCCACTTGGTTTCACTTGTTTTGTTTGGCTACTTGTTTAGTGTCTGTCCTGGCGGTCTCTTCTATATATCATGTTGTTGTGGAGATCTAAGCTGCATTTGGATGTTTGTCTGTAACCAAGAGTTGCTTGTATATTATTAAAAATGAGAATAGGCACGGAGCTCAACCTTTTGTCAAACAGTTTGATGAAAGCGCCGAAGCATAGAACCATGGTTGCCATCTTCTTTATTACTTTTTCTAACTAACACCACTAAATCATTGGATTTAGTTACTGAAGAATAATTTTGAGACCGACATTACTTTCGTTTAATAATGGCTTAATCCCATCGACCCTACAGCTAAATTATCATCTCTACACACACGCACATTAGCTTAAATTTGTGTTATTTCACTGCGCCGGATTCACGCTAGCTTTACTGTATTTTTTGTTGAAGTAACGGCTTTGAACCTTATTTCTATTGAAGCTGTCTGTACTAATGAGTCTCTTTAAAGCCGACACATGGCCTGCCCACCTTGCCAACTGCTGCATAAACGGTGGACATGATGAAGGATGTTGTGCCAAGGTGCAACTGTTGCTACCTCCCCACCTGCTAGTGACATAGGCTCCCCTTTCTCTTCTGAAGCAGTGCATGATGGGAAGGCCATCTGATGATCTTGGAAGAGTTTCCACAGCACATATTTCCACAGCAAACTCTGAATGCAGTATTGACACACAAAAGAGACTGAGGAAGAGAAGCTGTCTGTTAATAGTGCCGCACTTGTACGATAATACCATCTACTGCTTTGTCAGTGAAACTGGGAAACACCAGTTTAATGCAGTGAGTTTGAGTGGCCCTTAATGGGGCCACTCCAGGAGGTATCTCCCCTGTAATATTAACTGCTAATGCTGTTTGACCATCACTCCACTGAACAAGGGAATATAGCTGTGATAGAGCTGCAAGCTCTTTAAATATATTTGCATCAAGTTAAATCGTTACATACTTTTTACCGAGGTGGCGACTATATCTAGTCCTTGATATCTTTGTATTCAGATATTCCACAGTATGATAGCATTTGTTGATTTTTATGGTCGAACAGAAATACGGTGCTGCTGCTATCATCTCAGATCAAAAAGATTGATACTGTTAATGCAGCAAACAAGATTGCGCTGTGGCAATTCCAGAGACAAAGTGATATCATATGCTGATCCACAGAGGGAGGCCAGGATGAAACATTTATGCCCAAAGCAGCCTCCGAGACCCAGCTAGCCTGCAGCCACACCCGCGAGGCACCAGTGCACTCCTTTCAATATACCCGGGGGACTCGCTAAGAGGTGTGACAACTTTATTCTTCTTAGATGCGGCTCCAGTGTGACTTTGAGTACAACCGTTGGTCTTCAATAAAAGGAAATGATCCAATCCGGTAATGGAAAGATATATTTTTCAATGACTACCCCTGTCTGCGCGTTAATCTCACCATATGCCAAAATGTAGTGAAATGACGCCGCGCATTAGGAAATGTGTTACGACATAACTACCTAATCCCTTGTATTACAGTATTGATGTTGGAGCCAATGAGATCATGAACTGTGGGTTATTTTCAATGTTTTTGCTCAGTTTCTGAAAACTGCTAACGAAATGGCTGAAGATTAACCACGCTGACCCTCTTATCATTGTATTTCTGCAATTCCTGGTCCATCATCATTTTCTACTTTTCATTTGTGCCAAAGAGCCCAATTCACAATACCTCACTGGTAAAGCTGTATATTTAAAAGCACATTTATTGTCTCGGTCCAAATCAGGTTACTCTTTTTGTCATCTCTACTACAGAAGCCTGTGGCAGGGATTGATTGCTGCTCTGCTGATTCCTATGGACCTGCTGGGCTGCGCAAATGCCTTTTGACATGGGGTGCATTTTTAATGTGTCAACTGAGACCTAAGGCAGAATAACCGCGAACAAAATTAGAGGCACATTACTTGAGCAGTCAAAAAAAAGCTTTTTTTCTGGCTTTTGCGTGCAGTTCTCAACATTAGGTGCGTATGCCTCATTGCCTGACTCCCTAAATGGCAAATGTTGCATGATGGATACAGACAGCGCTGGTAGTGTATATAAGACATTTTTTTGGTTGATTCTTTGTTGAGAGATTAAGACAAACACATGTCCTACAGTCTTAATTCACACATCGGACTCCGTATATTAACAAAAAACTACTAATAATATTGTCCTTAGATTCTGACTGCAGGCTAAAAAGGCTCATTTATCTGTTCAAGGCTGTTTCAGTGTCGTATGTCCAATTATCATCTTAACATAGTGGAATAAAAGTGACAAAAGGGTTTTAAGAACTTATTTTAATGAGACACTATTACATCAGCTCAAAAGGTGACATTGAGTTTCATTAAAGGCTGCTACAAAAGTGTGTGCTGGATTTCTGAGGAAGATCATTTTACAGGAGAGGTCCAGCAGTGCGTTGGGAAACATAACTTGCCTAGCTCTCCACACCAGGGGGGAAGTTGTAAAGAGCCTCTGTTTGAGCTAACACACTGAGACCTGACCTGCATTTCTCCCACATCTAATGGGTTTATCCTTCACATAGGTTGATCTCATGGTAGGGAACTGGCTGGTGCGTGTGCACATCACTTTATTTTGCAGCGCCTTGGTGAGCACTGTCATGCACCACAGTCGGGTGTCCCTGCATCTGTGGATGGCCAGGACAAAACAACATCACCTGAATAGTAACAAAGGCTTCCTATTACTGTCACAGAAATGCATTGCATTATACTTCTGCATTTCGAACTCTTGCGTGGTGCGATCCTCAAGGCACTGAAGTACCACTTGTCAAAACAACTCCTATAATTAAGCTGATCTGCAACATGTCAAATGTAACTTTGATCATTGAGAACAAAACACAGTTTTCCAAGTACACAGAAAACAGAAAGAAACAGTGTGTTTACAAGTGCTGTTCTCATTATTCCCAATTTCCTTTTAGCGTTCTCATAAGCTTAACTGACCTTCAGGTTATACTAATCATCTGCAGCTAATTACTGGTGTACCTGAGTAAACAATGTGTGTGTTTTTTCCACACTCCAATATAAACATTAATCATCACACGCAAGTGCGAAGTTGTAATGAGTTAGATAACAATAATTAGAGTTTGAATTATGGACTATTGGTTGCACAAGAGAGGACCCTCTTAGCATTGGTAATTATCAAAGGTGATATTTTCTAAAGAGACAAGGGTATCTAGCATTTTCAGCGTGCGTCCACAGACCACTTTCAAGAAACTTCAGCGCTGAGAGAAAGTGAAAATACTCCTACAGACCAGGCTGGATTCATCTCCCCCTCCCATCTCTGGTGTGCGCTACACTATGTAGTTTATCATGTCAAATGGTCCACTCATCAGTTCCAGCAAAAAACAAAACAAAACATGTAAGGTCATAAATATAAATATAAATATAAGTAAGGATAGGAGGATTTTAAATTAGCAGGAAGACAGATATATATATATATATATATAGCTCGTGCAATGCATCATTCACAGAGCTAAGCATCTGATTTTTTTTGGAAAATAAATAAATTGCGATTTTGGGAAAACATAAGGTTTATTTATTAATCTTGTGTTTTATTTACACTTACAGTGTTTTTACTCCCCACATTTTCTCTGATTTTCTCATCCCAATTTCTCTGTGGCTTGGAAGTAAAACTTCTAACTGGGCAGATAGTTTTAGCTTTATGGAATGAGATGTTGATAGGTTGGAGGAACATAATTAATTTGTTACCTGAATCGCCATTGAAGTTAGCCCGATACACTAAAAGTATGTGTGTATGTATGTAGTAACAGTTTACATAGATGTAGCTGACTGTACAGGGGGATAACCTTCCCATTCTTCACTCAAAGCAAAGGTTTGACTGATGGTTGCTTCGCTAACAGTGAATATAGCCGTCAGCGGGCTCAACAGCAGGCATATTTGAAAACCTGAACAAAGCAGGAATTTATACAAAAAAATCAAGAAAACTGGAACTGGAGTCTACTTCTGTCTCTCTTCTGTTAATGTTGATTGACCCCATTGGTTTCATGGTTTAAACTGTTTTGTGACATTTCAAGATGCTGTGGTTGTCTTTGTTTTCAGCCATATAGCATTTACGGGAGGTCAAGGAAAAACGTAAGTGAATTTATGACATCCAGTATAATGTGGTTATTGCACATACAGTCCATCTCATCCACATTTTGAATACTTCTTCTTTACACTCTGTTCTTTTAGATGTACAGAGTCGTTGAATAGAAGCAGGCAGCAGGAAAGCATTGAAATGCCATCTCCCTGTGACTTTCACAGCTAAAGCTGGAGCTTTTCATACACTTTTGTGACTGAGGGCATACAAAGAAGTGCACACACCAATGCTGAATGTTTTTTTGAATTTTGCAGCTCCTTTGGAAAAAAAAACATTACTGGGCCATGTGACAGTGTATAGGCTTATTATGTGGTTTCTAGTTATTGAAGTTCAAGGTTAATTTTTTGAGGAAATGATCATTTTAAGGGTAGGACAACTGAAAGCAAGTCTGAACTTCTCATCCTTAATGTTTATTCTAACATTAACTTAGAGTAAAACTCCTCCAACAGATTGGCCAAGGGGACAGTGCAACTTTTGCCAAGTAAGCAAATGGTCCAGCTGGAAAGGTATCACCAGATGGTGGGTGCTAGTGGAGAGGAACGGGTAGGGTATATGTCACAACTGAAGAGGGGACTCTTTCAGTGTTTGGAGCTATTCTTCCAGCAGAGAGTGAATCTCACAGCTGCAGAATATGTACTGAGCAAAATGGCTTTCATACTTTTCATATGCTGGTTGAATTGTGATGTTTGTGTAAAAAATACTCGTCTTCCTCTCTGTAAACCATTAACTTCAAGGACCCTGGGTAAGTCAGGGAATAGTCGTGAATGAGCTTCTGCAGATGCTCCAGATGTTGTGTGACAGATGGGCCAGCTCGTTCTTCATGTTGGAGGTGATTCGCATTCCGACAATAAAAAACAGGTGACAGGCTCACAAATACGAGCATTGAAGATGGCTCAATGAAGTGGGCTCTTCCGTGACATTGTTCGGCAACCAAACTGCCGCTTCCTTGCAGCTTCCTGTCACACAGTAAAAAATAAATGGATTCAAGCTGATATTAGTCAGGTTTTTTTTTTTTTTTTTGCATATGTGAATATGTCTGCATTGTAAAAAGTATTTGCAGACTCATCCCAATGGCTGTCAACCAACAAGTGTGACCAGAGAGGAATGTGGAGTGTGTAACTATTTCATTTGGACTTGTTTGCTGTCAGTGTTATTAGGTGAGGTCTGTGTGGAGTCGTCTCAGTGGGGACGTCACCCGATTAGAAACATTCATCAAGTCTGTGTGGAGTGGATAGCGATGATTACCAAACTGGGCAGTGTATTTGTCTCAACACTTGATTTCATCTTCATTTGACAGACCTACCCCACCAAACCCCAACGCTCATGCCGTGCAAAACTGTCCAAATGAGTCATTTAGCAGTAAATTTGAGTCCCTTTAGCCCTTGAAAAACATTCAGACTAATTTCTTGTTACACACCAAAACAATTTCTCTCGCATTGTCACTTTAGTTTGCGCTCTTTGAGTTTCCTCACAGGACTAGCGCAGTTTGAGATTAACTAAAACATGCAGAATATATTAATTCTAGACCTCTATCATTCCATTTCCATCCAGCCCTCCGAGGATGCTCATAGCTAATTTGCCCTTGAAGCTACATTTTCCTTGTTAAGACTGGAGGGCTTTTCTTTCATCTCAGCCTTGCCTGTACTGCACATTTTGAGTGCGTCTGATGTATGTGTAGCAAAAGGCCAACGGAGCTTTGTATAGAGAGAAAATTGGATATGCTGTCATATTCTTACACAGGAAAGCTTTATTTTACCTGCTATGTTTGGCTAACATCTGCTCTCAGGTAGAGCAACATTCAAGGTGTGCTGTTTGAGTTTTGCAGCAAATGTCTCTACAAAGGTTACTCAGTGAGGTGTGCATATGGAAATTACAGGGTTACCTTTAACCCCTCACTTATTAAACAGTTTATCCAGAAGTAAGTAAAGCTGACAGATGAAACTTTTCAGTGGTCTGGTAACAAAACGACAAAACCTGTGAAAAACCAAATGTGAGGGAAAATACCGAGCTACATCCAAACCACTACAAATAAATAAGAATGGTTAGACAAAGCTGTGAAACAAACACAAATAACTTCTACTATTACTCTATTCATTCAGAAAGTCTCCAGGGAAAAAGGGTTTAATGACTGATTCATGTTTTTGTTGGTTCAACAATATGCTATCACATATTCAAGCACCCTGTAGTAATACTCCTATAGCCTCTAAGTAACGTAATGCTAATTTTTATGTTAAAAGAGCATTTTCTTACTGTCCATTAGGACAAAGTTTTCACTCCAGGAGTGAAATGATACTCAAATAATAAAAACTTGGTTTAAAAGAACAACAAAAGAGACTATAGAGATACTCATCGTGAATAAAGTTAGGATTAAACATGGAAAAAAAGTCTCTCTGTGCATTTACCAACAAAGTGCAGCTGAATCAGATCAAGGACGACAAAGTGGAAAAAAAAAACACAGAAGCACATTGATGGATTTACAGCCTTGAACAGTACAAACAATTTAACATTTCAACAGTTTTGACTCTAAGGAAGTCAAACATGCAGAGGAGGTGACATTAGTTTTTTTAATCTGTATCCTGAGAGCCAAAACACAGGGCATTAAAGTCCATAAAGGGCTGGCGGTTGCTGCTTGTAAAGCTGTGCGTGCACAGTAATGACTGAAGGCAAACTAGATGAGCACACCAGTTTCTTTTTATCAACTCAGAGCTTTTCTCATCTGGAGTTGGCTAGGCAGTAAGAGGGGACTACCTTCAGAGATTCAAGACTGTAAATCAAATTTAAGATGTAAAAGTAAGAGAGCAGATGCCCCTCCCTGCCCTCACTGTAAATTACATCCTGGCTTTCCATCGCCAATTAACGCCATGCATTTATCATCGTGTGAACAAACAACGTAATCTAGCAAAAAAACAAAGAGACCCATTATTGATCCACTTGTGAAGATTTCTTTTATTTCTCCTCTCAGGGTCATGAAAAATTGTAGCAGCTTATGACAAGAAGCAGCAAAAGAGTAAGTAAGTGAAATCACATTAATGAGCCTGTAAACAAACGTACTGGTCCCAGTTCTACTGTATAATAGCTAACATACGGTACTGTATGTTCAGGTCCACCAGAAGCTAGGATCAATCCCTTGCTTGCCTGGACACCCCATCTGATGAAGAGCAGGGACTTTGACATCTCACAGATTTGTACTGCACATTTTTCAAGAAAAAATAACCTTTGTCCCAGCACTACTCTCTTATATAGAAACATGATAATTGACTGACTCTTCTTTGATAGAAATGCAGCTAGTGGATGCTTATTGGACAAAATTGAAACAAATAGAAGCAAATGCAACAAAATAAGTGGACAAAGGTCCACTTACCTGCTTTCAAAGAGTTCAATAGCCTCTCTTGGTCTATATTTATGCTAACATGGAGACTTTGCTGTAAGCTCAAACGTACTCTGTGAACACTGGCATTATTCAGGCTCTGCGCTGTGGTCACCAAGAAACTGTGACAAGTAGCATTTCTGCATCCGCTCCTCAGGGTGTGGCGACAGGGTGATGAGGGTTCAAGATGCCAGGTGGGAAAACATTTTAGGCGAGTAGAGAGTCACCTTGCCTGGGGGGCGAACTTATGCAGTTTCTGGAGTAAGTCTGTGCTGGTGCTGAGGACATGGAGTCAGTGACTCATGCTGGCCCAAGGCCACTGGAGTCTATCACCTTCAGATGGCCATTTGCCCATTGGTGGAGAGACACTTTGACTGCTGGTGCTCACAAGCGCAGCCTCATACACAGAGCAGGTGGCACGAACATGCTGCCAGCAGGGACGTCTTTTTTTGGCATGGGTCTTTAATGAACATGGAAATCTTATCAGGACATTTCTACACTGCACTGAGGACAGACACTGAACTGATTTTTAATTACAGATTGGTGTTTGAGAGATTTGATGCCTTATAGCAGAGTGGCAGTCGAATGTCTCCCATGATTAACTCTTGACTTGTTATAGAAGCAGATGGTATTCAGGCAAAGAACTGAAAAAATGAACAAGACAGACGTGGTTCAGGGCATCAGCCTCATTGTGCTGCAACGTCATTGATTTTCGACTACATGAATAAGATTTACTTGCCTTGAGATTGAGATTACTGTTAATAATGTCCAGTAACTATAAACTATTCCTCATGATGAGTGTTCAAGGAAGATCTCACAATGTCTGATAGCTGTTTGTTGAGACGCGGCAGTGAGCTGAACGGTGCCTGTGTGAATCCTCGGTGGTGTGTGGGGTTATTAATTGAGAACATCAATAACAACAGGCCCGGTTTCTCTCTCTCTTGGGGAGCGCATTCATCATGTGAGGTCAGTGCAACTAGGCGAGAGAAAATAGGGCAGATTTGGTCATAGTAAGCAGGGTCTTGCTGAACTGGAAATCTCCCCTACTCTCACCAAAATGACAAAGTGCCATAACATCAGCCACGCTTTGGTGTGAAATTACTACAGCATGTTTCCGCCTGTGGTCATGTGCATGGGTGACAAATCCAATCAGGTATTAGGCATGTCTTTTTTTCCCCTTTGTCCTTTTTTTTTTTTTGTCTTTGCACATTTGCAGTATAACTATAACTGGAATGAGAGCGTGCAGGGCCTAGAACACAGCAGGGATTTAAGCTTAGAAACTCTGCTGAAAGTCTTTGTCTCTTACACATTAGAACAGCCCCCAAAGTATTTGTGTCGTCAAATAATTCTTTCTTCAAAACTAAAAGCCTTAATGTGAACATTTTGGCCCCAAAATGAATTTGGGTCAAGCATTGAGAGGATTTTGATCGCTGTCTATCAGTCTGAAAAATTAAAGCTTAAAGGAATAGTTCAGGTTTTTGAAGTGGGGATGTATGAGGTACTTAACCATAGTCAGTGTGTTGCCTGCAGTAGATGGTAGTCGGCAATCCTTCAGTTAGGAGAAGCACAGGAGCATGGTGCAGTAAGCTAAGTAACACACTGAAGTGAATAGGGACTGCAACAAAATGTATTTAAGCTGCCCTATCAGTTTATGCTATATTTATAATATTTTCATCTGCTTTACTTTGCTGTCAGACAGTCCTTCCCTACGGACAAACTGGAGCAGTTCTGTGCATCTGCGCTCTCTTCAACTCTGCCTGAATCTGCCTGTCTGTTTTGACAAAGAGTCATTTTACCTCGCACAAAACAGGAGTCAGTTAGTCACTTTGTTATTGTCAATTTAGTGAACTTAAAATACCAAAGAAATATAATTACACAAACAAGCTAACCAAGTAACTAACTGCATGGTAAAACTGAAGTTCGGGTTAAAGGAGCAGAAGCTACATGACTGCCTCAGTTTCCTGTCAGAAAGAGCTGTACGACAGTGAGGTTGGATGAACATATATTTAATACAACATACAACATACATTTATAGGATATTTTTTTGTTCATCATCATCATCAGTTTTATCATCTTGGTATATATTTTTAACATAATATCTTTTAGCTACATGTTTTTTGCACCCTTAGTTTCACTAGAATGGTCATGTAGACCAGGTAAAATGTAATTACTTGCACTGCATTATTAACAAAGGCTCCCTGTCTAATGGAAACATTAAATCATTGGTATTCCCACAACAGCTTTTAAACAGTTCCCGATTATTCGTGCATATTTCCTGGATTACAGGACGTTACCAACCTAAAATTCTCCTGTCAGTTTTTCAAGGATGTCGCGCAGATATTTAAAAATGCTCATCATATTATTATTGATTCATACAATACATGTTGTTTTACTCCTTAAACACAGGTGTCACGTTTAGTCAAGCAAAACTTGTGACACATAGTAAATCAAAAACATCGTGTCATCATGTCTCTTTTTTGTGTGGTGTGCACCGTATGACCACTACAACCACATTACACATTCCCAAAATAAACATAAATAAAAAAAGACAGGATTGCAAGGTCCTATGCTTCGCCACTGTTCATACATTTTGTGTGACGGCTCTGACCCTTGCCATCGTGGTTTTAAAAATGGATTGTAAAGCATCAGCATTAGCATGAATTTTCCGCTGTCGAGTTTTAGAAACAGACACTTGAAGTCAGGTTAAACTCCTGAATGTTTATAAGCAGCTGTGCCATCTTGCTTCATTAGCATGACGTGTTATTAACTGACAAGAAACTGTGCGTATGCGTCAGAGCAACTTTCACTGTGCACAGCGAGACAAGAGTAGGCTTGTAAATTAGGGATGTTTATGTGTACGTTCAGTGAACTATAATTTTTAGGTTAATGTCATTAAGTAATCAAGACCTCTGTTTCTTTTGTGGCACATTTTGTAAAACATACCACACCTTGATTTGGGAGTTGTTAACTGAAGTCCAACTCAAGCCAAGAGCCATTAAAAAGGGTATGAAAGTCGTCTGTGGAGATAAATATTCTGGCCTCATCTCTGACTACAAATTGTCTTTTGAAACACACACACTGATCTGTCTTATAAGAAGCAACCGTGTCTGTATTGCCTCAGGAAGCTCAGTTTCCTTAGATCTGTCCAAACTTTGATTGTGCATCTTTTTCTGAGTCAACTGTGAGTCTTTGTTTGTTTCACATTTACAAGTATCAAATGCAGGAATGCCCTAGACTGCATTATTGACCAGGCCAGTAAGATCATAGTGGCAAGGCAGATGTCTCTGTCAGAGCTCTGTGATGGACAGGCTCTGCAACAGACTATTCACACTGACTTTCTACTCCATGATGAATTCCTCCCTCTGGCGTTAAGTACCATCTGCCTCAGGTTATGTAAATAGAAACTCTTTTATCCATCAGCCTTCTAGCTACTTAACATGACTTATTGTTAGCTTATATATGTATTTAAAATGCAAGGTTTGTACAGTTGCATTGCATCTGCAACAGACCAATTGCTCTGTGGAGGTAATATAGAAAAGCTAACCAGTGAACTGTACGGAGGTGGTTTTTGTAATGTCATGTATACATTTTTTAAGATGTTCTTCAGCCACGAAGAAGTGCTCTTGCAGTGGTTTAATATAACATCTTGAAGTTATAATGAACTGTGATGACAGCAGGAGGCTATTTACTTATTTTATTCATAATTAGTCAACTAATAAATGTGTTTTTATCTTTATAATGCATATATAGGTCTACATTGTAAGACAATAGTGAGTGTGGATGCCAGGCACTGAGTTTCTTTTACAGGAAGTCTGACAGTGGAATATCGTTTTTTGTGAATTTGTAACCATGGCGATAACACTGCATTCAGAGTATCTTTGGGAGGGCTGAATGCTTTCAAGTGTAAGAATCTTTTAATTGAGCTGACAGTAAATAACATGTTGGTGAAATTTTTTAGATGATACTCTGACAGCTATTGTGTTAAATTGGGAGGTTTTTGGGATGTTGCACACTATGTTCTTTTGCAGGCAACTGCAAGTTTTACATTGTTTCATTTTGATCTTTCAAGTAAAATCGCCCTAAACAAACACCACCCAAGAACACCCCGATGCTCTATATTAATTCCAGCACCCCCTGATGTTCTCTGAATGCCCCCTGGGGGGGGGGGGCAGTACCAATCATGTTGGGAAACAGTAATTTAGAAGCACGTCGAGGCCAACTAATTTTCTAGCCTGTAGGACGGCTTCTTTGCCAGTGCATCATGTTTCTCCACTGGAAAGGCACCCTGGAGGGCAATTTATCACATTTTCTTGCACAATGGGCCACCTCGGAGGGCACTTTATCATTTTTTATCTACCATAGGGGCATCTAACAGGGCACTTTTGCTGTGTCTTGGTTTGTTTTTTTTTTTGAACATAGGGGCACCGGGGCAGGATCTGCTTCTTAGTCGACCCATGCTGAAGTATGCATGCTTTAATGCCTCAAAAAACAACAACCTGAGGTACCAATTCTGCATGATGTAGAAATTATCTATAATCATAATAAAAGAAAAAACACAAAAAAGCTAAAATGCTAACATGGTTAGAACTAGCCAGCCAAATACTGAAATGCGTCTGGAATATGATTTTCATTTACTGTAACATAGCTACAGTCAAAGTAAATCAGATTCCAGTATGATGGATTTGTTGCTGCACTTTGTTTCTGTAGCACTTTGGCTAATAAGCATGATGAATTTCAGGCTGTCAGCGTTTATCTTCTTTTACACATAAAAGTGGGTGATATTCTGAAAAATCTTCATGTCTCACAAACCTCAGGAGTTGTCTTGTGGATTATAACTTAGTGTTTAATTTCATCGATACTTGGCTAATTGAAAATTGTAGGGATGCTATATCTGACACAATGTTGTCCAGCGATCATAGCACTGACATCTCATTCCCCAGCTTCCTTGTGTCGAAGTGTGCTTGAGTGCTAAATCCCTAATTGCTGTTGATTGTGTGAAGGTTGACATGTATTGTAAAGCTCTGGTTGGAAAAGAAAGAAAAACGCTATATAAATGCAGTCAATTCAAAGCAATTTGGTATTGCGCGTCAATATAGTGGAATGTCTCACAAGGCGGATGGAAAAATGATTTTATTTGCTGCCATGCTTCAAGAAATGCTGTAAATGCTGTGTCCTACAGTTCCCATAATGCAACACAACAATCTTTAAATCAATGTTTCTTGCCTCTTGATTGCCCAGTTCTTAATAACTTCTTATAACCTATCATTAGGGTTTTTTTTCTCAAATATAGAAGCCACACGAGGACACTGTATAACTGTTTTCACAGGTTTAGCACTACTTCTCTGCAGGATACTAACTGCATACTGCAAAAGTAGTCACTTCACAGCTACACTGACTTACAGGTTGGAAAGTCCAGTAGTGAAATACCACAGCCATTCATTAGATGAAGTCATATGTTGAGTCTGCTGAGGCCACACCTGTTTCCTGTGCAGACTAGAAAGCAGGGAAAGTGAGTTACAGCTGCACTGCACACTGGACATGAGTGTATATTACCTGTATGGGTAACAGGATTTAAGTGCGACAGCTCTCTATGCCAAAATCATTTGGACTGTCAGCATACTGGCTGTAACATGGTTTTTACATCTTGTACCTAATGAGGTCTTTATCAAAGCAACATTCCCACAGCCTTTTATTAAATATGTATAAGCTTAAATTCAGGTGTTGACATAACGTTGCCGTGGGAGTTCAGTGAAGAGCATGTTTTGTGCCTGAACCATTTAATATTGAACTGTATTCCTTTGAAACTCCTCATATTACATCATCGCTTTCTTGTTTAGGCAATGTTGCCCACAAGGAGGATGCATCTGTACTCACACTAGTGTTCCCCTCCTTTCATTTTTTTTTTCATTGATTTACTTTGAACAACTTCAATTTTCAATTTTGAATGACCGTTTCATGTCTGCTTCCAACACCCCACTGTGCCTGCACTGCGTTGGCATCGCAACAGTGTCTTGGAGAAATAGCAAAATGCCAGCCCTCATTCAAGCCTTTACAAAACAGCTACCAGCTATCTTGTACCTCTGAAAAGCAGCCGTGAAACAACCCGTGGCTTACAGTTTGACATCACTGCCAGCCAGGCTTTAAATAATCCTATGAAGGGAGACGATGAGAGAGGAACACACGGTACGTTGAAATTCATAATTCATCAAACATTTCATGTCATTCAAGAAAAAGTTTTCATTTTTTTTATTGTTTTGCATTATTTCTTAGGCAACTTATTCGATATTATAGATGTTTAATACACAAATATTTTTTATTTTTCCTATTAAATTTCCAGTCAGTGAAGCTCTCTGCATGTCATTTGTTGCCATTCAAGGTTTTGATGTCACAGCTTTCTGCTCAAAACGAGCATTTCCATACTGCTCTACTCCAAACTTTGCATCAAAGTGATGTTATAGAGTTTTTCTGGTTGCCACTCAGTAAATAAGCTGTGTACCCATACAAAGTACAAAACCCTCTCTTTACCTGTCACGCTTGAAAGCCTGAAAGCCTTTCTCATCTTTTCAAGAGCAGGAATTGCTATCATTTGTCTTGCAAAGCTTAAAAGCTTTCAGCTTCTTTTTCCAAGCAGGAATTGCTATAATTCATTGAACAAAAAGCAAGACAAGGCTGAAAAGTGTTTGACAGCGTGGCAAAAAATGTTGGTGAAGAGTATAGAAAAGAAAAATGACGGCCGTGCTACAGTAGATGGACAGAAGACGATGATAAACAGTAATAATTGCCTTAACATTTACTTACATGGCAAACCCACTTTGACTGCCTAAACAGGCTGAAGACAAAAACTGTGTTATTGTTTCATTCTTAATTGGATACCATTAAAAATGCAGTGGGTAAACAGGGCTTTCACAAGACCCAGAGAGAATCAACACCTTAGAAACACCTTGTCTGCAGAAATGAAAATGTTTATTACATCAACTACTCACACTATGAAAAAGGGCTGTATCTGCATCTTTCAGCCACTTACGTAGTTCTATTGATGCGAAAGCAATAGGAACCTGTAAATATTGTTTATGCTCATCATATATGTATTGTCTCTCCTTGAATAGTTAAGATAGCACAACGTGATGACTAAATATTGGTTTGGCTTTGCGTCGGTGTGTTTAATGCTAGGCTGCTGTTTTCATTCCAACGATAACAGAATCTTTCATTTGCACTGTTTGTTAGCACTGCTGTGGCGTCCTGCAAACCTGACGAGGATGTGTTATGAATATTCCGCTGACAGTGTTGACTAGTGCATGACAAAAGCCAACCGGCAAACATGTTTTCCCCTTTTTATTTAGAAAACCTTTGAACAGGACACAGGAGAAGGTATGACGGGGCTACAGAGAAGCTGAATAAGTTCAGGAAGGTTTGAATTTAATATGTCAAAATAAAGATGTGGTTGTCGTTGCTTTATAAAAAAAGATAAAGTGGTAGTAAATGTTAAATGCTTTAATCCAAAAAGTCATTAAGCACCGGGAGTGGTCAATATAATGAGTACGGAAACAATGAACAAACTGTGTGAGAGTAGGTATTTGAAAGAGGTATTAGCTTCAACCGATTTGCAATGTGCATGCTTCATTTATTGATTAACCTAGAGCACAGGTTGTGCAATAAAATGCAAACTGTAGTCCGTCTATGCTATCAACTAAAGAAAAATGGTCTAAATAGATAAATAACCAATCAGTCATACAGCTAAACTGCTCTTTACTTTGAAATGCAGTCTCATGGCCTGAATACAGAAGCTGCTAAGTAGTTTGTTGGTATAGCGGGCTACTCTGTTATGATTTGTTGTGAAAAAGGATTTGACATCTAAGCGTTAAACATGGATACACTGTATAAATGTGAAGATTTAGGGTAGACGTTTCATTATTTTTAAGATGACATTTAAACCCTGTGTTTCTTTTGGCTCAATTGCGCTGTGATTTGTTTTGTCAGAGGACGGATTGATCTCATTAGTAACAGATCTAAAATAAAGTTGTCTTGTCACTGTGATCAAGTCTGGCGACATAGCAGCGGGTACTCTGTGTAGCCCATGGTGTGTATGTTTAATCTGCCTCACCTTTTTAGCCATGCCCGTTTTCAAGAAGTGTCCAAATCCTAATTTTAGATATCTTGGAACCCACAGTTGGTTAGCGCTGTAAATGGGTATGGATCACTGAAGTTAATGTAGATTTATGAATGGAGTTTCATATCAGAGGTGACAGTGTCCTTCACAAAGAGACGACAGAGGCAGAGAGTAAAGGCGGTGATAGTGGAACAGCATCACGCTGGTTTCAAAGCAGCAGCTGGCCAAAAACAAAATGATTATAAATCTCTATCTTTTGTTTGAATTGGAAGTAAGCAGGTTTTATGAACTATAAAACATTACAGCCTGTTTTGTAAATTAGGTGTTGTTGCATCGTGACAGTATAAGTGTCACTGCTAATCTACTTTGTGATGTTATACACAGTAACAGGAACCTCATCCTCAGATCAGTTTGCATAATTAGAGGACACAAGTGTGGACGTGCAACCCAATCTCTCCCGTCTTGTCACATATAAATGTTCGGTCAGGAGCCTTTGTCGTCAGTTTTTACCTCTATTAGCATCATTTTTCAACCAGCAGATCAGGTGACATAGCATGAAGAGAGAAAGACAGCATAGAGGAGAGACTGGGGGGATTAAGAGTTCAAAGAAACTCTGGAGTTTCTCTGTTGAAGCTGCTGTTTATATCTTGAGTGAACGCAAAGGTCAGCATTGACTTATTTTAACTAAAATACATCAGTTAACTTACGTAACTCTGACTTATTTCAAATGAAATGACCTTATTAATTTCTAGAACAAACAACAGGCACGGGGACTATAATTAAGGTCTACCAGGTTACCGCGCATATTAAATAATGACACTGAAGTGGCACACAGTCAGCTGAAAAGTGATCAGAAGGGCTCCTGACCAAGTGTCCATATGTGAAGAGATGGGACTGAAATTGTGCTGGTGTGTGTGTGTGTGTGTGTGTGCGGGCCTACATATGTGGGAGGTGAGTGTGTTTTTGTTAATTGACCCACTGCCCCTCATAGGTTCTGGTCACATCCCTGCCTGGTAATTCACAGCTTTATCTTAGCGCCGCTGTTGATAGATTAGTTCTCCTCTTTGGTCATAGCAAGTCACATTTTACAGACTGCTGCTCCCACAAATCTGTGCTCCATGTTGCCATGACAACTTATTACTGCCATGTGAAAAACCCCGTGGTTCCTCCTAAGGCACTGTCAGTAGATATGGTGAAAGTAAAATAATTAAGTTCTGTGGGGGTTGTTTATTTGTAATCGCTAAGAGCTCAATTAACCCGATGCACATCGGTGTGATTCACTTTTGTTTGCATTCATTATATTTGTTTCGAGGATGTCAAAACACCAACACCACCAAATCTGCTCAGTGTGCCATGTACATGTGCACACACACACTTGTTTTCTCACTCTGCTACCTGCTAACAATAAGAGATCACTCTGTACCACGTCCTTGTATTATCTTGTTTTCTTTAACAAAACGAGATCTGAGCATCCCATGTTGCTGCACAGTGCTTTGCTACGGTAGCTCATAGCAGTGTTTGCGCTGATGGCGATGTTTAACAATGCTCCTAAAAGGTCACATAAGTTGTTTTACCACCTTTTCTGCTAATCAGATTTCCCTGTGTTTTATTTGAAGAGGGCATGTGCGGTGATGCACACATGGCACATAAATCCACAAGTTGTTGACAACCTTGTTAATTAGCTGTATAAAGGTCATATTCCAAGTAATAAAGGGAGTTCCATCACAACTAGACATTGTTCTTGGTAATTTGGAGCAGTAATACTGGACTGTGCTTAATTAGACTGGAGACCACGTGAAAAATCACTGCTTTCACTGGCCATTATTTTGCATTTATGCGTATGAGTACTACCTTATTTCTCTGTCCGGGCAAATCAAATTTAGCACGTATTGTTTTCTATCTATTTTATCATTTATCATAAAGGTAATCAGCCTAGAGAGCTCGATGCACATAACAGCACCAAAGTGCTGTTGAAAATTGAGAGTGAAAACATGAAATCGGATTAAGCGCATTTGCTCTTGCATGCAGCCTACAACATTAGGGGTTGTTCGTTTTCATACGGGAGTGATCATTACCACGCCATGTCAAAATAGTCGGCTCATAATCTTTTAATCATTTCTGTCTGTTTTGCATGGCAGGGCACATCTGATGACCTTTCTCTTTTTTTCCCCCTCCTTCCAGTGCCACATGTCATGAATCACAGAGTCACGGAGCTGTCACAGCCAGCTTTCACCCTCACACTGTACTAACTCAATAGTGAGACAGGAGGAGATACTTAACAATTGCCCATTGCTCATTTCATCCCTCCACCTTCAGCATCGGACACACCAAATTGATTTTAATCAGGCAATAAAGCAGATCCGATCCTCCCCCTGTTGACTCACTTTCATGCCCCAGAGAGGCCGACCTGATCGACTTTTCTGATGGATTTTACTCATAACTGCCTATAGCTCCGTTCAATACGGACAATCTCTTTCATTTTGGTTGCTTTCAGGGAAGACTGATGCTGTATTGGTGTTTGCTGTGAGGTTTCAGCAGTCTTATTTATTAAATAGTTTGATCCTTTAATTCTACTTTCCCTGAGCAGATCAAGAGGAAAAAGATGTGAAGGTTTGTTTTTGTGGCACAGTCTGAAATGAACTTGGAGAGTTACATCCAGTAGCACCAAAGTGACACTGAAATAATCAGCCTGAATTCCCCAGCAGATACATTTATTCACTTTTTTTACTGTGATGCCTGTAAATAAGTGCCTGCTCGTGGGATCTGAGTACTAAAAATACTGTTGGCACTTGAGTTCACAGACATTTTTAGGGACTTAAGCAAAGGAAATTAAGGGACATTTATTTTAAGACCATTAGATACCGATAGAAGTTACTGTCTTCTCCCCAAAGGGAGAACAGAAGTGTAATAGTATAACCCAAATCTCCAGTTACTTCGGATAGAAGAACTGCAATTCCATGTAATATAGCCTAACATTCAAAAATGGAAGTAGCAGAGAGCAGATTACAAAAAGACAGTCAGTGAGGGAAACACTAGGGTAAGAAAGTAAAGTGTTATAAACAAGCTAGCTTGCCGCTTATATTAATCTACAGTGTCTCTAATGGAGTGCACACTTGCATACACTCTGGTCTTTAATAAGGATGTAAGCCAATGCAACAACTGGAGTGAGGCAGGCTGATGAGCTCTTCAACAAGTGGAACAATGGTATGTTCTACTTTAATGGTGGAACATGCCATTGTAACCTGTTTGATTTTGGGAATCATGGGAAGTTGAGATTCCCGTGGCTCTAACTGGGTATGTCCGTTAAGCACTGAAAGTTTCAAACTGTAAATACTTTTCATGTTTCTGCTGTGCTTATTAAACATTTGGATGTGTAGAGCTTATCTGAACACTACCGAAACTACAGCAAAGCTACAGAAACTGTGGCGCTTGCTGTATAACACTGTATCAGATGCTGAGAAAAGTCCTGTGGTTTTTTTTTTTTCTCCAGCAATCCATAAAAAGCTGTGAAAATAACCACCACTTTCATTCCAACTCTCCATTATTTGACAAAAGTACTAAGTTGAAGAATCAAAGGCTTTAAAGATGAACAGCAGGCTGACACAAGAATCCCCAGAGCTGCAGAGTCATTGACAAATAATTTCCATTTTACAATATGACCTTTATGCAAAGTTAAAGAGCAGATGCACCCTTCAGGTCTATCATTTGTTGGCCTTCGTATCTTTCTATCCTTTCTTGCTCCAGCTCGCAATTAAGATTTAAAGTCCCCTTCAGAAACATTTGCAAAACCTGAGCATTGCAAACAATTGCAGGCAGTAGCGATACCAGTGCTGCAGTGAGCACACGCTTCTTGACAGCTTCACGTTCACATTAAAATATATTTGAATAATTTACCATTGTGTTCATGGAAGGTTTGTAAAAAAAAGACAGTGAAAAAAAAAAATCTAATGAGTGATCATATGTTATGATCGTAGACAGAATATAAAGTCTGTGGTCATGATTAAACCACGAATGACTGGATTTGCTTTTATGATCTGGGTTCATTGAGGATTCTACACATGGGCTTGCATATAAGCCTGTAATACAAATCACATTATATATCTGCAGGGCAAAAAGGCTGTTCTTCCTGTCCCAGAGCTTTGGAGAGGAATTTAGATATTTTCTCTTTTAGGAAGTCTTAATGGAGCCAGATTAGTCTTTGCTTCAGGCCGAGATGTGGGAAGCACTCTGTTCTCAGCTTTGTTTAACAAGTAATATGTGTTGCTTATCATTTCCTTACTTTCATTAGCTTTGGGACCCATGCCGGATACTAAACACATAGTGAACCCACGTAATATATACACACTGGCATGTTAATGTATAATTGATAGGTATTGGTCTGCAAAGTACCCTAAACACCACCATGGTTTTAATTTTTAACATGAAGGACATTAAAGTGGGCCTAAACGGCAATCATCAACAATTTCCTCTGTTTAGAGGTATGGATTCTCAAAGTTAACTTGATAAAAGACCGTCTGCAAGAGCAACACCTTAATGGGGTCGTCTCATTGTGTTTCCATCCACACCTTTTTGTCGTTGTCTAAGGAAAAATCCAATTTGTTACAGCTCGGGTTTTATTTTCATCAGTTCTGGCAGTTCGGTTGACACTGTACTCGCCAAAATAATCGCTGAGATGTAATCTAAACATTGCAAAAGAAAAGGGCCAGCAGGGCAACAAACAAAAGCCGTCAGACGATTATACATGTTGTAAACAAGCTGATAGTTTTGCCAGATTAGCTACTACTTTATTCAAATATACGCTGGAAGTAAGCGCACCTGGAACATTTCCGCACAAACAATTATACGAAGGTCAAAATTAACTAGAACTGTGATTGATGATCAAAAGAGCAGTCCGCAACGTTACCTAATGCCTTCTTTTACTCTGACCTTGGGGTTTATTTACAACTTAGCTGTCTGACAGCTCATGCTTTATTGCCCAATTGGCCCTTTATTTAGCGATTTTAGAGAGCAACTGCTTTGATGAGTGCATAATCATCAGCATCCATAGAGATACTCTAAAACCCAAGTTGAATAAACCAGAGTTTACTAAAAACTGAAAAAGAAACTGTAAAATATACTCCTAAAAATTCCCCAATGCCACCACTGCATTGCAAACGAAAACACTTTTTAGCACATTCAGTGCTCATAGTGGCTCAGGTCACTGTGTCTGTGCCTTAATCTAAAACATTTCCCTTAGATGCTTTGCTTTGAGCTGCCATTTACAAATATATATTGTGAGGATGTCGGCGAAATGAAGGAGAAGCTGCTACTTATACTTCCATAGGCATTTAAATATTGACTGAACGCTTGAGATTTGTTTGATTTCAGTGCTACAGTACGAAGCAATGTGAAGTCAAGTCACATTTCAACATTTGCATATTGCTGTCATATGCCACATGGTTTTCCATTACATGTATGTGTGGGAGTATGAGACGCTGCGCTAAAGTAGGAAAATGGATTACGTTGGAGTATTTTCCATCTTGACATCTGAACACTGCAACTACAAGAAAAGAAAATATTGCAATGATGTAAAACACTGTGTTATACTAGGCTGGATTTGTTTTTTTACATTAGACGAGGTGGCGAAATAGTAATAATGTGGACAATTTAAAATGTATTTTGCAATTCAGTGTCTGTACTTGCCTTGTGAAAAAATACGTTGAGACTAAAATAACACACTGTGATCCACAAAGCACTCTCTCAAGCACCATATCGCCAAGGTTCTTTTGTCACCCATCAAAGGAGAGCTGAACATAATTTATCCAGTCAATTCCTTGTGCTGACATTGCAAAAGTATGGCAGCGGTATTATGTTCAAACCTGCAGTAAAAATGGGTTCTTGGTTCTCTCTGAATTAGCCGCTATAGAGCGTCCTAAGTGGAACAATGATCTTGATGAAAGACTAAAAAGTCCTCTTAATGAGACCCGTGGAATAAACACATTCATCCAGATGTGAGGACCGATTTTACAGAATGACACAGACCACACAGGAGGAACCATCTCAAATCTTACAGCCTGTGACTCCCATACTACACATTTTATTATTATTATTATTATTATTATTATTATTGTTGTTATTATATCATTTTAATTTAATAGATATCCCATATGTCATTTAAAATGTTGGTCATGGTCTGTGTTACAAAATATACTGTATTTATTTCGCTACAGTTCAGATGTGAAATGAACAGTGCAGTGGCCTTGCGCAGCCTTTTTTCCGGTTCTTTGTTCACATCACACTTTAAACAGACACTGCTTTCATGGCTAATAAGTCTGGTTTGTGTTGTGCGGCACACTGGAGGAGACATGTTTCCCCATTTCTAATGGAACAAAGCTAATCAGATCTGTGTAAGCTGACTCCCAGCTGTGCAACTTTTGCCGAATTCACCGAGCAGTAAAGTGCAAAAACTTAAATAAAGGGCAAGTCCATCTTGATCACATGCTTCCATGGTCCGATGGCAGTCAATGAGTCAGAAATGTCACATTAGCAATGCAAAGTGGTTGATTACACCATATAGGCTGTTAAACCAAGGTGCTTTTTGCTGACTTTTGCCTTTTTTTAAATATGGTGTTTTGGCTAGTTAATCTGCATAGAAAATACTTTTAAATTTTGAATGTTTTACATTCAAAGACAGTTAAGAATATCAAATGTTTAGTTTTGCATTTGAACATAAAATATCAAAGGTTTCTTAGGTGTAATGTGTACCAGATAGCCAATCATTCTCAATGAAAATCCTTCTGTCAGTCTAATGTAGCCATTTCCTCCTGTGTTTTAGCTCCTTTCAATGTTTTTATTGAGCTTTTAAACATTTACATATCATCCATTATACATTATACCAAGAGCTGCATTAACACCCAACCCACCATGGTGAGAGACCAGCCAGCACATCAAGAGTGGAAAAAAATAATGGTGACAAATATGAACAAGAATTTAATTAAAAAAGCAGCAATGAAGCAAAAACAAAGCAAACAAATAAAAGATTCTACAGAGATTCCTCAGGTATCAGTTACAGGCAATAAGCCATATCTCTTGTGTGTAGACATTATTGTAGTCCAGGAAGGGTTTCCATTTATTAACTGAGGCCTGAGTGGGTATATCAGAGCTTTTTCAGCTTTAAATGACCATTACCTTTTCAATCCAGAATGAACTATCTTGCTAAAAGCAATAATAAAGCAATCGCGTGGGCTTGGGCTCAAGAGGGATTCAGCTCTGTATGAGCAACACCAAATACTACCAGACGTAGCTTTGTTAAACATGCACAAGAACATTTCAAATACCTAAACCCAAAATTGTCTCATACATGAAAAAAGGACTGAATAAGGGTCTTCGTTGCACCGTTGACATGACTGAATAGCTCGGCAAACCTTTTGCTGGACAGATGGGGTCTGAGAAATATTTTGAATTACATCAAAGTATGTCTGATACATACTCTATTGAGGTCTTTGGTTCATTGCAACAGGCCGCTTCCAGATGTTATCAGAGATTCTTTTACCCAAATCATCTCCCTATTATGAATTCAGATGGAAGGTAAGGCCACTGGCAATAAAACATCATAAATCTGATATATAGAGTAGTGTTCAGTAGGACCTTTATGAGTATAGTCCAAAGTGGTTCCTAGACTGTGGCCGTATTTTAAACAACCTGAAAGTTTGAATTGACATGTAGCAGAGCACAAACTAAGGATGTGAAGTTTGCGGGGCCATTAAACCTGCTTTCAAAGTTTGCTCACTCAAAATCACTCTCATCCTCATCCAGCATTGGAATCCAGTAAGCTGTCTTTCATAGGTCTGCTATACAATTGTTTAACTCCTTAAAGACATCAGATTGTACCAGTCTAAGGAGGTCTCATGCAGCCCATCTGGTGTGGGTTTCCAGTTATGGTTGAAGCGGTCTTCATATTCTCTTGTAACTGTTACTCCAACATTGGTGTCACAGCCTGCTGCTAATTAGTACAGCTCAACAACACTGACTTGTTCAGTATAAGAGGAGAGACCCTTTTACTACAGTTAAGCTTAAAACCATTTAATTCCCCAAATCCCGACATAACTCTTTTTACAGTCAAAATGGAGACATCTGGGTTGGACAAATGCAATGTCAGGTCACTTGCATATATTTGTGCACTGCTTGTAATGCTTTATATGTATTTTCACTTCTTATTGCTGCCAATAGTTGATTGATAGTGGAGAGTAGGTACTCCTGTCTAGTACCCCTGTTTTAAAAGAAGTAACTGGGGGGAATAATTGACAATGGAGTAATGCATATAATACTTATTGTTTTAACTCCTTGATTACTTCTTGTGAAGAGCATTCAGGATTTCATTCATGCCATTTTAATTATCTAATATTTTCTACTTAAACTTTTGTAACACCCATTCTTCATTTCATTCCCCTATATGACTGTGAGGATATTATATAGGCTATTGAAATGTATAGTTTCTATAAGTAACAGGATGCTCTTTTTTCATTTTTCAGTTTTAAATGACATCTGTTCAGGTGGTTTAATTAAACAAGTGACTATGTGTTTTTAACATGCAACTTTCTGAGTTTGAGAAAGGATTTAGATGTAAGCGTATTTGTACTGTTTTAATGAGGTGGGTCATTTTGAGGTTTCAAGGTGGATATGGAGTTGTTAGATAATGGACAGCTCACTTGGTGTCTGCAGTGGTAGAGTGGGGGCCAGGGAGGATGTGATCCCTCACCATAACAGCTCTCAGTCCACTCCGATAATGCAGTTTAATCTGAAGGCTGCACCCAAGGCACTGACATGCCCCAGAGAGTATCAGCCCACATTGGACAAACTCAGTGGAAACCTTGACTGGCACTTCACCCCTCAGTGATGACAAAAACCCTGTCTGCTTAAACAGCTATTACTCCACCTGATTGGTAATCATGACATGGAGTGGGGCATAAATCCCTCCGACTGCTGCTGGTTAAGATAGAGGTCTTTGAAGGAACATGGTGATTAGGTGACCTTGGATGGAGCATGGAAAGGGGGCCAGGCGAGAGGAGGCTGGGGGGGATGTTCTTTTCTATTATTGGCAGTATAATGACACATTCTCATGCAAATGAAATTCACATACATCGGGTATATTCAAACCAGTCACCACCTCAGAGCCCTTAAAAATATGTTAAATGATTTTTTACAGGAGTGTGGTTTATGATTCCCTTCAGTGGTCTAATCAGCCACAAGTATAACATGTTTTATTTACACACCTTGAGATGGCATGGGTTGATCCTGTTTGGCCAAATTCAGTTGTGGTGTTGGGTGAACACTGTGGCTCCGAGAAGCAGGTTTCCTGAATTTCCCCACGTAACCAACACTCAGACGTAAAGCTTCAATTTTTAAATTAGGATACATGTACAGCACATATAACCCAACTCCTCCTCCATGGTATAATCTGGATGAATAGTCTTTTATATATTCATAGAATTTCTGAAGATTTACACATTGCACATCTTTTGTAAAGAAGAAAAATCTTTTGTTTTTTCCTTTTTTGGAAGAATATTGGTTACTTTTTAAAAATTTTGCCATCACTTATGGTACCAAAGACCTGAAAGTTATTGCTATGTATAGATATACACCTTTAGGTTAAAATGGATATCGTTTTCCGTTCTTTTCCATTCGAAATGTATCTTTGAAATTTTCCCGTCTAAATATTTGAGTCTTATTGTAAGTAAGTGTGATTGTTTGTAAATATGAACACCGGGGATTAACCATGAATAACTTTGCACCTGTGCACAATCTGTATTTTACTCGGATGCCTTCTATGCAGATGTAACATCAAACATGCTAGCTGTGCTAAATAAAGAATAAAGAAATAAGTGTTCATGTCAATCAACTAGTTGTGTTTACAGACATATGTGGATTTTTTTAGGCTCTGGTGTCTCGACTGGCATCACAAATTGCAGAAATGTGTCAACACAAGGGGTAAACATAACACAAAATCCTCTGATATTCAGAGGCAGAGATACTAAAAATCAGTCCTATTTATGGTTTCCTTCTCGTACACTGAGCTGCACTCATAAAAAGTGAGACTCATATTGTAGTTATATGGTGGGATACATGTTTGATTTTAAATGCAACAAACCAAATGAATTTGGATGCATGCTGCACCAACAAGCAAAGTAAAATGCTGTCTCTCACAGGTAGTGATATGCTGTTCTTTAGAGGAACAGGGTGAATCGCAGTCAGCAGGATAAACAAGATGGTTTTGAGCAACGTGAAACATATCAAAAGGACAATCTCAACAGAAATGTTGCTATTTAAATGTCTAACTGCACTGCGAATGTTTGTGTTTTGACAAGATTTGCCTTGATCACACTTAAGAATTGCATATGCGTGTGTTTATTGAGCAGCTCTACTTGAGTTGAAGCTACATAAGTGAAGTATCACAGCTTTGGACCATCATAATAGCAAATGCTAAGGAGACTGAGGCCAGGCTGATGGGAGTTAAAATTATAATTTAAGTTTTTACATTTCATGAGATTACTTCTCAGTGTTTTTTAGACAAAAACGCTATTCCACCTGCTAATTATTTCTGAACTCCACTGTTTATTAGCTCGGTCCTCAAGACCCTCTTGCATGTTTTTGCGGAAGACTTGTTCTTACACATCCGATCCAATTAAGAGCTACACATTAACCTGACACCTTAATCAGATCAGGTGTGAATGAGCTTGGCTCCACAGCAGACCAGACCACTTTCAAACTCCTTGCATGTTGTGTTAAAGGGCAGTAAGCACACAGCTTAAGATTAGTCTTATTAATCATTCATTGTTTACTGATGCAGGGGTTTATACAGAGGAGCAGGAGGCCATTCTGCCAACCTCTTCTGAAACTTTTCATATGGTACTCTTTTTAAATATTTTTTGACATGCCCCTGCTGTTGTAGAGAAAATAACAGTGACCTCACTCTGTGGTGAAGGTCAGACAGCATCTAATGAAGGCCCGACAGTCCTACAGCATTGATTTCTTACCCATTTCATGGCATGAATGCAGAGTTGTTCAGCGTTGCCATGGGGGATGGCCCATGGTACGAGCTGGCGTTTCCCAGAGCCAGTTATACCTCTGATTCTGTAAACACAATTATTTCTCTTTCTCAGTACATCATTATTTTCTCTGTTCTTTAACACGTGCTGGCTACTTTGAGTTGGCTTAATGATTTCTACGAATTCCTTTGGGGGAAACCAAAACATTTCTAGGATCTAGGAGGAAGAATTGCTGGAGTGCTGCTGAACTGTCGTGCAAATATAACTAGGGACATACGTCCAGAAGTGCTGTGACATTCTGAAATCGTTCATCAGTGAGCAGAGTCACGGTGCGCTCTCTAGTCTTCATATTCTGATCAGACTTGACGTGGATGGCATTTAAGTCTAAATACCACATGGCATATGTCACTTCTGAAGATACGCTTGTAATAAAGATTCATTATGCAGGTGTGAGGCATCATCATTGAGATGCATCACACTACATTGCATCTTTTGGCAGATTAAAGATATGAAGATTAAGGGAGAGACTGCATTATACTGTTGTTATACTTAATAACCTGCTTAGTTTGGCTCATAGCCCTGTGCTCATCCATAATGCATATGACCTGCAGCTGGCCAGGACGCTAAGTCTGCTCTGACAGTGTGAGGGGGTTTAAAATCACTAATCTATGTGCATGTACGTGGATGGAGGTGGGTCTCCAGTGTGCACGTGCGCGTATGTGCTTGCATTTGAATTTTTGTGCCCCAGTAAACTTGTCCCCAATAACCTAGCTAGCACTTACATGTGACGTATTTTACCCTGTGCCTTTGATTTGTGTTACACAGCCCATGTATCTTTGAGCAGAATAGTCAACCCCATGTATACGCAGTGTTATATATCATCAGTCTGACATCAGTGCTTTCGAGGAGCTGTTTTGTTAAGTATTTTGATTTACTTTTGTGGAGCACCCACTTTCTCTCCGCCTGCCCTGTCTACACCTGCCTCAGATAGTCATTTCACACTTTTCCCAAAACGCCTTTCAAAAAAGACCGGGGAAATGAGGGTGAACTGTACGTATGTCTGCTACAAAGCTACACCCAGCATCTGGTTAGGTTAGCTTAGCGCAAAGACTTGGCATTGGGGGAAAACAGCTAGCAGCTTTCATCTTTAGGTAACGAAACAAAACAGAAAATTACAAACTAACATGATATATGTAATTTGTGAGTCTTGAGTAAAAACAAAACAAAAAACAACAACTAAAAACAGAAGAAACGGGAAAATTTGGTTAAAATTTGTGATACATTTGGATTCAAAGCTTATATATTTGGACGGCTACCTTGGCTAGATGCAGTGATTTGCTGGAGCCTCCTGTAAAAAGTTAAATTACACTTGTGTGTGTTTAAATATTTTCACTTGGTTTTCTGATACATTCAGTGGTTGTTTTCTCTTTTCTCCCACACTGATTGTTGGATGACCTTGACTCCCCCGACTGGCAAAGCGGCCTAATGGAATATCACTGCCCTGACAAGTGCACACACACTTTTCTATGGATGTAGAGCGAAGCAAGTTGGATGGGCTGCAAATAGCCTCCTCAAGAAGCAGCTCCTTCTCAGCCTGTAACTGTAAGATAGGCTCGGCTAGGGAATATTCTCAGATCTGCCTTTTTCAGCTGTACAACATAGGTGACGTTTAATTCACCACTCTGAGCTGTGTACTGCACTGCTGCTTTGAAACACAGGTTTTGTTTGAATAGGCCTGTGGCTTACGACTTATCCACTGAACCATATTGTGAACTGTGTGTTTGATGCAATTCAGGGGATTGTAATGCCTTAGTGGTTTGTAGCTTACCTCATTGGAATATAATATTGTTTAGAAAGATAAATGAAGAAGACCTAAGCTCTCATGTAATTCAGAGTTTAATAGGACTGAGCAAATAGAAGAGGGGATGCTATATTGCAAACTGCAGGATGAGGAGATTTGCTGTGCTGTCTAAGTGCTCGTGTTGCAGTATAACGGACGTGTTTAGTAATTGGGTCAGCGCACTGGAATTCATACCTCATCTCAAGAAAAAAAAAAAACTTGATCAAAATATTTGCTGCATGGAGTGTTAGCTGGTCTTCCTTCAGCAGGTCTGCTAACCGTCTTCCCTGTCTGCCTCCCTCCAAACAACTCTTTGTTCCTCTGAAAATCTGGCACATTTCAAAGGCTCAGTGGCTTTAATGAGCCGCAATGTTGTGCCAGTGGTGGCTGTTGGGTGTCAGGAGCGAAGCTCATGATAATGTGCCCGGCTGAGTGCCACTATGTCTTCCCCACTGTTATGGTAATGGAACCAGTTTGGGTTTTTTTCCCCCCACTTACTGAAGGCGGCTACTACCTTTCTTTCTGTTTGCTATTCCTGCCATTGGCCCTTGTTTGATGTTTGTATAGAAATAAAATCTGAAAAATACATAATGCTGTGCAATACTGCACATTTATGTATCTCATGCAAATACAGCGATATATGGAAGAGGAACAAAAGAACAACAGAGCACTTACGTTCCCCCAGTTGTGTGTTTGTCCCATTGTTGTCTCCCACAGCTGCAGAGGCACTGCAGTGAAGTCAAGGCTGTTTGCAGAGGCATAAGAGAAAGATGAATTGACATAAGAGGTCATTTGGTTGCCTCATATTTGGCCCCTTAGCTTTCAAGGTGAAGTGGCATGAAAGGAGGTAAAACATCAATAGGTAACCGGTCTGCTACTTGGTCCGGGGGCAGTTTCTTTCATGGCTTCCATCGCCAGCTGAGGACATGGCCCTTCTGTCACCAGCCCTCTGCTTTTCAATGGCAATCAATTCAGCTTTAAAAGCGTAGAAGATTTCTCTTTACTAGACTTCAGCAAACTGAGCATGCCTCTGCCAACCCCGAGCCCAGCGTGTGTTTATTGAAGCCTCGCTCCTTTCTGAGAGGAAATGTAAATAATGTAGCCGGCGTATTCAGGTCACACGTAGTTCATTTGTTATTTGCTACAGATGTTGTGTGTTTAAAAAGTGCCAGTGTTTGGACTGCGTTATCTCTTTCTGACATGCAATTAAATGTCAAATAATTAGTTCTGGACAGTAATTAATGTCACAGTGTTGTTTGACCCTAATTATAGTTTACCACTAAACAGTCAAACCATGGCCAGTCCACCATAATATTAAAGACTGCTGCTGTATTAATATTTATTGCTGTGATAATCAATATGCATTGAGGGTGACAGCATCACGATATTATGTTGCTTGATAATGGCTGAAATAGGCATATTAGGGTCTGTCTTGGCCATGCATTGTTTAGAGGCAAAACGGTGATCACGAACCTGTTTGTCATGCAAAAGGCCACTTTGAGGTACCCCTTTGCCGCTCAGCGCGGCATGCATTTTAATTCTTTTTTGGTTTGATGGCTTTGGTGTGCAATTTTAAGAATGTCCCCCTTTAAAACCTAAAAAAAGGCTTTGAATATTTCAAAAGAGACCTTGATTTAAATTGTAAGATTTCAGATATATTGCATCAGTGGGAATAGGAGAGGCAGAATGGATGAGATGTTTGACCTTTTCAGATTTGTCCCTGGGTAGTGAATTTGCTGGAGGGTGCTGGGGCAGGGAGCAGCGGTGCGTTGAATTATCACTCTCACTGTTCAAACGCTGCAGACCTGATCTCCCACTTGCTCCACTCCCACCACTAATGGGCTAGGAACACACTGGGAAAAAGATGGAGATAGGGAGAGGGAGCGGGAGGGGGAGTTGGAGCCTGTCTGATTGTCTGCGGGTTAAGCTTAGAAACAAATTACCGTTTTTGCTCGCCGCTGAGGAGAAGTAGCGGCAGGTCACATTGTGGAGTCAAATCTTTAGCAAAAGCTTGTGTCATTCTGCAGAATGATCGAGCTGAGTCTCTGACAGCTACTGGCAGGAAACATGTCAACACTTTGACAGATGCTTGCTATATTGAAAGGCTATGATGACTTTTTAGTTGACTGGGCTTTCACTGAACTCCCCCAGTCCCACCATCAAATGAAAGCACAACACCGTGGAGGCGAAAAGATAAGAACAAACTTGCCAAACTGCTTTGTAATAGTTTGCCAAGGCGCGAAGGACATCATGTCTTTGTTAGAGGAGAGGAGCTGTCAAAATCACAATGCCTGGGCAGCATCTGTGTCGTCTGACACTTTTGGTAGCATTTTAATCTTGTGGAAAAAAAACGTATGGCCCCCTGTTCTGCCAAACAATTGGGGTTTCCAAAGATATTCCACTGACAAAAGGACATATTGTACAGGACTCAAATGACTGCCAGCCCTTTAAAAACGTGTCTCTGTTTCATTCAGCTTCATGCCACCATTGACGGTGGTACACTGATGACAGTTTTGCACGTCACTGCCTCCTCATCAGGTCCATTTACAGCATATGATTCTAAAGAAAGTCAAGGGGAAACCACTTCTTTTTCCACTCACACTCATGTTCAAGTGCACATCCAGACAGTGAAACACCTGTTCACTGTCATCATCTCATGCTGCATCTTTTCTGTCTCCCTCTCCACCCTTTCTCCATGCCATCCGAGAAGCCATCTTATGTGACGTAGGCGAGTTTCACTGTCACGACGAGGAAACCTGCATCCCCGAGGCCTGGCTCTGTGATGGCGAGCCGGACTGCCCCGACGACTCAGACGAGACTGACAAAATTTGTAAGTCACCCATTTCATCCATTGCTCACTAACTCAAATCCTTCATATGGATGGGATACGTCTTCCGCAGCGCCTCATTTTTCAGGGAGTTTGTCACCTTTATGGTGTAAGGACTCATGTTAACATGCATTAAGTGATATTCCACCAAAAAGGTATCTTTTGATTATCAAACACTCCCTGCCTGCATGCTTAACAGTTGTTAGAAGTCTGTGGTTTCCTCCATCACAGAGACCAGCAGCTGTGGTCATTTTGAAGAAGACACTCACATCTTGTTTGTAGCTACCTTGAAAGCAGGCTACAAAAAAGCAGCGTGTTTATATATACTTTGGTGAAACTGAGAGTGTTTGGATTGAATTTCTACCCGGGTGGACAGCTGCATTGTGAGGATTGTGCTGCAGGAAGAAAAGTTTCTCTGAATATTGAGCTATTTTGCTTCAAACATGGCCAGCATGGCAGCGCTCTGTAACAGACAGACACTTAGGTTGATCACAGCTACTGTTTTCAGACTGACATCTTTTAAATCCCACAGGGGACTAAACACAGTAAGATAGGATATAACATTTTCTACTAAATATTGCTTTACACTGTGAAGACTTGTGCCCCTTATGCATGTCCTGTTGGGGCTATAGTCTCCTCCTATTCTAAAGACATGTGGGCTATAGGTGAATCAGAAACTTCAGTAACCTATTCAGTTACTATAGCAATGTCAGCTGAAATAGTTGCATTAATGCCCTTTATATTATTTGCATTTCCAGCGTCTATATGGATTGCTCCAAAAAATAACCCATGAACTTATAAACTTGGTGTTTTGCTGGATTGTTTTTGTCTAGTATTTAAAACACTCAGATATTATATATAATAATATTGATATTATATATTTATATGATCATCTCTGTGTCCACAGGGTCTCCTTTAATGTAGTGATTCCTCCGGTACCAAAACCGAATCATGTAATCTGCAAATCACTGATGTTGTGTTTTTTATCTGGCATCATAATTAGGTGTTAATGGTCCCTTATAGCATCACTGCAACATCTAACACTTGTTTAAGATCAATTTTGTGCATCATGGTGTGTGTTGATAGAGGTACAGTGAATTAATCAAATGTACAGTATAATGTCAAACTGGGATGAAAAATCGAGCTGTTTGCTGTGCTCACACTTATATATATAATCTCTTAATCCAGTGATTGGAAAATTGTTTTCCGGTCGAGCAGCTGAAACAGAGACAGGACAGTCGCCTCTACCTAAACTGCCAGGACGAAGGTGGCCTTGGCGTTTTTGAAAATCTTCATATGAAACCTGATATTTTGGAGAAAATCTTTTTGTCAGCATCTGCAGACAATAAATCATCCACAAAGACATTTTTATGATTTTTTTTTGTTTATTTATACGGATAATATGGTAAACCTTTGTTTTGTTTGTTTCGTATTTTAAGTGCATGTTCTCACTTTGTTTTAAGGGTTCTCTGTTATTTATCCAGCAAAACTTTTGAGGGCTACTCACCTCCAAGGGCAGAACAGCACAGAAAACAGCTAATCATTGCAGACTGACACAGAAGACTGCCAATGTGGCTGGAAATGGGGGTATTATTGGGAGTGCTGTATTATTCAGTGAACAAGTAGAAGTGCTGTATTATGCTATGAAGAATCTGCTCAGCATATCCGGCTGCAGTCACGTAAACCTTCATTCGTCCTTCACATCAGAGTAGGCTGTGGCGTGCATGCTCCTGGGTATTATTTACACACTTCTGGGACATAGATTTCCTTTAATGGATAAATGGAGCAGCAATTTCACGTTATTATGAGCTGAATTAGCCTTTGCAAATCATGGCGGGACTGTCACAGCCACACAGTCTATCACAGCCAAAAAGAGGCAACAAAACCAAATTATTAGCATTCACTCCAGGTTTGTCATCAGTGTGAGTTATTGGGTATAATTAGGGCTTTATAGGTTTGGCAGTGGCATCTGTGCATAAATTGACCACAGCGCACAATAATTATTAATGTCCTAGCGTGCGAGAGGTCATATATCAAGTAGGCTACTTGCAGTAGGCAATGCTTGTTGCAAGGGAAAGATGGAGGCCCCGCTGCTTATGTCAAAACTATATAATTACAGTCACCAGCTGCTAACATGTTTACGGCTTCTTGCAATAGAGTGCTGGCTCATTGAGCGTTGTTGTTTGATGCATGCTGTGATAATACAACACAACCCAGAGAGGAGGTATAGAGAAAAAAAGAGGATGGATATTCTTTTCTCCAGATGGCAAAAGCAACCCTAGATACGCTGCCTAGCGTTGTAGCACGTCCATCTTTACCATGCTGTGCCTCTCTTATTGAATGTGGAGGGGTTTTTTTTTCTGTAGCTGTGCCACACGTCACCTCTTGTGCGTCTGATTTTAGACGAACAAATGCTTTTTTCTTTTAAACTCCACTGATGCCTGTGGAAATGTTTTTGGAGTTCGACCTGCGTTAGGAACTAAAAGTCACAATCTCTTGGGACCTGCAGCATCAATTTTAACAATTTTTTTTTTTTTTCAATCTCTCCCTCACAAGTCCCCCCACTTCATGGAAGTGCAACACAAAATCACTGGAGTACTCCTTTTAAACTCAGGTCAGGGTGACTGTAGGACAAACATTAGTACCACAATAAACGTTTTCAGTAAATTAGATGGATTCACTGTTTAAATATGAAAAACAAGGGAGAACTATGACATGGGATGATGGATAGATTAAAGATGGAAGTAAAATTTAAAGTGAGTTACCTTCAGCATCCTGTTAGTTTTACTCTTTGTAAAATGACACTGGCGGCCCATTGGCTGTTCCCAGCAGACTTCTGAGATCCTCTCTGATTGGTTTCTTTGTCACCTCTGATCTTTCACTCTCTGTTTCTCTCTCCCTTTGTGAAACATGTTTTAAATATAATAGATGTAATATAACCTCTACATGGTTGCCGTGGGCCAAGTCGTATAATCTCCAGAAGGCAATTAATTATCACTTCGATTAATGTGGGCTCCATTTTATTTACAGTGCCTGCAGAAGGAAGCCCTTGCATATTCATCTAAGGAATTTGGCACAGCTCATTATCATGGATTATGTATTGATAGAAAGGGGAATTAGATCAGCTTTGCCCTGCAAACAGAAGACGGGATTGGAATGTATTCTGCCTTTTTAAATGTTAGGAAGAGCTGCAATAACCTGTGAAAAAGATCCTTTATATAGGATGATATGCACCGTGGAAAGCCATAGAGGATTAAAATAAAAGCTCAAAAAAAAAAAAATCATGGTGCAAAGCCATCAGTATTTTGATTTCACTGTGAATATTTGGGGCATTATACAAAGGAATTTATTATTTTAAGAAAAAGTCAAGGTAATATATTACACTCTCGCCGTCTAGAAATATAAAAATGTTGGTGTCACTGATGGCCTCTCTCCTTCCTGCTCTGCCTCGGTCAGGGAGATGTAATCACTGCATCTTCAGGGCCTGTGGGGAGGGAGGGAAGGGAAGGTGGCCTTGGATTGCACTACCTAGAGACTAGAAGGAGGCACCGCTTTATCCGCTCAGCCCCGGGTCTCACGGGACTGGACAGCTGACGACAGTTATTCAGGGAGCTGGGAAAAGAGCTTGCCTTCAGGAATTGCTAAAGAAAACCAGGCAACATGGCATTTCTCCAACTGTGTGCAGTTCAAGCAATTGCTTCCTGCGCAATTAAGAGTAAAACCTCTGTGATAATCACATTCCTAGTCCGTGCATCATACTTACAAGGACGTCTAAATGTCATCTCTGTCTGAGGACATACAGATTGTCTGTTTGCTGTGCATGTGAGATAAAGTGGGGCAGCCATAATTCGCTTTCTGTAAATATCTCTTCTAGTATAATTTTATAAAAACTGTCAGTGCTAATGGCTGTCACGATACAGCTCTCTCTCTGTATTGATGCTACACGCTTGCAAACACTGTCTTAGAACTTAAATCCTTCATGAATCCTTCAGGAAAGGATTTCATGGACTTTTGGCTCGTCTCAGTAGTGCTGCCATGAGGAGCTTTGTGAATCTGGTGGACGTGGAGACCAGTGAATCCTTTGATTGAATTGTCACTCCCAGAGGAAGAGACAATAAAAAGGGTCAGCGACTGACTTCAAAAACATGGTCACAGAAGCTGTGTTTCGTGGCTGTGGCTTGACTCGACCCAATCAACACCAGCGTTGATCTCAGTGTCCTCAAGGCACAGGGGAGGAGAACTGTTCAAAGGCAGCTCTCTCTGGGGTTCTTCCATTTATTCCCCTTCGACGACAGAGGAGGGCATGTCTCCACATGCCTTCCTCTAAAGTACTCAGATTGTCTATACTGAATTCATCAGTATCCTACAGAGTGCTTGAAAACAAGCAGCATGACAGGGGCGCAGCATCACATTCTTGTGGTTATGCTACTAAGAATATTTTAGACACTGATTTCTTGTGCGGCTCATGTGACTTGAATAATAATGGCATTTAAGCAATGTCATTATGGACTATCTTGGAAGCACTGTCATGGCTATGGTTTATAAAACAGGGGAAATCATTTCAGAATTTAAATTTATTGTAAATAAGTTTGATTTCGGCTCTACAGACTGGTATAGCATCTTCACGTTCATTGTTGTAGTTTCCAATTCCAGGAACACTTTATGATATCTGCTCAGCAACAAACATCAGACAGACAAAGTTAGCAATAAGCTAATGAACAAAGTGTAGGATGCAACAAGATTAAAACAGGTGTATATGACTTCATTTGGTCTGGTGTGTGTATATGTGTATATATATATATATATTTATTTATATATATAGAGAGAGAATAGTACTATTTATATTGGTCTATGTTTTCTGAGTGTGTAAAATAATAAACTTTAATTATTAAGTACCTCTTTAAACAAGGTCACAAAGTGATGCTTTCAAGTCAAAACAGGACTAACGTTTTAAGGCTGAGTGAAAATCGGTTTGAAAATCTGGCAGGTAAAGTAATCGAAAAAAGGAATAAGATTATTAGGATTAAAAAACAAAATGATAAAAATAAAAGTAGTAAAAGTAGTTATTATAGTTATTAGTTCTAGTTATTTATTTATGAAGAAAAACAGTTTTGTAAGGTGTTTAGCTTGTTTGGCTGCCCTCGAATCGTCCTAAGAAATTTACAACAGATGAAATAGATAATGAAAACACGTCTGTACTGGAAACCGCATGTGGATTAAAGTTTCTTCCTTTGTTAGGGTCACGCTGCCAACATGGCAAAGAAATTATAATGTAGTGACGTAAAAAAAAAAACCCATTAATCGATATTAAAGCAAACGTGACAAATGAGAGTTAATCAAGATATAGATTTTAGGTCACAGTATCCATCTTTTTCAATGTTAATGCAGGAAGCAGTATGCCATCCACGTACTGAAGCAGACAGTGAGTGTGTGGAGGTTGGATGGGGTGGAGGGTTTTGTAACCTTAACAAAGTCTTTTAGTAATCTACTCTTTAGAATACTTTAACCTTTATTATTTATCTGACACCATGACCCTCTCTCACCTTAACCATATGGTTGCTGTCATGCGGGATTACAAAATGAGCCTTTATCGATCCCACGAGGGAACATTCAGCATATTGTAGAAAGCATGAATTTTTAAAACGTTGGTTTCAGGTCTTGCAGAGTTGCCCAAGATTGATGTTTCTGTCTGTAAAAAATGGTTTCTTTATGTTGTTTTGGCTCTGCATGTAGGCACAGTGAGATCCTTTGACAATGACAGCGAAAGTCCTCCAAACATACTCGACCAATAAACTTAAACTACATTTGGCGTAAAGCCCCTTTGGAAACACTGCTTGGATGTGCAGAGAACATTTGATCTCTCTGTCTGTGATGAAGCTGCAGCAACTATAGCCAGTGTATTGTGGGCTGCCTATCAACATCCTGCAGGGTATTTTATCTGGCAAGTCCCATATTGAAATAAATGTATCACAAATGTGTGTGGTTCCCATGAGAATTGGCGCCAGCAGGATGGAGGTTTAGGGGGTAATGTAGCGTAGCACCTTGTTATTGAGCTGAAGGACAGGGCCTTTTGCATTATGTAACGTTTATTTCCCTTCCTCGCCGTCTCTCCGTCCCTGCTGACATGTAACCCTTCTGTTGACTCATCAAAAAACCCCTGAAATAGGCCATTATTACAGATTCAGTATGTTTACATTCAAGCATCACTTCAGCATATTGTGAGAATTATGCGCTGAAGGTATTAGACTCTACAAGACGACTCGCAGACCATTAAATCTGCATGGCCCTGCTTTCACATTGCTGTCTTGCGTTAATCTGCCCAAGTTATTAGAAATGCACAGGTTATGTTGTCTTCACACTATCTCGACAACATTTAGTGTGACTCTGAGTGTTTGTGCAGCGAAAGTTAATTGGATATCATGTTTGGTTTCTCAGCCCTGCGTCTGATGCCTGGATTTGATTTGAGATCAAATGCAGCAAGTTGTCCTTTGCTATCAACGTATTTAACCCGCCACACGTGTATCTTGTTTGGAGGCATCGTAGTTTTCTGTCTTTTTGCAGCAGGAGGCATAATACAGAGGAATCAGGCTTTGAAATAAGACTTTTAATTTACTGTTTCTCTCTTTCTTTCCTTTACATTTGGAACAGGACTTATGTACACTTCCTCAGGCGAGTGCCATCTGTTCAACCAGTAGTTTCAGTAGGCGGGGAACAGAAACAACAAATATTGTGTGTACTTGTGCGTCTCTGTGCTTAGGAACATTCATTCCCATGATGGCAGTGTATACTTTAAAGTGTCTGTGATTAAGACTGTCTCTTCTGTCAGAACGTCATAGTTGTGCTACAGAAAAGTCATGCTCTTTGCCCCTAACATAACGTTTGATTGTATTCAGCCCTCTGCTTGCTGCATTTCCTCTGTTTCTACAGTTTACCACATTTCTGTATGTTTTAGCATTTGTCTTGGGGGAAACCATTACTGTGAGAATGAATTTCGTTGCCTGGTGACAATCTTGCACTCGCACCATGTCTCATCCGTGTCAGAAGTGATGCACTGGGAGGAGTACATTACGGCTTTGTCTTTGCTCTCATAGCTCCCAACTCAACATTTAAGCTGCACTGACACATTTTCCTTTTTGTATTCCCTCCCAGCTCGAGTATTGTAAAGGACAGCATCCCAGTTGTCACCTGAAAAACCAGAGAAAAAGACATATTTTAAAACTCGACATGCATGCTGTCACGGACCCAGTGTGACATTAAAGTACTAAAGTCTGCATTATCTCCCTGCCGCTGCAGCGGAGAACAAAGCAGCACAGCAATATGAGCTTCAAGTCAGAGCAAACACAGCGATACATACTTACTATGACACTCAACGAGAATAATAGCCTGTAACAACACTGTGATGAGTGCTGTTCATCTCACAGTTATGCAGTAGCCAGGACTTGACTTCTAATGAGCGTGACTCAGTGACATTGGCTTTTATTTATTTATTAATGATAAATAATGGGTAGTGTAATAGATAGTGAAAGGGATAAGCTAAAGCGTTCTCTTATGGCCACTCTCTAAACATGGTCATAGTCCAATGAATTCAAGGGAGCTGGATTAGTGCCAGAGGATATTTAGCGAAAAATACATGTCCTCCCACTCGCTGTGTGTGTGTTACACTCGATCCATGATCCTCATTAAAGATGCCTCCAAGCCAAAAGAAAAAGACTTATTTACTCACTTATGATCAATTGATTTACACTATAGGCCAGCACACCAATTTAGGCCTTGAAGCTCATTACATAGTGTGAAATATAAATAAAGCAAAGGTCAAGGCTTTTCACCCAAACTATTAGAATTTAGTGCAGGGGACCAAGGCCAAGCGATATTGGAGCTCTTCCGTTTTATTTGAAAGACATATGGTCGGTTTGCAGTGTCACCCACTCACAAAATTGAAAGTAAATTTTGAAGTGCCCTTTCTCCAGCCTTGGTCTGAAGTAACAACTGCAAAACAGAGCGCTTTTCACCTCAAGTCATTGAAATAATCACTGTAAAAATACGCTTTGGAATATAAAAAGACATCCTTTTCCCTTTTTACTGCGACCTACTAATATGCTATATTTAGTGCTGCAATTTATTACTGAATCACATCCTCCAGGAATGTTGTTTGTCACTGCGTTACCAAATGACCCGCATGATGGGTTTTTTTTGACTTAGCACCATTGTTTGCAGCTATACTCAAGATGTGGTCAGGTGTCAGCCTAATATGTACTTGGTTTATGTTTTCATCAAAGTTGTTTTGGGGCAAGAAGAATATATTATATAAGCAGAACTGCAATTTTAAGCACCAAACAGCAAACAGACAAATGTACGTCCACCCAAGCTAGAAGCTAATTTGCTTTGCCAAGTTATTCTAACTGTTCTATGGATTGCATTGACTTGGCCAGATAATCAGTAAATCCACATTTACCTGTTTTTATCAAAAATCTTAGTGTGTAAATATTTTGTGAAAGCAACACTAGTTAACCCTACAATATTGTTGCAATAACAATATAAACGTATTTGTTCTAAAATATTGTTATATTTGATTATGTCTGTATTGCCCAGTCCTATTTTCTTCTTACTTTAAAATTTATACTTGCATTAAAACAGACGACCAGTAACACAAACTGGAATCTGTCAATCACAACCACATATTATAACCACATGCACGGGGGTCCTAAAGTATCAAGTATCATGTGCTCGGTGGAACATTTGCTACACAGATAATGTCCAATAACCATCAGCTTACAACGCCAAATGCAACGCGTTGATTGTGGCGACATGATGATATGGTGATACCATCAAAAACTATTTACTGCAGGCAAAGCTATACATCACACTCCCATTGCGTCAATGACATTCATTTGGATGATAGTATTGCAGTATTGCAGTTATTTCTTTGATGAAAAAATGCCAGCATTAAACAATATTGTATATTACACTCCTAATTAGATCATTCTTCTCAGTGAATATTGGTTTTAGCCTTTCTAACTACGATATACTGTATGTATTATTCATTTGAAGTTGGCCCCAAAACAATTAGATTGGAGCATTTGCATAATGGCTGGTCACAAAAGTATCTCTATTGACTAATTATGTTGCTGTTTTCCAAATAATGATAAATTGGCCTTTTTGCTGGTTTTCTGTATAGTGTTTCTGAAATGCAGGTTTACTACGTTGTCCTGAGGCTGCTAATTCCTCTCTGTGGACTGATGTATTGATTCTTTATTATACAGTAGCGCCTGGATGTCACAGATGCCAACACCCAGCTTCGTTTTACACATTGGTGACATTTTTCCTCTCTCTCTAATAGAGTTGATTGAATACTCAGCATCGTTTAGAGCAAATAATAAGCTACGGCACACAGGAAATGAGGTGTCTGAGGAGTTCTGTGAATATTGCTTTTCTGATTTTTGCTCTCATTCACCACACTCGGTGCACAAGACATGTAACGAATAATATTTATCTGCATGGTCAATATTGAGTCAAATTATGTATTATTCAGAAGCAAATCACACATTTTGAAATGTTAATGCACCAGAGCGGGGCTGAAATTTAAGGGTTGACATCATGACAAAAAGGACAACATGTCACTGTGAAGCCCCTCCCAGCCCCTGCTTAGATGAGGCTGACACAAGGTTAGGATTCATAATACATTTAAAGGGGTAGAGTTGCGTATAGTGCAATATAAATGATTTTATGTTCTGTGCCCTCAGTTTGGATGTGAGTAGGTGAGTTTGCCTAAAAAAATGGTCTGGACTTTGTCTCATGGTGGCGCTTAACAGTGCTGATTTTAATCATTTCCACACGCTTGCATATATTAGAGACTGGTTTTGATCTGCCCATGGGAAGAATGAACATGTACGCTGGTCTATTCTTGATTAAAAGATCAATTCTCACTGCTCACTTTTGTCTTTTTGGAGCACGCCACCTGAAATGACTTTCCTCTGTCCCCTGTGTGTGCGCGTGTGTGTGTGTGTATATCACTCACTCACTTGATTCACAATGCTTATCGGAATTTCTCAGATTTGACTGGCTGAGAAGCAGCACATGAGATCATTTCCATCACATGCAATTGACTCGTTAGTTTTCCGGGCACCAGTGCTGTTGCAGTTAAAAACGTTGCGCTGGTTAAAATAGAATAGTAACATCAAAATTTAATAATTCTCAATAATTTATCAGTTATACATCTTTGTCCGCATAGGACAGCATCTGGCTCCAGACCTGGACCACAGTCAGCCTATTAGTGACCTCAGGGGGGAATGAGAGGGATGTTAGGTTAACAAGGGGCATTCATTTTGGTCATTTTTCTAATGAGACCCTAAAATTGCTTACCGGGTAATAGCAGAGTGACCTACATATGTGTGTGATTACTGTCTTTTAGATGGAATACAGACTCAGCTGCGAACACAGCATTGTGGTATGTTTTGTTACTGTTTGATTGTCGTTTAGTGTCTTGATGGGTACTGATGGAAAAAAAAAATCATAAAGGTGCATATAGACATATCAAGTTCATATTTGTTTGCTGCTGTTCATTGAACAACATGCAGTTCAGAGTTGAACAAATAAACAAAAGGAATCAAACAATAACTGCGATGTGAGGAGACATACCGACTAGAGTAAACATGTAATGTGGTGTTATGTGGACTGGATTTCATTTTATCATGCTTTAAAAACATTCATATGACCACAGGATAACGGTTTCACCCCAAGAGAAGATATCGCACATTCAATATAATGTTGCCGGCTTCAGTTCAATGTTTTGTTTTGTTTTGTTTTTTAGCAGCAAACACTATTGGGCTTTAAGCACGTCGCACACTGTTAAGCACGTTGCACACTGAAAGTAAGCCAATGTGACTGAGTAACGTGCAGTAAAGTCATGCAGAGATTCAAGTATGAAACTGACTGGCACGTCACATATACTGATCCCAGAGATGCTACCGCTATTTTGTCATATCTGGGAGTTGCTTGGGGCTTGCTCATTGCATTAGAAATTAGATAGAAGGGTGAATTTCATTTCTGTCTTGTTCCGGTAGAAGGATTGTTCTGCAATGTGCTAATTTGGGATCGTGGGACTAGGTTCTCTGTGCTAAGCTAACTTTTGATGGTCAGTAAATATTACCAAACTGTCAGCGGGCTGACTAATGCACAGTGTGGTATTTCTATGTGTGTTAAATAAAGGCCACGTGACCTTTTTGATGTGGAACTGTGTATCGCAGCTACTAGCGTGTGGGTTTGAAATAAATGTAGCCTTTAGGGCCGATTGAGGGTGTTCACGCCTACTGTATGTTAACAGCGGCAGACAGTGTGTAAGACAAGTAGCCACTCCAGAACAACACAAAACCCAATGACCCTTAATGTACAGACAAGGCAACATGAAAATATTCTTGATCAGTCACTTTGGCCTCGGTCCAAGTAAGCATATGTTTCGGGTGCTGAAGACCAAGGCTGAATGTATAAAGCTGCAGAAACAAGCAAGACGTGAGAACGGCTGCAGTGCGGGCCTGGCAGATCATCGCCAAATGCTGGCCATGCATGTCCACAAACATGCAAAGGCATACACATTTTCCCACCAGGGAGCTGCTCAGTTCATACTGTGACTGCTCATTGTCCTGCTTCCGCATGTTTTTCTATGCGTATTGAAAATCACAACACTTAATCTCATGGTCATACAGTAAGTTGGTTTCATTGGCTTTTTGTGAGACGGTCTCAGCACTCGGGCGTTTTGTCTCGTGGAAAATATTACCTATTGCTGGGGTCAAACAAATACAGCGAAATAAGCTCTTTTGGCTGAGTACATCATTTCAAATGCCACGGATGTAAAGGTCACACTGGAAAATAATTCTTTTAAAGAGACCTGCGTGTTAACACCACAGCGCCTTCTGAAACCAGAACATGCTGGGGCTTAGATTTGTAAGTGAGCCTTGGTTTCCTTCACCCCATCGTGCGTTGTATGTCTGTATTTTAGTAGCTAACTTTGTTGCCATGAAACTGGAACTCCTGAACGTCCCTGCCATTCACTTAAGGTGATGCACGCGGTTTAGGAGCTATCAAAGTGTCCCTGAGCGAGACACTTAACCCCAAATTGCACCCATTGGTATGGCAAGCACCCTGTGTAGTAGCTTACTGCCATTCGAGTGTGTGTGGGAATAGGTATATAGGCACTTTGGATAAAATCACTATATAAATGGAGCCATTTATTTATTTACAATTCCACGACAAGTAGCAAGATAAGTAGCGCTCCGCCACACATCCAGAATTTGTCCAAGGAATGTTTTCCTTTAACACGGAGTTGCTTACAATCAGCCCGTGCACTCGTATCAAGCTGAGATATGGGGGAGAATGGCTTGCTAACACAACGGTTACACGACAGTTATAAATATATCATCCTCTTCCATCAGCTATTCAAGTTAAGCCACAGCATACTAGAGCCCAGACATGTTTTAAACCAAACATCCTCAAGGTTTACGCATGACAACTAGAATGAGTTCACCACACACACACACACACACACACAGAGACAAACAACATGCAAAGGTGAAGAGTTCACTATTTTCTGTGAGTTCTTGTTGCCTCAGCTGTCGTAAACACACGCGCACAAACACACGGAAAGGCTAACAAGCAGAGTGGCTGAAATATTCATGCTTTTTAAACTTTATATTTATTCTTCCACATCAGCGACAGAGTTTATGAGCCCAGAGATTAATGCTAACAACACTGCACCACTTCTGGGAACATCTTCTATGGTCATGGTTTGTTTTTATGAACTATGCCCTGAATTTTGTGAAAGTTGAAACCACTGAAGGCACAACCTACTAGGTAATAATGTCTTACAAGCCAAAGTATATTATCAAACATGTTTGAATATTCTTTCAGTTCTTTCAGTTTGTGGATATGACACTATATCCAACCACACAATCTGATAATTACTGCTTATTTTCGCTGTGTAATGGAGAGACAGAAATATCAAAATGTGTAATTTAAAAATGTCTCTCTTCATTGTTGTAAAAGGGAGAAAAAAATTGAGTTGTCTACTTCCTACCCAGGTGAATTTGGTAGGGCGTACAAGGCAATATGTCAAAAGGTTAATCATAACTTGAAGGCAATGTAGGTGCACTAAAGCAACAATGCAGCAAGTGAAAGTTTTTGCCGACATCGTTTCAGATTCACCAAAAGCATTTTACACTGTCATTGAGCTCATGATTAGATCAGTGATTTATGTAAAAATAATGAGGCGAGGACTGAAAAATTGAGTGCGTACAGTAACTAATGCCACTGTTATTGCGGGATTCACCAGAAAAGAGCCTGTTGCTATTATAAAGCCATTGTGCGAAGTCTACATTGATGTTGCCTCAGGTCGGTCATCGAGATGCTACCATGATCATCAACTTTAAACATAAATTAAGAAAAAGAAATAATTATTTCTTATGGATATGATGAATCCCTGTACATAGAAGTTCAAGGAGCTTCCCCTGCTAATGGGCCCTCTGTTATTTTCTTTTAGGAATTCATTATTCCGCACGAACTGGCATTGGCTCAGATTAACATGATTATCATAATGAACATAGCTGCTCAAGTTCTCCCCTAGAAGCCTCTCATTTTACATTAAATAGAGGTATTAGTTTGGCCCAGCTGATTCCTCCTCATCCATTCCTCAATGTAGGAAAATAGCAGCATGATTTTTAATTAACATGTCTAAACTCTTGCGAGCAGCCCCTACAGTCTTCAGTGTTTATTGGACTTACAACGCCAAAGTGTCCATTGTCAAAGGTGAAATATGATTCAGTGTCCAACCTTGAAGCTGATCTCCTGTTCTGCAAGTGCAATCCCTTAGAAATCGCTCCTGCAAATGCATTTTCTGATATGAAGCTCATCTTCAGTCCAGTTACAATATAAATATGAGTTTGCTTGCAGCAGTGCCAGTAATATATGTGCAGCGTTTAGACTAGATGGGGATGTTTTATTTAATTTATGGTTGTGTTACTGTAAAATAAGACATTAATAAATATTGATGCTGAACTTAAATGTTTTCCGCTTTACCTGAATAAGCATATCATAGTATGATTTTTTATTTTTTTATATATATATATATATTTTTTTAGCTTACCAGGGGAACATCTGCCTTCCACTCAAGGCGTTATGATTAAACTGGTGTTTAAGTGTGCTTACCCATTTCATCTGTAGACATTATTCATTTATCAAACCATTACTGGGACCGTGCAGTTTGCATCGGAAATAATTGGAGGTTTATACATCAGGAATTGCTTCGTACGACAGGGACTTACTACAGTCCCAGTTGTATTTGTGTCTGTCTATCTGTGTTGTGTCTAACTTTGATGTAACGAGCACAGTTCCAGCTCGCTCCGGTGTATTTTCGAGTGAAAATGGATAGAGATGTTTGCTGATTTTAAACAAAATCAGTGAATGTTGCTCACAACATTTGGAAAGTTTGAAACATCCTCAGTTAAATGGATTTGTCCTCAACTCAGTTTAAGCCTAGAAGAGCAAACCTGCACTTGTTTGCCTTTGATCATGTGGCGCCATTAACGTTTTGTGCATTTGTGCTTCCTCCAAACGTCCACAGTGACTGTTAGCTCACTACAGTTCATTATGTTAAAGTATCTACACATCAGTGGTACAGCTAATTAGATGTTTTCACTTCTGTCTGAAGAGACCTCTGCCTAGGACAGTGTGGACTACCTGTCAGTTGATCATAAATGTGACTCTACTCTCTTGCATATAGGCCCTAGCACAATATAGAATTTAGTATTTATGCCGTTGGGAATATTATACTAAAACTATACTGACAGAAGGGTGGAGGTGAGAAGAAAGGTGCAATTACAACGTGGCCACGTGTCACGCTGAAAACCGTGCATCATCTTCAGCACGATGCACAGTGTCATGGAATTATCAATACACAGCCCAGTTAGGTTACTGATATTTCAGAGCCGTGGTCGGGGCCATAGATTCTAACTCGTGCAAACCTCAGTCAGATAACGGATCAATAAGTCAGGCAGACGAGACTAACGTAGTCAACTAGACAACCACGTCCTCTGCTACCAGGGGATGAAGAGAGGGGACGGCAGGTTAACAAGGCGAATGCATTTTGGTCATTTTGCTAAAAAGGGGAATGGCATCCCCCATTGACCCCCTCTTAAATCGCCTACTGGGTCTATCCAGAGTCAAACTGAGCAGCAGATCTAATCATCCAGAGTAAAACAAAACACAGCTCTGCGGCTGAAGAGAGGTTTTATAGCACGCTGTATTTAGTCAAACAAAATAAAACAGCTTTGAAAAATGCCCATTTTTTAAAAGTGAAATGGATTACTGTATGTTTAGAAGCACAGTTAGTAAGTAAAACTACCATGGGTAGTATAAGAATAAGTAGTGTAACAATTAGAACTATATTCTTAGTGGTTTTAACTAAATATACGTAAACATGATCCCGTAGAAACCATTTCTAGAAAAATGTGTTTTTTTAGTGTTCACCAAATTTCTTTAAACGCTGCAAAGTGTTGAAATTCAGCTACGACCTATCTGCCCTTGCTACACACTTCAGTAACAACAATGATTTGTATTTGTTTCTGAAGATGCTCATTTCACAGCTTATCATCACTAACGGTCTCTGGGGAGTTGCAATATCTTGTGCATTTTTTGGTTTATCTGTGTAGTTTTTTACCGAGCTAAAACTGAAGTTTTCCCTTCATTTTCCGTTTTTGCTTGGACTGTAACTCGGTAAACTGTGGATTTCTTCTGGAGGATCTTATGTGAACTGATCATACAGCAGGCAGGCTGTTGGGTTTCAGCGGCATTCAGCAACTCAGTATTGGAGGACTAAAGAGAGAGAAGCCTTAGAATAGCTGTCTGAGGATGTATTACGTGACATAGTGTACTATCCTGTATATGTGACTTTGAGCAATCATCCAACATAGTACAGTAGTTTGGGAATTGACAGAGGAATTCTGAGCACCTCAGCCGTTGAGAGACCATCTGTGTATCCCTGCATGACAGATCAGAGCCACTGAATATTCATGCACCATCCCTCCCCTTATCACATTAGATTAGAACCCATGTGGCGAGAAAGCAAGGGGAGAGGCTGACAACACTGTTACATTGTCAGAGACCCTTACAGCTGTGTGTTAAATAGTACATTTGCTAAATGGACATGTGCTGTGGTGTGGCGCTGGACTGGATGTTTTGCAACAGTGCGTTTCTTTTGTGTACGGAGTGAACATTTCCTGTGTATTTTGAAATTCAGGTTACTCACTCGAACCTGCTACTTAGATGAGTGAAATGCTCATTTTACTACTTGCTGACATTAAACTCGTGTGTGCAAATAAAGCTGCCCCTTTAGCCTCTTCAAGACTATTTTGAAGATGAAATCCTCCGTGTATAGTAAATAATAATCACTTAGAAAGCAAGATAAGCCTTTATAATGTGTACTTTTAATATATGCTGCATGGATTTATGCATATATTTTTGTGCATGAAGTCGGAAAAGAGCACAAATATCAGAAGTCGGTTCCAAAAGGAGCCGGGAGAGAAATGAAAAGAGCGATGCTTTAACACATTCTGGAGCTCAGCAGATGAGGCTGCCAGTTTGCTCATGTATGAAATATGAACTCTCAGAGACAAGGTCACTTATATTTGACTTACCTAAATATGGCATAAAAATAGTGTGAATCACTGGGGCTTGAAAAGATAGCCCAGAAATATTCATTAAAGACGAAGAAGATCTCCTGCCATACCCTTTTAAGGCAATAAAACTGCTTGGGAGGAGAAACTAATATGAGTCATTATTGTGTCAATACAGATGCATACCTAATTGTCCACATATCCCCCCTGTAAATCAGTGCGAGATGGCAGCCCTCATTGTAATAGCCACGGTAACTGCGACACATCTTACCTTACAAAGTGGAAATGAATGTTGTGAATAAGTAAGCGCCCCGTCAAGATGGTCTAAGTGTGCTTCGATGTGAGTTTCTAGGGTGGGAGAACGCCGGGGGATTGTTACAGATCCCTTCACGTGGGTGATAAATCTTCCCATTAAGTGGCTGGAACGGCACATTGGTAATTGATATCAGTGTAGTTAAGGTGGAGATGTGGCACATTTACAGTGCTGGTGCACTGGTCAGCTGTGTTTTATGTGCTCTTGTGGCTGCCACATGAATGAGGGTCACCTATGTGCCTCATGAATCCTTAAACAGCTGCTCTCCGCTGTTTGCCTGGCTGGCAGGGAGAGTCGAGCAGTTTGTTATAGGACTTCACCAGTGTGGCTGCAAAGCAGTGTGGCGAACATCTGTTGTGTGTAAAGAACAATGCTGTGAAGTAGAAATATATTTGCATATGCATGGGTTCTTCAGCCTCCTATAAAAGGGGTCTTGAAGTATCAGCACTTTAAACGAAATATATATATGTAACATATACAGTATATACTGGAACGATATTGTTTACCTGCGAGAATTACAAATGATAATGCCAAAGAAATATGCAAATTGTCAGAGTTACTCCATATGTTGGAAAAAAAGCTACGTTTAAATCGTTTAAATCGTTTTTTGTTTTTTTAGTAATCTGACAGAATTTTCATGTGGAAATAAACAGAGATATTTTTGTTTGTCTTGTTTAGGTGCACGGGAGGTGGTGATCAGATGTCCCCTCAATCACATACAGTGCATCGGAACAAAAAAATGTATTCATTTCAACAAACTCTGCAATGGAGCCAGAGACTGTGACGACGGCTACGATGAAGGAGTTCACTGTCGAGGTAAGAGTTAGTGATCATACTTTCTTTTTGCCTTGGGTTTAGGATGCATAAATTAACAGGTATTCTAATTATTATGTTAATTGGTGGAAACATGCTCGTCTTATTTGGATTATTCGAAATTCATTTCTCACCTGAAATCTGTATTACGTTTGTAAAATATAAAGCTGTGGAAACTGCTTCACTTTTATTCCCTGTTAATGTGCTTTGCATAAGATATTCATTGCACTAAAGTTCAGAGAAGGAAATTTAAGCTAAAATATGCTTTCCGTTGATTATAGGAGTTTAAGGATCACTTTCACATTCTCTTGGAAAAGCACAGTTTAATCAATTCTTCAACTCTTTACGTGGTGGTTGAAAATATAAATGCTAATTCATGATATGTTGGCTTGAGCTGGCTGTTTCTAACTTCTGTGGTTGAACTGGTTGCCAAGGTTACGTCTCATCATCCTTCCTGTCAGAGCAGGCAGGAGACACAGTGGGACGGTAGCACCAGGTGTTGTGTTGTACACAAGTTTCTGTTGTTGCCCGCATTCTTCGCAACTCTACCAAGCTGCTATGGACACCTGGTTTCTGTGATAAGGCAGCGTCTGCCTCGTGATTGCTGCAGTCTTGGCGCAACAGTGGTGCTTGTCTGGCAGAAACCACAACCTTTTTTGACCTGTAAGACAGCTAAACTCATGCTGGGCTTTGTCTCTGCGTGAGTGCTAGGTGCAAGTATACGGTAGCCTCTGATTCACAGCTGTGAAGAGTCCAAATGCCTGTTTGTTGGCAGAGAAAGCTTCAGTGTTTCACTCCCTGCACTATTACTTACATTGATGAATTGACTTGGTGGATTGCCTTGGACCAGAGACTGGAATTAAATCAATATTGACTGAAGTGTAATATGTGCAACATGTCTGTTTTGGTTTAAAAATTGCCAATTAAGTTTATAGATCACTTAGGATAAGTGAAGTGTTTATACAGTACAACTTTATATGGGATCGAAGCCTGTAATGTTGTTGCAACAGCTTAAATATGATACTACTTTCCAAATGTGCCAGTTTGTGTCTGAACTGTGTGTTTGTCTAACTAAATGGCAAAGCAGGCCCAGTTCAAATACTGTGCCCGTGTCATGTTAGGTTGAATGGAAACGCAAAGCGCAACCGGGGAGAAATGTGCACGTCAGCGCAGGTAGAGCACGAAGGCAGTTTTTGCAGGCTCAGATTTCTCCTGTTCGTTCAGCAAAAGTGTGTCACCACAGGCAGACAAATGGCAGCTCATCCAGCGATGCTGGAAGGACAAAGGTAATAAAGACCTAAATTATTAGCTGCTATATCAGCTACCTTATTTAACTTTACATTCACGGGAGGAAGTCAAGCACTAAGTATTTATCATGAAAAAGCATTCATACTGCTTACAATTTGTAAATGACTCTCTTCATTAAAGGTCCCACAAAAAGGAAACTAATCAGTAACTCTTCTAGTATACTGCTGGGCATACAGCACTACATAAAACAGCAGTCAGGGTATGTAATACTGCAGTTCTGTTCATTTGAATGTTTCTTTTGGAGAACCAGCAAACGCACAACGAACCATTCATGAGCCTCATCCAAAAAGTAAATCTGTGCAATATGTAAGTAAACGTAATCAGGCTCTCATTGCACAAAAACATACCCTTCTTTTCTCGCTAATCTTATATTAGACATCTGAAATATTAATAATCTTTTAATTATATTACTGTTAATCGGCTATAAAATTCACGTATCCCAAAAATCTCTTGATATGTTGTTAATTAGTGCCTCGTGTTTAAATAGAAGGAGCTACCAGGTATCTTTTATCTGAAATATTTGTAACTTGAAGTAGTTCTATAGATGGTTTCGAGACCTGCAATCTCCACTTAAAAAACATTGTTTTTGTCTGAAATTAGATAAATGAAGGATTGAACCCAACTTGAATTACCAATAAATCAAGAAGCGCGTCTTAAGCATCCGTTTAATTTTGTAGCACTGCTTTACATTTTAAATTTTCCGTTCAAAGCGTCGGGGTTAGAATGTCTATTAGCTGTTGTAAAGCCCAAGACTGCCAAACAGGAGATCTGCTGCGTATTTCATTCATTGTCAGAGAAAGGCCAACTTTATGTTTTCGTGAATGTTATTCTAAAGTGATAAATTAAAAGTTTTCATTGATTTCAAATTAATATTACATATTTTGCCAAAGATATACCATTAACATGTCTTGTCAAGGGATTTTTTAAGCTCTAAATTGAAATTACTTTCTGATGCATACAAATGTGCGATCTGAATGCTAACAATCCGCCTTTTGATGCGACGCTGCAGTCAGCGGATTTAACTTTCTTTGCCGAAAGCAGTTGAGAAATTGATTCTTTCCCAAGGAATAAATTAGCTCGGTAGAAAACATGAATTTGTTTTCTTTCTACACCTTTTTCTTCATTTCATGTTAAAGATAACGCTCTGAGTTTGTGTGTTTGTGCCAACCTTCTGCCTGTGTTCACTCAGGGACGCGTACAGTACAGCATGCTCAGTCCCGCATGGACAGACCAAACTCATCGGGAAGCAGGAGAAATTGAGGTCACCAAAGAGAAGTTTTCGGCAACCAGCTGGGTCTCTTACAAAACTTTTTTTACCCTCTCTTTCCTGCCCACCTCTAATGAATATACATGCTGAACATCCCGAGAGGCCTTGATATGAAGGTGCCCAGATGGAAAACCACCAAACTTTTTTCGTTCACCTTCAGGAAACTTACTCATTCTTAATCGCAAGCTCATGGCTGTGCCGTGGGATCTGTAAAGCCTCTACTGCTTGCATTGAGGAAAACTGAGGTAATCACAATTCAGCTTCCTATATTAACTTTAGGGCAGTCCCAGAAAGTGAGCATAAACAAATTTCTAACAAATGAACATTTTAAATAAGAACAACCCGGAGCTTGGAAACTGAAATCGGAGACTTTTTCAACGGCTTGGCATTAGGTCTCTCTTAGATTTAAAAATGAAAGCTTACTTAATCCATGTCTGCTCAAATTGTTTTCACTTTTCCACCAAAGATGTGTTACTTTTTAAATTGGTGACTCAACAAACTATTAGCTCTTTGTTTTGCGAACAAACAGTGACAAAAAAATATTTTAATGGGGGCATTTGCGAGTCCTAAGCTCTCGGGTGCGGGCTCTGCTTTGCTGAAACAGCGAGGGAATACGGCTGGAGACGGGACCATGACGGCGCATTTACTGCAGTGTCATCAAAGATCCCTGATAGACTGATGCCAGCTCAAGCTGTCACATTGCTGTCTCAAAATGAGTAACAGCAATGCAGCCTTAGCTATATATAGTTCAGGAAATTACATAACTAGATGATAAAAAACACAGTGATATGTTGCTTAAATGTTTCATTTACTGTTCACAGCAGTTTGGTTATAGTCTTGGTTATTAAATGATAATTGCTTTCAAACTTAAACAGGTTATAACTTTTGATTAAATTGAGATCCTCTTTATTGCTCAAAGCATCTGAACTCCATTTATTTATTGAATTTCATCCTCCTATTATTGCTTTTACTGATTTTGGTTTCCCAGAGTCATAATGTTATGATGGTGGCACGGATAGAGCACATCGGTTTTAATTGACTTTTCAAAACAGAATATGCCTTACAGCGTACTCTTTATATGGCTATATACACAGTTTGAATCGCAGTCAAGACTTGTAATACCCCAGAACAGACACGTCATTGGAGTTAAAATATATATCCTTCATACCCCCAATCACCATTACCATAATAATATTTCCTATATTCATGCCCTAAGGATTCTTAAAATACACTGTCAGGCACCCCTAAAGTGGACTGTACCATCACTTAACCTTGACATAAGGTGCACAGCTGCGTTACTCCTAATCAGTGCGGTGGCTTGTGTATCCTCATTAAAGTCTGCTGCGTGTCGTCACGTCAGTCAATGCAGACACTGTAAGTTAATGTGAGTAGTTAGCCAGCACGTGTATAACAATAACTGTTCTACGTTAGGAGCTGGGAGACGGACCGCATCAAGAGTCCGTGGATGAACACTGACATCAGCTAGTTTCTAACTTTTGCCTTAAGTTGAGAGATGTTGAGATAAAGTTGACCTCCCTCTCTGGCTCTAAAGTAAATATGGTATAAATATGCTATATTCACATTATTGAGTTGACATCTGGACTTTAATTACTTGTATGGTGACACTAGTGCATAATAATTGGTGTAAACAGTGAATACAGCCCTTTGTGTGTGAGTGCTCAGACTGATCATCAGCATTAAGTTTTATGAGTCAGATACAGATGATAAAAAGCATCACAGCCTGGGCTCAGTTTTCATGGCGGTGTAGATAAGGCTAGGAGATTGTCTTAATGACCTTGCGATACAGCGCTTCAACCATTCACATGGTATGTGAATGGAGAACGTGCACTTAAATGGGAGTTGCATGTAAAATGTAGCGCAGCACTCGCCAACCATTAATTAAATGCAGATCCAGATTAAAAATACATGTTAGTAGCGATCATGGAAAGCAATACCAGGAACACAATTTCCAAACCTAATTGCATTTGCTGTGTGCAATCTCCAGAGTGAGAGCATGTGTCTTTGCCTTTCAAGCTCCTGTGCCATGCTTCAGTCTAGATAAAACCAGTATCAATATCTCGAACCTCTCAGAGGGAAAAAGCGGTTCTACTCATTTTTTTCCTCATATTTTTGTCGATGTTAGATTGGAACAGAGATCATTTCAAATACTATCATAGGAAAAAGTATTTAGCCGCCTTAGTTTTCATTGACAAAACCGTACAAAGCCTGAATCAAGAGGCATTTTAGTCATCGATTTTGTATGGCAGTTAATACTGCTGGGTTGTGCTCTATATCTCCTGTTTATCTGTTCTTCCTGCAGATTTATCTAATATACATATAAAAGGTGTCTGCTAATATGAGAATGACATGCAGTTCACGTCTTTCGTTTCTACTGACATTTAGAGAACACATTAATAAGCACTCCGGTATTTTTTTGTCCCTGACTGAGCTCGACCCAAACCATTACATTCATCATTAATAACCTCATTTAGTAATAGCTCATGATTACTTGACATTTACTGCAGAGTCAGTCGTCGTCATTTGTTGACGGTGAAGTGTGGAGCAGGAAAAATGTCCTACTCACATGGAAAACAGGTCAATTTGAATATCAAAAACAGCACATAATAGATATAATTCATGCTTTGTTAACCTTCCAGCCTTAAAAGAGCGAGGCCTGTGAAGCTAGCTCGCGCAGCTTGAGTTGCACTGCAAAAACCACAGCGTGCTTGTGACTCAACTCACATACTGCATGCGCATATCCAGAGCTCTGCTCTAATATAGTGTTCTGTTTAAGCTGTCACGCGTGTGCTCACTCTCTCATTGCCAATGAAAGAGCTGCTCCACTGCTCATAATACAACCATAGCTGCCACAGTTTTCACTGGCGCCCGCTATTCCATTTTATCCCCATGCAGGCTCTGATTCTGAGGTTTTTCCCCCCAGTGGGGAAGTTTGTTGCTCCCTGATCTGGCTCCTCTCTCTTTATGCTAAGCTTTCAAGTGTATTCTCCAAGGGAAAAATGGATCAATGTTCTGTATCATCTATCTAATATGTACTCTGTCTAAATTTGGTTCACACGAGATGAATGAACTGTAATTCTCTCCAAGGGCTTCTGTGATTGTTAAAATTTGTGGATTTGAACCCAATCAGTCCCGCTCTTTAAGTCAGGCTCACACATAAACTAACTGCTGCATCAGTCGATGCATCAGTCGACCTGCGTCCAGTGAAGGAACGTACGAGAAAGCACATTTACTCAAATACTGCTGTTGGACTTTAATTGGATATTTTAAAGGCAAGTGTTGACCGTGTTACATCACTGCATTTGTCTATTAGCTATAGTTCTGAGTTTCTTTACAGATTACAGTTGTTCACACATGGCAGTATGTCTCCAAATTAGGTGATTTTGAATGTGAACTCATTTGTTATGGGTTTAGGACATTTTCTAACTTCTTAAGCAAAATAAATATAACCCCCCCCTTTGGATTTGCTAGAAAATGCATTATTAAAAAGCAGAAAACTGGCTGTTTTCCTCAGCTCATGAGAAGATGACTTTTTAGAGACGCGTGGTTCTCGAAGGACAGCTGTGCTACAAACATATGATGATCTTATAGAATATGATGCATGGCAATAGATAAAACTACCCAAACGTGTATAAACAACTTGTGCAACTGTAAAACATGCATCAGTGTAACGTTCACATGAAGGCAGCAGTAACATAAATCCAAAAGTGTATATATGACAGTAAAACACTTTTTCTGCATAAATCCCTTTGCACATGTGGACGTTTGTAGTTTAGTTTGGTTTAATTAAGTGCTTAATTTAGTAGTTTAGTTTAATTTAGTACTAATTTTGAATGTAAGGCTTTTACTTGTAATGGAGTATTGCCTTAGCATGGTTTTACTTTACCTCAACCAAAGGATCTAAGGAAGTTACTTCACTGAAAATGTAAAATTAGTACGATACTTACGTACTTTGATCACTATATATGTGATGAGCTGTGCATGCTGGTGTCCATGTTATCTAGATTTGCAATAGATGGTTTTGTGCAGGAAGATGCACCACTCTTTTGTATTTTTGAATGTAAAAATGAGAATTTGGTCTTTTTGTGGCCCGGTTGGTTACCTGGGTCATCCCTTCAGAGAAGAAGCTTGCAGGTGGTTCACCAGCTATGAACTGTAAAAGGCAGCTAGTGAAAAGAGTTGTCAGGGTCTCTCAGTTGAACTTATAAACGCATCATATCATCGCTTTAAGCTTGTCACCTTAAAACCATGTTAAAGGAATTGTGTGCAGTTCATGTAAAAACAAACCTAGTTAGTGTTTTATTGTAACTATGATCTACCCAATATAGGGCTGTTGTTAAAAACTACAACTGCAGGTGTAAATATAACATCCAGGATAAAGGATGCCTGAACTGAATTGAGAGACAAGATAAACAAACAACAAACGTGATCACAAATTGCTGACTGGAGCATAGTGGGATGTGATTAAATGGTGGGTTGTGATTAAATATAGTATATTTTCAGTGTCAACCTGCGCCAGTCGAACTCACTCCAGCAGCGAACCGTCAGCAAAAATATTCCTCCGGATGCCGCTAAATTTCAGTTACAGTGATGAGGTGAGGCTGCCTCTCCCGGCACTCTGCACTGACAGGCTCTGTAATGTATTTGATTCCAAAATATGTGGATCTATTTCTGCCACGTAAGGGTAATCTGGACTTTTATGCAGCGATGATTTCCATGTCGTAGCAGAACTTGTCAAAGGCAACGTGTTTGCCCTCTGCGCAGAACGTACTGATTTAAGCTATTTGGGGGATTTAAATTATAGTTGCTTTCTGGAGTACATTGACTGAAAAGTAGCTGGGAAAAAAAAAAAAAATCTCATTATTATTGACATGGAAGTGAGAAGAAGGCAGGAAGCATTGTCTCGCTGGTCCATTTTCTCAAACAAACACATACCTTAATCGTTTTTTCCCCCCTAATAGTCTCTGACTCTGACATCCTGGTGCTAAAAACAAATCCGGCAAACACTGGAATTTATTTTTCTTTATTTTCTAATGATAAAGCCTCTGAAAAATAAACAATGTCAAACATGCACCTTCCCTCCCACCCTCTGTCTCTGAACAACATTCAATTATCTCACTTGATTAACTTTTCATTACGACAACTCAAACAAACAAACACTTTTCTCCAGGGTGAAGGAGCCCGTGATAAGTGTTGCTCTTGTCCCGAAATGACTAACCATGAATACAGCTCAATAATTTTTTTAGTGTTTCTCAGTAGGTTGAAAATGTGCTGCCAACCAGCTTTGTAGACTGTAACATATTAGCATATTTATTAAATTTTTGCCCCTCTAATGGATGGAACATTTACAGTAAGTAGTCAAAGCGATCACTCTGCTCTCTCCGGTGGTGCTCACTGCACTGCGCCCTGCTTTCTCCTCTACCTCACTGCGGCCGCTTTACCAGAGGAGATGAGGCTGTGCTTTTCAATAGCGTTTTATTTCTTACCTCTGCTCTCAATACAAATGCGTCTGATGATTTGAAAGTAATTTCCGAGGATTTGGTCAAAGAGTTACATGGCATCAGAGTCATCTAATTTTAAATTCTGCGTCAGATTTCGCTTTGCTGTTCGAAGAGTTGAAGTTCCAGGCCTTGTTATCCTCCTAACACTGGTTGGGATTGACTGCCAGGCCCCACTACACACTATATAAATAACAGCAGACACTAGCAATCAATATTTCATGCATCTTACTTTGTTGTTCCACAATCTGGCAAGATATTGTCACTCATATCATTACTCTCCCTAATATGAGGAAACAATCTGGTGTCATCAAATCCTATTACAGCGGATTTTCTTCCTCAGGAGTGGTTAGAATTAAAATTTCATTGTTTGCTGGAAGATTTCGACACCCACACCCATAATGTTTCTTCCAATATTTAAGGGCATGTCATAAGCCTGGCAGTGTACCAGTTCTCAGATCCCTCAGCGAATTGTGCTTTGAGGGATTAACAACATTTACTGTCACATTTGAGCCCCAGTTTGAGCTACAGGATTACAGTTTTTTGAAAACTACATGTATATGCGCATGTATCTCTCAATTTCTTGGGAAAATTATACCTTCTAGACCATCCGGACAGCTCCATGTCACATCAAAGCCGACACACTTAAGCTTCTCAGATAACTTTCTAAAGCCTTGTCAATAAATGGTGTCACTACAATCACTGCACATCTCCTACAAATAATATTTCCCTGCACACACTTCTGGAAACTCTTGAATGTTTGAACCTCGGGGAATTCATGACCCAATTTCATCGCTGTGGAATCAATCTTGTCATTCCTGCCACCCAGAGGATACTAACCACAGCTACAGAATGGGTTAAGCTTCTAATTTATGGGTGAGAAATCCACTCATTAAAGGTCCTTCAGCCAGCCACGGGTGTACTTCCTGTGTTAGGTTTGCATCTTAATTTGGTCCCACATTGATTACAGGCCTTGACTGCAAACATAGTTTGGGGGAAAAGACTGGCTATTCACATACAAAGGCCATGGCCATCCCTAAAGGAAAGCCATAATTAGGCCAGATGGGGCAATCTGACTGTTAGCCTTGGGTTAGCCTTCTTCTCGCCCATGGTGAGGCTTCTTGTTTGCATTTGGCAGAGGGACAGTGCCACACTCACAATTCATACTCTGCCATCTGCAGGGCCGAGTGTGGACGGTATGAGAAACTCCTGCTCAAGTGGTCTTTGTGGCCTGTTTGACTTTTTCTTTGAGCGACGCTGTGGAGTGAATTTTATGTCCCATAATGGCGAAAATTCAATTATGAATTAAACAAAATAATTTAAAATGAATCCAAAATTTAAATTCTCCGGTAATATGAACCATGATGATACTCCAACTATTGTGCGTCTGTTGATTTTTCCAAAAGAGGTTTTCCATTGTAATTTGTAATAATATTTTCAGTTCAGGCCTCTAAGTGGGAGTCCCCCATGGCAACTGTTGACAGATATTTGAGAGCCAGCATTGCTCAGCATCCGCGACCACGGATTGGATATTCCGCTATTGTTGAAATCTCAAAATATTATTTTTATATTAGAAAAAAAACCCAAACTGAAATATTCATGTTAATAAAGTTGTTTTTTTAAGAAAACAGCCTCCAGCACTAAAAAAATCAGCCCCATAGCATTGTTTATGCATTAGCAGTAGTGAATCCCTTCACATTCAACATACAGCAGTTACTTTCAGGTCATGTCATATCACCACCTGTACAAGTGTTGATGTGCTGTGTTGTGTTGTGCTGTGTTGTGTTAGCTAGCGTTATCTGCATCTCTTGGGCAAATGATCGCACTGTCAAAACTCAGAACAGGTCATGTAACCACGGCAATTTATACGTGATTCGAGTGAGTAATGTGAGGCCCGGTGTTAGAGAATACAGTGCAGTTTGATTTTTTATTATCTATATGCACTAGGATTTTTATCATCTTACAAAAACCTACATATCTACATGACCTGACTAACTTTTTTTTCAGCTGTTTCCATTGTATTTTATTAATTCACCATCTCTGGTTGCTGCATTTGAACAGTTTCTGTGGTCCACATTGGCTGGTTCCTCTCCTCAGTGTGAAAACTGCGAACTGTGTTCATTTAAGCACATCCTGTAGTCTGCCAGAGACGTATTGACATTGCAAATTTCCAGATCACTGATAGAATTTAAGCAAATCATAATTTTCTCAAAACCCCTATAACAAAGCAGCTGAACCTCCTCCGAGCCGCACATATCTTGACGCATCGTTTTTTTTTTTTAGTTTTTTTTTTCGTCAGGCATAATGTGAAAACAGATGGAATTAATTTTGTGCAATTGCTAGAATCATTCTGTTGATACATCTGATTAGAGCAAATTAGACTGCAGTAGACTGCAAATTAGACTAGGCTTGCTGTTGTGAATGCATATGCCTCTGTGTGTTTCAGACTGAGTAACATTTAACTGCTTATTGTCGGAATTCCTACATTTTATGAATCTGAGTTTTCTGCCTTGTGAAGGAGTGTCGGAAGACTCGGCTCACACTGCGTTCTGTTTTATGTGTGTTTGTTCAGATGCTCATGAATATTTCTGCGTGTGCTCTGAACATCAGCAGTCGCTTCTGTCAAGGTGCAGTCATTAGACATTTTGAAAAGTAATAGGACAAGTGCGGTTTCTCGAGTCATTGGCTGTAACAATTCATAATTTGGTCTCTGAGCGTTCTCTTTCTTTGCCAGTGCGGCTTTTATCACAGTTGTATTATCCCTCATTTGCAGGAGACGCCATAAAAAAAATGTTTTCATCAATGCCAGTATTTAATAATAAGGAAGGGGATAGATCATAGACAATGAAGTGCTTCGGTAACTAAAGAAAGCGTATTTCTTTCACATATACACGTACAATATATTTGTACATCACAGTATCAACGCCACTACGTGTACTTCACTCTTGACTCGTGGTCTCAGAGGTAGCAACGCATAGCTCGATATACCTGAAAAGCATCAGGCAGGCTCAGCGGCAGATATACAATCCCTGCAGCACTCTGTGTTTGCCAAGAGGGGAAGCTGATCATCTGGCGTCTTTGAGCAGATATAAGGATTAGCTTTGAATATCTTCAGCCCGGCATGTAGTCATTTTGCATACTGCTTCACAACAGGGAAGCGTGCTAGTTACTGCACCACACGTTGAATAATAATGCGCAGGTCACATGGGGTCCCCACGCAAGCTTGAGAACTCGTAAACAGAGATGGGTGGAGGCAGCGTCAGGTTTTGACCCACCTGTCAAAGGCTGACTTTTTTTTTTTTTTCCAAGTACCTTCTAGCTCAGCATTTAAATATGCACTTTTCATGATTTTCTTTATTCATATAAAAATATGGAAAGGTTGACAGAGAAACATTATAAGATTGGAATTGAAAGCAGTAATAAAATATGAACTTACATCGACTTGCAATATATATCTTCAACCCCATTTTTCTCTCTTCCTGTTTCTCCCTTTTGACCGAACACGCATCGCCTACATCTTGGCCTTCAGTTACGGGAAACTACATATTCAGCATTCAGCTTTCTTTTAGCAGCCCTGAATGGCAATCGTAAGAGGCGGCCAGTCAGAAACCTGTTTCATACAAACCCCCTGTTTGTCTTTGATTTGATTGACACACACCAATTCAAAGTGCATGACAGTCAGAGGGGGCAGAGAAAGTCTGTTTACACTCAGCCATTCAAATGCTAATGTCCCTGAAAGATAGCGGCCAGTGTCAATGTATCTATCCAAGCAGACAAATTTCACTGGCATGTGGCTCTTTGTAGGTGTAATTCTGGTTATTTTCAACCTGGGCTATTTCCCAAGCCATTGCCATCATGATGGCTGATCATATGCAATGTTTTGTCACGTCATTGTAGAACATTATGTGGCTCCACTTTGCCAGGAGTGCTGCTCTCTAATCAACCCCCAATATATCCAGCACAGTCTCACTCCATGTAACCCTCAAAATAACCGCACAGCCCCATCCTCCGAACTAGTTTGACATTAACCAAACACCAAACGCACGTCCTCTTTGTCTGAATCATAGCGTGACATAAATGTGTTGCTGTTGCAGCGAGTTGCTCATATTCACACAAAATGTATTATGACAGCAGCACAAGATGAAGTGACCCATTTGACATTTATCCCACACTTAAAATAGCTTACATTGTGTAGTTTTTCAGTTAACTGAAATTATGTGAAAGGATGTTTTTACCGCTGTGGTTGTCAGTTTGGCCTTCATGACATGATTGGCAAACAGCTCTTATTGTTACTGGCACCTACAGAGAAGCTTGAGAGCAGATTGAGGTTTAAAGGTTGTAACCCTCACTTCAAAAACATTCAGTCATCCAGCTACCAGAAACTTGGACAATATGACCAAGGTGAAAACTGAATGTAATTTAAACCCTGTTTGACTGTGCAGAAAACTCAAATGTAGCATCGATTCTGATTCTACTGTATGGGAAGAAAATGCCTTTTCACTGCACATCTCTGATTTAGTTTAGCCTTGTATTGCAATCACTCGTTAAACACGAGCGATTCCGGTCATAACAAAGTAAGATCGATATAATGGTTATGTCATCAGTACCACGTTCTATCAGTGCTGGCCGTACTAAGAAATGCTTTAACCGTACTAACGCACTGACCGATGCATTCAATTCCGGTGGATAATACTTTAATGGTGTCCTGTTAAATTGAGCAGGAAATGTATTTCCAAATTGTGGCAGCAATGAAGTGACAGCTTTGTGTTTTGGTCTGCGGGCATGCATTTATGGTACATTGAGAGTTTGTTCACATGAACGTTTCTGTGCATGCTGCTTTATTTGGCACTTTATTTGTCACGTGAAAATGTAAAACCCTTGTTTTTTTTGTTTTTATCTTCTCACTGTATTTGCATTTACTCATCTTGAATGAAAAAGAATGAGCTCCGGAAATGTTATATTTCTGTGGGGTACTTTCCTACTTGAGTTGTGCAGATGAATGGAATGAGAACCATGAGGGAGCAGAGATGTAGGCACTCAGTTAACTTAGGCTATAAACAAAGTTCCTTAGTGTCACCTTTGAGTTTTTTCAGAAAGTTGCCTCAAAGAAAACCGGCTTTGCATTCTGACTCAACAGATGCTATGCGCTGAGATAAACCCTCCCATCCACATAAATGTTTTGTCTTTACTTTAATGAAGACATAATCTGGAAGCATAACATTTTCTCATTACAAAATTCATTACAAAACCTCTTAGCCAATGCAAATTAGTTGTACATGAACGTAATGTTTTGGAGACACGGTTATGTCTCTAAGGGTTATATGAGTGCAGGAAGGCACTGGAACTTTTACACTTACGGAAAGTTTCTTGCAGGTTTTAATATATGTTGGAATTATTAGGACCTTTTTTTTTAACTTTCTGACTTGTTTGGTGGTATGAAAACGCGCTCTCTAGCAGAGATGTTAGCTCATCTCTAAAAGGTAACTTAAGGTCCATGTGTCTTTGGGCAAAAAAATGACTTGTTTTGTGAAAATCTCTCCTGCATACATTGGTGGAAACTTCTGTTTCCTATGCAGTTTGAAGCTGAGGCAGTTTTAGCAGTCGGAGAACAGTTTGGCCCCTTTACTACATCGTCACACAGCTCTTTTCTTCACACCAAGCAAGAGCAGCAAACATGTGTTTATGGGTCTACAATCACTCTGAGATAACATGCCTTTTGATACACAGACAAACAGCCACCAGGCTTCTGTTTTCAGTAATGATCAAACGAGACAAAATGTTGATTTTCAACTGTAACTCAAAATATTCCATTATATCATACAGGAGATTTTAATATTCAAAAGAAAAGGATGATTTTAATATATATAACATGTATCTGTGTTTGCAATAGAATATTTTCTTAGTTAAGATGGACTGTCATGTGATGAAAACATCATTTGTTTGACTCCGGCGCCTACTTTTTCCTTGTCTGGTGAGACGTCTCATTTTATCCCGTGAGTCTAAGCTTCACTTGGCATTGTTGGAAGCATGTTTGCACATATTTAGTGTGGTTACACCTCTAGGTGTACCCAGCAATCACGCTCGTCTTGCAAGTGAATAAATGGAGTATGGAATTGCCTCAACATGATTGACGTGAAACAACATATCCTTTCAACACAGAGAAGCAATGCCATGCCTGTCTGAAATAGTTTGTTTCCAGATTCCCTTTAAAGTTTATTGAGCTCCGGCTCATTTCATCACTACGAGCCAGCGAGGAGTATTAATAAATATCCAAGCTGGCTCTCTCTGGTCATGGAAGACCAAAGGCTACAGGGCATTTACCATTTCAATACCTCAGTGTTTGCTTGTTCTCTATCACCTCGAAAAATGAAAATTCAGTCATTTTCCACTCAAACCTCTGTCAGTCAAAACTCCTCTGAGAGCTATATGAAAACCAAATACACAGAAAGTTCACCCCTGTAGTTCCATCTCAGCCCTCTCAGAGAGCTGTGAACGGTAACAGGGCCATCATTTTACAGCCTGCATATTTTAATATCAATAGCAGTACTTTGTCCAGCCTTCAGCGCAGCTTAGACTTACTGATTTGTGTGTATCTATTTACTATTCCTTTAGTAATTTCCTTGTAAAGTTAATAAAAACATCACTTGAGATTTTAATAAATGTATGTCATGTCTCTGGCTTGTTTGTCAAAATACTCGCCCCAGTTCGTTGCTATACTCTGCCCTCCCCTCACTTACAGTTTTTTATGATTATCAGCTGACATATTGGTGTCCAACAAGCACTCGGTGAGATTTATATGTTGCTCTCCAAACAATCCAACTGCACCATTCATCTTAATGTGTCAGTGAGCTACCGAGAAAGTTAGATACTGTAATGAAAAATGGACTTCTGATAACTCAGTAAGTGTTTAAAAGTGTCTGATCCACTCACATCACGTAATAAGAGCTCTTAAAAATCAAAACCAAAGACTCTGTTTCCATTCAGGAAGCGCTGATAACTGAAGCTTTGATTGTCGTGCAGTTTCCACTACGCTGTTGAATGTAAATGCACCCTGTCAAAAAATGATTTGGTCCACAGCTGCAGTATTTCATAATGTCACGAAATAGTTGGCACAGGAAATACGAAGGACGATCAATGCAAGCCTTTATCTTTTGGGCAGTGAGTTGACATTAATTAATGTTCTGCAGTGGCGTATCAATCTCTGCGCAATTAGAGCTTTGTTTTGAGGGTTATATTTTCAATTGTGCCATTTATTCTGCTGGTACATTCATCATGCCGTAATTAGCTGTTCTTTGTTCCTTTCTGTATAAAGATTAGTACTATACAGAGCATCATCACCAATCATAATATTCAGAAAATACATAATGGCAATCTTGGCTCTTCCTGGGGGCTGAGACCAGCCAATCAATGTGTCAAATGAAGACTTTTATAATGCAAGGCTGGTAATAAGTTTTAATCGTACTCATCAGTCTTTGATAAGTCAGTCTTTGATTGCTCAGTTACAATTCACGCGGAATTCATGAAACTTACAGTTTAGTCTCATTTAAATGTTATTATAAAACATCATGTTTTACTCTCCACCTGCCTATATCCTGTGATGTTCAATGAATACATGTCTCTTCCATTCCCTCCTTTAATCCCGTAGTTAATAAATAAAGCACGTAAAAACTTTTGTCTTCATCTAGATTCCAGTATATTCACACCATTTTCATTTCCATGCGGTGATTCATCTGAACTCTTGTTTAAACTTGCGACGGTCAAATGACAAGGGAGCAGTTGTGACTGAGAGAGCCTCGACAAGAGGAAAATCAAAAAAGTAATTTCCCAAATCAAAAAGTAATTTCCCATTCCACCTAACCTTTCATACCCTTTTTTCTATTCTCACTTTTTCCTTCTTTCTTGTTCCCCCTGCAGAGCTCCTGTCAGCCTGCCACGAGCTCCGCTGCCGCTATGGCTGCGTCATGACGAGAAACGGCACCTTCTGTTTCTGCGCTGACGGCTTTGAGGTCGGCGAGGACGGGACGAGCTGCAGAGGTAGGATTCAGCAGCGCTGGCGGGGGCCTCCTGCCATGGAGCCCCCCCCCCTCGCCCAGCATCCCTTTGCCCTCGGCCAGACTTCCTTCACATGAATAAGCAGGAGGTGCTGGCTATATGAGAACCATCTGTCCACAGGCAGAGCCTCATGTACAGTGCATAACATATGCATATACACACACAGACGGTATATACAGAGCACAATTTCTCTTTGTCTCTTTCTCTCTTGCTTCACGCTCTTCATGTGTGCCACAGGCCTGGTTTCTGACTGCCAGGAAGAAGATTTTTGCAGTCAAAGGTGCCTCTAGAGTTGCAGTGTCTTACTTGGACTCTGCACATACCTTATACCAACAACATGGCATAAAATTGCATAATTGCGCTGGGGGAAGGGGTTTAACAAAGTAGCACTGCTTGCTGAATTTGATCCTGCTTGGGGAAGACATGAGAAAGAGTGGTTTATAGGGTACTGCCGTTCCAAAAAAGGCTCATTGGTTATAAAAGTAATTATGCCTGTGGTGCCAGAGTGAGGCCACATTAAGTATACTTTATGTATTTGGGTCATGTTTGAGCACACCTAATTTGTTACAAATGACTCTCTTCCTTTTTCCATAAGATCATGATGAATGTGCCATGTATGGCGCATGCAGCCAAACCTGCACGAACACCTACGGGTCATACAGATGCAGCTGCACAGAAGGATACATCCTGCAGCCTGACAGGATATCTTGCAAAGCCAAACAAGGTGAGCGGCACACTTTGCAATGAGAAACAATAATCTGCATAGTATGTATGTTTCCCTTCTAATAATAAACATGGTGGTTCTGTTCAACGAGAGTGGAATTCTAGCTTATCGGCGCCTTGGTGCTCCGTAGCTTCGGTAGGGCAAGATTAATGTGGTTTAGCAGTGACCACATCTATCACCCACATGGGAATGGATAGACGTGGTCAGGCCAGGATAATGATAAAATTAATGAGCATGAGATTTTAAGTGGGAGCAGTCTGGAGTATTTTGTGCAGAGACAATGCCCAACGTCAACCTGATTTATGTTAATGTCTGATGCCGGTAACAAATCTGTCCTGATGAGTAAAACAGCCTGCTTAAAAAATAAAACAAGTGAGAGACGTATTGTGTTTTGGTGGTCCACCATCCACAAGTAAACATGCTTAACCTTGTGCGGTATATTTTTGTGTCGTGCGTTGAACCATAAAGTGAAGCAGATATTTTTTCAGGGTGTTGTCACTATGTCGTATATGGGTTGAAAATAGCTGGAGGCCCAACACACCTAGCTGGGGAGAACACCACAGTCGCAGCTTTTAATCAATGTGACTGGTGTCCTACCAGGAATAAACTGAATATGATTACCCATAAACTTAACTGAACCCAATGCTCATATGCATTAATATTAATTTAGCAGAGAGCGATAGTGGTACGGGGATAACGATGGGGTTACCATTAGTTGTAAAAGCTCATGAATATAAATTTCAGATAGAGCTCTCAGAGACCAGAAGATGAGGAGCAGCAGGGAATGAAAAACATATTAAGGTGTTGGGTGTAAAAGTGAAGTTAAAACTCTGCTGCACAAACGTGCTTCTTTAATCTTGATCTAATCTCTTCTCATGTGGCTCAGACTGATGTGAAAGGTACAATATTCGTTATTCACAACATAAATGGGAGCAACAACACATGTCGCGTTCACGTCTGGTGGTTGATGCACTTCATGGCATTTTTTTTGGTTCTACCAAAGCACATATATCGGACATGATGTTTTAAAAAATCACATGGCCTACCTGGTTTTTGCTTGCGTCATGACACCATGTGTTAAAGTTATGTAATATTTATATTATGTGACCCAGAAAACAGTGTGTGCAACCCTTTGTTGTAGAATGACACATAAAAGAACCTTGAACCTCCTCATGAAGTGCATTCCTCATGTCAGTTATCTGGTTCGCTGCAACATGAAGATGCCGCATAAACTTACCTGCAGATTTAACATTGGGCAGTTTATGGTAAGTGCTGGTGTGGCCCCTACCTCTTCAATACTAGCTTTTAAAACACTTTGTCTCTGTCTCTCGTTCCCCTGTCGGTGCCGCTGACAAAAACAGGCACCTCTCTCCTTTGAGAGGAAAATTCCATTTCTAAAAGTGTTTTTGACTGCAAAAAAGGGCTGAGTTAATGTTATTCCAGCACGCGAGCCATAAAAAGGAAGTATGATGATCTGTTCTAGAAAAGCTTTTCAGTTATTCTTACATGAACTAACAAGTTCTGTGTTTGATAAAGAGTCAGAGCAGACCTCTATCAGAGAGCCTGCCGAAAACCTCTCCTAATCCCTGTGGGAGAAAAATGTCCGACAACTAAAAGTTGATTCAATGGGATAAAGGGAAGCAGTTATGTGACCAGACATTCTGATTTATTGCCTATATTAGGGGACTAGCCCTTGACTTGAACCTCTGTGGAAGATTGGGATAAATAAAGGCCCTTTTTAGGGGGTGAACCTGATGCCAGAGTACAATGCACACGGTCAATTAAGCCCATAAAGCAGGTTTTACCACTGCGGACTGTCCTGCCTTGACTCCCAGCAGGAGAAAGGGGCTCAGGAAAAGTCTGGTACTTGATTTAATGTTTGTGTTTCTCAATTTGTTGTGTTGGTTCAAATTAATCTGATCTGAAAATGACTTTCCTTCTTTCTTTCTTTCTTTCCTTCTTTCTTTCTTTCCTTCTTTCTTTCTTTCTTTCTTTCTTTCCTTCTTTCTTTCTTTCCTTCTTTCTTTCTTTCTTTCTTTCTTTCTTTCTTTCTTTCCTTCTTTCTTTCTTTCTTTCTTTCTTTCTGTGAGTCTTTGAAAGATTGAGTTTCCTTTCTGTCTATGATTATGAATGACTAATGTAGACATCATTTAACCTTGTATTTAGAAAATATATTTCCTCCTCCTATCCCCTTTTTTAAAAAAGCAATCTTTGTTGGAGCTCAGTTGGTCTCCTGACGTTTCAGCAGTGCAAACTGTGCTACTGAAATAAAGAGACAATAATACCATCTGTATTTTCCCTTGCTCTCAAGATCCTGGTGACAGCCGTCCAATGCTCCTTGTCGGTGGTTCAGATCGCATTGTCATCACCCATCTAAATGGAACAGGCCTCCAGCCCCTGAGGTCGCTCAGTGTAAACGGAACACTGGCAGTGGATTTCCAGCACAACCAGGAGAGTGTATGCTGGGCTCTGTCTACAGACTCCTCTGGGCAACTCCGCTGTGCTGAGACTAGGAGTATGCGAGGGTTCACACGGGAGCGGCAAATAAGAACACAACAAAGTTTGCAGCGTATGTTTTGAGCTGTTCATAGCGTCATTCTCTTACGCTTTTACCTACAGCACTAGCATAGCATCTTTTTAGCTGAGACCTCACATCACCCAGCACCCTCTCTCACACACAAACACACGCTCATTCCTTCTTTCTCTTTCCCTTTTTCCTCCCTCACACTCCTGCCTGTGAGCTCTCTTTCTATTCCTTCATTATCCGTGCAGTTGAAGGTTGGTTAGCCTCAGAGGTTTTGGCCTCTCACCTCTACCCTACAGCTGTCCTTCAGGCTACGCACATTTTGCTATTTCAAAAGTGATGTTTCCGTCCCTTGATCTGATCCTTACCCTTGCAAACATCAACTATGTATGACATTAAATGTGGATGATTTGTCATTTTAAAGTGTTTAAATGAAAGCCTAACATGCTGCTGCTTTCTCTGAATTCAATGTATTCATCCCCTTTCAGAGGTGTGTGGTCACTATCCTTTAAAAAAACATGTTTGCAACCTTCCAGTCAGTCAGGGTTCTCAGTGGCCAGAGTATAATTGAAACGGGCAGTACGGCAATTATACACTTCAAGATCAGTTTACTCCTCAAAATGAGCTTTTCCCTCCTGCTGAAGATTTTACAATTTGGAAAAAAAAATGAGTAGCAAAATCCTGAAAATGTTATTTAAGCTTGAATTTCAAGACATTTTAACCAAGCCCTTTATGAAGTCGGACCATGGAATTTGCAAGGTGTGGACATTTACAAGGCAGGGACGATCTAACAACAGCTATGGGAAAAGTGTTGCGGTAGCTGTTTTATGTAAACTGTCGACTGTGTCTAAATCATTTTTTTTCATTGCAGATGTGGAGCATATGGCCATTGACTGGCTGACGGGGAACTTCTACTTTGTTGACCGTGTCACGGACAAGATATTTGTCTGTGACCACGCTGGGGACACATGTGTTACTATCCTGCAACTAGACCTGGTGAATCCTAAAGGAATAGCTCTGGATCCTCTCATGGGGTGAGTCTTCTGCAGCCTATATAATGCACCATCTCTGAAAGCGCTGCAAGCCACATTTATCATCATGCATCTTTTGTTAAAGAAAAAAAAAAAAAATCCTGAAAGAAGAGAAAAAAAAAATTCACTATGCATAACAATTGACTTGTCTGGTAGAATGTGAGCAAGTTACAATGAAGGGATTTAAATGATTCCCTGTCCTTCAACTCTTTTCTCTTTGAGCTGTGTAATTTGGTGGATAGTGATGCTTCAGACAGCTTCTACTGTCGAGACGTTCATTTGTATTCACTGATTTCACCCCACATGCCTCAGTAGAAAATGCCCCTGCAGGACTTTTCATTACAGATTTTTATTCTCTGTAGAGATCACATAAAAAGCTGTGCAACTGTGGAGTAAAAAATATCCCCACGGTGAAAACTGAAACATTTACAGCATGTGGTTGATAGTCACACGGATCCCAATGTTGGATAACTTATTATGTAGATTTCCTTGCGGTTTTTTATGTTAAAAAAAAATCAATAAATAATAGCAACTGCACCAAAATATTAACCGGTAAATCAGAGCCTTTCCACCCTCGTATTTCCAGTAAGCAAGAGAAGAACAGGGACGTTATATCAAGGACACAGGGGCCGGCACCGAGATGCGTGATGGTGAAGACAGAACCTTTTTTTAATGATACACCTTTTTTTTTTTGAAATTTTACAAACTGCGGCACACTAATAATAATGATACACCCTTTCTTTTTGGCGCTGTAGCTTGCAGCACAGTAATGACCACCTTCAAACATCAATAACATGGAAGCTTCTTGCTGCTGTGCACCGCTTGTGTTACACTGTGAGTGGCTTTCCACCAAATTAGCTTCAGCTCTTGAATCTGTTCCCTTTAGGGTTCTTGGAACTTTGGACCTATAGCAAACCAGACCCCATTTCCGCCAGTTTTGAGTGAAACCGTCGTAATCAAGGTTGTGTCGATGGAGCCTTCTGTATAATAATATCACATTAAAATGTATTATCCTCTGCAGCTCCACACTTGAAGGAATCTTTCTTCAAAATTGGCACAAATGTCAACTTGGACTCAACGATAAACTGATTCGATTTTGAAGGGAGAAGGCCAAAGGTCACAGTAGCTGTGACCTAATGCAATATATCATGAATAGCCATGAGGAATTTCATGATATCTTGCATAAATGGAGTACGAATTGATTACATTTTGGTTGTCAGAGGTCAAACGTCAAGGTTACTTTGGGTTCACAAAACATGTTCTTGGTCTCATGAGCATTATATCACCAGAACATCTTGTGGTGAACTTCAGGTTAAACATTCAAATTTTGGCACAAAAACCCACCAAGACTCACCGATGACCTCGTTAAAACCTGCAATTACTGCAAAGCGGTAATTGTAGTTTAGTTCAATTGGTTTTTATCCGTTACTCTACTTCTTTTCTGGTGTTACCAAACTGTCATCAAGCATTGATGCTTCATGCAGGTCAGACAGTCTCTCCTTTGACTCATCCATCATTGCCTGCTTCGTCCTCTCTTTCTAACCTGTACATTATGCCGTGCCCACTGATGTCCCCACAGTTCACACTTCAGGTCAAGAAAAACCTGCACTTTTTTTTTGTTCTAGCTGGAAACGAACACTTTGCCTTGCTTCAAACAGTTCAAGTGCGTTCGTGCATCAGAAGGGAATTTGTTCCTTGTTGAATAAAATACAGTCTTAGTCATGACCAGACCATAAGGCCAAGGCAGTGTAAGCTTTGAATCTTAATATATGATTAATTGGATACAGCTGATGAATGGTACTGCATTAAATAGTTTTAGTTGCCATTATATATAATAAATTAGTTCATTTCCTAATGACATGGACAGTTTTGATTTGGTTGGCAGCGGCTGTGCGTTCTCATTAAATGTAGATTGGCCATTCGAAACATGGCAAATAACAGTATACTTATACCTTAGAGTTTCAACTTCAGTAGGCTCCCTCTGAATCAACTCATTTACATATGGCTGGTTTGTCAGTGTTGTAATCAGACATGATTCACACACACACATACGCGCCTCCTCTGTTTTTGTGCACGGAGGGATGATGGTATAGATATAAAGTCTGCTGGCCCACAAGGGAGCTGGACATGCAGGCTGTTGGCTAGATTGACTGTAGAAGACAGAGGTTTTCCAAGGCTTTTTTCCTGCCTCTAATTGGTGAGACATGGGCACAGCATTTTCTGAAGAAGCAAGCCTGAGAGAGGTCTGTCAGCCTCCAGAGCAATGGAGTGAAAACAAAAGAAATCAGGAAGGTGTTAGATAGCAGCACAGTGTCAGGGAGTGCGTTTGTAGAATATGCTCTGGTTTGGCACTCCATTTTTATTGTTATTTGATTCCCTCTCTCTTCTTTCTTCTTACTATCAGATAAGGCATTTTAAGTTTGAATGAAAGACTTTTGATTGCCAATATTTTCTTTTTGATTTAAAAAAGCTTTTCAGAAGAGATTGTGATCGATGATATTGCCGTTCATCAGCAAAAGACGTTAACAGCACTACAGAATTAAAGCCACCTTTAAGTCCCATTTTGGTTTAATGTACATTGTTTGTATGTGACTGGAAATGCTGCTTTTAAAAATCAAGCACCGTCTTGCATGGCTAGACTAGTGAAGCCTATGGTAGAAAAAAGTCACGTGTTAATTAGTGAAAGAGTCACTGCATCAAACCTTTTCCCAGGGAATTATGCGTACATACTACTAATTTCTTTGACCAAATGTGATTTGGGGAAAACATAGTTGGATTATTTTCTGTGGCGTACTTTTGTCAAGTGAAGAACATGCTAAGTTTATTTTAACGAGTTTATTTTAGCATTAGTTTTTACACATTTGATTATTGGTTATTGAACAAATTCAAAGTTTGACCAGATAAATTAAGCATTAAACGATCCCCAAAGGCATAAAGTGGAGACCATGAACATATGTACAAGATTTTATGGTGATCAATTTGATGGTTGTTGAGGTATTTTAGTAACACCCAAGGCAACATCAGGGCAGTGCTAGAGGAGGTGTCTGAGGATCCACGTACATGCTTCTTGTACTGCAAAAAGTACTTAAAAACTATTCAGGAACTGTTTCTTACTGAAGGTACATGTCAGTCTGGAAACTGAAGAAAACTGAACAAATCTGAACAAAGCAGCTGAAGAAAATGAACTATATCCTGTCACTGCTGAATAAAATGGACAGAGAGCTACTACTTCTTCTGATAACAAGTATGAGCCTTTCATTAACTGTCAGTTGAAGTGGTGCCTATGCAGTCTCCTGTTTCACACTAAGACACATACTATTTTTCACTGGTCCCATGCAGTTTATTTTGTCAGGGGTGCTCATTTCCAGAATCCAACATGGATCTCGATGTAGGTGCAGAATGCACAAGTACAGCATCAGCACCATCCTAATCCCAGAAAGCTATCATTTGTATGCCACGTGGAGGTGCACCTGTTTGGGGAGCTGGGTTCCTTGCTGACGCTGACAGTTTTTCAGCGCAGCCTGGTCTGGGGTTCAAAGGGCAGCCCATCTCTCCCCTGACTTGACTTGTGCAGATTAAGTCGGCTTCCCGCCGCTCTCTGGCTGTAGCTCGTTATCATTTGAGGCTGCTGGGCGCTCCGTCCTCACAGAGCCACAGCAAGACAGTATGGCAAGCCTTCCATGTTAATTAAAGTATGTGCAGACCTGAGCAGTTTTCAATCCTTAAAGTGACAGTCCATGAGAACTTTATTTTAGTTAAAGGACATTTCAGTTATTTGTGTGATGCTATTCAATCCCTATTGTAAGAAACAAATTAGACTACATGTAACACCTGTTTTCCGCAAGCGCTCAGTATTAGTCTTACATTTCATTGGCTCCCTGTGTCTTTTAGAATTGACTTTCAGGCCCTCCTTGTGTTTTCTAGGTACTAAATGGGTTGGCTCCTCTGTGCATCACACATTCTCTGTCATTTTATGTCTACTCACATACCCTGAGGTCCTCTGCAGCATGCCTTCTAAATGTCCCCAAAATTACCACAAAGGAAATGGGAAATGCTGCTTTTATTGCCTTTGCCTCCAGGTTATGAGCATCAACGTATCAAAGAGGCATCCCCCATTGGGAGGCATTTAAAACATTCTGATGCATTTTTCTTTTAAACCTTGCTTTAATTCAATGATCATGCTTTATCTTTTTATGTATTGTTTGAATGTTTTTATATTTATTTTTATTTTTTGAAACGCCACTGACATGGATCTGCTGTATGAAATTTCATTTACAAAGACTTAATTTTCATTTCATTCATTTCATTTGATTTTATTATCATCACTGCAGTGCACATGCTCTGCTCCAGCTGTTAGTCAGTGCGCTGTGACATATTCCTAACTTTTCTATAGATAGCAATTGTTTCCGTTTCTTCACCCACGGCAGAGTTTTATATGTCATTGCTTTCAGAAATGACCCTTTCCAGTGTCATTGAAACTACTGCCTCTTTTTGCCAGGATAACATTTTTAGTCAGCGCCTAAATTATTGTATATTGACTGTTGGGGAAAAATTATATAAATATATTTAAATGGTAATTTTGTGACTACTACGTGGTTAGATTTGTGCTCAGTCATTTTGGTTAAGGTTAGAAAGTTTGGTTAAGGTCTCACTGATTGTGTTAACAGAATCCAGTGTTGATTAAAGGTTGAACTGTGTTGCATTCAGCAGCCCATAGTGTCACTGTGACCTGCTCCGTTGACCTAGCTGTTCACTTCAACCTCTGTCCCTAAGAATTAATATTTGTCACTGTGTTTTGCAGCGCTATGACATCACATCTCTGATCCTGATAGACAAAACTGATATTTCAGTTTTTCGCAAGAGGCCTTTGTCACATAAATTGATCAACTTAGGTTGATCAAGTTTCTTGTGAGGACAGTCACACACTGGCTGCTGACGTTTTCATACCTAACACTAAATGAACAGACAAGTAGAAACTGGATGTATTGAGAAAGACAAGAGAAAGTGCTCATTTAAAGCTAAACCGAGTATATTATGACCACTAGGGGGCAAAAATCTCCTGTTTATTAGCTTATCCCTGTAAATACGCAAGATAGTTTGCAATATTTGATTTTTCTCTTTGAGGTAACTCTACTTAATTGTGTATTTTCATACTGTGCCAGCTCTACCTTTCTACCTTTCATTTTACAGAGAAATTCACTATTTTTGTTTTGCTCTTGGTTCAGCTGTTACTTTCAGGCAGAGTTTCAGCATCACTAAAACAAATGAGTCATAGCTCTAAAAATGCTTTGGTGATTCGTTCTTCGTCTGTCACTGCATGCTAGTACTAACAATTTTCCACAAACATATCAAACTTCTGGTGAGTTTGTGCCACTTTATTATTATAATACAAATATTCACTTTTAGCATTGGTTCAGGTAACCATCCTCTAAGAAACATATCCAGGCCTTTGGACGGCTCAGCTGCCCAACTTTCTTTATCACTCCTTTGGTTCTTGTGTGATTTCAGTTCATGTTGTGCTGGGTGATTAAGTCAATAACATACTGTTTCCAGAAATTTTTTTGGGGGGTAGGGGGGGACTCTTCCAACAAAGGCCACATCAGAATAATTTGAAAAATGATAATACCATGTAAATGCTCTCCACATAGGGCCTTAGATGTTAATAAAATGGGTGCTGAGACATTTGCAGCAGCCCATCAGCAGCTGTGTTACTGCAACTGCAGGTTAGGAGTTTTATGCTGCTGTTTTACAATTTCTCTTGTTTTCTCTTTAGAGACAACCACACGTTTGAGCCTTTTTGATTTGATGCTTTGGACTGACTGTTAATAGCTTTGCTGACAGAGCCACTGATCTAATATCAATAGATCAATACTCTGAATTATTTATGTTATTTGTGAAGCACTAAGTTCACCAAATATTCATTTTATAGGTCACTGTCGTCACCGTAGGACTCTCTCAATGGCGATGGCACATTGACATAAATATATATCAAAATAAAAGATATTTTCTGTCGAGTCAGTCCTATTTTCATACAACAGACTATTTTCTAAGCCCTCAGTCTCTTCTCTGTTGCAACACTAATCAGTCTCTCGTTTCTCACTCAGCACATGTGCATGATGATAAGGGGAGCACATTTGCCACTCAAAATTCTCATTTTTTAAAAACAATGAGTCCTTGATTTCAGCCAGTTAAAGACAATAAAAGGCCTCTGATTTCTAACCAGAAGCATTGATTTTGCTGGCGGCAGTGACAACTGGATGATCTAATCAGCTGATTAATTAGCTAGCTTGTGAATTAAGCAAAAGCCAAAGTAGAGGACGACCCCCTTGTCCAACACCTTCACCACCCTTGTTATTTTAGCATGCAGATGTAATTCTCCAGTTGCAAGAGGTGGAGGAAGATTAGGGTGCTAGCTCATTCATCGATGACTGCTTGGTGGGTGAATGTCATTGTTATTGATTGACATTAGTATTAGTTTTACAGTAACAAACGCTGGAATTTGTCATAAGAATACATATTTTTTGTATTTTTTTGTATTTTTTTATGTTGAAAACTAGGTGCACATGATGACTGGGATTGAGAATTTAAAGAATTTTTGGTTTTGGTTTTTGGAAAGGCTGAAATAATACGCCTCAGTCCAAAACTCAGTATGTGCTCAGTATCTGTCTCGCTATATTCTCATTCACATGCCTCAACATGTCAACAAATCAAAAGCCTAACAGATCTGACGTAGCAAATTATGTTTGCGAAGCAGTGACTGGACAACTGATGTTTGGAGAAGTAGTTCAGTGAGTTGCAGTTTGAATTTGGAAGTTTTGCTGTAGTTCATCCAATACCTTAAGTTAAAAGCTCTTGCCTATAACATGTACTTTGAATATTATGTTTGTGATATACTCGTTATATGTTGAAGAAATTGGGATTAAACTGTCCAGACTGAGACTGCCTTCCAGAAGCTTTAAATTTCAACACAATGTACTGAATTCAATCATTTGTACACTCTCCTCTGTCTACAGAATGCTCTTCTTCACTGACTACGGGAACGTGGCCAAGGTGGAGCGCTGCAACATGGACGGCACCAACCGGACCCGGCTAGTGGATTATAAAATTGAACAGCCCACTGCTGTGGCACTGGACGTGGTCAAGAAGCTAGTGTACTGGGCAGACGCCTACCTGGATTACATAGATGTGGTGGATTACCACGGCAGGAACAGGCACACCATTATCCATGGGAGCCAAGTAGGTGTCACATTTCACTGTAAGCGCTGCTTTTTGTCCTCCATGGGCCCCACATCATAAGTACTTTCTCCCTCTTGAATTGAGAGACTCCAAATTGTCACATGAGAGGGGGGTTCTTGGTTAATTTTCTCATTTATGGCACTGTGCTTTATCATTGAAAGACAGGTGGTATATTCGCTGCTTGTTGTTATAATTCACCCTTCATTTTCATCTAAAAGGTCTTTTGAATAGGGAATGGATGGTTTATTAAATTGAAGGAATTGAGGCACACATGGAGCTGTCGTCCAAATGAGCATATCAATAGTCTCTCTCCTGTAGTACACTTTTGAGGCCTTTCATCACAGATTATGACTATTCATTAAAAAGCCCTCTCAAGCAACTCGGACTAGATGTTCATCCTTTATAAGAAAAAACGTACATATTCAAGCACCTTATTGTGTATGCAGGTGTTCTTTTCGCAATATTCCCTCCTCCCATTAATGTGTGGTCTTGTTAGGCAGAGGATCTTTACTATATTGCTTCTCGGTGACAAATGCCATCCAGCTCCTTTCTGCATGTTTACCATAGACTCTATGGCCTTTGGGGTCATATGTTATAAAAATAGTGTATTTAGAAATCGCAGTAAAAATAACACCCCCCCCCAAAAAAAAACCATATCCTCCATGTTTGCTGTGACTGTGAGGATAAAAATTCTGATTGGCTGGAGGGGGCGCTGTGGATTGATCTGATGTAACACGACTGTAATGTTGTAGTCTTTACACAGATTTTGCACAAGATGGCCTTCACTTTTCGATCAACGCTGGAAAAGTTCAATCATTTCAGCTTAATTAATCTGTTTATCTCTTAAGTGCTACAACCCTGCTTTTCCATTTTCCCTCTTTCGAGGTCAATCCTGTGTGGTTGATTCTATCATCATAGTCAATCCAGCAAGTATCACATAGCATGCATTACATAGGCTGTAGGGAAAGATGCTACCCTTTCAAGCTGTTTGTGTGAGATTGCTTTGAAAGTTCCCATGTAAAAGTAGAGTGCTGTGGCCAAATTCCACGGAGAGGCACGGTTGAGTGGCTTGTTTGTTATTTATTTTTTTATTGTGACGCATGTTTCTCGCTGCCCCTGATGTTAACGTGTGACCCAGTGAGCTTAGGTGCACTTCCTGTGAACACAGCTCATCCAGCCATGTCGTTTTCTGTGGGTGTCAGCCTGCTAAATGTAGCATGGAGGCTGTGGTGTCAGGGGCAGTGGTGTCCCCATGGAGCCCAGCTTTTGACCCCATGTCGGCTGCCAAATGTACAGACAGCCCTACCACACTCTACCACCTCCCTCATGCTTGCTGTGTGATTAAAGATAAAAGTCCTGTTTTATTTTTGTTGTTGTTTCTTGGTGTCCCTCTTGTGGTTTATTTATTTTGGGGCTTATGGATGATGAAATAATAATAATAATAATAATAAAAAAACCCACAACAACATTGATTTTCATGTTTTTCAGGTGTCGTACATTTATGCATTAGCTGTGTTTGAGGACTACCTCTATGCTACCCACTCTGACCCTTCCAAAGGGAGTTCCTCTGTGGAGCTTCTGCAGATCCACAGGTTCAACATCACAGCAGAGAGCAGGACACTAGCCAGCCTGGGGAATAGTAGAGAACTCCGTGTTTACCACAAACTCACTCAGCCAAAAGGTAAAGGACATTTTCTATATATCGTAGGTTAACGTGCTCAAATATGTGTCAGAATCTTCCCCATCTCATGACTGACAAACTGGAGTCTGTGTTAGTACAGAAAGAAGATGCTTCATTAGCTTATAATGATTTCTCTGCCATTTCTGATTTTGTCCACAGTCAGGAGTCATGCATGTGAAATAGTTTCATATGGAAGGCCAGGTGGATGCTCCCATATCTGCCTCCTGAGTGGCAGCTACAAGTCCAGAACCTGCCGGTGTCGTACTGGCTACAGCTTGGGCTCTGATGGACAGTCCTGTAAAAGTCAGTACACATTGTATCTTGTCTCTAAATATGAGCATCATTGTGTATTTTAGGTATATTTATGCAAAAGATTGCCACTGACAGCGTTCTCTGATCTCAGTGAACAAGAATCCTGTCTTGTGCCTTAAGAGGATGTTTTGCGTCAGTGCTCTTTTTCATATTGACTTCCAGCTGTAAAGGTCATGTGTCATGTAAGAGCTGAGGCTGTGCCACACACGCTCAGCTGTAGAGAGACAGTGATAAAGATGAGCACTGGTGGACACGGACCCATTTAAAGTGACGTTCCGCTATCGACCTGTCGGGAGCCTGATTGATTATTGCAATAATGAGGTTTTAAGTTTGTCCGCATTTGTTGGCTGGCCTGATCAATTGCTGGACATTGTACAGTTGACAATAAAAGCAGAAGATCAAATTGATGACACAATCCGAAGGCCCACCACTTTTCGATCGGGGTAACGAAGCATTGGGAGGCTTGGCATGACACATTTGATTTATTTCCCTCTCGTAGATGTTCTGATGACACCAGCTATCTCTTGCTTGCTCGCGCTTTCCCTCTCCCTAAGCATAATGAGATTCGGTGCTAAATGGTAGTGCTTCTTCATACAGCAGTCACCGTGGGGTTTGATATCTGGGTCTCTAGCAATGCTTAATTGTCTCCTGGGTAGTCGGTCTCTCCCTCACAAAATGATAAATTGAAGTGAGGCATGTGTGGTCCTCACCCCCAGCATCCCAGTCTCTTGGGTAGGGGCTGAGAGCGAGGAGAGGTCTGCTTTTCTCACTGGAAGCCCTCCTTCATTTCTCTGCTCGCATCTCGAGAGGATCCCAAAGGGTTCGAGAACATACAGCCCCCTGAGCGGCTGGCGGGCCGCCGAGGAGTTGCCTCAGCTTTCTAGGCCTCCTGTTTGCCTTTCTACCCAGACACCATGTTGTTTTAGATCAGAAGCAGTGTTCACAGCCAAGGTAAGTATTGCCATTGTGTGTTTGCTCAAGGATCTGCCTTCTCCTACTGTCAAGGCAGCTTTGTAGCAGAAACGTGATTGAAGGGGGAAAGTATAGTCATTGGCACTGATTACTGGCTCCATTAAGGTGAATGGATGGCCCTGGCTCTGGCTCACATATAAGAACAATGTGGCCGGTAAGAGGGTTTAATGCTGGGATCAGCACTGATGAATTAGACCAATTAATTGACAATAATAGTAAAAAAGGTTCCATCCTTTCTTGCCTTGTAGAGCCCAAAAACGACCTCTTCCTGTTCTACGGTAAGGGGCGTCCCGGGGTCATCCGAGGCCTGGATATGAATATCAAGTCAAGTGATGAGCACATGGAGCCAATCGAGGATCTGGTCAATCCCAGAGCCATTGACTACTACGCAGAACTGGGACACGTCTACTTTGCTGATACCACCAGTTTCCTTATTGGGAGGCAAAAGATTGATGGAAGCGGCCGAGAGACGATACTCAAAGATGGTGGGTCTTAATGTGTTTGTTGTTGCATCTGCAGCATTTCTCGAGAATAACTTGAGCAGATATATGCAGTACTTCACATTAGCAATTCTTTTCTGAAATTAATGTAAAGGTTAAAGCCACTTCACGCATTCTCCTACACAGAAGCCATAGACTGTATAGAAAACTGGATATATCCTGGTTGATGGTTGCTGTGGTAGTCACTTTTTAATCAAGGTAGCAACACGTGAAAGCATACCGTGCTTCACTTTCTATTTTAGTCTAAATGGAACCATAATTTACAAAATGAACCACATGTTGTATTGATGAATATGGAAAATGTTTACCTAGGTAATAAATCAAATGCAAGGAATGATTTCATAGATTTACAGAAAATTGAGTTTTTTGCAATCACTGAAGTTGCCCCATGATGGCCATGAGCAGTACTGCAGGTTAAAGGCATTTCTGCACTGGCTTTACTTTTTCCTGTCTATATACTGTCTGCTCTTAATCTGCTTGACAACATGTTTCACTAGTCTAGCAAAAGACTGTTACATTACATATGTTCAGTTTGTAGAATCATTCAAAATCACAGTTCTGCTTAAAAGTGTTCTTTATACAGACCTAACAAAAGCTAAAGTCAGACAATGTGTTTCTAATAATGCATTTGGTCATTCTGTTGTAGAACTTGACAACGTGGAAGGAATTTCAGTGGACTGGATTGGGAATAATTTGTATTGGACCAACGACGGCTACAGGAAGACAATCAGCGTTGCCAGACTGGAGAGAGCCTCCCAGACCCGGAAGACACTGTTGGAAGGGAATATGTCACATCCCCGGGCCATTGTGGTCGACCCTCTTAACAGGTAAGGGAAAGAAAAAAATAAACAGACTTTGAAATTTGTTGTTTGAAAGAGATGCTATAAAATTTACATAGCCAGTAGCTGTTTAAAAAAAAAATATGCTTGTAACAGATGCAAAAAATAAAACTATGAGTAGGAGTAGAGGTATGAGCGTGTTAAATGAACTAGCTATAGCTAGCAGGCTGTGGGTAAATAAGGTTAAATAAATAAATAAATAAATAAATAATCTCTTGTCTTTTTATTATAATATTTAGCAGAACAATTTCTGTTTGCTCTGAAAGTCAGTGAGAAAAAAAAAAAAAACACAAAACAATGATTTTTGCCATTCACATTCTCCAGAGTTAAAACCTTGCTGGTGTGCTGTATTTGATTTCGCTTTAGCTGTTTGTTGCTTACAAGGTCAAAGCAATCCTGCATCTATTTGCATCCTGGTTAAGTTGAAATAGTTAACGAAGGTGAATATACAGCATTTAGTTCTTTTTAACAAACACTGTGTGCCCCAAGATTTCACCCACATGTATTCTGCTTGCACCAGTGACCGGGTCAGGTCTGAAAGTGACATCGAGATAATTCTTGATATGCCCTCTGGTCCTAACTGACGCGTTTGCAGGACTACAGCAACATGTATGTGATTTGATCATTTGTAACAAGTATGTGTTTGATAGAACTGATAGAGGTTAAATCTTAAAAAGCAAGAGTTTAGAGACCAAACTTTAACATCTGCTAAATTAAGATTACATGTAAATCCTTAAATTGCTGTAAAAAATATACGCTGCAGTTTTTTGCATCTTTTTTACTGCCTCAGGTAAAAATGTAGGGATTTAATCATTTTTTTTTCCAGCCAGATGAAGCACAGCTGATGTTGTCTATGAACCATGAAGAAGGAGAAAAGTTATTTGAAGGGAGAGTACTTCTGTGGTTTGCCATGGGATGATTCATGGTATCCAGATTTCTAAAAGCAGCCAACAGCTGCCAAAGTGGCATACTAAAATCTGCCTCTTGCCTTGATGTAGATACATAAACTGAGTGGTATATGGTTCTACTGCTGCAAAGACCAATATGCGTTTTTGTAAACATCGCTTTGCTTCAAACGTTAATCTTAAAGATCATCTGTTTTGGCGGACATCTGCTTTGACTGGTGATCACATTATGCGCCTTTCAAAAGAACAGTAAATGTAAAAGGGGGGGGGGCATAGTCTGCCACCTACGTGTAAATCGGCGTGTTTTAACTTAGGGATCATCTGCTGCTTTAATGAGAAATAAACTGGTGCTCAGTGTTGTTGCCTGAACCTGAACTGCAGCTTCCAGGTGTTTCTCAGTTGTCCTCCTCAACATTCCTTTGAATGTTTGAGTTTCTGTATGGACGAGGCTGCCAGAGGAGGTGGTATTTAGAAAAGATGCTGCAAAACTCAAATTCATTGAGTGTCTTAGGGATCTTGAGGATTAACACTTTAAGGCTTAAATCGTATTAACACACACCAAATCCATAGCAGTCAGAGATTAGTTTTCAAGCCTCAAGAGGGTTGTTTCAAACATTTTGCCATACACAGCTGTTTCACCAAAAACCTAAACCCCAAACTTTTAATTTTTCTTCCCATCCTCTTGTCTTCAACATTTATCAATAACTCAATATACAGGGTCTGAATTACAATTAAGTCTAATACACTTCTTGTTGGTCCTTTGTTTCGTCCATTATTCTGACAATGACAAGAATTCAATGAGGTAATGGCATACTGGTCTTTTTTCTCTATTTCCACCCTAACTGCTATACCGTAACAGCAGTGTTGAGCACGGGGAATATCATGTCACTTTTTTGTATAAGGATTAATAACTTTTGCTCCAACCCTCCCACCGATGGCATAGATGATTAGAAAAGCTAGTTTTGGGCTCCTGAGGGAGCAGCCAGCCTGAACCCGACAGTCCTTTGATCTCTATCTGCTCTGCTGGAAGGGTCTCTTCAGGTAAAGTGGATGCCCCTCTCCAACCGATTTCTTGACTTCATTCTCGCGGCCTTATTTTCTGCTCTGTTTGCCACCGCTAGCCTGTGTTCACATGATAAGGACTACTAGTGTCAACTTAACAGTGTCACACCTCTCTATCTTTACTGCATTAGAGATCTCATACATGTGTTCACATTAAAAAAAAAAAAAAAAAATCAACACGCGAATAGCATTTGACTTGAGCAGTGGTTTGCTCAGCTTTGGTTGGCTCTGGTTGCCTGGATGACCGTGTCTCGATAACTTGTCACAACACTGCTCTCACTTTTTAGCGCATACAGCTTTGTAGCACCTTTTACTCATAGTGATTCACGTTACTATCACAGAAGAGGAAGGAAAAACTGAAAATATTCCCATCTGAGAAGCTGCAACCTTTACATTTTTACCAATTTTGCTTTATCATTTATCAGTTCTCAGAATCATTAAATAATAATTTATGTCATTCAACTAAATGGGAAATGTGGCATGCAGAAGATGTTTCTTAGATTTTTATTGCACTATTTTTCCATTAATTAAGACAACTTAGTGTCCATCAGTCCATCTTACCGGCTTTCTATGTATGTCTGTGTTCATGCAGGTGTGTGCGCGTGTGTCTGCGTGAGTAGTATTGCTGCATAATTCATGCGGTCGTGAAGATGACTTTAAGACAGAGGGAGCCTTCATTCACCTCCATATCCCATTCTGTTTCATCTTCCCTTAGCCAGCCCTCTATCATTGAAGAGAAACAGGGGGCCACATGGCTCAGTCAGCAACACTCAAACAGAGCAAATCCCCTGGGCATGGTTACTAGAGAACAGATCACGTCAAATCGTTGACCCAATCACGTTTCAAATACCACAGGCCCACTGAGCGCTGCGGTCTCAGATAGATGCAGTGAAAAGTTTTTATTTATTTCTTTTTTTTTTGGTAGGGAATATGAGACTCTAACTTTGCCTTGATGTGCAGTCAAGCAGCACTTTAACTTGATAAGCCTGAATAATTTCTCAGGCTACGATGCACTCTCTTTTGATTGCAGGGGATGTTTGATTATTTTGTTTTACGTATGGGAAATCTGAATTCCAGTTTATTTCCACTTCTATCGGGAACACTCTTGTCGTGATGCTGGAGTCGGTCTTTTGAACTCACGGTTAATATGCGTGTATTTGGCAGCACAGGTTGTGTTCTTTATAATGTTCTTTGTATGAATCAAAGCAGCATGTGGGGGATTCAGTGGGGGAGCACATGCATGCCCTCCCATGGGCGTACAGAACTGAACCCACAGGACACGTTTCGCCGTGATATGGAATAAATCATTTTGAGAGAAGCCTGCAGAAACATGCTGTCACATGTGTATTGATTGATGGAGGAGGGGGCTGATGTGATGAAGGCAGCAACAAGCACAGCCGTCTAATATTAGTGTCAAGAGGTAAGGGCACAGATGAATGAGGAGCAGGCGGCTGAAATGAACTGCCCTAGTTTGAATGTGGAATGTGATCAGCGTTAGCTCTGGATCGGGTGGTGATCGGTTGATCTGCATGACTTGACAGATGACGCCTGATGCCTGAACTAAAGCCTTATTATGTCAGTTTATTGGTCTAATAATCATGTGTGTCTGTATGTATGATAGCTGGATGTACTGGACAGACTGGGAAGAGGATGAGGTCAATGACAGCATCGGGCGGATAGAGAAAGCCTGGATGGACGGATCCAACCGCCGCATTTTCGTCACCTCCAACATGCTGTGGCCCAATGGTCTAACGCTGGACCACAGCACTAGCACCATGTACTGGTGTGACGCCTACTACGATCACATTGAGAAGATTCATCTTAATGGGACAGGAAGAATGGTAAGTGTCTGTATGTAGAGCAACGAAATGATGTGGGAACTTATTTCCATCATTTGCACTAGCTGATTCTGGTACCCTTGATGCGAGTAAGATTTTAAGAGAAGGCCAGGAAGTGGAATTTAAGCCTGAAACAGTTGAATAAACAATACTGAATCAATGTGTTTTATTTCTTTTAATATTTTTAATAATATATTTGTGCTAATCACAATGTGTCAGCCCAACTTTGAGTAATTGCACAGGGTAAAAATGTTCACCACAGAAAACAGCAACATCTTTAAAAGATAAGCGCATATAAATAGTATAAAATTTGTGTTTTACAACTTCATTGTCAGCGGTAGCATGAATAACTCACGAAAAGTGATTTAGTGTCAAATAACCACAGGATTTCATCACATCTGTACTTAATTCATTTTGTTAATTTGATCTCAAATCAATGTTTTTCAGTTTCAGATCAGTATTACATGATAATTTCAGGGTCCAGAAATGATACAGTGTTAATCTGCAAAGCAGTGAAATGATTGAAAATTGTTCCTCTTCCCCCAACAACTGCCAACAAGAGAGCCCTTCATCCCCAACTGCTCCTGTCGACTGTCGTTGTACTGGCATATTAAGCTAATGAATTATTTGCAAATGCTATTTAATCAATGCCAAGATTCTAGCAAACATTATTATAAGCAGACAGCGCCGCGTGAATAAATTTGTGCAAAGAAATTGAATCACATTCATCATATACTGTGATCAAATAATTTCTAAGCCCATATTCAAACAGCTAGAACTCTGTTTGAGATGATTGATTTTGTTGTTGCTGATGGTGTCTCTCTGTAGCTCCCCTAATCTTTTGATTACACTGCATGTTTGCTTCATGTTGCAGGTGGTGTACAATGGAAAAGAGCTGAACCATCCATTCGGAATCTCTCATTATCGTAATTTCATCTTTTGGACCGAGTACATGAACGCTTCAGTCTTCCAGCTGGACTTGTCCACCGGTGATGTCACTCTGCTGCGGAGCGAGAGGCCGCCACTATTTGGCCTGCGTGTCTATGATGCACAGAGTCAGCAAGGTTGGCTGCTTTCGCTTCATGTGCCACTGAAGCACTGCTTCCCTGACAAAGTGCCTGTTTTGCACCAAAAGCAGACCCTTTCTGTGTTGTGTGTCCAGCCATATGAACCCCCTAAACACATTTCTTTAATGGAGAGCACTTTACATAATACATACACCAGAGATTTTGTATATACCCCTATTGGTGTCAGATTTCATGGCCCAAACCAGTGCATTGATCAACACTGACAGAGACTTTAAAATCACTTGAGGCTCCACTCTATAAAGTTAAATAAGGTGACCCAGGTTTGGAGAGGTTTGCTCAGTTCTGTAACAAATGATGATGGATTCATGCTGTTAGAAGGCTGAAAGGAACAGATAGGAGAGGAGTCAGATATGGCTGACAGTGGAGAACTGCAGAGGCCCTCGCAGCAGACGTTTTTTTTTATTATCCAATAAACGCCATGTAAAAACAGTGCTCAGACACACAAGGCACAATCAGGAGAGGTTGATGCTCGATGCTACTGCTCTAAATGTAGAGAAATATAATTGTGCACCAGCCAGTGACGTGATTTCTGAGTCATGACATGAGTTTCTTTCATTCTCAAGACAATGATTTTTATTCAGCGACTTTAAAGCCGTGGATTCTGAATTGGAAAGTGTCATGCCAAGTATATGATACAGATGAATGGCTGGCTATTGCATGCACAGCCTAGTTTGCACCGTACAGAGAATTTCTGCTGGACATTTCTCCATTGTTCATGTCACTGAATAGATTAATTGGCTGTCCAGTCCTCTGTGTATTACTGATTGGCTCTTACAAAACCAAAAGCTTTATCTCATTGGTTCAGGCACTGCCTTTGGGCTCTGCGTTAAATGAAAGTGACAAAGGTGTCTCGTGCCTTAACTTTGTATGTGACAGTGTTTTTTATTTTTTTTTCCCTTCTGAGAATTTTGGCTTTGTCCGGAAAGACAAATTATTCCCCCAAGAAGGATAAAAATGTCAAATGTCTCTCACCCACACTGTTCCCAATAATTCACCTGGCATGTGGTTATAGATCACATGGCGCACGCCTGGCATGTCTCTTCAAGACAGGAGACAAGTTTTGCATCAAGGAGATTATTTATTTTTGCAGGTTTTAAAGTGACCTCTGAACCGCTGCTGTTCACTGTACAAAGGGAAAGCAAACCAACCATCAACAGTAAACCCATGTCACTTAAGGAAGGCTTTAGGAAATATATCTGTAAATGAGCAAGACACCTTATTTGGGATCTATTCCTCCAGGTGACAACGCATGCAGTGTGAATTATGGGGGCTGCAGTACCCTCTGCCTTGCCATCCCAGGAGGCAGAGTGTGTGCCTGCGCTGACAACCAGGTTCTGGAGAAGAACAATGTCACCTGTGCAGGTAGGAGGACATAATGAATCAGACAGAGCGAGAGGCCTAAGATCATCCTGTCCCAGTACGCTGTAATCCTGGCTTCATCCTAGGGGACGGAGATCAAATAATAACCTTATCTAGTCGCATGCAAATCAGCTAATAAACAAATAAATACAGGTGGGAAATTATCCCAGTAGGTTTCCACAAATATAGGCTAAATCCCAGCAGTTACTCATAAGGTCACGAGACATTATTAACATGTTTTTTGTGCTATTATAGCCGTGCCAATAATTTCCACTACACATATACTTCATAGGAGGTCTCTTGTTGATTTTTCTGTCTCACCACTGTTTCTCCCAGAAGCCTCCAGCGGTAGTTTAGAGCCACAGCGATGTAAAAGCGATGAGTTCCAGTGCCATAATCATCGCTGCATACGCGCCTTGTGGAAGTGTGATGGAGATGATGACTGCCTGGACGGAAGCGATGAGGAGAGCCACAGCTGCTGTAAGGATCTTAAAATAAGTCCGCACTGCAGGCCAGCACTGCATGAAAACACATAAATACAATATTTGTGCAGACACTGTACACGTTCATAGGCTCGCACACACGACCATGCACCAAGCAGTAAAAGCACAGGCTTTTTAAAGTGTGTTAGCCCTTGCTGCCATCTTCTATGTTCCTAAATGTCACTGCTGGGGTAATGCTGTCTCCCACTTTTGCTCCTGCTGAAGTGGTTTTGCTCTTTAACAAATCAGGCGGATAAACACCACGTTAGACGCTTGGATGCTGGTTAATTCTTTCTTTTTTTTCTGAGGGCAAAGCACCATAATCCAATCCTGTGCTATATCAAAACTGAATAATCAATTCCCTGCTCTCCTGGGATATCATATACTTTAACAATGCACTAACCTGGTTTTGTTGCTGTTGTTGTTGGTATGTTGTTATGTTATGGTATGGAGTCTTCATGAGACATTATAAGGTGGGAATTGAATGGAAAACAGATTCATGTTGATGTCAGTTGTTAGGATATTAAGTTAGGAAATAAGGAGGTTTGGTTGGTAGTTCCACTGAAGTATTATAATATTAAAACTCATAATACTAACGCGTTATTATGTGAAAGCGGCTTCACGTAGAACTAAAAACAAGATACTAAAGCTGCATAACAAATATACTTAAGACCACTGTAAAAAGGTTATGGAGACTCCATTACTCTTCATGAAAGGACACACCACCAAGGACAAACATGAGCTGGATTCTCCTCTAAAACATTACTCTCTATAGCAACGTGCTCGTCTGTCAGTGCAGGATTAGTTGAGCTGTGGACTCAAAAGTCCCACTTAGAAGTTTTGAATATACTGTATGAACATGTAAGCTTCAGTACCAAGAAAGCACAACACTGAAGACACATTTGCACATAGAAACTGAAAATTGAATCTTTTGTCCTTTTTCTTTTATTCCATTCATTATTTTGTTGATTTGAAAGGTTATTGTCTTATTGATTTATTGGTTTTTTTTGCAGACAATCACACCTGTCCCATCGATCAATTCAAATGCAGCAACAATCGCTGCATTCCCAAACGATGGCTTTGTGACGGAACAAACGACTGTGGCAACAATGAGGATGAGGCCAACACCACATGCTCAGGTATTAGCACATTTATGTTAGAGTGGGTGCAGCACTTGTTTTTGATTGTCAATCTGTTTACGCTACTGTTTGCCTCAAAACAGACATCAGTTGTTCCATGGGTGGACCTTAAAGTGTAGTTTTGTGGAATAGGTACATCGGACCAACATATTGTGTTCCGCTGTTGTCCAGCTGATTATGTACATTTTAATTTATTTATTAATACATTTCAGTCAAGCTTATTCGTCACATGTCGTGATTAAAATCTCTCACTTCAGATGCTTTTTACTCATCAAAGTCTTGAACAGAGGTGTCCTGTGTCATCAAAGTAGTCATCACCATCATACCTCGCGGCCCTTGAGTAGGTTTGGTACAGTGCAATCACTCTCATCATGGGAGAGCACTTTCAAGTATCAAAGAGCTGTAGCACCTACGAGAGGCAACTGTATGTCAGGAACACTTACGGTATATCACACTCCCTTCCGTGTACTCCATGGTATCTCTCAGGAGCTTTTTATCCTTAGAGGATCAGTCAATGTGCATTAGTCAGAGGCTGATGAATGCTTCCTCGTCATCACACTGACATGCATATCCAACATTGGCAAGACATCACTTGTGTGCCGTGCCCATGTGTGTTCACCAAGGCCTTGTAGCATGTAACTGACAGCCTGTCAGGAAACAGCAACGTTTCCCTTGGTCTTCAATTCCTCCGTGCTACACTGTGTGATAGAGTGATAAAGAGTTTGCACCAGGCGGACATTGACATCCTGGTGATGTAGTGATCATTAGAGTTGTTTTGCATGTCCTGCATTGACTTATGCATGTGTGAATGAATTAAGAGGCTTCCCTCTTCTTTTTCAGCCCAGCCCTGTCAGGCCGACCAGTTCTCCTGTCAGAACGGACGCTGTATACCTCAAGCCTGGAGCTGCGACCGGGAGGATGACTGTGGGGATATGTCTGATGAAATATCATGCAGTGAGTCACAGATGGCTATTTACCACATATCATTCAAGTGTCACTCTGTGACAATTTGACTGTTTCTGCTATTTGTATTCGTCTGTTTGGTCAAGGTGTAAAAATAGGCCAGCTCTGTGAATAAGTCAAATACTAATGAGGGCTTAAGGGCAATCTTACACCTAAATGAATTCTATGGTTTTTACAGTCTTCTAAATAGTACTTGAGTGGCGATGGGGTTGTTAATTCACACTACTTGCTCAATGGTTACGTCATCAGGCGGTGACATTTCAAACTTACTCTCCTATCCGCACAGCCCTCGAAATGTGACTTCATAATTTATGCGGCAGGCCGTGCCAGAAACTTGTCAACATTTTTTGCAGCTCCCACTAATAGAGGTAACTTCAGGTTTCACCTCTAATGGATCGGCGGAAAAACGTGTGCTGAGCCGTACTCACGCTAGATAATTTGAAGTAATTTGACAAGTGCATTATAGTGAAATGTGTCTTTTTTTCACATGATGTCCTTAAAAGCACACCACAAAAACACCTAATTGCAGACTGAGCCAAAGGATATAACTGGATCTGTGGACTTTTTATTCCCATTTTACATACATAAAACATTGCAGTTGCATTGCATTGTCCACCTGTAACACACAGTGGTTTGTCCTGAAGCAGAGGCAAAGCATTTCTTTTTTTCCTCCAGCTCACAGCATGCAGCCCTACAGATAGAAATGTCTTTCCACTGCCCAGCTGTTTGGATCACCACATTAGTCCAGACAAAGTAACCCAACAGCTATAGGGTGGATGTTAGACAAACAGACATGTTTGTTTCCCTCTGCCACCATCAGGTCAAAGGTTAAACTTGTCTAATACTTTTGTTTATGACTAAATACTCGGAAAGCAAATGGCATTTCTCCCCAGCAGCTTCAGCTCTAGTTTGCGTTAAGTGTACGTCATCGTTTATGCATGCTAAACATGCTGAACTAAACTGATGGTGAACATGATTCAAGCTAATCATCCGTGTTGTAGCATTATTCACATCAAGCATGCTTGTATTAGCATTTTGCCCACATCACAAAAACTCACCACTGTGCCAATATGCAGACTCACAGAGCTGCTGATGTTGCTGTGAACTGCACCTCAGAGTCTATTGTTCTGTTTGTACTGAGGCAACCAGCTAAAAAGAAAGATTTTTCACAACTGTGTGACCTCATTCAACTTGTACAGTGGCATGTAGTGTGAAGCATTATTATGGCTGCTACCTATAGTTCAATAGCCTAAAACTCTGATGTAGAAACATATTATAACTCACCGAAAGTCTGATTGTCCTGATTTTGACAGTCACCAGCCAGTCAAACAAAATATTTTCTGTGGCTACATTAAAACAGTTTATTCAGGGGGAAACTCCAATAATGACTTATATCTAAAAATCAGCTCAACCCCATTTTGGTAAGAATTAGAATGCTAATTAAAAAACTGGTTTCACTCAAGTGTAAATATCATTGTTTGTTGGTGCACCACTTGGCAAACCCTCAAGTCCTTCTGAACATAATGACACTTGGAGCTGCTTATCATTTCTTATGACTTCTTGGATGTTTTCCTTGTCTCCTTTGCATGGGTTGCTTTATTCAACTGAGAGAGGTTTTTGGGGTTGAATTATTGATGCTGTATTCTTTGGGCCAAGAACTAGACATGCCCTCACTGACTGCGTCAGCTTCGTGGGGCGTTGCTGAGTAAACTGCATGCCGTCGTACAGAAGTCCACTGTTCTTAAATTGTGTCTCAGTGGTATTTTGGAAAACTGTCAGCTTCAGTTAGTAATAGTTGCAATTTGCGTCCTGGGTTAATCTTGGAATAAATAAATGAAAGAAATACGTGGCATGCCATATTGGCCCGAGCTCTTTGGAGTTCTTTGAAGATGCATTTAACCTTTTTTTATGCAGGGAAAAGTGTTTAGGGCTGTAAAATGTTTTCCGCAGCCAAGTTGAAGAGAATGAATTACAAGCGTGCTTTAAAAAGATGGGGGTAAAGGTTTTAAGATTCCTCTTTAATCACTATTTGTATTAAATCAGCCTTTTACAGTGATTGATGTTTGCCAAACGCTGCACTGTGCTGTATCGCCTCAGCCTCCCTTTGTGTGTCCTAAGCTGCTTCAATACGCAGTCACAAACAGCCAGGGTGTAAGCAGTAATTAAAGTTCATGCTCGGCTTCATTCAATCATAATCAAGCTGTGCAGCAAAACATATTCTCTCCCATACTGTTGTCTGAGCTTCCTCAGGCATTACTTCTCTGTAGGCACTCTACTGTGCAGCTCTGGCAGCTCACTTACTGTAGCTTCAGTGGAGCTACTGTGGGTTTTGGAACACCTGAAGCTCAGTGGTGGCCGCCGTAGAGATTGATGCTAATTTGGATTTTGTTTGTCAGTAGTTTAGTAGTTGTCACACAGTGTCTCATATTGGGCTCTCTGTTCACTTGAAGCCGTCATAATTTATGGATGCCGGTGTTCCATTTTTGCCAGGCTCACTGTTTACTTGAAACCTTCATTATTTATGGATGTTCGTGCTTCATTTTTAATGAATGTTAAATTCCAACCAGTCATGCGCTGTCGGTGAGACCTAACACATTTGTGGGAGATATAGAAGACACTTGTCTGATAAAGATACAATACGTCTCCTCGACAGCGCCTAAGGTATTCCAGGCAGCAGCAGCAGATGCCAACAAATCAATTCAAATGTAGACTTGCATTTCATACTGAAGTCAATAAAGCTTCAGGCATCCAGGAAGGATATTTGAAAAGTACTGTATATACAGTATCTCAAAATCGGAAATACGAATGGTATCTGATGAGAATACAAATGTCGATCCTGACAATGTCATCAGTCCATAAAATGCAGTAGAATATGTATCCCCGGACTCACTGCAGCACTGGTAGGGAATATTGATGCTGTAATGTAGACCAATTTAGCTCATGAAGTCTCCTTGACTGCAGTGATGGATGTTGGATCAGCAACCGAGTGACTGTGGAGGTGGTAATTTATTTGCTTTCACCCGCTTTCATTGTCAAGTTCAGTTCATGTGTGCTTATGTATGTATATATACTCCTATATAAGTCCAGTATCCTGTACATGTAGATATTTGTCTAACTTGGCTTTAATGGGGCCACATCAGCAACATGTCGATACGGTGTCGTCACAAGGAAGGTGGCAAAACTTTGGGATACAGTGGTTAAGGCAAACTATAACAGAAAAAGGGTCAAGTCATTTAGTTAATTATTTATCATTATTATTCATATTATCAATCATATCAATCAATTATTCCTACTTCCGGTTCCAAGACAAGCATCTACCGATTCATCCGCATTCTTTCTCTCTCTGCCATGAATTCAACTTACAGTAGTTTCAGATCATCTGCATGTGGACTACGTCAACTCAAACATGATGTAACTGTTGGGTGGTGAGTGGGAGGATTATTTTGTTTTTGTTTTTCTTTCAGGGCCAAGCATGTTTTTTTATACTGTCTATGTTTTTTTTGTTATTTGAGGCATTGATCTAGAGAGGAGATGTGAATAGAACATGGCCATGCAAGGCCCCGTTTAGTACAAAATACTAATCAAAAGAGGAATTTCATGATTCTCAACTGTTTTCCTCTTCTGTCCAGGGCCACATATAACAGCGTCTCTTAAACGTATTTCTGAAGTGTTGAAATGAGGGTAACATGCCAGACTGCAGATCATAACTTCAATTGGTTACTATGTATGTATGTATTTATATTTTTAATGTCCCCTGGTTCATCAGTCTATTCCTTAGGGCCAGACTGAAATACATAACAGATATCCACTCAATAGGAACTATTGGACGATTTGTCCTGACGTTCATGTTCCCCATAGGATGAACCTTGTCTTTGGTGGATTTCCTGACTTTTTTCTCACACACTGCCTTGCCTTGTTTTTTTCCTTTTAAAGAAATGTCTTAAAACCTATTTAATGCATCAGTATGAATGTTGTTGGTATGATGAGTCCCAGTGACTTTGGTACAGATATTCATTGTTCACTGATTGCAGTTAAAGAACATCTGCATTTCTTTTCATCCCTCACGTAGAGAGTTGAGATTTTATAGATTCTGTTCATTAGACCCTGTGACATGATTACAGATAGCGCTTTCAATGGGTTCACCTTGATTCATCTCAAGAACCATTTTTTTTTTTTTGGTAAAAATGTAAAAACTAAAATGATATAACTGTGATGATAAAACTTGTATAATGTGGAGACATTTTGCCACAGTATTTAAAATAGAAATAGACACGTCTTCTTCAACTTGTTGTGAATCACATGCTGATTCCACAATGTAATAGCTTCAAATTAGCTGTCTATAATCATTGCTTTCAATGGAAAATGTCCTCCTCCAGCTTCTTTATTCTTTATTTACTAAATGGGCCGAATAAACTCACAGTTTCCCTCCGAATACAATCCCTCCTGTACTTACGTAACTTAGTTTTTTGCATTTCCATGTTACCTTGTCTTTGCTCTTATTTACTTGCTTATATCTGAGGAAATGGAAGCAGGTCTGATATTGCTGTGACAGTGGCAACAGAAATAACACCACTTAGAAAGGCTTTGGGTGGTTGTGGTGGTGGGGAGGTTGTCATGTGACGAACTTACATGAAAATTAATAATAAATCACATTGGTTTGCAAATGTTTTAGGCAACAGACTTTTAACAGTTCACAGATTATTTTCTGAACTGTTTGTTGCAATCAGTGATTTGTGAAGCCCGGCCTGGAGTTGTATTTGATGTGTACCTGTAAACAACCTTTTCAGCCTTCCCCACCTGTGAGGCCCTGACCCATTTCAGCTGTTCCAATGGACGATGCGTCAGTGCACAGTGGCATTGTGACTCAGGTGAGGGCAGAAAACTTTTTTTTTTTAGAATATTATCAATGAACCAAAGCTTGTTTAAGATTACACTATTGCATTCATCAGTCGTGTGTGTGTGAGGCCACACCTTAACGTGCCTTTTTGTACATGTGTGTAGATGATGACTGCGGAGACGGCAGTGATGAAGTAGGCTGTGTCCGGTCCTGCTCCAACAGCCAGTTCCAGTGCACCAGTGGCCGCTGCATCCCAGACCACTGGGCTTGTGATGGTGACAATGACTGCGGAGACTTCAGCGATGAGAACACGACCTGCAGAGGTGGATCAGCATGTAAGAATGAAAGCATTGCATTTAAAACTGCTGTGAAATGTTAAACGAGATAACACGTAGGTAGCAACCCCTTCAGCAGAAGGTGACCCTTGTTATTATTCACATTTAATATCAAAATATTAGTAGCATGAAGACATCACTAGGATTTATACTTGTTATGTATTCCTGAAAGATTTCCCTCCCAGCAGACTTGTCTGGTGGCACATTTATGAGAGTGCAGCTGCCCTTATATCTGGTGTAATGTGTTTATTTGCAATTCAAATCATTGTTTAAATTTAGGCGTTGTAATTACAAGTTTAACAATTAATCAGCTTGAGTCCAATAACTTTGTTTTCACACTCACGTGTGACAAATCTTATCTAGCCTCTGTTCTCGGGAATTTTACCATCAGGAGCTGAATCATTTAATCTAATTACCACAGAAACCTCATGCAAGCTCCTGGAAACTCACAGCTCACTTGCTTGTCACTAGAATGTGTAGACTATTCATCAAACCGTTTCCTGATGGGAACTGCAGGCTTCTCCACTCCCCCGTGTCTGCTTCTGCTTTTACCCCAGGGGACTGAATCTGTCTAAGTGTTGCCTCGGCTGTTGAAGAAATGTTTTCTGGTTTGACTTTTAAGAGTTGAGCAAATGGCTAATCTGATTCAGCCGATGCACAATGGTACAGCCTAAGTGGATGTGTACTGCTGATTATTAGGTTCTGGTGAAAATGTTATACTGTATCACTGTATAACGGTTAAAAAGCCTGGTTGTTGTCGACCTTTGGGTGTTGTTCTGGTTATCTTGTTATTAAAAAATATACTGCTTTAATCCTATTAAATGATTTGTGAATATTTAAACATTTTGAAAACATCTCAGAAAGCAAGTGGTGTACTTCACACTGCCGTTTATGTGCAACAACACATATGACATGATGGTGTAGTGGTTTCTTTTAAACTTCAAGAGGCATTAAACGACATACAAACATCTGATAGACATAAACATCAAATGCTGGAAGTGAAATAACCTCCCTCTTCGGACTGGCCTGTTATGGCTGCCATGTGTCCTGCTTGCAGAGATAAATATTTTCAAACTGTAAGAGATGTCTTGTAAAATGACTTTGCCCATGACTGTGTGCTGTAAATCTGCGAAACAGTAATTGCTGAATGACTTTTGTTTCAGTGCTGCCATCTGTGATTGAGTGCAGCGGAGAGGAGTTCCACTGTGTAACAGACGGGACCTGCATCCCGGAGCGCTGGAGATGTGACGGAGACAAGGACTGTGAGGATGGAAGTGACGAGAAAGACTGTGAGGGAACCAAAAGGATGTGCGACCCAAAAGCCAAATTCACCTGCAAAGATACAGGTAGTGTATACAGTAACCTGCAAAACAGCAGGCCTAAAGTGAAAAAAATACATTGTTACAGCTATTTTAATGTAAAATTAGCACAGTGGTTAATGTATAATTGATGAAATATCTTCCAGACGTTTTTGATAAAGTCCGCGCCTCATAAACACTGTCCTAGAGTTTACACTCTAGTACTTAAACGACACTGATGGTTTTGGTTGCTCTGTGGTATAAAATCGGATCCCGAGGCATGAAAACTAAATTCAGCTTGCATTTGACTTCAGTAAGTAAATCTTGCATCATTCGCCTGGGACAGATGTTATAGTTTTAGCACCATGGCAGCCTGGCTGAACTAATTTGGGCATGAAGGACAGTGACAAACATCAACAGAGTGAGGGAGAGAGAGAGAGTTTATATAGATATAGTGTTATATAGAAAGGCTGTGAAGATGCATGGGATACACACAGTTTTTCTTGTCGGTGGGTTACTGAGGAGATAACAGTCATCAAAAACAATCATGAATTTCAGTTTTAATTTAAGCATCGTGGTCTGGAGTTTGAACATCGCCCAAAGCTTTTACTTTCATGAGCAGATGAAAGAACCTGATCTTTACAAGAAAAAAAAAACACTGCATCTGCTTGGACTTTCACAGTGCTCGACACCGACGGCTGTGATGAACAATATCTTAGTATCTAAATAAAAGATCATTCTCATTTTAGTTTTTTGCTTAGGTCTTAAGAGTGCAGAAAGTATCGGCGCTGTTTCGCAAGCATTTGTTTGTGTGTATCAGTTATAAATTAAGCTGCCAAAATGGCTCCCTTCCCTTTCATAAAGGCTTCACTCTCTGACAGGCTCTAGAGGCTTAAATGTTCTCCACTTTGGAGTTTGCATGTACTTGTTAGACCAAAACCATTTAAATGGCCTGTTTAAAATCCCCATGTACCCGCAGCCAGCATCCACTCTCCTTCGGCAGTTGAAAGCAGAAGGTCAGAGAAAGATTCAGTTGCTTTCTGTCTTTAGCTCCACGGCCTCCCGCTCATCCCTTGACAGAATTATCAAGAATGGAGGCATTGCTGCGTGGTGAAGGGTTGGATAGACCACACAATTATTATTCACTGTAATACTGCAGTGTCACACCCCTGTGCACTGGTGCGGATCGTTCTGTCCTCCCCGCTCCACAGCAAAGTACCCTCTCCAACTATGTTTGAAAAGGTTTTTGAAAGGGGCCATCTTAACATTTTTTATCGATTAAACACGGAAAGAGCTGTATTTCTTTCATTTTTTTTTTCAGTTTCCCAAATAAAACATTCTATACCAGTGCCCAGTGTGAACAGTCTGAAATATGGATGCTTTTTCCTGGCCACGCCACCTGTGGGGTTGGATGCATTTCCACATCTCCACATCAACAGATAAAACTAAAACAAAAATAAGAATTTTCAACCTGGTGCTTGGGCTCGCTGCGGCAACATGACAGTGCAACTTGATTTAGCCTCTCACGCATATGTTTGTTTGTTTACATGTCCAACTGGAGAAAGGACACGTAAGAAAGACACCAAGAAAACTCAACCAAAGAAAAGCTGAACATATAGTTAAAGCACAACTGTAGATATTTATCCAGTTGCACATGTTATAGAAATGGACCAATTCAATCTCTTGAGAGGGTGTCTTAATAAAAGAGAGATGATTTTGAGAACTTCTAAACTGGGAACATCCCAGAAGGCTTAAGATACTTCTGTCATACTATATATTTTAGTTAATGCATTTATTTTGAGTGTTATATACATTTTAGTTAAGGAATCAATGTGTAGTCAACTGTCGCCAGACGTGGGGAGAAGAGTTGGTGTCATTTCATTTCGTAAATCAAGGGTTTCCGGATCCATATGGCAACGTCCCCCTCACATGCTCACTGGAGAATGCATTGTATTTTAGAGTAGTCATTGTCTTCACACTGTGGTTATCACAAGTTGTTTGGGCAGGTTGTCTACCCAGCTATTAGTTCCATATGTATTACACCTGGTTATGCTCGCAAACCTTTTCTGTAATGTGAACAGGGTACGTGACTAAAGCATTTCACATTCGTCTTCTTCTTCTTCTTAAGCATGGATGGTTGTGTGGATAGTTACTGGCTAGTCTGGGCCAGCATTTACCCAGAACAGCAGCAGAGTAAGTTAAGGCAAACGCTGAGGTATTTGTCTTCATCCTTTTAGTGTTACAGGTACACTTGCAGTGATTATTAAAATATATGCACGCATACTTCAGAGCATACATCTGCTGCGGCCAATCTTCAAGAGCCTGTGAGAAGCCTCCGTCTGTGTTCATTCAATCTGGGTTACAGTGTGGAACCTTTATACTAGGCTGGCATGTGAACCTGGGTTTTGATCATTTATATGGAGGCTGCATGTAGGTTGCATCCTCCAAAGTCTCATTTTATGGCTGCATTAAGTTCCAAGGTTATTTTTAATACTTAAATTTTAAAAAAAAACTAGTTGCAATATAACAACAAATTCAACTTCAGCAAAATAATTTACTATATCAGGCATTAATGCATCAAATCTTCTGAGATACAGATGTAGAGGACACCAATCAATTCAGAGATCTATCACTTTGGCAACTTAAATGATGAACAAAGCAAAAAACAAAAACAAAAAACAAACGCAAGCAAGAATTCTACTCATCCATTATTTACAAATAAATCTTCAGCCATGCGTAGAGGAGGGACCAACATAAATAAAAAAGTTAGCAGCTCTGCAGGAAATCCATCCGTGGATCTGCTGCATTTTTCTTGTTGAATTAAAGATGAAACTTTTAGATGTTGCGGCTTTTCTATTTTAGAAAGAGTATAAAAAATGTATTTCTTAGTGAAAATAATAAGCAATGGTGAAGTTTAATAAACTTAAAAGAGGGACTTTTATGTCTCCCACTTCCTTTGGCCACATCCTGTCTCCTCCTTTTCTTTCTACCAGTACTCACAATGCTCAGCAGGATGAAATTGTCAGAGTTTCCTTTCTTTTCAGGTAAAAGTAATGTTCCAAGTAATGGTCCTCCTGTCCATGTCCCACTATTGCAAAGGCTTTGTCCTACAGCACTTCAATAGCACATAAACTGTCATTTTCGTATGTGCAATCACACTGACATCTTATTAAGGCATTTAGCAAATAAAGAGTTCAATAAAAACTGTTGTCTGATTGCACACGCACATTAATTAAGAACATATTGATTAAAAAGCTATAATTTGGAATGGCAGTATTATCCAAACCAGTCAGAAAGTGCAAAAATCTACATCCCAACATCAATTTTGTTTTCTTCCTCGCCTCCTTCAGTGTTTCCACCTACATCTTTTGTCCTACATAGTGAGGGAATTACAAATTAAACTGTAGCGTACATAGCAGTGCTAGGAATATTGATCTTGTGTGGATTTTTTTCATCAAGTTGAACATTTAGTACAGAACTGAGAAAGAGTTTGTTGTCGATTGACTTCCTCGGGGGGGAAAAAGCTTGGCATGTCTAATGTTTATTCAAATGATATGATTAAGTAGCTGAGGAATGAAACATTAATCAAATCCAAAGCTGAAAAATGCCAACACTGAATGTTACATTTCAGTTAAGGCAGTGAACTCTGTCATCCAAGTCGTATTAAAGGTAATTACAATGAGTTGACCTCGTCTGAACCGTAGTGAGGCTGCGCTCAGTTTTTAAGGCGTTTTAAAAAAAGTTCATTCTTGCCTATCTCGTCATTCTTTACAGGCAAGTGTATCACAAAGAGCTGGGTGTGTGATGGGGATATTGACTGTGAGGACCGCTCAGACGAGGAGTCCTGTGAGTCCGCTGTCTGTAAGCCACCCAAGTACCCTTGTGCCAACGACACCTCGGTCTGCCTCACTCCGGATAAGATCTGCAATGGCAAAGTGGACTGTGCGGACCGCTCAGACGAAGGACCCATCTGTGGTAATGTGTTTGTCGCTGCATATCATATCTTTATATTTTTTTGTTTTGTCTTACTGAAACATGCATGCAAATGATACATAACTACATGGCTAAACTGAAATGGACACAAGAACATCACATACATCTCGTTCCTCAACAATGGACATCAACATGCTGCAGTAACAACCGCCATTCTTCTGTGAAGGCTTTCCTCAAGACTTTGCAGGTTAGGCTCTGACCTGGCTCGTTCCAGTTCATCTCAAGGGTGCTTGATGGGGTCAAGGTTAAGGCCAGGCCGGTCATGTGTTTCACCACTAAGCCTTAAAAACACTCAATCTTTTTGGGTCCTGGCTTTGATGTTTCCATCCCACCATCCATTTCAGCTGCTAATCGGGGTCTGGGTCACATTGGCAGAAAACTAAACATACACTCCATACACTGTTTCTCTGTTATCATTGTATGCTGTCCCAATAAGGTTGTCCCAAACTGAAAGTAAGGCTCCTTCTTACCCCTGATAAAGTGAACACAAAGGTATGTAGACAAATTATCAGTTATTACGTTTACTTTGTGAGTTACAGGAGATCCCAGTAGATCAAATAGTGGACCTCAAACACATAATAATTCCCTGTGTGTTGAGCTTACATGCACGCTGTTTGTGTGTTCAGCATGTCTTAGACCTCACTTGGGCTAAATATTCTTTTTCTGACTGCTGAGGAGCCAGAAGTAAAAAGTTTTGAGAAGTCTCTTTAGATTTTACTGTACTTTAAACTATAAAAACAACACTGAAAACCGTTGTTACCGACAAAATTCAAGCTGACCATAGCTGCTGTTCTTCACGAGGAACTTTTTATAGCCATGCTTCAAACTGACAGGGGGTTAGTGTTTGATTCTTAAAAGATATATTTTGGGTGAAGAATATCTTCAAAGTGAGGAGACCAACAAAAACAGTCAAAAATAATGACGTCCAGGGAGCGTCAGGCATCTTGGACTTTGCGGTTCTCCCACTGTGTTTGAGTTTCTTTGATTGCCGGTTCTTGAGAGGATAGAAGCACAGCAGTTGATGACATTGGTTTAAGAGTAAACAAAACAAAAAACAGTCACAAATGTCTAACCCGTATTAATATTAACAAATATCCACACATTCTTCTGTCAAACTCTTTCTTTTAAATATAGCTTTTTATTTTTATTAGTCATGGGTTACTTTTTGTCAGCTTGGAGTTGCAATAAAATTAATTGGAAAAGCTGAAGCACTGTCACTTCCTGCAATTTTCACCATAGAGGTTCAAGACGTGCAACCTGCTGAGGCACTGCACAACACTTTGATTTTTCATTCATGTTGAAGAACATCCCTCGGTGGGGTCCTGCTATATCCCCTCCATCACATTCAGCAGCTTAGAGCCCAGCAGAGTAACTGGTTTGTGTTGTCTCAGAGACCAAAGGGACAGAACATGAGGTAATACTCTGGCTTCCTGATGATGGCAAATGTGGAAGTGTTTGTCCAGAAGCCTTCAGAGGGGAAGAAAAAGGATCTCATGTGATTAGCCCCAGCCATCTAATCTCTTAAAGTGAGCAGTGTACACACGGAGGTTCATTTTCTAGAGCGTCACTAACCAGGCCTCAGGGGGGCCCTACAGGACCTTTGAGTGTCTGTGTTATCGTAGCTGAAAAGAGGGCTTCTGCCTCCTTGTAGACAATTATGTGTTCAGAGGGAACATGAGGGTCTGGTGTACACCGGCTCAGCAGGTCTCACAACCACCATTAACAACTGTGACCACAATCTCCACCCCCTCCTGTAGAGAGAGTGCAATGCTATTCGTCCCTTCCTTGAATAGACGGTCTTGATCATGATAGGGAAAGAGATGCTAGACTGGTTTTATTTCCACCAGTATATCTTTTTATCATAACCTGGCAGCTTGTAATAAAAAAATAGATGTGTAGGACAGACTCCGAACTTTCTAACGAGATATAAGAGAATGAAATGAAGACATTTCTGTCTTCAGTTCACTTCTGAAAGGAACAGTGCATTATGTTCTGTCTCTGTATTTTTTATTTTTATTGAAGTAGTGATGGAAATGAAAGCACCTCACCTCCAGGTGCAACCCCAGAGATCCGACTGTATGAAGGCTAAACAACAGCTTTGTCTTCATTAGAGTGTGAACACGCTCATTTTGCTTGAATCCTGATCTCTGGCTCCGAGTTGAAAATATGTTATCCTTGTGACATTATGTTCAAACACAAAGCCTTTTAGAGTTAGATTTCCTTTGCCAACACAGATACTGTATTTTTTAAATGTAATGCCAAGTTTAATCTCTGGCTCTTTTGCAGTGTTAGTACAGTTTCTAAGTTTTCTTTCTGCCCTTTCGTCACCCCAGATCTTTGCCTTGTAGCCAGAGGGGGCTGCAGTCACCAGTGCACGGTGGCACCGGGGAAAGGGGTTGTGTGTTTTTGTCCCCCTGGGCTTCACCTGGACTCTAGCAACAAGACATGTGAGGTGGTCGACTACTGCAGCCGTCACCTGAAGTGCAGCCAGGTGTGTGAGCAGTACAAGACCACAGTGAAGTGCTCCTGTTATCCAGGATGGACGCTCGACCCAGACGGAGACAGCTGTCACAGCACAGGTAACACAGGCTGGATTTTTTTTAATGTTTGTTTTAGTGATGGTGTGTGGCTGTGGGTCTGTGTCTGCAGGAATATTAAATTTTATCCCTGGCCGCTCCTGGTAACTCTAGTAACTGATTCTGTGCTAGAATCACTGTTTTTAGACCGTATTCAGAGCGCTGGTGCCTTTAATGAAAAATATGACTTCTAAATATTAATATAAGCACAAGATTCGCACGATAGGAGAAACTGGAAGGTTAAACAATAAAAGTCGAACTGCAGCATAGGAAGGTTCTTGTGTTACTGTCTCTGAGTGCTGTGAAAGTGGAGAGGTGGTCTGAAGAATAGTAATAGATGGTGATTTAGGGTACTGTCCGGTCAAATCCAATCAGCTTCAAATCTGAAGAGCGATGAGTCCTGTCTGTTTCTATCTGTATTGATGCTGAGTGAAGGAAGCGTGTTCTCCCTTCTCAAACCGCCAGAGCTTTGGTACTTCATTCACTTGTGCAGAAACTCACCGCAGGCCTAATCCCGTACAAACACAAATGTTTCACTAGTAGTAGTATCACATTATAAATTCAAACTTCCTCTACTCTGATATTGAATAATCTATTTGACGAGGCCACTCAGTAACCGCTCGAAGTACAATGGTTACACGCACATGCCGTTGACTTGTCACATTCAGATTTATGGACCTCGTTTTGATTACTCGCTTCTCTATTTCACTCCAAGATTGATAGCAGTTGCAGCTCTAATCTTACATTAACGCAGGAAAAGAATACACAATTTTCTCTGGGAGCCGATCAGAATTCTACAGCGTCATCATAAATCAAATTTTGCATACAAACACAAACGCTCCAATTTAATCTTGAGAGGAGTGTTATTGGATTCTTTGTGAAGTCCCGAGCACGCACATCCACTCCCCCTTTTCTTTCGCACATCCTAATAAAATCTCTCTGGTTGCATTTTAGCTAGTTTGGTTACAACACTGAAATGTGTCATTGAAGCAAGGGCACCATTTTAATTGCATCTCGGTGCAAACAGTTCTGCTCCCCGAAGTATGATTTGGTCTAGAGTGCTGCAAAGATAATGCTTGCAAAAGGGCCTATTTTTCGTGTGTGTGTGTATCTGTGGGTTGTGTGTTGACGCGCAAGTTTGAATGTGTGCAAATGTCCATGTGTAACAAATTCAGAGTTTTAGCTGTACAAACATTTCCCAGAAGCTGAAATAATCTAACTGATTGAGCAAAACCTCAGTGGTCTAGACCAGAGAAGTTCAGTATGCAAACACTGTTGCAAGCTTTAGGACTTGTCAGGAGATAGAGCGACTTCTCAGAGACTCTACAAAATGTTTTTTTCTCAAAAGAGACTACTAACAAATGTATCTACTTTTTCATAAAATGGAAAAATGTAATGTGTTGACTCCCAAAGTGTTTGGCCACAAATTGGTTTGGCAGCAACTGACGCATATAAATGTGCACTACATGGTGGTTTAAACCGGTGAGATATGTTTGAAGCATGTCATCAAAACAGTGGATCAACAGAGAGACAGAGGGACATAGAGGAAGCTGACTGAAAGAAAATGAAGCTAAATTACATTTTATATATTATACATATTTGAACATATGTATAACAAAAACATACTTGTAGTTAGATTTGTGTGAGTGCACAGTAATTGTACACAATACTTACCTGATTCACATATTATTGTTGATTTCTAGGGGCAGCATTTATGGTATATTGTCAATTTTTTATCATCTTCATAGACAGTCGTGTTTCCCAGGACATTACCAGGGCTGTTCGCAGGCCGTCACAGCCCACCGGCCAGTGCGAAACCCTTTCTCACAATGTCCAAAAATGTGCAGGATGTCACACATTGCTGCCAACAATTTACCACTGCTACTAAACGTTGTTCTCCTTAAGAAAAAACAACAACGTGGCACTTCTATAAAAAAAAAAAATACTATGCTTGTTTCCTGTCTCTCTCTCCTCGGCCAGATCCCTTCGAGGCTTTCATCATTTTCTCAATCCGACACGAGATAAGACGAATAGACCTTCATAAGCGGGACTACAGCCTGCTGGTGCCGGGGCTGAGGAACACCATTGCACTAGACTTCCACTTTAATCGCAGCCTCCTTTACTGGACAGATGTGGTAGAGGATAAGATCTACAGGGGAAGGCTCTCCGAGTCTGGCGGTACGCTCATGCACAAGTGCACACATCCACATCCACAAACATGTGCTATAAATCTAAAGAGTGCTGTGATGTATTGACTAAAGAGAGTCATGTCTTGCTCATCTGTACTGCAGCGGCTGTAATGGAAGTCTAAGACGCTGGCGGTGATAACGCTCTGTTTTATTCTACTGTCTTTACACATACCCGGCTCTGATACTGTGAGTTGATATTGTCTCTCCCAGAAAATTTATCTCAGGTTGACCAGAGCTGGAAAATACTGCAGGACCACTCGTCCTCAGATGTTGTAGTACAGTATCCCTCCCTCATAAAATGATGAATCAGAACTTTTCCTTTGCTCTGTATTTGTGTGGGTGGCAGTACATTCACCGGGTTCCCTTTCCTTTATTTCCCTCCGTGGTGCCGTAGGAATCACCTCTTAGCTGCACCTATTCCACCCCTTTGTGAGGCACACATAAAAGCCTCAGCATCGGAGAATAATTGTAAACAGCTAGATTATAAATATTGTGGGAAAACCCTTTTACCGTGCTTAATGGAACCCCGTGGAAAGCAATCTGCTTTATGTGGATGAGCTTTCCTCGGGAGTTTTCAGCGTTCCCTCCTCTGCTTTGAGAATGTTTTCCACAGCAGTGTAAAGACACACCGACCACCACTGCTGCCCCTTGACGAGGATGTATTTCACTGCTGCATAGTCATGCAGTTTTGTTGTTGATATTGTTGTTTCAGGCGTGACAGGGATTGAGGTGGTCGTGCAGCACGGTCTTGCCACCCCAGAGGGTCTGGCTGTGGACTGGATTACGGGGAAACTGTACTGGATTGACAGCAATCTGGACCAGATTGAGGTGGCCAAGCTTAATGGAGATATGCGCACCACACTGATTGCCGGAGGCATGGAGCATCCACGGGCCATCGCTCTCGACCCAGGGCAGGGGTACGTTATGCACCAACTCCCACATACAGAGCCTGCTGGTAGCTATGCAATCCATCAGGCAGTGAGATTATTGGAATAAAGTAAAATTACAACCTCCTTGTATTTCTCACTTCCACATCCGCCTTGATGTATGAAGACGTCTGCAGTGTTAAGGTCCATTACTGCAGCAGATATAGAGTACATCAATAACAGTGCGGTGTGCTCCATTCCAGTAATGACAACTGATGTAGCTAATACCACCCCAACCATTCCTTCTGCTTTATATGCTTTACTACCCTGTCACTCTTGTTCTCAAGTAAGGTTTTTCTTTAAAACATTTCAAGCAAGACCTTCAAACAAAAAGCCCAAAATATGTTTTGTTTTATATTTGTGCCTCATTCCCCTCAGGGCCAATTTTTAAAATCATGGTTGTTTATCCCACTGAGAGACATGGGAAGAGTGTCTCCAGATTGATCTGTAGCTCCGAAATGGCAGCAAGCTAGACTTCAGAGAAAACACTGGATCGACAGTGGATTGAGTACACTTTTATTTTTTTGGTCTGACAAGTGTTACAACAGGCTTTTTAATACATTAAATTAAATTGCTGGACGATGTCACACTGAAGCCAGCAGGTTTGACTCATTTTAAGCCAGTGATGCAGCACGCCTGAGATGATTTGATACTATATGATGTTTTGGACAGTTTGGAGCTTTGCCATCAATGCTTTAGAAATGAAACTGAACTGGGTAAACAGGGAGCAGGGACAAAAAGGAAAGTCTACACATATGGTCAGAGGCTGGAGACTGCAGATGTCTTAAGTAACTTAACACAGCGTACATGTTTGTTTTGTTTAATGCCTTCTTTTTAAGATTAAATATCCTATTATAAGGACTTGTTTATCTCTTTCCGATAAGAAACATGTTTGATTTTACAAGTATTGCATGTTTCTCTGTACATGGTGTACGTGTGTGTGTTTGGGAGGTGCTCACTAATCCATATGTGTGTATTTTACAATTTATGTTTTTCTTAGTTTTTAATCTGTTAATGAGATTTACTACGCAGTCAAAGGTTTTAAAGAGTCTCGTGGGAAGCACATTACAATACATCATAACTGTTAACCATTTTGTCATTGTAGTTAATTGAAGATAAACAGCCATTCCCCATTAGATTTACTGGCTATTCCTTTAAAGGGTCACAGGGGGCTGAGTGCAGTATTCCCTGGACAGATCACCAGTCAATCACAGGGCTGACACATACAGACAGACAACCATTCACACTATGGGCGACTTAGATTGCCCAATTAACACAACCTGCAGATCAGCCTAGAGCTGCAATTGCTTCAATCAGGGACTAGGATCACAGGTGCAGGGACTGCTGTCCTGCTGGAGGTAATGAAAATAACTTGAACAACTCATCTGAAGGTGCCTGCTGCGCTCTGTTATGTTTCAAATGCATTAAGTCAGTGTTTACATGGACATAAGTCCAATGCACCTTGACACCTTGAACAATGCTTTCGGTTTATACGGGTTCTCTTTTCATCCATTTTAACGCAGTGCCCAAAGGTTATTCACCTTCAGGGAAACTCACAGTACGCACCCACACAAATAGTCATGGACACAACACCTGTGTTATGTGTGCCTGTGCATTGTTACATGTGCAGTCGTATTTTGCTTCGTGTTTTCACTGTTTCCACACTTCCATTGTTGCACCGCCAGTGCGAGCACTAATACCACAAGGCAGTGTGACTTGGACTATTGCCAATGTTTTCTCCATTATCCATGTTTTTTTTTTGTTTGTTGTTGTTGTTGTTGTTGTTTTTCAGTGTTACTGGTTTACCTACACTAAATAAAATCAGTTTCAATTAGATAATTTCATGTCATTCAACATTCAACTCAACATGTGACTCATTATCACATTTATTATTCACATTTATTATTCATACTCATTGAAATATTTAGTATAATGCTTAATTTTCTCAAATTTCAGTTACAGGAAACTAAGTGTACCTTTGCACTTGGTTTCTTTTTGTGTTTGTGCTCTTGCAACTATGTCCACATACTTTCTGGAGGGCTTCTTTATACAGACATATAAAAGTCTAAAAGCCAATGAAATTAAAATGCTTTTTGATTTATATTCATTCTGTTGAGTACTGAATATTATATTAATATATCACGCAGGTAAGAGGTGTTGCTTAGCAGCGGCTGCTGTAAGTTGGAGTAATGAGTTCTGCGAGGAGAGATACTGAGTTTAAAAATTTAGGGGCATCTGAGTTTGGTAGAGAAAAAGCACTCACTCGTCACTGCAGAGGCCCAGGTTCACCTCCCAGCAGCTATGGCTCTGTCTTGGCCAGACGCCCCATCAAAACACTGCTGTCAGTGGTTTTTGCTGCAAAATGTTGACGGAGCTGGTCAAGGATCACGTCCATGTCACTGCACCATGACTCTGGACTATTGGTTGTTCAAGGGGCCTGGGCGACAAAGGGTTGGATCTTTGCAGAGCAGCATGATCCCACCTGAAGGCACAGTTACATGTGCAGTACTATAACACAAACTAAGAGTCTCACCCTGGGTTTTGCACGTCCGGTCTGGAGGAAGAAGGTTCAACACACCTGTTTAAAACACCAGACTGGGATATCTCATCAGATCACCCATGTGATCTTTATGCAAAGCTAGTGGTCAGAATTGCTTCCTTCTGCTGCCTTGTTCTTGATATTGACAATCAAAGTTTTATTTCTCTTTAGTGTAAGGGCATTATGCTTTCATCAGCCCATGTGTGACACATTGTAACATTACATTTGTTCACATTAACAAAGTGTATGAAACAAAAGCCCTCGGGATAAATTTGCATCCATCCAGACACTATTCGTTTTGACTCTTTCATATATGTATGTGTTTAAGATACAATTAAACTGGTAGTGTGGTAACGTTTATCAGGGGGTAATGACAAAGTAATCTATTTACTTAAATAATCTATTTACTTAAATAAGTAGTTGCTTACAGCAATGCTGGGAACACAACCGGGAGAGTTCATGCTCTTCCTATATACAGAATCTAATACGGTTTTAAATGATATACAATAACTCAAATTATACAAAAATCTTTACTCTGTTGTTGGTGTGTTGCTTGTATTTCACTGGATAAATCACTTTGGATACATGCATCTGAGAAATAGCCAGTGGTTGCATTCTGTGGCCAGTATATTTCCAGATTAAGGCAAAACCCAGACATTCCTAAAATCAATTTAACACTCTTAAGAAATGAGTAATCTGCTCATGCACTCTCTCCTATAGTACTCTTTCACATTTAGGAGGATGACTACATTTCATGGCTGTACAGAGTAGGATTAATGGGTGCTTTTGGTGCCTAAAGGCGCATTTCCATTCCAGGGCAATAATTCTAATCTAATTACTTGAATCCACTCAAAGGAGTGGGTCATTGATCAGGGAGGCCTTATCAAGTGAATAAGGCTATTGATCTGGACAAGGATATTTCTTCCTAACACTGTTTCGTTGTCGTCAGTATGTGATTTAAGCTTGAGCACCCATTTTCTGCTTCGTTCTCGCTGACATTGTGGACCAAGGCATGACAGTTGCAAGGTTTGCTGGGTAGGGGTAGGACTCAGGATACTGTAGATGGTCACTGGAACGGTTCATTTTCAGGCCTCATTGAGCTGTGAAAAGTCATAATAAAACAGATGGCCTCCCATTCCAAGGCCTGTCGCAGATGTTGAGGGTTGCACTGGGTCGCTGGTGCTGTTCCTGGACAGTCATTGCTGCCATTGTCCGTGTAAATGCATACAGCTACAACAACATTGTATATGTAATTACTGGGTTTGCAGTATAATAGCACTGGATAGTACAAATGGCTATGGAATTGCCCTCAGATGGTTATGAGGTCTTTGTAGTGCATCCATGAAGAAATTTACACGGGTCAGCATGTATGTTGTTGCTTTTCCTCATAAAAACAAACAGACAATTGTAAATACCAACTGCTGACTTTGGGTTTCTGCTCCAAGGATCCTCTTCTGGACAGACTGGGATGCGACTTTCCCCCGAATAGAGGCTGCATCGATGAGTGGAGGAGGTCGGCATATCGTCTTCAAAGATATGGAAATTGGCGCCTGGCCTAATGGACTGACTCTGGATCATCTGGAAAAGAGGATTGTTTGGACAGATGCACGGTACACCATTAGAGTTTTCATGTTGTGTGCAGATGCATTCACACCTTTCCTTACTTATAATGCATGCATGACATTATATCCAGCGAAAGATTCAACATTCCCTGAGTAAAAATTGGACTTCTCCATCTTCCCATTTAATATTGCAGGACATACAATATTTAGAGATCGTTGTACAATAGCCATATTTGGTTTTAAGTGGGTCTTGAACAATTTAATAGTTCCATCAGTGGACTTGTGGGTTACACTTTGATCTGTCTACTTCCACAGTTCCCTTTCAATGCATTTGAAGAGCAGTTTAAACTTTGATACGGCTCTTTATGTTGGTCTCTTTTGAACAGCTCCGATGCCATTTTCTCTGCACTCTATGATGGAAGTGGGGTCATTGAGATCCTCAGGGGCCACGAATACCTGTCCCATCCCTTTGCCGTGTCTCTCTTTGGAGGCAATGTCTACTGGACGGACTGGAGGACGAACACTTTAGCGAGAGCCAATAAGTGGACCGGGCGAAATGTCACAGTCATCCAGAAGACGAGTGCTCAGCCGTTTGACTTGCAGATCTTCCACCCCAGCAGGCAGCCACAAGGTGAGAAAAGTTTTTTTTGCTCCCTTTTCAATTTGAGATGAGCCCACTTGTAGAAAAGGTACTTTTGGGTCCATATATAATTTGTCAGTTTTGCTGTCCTAGGACATTTGCCGCAGGGACATCTAATCCTTTAAGCACTTCTGTCAGTGCAGGCTTGGAAGACAGGGGTGTTTTTTACTTTCCCTGCGTGGCATCTAGTTGTAAATTGTTAAAGCTTAATAAACATCATAATGGTATCTGTAGAAACCATTTTTAAGATGCCACTATCACTGAAATGGAGTTTAGTCTATTTCTGATCAGAAGTGCGTCACATTGTTAATGCCTCCTGAAATTCAGTTCAGCATCACTTAGCCTATCCCAACCTTTTCAACTGTAAACTGCAAAGAATGGACAGGGACGATAACTGTGCTAATCATTTTCAGGCTTGTACATGAGAGAGAGAAAAAAGAAATGCTTGTTTAGAAGTGCAAACTCATCACCTCCTGTCATTGTACACGCTATAGGTAAACGAAAAGAGTGCAGATTGAATATATAATCCTCCACTACCACCGTATACTAAATGAGGATGAATGACCTTTTAAAAGAGAATTCATTCCCGTGTTATGTAAGCAAAAAAAAAAAAAAAAAATCAGCATAATGTAATTAATTTCTAACTTCTGCCTCTGCCTTCATTTGGCCTGTCAATCAATACGCATGTGTCTCAATGAAAAAGGTGCTCATGCAGAGAATTAGCTAGGCTGAGCTAATGGTACCTCTGAATGTGTTTTTTTCACCATACAAATTATTCTAATTGGCTTATACCTCTATATTAAAGCCTATTTTTCCATTTTTTACTGGGTGTGAATAAAGAGAGCTGCAGAATCAGAACGACGACTGCCAGTGAATAATTGTGGCATATCCAATAATCAAATAAGTTACTAATGTGAATAATGCGTTGCGGTGACAGGAAATATATGAAATAGTTTTGCAACTTCATTAATATTGCCGGCGATTTCTTTTTCAGTAAATGCGTCCAAATCTGTATCTGTCACAGTGGAATAGGTAATCAGTTTAGTGTAAGGGCAAGCAAGCCAAGTTTCTGACCACAAAAGACACACTGCTGATGTGCCGTCTGACAGAAGGCCTACATATGTAAGCCAATCTTTATTTGATATGCAGATCAGCATGCAAGATATATTGCCAAGATGAAATTAATGGCATGAAATCTGTTTTCAGCTTTTTTTCCCCCCAGTAAATAGGTCATTTGAAATTGATTTTTGATTGATTTAGAAAGCCAAACCCCTGAAATAAAACACTGGATTATGGAACATGTGGGCCTTGTGTGCCAAGACCACCTGATTGATGGATCAGTTTCTATCACAATTGCCTTTTTCAGCATTGCCAAGTTTTTATTTCATCCCCCCCCAGCTCTCTGCGTATGTAAGCCACCATCCTTAAATAGGCGTTATTACGGTCTTAATCGGGTTTGCATCTATTCGGTGATTCCGCCGCTTCTCCAGCGTGTCATGAGTTAATTTGCTTGTTTCCATCCTGTATTCTGCATTCTCATGACTGTTCACCATAGATAAGTGTGAGCAAAGGCGACTGCTTTCCCAAAGAAGACAGTAAGCGTGCCTAATCCTATTTAGAAAAAAACTCAGCGGGGGTGGGGTGGGGAGCTGGCTATTATCCACTATAGCCAGAGCCAAGGCCTAGAGATGTGCTGCTCCACTAGACCCTGAACATCTGGACCAGAGAAAAAGAAAGGGCGGATGAAGAGGGGGGGGGGCACCAAGATGCTGCTCGGAGCGGTACAGCAGGTGCCACGGCGGAGCTCCACAGGGGGCCTGTAAATACATTACTTGTCACTTGAAAGACAAGGCTGTAGTTTAACATTAGAATGAGTAACGGGCATTGGTAGGCATTGGTAGTCCCAAGGCTTCACAGCCACAACAAATAATTGGTTGAATATAGACAGAGCATCACACACAAACCTTCATGTCTATCCTTTGCACTGTTACATACAGCAGAAACCAGAGGAAATAGCTTTTTATAAGATACTATAATAATGCTGACATTGATGTGTTTTTGGAACAAAGCAGAGTAATAATTAATTTTGTTAGGATGTTTTCTGGGTAGTATCGATGGGGTTGTGTACAAAATTAGTTACTATTACTATTAGTAGAGCTGGTACATCTTTTTTTCATGTATTTATCAGGTTCTCTTAAATAAAGGAAAAAAATATTCAGCTGGATGTGTTTACATTCATAAATGCTATTCACAATGTGTGTTAAGTTTTACATTAACAATATAATATTAATGACATTTAGTGCATTCACAGTTACTTGTAAGTAGACAACCCAGCCTGTAAATATCATGATAATTATGATATGTTTGAAATAGGCTAACACAATAAATATGCGGGTCTCTCAGTAAAAAAGAAGCATTGGATATTAATTTGTATTCACTAGAATAGGACTTCCTTAAATATGAATTTTGCATTTAAAATGAGCATTGTTCTTTATTTTAACGGAGGACCACTGCCTCCACTGCCTCGGCATAGCAGTGGGCCCATTTTTTAATTTATTTGTTGCAAATACATCTGACAGTTTAGAGCAAACAAACACCTTGGCTCTGTTGTTGCTGCCTGTCATCCCTCTAGAGTATGATTTGGGTGAATGCAGCGCTGTTCAGATGTCTCCCTATTAGCATACTGAGTCAGCTGGGTGCTGTTTCCAGCTCGCAGAGACAGAGCTGAATTTTTTTTTTGTCTTAAATAAGCCACATTTGTGATTCAACGGGGCTCTCCAATGTGTCGCTGAAGGAGCCCGGGAAATGAACTTTGAATGAGCTTGTTTGACATGAATCATCCAGAGTAGATGGAGAAATGGATGTGTTTGAGGCATGAAATGTGATTTCAGCATGACGGGAAATAATTGAACTGTGTGTCACTTTCTTTACTGTTGCTGAGGTGATTTATTCTGCATAGGGGAACGTATGAAATTTGGGAAAGCTGACTCCTTCAAATGTATTGCTCCTGTAGTATAAAACCACTGTTTAGTTCAAAGCTGTTGAAATTCGGCCTGTTGTGCTTGTCTAGCAGGAACTGTCTGCAGCTTACCGTCTTAAACTGGATATCCTGCTCCCTTGCAGTAACAGGGCAACTGAGATAATGTCACCCTTAATTCCTGAGATGTGACAAATAGTAAACAATAAGATATTTATATTCTATAACTTATTTCCATATCATTTAATACCGCAGACCAAATTTAACAAGAGACCAACCTTATAATCCAAGCAAGTGCAGGAGATGTGCAAAACCTAATCTCAGCCTAAAAGTGGACGCTCTAAACCTCTTTTTTTAGTTTAAACGCAGCAAGAACAATATTCTTACTGTAGTTGTTTGCAGCAATGTGTTTTTGTCAGTTTCACAGTATGCATTTTCTCTCAGTGGCACAATCAGACAGGCCCTAAATGTCATGTGGAAAAGGCTTTTAGTCCAGTTCCCATCCAGTATTTATCCTGGCCTTATCTCTTTGCTTGCCTTCTCGGCTCCCTATGCTGAGTGTTTTGAAATGTTCTCACTCTTTCCTCTCTTCCCATCAGCCTCTAACCCATGCGAGGAGAATGATGGACGCGGTCCGTGTTCGCATCTGTGTCTCATCAATTACAACCGCACCGCCTCCTGCACCTGTCCACACCTTATGAAGCTCTCACCCAACAAACAATCCTGCTTCGGTGAGTAAGAACACCTTCTTCATTTTTCTTTTTCCATATGATATCAGAGTGAAATCTGTGTAATCTGTGTAAACAACAGAAGAGGTGTTCTGCTTTCTGTGACTTTTTACCCTTTTACATCAGGATTTTATTATCGCGCTCTCACCTGGATCTGAGATAAAGGGTATGCAATGGTGCACATCTCAAATTATTGATCTCTTAAACATCTCACCAGCGTTGAAAAGGTTCCTCCTGTATGTGCGGCGGTCTGAAATCCGTGGTGTGGACATCGACAACCCCTATATGAATGTCATGACTGCACTAACCGTGCCAGACATCGATGACGTCACGGTGGTGGACTATGATGCCCAGGAGGAGAGGATCTACTGGGCAGACATTAAGACCCAAACCATCAAGCGGGCCTTCATCAATGGCACCGAGTTAGAGACCATCATATCTGCAGGTGGGTACATTTTAGACAAGCGTTCATAAAAAATTCAAAGTCAAAGCTGTGTGTGGTGTTTACCAGTGTATGTGTGCACCAGCTAATATTGATTAGCTGGTGCACACATGCTCTTGTTGCTGGAGTTGAATCGCTGTACGGAACAGCAGTCCTATCAGAGAGTTATTGTTTTTTTACTTTTCATGGAGTGGTACTCAAATTAAAAATTAACTTGTGATTAACCTGTAATTGATTGTGCTAATTAACTGCTGTTATTTCCACTCTTTGACGTTATTGCAAGGTTCATATAAGTAAAAGTACATCTCGAAAGTGTTTGCTGAAGAGCATTTTAGCCTTTGTTTTTGTTTCTGTTTCTATGTAGTATATCTGGATTTACCTGAGCTTTTTGCATTATAGTTTTGTAAAACACACAGACCTGACAGTTTTTTTACATGCTCTGCCTCACAGACATAGTGAACTGCCGCGGTCTGGCTTTAGACTGGCTTTCCAGGAACTTATACTGGCTCAGCTCTGAAAATGACGAGTCGCAAATCAATGTGGCTCGCTTTGATGGCTCCCTGAAGACCTCCATCATCCACGGCATTGATAAGCCAAGGTGCCTTGTAGTGCACCCCGCCAAGGGGTAAGTAGATTAGAGCAGTTTGTGCACTTCATCAGTACCTCACCTTCAATGCATAGTATTAGGAAACCTGACTGCAGACCTCACCTGTACGAAAGAGGGATCAAAGCCATGCTGTTGTAAAGAGAACATGTATTACAAGCACGAAACATTTGTGTGGATCTTTACAAGGTTGTTGGATGGAACAAAATCTATTGGCTCACATTCAATTTCTATTTAGTAACATTCAGTGACTGTTGTAAACCTCATGATATCTTGTGCCTAATTGCAGCTCTAACTATTCACCTCACACCTCTCCACACAGAAAAATCTATTGGACAGATGGCAACACCATTAACATGGCCAACATGGACGGGAGTAACAGCAAGGTCCTCCACCAGAATCAGAGGGATCCTGTAGGTCAGTATGAGAGGTTTGGATGGCATACTGATTTAGACCTCCTATTGAGCTGTACCTCAAATAAGACAGAGCCAAATAAAAACATTTATTTTCAAGCTCTGTGTGTTAGGTTTATATAAATTTATATTCACACTGTATTCAGATTGGATTTGAATATAAATAACCAGATTAAAGAATTTAAATAACTCAGTTTGTCTAATAATCAAGGAGCACTTGATTTGTTTTATATTATCTACTGGGCTTCAGGTTGGACGAATGTGTGGTAAACACCTTGTAGCCACAAAACATGACAATATGGAGGGAATTTGCCTGAATTGTTTATTACGGATTAGATTTATGGTAATTTAATTCAATTAAGTTTTCCAGCATCAACAGCTGTGCCACTGCACGCACCATTTTGCATCTATGTTCACCTCATCTCACGTTCATTTGAAGTAATTCCCCTATTTGAACCGTAATTTGACAAAGATAACCCGATAAAGGTGTTTACATGACGGTCGTAATAATCTCAGTTTCTCAGTCTTGACTTTTACGGACTGAATCAGTACTGTTCGTACCTGTTGATGTTTCCCCAATCTCGACAATGTCAACAAGAATCACACATGAACACCCACCTCCTCAGTAGTGATGTTATCTCAACAGGCAACGTCAAAGAAAGTCACCAGACTCTGTGGGTGAAGGTGTCAAAGTGTCAGGTAAAGACTGGGTAAGGCGTGGCAAGTCAAGCAAAGCTGGAATTTCTTTGAAACTTCGATAAACATTAATGGGAGGCTAAACTGGAAAAACATGTGGCCTGTATTCGCTTGTATCTTTCACTCTTTGATTCCCCAAAGAAATCATTTACTTTTAAATTGAATCAAAATGAATACATTTAAAAAAAACCAAAAAACATTTTGGCACAGATAATATAGTTCTTATGTAAATGGAAAACCCTGCAGACATTAGTGCTTTGTCCAATAACTACAGGGTTAATGGGTGGGTACTTCTTTACCTATGGATGTTCTTATAGCTTCTGCACCTCCTCATCCCATGGGGGTTATCCCTCTCCCAGACATACCCCACTCATAAACCAATCCCTTTGTTCAGCTTCTCATTAAAAATGCAAGGACACATACATCCTCCATTTACCCCATTTCTTCCTCTTGCAAGTGAACTTAAATGAAATAACCTGTTAAATTTTAAGTAAATGGGTTATATTTTTTGTTTTGTGGAGTAACACAAACTTAAAGGAACATACAGACTGGGTTATGGCCGTTTCCTCAGAACAACTGTTTTCTCGGTTGGTTTCTTTCCCTCTACACTTGTCTCTTATTGCTTTTAATACATTTAATTGCATTTAGAGATATCTGTTGTGTTGTTGTTGTTGTTGACCTATACTATATGTTTCAGTTTTGTTGTGTACAGGAGGATTTAAGATATAAAAGTTTTACTATGCTTCATACTTAGGCCCTGTGTACGTATGTCAAACTTACAAAATACAAGCCACTGACTTACAAACCTCACAAAACTAAATGATACACTCTGGCACCTCAAGCAAGCAGTCATATCTTTATAATGTCACTGCTTTTGAAACATAATCTACAGTAAGATTAAAAAACAAATTGATTATACCAAATATACCAAAGTGATTAACCGAAATTAAAATGAAATTAAAATTAAAACACTTTAAATCATATACAAAGTCACTTTGCTTTGCTGACATTAAGGAAGTGATTAATTTAACATTTTTCTGTTGGTATTTCATGTAATTTTGGATCAATGTGCTGTATCTTTTATATATATGTGTGTGTGTGTGTGTGTGTGTGTGTGTGTGTGTGTGTGTCAGCATGTATGTATGAACCATTTCTTAACTTATTCCATCTTGGCTTTTACTGAGAGGATGTTCACTGTAATTCATTAGGACCCTTGATTTGTCACTGTGGCCTGATTTTCCATGTTTTCTGTGATTATACTCTCCATATTTGAGTATAAACTCGATTTCCACTTTATGCATGCTTAAGTTAGCAGTTGTAGCTTGTTTAGCCAAAACAGTCGGACGGTCTTTGTCTATAGTGGCTGTTGACGCGCAGCTCAAGGTCAAACTCCCTTTGACGCACAAACAGCTCCATTGTCTTCACTGTCTTCTTCATTCTCCTCAGCCTGTCAACAATACAGATAGCAGGGTGCTTCGTATTTCACTGGCTTCATTTATGATTATGGGGTAGACCCGGGGACAAGCGTAAATTAATGACGCATTGTGACTGTGAATCTGCCAGACATAAATCCAACACATGGTGGGAGACAGTGAGTTGTCCAGCCGTCCACAAATGAAATTGCTTTCAGTTCCTGCCATTCACAGTGGTATTTCATGAAAAACCTTCATGTTATTTGGGGAGGAAAAGGCACTAAGTCTCTCTGTTGTTCATTTTTCATTCCAGCTGGAGCTCTTGTAAAGACCCAGCAAACACATAAACAATTCGATTATCCCTCACTCAAGATATGCATGGAAACTGTCATATGGAAACGTTACAGTAATGTACTTCTGAATTGTGCAGTGCTGTTATCATAAAGTCAGAAGCAAACTTGTGTTTCTTACTATTTATTTCATATTTAATAGTCAGGATTGGAAACTCAGTGTTGTCCATTTGATCCCCTTAATTTGGTACAAATGGCAGCTACGTTATTTCAGATATAATATCTTGCTAATAAATGCAAATATTTTATATAATAATATAACAATTTTACATGTTTAATTGTAATCTATTCTTATTTTTACTTTGTTTTCCATATTTCAGTTATTTTCTATATCTGACAGGGTTTTCCTGGTGTTCCTGGATGTTTCCTGTGTTCCTGCCATGCTTTAAGGTCAAGCTCTATATCCATGCAAATCACAATAAAACAAGCGCTAACCTGTGCACTCTCTCTCCACTTGTCTTCCTCTCAGGTCTCTCAATAGACTACACTGCCAGCAAGCTGTACTGGATCAGCTCGGCCAATGGCACTATCAACAGGTGCAATCTGGACGGCAGTGGGCTGGAAGTGCTGGAGACTCTAAAGAGGGAGTTAGTCAAAGGCACTGCTCTGGCCGTGATGGGTGAGTGGAGCTTGTCACAAGTGCATCAGATTGCCATTGGGGATTAGTCAGAGAGTGTGGAAGGATTACGTATTTAACCAGTTAAGTGGCTGCAGAATGGAGCTATCCAGCCAGCCCTCGCAACAGTTGTGCTTCACTTTGTGTGAAGTAGCAGGGGCATTAGATAATTAAAACACAGAGCAGCAGTGATTGATGATTGATTTTCTCACCCTTTTCGTAATGAAAAGGTAGGAGGATGTTCATTATGTGTTGATTCTTGGTATCAGTGCTGAATCCAATGTGTCACACCATCCATCAACTCATAGGTTCATGTAGAAATCTCCTGAAATCTAAGTCAACATGAAAGCTTACCTATAGCTCATGTTGCAACAGTCTTTAGCTCACAGTGCATAGTCTCTTACCCTTTTCACCATTTTTACATACATGGAGGCTTCCAATTATGACCATATGTGTGTGTTCATTGATACCCATGCTAGTACTGATTTTAATTGTTGATGTAATAACAGATATTCGGGCTTTTCATTTTATTCATCATTCTTTTTTTTTTTTTAACAACATCAAATCAGAATTACAATTTTAAATTGTCTCACTTCCACACTGCTGCAATCTTGACAATTGGGAAGTCTTCCAGTGAGCTATGTGAATGCATTTTCACTGCCAACATTCAGAATGAGATGGGAGCAAACATGGTGTACAGAGAGTTGCTGGTTATGTGTGTGCGTGTGTATTCATTTGTGTCCGGGCCAAAAGTTAATTTATTATTTTTTAAGGAAAAAAATAAAGAGTGTTGTCAGGGTGATACTCTGTGTTCTTGAAGCATGTTATTAATCATGGCGGGTTTTCGTTTCCTGTGTGGTGGGTATCTGTCAGCATGTGCAGGGAGCATTAATTACATTGTTACTGAATAACACAGCAGTGGCAGAACGGAGTCCCACTGTTTTGTCAGTTGTTAGCATTCTGCAACTTTAAACCACATCTTTCTGGTTAATGATCAGAGGCATTTCTTATGGTAAAGACGATGGAGGAGTTTTTCTTATATGGAAGATGGAGACTTTATTATTTCATTTCCCAAATGGGAGATAGAACTCAAGGTGACATAGACTAATGGCTTGGTTCCTGCACAGTAACAGGTACAGCAAAACAGTGAAATGATGTCTGCGAGTCTCCATCAATCACAATTAATGACATTTTGTTATGCTGAGGAAATTGTTTTGAATGGTAGAATGAACAGCTGTATTGTTATTGTACTTTGTTAAATAGAGAAATTTCACGCTGGTTCAACAGTACATTTGTCGAATGGTAATATTACTATAAATAGAGGATAGCAATCTAGGTTTTGTCCATTTATACTTGGAATTGTGCGAGCATGTAAGACTATCTAACACTCAAAAGACCTAATTACAAAACAGCTTTTTATTTGTATAATCTATACATAGCTTGGCCTCATTCACTTTTGGGCATAGATGATGCTCTATCAAGTATCGTAAAGATATTAAGTCCTTAATGTTAAGCTCAGTGTTTAGTAACACATTAAAACCATATTCCCTTTCCCCTCTCATCAGATTACATGTCAGCAATGATAGAACAGTTTTCACAAAATATGTGATGGCACTTAGGATGCTTCATTGGGTGTTACAGCAGCACAGTTCTCTAAATGTTTATGTTTACACATATTTCAAAAATAATATACCAGTATAACACGACTACATTAATATTTACTATAAAAATCTTGCTCAGCAAATAGCACATTTCAATTGCCTCTTAGCCTTAGTATTTTCCCGTAATGTTCACCCCTTGTTGGATGTATTCGGTTTTTCAAACTACCCTGAGATGCCTCCCCACTTTGCTTTAGACCATTGAGCATATACGGTCAGCTGAAAATGATGCTGGGAGAAGACAGCAGGGCGGCAGCCAGGCATCTCATTTTCCAGTCCTGATCTTCTTTTTGCTGTTGTTGGCAAGTGAATAGACTATTGGAGATGAAAACAGAAAAATGTCCCTTCTGCAGATGTTTATTTTGTCTCTATGGTGAAAGATGCAATTAAGTGCATTTGCTGACCATTCACTCTCTTTGTAAATTGTATTTTTTTTTTCCTGTTTCTCTCCTGGCTGGTTCTTCTTTGTCTTACTTGCTCAGCAAAGTGTGATTATAAAAAAAACAATTTTGAACTATAACTAGTATTAGAATTACAATATGGATATGCAGTTAAATATATGTGCAGCCTGCGTTGCAAAGGGAATAACTTGCTTGGTATCATCAAGTGAGTATGGGTAATTAATGGCTCTTGAGTCCTCCATGGTGATTCAGGCAATCAGGTTAGATAACCATTAATCTAATTAATCTTTCTCCTCTGGTGTGTGATAGCAAGATTGATCAGTTGGTCATGTTAAAAGTAGTTAAGGTTACTTCAAATCAGCATTATGTGTAAACAAGGAATGCTTGAGTTCAGTGAGACTCTATAGGTCCCTCGCAGCAGGAGGTAGAGGTTGATATGACGGTAATCGATCGAACTCTCAGTTTGATGAGCATGCAGCAATGTGTTAAAACTTGCCTGCTTGGTGGCTCTTGTTTGCTTTTGCCTCTTTCATTTTGCACACATTAGAGTCCTCAAGCTGGTTGTGAAAAGATATAATGACGGCACTGTTAGTGACACAAGGTCGATCCAGTCAGGTGCTAGGGCTCTGTAATAATTGGATTGGCTTGAGGGAAAGGTGAGGGCTTCTATTTGGAAGGTGTGGGTGATCCATCAGCCTGGAATCAAACTAGCAGTTGAGGTGGAAATTGAATATGATGTGCCACAAGCGAGCAATCACAGCTAGCCTTCGGTCCCCATGGCTTCAAATTAACACAGGGTGCAAAGCTAATCTAGGCTAGCATGCCCTCCAGAGTCAAATGTTTTGTAAACTGCATGTAGACTGTCATTGTCACTCATGGGAATTTGTCTGATTCGTAGAAACGAGTTTTACGTTCCCTTAAAGGGTTGACATTGAGCCTGAAGCTATTTATGCATGTGGAAACTGCCTGTGTGTGTGTGTTTTATTCTAAACAAATGAAAAAAGCACAACATAGCATTGTAACACATTAAATGGAATGAAGGTATGGAATCAAAAGCACGCGTTTTATGTTTTACTGGTTGAGGGAGATTTTTACAATAGTCTATTTATGACTTACTGTATAAATACGATTTTGTCTTTCCCTTTTGTTGCCTCTTTTTAAACCATGCCTACTTAGTGTTGATGGCCCATTTTTGCAATTTTGGCCCTTTTGAAAAGGGCTAAAATCAGGTCCATCTCCATCCCATTTACAGAGTCTATTTTGAAGTGAGAGGAGCCACCTGACTCTTTTCCACTTTGCACTTCAGTGGGATTTTAAAATTGAGAGTTCCTGTCACGTCTGTAGAGTCTGTGGCAAAGAGCCGGGACTGTGCATCACTGATTTCTGCTGAGGGCAGAGATGGGGGTTGGAGGATAGTGTGGCGGCGGCGGCGGCGGTGGTGACTGGATGTGTCAGGGTCAGGAGCCTATTGTGCATGTGCCTCTTTACAAAGACACGCTCATCACTTATGCTCACGATGGCAGCAACACTGAAAGCCTGGAGGTTTGCTGTCACACAGAGCCAAGACAGACCAGACACTATGTCAAAGAATAGATGGTGAAACATCATGACACAGAACAACTAAGGTACAAGTTGCCCTGGCACCAGCGCCTTATTTTAAGTGTTTTTCCTTAAATCTTGAAGACTGGCTTATTAAGGGGAGTTTTACCTTATGCAGTGAGGTCTTGTGTTATTAAAAATGAAAGATGAGGAGATGATGATTCAGAGTTGCTGTGATTTTGTATGGGGACTGTGAATTTGCTTAGTATCAGTTGGAAAAAAATGATATGTATATGTCAAAGTGATATATCTTAGTGATAAATATTCCTATAACTGAGAATTGAGAATTAACTTGAGAATTAGAGTAGTGCCCATTTCATTTTATAATGGCAACCTCTCCAAAACATGAATGGAAGAGTCCTTGTTGGCCTAATAGCCCTTCCCAAACATCAACCGAGCTATGTTTTTCAAGGTGTAAAGATTCACAAACCATTGTCAGCAAGTGTGCAGATCAGGAAAAAGGGTATGCCACACTTTAATCTCAAATCAGCTCAAAGAATGCTTCAATTAATAAGGGGCTTTGCGGCATAAGAGTGCCAGCCTTGGCGGATTAGAGTGAAAGCTGAAGCACACGGTTTGCACTTGGAATTGGTGATGATGGGGGGTATTTGATTTTGCTGTAGTGTTTTTGAAGGGCTGTTTGCACCACAGCATGATTTGCATGTATTTAGTGAAGGAGACAAAATTCTGGAGCATTACCTGAAGGATGAACATTTTTTCCCCTTGCACTGGACATCATTTTGAAGGAAATGACATCATTCGTTACAGGTGGCAAACTCTGGTGGGCAGATGAGGAATCGGCACAGCTGGGAACAGTCACCAAGAGAGACGGACGGAACCTCGTGGTCCTGAGAAACAAGACAAGTGGGGTAGTTCATATGAAGGTGTACGACAGGGAGGGTCAAAAAGGTAAACAGGCTCACACACATCAACACACTGCTGAAGACATGGAAAGACACACACACACGCACACGCCACCCACATTCTGCATTATTGCTTGTGTTTGCTGGTTGTCCTTAACATCCAGGTAGAAACCCGTGTCAGATAAACAACGGAGGATGCTCACAGCTTTGCTTCCCCACTTCCGAGAACACTCGTAGCTGCTCCTGCACTGTTGGCTACAACTTGCGTAGCGACCGCATGTCTTGCGAAGGTACCCCTTTCCAACAATATGTACACGAGAACAGCCAGTATTAGAGTATACGTCTTTGAATTTTTTCTTCATTCATTGCTCTAAATGTGTGCATTTAATTAATCTATATACAGGTTAAAGTTCATTTCTAATTTATAACACTTTACTGCCCTTGTTGCTAAGGTGCTATGGGTTAATAGACAATTTGTTTTTCCTCAGGTGTTGACTCGTTTTTGATGTATTCCATCCACGAGGGAATTAGAGGAATCGCTCTTGACCCAAATGACAACAGTGAAGCTCTCATGCCAATCACAGGAACACTGTTTGCTGTGGGAGTCGACTTTCACGCAGGTATGATACCATGCTAATGATGCTGGGTTTGACAGTGCAGGTCAATGTATATATACTGCATACACCACAAATATATAATGTCTCTCTGCTACATATATATCTTTCCACTTGTCTCACCTTCCTATGTTCCCTACAGTACAAATCGTTCCTGACAGTACAAACCTTTCCCTCTCAATCTTAAACAATGAGTGAAAGGTCTTTGTTATAGTGGGCTGAAACCTTTTGAATAATGGTCTACATGCTTGTGGAGTGTGGCGCAGATGAAAGAGTAATAAGTTCACATTACAGAGGAACCTCAGCATGAATAACATGAAACTATTTCCTCACAAGCCTCAGTAAAAAATTCCCAACACAAAGCAATTCCAAGATATCCAAGCAAGATATCATATCAAATGAAGGAACCGTAACGCACCTCGCAGACATGAACCCAATAGCTGCTGCTGTCATTTGCTACGTACGTGCCTCCTTCCACATAATATATATGATAAAAACGATACATTTATTATACTAACAAATGCTATGAATATACTATAGGCTGGTAGCATACCATATATGTAATAGGTTGTATGTAATAGCCACTGGTGCATGATAACAAAAACTGTGTAAAGGAAATTGCAGGAACTAAGAACAGGAACAAACTGCATACACACAAGCGCTGTTATTCTACGGATTTGCTGCAATTCTTTTAAGAAAAGCTCTAAAGCAGCAACTGATAAGAAAATGCAAGTTTGGGTAATTCCACGTGTGTACTATGACTTTCAAATGTAGATTTACAAAAAGAATAACAGTAGGAAATTCAAATACCTTATGCATAAGGTAACTGAAACTGATGTAAGGCTACCTAACCGACTGAGATCAAGACATCCCCATCGTTCAGACAGGGACTATTATTTAATGAAAGGAGAAAACCACACTAGCTTCAACAAAGTCTCTGGATTACACTGAGCCACTGAGACATTGGTATTGAATTTTTTTAATGTAAAATTCAAAAATGCCCCAACAAAAATATCTCAACAATTACTGGATGGATTGCTGTGCAATTTGGTGCAGATATTCATGATCTCCAGATGATAAAGTAAAATATGACTTTGGTGATCCCCATTACGTTGATATCTGAAGATATAAATGAGATTTCTCATCAAATTGTGGCTGGATCTCCAGGAAATTACACACTAACCTCAGGATGAATTGCATTCATTTATTTAGCCTTAAACGATCCCCCAGCTAGCACAATTCAAGTCAAGTCAAGCCTCAGCTGTAAATTTTGTTGCAAAGCAAATGTTATGATGCTATTGTGCTAACCAAAGATATGGAGCACAGTGCATATTTTATCTGCTAGTCATCAGCCTGTTAGTATTGTCGCTGTGACCATGTTAGCGTGCTAATATTAGCATTTAGCTCAAAATTCTATTGTTTTCACGTATGTACAGCTGCGAGTATGTGTTCATGTGGTTTTAATGAACCGTAATTGTAAACGCACATCATTCTGCTCACAGCCATTAAAAGAGCACTCTTTTGAATAATTGATATCAGTTAATGACAGAAATTTGTAGCAGTCTCTATATATCAACCCCAAAGGATGTGAATGCTCACTTTAATGGTGTATACAATCACACTGAAGTCCTGCCCTTTACTGAGGGTTACTCACCACATGAGTAATTGTCACAAGTGGGTTTGCTATCCAAAATCTCAAGAGAGCCTGAAATCTGCTTCCGAATCCGTGTGACTTCAAATGTCGATAGCAATCTTGATGTGTGACCACAGCTTCAGGAACAGAGGAAATAAGGCCTGGAACAAACGGCCTGCATGTGTGTTGCCTCTTGCTCATTTCTGTGCTCATGTTTTCAGTCAGAGCAGCCAAGCAACCAGAGTGAGCCGTGTGGCAGCTGCAGCTAACCTCAACTAGAGAGTCAGAGCACTGCTGATTTCTCATAGTCCTCAGCAAAAATAGACAGGGAAATGATTTTATATGAGCTTATTGATACCATACCAGCAACATTACGTCTTTCACTATAGTTCCATTGTCTGATTGTCTGATCTGACTTACAGGCTCATTATCGCATTTTCTTTTCGTTTTTACTGAAAATGAGCACTGTGCACTCCTTGTGAAATACAGGATTTGTATCAGAATGATTCTGTCCCAAGCTTTTTGAACCACATAAGTGGTATATCACTAACTCACAAAGCAATACCATATAAATGAAATTAAACTTTACTCTACCGATAATGATTAAAAGGCTTAATATAGAAGAACAGGGATGGCAGGAGCAGCGCTGCAGCAACAGTGCTCTCCTATGTGTGTGGACCATGTTTAAGCATAGTCCAAGCCAAAACCTGGCCTAAGTACAGAACACGATTGCTGATTGTCCTCCCCTTTGTTACTTTGTGCAGGTGAACATGCAAATGCATTACTAAGCCCATCCAGGAGCAGCAGCCGATAGCTCACGCAAATCATTTACATGTCATTAGAAGCCTGGCTGCCAGAGCAGAACAGATGAAAGCCTTGCAGCTGTATTCTGTCATATGTGAGCTATGTGTTAACAGAGTGTGAAGGCAGCAGGAACAAGGAAGTGCAAATAAACATATAACGCCACCTAACCTCCTAACAACCTGTACAGAGCCAAGCTGACAGGCATGCATGGAGATGCACTTTAATACTGGACCATAAATAAATTACCTACTATTTTATATGCTTATGTGATAGGGCTGTTAAACCAGAAAGGCTCCATAACAGTTTTACCAACACCATGTTTTGCATGAAGCAATATACTACCTTGTAAAATTTGGCCGACAACTGCCTTTCCTGTTTAGGCACTGTATGTCACCAGAGAGCTGTGGATGAACTGTGTGGGTATTTTTCGCCATCATACTTTATCGCCCCACACAACATTTGGTGAAATGGGCCATGATGCAGTAAAATGTGCTTTCATGAGCTGTTTTGTTTGAGGGCATAACTACTTCTGTGGCAGCCGCATTCATCATCACAATTTCTCTTGTCATTAACAATATTGTGTGTGTTGCAGGAAATGACACTGTGTACTGGACGGACATGGGCCTCAACAGAATATCCCGGGCTAAACGTGATCAGACCTGGAGGGAGGACATCATTACCACCGGCATCAGTCGGGTGGAAGGCATCGCTGTTGACTGGATTGCCGGTGAGTATGACTCCCTTGGCTCTTGAGTTTTGTACTGTAGGCTGTAAAAACTGGTGTTGATTGGTGAAAATTCTCAGTTTGTGCGCACTGCTTCTAGTCATGGTATTAAGTAGACGTGTTTGATTTGATTTGAATTGCTAAAAAGACTTGAGCCTTAGTGACAAAGTTGACACAAGACAAATGTGTGTGTAAGAAGAGTTTTAATGTGGATCTCTTAAGGATCTTGTGCCAATGAGGATCAATATACATTTTCTGTTTGTTGGGGGTTTTTTTCTACACAGGAAACTTGTATTGGACAGACCATGGTTTCAATCTAATAGAAATCTCCCGTCTGAATGGTGCATACCGATCAGTGGTCATTTCTGAAGGGCTTGATCAGCCGAGAGCCATCGCTGTACATCCACAGAAGGGGTAGGCTAAGACTTTTTCTGTTTTCATAGCTGTGTGCTCACTATATTTGTGCACAGCAGTCACTAGCACCTCTGTATAATAGTAGTGCAGTGAGTTCAAACTGAAAATGTGTTTTGCAAATGCAAATGGATGTTTGACTGGTTACGCTGGATGGAGAGCCTGCTTTCTCTTCGATCAATTCTAGTGTAAATATCGGCAGATCAACATAATTGACCACTTGCAATTCTTCAATGAATTATTTACCGAGATTATCAACTGAAATCTGCAAATTTATTGTTGAACTTTCAATAAAAGACCCCTGGTCTTTTGGTCACACTGTCCACAACTGTGGCATCAAACCGCATTTGCTAAATGAAATTTCAAAGACGTTTCCAGCAAACCACAACAGGTATTTCTAATAACTGAATTTTCCCATACTACAGTGCAGAAACCAGTTTGTTTGCGTGATGCCACTCTTTTTGCCAGGTATCTCTTTTGGACTGAATGGGGCCAGAACCCCTGTATCGGCCGCTCCCGTCTGGATGGTTCAGACCAGGTTACCTTGGTCAACTCAGGCATCATGTGGCCCAATGGAATTTCCATAGACTACGAGGTACAGTTGCACACAGACGCACAAACACTGACACCGACCTCTTCCCCTTCTACTCCTCTCCAATATACTGTACTTCCTTCCTCATCTCTTCTCTGACTGAAATATGACTTTGCCTAAGAGGTTCAGTTTGCGATATGCATTTTAAAATTACTTTGCAGGAAAATACATTATACTGGTGCGACGCACGAACAGATAAGATCGAGAGGATAAACCTTGAGACGGGTGAGAGCCGGGAGATTGTACTGTCAGTGGCCAACGTGGACCTGTTCTCAGTGGCTGTGTTTGGGCCTTACATCTACTGGTCTGACAGGTAATTTATTATTTTGTTAAATGCACACACATGAAATGACCTGCAAAGCCTGCAGTGCTAACCTGACAATAACCCTTCCCTTCAAAGGTCTCATAATATTAAAAACAGCAGTTCCTCATACTGAGGGTCATTGCTTATTTTTGTAAATACTCTTGGTAGAATACAGAGTAAACAGCAAGGGCAAATCCTTCCTCACCCTTCAGTAAAACGAGGCACACAGTTAAATTTAAATAAGCTTTATTTATTTTCTTCAAGTGGGTTGCTTTATGCATTTTTATTCACCTGCAGTTCTTTTGGAACACTGTTGTAGGGGTTTTGAAGTGAAAACAGACTGAAAATGTTATATTTTTAAGATATAAGATACAATTACATCTCATTTATTTCTTTGTTTTGCTAGTTTGTAATGACTTGCAGATCAATTATTTCATTCTCTTTCCATTACAATGAGAATCAAAGAAGTTGTCAGCTTTCCTTGTGCATTTATCTTCAATTGTATGTCAGGATTGGGTAACAGCAGTGTTGGGTTTCACTTTAATGTTGTCAAAATTGTTTTCTTTTTCATTTATATCTGTATCACCCTGCCTGTATAACTCTGCCATAACAAAGTATGCTTTCTTCTCTGAAACCCAAACGACTTTGTTTGTGCCTCTCTCTTGTCCGTCAGGGCACATTCAAACGGTTCAATCCGACGCGGCTTCAAGACTGACACCAGTGAGGTTGTGACCATGAGGAGCGGTCTTGGGGTCAATTTGAAGGATGTGACCGTTTTCAGTCGAGGCAGAGAAAAAGGTAGAGGTTGCAGTCTTTGTCTTTATGTAGTTTTGACAAATCTTTGTCGCTGGTATATTGCAGCTACGAGTTGTAATGTATAGAACCAAGTGAGCTAACCAGTAATTGAGCATGTGTTGGGTTTTGAAGGCACAAACCCCTGCGCCAGGAGTAATGGAGGCTGCCAGCAGCTCTGCTTCCACTTGGGCAGTGGTCGTCGGACTTGTTCCTGCGCCCATGGCCGCTTGGCAGAGGATGGCTTTGCTTGTGAGCGCTATGAAGGTTATCTGCTTTACTCTGAGAGGACCATACTGAAAAGCATCCACCTTTCAGATGAGAATGACCTCAACTCACCTGTCCAGCCTTTTGAAAATCCTGCTTTTTTCAAGAATGTCATAGCCCTGGCATTTGACTACAGTCAGAAGACAGCTGGGACCAACCGCATCTTTTTCAGCGACGTCCATTTTGGAAACATCCAGATGATTAACGACGACTGGACAGGAAGAGCAATTATTGCAGAAAGTAAGTGTATTTCACATTCCTATAATGTTTTTGTTTTTTTTTTTACATTATTTCTATTTGTCTGTGTAATAAAAAGACCAGTCAATGTCCCAGCTTCACTTACACACACTCACTTATGCACAAGTGTTTTGTCCTGGTTGGGCTTGTCAATAGTTTGGCACAATGTGGAACAGGATTAGTTGGTGTGTGTCAGTCGTGTTCTCAGTCTTCCATCTCTCATGCGTGTAATGGAAAAGGAATGCTCCAATATTAATCAATACAGCTTGCCAATGTAACGGCTCATGCTTCACTTGCACTTTGCACATGGAGCTGGTACCTGAATCATATTTTTACACTCCGGGTCTGTTTGCTTTTGACTTAACTGCATTGGTTGTGTATCAGAATGTGGGTGCTGCCAACATGCTTGCAGAGCACAGCACAGACACAGACATAGACATAGGCATGCAGCTGCTGCTGTTGTGACATGCTGCCCTTATTACCCTGAATGGTCCAGATAAGGTTATTTTTTCAGTTTTAATCTTATGGGACAACCTTGTTAAGAACACAATGTTCACATAGCATTAATAGCACGTATGTAGATAGCATAGCATTAATAGTACTTATCTTGACATAAAATTTCCTTCACCCCTCCTCCATGTTTTTTTCTCCCAGTACTCATTTGAAAAGACCATTTAATACTAAATCAGTAGGGTATAATGCCTGTGTTTGAAAGCTTTCTGCTTACTGACTGTCACAGATTGAACGATGGGACCAATCCCTCTCTAGTCCTTCACTAAATCTCAGTCAGTCCTGTCTTGATAAGCATGAATGGCGTCAGATGAACAGCAAAAGCCTCTGTTCTGCTCCGCTAGCATCCTCTGCCATTCTCCGAGGTTTCTACTGGGAGCAGAGCTCAGCACCTTCCCGCCCCCTCCTCGCACTGGGAGACTGGCAGAGTGTTACTGATCCACTCCCACCCAACCCCCCCAACAGCGACCCATCTTCCACACCCCTGCTGAGGGAGCTTTCTACTTATTTATTTAGCTTCTAGAAATGAACAAGCATTATTAAGAACCATCTGTCCGGATTTGTAAGTGTCCTTCACACTTTGGCACATGCGAAATGCAAAAATCAAAGCCGTGTAAATAATTGAATACAATTTAAAAATTTAAAACCATAAAAATGCTCTTGTAGTTTGTTTTAAAGGCATCAGCAACACATTGTTCGTAGGCAGCTACACTACATACAACTGTGGCAGGACAGTATGACCTTACTTGTTTCCAATTAGCTTATTTGGTGTGAAAGCAGCATGTCCATCTGGTCCATACTTCTTCTGATGAAACCACCTCCTTGTAACCCAGCACTGTATATAAAAGCAAGACTCTCTTCTGTTTTCCTCTAAAAGTTTCTGCCTGCATCCCGTCATTGAGGAAAGGTGAAGATGTTAATCATCCATATTTCCCTAATTAAACTCCATGTCCCCCATTAATTACTCTCTCGCCCCGCCAACAATTTGTGAGAAACTGCAAGCTGCCAGACGGCTTTTATTGCAAACTATTAATTAGTGATAGGCTGACTCAGGTAGTGTCTTAAGTATTCTAGAGCATGGTTTATAGGTCTTTAGATAAGGGATACAGCCAAATTTGCTATCATTGGCCGCATGTTTGCCATTAAGATAAATTAGGGGCTGCTTTGACAGATGATTGTGTGCAAAAACGCAAGACTCACCAAAAAGATTAGATCATCAGTCATGAAATATTTGACAATTGCTGGACACAGATGTTATGTGAATACTAAAGCAAGTGAAATGCTAAGGTGTTAAATGCTTTCAAGTTCCTTTGGAATCATCTTGTTATTGAAGTTGGTCTCATTGCGTTGAGTGCAGAGGAGAAGATGCGTATTTGGCCTTTTTAAGCATGTTTCTCTGTGAAGAGCTTCACACCAACAAACACACAGGCATAACCTGGTTCATGCACGTAATCTTTCCAAAGCCAGAACAAATCTGTTTTCCTATCTGGCTAACAAACTGTGAGATCTGACAGCTTTGTGTCCAGTGGCTCTGTAGAGCAGTGTCAAGTTTCCACTGCTACAGCGTGTGTGTGCGTGCGTGTGTGTGTGTTTGTCTGCCTGTCTGTCTGTTAACAGCTTTGTATTACCACATTTGTAGTTTCCCAAAACCAAGAGCCCAGTAACACACGTATGCTGTCCCACAAAGATGGACTTACTAGGACACGTGTGTGTGTTTCTTCAAACTATTTTCTTTATTTTTCTCTCCCAGAACGTAATGCAAGCAATCCCCCTGTCACAGGATTCAGAAATACCTTACAGTGGTCTTTGGGGATATGTAGGCATGAACATGACACCTCAATAACACTGTATTATTATTCCAACCTTCTTCTTCAGATTGGTGCTTGTGCAATATTGAAACAGTGGAGGTCATATTCAAGAGGTCATTTATGATACCGCGGCCAAAACTCTACAGTATATGATCAAGCGTGAATATGGCCAGGCTTTCTGTCTGTGATCTCTGTCTCTGTGGAGTTTCCCTCACTGTCAGTCACATTTTGTCACCAACCTGCAAGGCTGCAAAGGCCTCCTTGTATTCTGTGTTGAGAAAATTGGTTCACGATGAAAACATATTCACTTGCGGAATGACTGTTGCATCAACAAATAGCTGTCTGTCCAGTGTAGTGAGGCATGAAGTCATACCCTGTCAATCACCAAGGAAGCATAATCCCAGTTCTAACACAATTGGAGCCTGCCATCTGTTACAGGCAAAGTTGATATATATTTTTGTACCTAAACATGCACTAGCCATCTTTGCAGCTTACAGGCCCCAGATGATAGTCAGAAAATGTAAAGTTTGGATACATTTTGCCTCTCAAGACCACACAATATGGTTTTATCTTATGCCTCTCTCTGTGCCTAAATTCATAAAAAATTAAATATGCATATTTACTATTGAGTAAAAGTTAGTCTGTTAGTCTTAGAGTATTCTCATGTATATATTCTACACATCTTTAACTGAATGCAGTTCAGTTTGATTAGGCTTAATGTTTTTCCCACATCTTGTCAAGTACAACCATGCTTCAGCGCCATGTCTGAATTCAATCAGCGCTCTTATGCGTCTGTTCTTTTAGATGTGGGTTCAGTGGAGGGCCTGGCCTACCACCGGGCCTGGGACGCCTTGTACTGGACCAGCTCCACTACCTCCACCATCACCAGACAAACGTTGGACCGGAGACGAGTTGGTGCGTTTGACCGGCAGGCTGTGGTCACTCTGTCGGAGGAAGACCATCCACATGTCCTGGCCCTGGATGAGTGTCAAAAGTCAGTCGCACTGCTAATTCATTTTACAGTCTGTCGCTCACTCTCTTCAGGTTGTTGTATCAGTTAATTCACAGTTAGCTAAAGTTAAACCTTTTCCACTCACACCACTTTTATTTAATATATATGTGTATATATAATGAATGAACTATATGGTATATGCTGACGACGTCATGCTCTATATAGCTTTTGATCTCCATTATCTTATCTTATCCTTATTTAATGTAATCAAGTCAAATCAAAGAAGAGTATATACAAACATAACATAACAGCAGTCATTTAAAGAGCATTACACAACTCAGTCCCTTTCATTCTCCCTAAAATACAGAGAAACGTGCATACTTGGTTACAAATATGCTTGACTACTGCAATGCATTGCTCTCAGGTTTTTTTTAATAAATCACATTTGAAGTAATACAGAGGGTTGCTGCCAGAGTTTTAACAAGAACACGCACGTTACTACTTGTCCCAAATGCATGCGCTGAACTCCTGCTAGTTTTAGGAGGGATTTTAAAATTCTTGTTACATCTCTCTATAAATCTATTCATGGACTATATTGTTGATATCCTGCCAAGGTATGTCTCAGGTAGAGCCCTCAAACCAACAGACTGTCTACTGCTCACTGTAGCAAAAATGCAGACAAATCGTATCATCTTCCACTGAATCCAAGGGGAACAGCACCGATTCAGGCTTTCTTTCAGGCTAATGCTGACTGTAATACTACACCAGTATGTTTTGCTAGGTTATCTAATACAACACAAACAACCCTATTCTTTTAATTCATATTTATGTGCATGTACACAATATATTTAACATTTTAACAGTTATTTAAAGGCTCTGTGGCATTTTTATTTTGTGGAAAGTTGCGCCTTTATTTTACCACAAGACACAACTATTATTTCTTTTCAACAATCATCTTAGTATGTTTTTTTTTTTTAGCTAGAACCAAATCTCTGTTGCATCAGGCAGCTTGAAGCTATAATCTGACATATCCCGAAGTACGTTGTGTTTTGGTGAGCATTTTTACACGTCAGGTGTAAGTGTTCTGATCTGTTCTGAGCTGCACCCATAGCTTTTTGAATATCTGTTTTAACAGTTTCATTTATGTGTTTAAAAAAAGCTCCGGGAAAAGGTGTTTTCTGTTGTTGGAAAAATAACACTTCAGTATTCCTGTCAGATCTGCTTCAGATTCAGAATATTTGAATAGTAATGACTACAAAAATATGTGTGCGAGCAGTCAAAAAAGACTGAATGTGAGTGTCTTGCTCTTGCTGTTCTACTAACTAAATTAATTTCTTGACCTCTGACTATATCCTGGGTTTGAAATTTGGCACGATGCCCATCCCACTCCAGAAACACGGTCTAATAATTGCAATTCAAACTCAAGTGGCTAATTTGCAGTCCCTGGTTGTGACTTCTGACCGGAACCCCTATTAGTATACAAAAATGGACTTCCATGGTTTCATCAGAGTATTAAGTGAGATCCCGTGGGCTAAAAAAAGTTTCCTTTACAGTTCAAAACATATCCACCCTTTGTGTGTGGTTTATCTGCATAGCTTGGGATTTAAAGTGTACACCATCCAAATTTTAAGCCCCTATAAACCAACCAAGATATAAATCTTTCATTTAGTCACTCTGTTCCTGTTATTTGTGTTTTTTCATGTTCTTATAATTCGTCACAGATGGGAATATAAATAAATGACCTCTATCTCAGGTCTTGGCAATGATTATGTTGATGACTGACTGACAGGACTGCAGAAACCTCCGGCAAATAAATTTTAATTCAGGGCAGGATATTTTTCTTGTTCATTAGTGTTTGTTTTTGGCTGCATGGCAGAGAGTTCCCTGGTTGACATGTTGATATAAAAAAACATCATTCCTACCCTATGATTTAATTTCAGACTACACATATTTGTGTTAGAGTTGTTGCTGAGGTGTTGGGAATTCATAGAAGCACTGAGGTGAAATACTGCGTCTTTTGAAGAGGGAGGGAGTCTCTGATGATATCTGCACATTAAAGGGATAGTTCTGCGTTTTTGAAGTGGGGTTGTGTGAGGTTGTATACTTGCATTGCTCCCAGTTTGGGAAGACGAGACTGCCAGCATTAGCTAAGCAATGTACTGCTGTGCATCAGGTCATCAGCTCTATATAACCGCCTTACCTTGCCCTAAGCAACAGTCCTCTCCAACAAGGAAACTGAAGCTGTTATATTGCTCTCTCTAACACTACTAGATACATTTGACAAAAACAGTAATTTGACCTTGTGACTTTAGTGAAACTGGACTAATCCTTTCAAACACCAACCACCATCTACTGTTACTATGGATAAGTTTCTATTACAACTCCACAATAAAACACCCAAACTATGCCTTTAGAATAAGGCCACTTGCTATAGCTACATTATAAATGCAAAGATGCTCTGCTGCTCTCCAGAGGCTTAACGTTTGGTTTCGTTGTCCTCTCACATTTTAGCCTAATGTTCTGGACCAACTGGAATGAGCAGAGACCCAGCATCATGAGATCCACCTTAGCGGGCAAGAACATGAGGATTATCATCAGTTCTGACATCCTGACACCCAACGGACTGACTATAGACCACAAAGCTGAGAAGCTCTACTTTTCAGATGGAACCCTTGGCAAAATCGAGAGATGTGACTACGATGGTTCAAGCAGATATGTGAGTATGAAAATAAGTGCCCTCCCCATTGTGGTTGCCTAATCTCAAGTAATGGATGATTGGCCTGTAAAAATAGGTGCTTTTTACTTTTCGTGGCACTCTTTCAGTTTTTGCCTTCACAGAAGATATGGACACATTTTTGTGTTATACCCTTTGAAATTCTCATGAATCAAGTAATCATTTTTTTAGGAGAGCGGCACAGTGACTCACTCGTTAGAATCTATTTTCCCCATTTTCTCTCACTGACGGAGATGTTTCATTACAAAACATCTGAGAAACATGGCACACGTTCAGGGACAGAATATCAGATTGATTTGCCCTTTTATCCTGAAATGCAACATTTTTTTCCCGACTTCCATTTAATCTCTCATCCCTATTGAGCTCCTAGAATATGGTTCTCCTCTATACAGCAGATGTTCTTTCTGATATTTCATCTCTGAGGGTACAGATGGTTTCCTTAATCACCGAAGTCATTCCCTGGTAAAGTAAAGAGAAACCTAGTGAGGAGAGTTCTTATTTTGTCCATGAAAAAGTGGCATGCATAATGTATAACATCCCAACTGAATATACTATGTCTTGTGTATTCCAGTGTGTAAAGGATTTCAGTACACGACGGCCTTTTTTTTGCTATGGATTTCAGTTTTTGCTTGACATGACCTCTGCAGCTCAGCACCTTGGCCCATCTCAATTAGTTACCCATATGTTTGCTGAGCCGGGTCACAAGGCTCAGAAAGTCTTCACCTTTGGGTCCCCACCAGCCCAAGCTGCAGTCTAATCCTGCTAATGAAGGCTTTGCCATGAGACCACTCTGGGTGCAGATTCTCCACTCCAATTAAAATGTGTAAATGAAAAAGAGGTGGCTGATTGTCAACTTCAGCACTTAGCCAAACTGCATTTGTGAAAATCTTAAGACAACCCATCTATTATATACAAGAAGCTTACTGTGAAGCTGGAAGCTTAGTGCTTCTTGTCTCTTCAGTGTGTTCTGATTGCTTTATTTCTTTTGACACTGATCTGATGTGTTTAATTCAGCCAAAATTGCAAAAGGCTAAAGATTTCATTTAGGGAAGGGGAAAAGTGGGTTAGGTCCTACTATAGATGCAATAAATTACATTACAGAACACCAATTTTGTATTGAGTCATGTAGACCTGAATGGAAGTTGAGTGTCCTCGAGGGCCTAGGTGCCCCTCCTCGCTGCAGCAGTGCCATTACATGCTGACAGTGTGGTTGGCGACAGAGAAGAACAGGAAATGTGGCACGGCTCACTCCCCCGTGCCATTTTGAGAGTGTAGACCCGTGTTGTTAATGAAGGCAGGGCCTCACAAAGGGCGGCAGAGTGCATGATGAGGGAAGATGTCAGCATGTTTAGCAGGGAAAAGATGCCATGAAGAGAGGGAATGTAAACTGAGGGCTGTCAGGGAACGTTCAGTGTCGTTTGGGTTTACTGTCGGCAGTGTGCTCCTGGGGCATACTTTATGTTAGTGCGTAAATCCGAAGCTTATTGAAATATTCAGTTTGGAGTTTGTTGACATGGCAATTTCACAGAAGCACATTATTTTTATGTAAGGAATGTATGAAATATGTTCGCATTTACCAAAAACATGAGTTCGACACAAAACTAATGGGTTGCTGGCTGTAAACCTAATGTCTCCCAAATCTAATTTCCTATCATCATGTTCCATCCTACCCCATCTGGTGTTCAATCTTCCCCTCTTTTTCTCTGTCAGTCTCTGTGTCTCACTGGCCTGATGGCCAGTTGTTGCTTCCACACGCTGGGCTCCTTTAATCAACACCTGTCCTATTAATCCCAGTATGGCAGAGAGCTAATGTGATGCTGCTTACATGCCTGTCCCACTTAATTGCTGAGAGTACAGAGCTGCTGGAGGCCCTGATCCCCCCACCACCCAAGACTGGAGAGTCCCACAAGGAGGCATCTGATGGATTCCTGCCTCCCTGCCAATGACACTGTCATTTACTCCCCCAACATCTGGGTTAAGCAGTCATGTGGGCGGTGGGGGTGATGTGTTGATTAATGAGTCGAAACATTATTCTCTGCATTTATTCCGAGGGTTGCTCTCAAAAATCTGTGGAGACTTTTTTCAGCCGGATCTTGAAAATACTTATTGGTTTTTAGAGGTAATAGTGAAAATATTGACATGATATAATGCATGATTTCCCCTTATAGCTCCAGCGTCTGTTCTGGCATGTTGAATCTGAGCATATAAAGTAATTGGGCTACTAACAGAGCGACATTTGACAGCGCAGACCTTAAATCTGAGAAGCATGATGAAAGTAATACTAACATGCTGGGCTTTGAACTTTATAGGTCATAGTTAAAGCTGGACCTGGAAACTTCTATGGGCTCGCCATCTATGCAGATTTTATCTACTGGTCGGACTGGGCCCGCAGGTCTGTGCTGCGATCCAACAAGTACACGGGCGGTGACACCAAGGTACTTCGAGCGGACATACCCCATCAACCAATGGGAATTATAGCTGTGGCAAGGGACACAAACAACTGTGAGTATTTAAACACCTGGAGATGAGCTTAATTTAATGACCACTGAATGCAGTGTTGTGTCTGCAAATATTTGTGTATTATGTTTTTGCAGGTGCCTGAGTGTTCATGTGTGCTCGTGGGCAGGAGTTTATACATGTGCATATTCATTATGTGCAGTGTAGTTTAGGACAATAGACCAAAATAAATATGTTGATGTTTGCACTTATGTTGGAAACTGCACTTATATGCGCCACTCTAACAGTTTGCACACGTCTGTTTTAGTTTGCATGCAGTTTTCTCTAGCGCTGGCCTTGCCTTTTTTCAGTGCTACACTTACAGAACTAAAAAACCCAGACAACACAATTATCTTTGTGTGTAATCTTTTAATTCATGGCAACTAGATCGTTATACTGGCCTCCAGTGGTCTCCACCCAGGGACTACAGATAAAAAAAACAAAAAACTTTTAGCTTATATGGTGCAACAGTATTATGCAGCATCTCTGTTAAGTAAACAATAAAGTAAAAAAACAAGTTGAAACAAATGAAATAACAGCTGATAACTTATCAGCAGATATTCTGTTTGTGACAAAAACAAAGACAACATAAACAAAATATTGGTAAGAAATTTGCGATATTTTATGGATTGAGGCAGGATGTTTGTCTTTATAGAGATTTGAACAAAAAAATGTATCATTTAAAGATAAGTCGAGGTAATTAAAAATGACCTTTTTGAACAGTAAACTGTAGAATGTAAACTTTATAAAAGCACAGTAAACACCTATGAATTAATAAAACTATAATAAAACTATACTATACTCGAGTTTTAAAAATTTGAGCCAAATATCAGCCAAAGTTAGCGGTGAATGTCGGCCCACTGGCTGCTCTAAGTAAAAGCGAAATGGGTTTTTTTTTAAAGCTCCATATTTTCATGTACAAACACAGCCGAAATGATAAATGAACACGATCCTATTTAGAATGGCTAAAACTTAAGTTTCTGAGGTAATTAATAAAAAAAGTAGCCTCTGTCGTAAAGGGAGTCTCTAAAGTGTCGTATAAAGTTTAATTTCCAAGTAGGACAAGGCGAAGTGGGCTTAAGTGTGTCCCATTGGTTGGACTCGGTTGCCGACAGCCACTCTGTACCTAGTTTATCTCGTCATGGGAAATAATCACATCCCGTGACCCGCGTGGGCACAGCTGCACGTCTACAGCATAATGTACGATGACCAGAATTGGTGGATCTGATAATCCGTTTTTCTTTTAAATTGTCAGCCTCTTATTGCATCTTCCCGTCATGAATATCCTGACTATAAATAATCATACAACGGTTTACCTGAGCTGCAGAACAAAGGAACACTTTCTTTTCTCATGAATAAAATACACATGGCTTGAGGGCATGTAATAACTGAGGGTCTCCAATGGACACACTTCCTTTCTGAACACTTGCTCTTAATGCTGTGTGTGTTGCAAAGCTTCTTCTCTACATTTTCTCTCAGGACCAGACTAGCACTTACTTTCTTCGTTCGCAGGTTATGTCTGCAGTTTGGTTATGCAATTTAGTGCATTACATTATTCCCACAGAGCTGCACACAGCCTTTTTACACATAGCACCCCGGGCAGAGGGAGTACGCAGCATTGTAATACATTTGCCACCTGTCATTGAGGGTTGCAGCCAGTACATGCCTTAAATGGCAGAAATGCCCTTTTATTTATGCATTGACCACAGACGATCCTTTAAATGAAAACAAAATGTAATCTCATAGTTTTACACGTGAATTAGCCCCATATGTTATTCTTGTCACTTACTTTGATAACCACAAATACAATATTCAGTCAGGAGGGACAAGTGAATGCAGTAAAGATAAAGTTGAGAGTCTTTTGCGTTTAGACTCTACAGGACTATATTTCTAATTGCCCATGAACAGCAACAGATAAATCCCTATGTGGAGTCCAGACACTGGAGATGGTGGCTGATGAGTGCTGAGAAAGATCTGCAATGACTGGGCGGTGATAAGGAGATGGAGGGGCATATAACGACGGCTTGAACACACTAACAGGAGAGAGAGAGAGAGAGAGAGAGAGAGAGTCATATTTAAAAAGAAAAATGAAAGGCTAACGATGAAGGTGTGTCACCGTGCTATTGGATAGATGAGACCAGCTGATAGAAACGGCTAATATCTCAATTGAATCCCAGGCAATGACAGCAGGAAGTTTATGGGTGAGCATGCGAGATTGAGTGAATTGCCAAATGAATGAGAAATAAAGCTACAGGCCTCAGCATCAATGAGAACGGTCCTCCTGGCTGAACTTTAGCTAAAGCTCCACAGCACAGAACGTCACAATTTTCAGCCCTGTGTCAGTTCTGCCTCGAATGCTTTGTCAGTGAGTATTTCATGATTTTGTTTTTATTGCATGATAAACTTGGCACGACATATTGGCGACAAAATGGCAGCAAAATCTATGTTCACCTGGCGCTGACGTGTAAAAATGCCACAAAATGCTTCGCTGACAATCTAAGTTGGATTACATAGCGCCAGTCATTTTCCTTTTAAACCAATTGTCTGCAAGGCTAATAAAAGGCTCTCACTGAATGTTTTTTTTCTTGCTCGTCTTCTCAGTTGTGAAATATGACAACGTATTTAGCATAAAACTTCACTAATATATAGAAATCTGTTTTGTCATGTAATAAACATTATCAGCGTCTTATAATCAGTAATGAGTCACCGACTTTATTTATGTTTAGAAGAAAACTGGAGCACGTAGTTCATTTTATGAGTACTTTTTTATTAGACTTTGTGCAAGAGAAATATCCTTGTCGGCAAGAGACTAAAACTAAATTTAAAATTCTTGTTACCATAATTACCATCTAAATGTAATATTACACAACAAAATAAATATCAACTACGTCACCCAAAAAAATAGACATGAGGTTTGGTGTCAGATTCAATAAGCAACAGATGCCTTTCTAGATTTACGAACCATTTGGGATAAAGTTTCCTTTGTAAAGTAAGCACAGATTCCAAATTCTGTGCCAGCTCCTAAAAGGATTTTAAAAATGTGTTTTTAACATCACTTACTAATAATACAGTACATGAGGAAGGCTGTGGCTAATTGTGCCCGGCAGACGGGTAAACCTCAATGCATCTTCAGAAGATAAATCCATGAATGTATTGAACATCTCAGACTGGTGACATCTAGAAGAGAGAAGGTAGTCCTCAGAGATTCCTTCTGACCGCCTAATCAGTTCTGTTTGATTGTTATTGAAGGTGAGCTGTCCCCATGCCGACACATGAACGGAGGCTGCGGTGACCTTTGTCTCCTAACCCCGTATGGGAGGGTGAATTGCACTTGCCGTGGAGAACGTGTGCTGTTAGACGACAACAGATGTGTGTGTAAGTCATCAAGGAGTCCACACATGTTCGCCCCTGGAACATTCTCAATGCCAGATATTGATTTTAATTGCACGCTTTATGGATTAGATATTTTAAAAAAGCCATTGTCTACATTTATATGCATAGTGTAACCTTGATTCTGTCCACACTCAGGTTAAGATCTCATTTGCACTGTTTACACAAACCTTTGATATCTTTGCATTGATTCCTTTGTACACAACCTCACAGGAAAGTGTGAACAGCTGTTGTCTCTTCCTGTTTGACTAAGCAGTGACTTTGTAACCATTTCAGAAACCGTAGTCAATACAGCTCTGGAATATAAAGCGCTATAATGTTGTGCCACTTAAGATTTATCCTGACCACAGATAACAAAGTTGGAGGCGCAGGGTGTCACAGTTGCTTCCCTAAAGTCACAAGGCAAAAGAATTTCTATGGCCTTTTGCTTTAACATTTGACACATTGCTAGATGACTTTGAAATGCACAGTGAGGATGGACCATAAGGTAGGAGGAGCTGTTCAAACAACGGAGGTTTGGCCAGACTAAAAATGGCCAGTGACTCAGAAGAGCTGGATGCAAGCCTGGTTGTCAATATAGAAGAAGGCAGGCTTTCAACCACTCCCCCACTCCACTCAGTACCAGAGCAAGAAGAAGTTTTGCATTTTTAACTTGAAACTGAAGCTGCAAGAACCAGAAAGAACCAGAAGTACAAACACAATTACATTGTTTGAACGTACTATTAAAGCAGAATCATAATAATATAATAGCTTGTGTACATATGCAGGGAAATTTACTCCTTGCCTTCAACTGACTTACATACAGCTAAGAACAAGGACAACAAATACTGAACAAATAAAGGTAAAGAATGGTATAAATGAAAAAGCGTGATCAGAACTGTATTGTACTTAAATATGACAACATAAACAACACAAATGAATAAAAGTCTTATACAAATCAAGCATTCGAAGTTGTAAACAACAGTGAAATAAATATGGAATGAATATGTGATCACGAAGCAGACGATAATGCACAGAATATGCATGTTTATGTGTTTATATACATAATGTGCAACATGCTGGATTTATATTGGCAATTCCAGCGCATGGTGATATGTACATGTTGAAAACTGGGCCTTTTAAAATGAAAAATACAATCTATATTGGTTGAATAAAAAAATAAACCTAGGTCAGATGAAGAGCAGAATATCCCATAGATGTCACAGCCAGATTTCTGTAAGATATACGATAAGTTATTGAAAGCAGTTATGGCATTTACAAATGTCGACACAAAACTGATGTGCACTTCAGCATGGCGTCGTATGTAATTCTGAAGTTTGACCAGCACAAACACTTGAGTTTTGAGATCATCTCTAATCACCTTCAACGTCCTCCTCTGCAGCAGAAAATTCCTCCTGCAACATCCACACTGAATTTGAGTGTGGGAATGGCGAGTGCATAAACTACCAGCTTACCTGTGACGGAATAGCCCACTGCAAGGATAAATCAGATGAGAAGATGCAATACTGTGGTAAGAAACACCTCACGGCCCTGTCTGAAGCATGTTCAGATAAGAACGGAGAGTATCTGCAGAAATATATATCGGTTCGATTTAGGAAATAATTGCATGAAGCACCTGTTGACCTGTCTGTTGTTGACATTTCTCACACTAAAGAGTGGCGTGCAATTTGGCCATTTATAACATATTTGTGAATTTCATCATCTTCAGTCAACAGGAGCTGTCGGAAGGGTTTCAGACCCTGCTACAACCAACGGTGTATGGCCAACAGTCGCTTCTGTGACGGGATCGATGACTGTGGGGATAACTCTGACGAGGCTTTCTGTAGCAGTGAGTCACAGCCGTTTGATCTCCTGTTCAATCCGCCCAGCCTCTGAGGGCAGGATCCAGCCGCACTAATGCTTATATTAATACTGCACACTAGGCCACATGCTGTACTAAGCCGTCACTGTCTAATTAGCCTCAAGATCATAAAGAGTGAACAAATTCAAAGAGGCGTCCAACCCCCATCCATTAAAAGCTGCTTTCGAGCACTTGGACAATACTTTGTGTCCCTTCAATATGGCCACACTGATTTGGTTTTGACCTTGGTTGTGAAATAATCCTGTGAAAAGTATTGTTTTGGTTTTTTTCCCCTGCTGTAATGGGACTATAGTGGGGAAATATCAAGGTTTGTGGACTTTTCATACTGTGTACCAAGCTGATTGAGCCCATAAGGAGACAGTGGTGTTCTCATAATTAATGTGGACCTTCCAGCTCAGCAGACTGGGATTTTAGGAAGGTGTTTATATACTACGGTGTGTCATCTTCAACCTTGAATTTCATCTTAATGGGACATTAGCTTCCTCTGGTACCATCAGAACATTTGATTATAGTATTACATAAGTTACATACTGATAAGGTAATGCAGAAATGTAATTGTGCAGCAGTTGTTAAATAACAAAAGTAAGATGCCACTCCTGCAAATTAAGAGTGATTTGCTCTTTCACACCACTAAGAGGGTCATGGCATTCGGGCAATGTGCACAGCACAGGCAGTTCGACTGCAGCCCATCACAAATCCCTCACTGTCATGCAGTTTGCAACCTACAGCTAATTTTAACCAACCCTTAGAAAGAGGTTCTAAGTATTGTTGCAAGCTGTACCTCTAACGGTCTCTGAGTGCTGTTCCTGTAATGTTATCTTTTTGAAATGCTAATTCTCTCCCCCAGATGTCACGTGTGGCTCATCAGAATCATCGTGCAAGGATGGGAGCTGTATACCCAGCTCAGGCTGGTGTAACCAGGTCATTGACTGTGCCGATGCCTCAGATGAAAAAAGCTGCAGTAAGTCCTTTAACCTGTGATTTGCATTGCAAAAATGTACAACTCTGCTTGCTGCAGATTAGATGGATCCAGTAACTTAAATCTCTGCTCGTGACTCAGATCAGATTGAACACTGACCCTCTCACCCTCACCTACGCTACTACTTCCATTATGACGAGACGATTATTGTGGTGCTGTGTTTTGTATTCAGACCACACCGACTGCTCTCACTTTTACAAGCTGGGAGTGAAAGAAAAAGATTTCATCAGCTGCAACTCCACCTCACTGTGCATCCACTCTTCATGGATCTGTGATGGCGCGAACGACTGCGGGGACTACGCCGACGAGACCAACTGCCAGGGTGAGCACGCAACACGAACGTGCATAAAGACACACATTTTGAATGTGCATTTGGAGGCAGATTAGGGAAGCCGGCTTCAATTAGAAAAGACTTACGCCAGATCTCTTTTTCAGAGATGATTATAACAGTGGAATAAGAGATTCAGAGAGAGCTTAGGAAAAGATAATGACCTCAATCACTGCTAATGCCCAGAGGACTGACTTGGTTTTGTTGCTCGTCCCAGTTTCCCATGGGCAGAAGTGCGAGGAGGGCCACTTCGCTTGTCCAAGTGGGAACTGCATCTCTAGCGTGTGGCTGTGTGATGGCCAGAAAGACTGTGAAGATGGAGCAGATGAATTCCAGTGTGGTAAACCAACAAATCTTACCTCTCATGGAAGATCTTCTGCTCAATAAACTGAAGTGATGTGTTCTCTAATGGTTAGCAATAGATAAGGTATTTGGTTGCTGTACACAGCACTGTTAGCGGCTGGAAGGATATTTATTTTCCATTAACAAGAAGCTATTTGTTGTAATGTTTTTGTATTTAAATAGATTTAGGCCCGCAACAGATATTACATACTGTATATAAAGAGCAGACAGAGAGATAACAGATGATTGTTTATCATGCTTAAGGCAATTTCTCTTCACTTTGTTTTGCTCCCCCTTATTGTGTGTTTGAGATTTCTCTTTTGAAAGTCTAATTCTGACCCCGAATCCTGAGTGAGGCTGTTGAAGATACAAGCCCCCCCCTCCCTCCCCTTGAATTATAATATACGGCACATTCAGTGTAACAATTAATTAAAGAGCCATCAGTCACTGAAATGGTTATATCTGAAGATGGAAATGTAAGTTCAATTGAAAGCAGTGACATGAAAGGATTACACATTACAATGCCACTCCTCCACTTCCCTCACCAGAGGCAGCAAGAGCATCCTTACTTATGCTTTGATCCGCGCTAATGTATGCAGAACTTACCGTGACAAAGTCAAGATCTCTCCAATTAAACGGGAGGACCATAATTAAGTCATGGTATGGATTAATATAATTTGCCCTCAAAATCAGCAGCTTGCACACACACCCGTTCGCATGTCATTGCTTTTGGCATCAAAGCAAATTTAACCAGGGGCTTCAGTGTAGGTGGTCAGAGTAGCTGTTCAGCTTCATCGCCATCACACACATGCACAAGGTAATTAGATGCGATGAAGAAGTACACACACACACACACACAGATTCTGCCTGCATTTGAACTGTCAGCCTGTTGCATTGTCTGGCCTGTAGACTGTCTGGTCTAGCCTACTGAAGTGCAAGAAGTCATGATGCGGTCAGCAGCCAGTCTGCATGCAGACCTGGAGGAGAATTGCACTGTGTTCTCTGAGAGTTTCTCAGAGAAATGTAACTATTGCAATTGTCTGCTCCGAACAGGCACACACACAGGCACACACACAGGCACACACACAGGCACATAAAATGAATGAAGGATCCACCTGCCCAGAGGATGAGTCTTTTTAGGTGTCATTTTGAGCTACAGGTTGCAGGTCAAATCTTTCACTCAACCGGTAAAACATCTCAACTTGATGAATCACAATAGACTGGCACAACGTTTTGTACAGAAAGCGAGGGTTCCCAGACAGTGTATACTACAAACCTTGTCTTTTCTTCTTTATTACTATCATGAGGTTCCGATTGTGAACCTACTAGATGTTTTTTTCTGGAATTCAGTGCGTGACACCTAAAGGATGAACTTTAATAATGTGTTATCCCTCACTCATCTCGAACCATCACCTGGTTAGTCCGCATTTGTAGGATCATTTGGTTTATGACAAGTTACCTGCAGAAATGATGACATTTCCATTGGCCTAGTCACAGCAAACTAAAATAGTAACCACGTTTAACGTTATGCCTGCTAAACATAGGCATGCCATCCTTAAGCATTTTAGCATGCTAACACGGCTTTTAGCTCAGACTCACAGAGCCACTAGCATGGCTGCAGACTTTAGTTTTGTTTATGTATGATTCATTTTTGCCTTCAAACAATAAAGTGATGACACCAGGGACTAAATTCCAGTAGAAGAACACAAATAAAATTTGACCATAGACCTCGGATGTCTTTGCCTTTGAGTGTTTGACTAAGATGTTGCAGATCTCTTACTTGTCTGGTTTGCTCTTTCTGTATAATTAACCAGCACCTTTGTTCACATTTCGGTTGCAACAGATAGTGGAAGGCAGTTCAGAGCAATTCAGTTTCATATTTAATGCTCTTCAAGTTATCTGATTTATTTTTGTAAATTGCTCATGACTGTTTCTAGAGAGATGCATAACACATGAACGCCATTTCAGTTCCTTTATCTAAAAATGTAATTTGTGCCTGTGTGAAATGATAACATCCCATGCTTCAAATGTGCTTATATCAGAACTGATATGAATTATGCCACAATTCCTCGAGAAGTTCTGAATAGCTTTTTTTCAGGACAAATAGACAATATTCCCATTTCTCTGAGTTAATTATCATATAAAAAGCTCCAGCCACTGATAATCTGACTGCAAAGGCAAAGTGGTTTGAGGAAAATGTCATTACATTTCAGAAATTTCAAATTCCACATCTGATTAGATGAAATAGTCATTTGTCACTTCACAATGCATAATGCGCCTTTCTACTGTGTGAAATGCTATTGAAAGTGAGACGTGAAAGACTTTCTTTGATACTTTTAATGTGCTGTAGACCTGCTATTTTGTTAAACACTTGAAGCAGCTGTTTGCATTTGAAGTGCAAATTTAGAATCATGTACAGAAAGTCTGGATAATCACGGTTTCCCGATTTAGCCATTTAATGTTTATCTCCTTCTTATCATCATATCAGAGTATATAAAGCTGGTGTGATGTAAAACGTCTGACAGGAAGGAAAGCAATGCAGTGTGAAAGGACCCCCGCCATCTCTGCCCCCCATGTTCAGTGGGATCCATAATTTCTTGTACTGTGGTCTGACCTAGAGCACACATCCCCCCCTTTCCTTCTCTCAACATCTCATCAAAGCTTTGGCAGACATTGCCAGTCCTGACATCTGAGAGAAGGAGACCACAGAACAACTCCCCAGGGAGAGTGGGTGGCTCGGTGACACAAACTCAGATTATGAATATATGCATATTTTACACAACACCTTTTACAGTGATCAGCTGAGTGCTCTCTTAGTTGACATCCTACTGTTCCCGTTCACCTCTTGCTGCAAAGTTTTTTGGATAAATCTTTGTAATTAACACTTAAGCACTTTGCTCTGATATCGATAAGCTATTTAATCGCGACGCTCGTTTTGTTTATGCGTTGGTTTTCCTGGGAGCGTTCGTAAAAAATGTTTCTCTTGTGAAAGAAAACAAAAAACATATATATATTACATTACAGTCCTTTCTGTGGCAGCTACACTCATGCATGGCGCTAAGCAGAAAAATACAGAGGAAAACAAGCAAGCCAAGGGGCAAATAGAAGCCAGCTCACTTTTTGTGTTTTGATTAAAAACACTCTGCCCCTTCTATAGGGTATGCCGCTTTTGTTGTTGTTTCCTCCTCACTTTGTTTGATTTATGGTGTTGAAATTCCTTTCCCACTGCCCTCTGCAGACTCGTCATGCTTGTGGAACCAGTTCGCCTGCTCAAAGAACAAGTGCATCGCCAAACAATGGCTGTGTGATGGGGAGAACGACTGTGAGGATGGCCTTGATGAGAGCGTGCAGATCTGTGGTTAGTGCCCTTTCAGATGTCGTGGGGAATCATGCTGTTGGTGTAAAAGGTCACATCCGCTAGATTGTGTGTGACAGCTCCATGTGTTCCTAGAAGAGCTGGAAATGAATGGGCAGAAACGAACAATCTTAATGAGACGACAAATGAGACCGCAGGCATTTCTGATGATTCGAGTGGGCACTGAGGCAAATAGATTTTTTATCACCGAGGCCCAAGAGGCACAGCTATTTCAATGGGCAAATGAGATGTGTGTGTTATGAATTCTACAATAAAATAAAAAAGAATCAAATGAAAATATAGAGACAAGAATTGCTGTGAACATTGCTTGTATAATTGGATTGCAATGGGGTGTCGAGGAAATATTAATGAAATGTCCCAAAGGTTTCCCAGGCACAATTCTTGTCAAACGTAAGATATGCATTTTAGCTTTACATGCCTAATTGAACTTCTGTATTTACCTTTGTTTCTTGGTGCAGCCATTTTTTTTTTCTAATGCTCTCTTTTGCCTTAAAGGGGGAATCCTAAGATAAAGGAGAGTATTGCAGACTTAATGAATTCAAGTAAATAATTGTTGCTTACAGTAGCACTGCCATTATGTGTTAGGGTCTGTGGACTTTTTATCTCCACTGCTGTTGCAGAAAATCTGCTTTGATTTAGTGGAATTCCTGAAAAGTAACAGAAGGCAGCATCCTATGATAACCAAACACATCTGTTTCGGTTCAGCGTCCTTTGTACTCATTGCTCTCTGTGGTGCTTTTGACCCATTGTATTCTTTAGCTCTTGAAATTCGAGCACGTGGTTCTGTTTTTTCCCTCTCAGGCTCGGTGACGTGTGCTCCAGGGCTGTTCAGCTGCCCCGGGTCGTACGCCTGTGTTCCGAAACGCTGGCTCTGTGATGGCGAAAGGGACTGCCCTGATGGGAGTGATGAACTTTCTGCAGCTGGCTGTGGTAAACTCTAGTTCAACAAATTAAATAGCTCCTGGCAATTATAAAAGAAACTTAATGTAATCCCAGAATTAAGAATCTAAAAAAAAAAAACAAACGTGTTTATGCATTTTATTTTTTTTTGCATGTATAATTTTAGATTACAAGTGTACAACAATAGCCTGTAGAAAATGAAACCCACCAAACACCCACTGCAAATCTCTGCCAATTTCCAAGCAAGAAAAAGAAATGCAGGGACCATAGGAGAAGCCCAAGTGTTTCTAACTCTGAAATTTTACAAATGTTGCCTAGCGAATTTATCAATATTTTGTGATCGGTTATTCAGTCCTCGAACCTGCTTCTTTTTGTGCATTAGCCCCCAACAACACGTGTGATGACAGCTCATTTCGCTGCCGCAACAAAGCCTGCATCCCTCAGCGATTTGTCTGTGACCATGATGACGACTGTGGGGACGGGTCTGATGAGTCAGTGGAATGTGGTGTGTAGACTGTCTTGTTCTTGTTATTCACAAGTTATATTTGAATATGCCCACACCGAAAAGGGGGACATGTGGCCACAACGTGCTATAGGTCCGAACTGGAGCCGCCGCCGAAATGAAGAAACTAAATACGTGCACATTAAAACAGAAAAGAGTGAATTTGAAGGACAGTGTTTATGCAGTGCATTCTCTTGATATGGATGCAAAAATACAGGATAAAATAATAATCGAAAAATTGAAATCTATATAAATAATTGTTTTAAATATTGATGGATATTGGTTATTTGATAACTGAGTTTGTTGATGCATACGTAACCTGTACTAGAACCCAGGCTTTTCTATGGGGTTTATCATTTTTGGTGTCTTAACAGCTTGATTTTCAACTGCTTAGGCTTATGAAACATGTCTATTAATATTTGATATGTTGAAGAATCCAGCTGTGAGGGCCATTATACATTCAGATGTCTTGATTTTTCAGCAGTGATTCTGTACACGCTGTGAGGGTGCTTCACTGGAAATTAAACCATGGGAGCAGATATCTTGCCTCGTGCTGCTTTGTCATTCACTATTTGCACCTAGTTCAGCCAAAGTTAAACCATAAAGTGAAGCTGTGCCACTGCCAAGCCCAAATGAAACTTGATGAAAAAGCTTCTGTCTCTCTTTCTTAAGTCTATCGCTCCTGTGGATCAGAGGAATTTCGCTGCGGGGACGGCCGCTGTCTCCTCAGCTCTCAGTGGGAGTGTGACGGCTATGCAGACTGTCCCGACCACTCTGACGAACTGCCTCTGAACCTCAAATGCCTGGCCGCAGGTAAGGCTGCTGTTTGGCTCTCAGCTGGAATCTCTTCATCAGTGTCACCGGCAGCACCACTCGCCCGGGAAACTAGCGGGGACATATGGCGGAAACAAAAGGCGCTACAACCAGGAGAGCTTCCTTGAAAGGAATTAATTTGTCAAGATCAATTGTCAGGTCAAAAACATTCCCCAACTTTGTGTGAGAAATTACAGGGCGTTGTGCCAGTGACAGTCATGTCTTGCTCTTTTCAGGAAGCTTGTGCAATGGCTCCTTCTTCATGTGCTCGAATGGACGCTGCATCTCTGAGAGGAATCTCTGTGATGGGAGAGATGATTGTGGAGACCGGTCGGATGAGAGGAACTGTAATGTGAATGAATGCTTAAACCGGCGAGTCAGTGGGTGCACGCAGGACTGTCAAGATCTTCCTGTGGGCTACAAGGTAAGTGACTAGTGGACTAGTCATGGTTCAGTGGCTTCGAAGTACATTGCCTCCTGAGAATCAATTGCTGGCTACATTTGGTCCGTGAAGTCCAGTTCAGCTTAAAACTGTTAAATTGCACTTGGAAACATAACAATAGGAAATATATTTGAAACAAGTAATAGGCAAATATTAGCAGCCAGGTGCAGTTTCCAAATGCAAACACACTAACGCACACTGCTAATCGCTTGCTCATTTTAAAATATAAGCTGTGGCTATAACGTGGCCTGTATGACTTACATCATAATAATCAAGTTTAGAAAATAATACTACAGTTTTTAAATTATAGACTTTACTGATCTACAGCTGTAAGCTCTAGCATCATTAGAAGCAGCTAAAATGTGGGGCTTATATTAGTAATAGTGTGGACATGAATGATTAATGACCAATAATGAATCAAGCCTAACTTTGCACATCATTAAACAGATAAAGATGGGTGGGAGCTTACATACATTCAGTCTCTCACTTTTGGAATAACCTTGAACGCTGTAAGGAGAGTTTAATGATATGCCAACAACTGTCTGTGCTCCCTCACTGTGTCGGGCAATTGTGCCGCGCCTGGCGTTGGTGGCATGTGATGTTCGGCTTGTATCCAGGTCAAGGCCACGTCCGCTGGAGTGTTCCGGTGGCCATCACTGTTGTCAGACTGCGATAGTTTATGCCTTCGCCCCTGGATTTTCCTCTCCTACTCTTCCATAAGACGGTGCTCACTGCATCAGAAAAGTGGCTGAAGGCACAGAAAACCTCTCTTTGCTGTCATGACAGGGGCAGAGCTGGACAGAGAGCACGTCAATGCAGACCCTTAGCTCATCCATTTGTGGCCTGAACAGGGAGATCAGCAGAAAGGCCCTCAAGGTTATAACTTTGGATAAGAAAGGGATTTGCAGTGGGTCCAGAGCAGCTGATACAAGCACTTTGAGTTATTTTTGGGGAGCCCTGGTCACTGAAGTGTGATGGAATTTTTGAGCTACGGTACAGTGTGTCTATATCACAGCTTTGATGTCATTATATATGCTAGATGGTGCGTTTTTTGTTGCTGATCTGCATCACTAGAGTCTGAAATGTATCGTCTGTTGTTGGAGACTGATCAGATATAAATATAAAAGCACAGCCTGTGCAAGTGCACTGTGTTTATAATGTGGCCAGAAACAGTAAGCCGATACATGGCTAAACCGAAGCTATTATGTCACGTTTCCTGCATTCATTAACACCTCTCTACCATTACGTGTGTTTTTATGTCAACAGTGTAAGTGCTGGCCTGGTTTCCACCTGAAGGATGACGGGAAGACTTGTGTGGATGTTGACGAATGCTCCACTATCCTTCCTTGCAGCCAGCGCTGCATCAACACTTATGGCTCCTTCAAGTGCATGTGTGTGGACGGCTATGAAGCCTTGGAGCGCAGCCCCAACACATGCAAAGCTCTGTCAGGTCGGCCTGAGTTTTGATCTCTCAACTAGCAGAATTCAGCGTGTAACCATTAGGTCCCACCAGCCCTCTGACGCTGCCTGTTCCTCATTTCAGCTGAAGAGCCTTTTCTCATTATGGCGGATCACCACGAGATCCGTAAGCTGAGTGTGGATGGCTCAAATTACACCATCTTGAAACAGGTAGGTGAGATATGCATTTCCACCACTGTGCCTGTTGTGACATTTTCACAGGGTAGAGGATGAGTGTTCACCATTATTACACTGATGTACTGGCTGAGAGGCATCAACAGATTGCAATCACATTACTATCTTACCCTCTTTTGTGGTGCATTCTGAATCTCCTGTAAGCTATAAATTGAGGAAGCGTGGGTTTAAATGGCTGTTGTTTGTGCACTTTTGAAAACACACACATTTTACTATGTAATCATGTTCCCCTGCTAAACGTGAGGAGGAAATGGCATTTTCGTGGAGAGCATCCGAAGATATTGCAAATTACATCTTATTGAATTGTAAATACAGTGTTTTGTAATGCAGAAATGGTGGGAAAGGGTGTTGAATAGGTGTTTGCTGTTGTATAATTTCCCGTGATAAAGGACCTGGAAATGTTGCACAACCTCTTAATGTTTAAATGGGATGTCCATTGTCGATCAAGGTTTCCCAACTCCCACCATATGGGCAGAGGAAACTGGTCATTCTGATTGGCAGAGAGCAAAATCACACTATTGAGGACCCCATGGAAAAGCTATTTCAATTATACCCAGGTCATCATGGCTGCTCCGGGCGATGCTTAAATCTGACTGTTGATTATCACAAATGGTTGGCTGTGATTTACTGCAAATCAACCTATGGGTATCCCACAGTCTCCTCTCACAGTCATATTAACCTCTTGACTCGATGTACTCTACTTGTCTGTATCGGAGTTCTCATCAGCCACAACTCACTTTAATCACTCCATGTTAGCCTTAATGGATGCTAGGGAAGGAAATATGCACATGGCTTGGCTAAGTGGTGGTGGTGGATACTTTGCTGACCTCATATCACTTTTCTACACCATTACATACCCAGTTCAGATTATATGTTCGCGATATTATGTACATTTCAAATGATACCATCATTTGCTGTAAGTACTGCTTCTGCTGTCTCAAAATATCTTGGTGACTCACAATAGTATTGTATTATCCAACACATTGTCAATTCAACAACACAATCATCTGGGAAAACATTTTTACATTAACTAAGTTCAACTTTTTATGAGTGGTCCGCTAAAATGACACCTGGTGGAAAGGAAATTTGGATATTTGGATAAAAAAGCAACTTCTTTAAGCCAGCGTTCCACATGAATTATAATATTGATACCTTTTGCCGCTACAGTGCTGGTTGTTGCTATCCATTTTTAAGGTGTAAAGTGGGATCGTTTCCCTTTCAAGCTTTGGTTGGTAGCTAAAGGCCAAAGCAATGTGAAGTCAATCAGCAAACAAACTTTGACAACTGCATCCACCGCCTTAAGGATTTACTGTCAAACATGTTATTTCAGAGAGAAGAGTTGGAGCCGTAGAACGGGAAATCAATGGTATATTGATAGTGATGTTCATATGAGTACTTGGAGTGTAATTAACTGTATGCATAACATCTTATACCATCAATGCTGTGTTTATTCTCAGAATCTATGTTTACGAGCTTCCCGGGTCATTTTGAGGTCGGTTGGTTTCTGTATTGTCTGAAGGGAAATTGAATGTGGGGATGGATTGCCGAGGCACAGATAAAAGGGGGCATGCTGGTCTATTCTCTATAGCTGATGTTTGGTGTGGAGAAGGGTGTCCCCCGGGACACTTTGACGCCTGTCTGTGAGGGTGTTGATGATCTGATGAAGATGTCTCATTTCGCCTGTCAGATTATCTGACACCTTTCCTCTGCACCCTCAGTGCGAGACAGCAGGGTGGGGGCACTTGTATGGCGAGCAGCTCTCTCTGACTGACAGTGGGGTCCTGTGAGCATGACAGTGAAGGGAAGTATCTCACTCCTCTGCTTTGATAGGACTTCACAGAGCATTTGAGACTTCTCCAGTGCTCTGTATGGCTGAAAGCATTGGAACCTATGGGGAAACCATATAAATCAATATTGCTAGTTCAGTAAATATCACATCACACACATGTACCAGAGAAGTTGGGGCTGTTTTTATATATCCCTCCTTCTGTTTGTATTTCCACCTGTAGGTGTTTCAAATAATTAATTAAACCCAATCTCAGTGGATTGGTTTAGTCTTTTACAGTGTGACATGTTATCACAGGAGTAAGTACCTTGACAGGATGCATTGAGTCATATTTGGCGTAGGTCAGCTGTGTTTTGGCAGCCCTCAGAGCGCACAATCACTGCAGTTACATGCGGAAAATGGAAGAAAATGGACTTGAAGCGTAAAAAATACGCTTTGTGTTGCGTTATGCTGTGAGCCTTTAGACCACCTGTGTAGACAGCTGTATCGATTAAAATAAGAGCGTATCTGTCAGATGCGCATAAAAGGAATGACTGCAAAGAAGGAGCTGAAACACCTCCTGTGTAGATAAGCTGTTCGGGTTAATGTCACTCTCTCTGGTAACAGCGTTTGGGTACTGAATGTTAGAGTAACCAACATTTCGTCCTGCATTTAAATCTCCTTTGGTTCAAGCCTGACTTCATCCTGTTTTTCTTTTTACACTGTCAGGTTTACATCATGGATATGCTGGGCAAGGGATTAACAAAGGATTTGCAAATCCATTATTTCTAGACCTGCATATCAACATAACTTAATGGATAATACAGTGTGGAATTAATTTATAATCTATTGTGTACCGTTGTTACCACTATAAGTGTCCTCTGATCATTTTTGTCACCTTAACTGAAACTGGAATTAAAGCTAGAAGTGTTAATGTCTCTGTGCTCCCTCTCCACTGTATTCTCAGGGCCTGAACAACATCATCCACATAGATTTTGACTACAAGAAGGAATTTATCTATTGGGTGGACTCAACCAGGCCAAGTGGTCGAAAGATCAACAGGATGCGCCTCAATGGGAGTGACCTCAAGGTACCACAGGGTTTAGCTGCTGTAACTGCATGCCATATGGTAGCTTGTGGCACTTTACCCAAGATTCATTGCCTTTACTGTGTGAGCTCCCAGTTCAACTTGTATTTATCTTGTTTTTCATTGTTTTATCCAGCAGTAGGTTGTTTTTTGGTTTTTTTTTACTAATTTATTTGAATTATCAACTACAGTGTTGTCTATTGTACGGATACGTCATCTGGTTGAGTTGGGGAAACCAAGTATACTGCTTAAGTGGCTCATTATCACTGCTCAGCCGGTGATGGGCGCCCTTTATCCTTTTATATCGTCAACATAATGGATTTTTTCTGTCGCCAGCCAAAGGCCCGTTAGCTTAACAACAATGAATGTGTGTTAGTGATAATAGGAATATCACCAATGGGTGTCAGATAAATGTAACAAGCCTAATGATACAATTGTACTCTCTGGTGTAATCACCAAGGTTTGTCTGGGTCATGGGATCGGAGCCCAGGCACCGGGGACACTGGGACGTCAGCAGAACACCTGCTGGGCCCCCATCCCACATCTCATTAGCATTGGTGTGTAGGGGCATTAGGCTCATTCAGCTCAATTACTTCCACAGTCTCCATTTGAGCCACTGCCACAGCTTAGCAAGAGGACAAACTGTCTGAGACACAGATCAGGGAGCTTCTCACATTTGGTTAATTGAAAGAGCAACTGATATCCAGAGCTACTGGTATAGGCTTGCTATATGAGAAAGAAAAGATTGGGGAGCAGAGGGTATTTCTGGATTTCTGGATTATTCTCTCTTCTAAGATTGGATTTTTATCTGACTAAGGCAGGGATTAATTGAATAATTAACGTTTAATGAAAACAATATAGGTTCAGTTCAGATTATTGCCCATTATTTTGTTTATTTTATCATTTTTTTTATGAGTAAACATTTGCACTGCGCTCTGCGGGCAATGTCACAGACGACCAGAGATAACTAATTTTCCATTTGATGTCTGTTAGACAAGGTTTTCATCCCACAAGGTAAGATGTAGCAGCGTTGCTCTCATGTTGTAATTGGACATAATTGGATTTATCTTCACCGTCCAAAAGTACATATATCTCTTTCCATTAATGGTGCTAAGCTACCGTTTTTGAAATATAATAAGTACAAAGAATGGGTATTTAGGTGGAAACACTAGATTAATAAAATAATAAAAGATAAAGTGCACCAATACCATTTTCAGAAGTCCTCTGAGGAACATTTTGGTTCTATATTAGCAATTTTTACTTTAAATGTCTGAAAGTAAAATTTTTATGTCTGTCCAAGGTGAGACAACTGCATAGATCAAACATACTCTGTATTCATCGGGTCTTATTTTTCAATGAACCATTACTCAAATATTTACACTCCCCACAGGTAACCTTCAGTTTTACATGAAGCTTTAATCAATGCAGTGAAGGGCTGTGGATAAACTGAAGCAGAGGAATATATGATATTAGTATCAAATCCTTATTTACCTAAAGAGACGGTTTAGATGGAAAAAACGGACTGTCTAAGATCAGTTTGGCCTACATTACTGCATTAGAAATGGCCTATTCTATTGCCAAGTATATATATTTCCTTGCAAATGATGACAGAAAAGGCCTCAAAGCACAACATGTTCCTTAATCACAGATTGTATGGGTGCTGGGACTTTTTTTCTTTTCGTTAAAGGGGGGATATTAAAGGCATTGGCTTCATCTGCCAGCTGGCACAATGATTGTTTATTCTGAACAACTGCTTTTGCAACTCAAAAGGCTAGACTACCTCGGGGATATTGATGAAGTTCCTAGATAGTTCCTAGATTTTATTTACATCAGTTTAGTACCATTACTTATATTTTCACTTAATCTCTCACTGAGATTAGCACAAGATGCTGAATAAAATCATTAATTAACGTGCCTCTCTGCTGCCCTCCAGCCTACCCTGCCTGCTTTCATTACTGTGTTTACATTTACACATTTAATAAATACTCATAAAACAGATACTTTTCACTGATGTCTTCTGACAATAGTTCAGAGCTGACAGTCTTCTGTGTGTGCACCTGTCTGGCAATTGTTGGTGGCTGAAAGTGAAAGTTTAAGATGTGTTTACACAATCAACGTGCTGTTTTAATAATTACATTTACATGAACTTGCATTTTGATATTCGCCATGCCAAGCCACCTTACACTGCACAAAAGTGCAACGAACAAATTTCACACCTTTAACTGGTGGAGGCACTCAGACAAAACTCACAAAAACTGTTTCATGCACATTGACTTTTTTATTAACTATTTTTCACTCTGATCCAAATTAGCAGTTAGCACAGTTGTAAATGCTCATCAAAATATAATTTGAATGTAATTAAGAGTCACTACAAGTCTGTACTGAGTTAGATTAATTATATACTTGCTAATGTCAGCCACAACTGTAGCCGTCATACAGCAGCAGGAATGATTTGTGCACTCCATCTGTAGTCTCTAATTTGAGAAATGTGCTATGCATAATTATGCATGGGTCAAACTACACTGGTACCTCATTTAATTTGTTAAGTCTTTATACACAGCTCCTTGAACTGAGAAAACAAGTGCGTGAACTACTGTGGTTTCCTTCACACCAGACTAGTAAACTCTTTCACACAGAGTCCGAGTGGAAGCTGTTTTGGATTAAAGCAGCCGTCATCAAAATCCTGCGCTCCTCATTTTATATTCATACTTGTTACTGAAGATAACCTAATTTTACAGATACTGTTTACTATAATGCCCTTGAATTTAATGTAAATTTACATAATTTAAGAAAACTTAAAGTTTAAGAACCAGTTTTAATGTTGTTATCTCATCTGAAACAATGTTCTGTGTGTGCCATATTTATTAAAGGAAAGAAAAACTCAGCTATTGCTAAATGTTTATTGTCATAAATGATCGTCCTGCAGTGCCCTTTAGCAGCTTTGCATCACAGAGCAATTGGATGTGTAGCCATTACTATGGCAACACATGTGGACCAGATTTAAAACCAATATACCTCATTCATCACATGACTGTTCATTTTAGCTCTGGATTTAATAAGACACGTGTAATATGGTTAAAAACTAACTGCATTTGTATTTGCTTTGATGGATTAGTTTTCACTACCTGGCAGTGGAAGACATCTTCCATGTACATGGTTTTGTGTTTGTCAGTGGTAATCCTGTTTTTGAATGAATGAGATCTATTACTTTACATTCACCTTTGTGTTTTTATCTTTATATCCATCCTTTTGATTTGAAGAAAGATGTGAATCTGACAAATTTCCATGCTGACACTGATCGTCCTCTCAATACATTACTAGATAGTCCACAGAACAGCAGTGCCCAGCGCCTTAGCAGTGGATTGGATTGGAAAAAATCTATACTGGTGTGATGCAGAAAGAAAAACACTGGAAGTGTCTAAAGCCAATGGCCTCTACCCAACCATCCTGGTCAGTTCTGGCCTCAAGAACCCCACGGATCTAGCTCTGGACCCCCAGGCAGGGTAAGTACATTTACATTACTGTAGAGCTCAACATAGTGTTTTTGTGTTTTCTTAATAAGGATTCATTTCGTAGGTTGAGTCTGAATAGGAATAAAGCCTGCTTTTTTCAGATGCATAAACCTAGATGCTGTGATGCTGGAGGCATACTTGCCTTTACCTACACAATTGCTGGCCCATAATAGCTGCCTCGTATTTCCTGGATCTGTCTGGAGTTTGCATGTCTTTAGAAATTAATGCTACACGTACACAAGATGCAATATGTATATGCACAGTACAGGCAGTATAACAGTATTGTCTGTTTCTAGAAAGCACGAAGGATGACAGCAAACCGCTGTGCTGAGCTGACTTTTGGAAATGCTGTTACATGATCAATTATTCACATTGGCAGAACGAGGAAAATATAGTCACCATTGTCTCAGCGTGTTTAATTAAGGGGCTTTTAAAACTATTTATGATGACAGTGCTGTTGCTTTTTCCTAAGTAATCTCAGAATTAACAAACTACTCACCGTCTTTATTATTGCCATGTTTAACGTGTTCATACATAAAAATAAGTCCAAGACTTCCATACAGTCTGATTTCCATGGTCTGACCTCTGGTGGTGTCCTAAATTAACATACGTAGTACAGGGTATGGGAAGTGGACGCTTACATTCACACCATAGTTGGTTGTCTACACACATGAGCGATTAAAATCCGAGTTCAACTTCGGCCTTGTATCTAATTTAAGGAACGATATTTTTAATTCCTATCATGTGTTCCTGATGTAGCCCATGCCTGCTTTGAACTGTGGTATACTTCTGACCAGGTACGTGTTCTGGGTAGACTGCTGTGAACCTCCTCACATCGGGCGCATTGGCATGGATGGCCGAGGGCAAACGGTTATCATTGACAGAGAGATCTATAGCCCCACTGCTCTCACTATCGATTATACCAACAAGAGGCTCTACTGGGCAGACGACAACCACATCCTGCTTGCCAACATGGATGGCACCCAAAGACGCAAAGGTGAGGCAAAGGTGTTTGACATTTGGGGAAGTATATTTGGGAAGTACGTTTAATCAATGTCTTGCTGAAAGTTAGACGAGAACATTGATCCCATCCATGTCTGTCTGGTAATGAAGGACAGAAGCCAGCAGCTTGTTAGCTCACAGTAACTAAAAGTAACCAGGACTAGAAAGAGCTCCAGTCAGATTTGCCAATTAGGTTTTGGTCAGATTTGCTCCAAGTCCATCTAACTGATAAGTGGATCTGTTGTGGATGTGACTGATTGAAGCTTTCAAAAGTTGCTGCTGTAAATTATCAAAGAAAGACTCACACAATTAGCAGTATCTGGGTTGCTACATTGAATAAAAGCTAATTGAACTGAAGCTTGCCATTTGTCCCTCTCCAGTGTCCTACGATCACATCCAAGGGGTAATGGCCCTGACTTTGTTTGAGGACTTTGTGTATTGGACGGACGGGAAGTCCAAATCATTACGACGTGCTCACAAGACAACGGGCGCTCAAGGGATGGAGCTCCTCAACTCCTGGCAAGCCATCAAATCCATCAAGGTCTACCACCCCCTGCGCCAGCCTGAAGGTATGAAGTCCATCTGGCACTCATGCCCATTTTGTCCTCCCATGCCGAGCAGTTGTTACGGGCCTCCTTTATAGTGTTAAGAAGGAAATGTCTTGTGTAATACAGTCTGAACTCAGCTATGTACTTCTGTCCTTCTGTACAGTGCCCAAACACCAATGTCAGATTGCAAACGGAGGATGCAGCCACCTGTGTCTTCTTTCACCTGGTGGGGAACACAAATGTGCCTGTCCCACTAATTTTTACTTGGCTGCTGACAATAAGACCTGCCTCTCCAACTGCACCTCCAGTCAGGTCGGCTACATTTCTCTCTCCTCCCACTTCTAAGTTTAGTTTAGTTTCATGTTTTCGCTTTTCTATCCTGATCACAACTTTCCCCCTGAAGGCAAATTGCTTTACTCTCTTATGCTTTCCTCTTCTGACATGTACTGTAGGTCCTAGGAAATGGTTGTGTATTGATTTTGACTTTGGCTTTGAAGAATGTTGGAGCTAAAACTGAGAGCCAAGTATTCATGTTGACTCCAAAATTTGTTCTTTCTTTTATATTTGCCTGTGGTACTAATAGTTTCGCTGCGGGACAGATGAGTGTATCCCTTTCTGGTGGAAATGTGACACAGTGGACGATTGTGGGGACGGATCAGACGAACCTGCTGACTGCCGTAAGTGCCGTGTCATTCCAAGGTTGGCTTTAAATTAGTCGTGCACTAAAAGAGTTCAGCTACTATTTCAGTGAGCTTTGACAGACATTTAAATCGAAGTGGAAACTGGAGGCTTGTGTTTCTGTCTTTTCTACTCATTTACTTTTAATTGAATTGTTTTTTTGTTGTTGTTTATTTGCATGTTTAGCGTTTAATGAGTCCTGCTTCTATCTCCTTGACTAAATGCTTTGTAAGGATTTGTGTATTTTCTGATTGAACCCTTAAATTAAATCATGAGATATGATTTCCTTTCCAACAGCGGAATTCAAATGTCAGCCCGGGCGTTTTCAGTGTGGCACTGGCCTTTGTGCTCTTCCTCCATTCATCTGTGATGGAGAGAACGACTGTGGTGACAACTCGGATGAAGCTAACTGTGGTAATGATAGAAGAACTGTTACTGTTCAAGTTGGTAATCCAAGCTATTTCTCACCAAGGACCAGTGTGTAGAATTTAGTGGCATCAAGCAATCAGATCACAGTTTGCAACTAACTAAAAACCCCTCCGATCTCCCCTCCACTTCCAAACGTGCAGGACAAACTGAGAAACACACAAAAGCTTCTCTCTAGTGCTTGGTCTGTCTGTGTTGGGCTCCTGTAGAAACACTGCATACTCTGTGGAAGCAGGTCACTCCTTTATAGATAAAGATAACAGCAATTTTGTAGTTATAGATGATTATATGCACTTGAACATTAGAGCCCAACCCACAACGGGTCAGTCAGTCGGTATCTGCCCATTGTTGTCATGTCAATTTCACATCAGTATTGGTATACATGTCCCTGATAGTCACTGATATGTATGCATTTTTTTTGGTTTATCATGCAGTTAAATGCCTTTTGGTGTCACTATAATGTTATGTAACAAATATTTCGTTTTATGTTTTGAAATGAATTCTTTAAGGAGGTTTTTTTTTGTTTAGGAAAGCAGCCTTCTCTGTACCTTTGCATAGTCTTATTGGTACCAAATCCCCACAGAAAAGGTCTATTTTCATTCCAGCTCATGAATTCATTAGATCAGCAAATTTTTCTCTTAAGAAATCCCATATTGGTCAGGCTCTAGAAAACATAATTATGAATATTATATTATATCTGCCAATAGATTCCCCTAAACCCTACACACTGCACCTTTTAATTTTGTGTGCTGTCTCTGCATTTCCCAGAAGCCAGTCTGGCTGGCAGAATCAATTAAACTGTGCGTCCCGTGTTGTAATGTCTTTTTTTTTTTTTTTTAATTTCGTGTGGATGGTATTGTTTAATGCTAACACAATTAGTCAGTGAATGAGTTTGCTGATCAAAAGAAAATGAATCAAGGGCTATTTTGACAACTGATTCATTGTTTGAATAATTTATCATGTGGAAATGCCAAACGTTTGCTGCCTTCCGGCCCCTCAAATGTGAGAATGTGCTGATTTAAGTCAAAGTTTTTGGGCTTTAAGTTGTTTGGCAAACAACACAAGCCTCGGATTATGAGCATTAACACATTTTCACTGTTTCACGAGTCAAGATTCGATATTTTATTGACACGCAGCTTAGTTGTTAGGGATTGTCTTCAGTGTGCTCATGACAGTCAAGACACGTAATCATAAGCAAAAGCAGCTAAAATGTCAGGTGCTTTTAATCCGTTAGTGCTATAGTCAGTGTTTTGTTTTTGTGAAGTGTTAATGCAGAATTGGGTGAGCCACCGCAGTAAATGCTGTTGAAGAGACTGACCTTCTTAGCTTTGATGGTCTTGAGTTATTTTCACAAATATTGCAGCTTATACCACTAATTGTAGTCGTAGTAGTACAGGTGCTTAATTTTATTTGGACTCCCAGCATTTCTTATCAATATCCCCTGTCTGTTTTCTGTTTCAGAGACGTACATCTGTCTGTCAGGTCAGTTCAAGTGCACCAGGAAGCAGAAATGCATCCCCCTTAACCTGCGCTGCAACGGTCAGGACGACTGTGGCGATGGGGAGGATGAGACAGACTGCCGTAAGACTGCATTATTGCTTTCAGCCTCATTGTCTTAGAAGAGGCTTTACTGAGCTTTTAGATGGAGCACTTTATGAATATATTACTAGTTTGATCAGTCTGTCTCAACAATGAAGCCAAAATCTAGAAAAAAGTCTTTTTTTTTGTTTCAAAGATATAATCGGGTGGATTAAGATAAATCAGCTAAAATGTCTGTTTTTATGACATGGTTAGTTTATTTGTGCGCCTGGACAGACAAAAATTAACATTACACAGTCTTCATTAGGTATTCCAAAGGCAACCCTTGTTAGGGCCTGGTCCTGTGAAAAGGGATTAGATATCGAATCACACAGAGGATAAGGACAGATTTTCTCTGCCATGATGTAACTCATCAGAATATCGCACTCCATTCAAGTCTTTCAGGCGGCTGCATTCGTCTTGCATGTGATTGCAAGAGGGGTGAGAGTGGGGGGAAGGAAGAGCATGCAAGAAAGTAAGGGGGAGACAGAGCGACTTAAAAAAAAAAAAAAAACGCTTTAATTAAAGTGAAGCTAATTACTTCACCCCTTCTTAGACGTCCGCAATGATTGGATGTGGTTTTGAATGCACTTTTGTAATGAGCACTGCACTGACTGAATTAAAATGCTATCTGAAACAATATGAGGCTTTATAACAAACAGAGACTGCAGCCTCGCTATTATAAAAAACTGAAAAGGTGTGTGAGGAAGATTCGCAAGTGTTTTGGAAATGAATGGCTTCCTCACTTAGAGTAGTGAGCACTGTAGTGTTTATGATCACTCAGATTACACAGGTTTCTGCAAGGATAATGATATGGATTATCTTTCTCTTTCGCGCGCGCACACACACACACACACACACTCCACACACTGTCTCTCTGCTCACAGCTGAAAGCACCTGCTCTCCAGACCAGTTCCAGTGCAAGGCCTCCATGCACTGCATCTCCAAACTCTGGGTTTGCGATGAGGACCCCGACTGCGCAGACGGGTCAGACGAGGCTAATTGCGGTGAGTTCTGGAAACCCGTAAAACCATAAATCACACTCCTTCGGTTATTTTTCACTTAAAGGGGGAAGAAAATCTGATTTAATCTGAATTAATTTTACACTTGGCTTCACTCTGGTCTGACTCAGTTCCTCTACTTGTTCTCACCACCTGTCTGTTGCGCTGAGGGAGAAAGCCATGAAGGACAGCTGTCCCCTTTGTCAATAGGAGCTCAGCATTATGAGCACAGTTTGCCTGACGTTTTTAGCAGCTGCCAGTGTTTGAATACTGCCTTCCTACTCACAAACACACACGTACAGTCAGGATGAGTTCTCCTCTCAATACCTCAAGTTTAAGGTCAATCTTATTACTACTTGGGCAGGTAGACAACCTTGAGAACTTTTTCTTCTTTGGTAGAAACTATTTTTTTGCGCTTTGCACATTGGTTTTATGCTGTATACCTCTGGCATTAACAGGTGTGCTTTGGTGGGTGTTGCTTTGACCCAGGGAACCAGACACAGCCGTATTATGGTCATTTGCAAATAGCTATAATTCTTAGATTGAGAAAAAAGTCCAAAAAATATCTAAGATGTGTAAAGTTTTACCACATAAGAAAGAAGATACAGAAGAAATAAGCCATTGGGATAATTTATCAAAGCAGCTGGCATGCCTCCATTGGAGTAGCAGGAGTAACAGCAGAGAAGCTAAGCAATGTAAAAATCATCAGTTTAACTGCTATGTTTATTATATCTCTCCAAGGCCACCGGATGTCTACGACAAAAGAAGAAATTTTACTTATCACCATTTACTTTGCATGTGTTAGCGTGTGATTCTCAGTGTTAGTTTAGTTTGCATTTCCAGGAGTCACACCATAACACAGGCAAACTAACCGAACGAGGCAGCGATAGACCATCAGCTCCCGTGTTCCGCGCGGTAAAATTGCTGTTGTGGTCAAAGCAGTGTGGATTTAAAGAGTGAAATGAATGAAACGTTGTTGATCAGTTGCAGGTAGCAGTGCAGCAGAAATCTGTGTGTTAGTTTAATGACAATGGCAGTTGTGTTTTTATAGCCCATTTTATTACGAGCGAACTCCGTGTGCTTAATGTTAAAACATTTAGTTATGAACTGGCGACTTATCCTGTATATAAAGACCAATTTTAGCAGCTTTTCCATAGTGTATTTTTGCTTCTAGCCCCATTCTCCTTTCCTATGCACCAAGTTGGTCAAGCTGTCCAGTGCTTGTCATTCATGAGCTGTCTGCCTTAAAATGAGATCCAGTGGGAAAACAGAGATTATCCACAAATCAAACACAGTCAGTCTGCTTTTCTGTTGCACAGTTGGGGAACACTTCTTTCCACTATTGTCTTTGCTATAATTTCATTCTCTGTTGTCGCCGGCCTAATCTTGACAGTCATGACATAATTCACTGCTGGTCACACCAGAACATGCCCACAGCTTATATTGTCTCTTTTGATCTTCAGGTGAAAATAGTGGTGCAATGGGACATTTGTATGCATTTGGAGGTGTATTGTGTCACCTACCAACCATATGCATGCTCATAAAGGAACAAGACAAATCAAAAAGTGTGTGTGTGTGTGTGTGCGTGCCTGTCTGTGTGGGCCAGGTGTTACTGCTTCACATGTGTGACATTGTGACTTGCACAGCATTGGAACTTGATTGATATTAGAAGAGTATTTAAGCTTCGATGTTTGGTGCCTCACTCCTCCTCACAATAGATCCCTTTGTAATTTCCGTTTGGCTTCATGTGAATGTTTTGCTACAGCTTTAATGTCAATTAACTTGAGGAGACCCTGATGTAATATTGAGTAAATGTTTATCCCGCTCTGTATAGTTTACTGGTGTTTGACTTTGGCCCTTCAAACTGTGTTATCTGCAGTGTTTGTCAGTGTCTTCATCACCTAAAGACTTCTCACCACTCCAGAGCGCACGAAAGAGCTAATGCAGCTTTATGGCTATTTTATTTTCACTTTGAATTACCTCAGACTGTTTAAGGAAGTTTTGCTTGTTAGCACCGTAATGAGCTCTGACTTGGCAGGGAAATATTGCTTTTTTTCCTGTGTCACATCTTTTATATGCTGTAAGTGACTGAGCTGCATCCTAATGAATTGCTGTGCGTGCGTTCCGCGGCTGCACTCAGCTTTCCCTCCTGATTCTCTCCTCCTGCTGTCATGTTGGAAAGAGATCCAGGCAGAATCTGCCACCCTCCTCTTTTGACGCATCTTTTCCCTAACTGATAACAGCGTTACCTTGGCCATTATCCCTGATGATGTCTGCACTGAAATGACTTTTTAAAAGGGAAGCTCTCGGTTTGACTTTGAAAACCCAATCTGAGGAAGTGTTGCTGGAACAAATATCAAAGCATCTGTTCCTTTTGAGACAAATGCAGATATTTTGGATAAATCTAAATCTATTAAAGTTTAATACTGGAATGCCCAATTTAATTTGAAGACGTCAGGTCTTTCCACAACAGCTGCAAAATTCACACACACACACACACACACACACACACCATAATTCCAAGCAGAGTCAGTTCAAAGAGCAAATTCAGTAAATAAACAGAGCAACAAATAGAAGATACTCAAATGCCATTTACTGCATTTTATAGGTGACATTTTGTAGCTGGGATCCAGACCTCAAAATCTCAGACACCCACATCTCTGAATTTTTCAGTCTGATTATCAAGCCTGGCACTTTGAGTCGAAACCATTTTTTATTTTTATTTTGTTCCCCCCACTTTCTTCTCACTTTTTTATAGCTGTAAGCCAGCTGTAAACTGTTCTGAGATCACTGTCCCCGTTCAGCAAAAAATATGTTAAAAAGCACAGGCACCCGAACATAAAATAGTTAAACCTATCTGGTTTTCTGTTTCTCTGTTTAAGATGCCAAAATGCTAAAATTAATATTCAGTAACAGATGTTTCTTTGTTGTGGTAAGAAACAACTCTTTATAACAAAGAAACATCTGTTACCGAGTATCAGGTTTGGCATCATGGCATTTTAAAGAATACTTACTATAATCAAATGAATAATATCGAAGACAAAGAAGTGGTGGCGACCTGTAACTAAGCTGCTGTCTGAAAGAGATGGCATTTAAGATACATATCACTGTCAGGACACAGACGCATAGTCTGGGCTTCCTATAAAACAATGCCAAAAGCTAATTCTTCAGCATTTATTGTGTTCTGAAATTCTCTTGGATGTTTTCCTGAGGAAAGTTCAATCTTGCCAACTTCCTGTCACATATTCTGTTGAGGATGATTGGTAGCACAGTCAGGTATTTCATCTTACGGTGTGTTAGCCTCTGGAGTGCACACTGTGTTTTGAACTCAGTGACAGAGTTGCTCGGGGAAACCCTGAGGAAACGATGATTACACGTAGAAAATATGATAGCTAGCACACTATTAATATTCATGCTCTTTGAAGCCATTTTCATCTTCGTGTTTGTTTGCTCCTGATGAAAAAGATGAAAAGACCTGCGGACCTCATGAATTCCGCTGCGAGAATAACAACTGCATCCCAGACCACTGGAGGTGTGACAGCCAGAATGACTGTGGAGACAACTCAGACGAGGAGAACTGCAGTGAGTATCTGACTCCTTCACTTTCTGTCAGCTCACTTTGTTCCTTTATATACACTGTTGACGTTCTACACACACTTAGGCAGTGAGGGATTGGACACCTGACTGCCCCTCCCACCAACGCAACCCACCTACCACCTCCTTCTCTCACACTCACACAGTCTCGTATCAGTACACCCTGGGTAAAGTTTCCCACCATCGAGTCAGCCAGGTTCAACTCTCTCTTTTAAGCATACTCTTATTATCTGTGCTGTTTCTCTGAGACTCCTGAGCCCCTTGATATCATCTAGTATATGATATTCTTTGTAATTTGCTGAGTTCATGTTCCCTTTTCAGATATTCACCATCATCTCTAGAAGAAAACTTTTATTTACTCATGAAATGACCTACCTCCACAATCATATGGAGATAGGATTTCATGTCTTTTGTGCATCCAAGTGCCTGCATGTGTGCATGTGAGTCTCTGCACCACATATGAGTATGTGCATGCTCCTGCGTGTTTTTGCTGCGTATGCATCATTTACGTGATTTATTAGGTGCTTATTCCCCATACCTATTAATGTCACTTAAAATGCAAATAAAAGCCAGTCAAGAGCTGGATGGCGAAGAATTAAGCAGGTGGACCAGCAGACAGTGGAGAGGCTGCAAATCAGATTTTGCTGCAACGCCTGCTGGGAGTCTCTGTTGCAGCACAACTCATAACACACACCCTACGTTAGCTAACAGTCCATGATAACAAGGGGAGGGCCCAGACAGTGGATCTGATGCAGCTGTTTATCTGCGCCCTAATATTGTCCTCAGGGACAGGCTTGCACTAAATGGCAGATACAAGATTTTTGGCTTCAGAGAGAATGTTCCCCCCTCCATTGTGAGAGCTGCAATGAATGCATTAACATCTTGATCAGCTTTGCCAACTTCTACACATCTAATACAAAATGACTCTTAATTAACTAAATTGATGGTTTTGCCAGAGCATTAGCATGAGATCCTGAACACAGATCATTTGGCCCGTAAACGCATCAGGGGATGCATGTTTGTTATGTGAAATGCTGTCAAAGAAGAATGAGTTTGGCATGGGTCTGTGTGTCTTTTTGTGTTTTTCTCAACGCAGAGCCAGTCACCTGTAACCACAAGGACTTTGCCTGCGCTAACGGAGACTGCATCTCCTCCCGATTCCGCTGCGATGGAGACTACGACTGCCTGGATAATTCAGATGAGGCCAGTATTTGAGATATGTGTAACACTTATGAATCAAAGAGAATGGTAAAACCACACGAGTGCTGCTAATGAGGCACAGATATTAGCAAGATAGTAAATTATGGGAAAAAAATACTGCTTGCTTCAAAATAGCTCCAAGAGAAGGCCCCTTTTGTGGCAAACGCCAACACTGTGGACCTTGTTCCTTTTCTGGCATGTTGCGTTTTATCAATGTGAATAGCAATCATGCAGCACTATTCTAAGCATGTGCTAACCAATCTATTATATCAAGAGGGGGTCAATACTGGTTATTATAAAAAATTACAGGTCATTTTACAAATATGTAATACTGGTAAGACAAAAAAAAGGACATAGATGTCAGTAACACTCACAAATCACAGTGCAAGCTGATTAATTACAATATACAGTATACTTATTGACACTGTTGACTCTAATTGAAATCCGTGTTGGTAGCTGAGCTTGCAGCCCAATCCCACATTAAATATCCCAGTTGGGAAGGGAAATGAAATTGAATGGGTGTGTTGCCACTTGTGAATAATCCCGTTTTAGGCGCAATTCATTGTGTTGATCCAAATCTCTTCGTCATGGTCGCTTCATTCCAAAACAATGCTGGACAGAAAATATCACTGTGATGAGTTATTGTACCTTCAAGTACATTAGTGCATGAAATACCTTGTGTTTATTTGCCCCTGAAAATCCTAATCCCCCATGCCTTTCAGCAAAACAAAGACAGCTTGTTTTGTTCATGAATATGCTTGAATATCTTAATTTATAAAGCTTTGAATTGCCATTGTAATTTTACACTCTTGTAATATGTGAAGAAATTAACTTAAATGTGCCTTTATCTAGCACTGCATGGTGTAAAGTGATTTTTGCAGGATTCATACAAAGAATGCCCGTTAATGACGCAGCGCAATGCATAATTCAAGGACAAAGGCTTGTTATTACGATTCATTATTCTTGTTAATTTATTGCTCTGTTCAACATTTGCACAGCAAATTTTATGTATAATTCTCCTCCATGCAAAGCAGTGCAACCCTAATTAACCCTTTATCATGTGTCTCCCCAGTGCCAGTTTTCTGGGTCAATGCAGGCAAATAGTTTTGTGCCTGAAAGTTGTCTTTCAGTCAGCATTATAATACATCCTGATCACTATAATCTGAATTAAAACAATCTTATTACGTTTATTCATTCATGATGTAAATTGTATATAATCATATTCCTAATCCGTACTGTTTTGGACAATGAGTCCCAGAGACCAGTTGGTATGTCTCTCACATTAAAACATTTTCTAATATGTATTTACACTGTGCATTCATTTACAGAAAGGCTGTGAGGAACGCTGTGCAGACGACCAGTTTCGGTGTCACAACAACCTCTGCATCTCGCTGAAGTGGCTCTGTGATGGGCAAGAAGACTGCAAGATGGGGGAAGATGAGAGAAACTGTCAGGGAACAGGTACAAGATGAATGTTTGTAAAAGAATTATGGGTCTGAGTAGCCCCACACTGACTTCAGCAGCAGCTGATGAACAGATGACCTTGTGATCTTTTGACTATTATTTTTCCTCTTTTATAAGAGTTGAATTTATACAATTCAGTAATTTCTATTATTCTGCAGAGAGAGCAGGTTTTCTTGTAATTGTCAGTAGCTAGAGAGGAGAACGGTGTGATTTAGTGAAAGACACAGGGTTGCCCTGTGTGAGGTCATTGTAGCTGCTCCTATAATAAAAGTAAAATCCTCTGCTTTTCAAGCTTATGATTAGCACTTAAAAGAAAGCAGCCTTTATTGCATGGGCATAAATCCATTATGTGTCACACTGTTCTTATTTCCAAACCACATAAACTCAGCAGGGATTGATTAGAGAAACGATAAGATAACATACTGCACAGCAGACAATACATAATATGAATAAAAAGTATGAAAATGTGAGCAGGATATTCAGAAACATCCTCAATCATATATCTGTTCCTTTAAGTGCCCTGGAAATAAAATTGTACAACAATACGACATGAATTTGTGGAGGAGTAGAAATGGCCTCGGCTCTGCTGAGTAATGCTCTTCATTACTGGCCAAGTACGGCAAGTGAGGCACTTAGCTGAGCAGCAGGTAGTATGAGCTCTTTGACCTGCAGGACAACGTCTGGTCTACTTAAGAGTGAAAAGTTCCCGTAATTTCTCTCCATGAGCTGCATTTTCAGTCGGCAAGTTTATGTGGAGTTCCCCACTTGTTTATAGGTCAAGACACTGGAAAAGGTCTCACCTGAGTGATTTCTAGTTGAGACAAGGCGGGTTGTTGACTTATATACTTTGCTCCTCTCCAGTAGTCCCTTCATGTTCCGTCAACGAGTATGTGTGCGCCAGCGGAGGGTGTGTGTCAGCCAGCCTGCGGTGTGATGGACACGACAACTGTCTGGATGGCTCAGATGAGGTCAGTGTAGAAAAAAGCAACCACGAAATCATTTTTCTTTTAAGTAGTGCAGGTTCATGGCGTGCAGCAGTTCAGTGTCAGGGAGGTATTTATCCAATCAGAGATAAAAACAGGTTAAAGCATGAATCATTTGGCGTTTTGCTCTCCTCTGATTGCAGCTGACAGCATCACAAAAAGGGACAAGTTTGATGATCTGCGGTGTTTTGTTTGCTGTCAGGTTGGCTGTGTGAAGGAGTGCAGGGAGGACGAGTTCCTTTGTCTGAATCGAGCCCATTGTATCCCCCGGCGTTGGCGCTGCGATGACGTGCTGGACTGTATGGACCACAGTGACGAGGAAAACTGCAGCCAGGGTAGGCAAGAGGACAAACTTACATGTCAATGTGTTGCGGTGCACTTTTGATAACAGATATTTGAGTTCTTGATCCTTAAATTTAAAAATCGGTTTCACATATATCTTGGTATCTTTTCTTTGTGTTAAACTGGTGTATTTATACTACTGGTTCAGTTTGGTTCATCATAATTTAATACGATATAATGGAGAAGTAACTTGTGATCATGTCAATTCTATGCTATTTATCATGGGGATTAAAGGTTGATATCAATGTACTGTACTCAATGTAGAAATGCACCTTGATTTACGGTAACGAAGAGGTGTACTAACAAAACAACAGAGGTGCATTTCGCACACAGATATGCACACAAACTCATTTCAGAGGGAAATACTGTACTGGAAAAAAAGGATTTTGGTCACAAATATGAATCAGTCAGATTGTAATTTAAAGGGGGTAACATCAAGGTAAGACATAGCAGATAAACTGAGAGGCGTGGTAGAGATAGGGAGTTCAAAGTTTGAGATGAAGGACGTTAATAGTTTCAGACAGAGCTTCTGAGAGGGAAAATGATCCAGGTCTGTCTGGATTATTATGTAAATGATCCATCATAATTTTGTCATAGACAGATTTTGAGTCATAGCTTCTACGATCCGGAACCTTTTCTGCTTCTGCTTCAGACCGTATTGAAGATCCTAATTTGCAACTGTGCAATTGCAGGTGCTTTCTTCTGCCGGGCCGATGAATTCATTTGCAACAACACGTTATGCAAACTCCACACATGGGTGTGTGACGGCAAGGACGACTGTGGCGATAACTCTGACGAAGATGCAGACATGTGTGGTGGGTTGAAATTGTCACTCACAAGGTTTTCCTTTGAAGACAATTGATGCATATTTTATAAGCCACTAGTCTTCTATTTTCCAAGTGAGAATATTTCATTGTCATTTCATACAAGATTTCTAGCAGTGGTTTTTCTTTGCTTTGCTTTGTTTTGATTCCTTTGAGAGACATATCTATTACCTTTTTGTGTCTTTCATCTCCAGCAAAACTTCCCTGCCCTCCTACAAGGCCATTCCGTTGCAGAAATGATCACGTGTGTCTACGCACAGACCAAGTCTGCAACAAAGTCGATGACTGTGGTGACAACTCGGACGAAGAGGAATGTGGTGAGCACAATATGCACCGATACAGATATGATATCAAATCTGCACTCAGCAAAAAGAAATTAGGTTACAGTCGGTTTCTTATGCATAGTGCGGAAGTCTGCTTCTATTATTATTGACAACCATGTTCCCCTGCTGCAATTATCCTTGACCCACAGGGGTGCAGTAATTCTTCAGTTTTGATAGAAAAGCTTAAAACATTAATAAAGTCTAGACTCTCTGCAGAAATGACCACAGCTGGTTGTGAACTTGGTGAAGAGAGGTAATGATTTAACAAAACCAGTGGTTCACTTATTATCCCTCCTTATCACATTTTGGCTGTCTTTGAGTTGACCTTTTGAATTGAATAGTGATTCTTTAACCAAATCATTTAACAGGGCTAAAGTGGTAAAATGAATAAGTAAAGGTTGTTTTCTTTATATATATATATATATATATATATATATATATATTTTTTTTTTTTGTAATTGATCAATAGGACCCCATTGTTCAAAATATAGTGAGTGCTGCACCCACCAAAAGCAGGACCATCAACAGAGAGTTTGGTATTTTTAAACCCAGAATTTTCCCATCTGTCTAAATGAGTACTGACTTTTTAATATTCATCCAACACTGAGTGAGCATGCTACAGCCTTTAAGGAAAGGCTGTCAGTTAGTATTTCCACTGTTTCAACAAACACCAACTCTGGTTTGGTTAAAGAAAAGACAGCGTGTGTTTTACACTCGATCCTCGTGGGTAAAATTATTATTTGGAGTCTGGTGAGCTGGAGAGTGATATAACGCTCAATTCCTGGTTAAATGCAAGGATCCAAGTCGTTAACAAACAGGTCTGTCCTCTGTAGGATCCTTCTTGATTCTGTCAGACACTTAGAATAACAATCTGAGCCCGCTAGTGGCAAAAACAAGCACCACTAGTGGACATACTTTTGACGACGAATTGCCCAGTAGGGGATTACATTTTCAAATGTCTTTGCAGCTGCTGGCTGCATCTTCTACTAATACTGGATCAATTTCAAAGATTGTTGTCCCCATTAGTCATTTAGGAGACCAAAACACAGGAAAAATAGGGTACCAGGCTCTTAAAAACCCAAAGTCTGCCTCTAACATTACGCTTTTATATTACGCATAAAACACTGACCAGGTTGGTAATGTTAATGGAGTCGTTGTTGCATAGGTGCAAATGTTATTCCTGATTACTAATTCATGAGAGGATTCTGGCTTTTGACTGCCTAATATTTAATGTACTGTAGGTTATGTAATCACACAATCCTCACAGCATATTGCATTCAGATTTGGGATTTAACATTTTGGGTTGCAGTAGATACATAAAGGCAAATCATCACCATTGAGTTTGTTTCTTTACAAATGGAAGGCAGGGTCAAGTGTCTGCCACTGCATGTTAACAGACATTTACAGGCTGCATTGTAAAGCATTTGGTGTATTTAACATTGTTTGTTGTTTATTTTTATTATTGATTTTGGTGTCAAAATTTGCCTTTTATGTTCTCTGACATGCCCGAACCGCTTGCTGGTCCCCTACATGATCACACACAGAGCAGACGGGAAAGAAAGGGACAATCACTTCCTCTCATCTTCACCTCCTTCATCCTTCTGTCCTTCATTCATCTTCCTCTCTGATTCCATTGATACATCCATCCATCTCTTACCGCACTCCATTACCTCTCACCATTGTATGCTTCTTCCTCCATCCATCCTTTTCAATTTCACCTTAATCTCATCTTTCCTCCATCCACCTCTCCTCCCTCACTAAGTTCGCCCTCCTCTCTGTTGTGCTTTTAAGAATGTACCATTCTTTCTCTGTACAGTGGAGTCACATAAACACATAAATGCATTACCAAAAAAACATAATATGCAATGTAACTATGTATTGTTGTAGGCTAGATATTAGCAACAGCCGACAGTTTGCATCCTTTATACTGAAAAAATGATCAGCATTTTGCAGCATTAATCCTGGCAACCTCGTGACATTTGAGAATGACATTGTTTTTAAGATGCAGTAAAGCAGGGCGAACTGGACACTGTTTGTACTAAAGCAGAGGTGGTGGCCAGAAGACCGCTACCTCAGGGGAAGACAGAGTTCACCTGCAGTAACCAGCGCTGCATCCCTATCCAGCTGCAGTGCGACCTTTTCAGCGACTGCGGCGATGGCGGCTCGGGATTTACAAGACTGTATACCTGTAAGTACAGCACGAGTTAACTTGAGCCAGCAGATCAAAAAAAAAAAAGAAGCTGCTCAGAAGAGATGAAAAGTGCCGAATGTCGCAACGATGTTATCAGGAAGCCCGGCAAACTGCTCAATTCAAATGAGATGTTTTGTTATTTATGGTAATATATGTGTGCCCATGTTTGAGCTTGTGTTGTGTACTTTTATGAAAGACTTATGATGATGCCCCCTGCTTTTGCACATCAAAAGAAAAATGACAGCAGGTGTCTAAGCAAAGCAGATGACTGGAGTGTAATCAAAAGTCCTGTCTTTATTTGTAGTTTCCAGTGGAGATGTATAAAGGAAAGAAAACAACCATGTGAGAAGATGCCATTTGCAAACCAGACAAATGTTAATGCTATATGCCAGTGCAAAGTTGGCTTTTGGTGAGGAACCATAAGACAGACAATGTGGAAGGTAATGTATGATCGTTTTGATGCTTTATTCCCATCCAAACAGTTAACAGTGCAGCTTAGTGCTAGTCTGAAGGTTATTTATATGGATTTTTTTGTTAGCTGTCATTTAATGAGTAGCTATTCGAGGTTTTTATGAGTAAAAAATCCATTAGAATTTAATAATAAGATGTAAAATATATCTGCAGGGAACAGACAAGCCAGTTTGTGGCAATGAAAATGGTTTAGATAGGGCTGCTAAATAATGTGGCTATTTGAAGCAGGCCAAGTCATGTCAAAACATGTCAGACTGAGGCCTCTGGTTTCACGACAGGCTTAGTTTCAAACTGGCAGTCTTCCCCATTATGTGGGGAGCCTCATGACAGAGGACACACAGACCGACAGTCCCCATAGTATACTGATATCAAAAATATCATTAACTGTAAGCTGCAACAGAATGGTTTGATAAAATCATGAAATGAAGTGCTGGTAGCTGAGGAATAACATGTTGTATCAGAAGACTGTAAAAAAAAGTGTGTGTGTGTGTATATATATATATATAATATATATATATATATATATATATATATGCATTTAAATATGTATGCATTTATAGATATTTGTTTTCCAGATGTTACAGATCCCTTCTCCCTCCCACATCATCTCCTTAAGGCCATTTTCGCTGTTTGCTTCCACTGAACTTGTAAATTTCACAGTCACTTCGGCCTTAAGAGATGATCGTTTTAATATTAAGTCAACCATTTGACCTGGTTTTCGTTTCTCAGTTGATTTACTTTTGTCCAGTAGATAGTGCCTCTATGCAAAGAGAAAGCATCTTTACTGTATGCATATAATTTCCTCTTAACTAATGACTCTAGGGCTAGGAAGACTGAAATGAGATGGCTACTGTATTTTCCTGCCAATGCATATCATGCCCTTACCGCTACCACTCTTAGACTGGCTTTGACTTGAGTGTTTGGTGCTTTAATGTCTTTTAGCCATCATCTCTGAGTACATATATAATGAAAAATGTCAATGAATCTTATTCTAACGCTTCTAAAGCAAACCTGTTCTGATGTAAATCTGTCTTTCTTTGTTTTCCAGAGATAAATGAATGTCTTCAGTTTGACTCATGTCCTCATTACTGCACAAACACTAAAGGATCTTTTAAGTGCACATGCGACCGTAATTACAAGGAGGTCAATGGCAACTGTATAGCAAAAGGTATGATCCATAAGTTGAATATCACACATTTTGTATACTGTACATGCTAGTTTGGTGGTATAATAAAATAATGTTCAACTGCATTTGTATGCACTGTGCATAAACTGGAATTTAGCCAATTTTCTTTTGTTTTCTTTTTTTACATATTAATAACTCACCGGACAGGACCAGAAGATCGAGTGCTCTACATAGCTAATGATACTGAAATCCGAAGTTTTGTGTATCCGTTTAACCAGAGCCATGGACACAAACTTCTCACACACATTGAGGACAATGCCCGCATTATCGGGATGGATGCTCTGTTTCACCACCAAAAGTTTATCTGGGCTACCCAATTTAACCCCGGTGGAATTTTTTACAAAGACACTCTAGAAAGAAGTCAAACTAAAACAAATGTCAGAAACATTGTAAGTATATCTAACCTCTTTTTTTATTTTTCATTTTTAAACATCATGGCGAGTTGCATATCACACATTGCATCTTTTCTCACCCCACCTTGATTTCCGGTTTTCTTTTGTTTGAAAATATATTGCAATATGCTAAATAGTCCCTAAAATGTCCTTTTCCCACTGATGCAATAAGGATTAAGTGAAAAATTGCTATGAATGGTCATGTTGTTTGTCAGTGAAGCATAGTGTTATAAAAATGACTCATCTGCCTGCTGCTGTGTCACACAAGAGACTGCGCTAAGCATCTCCTGGATTCGTCACAACTTCGAGAGAACGTCCGCACCAACACCTGAATAGAGCGCCTGACTTTGTGTTTATTGCTGGTTGCAGTGTTCAGACTTCCGTCGACCCAGAGATATTTCTGCTGACTGGATCACAGGCAACATTTACTGGACGGATCACTCTCGGATGCACTGGTTCAGCTATTACACAGCCCACTGGACTAAATTACGATATTCCATAAATGTGGGACAACTTAAGGGACCAAATTGCACCCGCTTGATTACTGATATAGCAGGAGAGCCATATGCCATTGCTGTCAACCCAGCCAGAGGGTAAGTTGCTCACGTAGCTGTTCTGTTTTCCTACTGAAATCTCTCAAGGCCCATACTATGAGGACCGGTGTGTTATTTCACAAATAAGCTGATGGCACATTCAGTTTTTCCACCAGGGCACTCACTCATCTTCAACAACCGACTCCCATCAACAGTTTGGCAATAAGTCTTGACAAACATGCCATGCTTCTGCTGCACAATGTGAGGTTTCTACAGGGGCTGCAGCCTTGGCCATCGAGTCAGCTACAGGAAGCTAAATGAAAGATTGACAAAAACATTACGACATTAGCAGTGTAAATGTAACCAATTACCGTTGCTTAGTGATCATGAAAAATGTAAGCGTACTGTGAATTACTTAGCTGCAGCGGAATCATCATTTATCTTTACCAAGGACTGAAGGATTTCTTCGAATCTGTGCAGAGAAACACAAAATGTGCTGCAATAGATGTGACACAGTTGGCTTTTATCAACCTATTTGCACGTTGCATGCCTGGGATTGTAAAAGTATTTCTTTTTGTCTCTTGCAGGATGATGTATTGGAGTGTAATCGGTGATCACTCTCATATAGAGGAGTCGGCCATGGATGGCTCCTTGCGTCGAGTGCTCCTAGAGAAAAACCTCAGGAGACCCACTGGTAGGTATTTCTTTTGAAGTACATGAATTATTTACATTGCTGTACATTTCGTTCCTGTCGTTACTTTGATATCTTTCAGGTACTCTGAGGAGTTTACCTGAAAACAAACAAAGTAATGCTAGCATTCAGCTTGTGTGCTTCTTTAAGGCTAAATTATCAAAAATGTGACTGTCAAAACTCTAAAGGGTACTTTCATTGTTAGGAAGTCATAATTACAACACCCATTAAAGTCCAGTGCATGTATGTACAATGGGGCATTTTGGTGTTGATGAAAATGTCTGCAGTACAGGAACTCTGTGAGGTCAATAAAAATGACCGTACATGTCATGTACTAAGCTGAAGTTTCTTCCAACTTGACAATAAGTGATGACATGAAAAGAATACATGTGCAATATATGAAAAATGTTTTTGCTGGATCAATACCCCAGCCCTTAAGTTGGACTTGGAGGAACTAGTGTCTGTACATGCAACAAAAGCATCACAATCAAAACGATTCATGTGAAGGTTATGTTATACATCATATGTGTCCGTAGCACGGAAACAGAATAACAACCATTGCTTTTCAAAGCAAGGACGCTTTTCCATCACATTTATAGAGAAGGAAGTAATGAAACCATGGCAACCTGTTAGCAGTAACTTATCTCACAAACATAAACCTACTCCCTAAATGTAAAATCTGCATACTACACGTGGGCATGATCCATCAACTCAAACCCGCTGTGTGATTCATTCCAAGTTGCTGAATATACACATTGCTGTAAGATACTGAGCTGGCTATACACGCACATCCTTCTACATCCACATTTCACATGGTGTAATGCCTTAGAAATACATAACCTGCTTTCTATGTGAGTCATCATGGTACGACCCATATACTAGTGTATAACTAAGATGGATATACATGTGTTTATATGCACCACGCACACCCTGTATATTATAGTGCAGCCACAGCATCCGGCCAGTGTACGTAGCTGTAAAGTTGAAGCATTAATCTAAGCTTTGCTAATCTACCTACACATATAGAGGAAAAAACACAGAGGGAGTTTATAAGTAAGGAATACCTTCCAGCCTTTTGGATTTTGTTAGGTTGTCTAGAGGGAGACACTTAGAGCTGATCTAGTTTTGAAGAGCTGCTTTGGCCTCCTTTAATTCAAGGGACCCATACCCTGCCTTGGTTACAGAAAGAGGAATTCATCATCTGTGGAAAAATGCAAACCTATTTAAACGCCCTGGCCAGGTGCTCAATTATCCATTCAGACTTTGGGGAGAAACTAAAAGTGAGTCACCGGTTTGGAATTGTGGTGTAAGCGTGCCTACACTCTGCCATCAGAGTTCAGGGCTCAACAAGATGGCAGATGCACTGGGTTATTTTGACACAGGCAAAAATGAATGTTGAGTGCAAACAGCCAGAGGGGGATGGAAACAAAAGAAACCTTGTCTCCACATCCTTCCTGTTGACCTGCTACATACGTTTCACTCGTCTAACCTTGAAGTCTCCTGCACTCATGGATCCCGCGATAATCCCGGTATAATTTGTCAGGTAAATCTCTTTCCATCCTCCTCCCGCAGGGCTCGCCATTGATTATTTCAACCAGCGATTATACTGGGCAGATCCGGAGCTTTCACATATTGGGAGCATGAGATTGGATGGTTCGGACCCTCTAGTGACAATCAGCGACAGACACGGTAAAGCCTAACCCTCTTGGAAATCAAAGCTCAACCTCTGCTTTCAAACATAGACTTTTTCATTTTTTTATTTATTTTTTTTTTTTTTTATAAAACTTGCAACAGAACTTCTTGTGTGTTTTAGAAGGGCAAGCATCTAAACATCGTGTGTTAAGACAAACCTCCCCACACTGCACATTCTTGGCTCTTCAGTCTGCCACAGTGTGTAATTGTCAGAAGGCTTCAAGTAGTTCTGAAAGGGCTGCTTAATGTCAACTATTTTATCTTCTCTGCCGGATTTACAGGCATTTCCCAGCCGTACAGAATTGACATATTTGAGGACTACATCTATGGAACTGGGCTAAAACACGAGGTCTTCAAGATTCACAAGTATGGAAAGCAGTCGGTGGAGTTTCTCAATTTGGGGATGGAGAAGCCCACTAATGTTCTGATATCCCACCGATACAAACAACAAGATGGTAGGTTGTCTTGGCAATTACTGACATTGTTTACATTCAAAATATAGATTTGGAGCCTACATTTCATTTCCAATTCAGTTTTTGTTTGTTTCTGGGATTTAATTATTGTTTCAGTTTGACTTTTTGTTTTCTTGTTGTTTTTATTTTAATTTTATTTTTATTTTATTTTATTTTTACTTATTTTAATTTAAGTCATCATATTGTCGCGCTCCTTTCAAAGGTTTGATCAAAGGGAAACTGAAAATGTGTTTCCTCTTATGAAGGCTGTTCACTCACACACATTATAAAACAGGGATGCAAAGCAGGATGTGCGTATAACATTTAACATTTAACCTTCACTGCTCCTGACCACACATTCAAATGACTTTAGCAGCAGCGTGGATAGTGTACTGAATACAGCAGCAGTCCATCAAGAAAAGCCAAAATGCATTGGAGCCCATTTTTAATAGATGCAGGGAAGGATATAGGGTATGTTTTGTTAAGAATCCATTTGGTGTTGAAGCCTAAGCTAAAGAAAAGCACAGGACATGCTACAAAGGGATAAAAAATGAAAAGTGCCGATTTTTTTTTTTCCACAATGAAAAAGTGAAGATCGTCACCGATACTTACCACGTGTCCTTCAGACTAGAGTTTCACGTTTTTTTAATGAAACAAACAGCTATCTGTTTGAGGGTTTCAGGTAGGACATCAAGTGAAGAGGGACAAGTTGGGCCAGAACAAAACCAAGAGACTCAGTCAATCAATACAACCTTGTCCTTCCTCCCACTTTCCTGGTGTAGTAGACCAGCTTCAGTTATTTGTTACATCTCTGGTGTTAATGGTTATAGAGCATCAGACAGCTCAGTCTTGGTCAGTTTTTCACTTAAAGGGCAGCTGTTCCATTCCCCTGAGACTCATTAGGCCAGCCGTGTAGTGTGTAGCATGTAGTCTGTGGGCAGGAGATGTGCACAGCCTGCAAAAAGCTGTGACATGAAGGCCTGATATCTTCAGCAAAACCCCTAACCATTTCGATTTGCTTTCAGCTTCATGTGCTGTGTACGAAATCTAAGCACCAGTTATTTTTTGTGCAAACTCTATGTACCAGTATTGTGACCATTAATGAGATAATCGTATAATTTAATGGGAAAAATAGTTTTAGATCCGAGTTTATCTAGGTTACTTTTGAAAATCCTGTTAGATGCCTCATGTTTTGTTTAAATACAAACTTTGGGAGCAGTGATGGTCACATGATGGCCATCCGTGTAAAAGGTGAATACGGCCCATCATTTTTAAAAGGTTTGTAACTTGGATTAAATCAGGGTACTTTTCCATGAGACGTTCACAACGTTTTCATGTTTTGTTCAGCGTAGGCAGCAGCCAGAAGAGCACTTCAAAGTGCCACTAATCAATTAGACAATAGAAATTCTTTGCACATTCCACAATTGTTGATTATTCAATCTGAACAACGTGAAGTATTCATGTGCTTTAGCCTTGTGCCTCTGTGGGTTCCAAGAAAATAACACCCTTCAAAACAGAAATTAAAACACTCGAAATAAATAGCTTTACTCTGAGGAAGAGCAAACACACTTTTCGCAAGCAAATGGGTCTTTTCTCATCTTAGGCCAGACTGACAGATTATCTTTTTGGCTCTCTTGTTTTCTCACTTTCTCCACAGCGTCAAACCCATGCTTGAGAATGACTTGTGATTTCATGTGTCTGCTTAACCCAACGGGTGCCAGATGTACCTGTCCAGAAGGGAAGGTACTGGTCAATGGCACCTGTAGTGATGCCGTCATCTCAGGTAAGCCTGGTCCTGCATCCTCGCGCCACAGTTAAGGTGTCCGATTGTAAGAATTGGCAGTAGCTATGATGGCGGGTGCAGTGCAGCTCGTGGATTTTTGAAGAATTTGAGTAGACAGCCATAGTTGTTTATAGTCTGGGCGTTGAAGATTTGCAGTGTTTGAGCATGCAGTTCATGTTCATCTACTAAAAAGACTTCACACCTCTACCATTGCTGTAGTCTGACATTAGCACTGTTTGATGTGATTGCCTGCTGCACGCTGCAGCACAGTAAGTAATGTGGGCTTTGTTGTTGTGAAGGTGAACTGTGCCGCCCCCCCTGCGAGAATGGAGGCCGCTGCTTAGCCAACGAGAAAGGAGACTGGAGGTGCTACTGCTGGCCTGACTTTTCTGGGGAGCGCTGTGAGGTCAACCACTGTACAGACTACTGCCTAAATGGAGGCACCTGCATGGGCTCACCCCTGGGTGAGTCTCTGTCAAACCTAAGCATCCAGAGCTGTATGCATGAATAGACGGATTGTGCATTGTAATCCTGCATAGTTCTTTATATTCAGCTCTGGGTGGACCAAACTTGTTCAGAAAACTGCCACAAACAGACAATTTCAATTTAGAGTTACCTGCCCATTTTCCCCTGCACACTGACCCAGTGCAGGATGGCAGTCAGCCGCATTTGTCTTCCTTTAAACTCGCCCGCTTCTCTCACTTCAGCTCAAATTTGCAATGTTACATCTGCCAGTTGAGCAGTTTTTTGTCATTGATGCTCCCATCGAACGAGCCTCAAATATCAAACTTCTTTTATGTCAAGGTCCTCTTTCATGCTCTCGCGGTCTCAGGAACGGACCAGTTCTACCTGCAATTTAGAGAACGTATCCGAAATATGCTGAGATGTCAGCGGTGGAATTGAATCAGGATTTACAGCCCCATTAAAATGCTATTGCTGATTTACAAGCCTGTATATCATCTTGCCATTATTGCAATTATCCACAACATCTCTATTTCAATTGCTTATATATAAAAAAAAAATCACGACAGCAGTTGCCCTGATACAATAAGTGTGGCCCGTGTTCCCCTTGTAAATGTTTTATAATGACAGAGCCCTCCATTCAAGTGAGTTTGGTTTTCAAGATGTATTCATTGAGCGACATTTACTGAGTAAAACTAAGCAATATGTTTTGGTTTGAGTGAGTCACAGCAGTTACATTGAACAGCTGGAGAGATGAAACGCAAGCTTTTCAGTGATTGTTTTGATTAAATGATAATTCTTTCAAATCTTTCATTCTCCGCCATTCTTTTAAAGCGTGGGATATAAAATCTGTTTATTCTTCCTGTGGTATTTGGTAAACATATTTGCCCAACAGGAAGTAAACTGATATTTTTTTTGGCAATTTCTGTTTAGATTTTTAAAACAGCTCCACGTGACATGAACAGAAGCAGGGATAATCACTGCTGCTCATTAAACAAAATGGAGTCTGTCAATCAAGATAAGAATCATGATGATGCGTGCTGTGGTATCGCGGCAGTGAGGCGTCAAGACTGAATAAGAGAAAGCGGGGCTCCTATTGATGACAGTCAGTCTTATTTTCCTCTTAATTCACCAGCCAAGTCCAGCACGCTCCCCTGTATTCGTATTTATGGTGGACGGCTGAAAGGAAAATGATTTGTTATGCTGCTGTGGACACGGTGCCTTTTGTTTCATTCATGCTCGGCAGTTGTTGTAGTTCATATTGAATATCGGTCTGAGTGAAGGACTAAGGAGGAGCAAGGGAGCGAATATGCTCGAATAGGTGTTCTCAAGTCTCAGCTTTGGTGATAAAAAGGGACTGAAGGCAACCTCACAATCAATTAGAGGCTGGAAAATTTCCAGTTTCATCTATAAAAACACAAGGTGTCATTGAATTCCTGCTCCTCGGTGCCTTTGACTGGTTTACCCCCACTGTAATGGAACTTTTGGCAACAAAGCACATACTTAAACACTTCCAACCCTTTTCATTTCGCTACATTCTTATGAAATATGTTTTACAATTCAGATCTCTGCATCTCTGAGCTTTTACTCACTGCGGCACTCGTGTGGCACAAGTCAAACACACAATACCATCCGGACCATATTTTAATATCTTTTGTCACAGTATTTTTGAACCCTTGAGGTCAGCCATGTGCTAATTTATGATAATGCTAAAGCAAAGATACGAGTGCTAATTGAAGACATTCAGTACATTTGAAATAATCCATACAGCCTTTTTTGTGTTTCCTTTACTTTGGCACTGTAAAGTACTCCTTATAAGCTCAGTGTCTGCAGAGGAACATGGCACTGATACAACATTATCTGGACCAGAAATGACCTCCATTAAACATCTGTTGATTTGGCTGATTCATTTTTTCAGATTGAAAGTGTGTTTTTGGTGGACATTAATTTCCCCTTAGAGATAGTTAACTGGAACATCTCCCAGTCGCCATATTTTCTGTTTATGCGTTGTTCTCTGTAAAAGTAAATAAACATATATTTACAATTATTTTAAAACCTAAGTCTTGACAGGAAACTAAATTGCCGGTGACTATACTTTTATGCTCACAAGGTACTGTACTTTAATGCAGCTGCCCTCTTTTATTATCACATTCACTGCAAAGAACTTAATTTTATTTGGTTTATCTACATAAGCCAAGATCATTAATTAAGTGTAGCAACAAGTCAATATTATGAACCCAGATCAGTATGGGCATTTAAACTTTGAAACAACAACTGGGACCAGTACTCTAAGACCACATCTAGCAAGCGTCACATTTAGGGATTTACATTCATTTGTAATTCATTCAATTACAATCTCACAAACAAGAAAGACAAGTGCTTTTTTTTATGAAATGCTACAGAAGACAATGCTGTGGGGAGCTGACATTTGCAATGCGACAACAAACATTAGCTAGTATATAGTGTGTGACCCTTACAGGTTGCTCGCCTGTCTACATCAGCATTTTTTTTTCTTTTCTTCTTTTCTTACTGCAGCATTTAAATTCAAATCATGATCTAATGCTCTCTTGAATTTTATAGAAATGAAAGCAATTGTGACTCACGCAGTGGGTAGTTCTGCAGGCCTGGGAGTCTGATGCTTTTACAGTCAAAACACAGAGCTGGGCAGATTCTGCCTGTTTAGAAAGCTTACAACCCCCAGAGCCATTGAGTTGACAGAGGAGTGACTGGAGACAGAATGATTGTCTCATGGACGTTTCAAACCCAGATTATCCCAGCCACAGTGTTGTGGAGTGTGAAATTACTAAGTTGTGTAGTGTGACCTACATGGCGAGACCTGTATCCATAGCAACTTTGTTGTCTGCTACGGAAGCAGTCGGGCCTGAGCAGCGACAATTGTTGCCTTTTTACTGAACACCCCATAAACCAGTCCTGATGCACCTGTCCGTCCATTATTAAACTGTGAGTAAATGGTGGTGGGGGAGTGCAGTGTTTTAGAGGGGACTATGAAGAGCTGACGTGATTGAAGCATTCCCACCTGCTTATAATGTGTCACGTTTACTCACAATAAACCACACTCAAACAGTTCGGTGGGATGCTACACAAAGCTCGTATGCAAGCATGATTTGTAAAGTACTTATGACTCCTGTCCCCCCAAAACTGCAAGATTAAGTGGGAAACACTTACACGTGCCTCTGACACATATTTATGGGTTGCATTTCACTCGTGTGTATCTCATCTCCTTTCATCTCGTGAATAAAAGGAGATCAGCAGCAACTAGATGTTGTGCCTGACCACTGTAGTGAAAATGGAGCTGAGGCTGACCTCTCAACGTATGCTTTGATCTATGATCTATTTCTTACTTATAGGCTTCAGCTTTGAGCGCTCTGTAACATTAAACTGCTACAATCCATATTTTTGCATCAACAGCGGATCACGTGGCTTTGGTGCATGTGTTGCTTGTAGCGATGAACGCACATCATCGCCTCAGCTCTGTGGAGCATTTCAACAGCTCTAGTCTACCAGCCCGGCACCAGATGGCACACAGACAAGTTAGCAGTTAGCTGGTGAACATAGTGGAGAACTTTGCAGCTAAAGAGCCTGATAAAAAAAAAAAAAAACACAATGTAGAACTACTGCTCTTTCATTTTGAAGCAACTTGAGGTCGTTTGAGCATCTGATTAAGATGCTCCCTGAACGCCTCCCTGTTAGAGATAATCCAGACATGTCTGACAAGTGAGAGGATCGTGGGCAGACACAGAACACACTGGAGGAATTATGCATTTTGTGTCTTGCCTGGGAATTATTTGGGATTTCTAGAAGGCCCTGGAGGATATGAGAAAAAGGGCGCCTTAGCTTCTTTCCATAGGTAACACCTTGGACCGTACATGAATATTTGCCTTAAAGCAATAGACAGATGATAGAAAGATGGATCTTTGCCTTCACTTCTTGGTTAATTGGGCTAGAATTTGCACTGGGGCTGACTACAAACTCTTAAATGTTGTGTATTTTAAACAGATGTGAGCTTAAGCACATCGGCTCAAATGACCTGTAACTCAAAGGCATGGTATTATTTAAAATTTTGTTTTGTTTGTTTGTCGGTTTTTTAAAAAAAGGCCCAATTTCTTTTGGAAACAGCCGTGCCATAAAGCTTTTAGTCACTAACCCAAACGTGAGAAGTGAGGACGTGAGTATGTGAGAAGACAGATAGAAAGTAGACTACAGGGCGCGTGTTCATTGTAATGACAAAACATGTCACCCAGCATGGGCGTTGGTGTGCTCAAAGTATTTTATAGTGATGAAAGGGTTGTATATTCCTTAGAGGACCTCATGTTAGGATATGGTTCCACAGACAGTGCTTGTGAGTAGGATCAATATAATGTTGGTTTTGGTCTTTTCATGTACCCCTAATCTTTCTTTTCCTTCCTCTTGTCCAGGTAAGCCCACGTGCCGCTGTCCTGTTGGTTTCTCAGGGCCTTTCTGTGAGAGGAGGATTTGTGACAACTACTGCTTAAACGGGGGAACGTGTGACATCACTCAGGGGAACCAGCCAGTGTGCCGCTGCATGGCGGAATATACTGGGGACCGCTGTCTTTACCGTGAGTCCTGCACCCATTACCTGGTGGCAGGAAAACACAACAAACGATTATTATCACGCGCTTGGCCTTCATATGATTGACATTAGCCTTTCAAGTATAGCCGCAAGAACAATCACAACAAAGCATCGATTTGAATTCAGTTATGCCGCATAAAATCTATAGAACTGAGCATTTCAAAGTTCACCCACAGAGTGTGAAACAAAAACAACCCCCTAAAGTATTTTCATTCCAAAAACACCGCACTTGCCTCTATTTGCAGATAAACAAAATCAAAAAAAAAAAAAACTACAATCAAACAACCTGAGGGTGTTTCTGTGCTGAAGTGATAATGTATTTCCTTTTACGTTGCTTTGTCATAATTATTTGCAGGAAAACAATTTGAACTGCACATCATTAGTATTTTCCTACCCTTGCTTGCCCAAGGGGTGATATGTTTTCATCTGTGGCTAAGATGTCATTTGATGTGGGTAATTAACTTCCATTAAAGCCCTGTACAATTCCAATCAAACCAGCTTATACTATGTTCCCAGTTTCTCATTACCCATCAGCCCCTCTCTCTCTCTTTATCTCTCTGAATGTGAAACAGACATCTGTCATCACTACTGCGTGAACTCCAAGGCCTGCACGCTATCCAGTAGTGGATATGTGGAGTGTGTGTGTCCTGCCCGGTTTGAGGGAAACAAGTGCGAGGTGGACAAGTGTCTTCGATGTCACGGAGCACCCTGCCTCATTAACGAGGAGACAGGAGATGTGGTTTGCAAGTGAGTGCTTGGTATCCGCTCGCTTTTCCTATCCCTCATCCTTTTTTTTTTTGGTATAATGCTATGGCTTTATAGTGCTCTTCATTTATGGGAATGCATTAGTTCTGCAGTGTATTCTCTAGTCTCAGTCCCTGTTTCCGCAGGCCGCTGGCTGAATGAATTGATTTGATTAAATCTGAAAAATTTATCGGGCCACATACCCTCCAGCAATTTAGGTGCTGGTAATGTCAGTGAATTAGAAGCCAGGTGAACTCGCCTCCTTTACATGAATTATGCATATGTTTGACAAAACCACCACTGAGTCATTTTTGCTTCTTGTAAAAGTATAGTTTTCTGCTTGTCGCTAGCATCCATTATTTCTTCACCCTCCAGTTGCACAAACGGCAGAATAGCACCAAGCTGTCAGCTGTGTGACGGATATTGCTACAATGGAGGCACCTGTCACCTGGACCCCGACACCAACCTGCCTTTCTGTCAGTAAGTCGCTGCTTAATGGGTGAAGGAAAGTGGGGGAAAAAATTGAATGTTCTCCACTATAATTCACACTCTTACTGTTTCCATTGAAATGCTGGCTCTGTGCCCTAGAAAGCCTGGCCTTAGATCACCAAGGGATACCATTTCCCTGCTTGGAGAACAGTACAAGATAGATGTCTTCCTCTGGAAAAAAAAATCCCTAAGTTGAGGGAAGGTTTGATGTCACTATGTGGAGGCCATGGCACAGCAGGGAGCTGAGTGCCAGTACACCATCTTATGCTGTGTGACACCTCACTCTGGCTTAAGGTTTTTAGGCAGATAAAAAATGGCTTCAAAACCCCTTCAAAGCTCGCAATTCTGAACATATCACACTGTTCCTCCTTGCATTTAAGAGCTGATGTCAGGCCTCTCTGACACTCTTCAGTAGCAGGTTTTAGAAGTTCTCCCTCTAAAAAGGAAGCTGAGGTATATGTCAGTGGTAGAACATGCCATGAAATCCAACGGCAAAAAAAAAAAACTTGAAACAGACAAAAGCTTGAGTGTCAGACGCAAGAAAATCTTTGAGAAAGACTACTCAAAGCGCTGCCCATAGATTAATACCACCTCTGCCATAATCACATGCAGTGCTGTGTTATCTCAAAGGAGGAAATTGGAAATCCATTTCAAAAGCCAACTCTCTATTTTTTAAACTGCCCATTGTCCACTGTAGTTAAATTGAAATTTGTGGTCATCACTCACAAATTCCAGGGGATAGAATCAATTTCTATGCAAATCATCCCATCTTATTCGATGAGGTTAACAGATCCTGATAATGCGGTTTATTATTTGCTGCAAAGAACAGCGATTATGCGAGATGATGGATATGTCTGTGTCAAGAAATCATAATGTTTGACCTTAATACTCTGACTAAATGTATATTTCATCAAGCCTTTCCAAAGCGAAATCCTCGCAGGGCAGAGCTGCTTCAACTGTAATGATAACTCTCGCATTTAGCACTAAAAAAAAAAAAAGGTTAAAAACGTTTCTGCCCAGAATGCATCAGCTCAGAAGTAAAGACGGCTATGATAAAAAAGCCCTCGCTATCAAGGCTGAGTGATATTGAAGTATTGTTTTTTAAAAGGAGAAGCCGTGCAATAGCTCTTATCTCAACAACTGTGTTGGAAGAAAACGCACTTAGTAAAACAAAAACAGTATATTTGTCCGAGTCGTTATGTCTGGTGCTTAGAAGCAGGCTTTGCACAATAGCAGCGGTATGTCTTTTTCTCAGATGAAAGATGTTTTTGATGCAGCGCAATGTTCATGTGTCAACTTGACATTTCCTGCCACCCCGTTCTTCAATAACATTCTTTTCAGGCCAACTAATATAGTGATTTTGAATAGTACACAACGGTTTGAGCAGGTCATACTTTCATTTTTCAATTAAATAACATACTTATCGTTTCATAGTTTGGTTTAGGTCGTATTGCCTCTCATTCGTTGGTCCAAAAACGAGGCTCCACTTGAAAATACTATAAATCGGTTTGTTTGACATTGCTAGTTTCCACAGGGTTGACTCTATTCAACAAGATGCAACAGTTTTCAGTCTTAGTTGTCATTTTTTCAAAGCAGTTATAGAGAGCCCAAGTCTGTTATTCAGTGCAGTCTCCCATTTAATATTTTTTGTTTGTGTTTCTGAGAAAAATGGTTCCTGTGGTTTACTTTCCATATTGAAAGGTAAATATTAACTACAGCTCTCACTATAAGGATTTGAAACCTTCAGGATTCAGGAACAAATTTTAAAAAATGATTTAGTTATGAGTACAAAAAAACCATACAACTTCCACTTAATCATGTCTAAGTGTGGCAGTGCGTTACGTCATCCAAATATGGTTTAATACCATGAAAATTCACCTAAAAACTCTTTCTTCTCACGCCATTTTTCCAAAAGTTAAGCTGTAGTCTCTGCTGTATAAAACCAGGTATGACTGAACCCTTGACCCGCACATGGACTCACCTGCTTTGTTGAGCCTTGATCTACAAAAAATTATTATTTATGCTTTGGCTGTCTATATGAACATTATCATATATTATTAATGTTTTCAGTTGCTTGAAATTGTGTTTGTGGAGTAAAAATCAGTAAGAGACAGTAATGATTATGTTTTCTGTTTCTTGGTATGATGTGATATTAAGAATCCAGTATCCTCTACACTTTCAGTGCATGTATGATTGTAACATCTTAAATATTTATATATTCAGGGCATGTTTTGTCATCCGAGGGCAGTTAAAATTCTGTAAAAATAACTATTTGTATTGTGTTGTTTTATTTTGTTTGGTATTTTAATTTTTTGTAATAATTGATGAAAAACTTTATTGATTTTCTTATTACAATCACAAACCGTATTTGTCTAGAAAATACACATCGCAGAGATAAGACCGCTGTAACAGACTCCTCTCTTGCAGATCTTCTTTTCACCTGGTGAGCAGTGAAATTAATTTGTGCTCATATTATTTACTTTGCCAATTTGCTCGATGCAGACACAACGTTGACTTACTCCATCTTATGACTGAGGCTGCTGAAAGGGATTAGTGTTTCAGTCTCCATTCATCAAGCAGCCAACAGTTCAACAATATACATTCTCTGGGCCCTTTTATCACTCCCAACACAATGTTTTGCAGCTGCACGTCAGGGTTCAAGAACCAACGTTGTGATGAGCTGGCCAACCCCTGCGATTACTTCTGTCAGAATGAGGGGATGTGCACATTAACAGCTCTTAACAAACCACGCTGCAAGTAGGTCCTTCTCACCTCTCCAGCTGTATTCAGAGCCCACTCACCCCCTTTGTCTACACCCCCCCACCACAACTCCATCCGGCTCCATTTCAGCCTCAGTCCAGTATATGGGCTGTGTTTCACAGTTCTGTCTTGCAGCAACTGATCATGTAATAAGTGCTCGTTAAGGTAATGATTTATTTGAGAGAAATAGCAAACCCAAATGTTATTTAATGTCGTGGCATTGCACGGGATATCATTCCCTGGATTGTGATCACCTTGTCTTCTTTTTGGACAGGTCTGTGTCTTTATTATTGGGTTCAGCCGTTTGGTTGTGCCTGGTTTGTGTGAATTATAATTAACTTAGTAAATCATTATCACTGGTCGACTCCTGCTTTGACTGAAATGTGTTCTTTCACGCAGTCCACGCTATGAGGACGACAGGTCAGCTGGCTTACTGTAATTAATAAGCTTGTGTGTTGACCTTGGAGCTTTTGGTCTCCCCCTTACCAGCGAAGCTTATTTAAGAACAGAAGGGGAAAATCATTTAGTAAGTTTTATTGTATTGTTCGTTCATACAATCATTATTTTTGTCTAATGTTTATCTAGCCAGGGTGTCACTTCTACAACAGAGAAATGACATGTAAAAAATGCCACTACCTTACTGGATAAAAAAACGATTTGTTCAATGCATCATTATTTTTACATTACTATATGCTAGCTGGCATCTGTGTGGAGAGTTAGATGAGGAAACTGCCACGACTCACATGTCTGCACAGTAATTATAAAGCTAGTGCCAGAAGGCCAAAACAATCCTTCCTGGAGTCTCCCCTGGTTGCCTGGCAACCTTACAGTGACAACAACACTGTCCTTGGGTAAAGAAATTGTTAAGCAGGGTACAAGGTCATATTTTTAATCTGCTTTTTGTGCGGACTGAACAAATGAGATATAACATGTTAGCGCTTGTGTACAGATTTTCTGACCGCTGGACAGAGCCATGCTAGTTATTTCCCCCTGTTTACAGTCTTTGTGCTAAGCTAAGCTACGCAGTTTGTGGCTTTGAGGTAGCTTCACAGTTGCCTTTTAAACAACTATTGTCACAAAAAAGGGAATAAGCATATTCCCCAAATTATTTCTTCCATATTTGTTTGATATAATCATTTATTTTCTTTATTTGAAGTGGTACTAGTAGTAGGGCAGCAGCAGTTTTGACTGTTTTTATTGTACTGTAACCAGATATCAGCCGACATGGCACTTATTACATTATCAGCTGCTGCATGACTCTGTACCGTTGCTGCCCCTCACTGCCACCCATTCACCCATCTCATGCAGTCGTCACCCAGCACACAGGTATCAGGGGTGGGAACCTAAGAAAAGTGACAGTGTTTGTGTGATGCGAGCATCAGTCTGTGCATTTGCAACCTGTGCATGATGGCAAGTTGAATATGTCCGTTATTGACCAGTCATCACGTATGCATATAGCTTGAACAGCCCAACATTTCATCAGTAGACTAATTGGTGTTTATCTTTAATGCCTTCAGCAGAGGTTAAGAGAATTCCTTCGTTCCTTCAGGAATTAATCTTTTCATGGTTTACGCTTCCCAAAGGAGATCAAACTCCCCATTGCCCCCGATTTCCCATTAAAATTCATGTCCCAGTGACATTTCGTTCTCCGACGTGTGATTCATTTCCAGTATGTATGGGGCTGCATTTTTATTTTTGATAGCCTGATGTTCTGATTCTTAGAGTGCATGTAATTTAGAGTAATTTCATTCTGTCATCATCCAGTTGCACCCACCAGATCAGTCATGCTTTACAGACCCATCTGCGTCAGTCGTGTGAAATTAGATATCACCTCCTCTAACAAGGGTCATACATCACGCCCATCGGATCCCATTGGAACACAAATGAGATGACGACTTGTTGTCCCGCTGTCATCCTTTGATTTTTACCCACTACTGAATATTCAACATGTAAATTCACACACTGTTTATGGACACAACATGTATATACATAGTGCTCTCTCTCCAGGTGGTGTTTTGTTTGTGTTGGATCAAAGCACTTCATAGCAAGACTGAATCATAATGTGTTGTATATGTAAGCCACGGTCACTTCATAATGTAGTTCATTTCGTAAAGGTGTGTTCTCACCAGTCGTTCTGCCAGAAAAAGTATTCTAATGGTGGGTTTCTTTACTCTCTTTTGACCTCCTTCAGATGTTCAGCAAATTGGGCAGGAACACAGTGTGAGAGACCGGCACCTAAAAGCAGCAGATCTGACAATACAGCCGGAGGTGAGTACTGGGACTAATGAGAAAACCTTACAATATCCTGAATGAATAAATGTATATATCGTCTCTACAGCGCCCCAGTTCCATTTCAGTCAAATGATTACTTACATCTGAAATTCATTTTTGAGCATCCACACACTTTTACAGGCAGGTTTGTTCCTACTCCAACCCAGTCCATTCCAAGATTGGACCTGGTCCTGATTGGCACCCTAACTAAAGAATTACTGAACTCCAGCCAGCCTCGCCAGTTTGCATTATTTGAACGGATAAGCCTACACTCAGCAGGTTTACCTCATTTAAATCAGAGGAGCTGCTGCTGCAGGCCCATCAGAGTTCACTACATCTCTGTCTCTTAAATTCATTTTAAGTAATGCTATGAAATCTCTTCAGTAAACAGGAAAAATAAGACTATTCAGTCTAATTCTGATCTTCAGGTCTTCATCCCATTCTATCTTCAGGACTTTCTCAAATCTTCATATCCTAAGTAACATTTTTGCAGGTTTGATGATGCTCATCGTTGCAGAGTGTATGCATCGGCATAAATAGTACTGTATGGCTCATATGAACTGGACAGCTGCTCTGGGAACGGAGTAAAAACTGTGCAGGCAACCAAGCCCACGGAAGAAAAATATATATTTTTAAGTAGCCTTATTTGAAGCCACAGTCAGGCATGGCTACATACAATGTGTCACTATCTGAAGCCATCTCATCCCTTTCAGTCGTTTCTCATCTCTTCGCGCCATCTCTCCTCTGTCTGTCTCTCAGGGAGCATAGCTATCATTGTGCCTCTGGTCCTGCTGGTAATCTTGATTGTGACGGTGGTAGCAGGTGTTTACATCTGCAGACGGAGGCAAAGGTAAGTAAATAAATAATAAAATATAAATCACAAAGAGGCTTCCAAGCAGCAACAGATGATGAGAGATCCAATGCTACGCAGCTTTGAAGATTAAATGGACATCTTTGCTTTATGAAGTTTGTTTGTTTCAACATGGTTAGCGCAACACATAGCCTCCGCACTGAGCCTCTGATTACAATTCAGCTTTTAGGTCTGCCTAGCAAAGTTATGTACTCAAAGTGTGCCAGGTAATGTGATGTGATTTGTTGTGTGGAGCCTTGCGACGCTGTGCAGCATGTTGACCTGCGTTGCTGTGTATCATGCTAACGATGGCTGGCTCCACACACCTCAGGGGAAAACGCGTCCAGAGGCAGCCCATGACAAATGGCGGGATAAACGTCGAGATTGGGAACCCGTCATACAACATGTATGAAGTGGATCACGACAACCATGCTGATGCAGGCAGCCTGCTGAGACCCAACTTCACGCTGGACCCTCACAAGGTTGGCTTATTGAACTCAAGCAAACTAAAGTTTTACAGGAAATTGAATGGTTTTGTTATAGGTTTTTTGGTTTTATGCAGCGCAACATAACAGCGTATTGCTGCCAGCGTGACAAATGATATGTATGCTCTGTTTCTCATTTTAACTGGAAAAGTTTCTTCTTCTAACAAGATCCTTTTCAAGTAATAACAAGATATTTTTCATGTTGCTTTCATTCTTGACACACACTAAATTATTCAGTTTTAACAAGAAACTATTTCACAAAACTTTCCGAGTTGTTGTTCAGTTATTTACAATCCTCGATTTCCTTGGACATCAAACCACACACAGTATTTATGCATAGGCGCACAAAATAATACATTAAACCATATGTAAGCTTCTCACAGTTTTAACACCTTCCCATATCTCTAAAGCAATAGCATATGGCTGATAATCACTCTTGTCATAGAATTCATCGAAAATGTTACATGATAATTATAGACAGGCACTGACTGCATATTTTTCCTGTTTCCTGTAAAAACAAGAACATTTAATGGGAAAAGATGCCAAGAATTTTCATGTTTCCATTCGTAATCATTTTAAATATGACAGATTATTTAAATTATATGATGCTGAGAAAGGGTTAATTTGGTATCTAGCAGTATCATCAAAATATGTCAGTATTATAAAGAATATCTTCTTATACTGAGAAATTGATCTAAAACGAGAAACTGACCTTTTTTTAATATGTCACAGTGTCAGCTCTGTGGTGCCATACAACATCACCAAATTATTAGAGAGAGCTAAGACAAACATGACAGTTTATTGAGTTCCATACTTTTTATTCAAATATGTTGGATTAAATTTATTTAATATAATTTAGCAGGATATGCATTCTAAATGCTTCACATTCATTTATCAGGAACCTGTTTTTAAGTTCAGTTGCTATATGCACTCATCTCCTGTAATTTATCCTTGATAAACACTGCAGTACTTGTAAATGGAGAGGAGAGGAGCTCATTTGATTGTCCTTCGTTGATGCCATTCCTTATTACTCCTGCTAATTATGGAACTGGGTGCAGGAGTATCACTGCTGCACCACTATTCCTGCTCAAGAACATAGTGACCCTATGTCAATTACACTCAACTGAACCTGCACAACCATGCCTGAACTCATTAAATCTGTATTCAAGAATGCAAAGACAAACGTGGGCACAATGAACTTTGCAAACCTTGTGTAACTTTTGAAATAAAACATCTAGGTATTTACAAAGATTTCTTTAGTTCCAGGCAAAGAGTAAGGACAACCACTTTCCTTTTACATAGGAATTATTTTCTGTTTTGTTCTTTGTCTCTGTTCCAATATCTGTGATAATGTGTTATCATGCATTGGGTACATCCAATGAAATTACAAGTTTAGGTTTAGTGGAGACTTTGTGTGTGTTGGCTATTGTGCAGGAATGCACAGATGCCATGAACTGAGAGGATTCTTCATCTGGCTGGTGATTTATTCTCCCCGCGGCCCTCAACCCCACACTAACATTCAGCATATCAAATGAATCATAACACCTTCACTGATGTTGTTATCTAGCTCACCTGCTAGAGCTTCAAGCTTAATTCTGCCGCTTCTTGCCCTGCCAACTTTGACATCTGCTATTGTCAGTCCAATCTGGCTGTATTTTCAACAGAGGCACACTGGCATGAATCTAAACTAGCTCCTGTATTCCACTACACTCTCTTAGTCCCTACAATTTCCTTCTTCTTTGGTTCAGAGATGCTTTATTTCAAGTTAAACACAATGCATCAAACTGTTTGCTGTGTTTAGCTGTGTTGTACTGTGAACAAAGGCGGTGCTTGTTGTGTTGCAGGGCTGGTGTGTACAATCCAGTGACCCTCGCACCTTGGGTATCAATTCTGTGCCCAAGGAGGTAATCCCTGGACAGGTGAATTTTCAAACTTTGCATACCTGGCAAATGTTTTAAACACATTGAAATAGTTACCTGTGCTTAAATCAGAACACAATAAATCAGGTACCATCTGTAGTCATCTGTAGCTGTTTCCTTCATTTTTTGTAAGATAACTGCTAAAATACACAAATTATGTCAAAATAAGGTACTATCGTATATTACTATGCTTTAGAATACAGAAAGAATACCACACTTGAACGGCTTAATGTTTCACTCCAGTTCTTCTTGCATGTTGCTTTCTTTTACTGCACTTCTGCTTGCTAAGTAACAATTCACTTATACAATATGCATGAGTCTTGTTTTCTTTGTATTGCTTTAGACAGCATTACACCCTGATGTTTAACCCACTGCGTCAAACCTTGGTAATCACAGTGGACTGTCCTTAAAGCTGCACTAATGGGCTCAAACGGCCTCGTGTAATGTGAAACAGGAGGTTGCATGTAGTGATGAGAGCCCACAGAGAATTATCCGTCTCTGTTCCCCTCAGCTCTGTGAACTGTTTTAGGCTCTTTTAGCTTATTGTTCTGTTTGTTTCCAACAAACTAGCTCAGATAAGAATTAAGGATTCCTAAACCGACTGCACACACTGTGCAGCACTAAACATCCAGCTGCGAAACAGGACTCGAGATACCAATGGTGTTCCATTGCTCCCGGAAGTCACTAAAAAAAGCCTGCGAATGCGTTTGCTACAACAGCTTTGGAAGATGATCTGTCCCATGTTACGGTCTCAGCTTGTTTCACTGCCCCCAGGTGGCCAAAAATCAATGAATGCAGCTTTAAGACTCCCACTGTTTTAAAGTAATACATTTGAATAATTTTTTTTTTCCATCTGCTTCCCTCCATATGCAGCCCATGAACTACTCCAACCCAGTGTATGCAAAGATATATATCGACGGGCAAAACTGCCGGAAGCCAGTCATCAGTATTGATGAGAGGAGAGAGCTACTCCCAAAGAAACTAGAGGGGACAATTCATGAAACCGCCGCATAGCCTAACTTTACACTTTGTACTTCTTTTTTTACCACAGTGTACAATGTATAATATGAGGGAGGAAACAAGAAGTTTTCTATTTCCTATGAGGCTCTTAGGTTTTACTGGTTTAGCATCAGCATAATGTCCTTGTTGGTGTGCTGAAGAGTTTTATTTTCCATTTACTGTTTGCTTTCTAATGTTTGTCAAACATAAGTTATACAGTGCACTGTATAATGTATGACACTGAAGTAAAGCTGCTGATTTGCAAAAACTTTATTAACACCATAAGCCACACTTGTGCACAGTTTAAACCTTAAAATGCAGTGCTAAATTTGTACCCATATCTGTTTCTAGTTTAAGTGGAATATGGACACTGTGTCATTTTGCGAAGGTGATGAAGGCAGGTTGGCTCAATTTTTATGAACAAATGTAAGTATCATAGAAAAGAGTTAAGTGGGTTGTCTCCAAGGCTTTTTCTTTTTTTGTTTTCCTTTTTTTTATGTGAAATGACGTATGGACCGAAAAGCTTCACAACCGAGCAGTGGAGCTTGATATTTTGGAGGCTTTGTCTTTTCTTTTTTCCTTCTCCTCAGTACCTGACGGATCTACTGACTGGATTTCCAGTGAAGGCCATAATATCAACATTATCTTTTTCTCACACAGTACGTAATTCCGTAGGTCTTCTGTCTTTTCCATTTCCACGGATGTCAAGCTCCATCCACCCTGTTTCGACAGTAATACATCACATGAACTTATCTTTTGGTGAAAGAGATTGAAGCCCACCTTGAATGTTCTCCGATCAGATTCCCACATCCTGTACTGTATACTGAAAAGACAGATACTGAATACCATATTTTTCTAGGTCTCATATGTCAACAGATGGATTAAAGATGTAGACAAGGAAGAGATTTACCACAGCTACAAAAAGGATATTAAGAGTTATTATAAAACACATCTGTTACTTCGGGAAAAGGATGATAAATATAAGAAATTTTATAATTTTGTATTTGATTTGTATGTTGTTTGGCTGCTTGTATTTTGAAGAAATGTATTAAATGTAAGTAATTTTTATATAAAATGTAAATCGATATTGAATAAAGGGGGCTTATTTCCACTTAGTGTCCCTTTCTTAGGCAACAGCGATCACAACACTCCATATATTATACCCCTGAAGTATCATATTCACAAAGAATAGTGTGCAGTCCTATTCAACCAGTAATCAAACTAACAGAGTTGTTATATTTCTGTGGTTCACATGGGCACTGACCTGACAAGTCAATCAACAGCGTGAGATCTCCTGCCTGCAGTGCAGAGGAAGGTGGCTGATGGGAGATCATTGCCCTCCCCATGTGTGCAGGAAGGCCAACACCATTCATTACCTGGTGGTGGGGACACAACATCAGTGCCACCTGCTGAATGATAATTCACTCTCCTTTTACTTTACTTACAATGGCTGTCTCTTCACACACTTCACCTCCTCCCTCACCATGGCAACCAGAGGAGGCAGCGACACTCCTGCCCTCTTTCCTTCTGCCTGTGCTATCGGCTGGATCTGGCAGCACACCCAGCCCACCCCATTTTGATGACGGTACAAAGAGATGCCTCTTATTCCAGTCGCCTTAATTGTTCTCTACAGTAAACCTGGGTAATAATGTGCCAAAACAAGTCAAAAACCAGCTATTTACATCCACAGTTTTCTGGATTAGCCCATTTTTTCCTGCTGTTACTGAAGCCAAAAATAAACGCAGTTAACAACTTAAATTGAATTTAAATGCTGGATTTGTCTGTGCTGATTATTTGCAAATATCATAAAATTCTTCTTCAAGTCTGAACATAGTAGCAGTCTGTCGTGGGTGGTGGAGGGCATTTCTTCCCCTGCAAGACTATGGTTTGCCACAGAGGACAAAGGGGCACCCACTGTCTTTCTTTTCGTGTTGTTGTGGAGATGTTCGGGATTCTGGATGTACTTAATTCATGGAACAACTAATTTGGAGCATTTCTATGGATTAAATAGAACTGAAACTAGTCATTCAACACAAGAGGAACCACTTCATTGAAATATATCTGCTTGTTTGATTTAAAAAGAAAAAAAAAGTGAACAATACCGTGCTGTGTTAATTAAAACCGTAAGGAGAAAAGTGAAAACAGCCTGGAGCATTTCTTTAAAAAACATAACAGCAATAGGAAGAGCATAAAATGTTCTTTCTCTCAGAAACAATAAGGACAAGCTAAACATTATGCAGTTCAGTTCTGTTCACTTTGGGACTGTGGGTCAGTCTGGATGAATTCAGCAACTGTTGTTTTGTTTGCAGCTCTGATTCACGCATTGAACTTTTTTCCCTCGAAAACATCTCGACTGTATCTAGAGCCATCTGCCATGCCAAACTGATAAAAAAAAACTGTCTTTTTCAGAAAGAAAGATGATATAATTAAAACCTTAATGGCATGATAAACTTTTAGGCTTGTTAAAGTGTCCACTAGACTCGCATGTTTCTATATCGAGAACTATTCAGGATATTATTAAAGATGTTGAAATGGTAATTTAGTTGGGGAGAAATCCAAAAACGAGCAGCAGCTTTCATCTCTTTACATGAACTGGTGCAGAGTTCAAAACAGTTTTGGAGAGGGCTGATTACTTGGCCTCTGGTATTTCTGCTGCAGCTGTCACACTCGACACTGGGCTTCCTTCGGTCCTCAGCAGTAGCTACATGTGGGGCCAGATGCATAAACAATGTGTACACACAAAAAACATGGAATATATACATAGTAACATATATTTCTAGTAAACTTTATTAATACTGCACTGATTAAACCAGCCTACACATGTTTTCAGGATAAAGCTCCAGATGAAATCAGGATGTTGAGAAGTAACCCTGAAGTAATTATTTTTGAGGATGCAATGATGAATTGGTTTTAGAAATGAAGTCACCTTTTCTCTGTTAATGATCTTTTCATTTCATCCTGAATTGCGAAGCGCTTTGTCAAGTCAGTTGCAATCTGACCTTGATAGATTAGTCATTGATCTGTCATCCTTCTGATGTTGAATAATGATGATTGAGATATCACCACAACAATGGTTTACAGGTACATGTGATGAATTAGTGGCACTGCCGCTATAAATAACTGTGCATAATAAGCTTCTCTGTTGGAAAATGTCATTGATGAAACATAACCTGTGAAAATGCATTTTTTATTCTTAGCCACTCTTCTTATTGACAATGCCAATGAGCTGTTGAGTGGGAGGAAGTATTGATATTAAACATGTTTGAAGATGCTTCTGCATCAATTTATAGTGAACTGTAGGAGTGTCTCATGCACATTCGCCCAGCTCCACGCTGACTGAGATCCAGAAAACAGAATCAGGTGTAAGTGCAACTTTTAACAAAAATACTGTGTATGCACATTGTATGCATGAAATCAGAACACAGTTTTAGACATCAATCTACAAAGTTTTATGCATCAGACCCCAGGGCCCACCAACTGTCCTGGTGGGAGACATCCTTGCTCTGAAAGGCCTGCCCCCGCTGTTGCACAAAGTGCTGATCACTTTTAAAACCAAAGTGTATCAATCATGAATGTGTGGCGCGTCCAAATTCTAATTAGGAAAATTAAATAGAGTCTGTATTATTGTCTGCCTGTGACTTTGTAAGTAAAGTTAAGGTACCAGACTCTCGGTCACTTGTTAGCGCTCATCTACAAGTTCTCTGAACCTAAAAGTGCCGTACCAGTGATTATTTTGTTTCGTCTACAAGTGAACTGAATTTGTTTTTGTTCTTAACGAGCTCATTGCAAATTAATTTGGTTGAGCACGTTGAATCTTTTATGTGCCTGTTTAAAGCTCTCACATCCAAGAGTGCTGGCTGCCTAAAACGTTACATTCACAAAAAAAAAGTCTGTAGAATCAGATCTGGAAGAAAACAGACTTTGATGTTATGAAATGATAATGAACACATGGTTGTAGCAGCAGAAAAAAATCTGATTGTTCAGCATTAAACTCTAAAAGAGTATCAGATGTCAGTGTTTCCCGCTAGATCTTAAAATGTATTGAACATACCAACCTGAAAGGCTTTACAAAGCAGTCTGTACTAAATAATGTTTTTACTCACCTAAGCACTAAATGACCAGCTGTTGGGGAGTTATTGATAGTAATAATTATGATAATCACCAGTCTCATATTTTACTGTTATAAATATAGGATTTAGTTATAGCTCATACTTTGTACCTTTAATTAATGCAGATTGCAGGCCATTTCCAGAAATTCAATGTTTCTCACTGAACACTGATAAAATCATAAATTAGGATTGATCAGCAGTCAGGCTTTCTTTGGCAGATGACTTTTCTATTTAAAGATGTTTCCCACCATCCAACATATGGCAAATCCCATGCTCTTTATGTCACAATACAGCACCACTCTGATTACGTGTTGCTGTCAGCTGGACTTATGTTTACATATTATTTCTGATGAGTTGATATGACTACTGACGCTGCTAAACTTGTCTTCATTTGTGTGTTTTGATTTCCGATATCCTATATTTTTGAGAATTTAAGTTCCTACAAACACAGTTGAATAAGCGGTCTTAAATGGCGATCATTAAGACCATTAATTACGCAGCTGATCCAGCCTAACCATCACCGAACTACTCGTGAACAGTCAGCTAATGGAAGGCATGGTTTTCTACAAGTTTGTGCAGTTACTTACAAATTGTTTGCTGAAATATATTATATTGAAAGCTCAAACACAGCTAGTACATCAGTTTTAAGTAGAGATTACTTTGCCACACATCAGGCAAAGAATTAATAAATGCTAAGATGTTGTTGCTACAGTCAATCAGCAGCCATGTATAGCAAAGAAAAAACTGTATTGGATCATAAATATGCAGATTATTGTTCTTTTATTATTAGCTTTTTATTTTCATAAATGTAATTATTCACACTGGTAGTAAGTGTTAATTAAAAACCAGTGAAAACTGAGTAAATGAGGGAAAGTGCTCTGCAAAGTTGAGACTACTGTTAAGGGTATGTTTATAGTACATTGATATTCACTCCAAGTTCTTTACACACAACAGTCTTCAGCTAATGAAGACCTCCTGCTCAGCCGTGATAGAACTCAGCTGCACTGGGAAAAGTGTGGAAAGGACCGCTGGTCCACTCATACAGCCCCTAAAGTGCATCAAAAGAAGAGAAAAACTGAAATTTAAAAACTAGTCCTGAACTAAGAGATGCCTTGCACTCCCCTCCCCTCACCTTGCCTATTGATTTATTGTCTCTTTTCCACTTAGCAAGCATCACCATTCTCCTGCATAAACATCAGAAAAACCCAGAGGGCTCATCTCTCGGACAGAATCAATAACAGCAGGAGTCGTATTCACATTATAAACAACAGCTCCTGCATACTCATGCTACATCCTGCACCAAGGAAAGCTGCTTATCTCTCTGTGTGTGGTGAGAAGGAGAGAAACTGTAAGAAAGACAGGATGAGACTGTAAGAGTAACCAAGAGAAGAAGAATGGGGAGATGGAAACCGCTGCAGACTTAGCTCCAGTTAACACAGCCAATAACATGTCAATGAACAAGTGAAGCTCACTCTAACTGTTGGAGTTTACAAGTGAATTAAAACAGCTAATACCCACTAATATGTGAAAGATCATATCTTAGCCACATTGACTTAGTGCAGCTTGTTTTTTTGTTTCAAAGGGAGTTTTTATGTTATCGTCCGGTTCCTGTCACTACCTTCGGTCAAAAGTCTCCATCGTAAATGACTTGCAAAGCTTCATGTGAGGCAACATAAACATGAGAGGTTGTGGGGTCTGATGGGCGTTGATTGGGTATCCATACTCTATGAGTATTGTCATCTCTTGCAAAATTAACAACATTTCCAGACCCTGGTCTGTACAAGATTTCTTTGCAACATTCGCTGAGATATTTCAGTCTCAACCAAAGCATCTGACTTGACACCATGGGTAAGTAGGCGGTAGAGTAAAAAGACTTGCGTGTAGAAAACAGTTTAAACATTAAATAAAGTCTTACCTCTGTATGAAAATGTGTGTTTTAGCAATGCAAAGTAACAATCATGAAACCTCTAATGTTCATTTATTGTGCAAAATGGCAATTGATGGATTCTACTAATGACGCTTCGGGCCATAAGTGTTGCCATTTCATAATGTATCATAGGTAATGTAATAACTATTTGGAGGATTTAGGTGGAAAGTCGACACCTTGCAGAAATAATTAGTAAATCACAGGCAACATCGAGGTTGTTTATGAATCAGTTTTGTTGCCAAGTGTGTTGGAACGAGTCTGCTTTGTCCTAAAAGACCTGTAAAACGCATTCTGGAGCTTCACTACCCTCTCCCATTTATCTAATTTCTAAAGGCTGTTCACTGAAGAATGCACCTTTTGTTCTAAAAATGTTGGTCAACAAGTTGTTGTATTTACATTCAGCAGAGACAGCCCGAAGTGGAGTATGTACTGTGTCCTCGCACACCCTGACTAATGACCGGATTAAGGGGGGAAATGGGGCTGAATCGTAATCCCCACGGTGAAAGCTGCACTTTCAGTCAGCTTGGCCAATAAATCTGTGGGAGGGTCCACTCTTTGGCAGCTTTTGTGTTTCTGCAACAATTCTGCTCCCAGTCCCTGATCGCAGCAGTATGCAACGCGAGGAAATACCCCATGGTGATTGGGTATTGCACATTTTATCCCCTTAATTCTGACATTTTGACACCTGTATCGACTATTGGGCACTTTTCAAAAAGCAGATTACCACTTGCTTTTCAGAGAGCAAAAGAAGACAAACAAAAGACAAAGTAGTGGAAAACCAACAAGGCAAAATTATACATGGTAAATAAGACCCAAACCTAACCCATTATTACTCATCATCTTCATTTACATTCATGAGAAATTCACTCCAGTAGCCTGGTTTAACACTTAAATGTCATTGCACCTATATGGTATTATATTTGCATAAAAGGAGTTACAGTTGATTTTGTAAACCTTGTTAGGGGTCTTTTATCCCAGACATCCATATTTCACTGATACTACAGACTCACAATGCATTATAGGTATACAGTATTCATCTGTAAGAGAGGAGTACTCAGTGTCATCTATTCAATGCAGGATCATTTATTCTGTATATGAAACTCAAGGCCACAGAAAGACACTCGAAAGGTCCTCAATCCCTTGGCCCATTATCTGGGTCCTAGATTTTTTTCCACACGGCACATAGGAAAAACTCATAACAAAACCATGTAGGAAATGTCATGGACAAATATGATTTGAAAAGTTTTATTCAGAAAACACAAAATACACTACACATATTCAGCTACAGTATGTACATGCTCACATGTATACAGCAGGTCATTTGAAGAGCAAGGTTGGCATCCCCTTTGTTAGCAATATGACCAAAATGCATCCCCAGACTGTTTAGTTTAATATGTTAGTGTGGTCTAACAGACCACACTTTATCCTTTATCTGATCCTTTAGCTTTGTGCAAGTTAGAATCTATGGCCCCGACCATGGCTCCGAAATACCAGCAGGCAAACTGTGCTGTGTATTGACAAATCCATGGTGCTATCTGTGATACTGAAGTAGCAATTGGATTTGTAATTGTGCATTTTTCTCTTACGCTCAGGCTTTTCTGTTTTGGATCTACAACATTATAGAGTAGAGTCGCATTCATGATCAAAGTGACAGAGCCAGAGGGTCGCAGTAACACCGCTACCTGTAGTTTTACTTAATTATTAATATTTCTGTGATCAATCAGTAGCATCTGTGCCAAAGGATTTTATGGGAGGCATGTCTACAGATTTGGTTTTCCCAATAGATGTTTGGATCAAACCATCTAGTTAAAAATGAGCAAGTCACCCACTGCATATCTTTTTTTTTCTACTTCTGTTAAGAACTTTCAACAAAACGATGAATCAGAAAGAGCAGAAGTAATATGGGCTCTAAAAAGAGTGCTCCTCTTCCATGAATTCCCAAACTGGAAGCATTTAGGCACTTGGTTTCTGAGTAGGCGCATAAGGGAAGATGGGAATTTCTCAGTTGGCAGTGTGTCCAAGGCACTGGGTAGACTCTTTGAATTAATTAACCTTTCAAAATTGGTGATAATGATTACGAGAGTTACTTCATTTTCTCTGCCAATTTCCATATAGATTGTAATCTTGCAAATCATCATTCCATGAAGTAACTGTACATAGTGGGCCATTAAATGTGCTCGTTAGAAGTGACACAAAAAAGTGTGGAATTTACACAGGTTGTTAAATGCAACAAAACAAGGGCTGGTTCCAAAAAACACCATATGTGCATTTATTTGTCCTGTAAATAAATGATAAAAGTGATACTAGGGAAAATTAAACCCTTCACCTTTGTTACTGATGAGTCATAATTTGGATATTTGCGTGAGTCTTGACAGTGTATTCATGATCTTGGAAACAGCACTTCTGGAGCTTTCTTCTGTACCACAACATAAAAAGCCTTTAGAAGACATCAGTAAAGTTTTGAAAGTGCTCAGAATGATGGAGAGGCTAAGCATCTACACTTCCATGACTTGTTTTGTCCTTGGTTACTATTTTTTGTGATGATGTCAGACTCAGAAAGAGCTTTTTTTAAAAATTCCTTTCTGTATTATCAGGATACCTTGCTGTGTCGAATAATCAGCAGATGCTTGCTCATGGAATTGCTGGGTCTCAGCCAATAATAGGTGTGTAAAGTCTAGTCTTGCTCCATATGAAAAATGCCCTGTTGTAAATTCTGTTATGATTTGGAGATAACTGACTAAAATTGAATCGACCTGAATTAGATTTTATGTATAATTGGTTCATGGCAGAAGTATTGTGAAAAGCTCCAGATCTACAACAATAAGACCTAAACTGCTGTCATTAGCCATTGTATTCATTTAAAAATAGCCATTGTGTCCACCCTAGTATATTTTTCTCTTCCCCCCTGTAGATTGCCTCCTAGCTGTGCTGAATTAAAGAGGGGTTGTGGAGAGAAGAGGGGGATATGTGACACAACAACTGTTCCCTACCTCAGCAATATAGTCTATGAGTGGGAAATGGAAGAGGTGGACTGGAACAGTGGATACCTTATACCTTATTTGTTCTGATACAGCCAGATATGCATGGGTGGAGTGATTGTATACAGAGTGGACACATCTGACCTATTAGCCACAGTCTGTCCATCTCAATGGCCCATTACACATGATGGATATATACTAGCAAACTATAGTGTGTGCCAAGCGAACAGGGTGGTGTGTGTGTATATATATATATATATATATAATATATATATATATTTTATATTGTTATATATATTTTTTTTTTCTGTCTGCCTGTCTGTGGCCTCATCTGGAACCTTGTAAGGCGGCCTCAAGAAGGAAAGGAAACTCAAAGCCCTTGGCTGATCATAAACCGCAGCTCACATCTCTGTCTGTGCCACAGTCGCAATTGGCAAGTCCGAGCTCTGTCTGGCTGCAGCAGTAATCGTGCTATTGGTTTAAATCCACTTCATGTCAGTCGCATAAGGCCCTGCCAGCTTACAGGAGGCAAAAACCTGCTGTGGTGGCAGATGTTGAGGAAATGATATGTTAGGTTTTTTTCACGAAGTCTCCGTGTTATTTGAGCCCCACAGCATGGTAGGACGCGCCAGAGCTCCTGACCCCTTCCGCTGCGAGAGGAATGAGGGGTGACGGTCAGAGGAAGTTCAGTTCAATTTTGTGGCCTGGCAGCATGGATACTAGATAATTGTGATTCCTGCCCATGACTCCTCAAATTCACAGAACTCAATGCACGTATCAGTCTCTGGAGCTGTGAGCTTAAATGAACAGGTAAAACTCTGTATTTTTCTTCTGATCTTTCAGGATCTGTCAATGTGAATGTGAACATTTTCATTTGAAAGCCCACTGAGTTTAGATGTCTGTCTTGTTCTGACTTGTTCGTGGTGTAGTTTCCAGTATAGTGCCTTTATTGTCATGGCTAAGCTTAAAAGAGATTTCCCTTCAATCTAATAACTGTTGACAAGAAAGAAAGAAAGAAAGAAAGAAAGAAAGAAGTGGGAGCAAAAGAAAGTGGTTGGGCACTAGGACCCAGAGAATGAGCCAAGACTAGAGAAAGGTGCAGAAGGCTGACCCTGGGCCTTTCTTCCTGCATTGTAACCTACCTGAGAGACAGCAGCTGATGCCAGCTTTTGTCTGGTAAGACTTGGTTGTTTGATTCGCTTTATCGTGTGTGGTGAGGGACAAAAAAACTTGGAGCTGATTTCTGAGGAACATCAGCCAAGAAACATGATTCCGGTCACCTGCGTGCATCTGTGTTCCAGTCCAGCAATTTTTTCCCAAACAACCAGGGGCTAAACTGCTAAAAAAAAACTAGAAAAGTAAGGCTGAACTCTGGTTTTCCCCCCTTTCTTATCATGTTGTGATATGGATTTTTATTGAACAGGGCTCAGGAGTATAAAGCCCATTTCAAATCCAGGCCTACCTGCATGGTATGGGTCACCCTTGCCCACTGTGTGCAGCAAACGCTTGAGAAGTGTACAAGGGTTTGGACTTGCTGGTGTGTACTGTTCTGACAAAATAGCCAGTCATCTCCCTGTGTTTTATGTGGTTAATACTCTTCTACAACAAACTGCTGACAACCTTGTTTTGTCCCATGTGTGTTAAATTTATGATGTGGTCACATTTGTTTCCCTTGCTTTTTGTTTATGTTTTCTGCATTCATTCTGGCATCTACTGAAGCAACACATTATTTAGCACAATTCAACAGTACCTTTAACTCGTGACCACAGGTAGCGCTGTGTTACAGTGTTGTTAGGAGCTGCTCTCCATTTTGTTTGTACCTTGCACAAGGACATATGGTACATCTACCACATATACCAGTAGCCATGCAATGAAAGTCCTCTGATCAACAGTTGAAAGTAGTGACGTGCTACATGGTCTGGAAATACACCAAGAAAAGAAAGATGAAGAAAATCTATAGAGAGTAAACGCAGATGTAAACATTGCATGATTTCAAGTGTCCAAATGTTTGATTTCCAAGTGTTTGACCTTGAGGATGTAGTGTTTTGGTTTTTTTTTTGCTTCTTCAGTCAAAGCAGGGCATTCTTCCCAGTCCTAAATTCTGATATAGCAGAACGTCCACAGGCCTATGTGTTTGTATACATCTTTATGGCTATTCCAAGACCAGAATAGCCTCTTCCATGGCTGTCGTAAATATTGAAATAGTCTGGGCTCTGAATATCTGTTTGAGCCCATTTCAAATGAGTTCACACATTTCTTATTAAGCCTATTAAAGCCAGATGAATCTCTATGTATTTAATTATTTTTAAAACACTAAATTTTGTGTCTTTGGTGGCACCGGTAGCAAAGCATTTTAGGTCAAGAAGCCACCCTCTAGTTCTGGCCAACCAGACGCTGTACTTTACAGAAACTAGGGTGGTCTAGTATTGGTATAGATTGGGCTACACTGCAGTTTTACTTTGGTAGAATTTCATTTCACATTATTATTAAAAATGTAAGCATCATTATACTATTTCCACCACAAAAGCTATAACAGACACTTGAAAACATTCAACTAACCCTTTAAATGACATGAATAAATACTTTGAATACATGTCAATAGAAGTACTCATTGGTCAAATATTCTATATGAATAACCGTCACCTACTTTTATTATACAAATGGAGGCCAACAAGAAAAAAAAATTCACAGTACGCACAAATTCTGATCATTAGTGCTAGTTACAGGAATGAAAAACAGAAATGAATAAATGAATACTATACATAGACAGCAAAAGACTAAGCTAAGACTAACATGGTAGAGGTTATAAGGCCTTGTCAAATGTATTCAATTTTCAGATGCTGGAGAAATAAAGAAATACAGCAATTACATACTTCATACTTAAAACATTAGAGTGTTAAGCATATTTAATGGTGAAATTGGTCTTGCAATTGTGTGTTATTATGAATTCACTTAAGCTAATCACATGTGTCCTAACTGCGCATTGTTTCAGTGGCACTTTGACTTGCCGACAGAGGCAGGAGACACTTTTTACTAGAGCTGATTTGCTGGTGGGGTGCGATGCACACCAGATATGGCGTCGTCTGCTTATTCCGTCATTTGCAGAGTTTGAATGCATGTTCGTTGTGTTTGCCACCACAACAAAATTGTACATATTTTGTATCCCTGGAAACAGATCGAGCAAACAACAAACAAGTCGCCGTGTTCACATTGTGTTTGGACAGAATGAATATCAAATTGCACATTCAGGAATAATGGCTTTATTTTTGTCTACCTGCATAGTGCACTGATGACAACCCCTCTGAAGAGCCACTCAGAAACAATGGTGTTTTGTCTGGACTCTTGTGAGCCTTGTTATTCAGCTTGGTGGGCATGATTTGATATTTTTAATGTGACACTGACAATCAGAAGAATCAACAAAATTATGGCAGAAGCCTGGCTGAAAAGAACGACAAGGACTCGTGGGTTTTGAGGAGGCTCTCTAAACTCTACATAGAGTATTAAATTAGATTCATAATGGGAGCTTAAGTATAACTGAATAGAGATATATTAATCTGGTTTAGACAAATGATATTTTCCACAGTCCTGTTGCAACGCGTTCAAATAATTAAAAGCAGAAACTAATTGAGCTTAAGTTTTAATCCAATAACTGACTTGCAGTTCCCCCAGTGTAGTGTCTAGAGTCTGTCGCCTTTGCAATTTCACTCTTCAAACTTAAACTGTCCTATTATGTTTACATTGTAAAGGCCAGCAATTACTTTGTATTGAAACATAATCTATGAGTGCTTGAGTCATTATTTGTGATTAAATCAGCATCAGCATAATTGACTTAGGTGTCCTTCTCTCTTGTCAGTTTTCCCACCACCACAACTAACAAATTTCAGTCGCTGTCAGTGTTACCAAATCGTGTTAACCTCCATAGATTGTGTGAATTAAAACAAGCGTCTCTGTCAGCAGTGTTCCAACTCTGAGTAAATACAGTTGTCATTCTTATGAAATAGATCAGAACATTCAACTTAACATTTCAACACCTTATCCAAAGATTAATAGTAGTGATTGTTGAGACCTTGTGTTCCCCTCTGACTGAACCTCTTTAAAAGTGTTGTTGTGCATGTTCAATCAATCAAAAGCAGAATTAAAATGAAAAATAAATTCTGACGAGTTGTAATAATAGGCAAAATATACATGTTCCACAGTGTTTACTAACACTAAGCTGAACTTTTTAAAGATATATATTAACTTCATTTTGTTTTATTTTCTTCTAATTCAGTTATTTGTGTTTGACTCATGAGAGGTGCTGCTCTATATTACTAAAAAGAAAATCATATCTCATACATTACAGTCGGTTTATGCACTTTTTTGCATGCAACTTCTCCTCCAGTCCCTAAGTTTTAATAACCAAATCAACACTACAGGGGTGCGTTGCATTCAATCTGAAAATATTAACATTATTTAGTTTCAGCATACATTTCCTAACATTATTTCATAACAGGAAAAGCTTTAGAGGTCTGTTCCCAATTTGCGAGTGTGTCAGTTTAAAGCCAAATGAAGCAGTAATGTACAAACCCTTGCAGTGTTTCAAACCACGAGGGATGCTCTATAGAAGCTCATTTTCTACTATTAAGCAATTAACACGTGCACTGTAGAGGAAGATTAACTGTTGTTTTGAATCTGATCTTCTCTTCTTCTTCACTTCTCTCATGCAAGACAAAAGCTTCTCTAACTCCCAGTGATGAAAAATCCTGGAGAAGCTTTACCATACATAGACTGCAATTCAAAGATTATAAGTGCCTGCGATACCACAGAGATGCAGCATATACAATTGCTGGACAATGCTGGACAATGGACTGGACATTAACAACTAAATGAGACAGACTGCGTGCGTTATAAATAAAACAAGGACATACCGTATAAATTAGCATACAAAATGTGCCTTTTGAATAAGATGCAAATCCAAGTGCCCTCTGATATATAACGCAGTTGCAATGAGCCACAAGCTGTAAGATATTTGTGTTGGTGTTGGTGAATAGTTGGTGAGTGGAAAAGTGCATTAAGGGAGATCTTTGTGATAGAAGGATCTTTAAGAGGAGCTTAAAGATGAAAGGGACTGACGTGAAACATGCAGGAGTAGTGTGTAGCTCGAGTGTCTGGAACCTTTGATCCTCTAGGTCTTCTCCAGACAATGGTTGAAATAAATTTTATAATGGGGTTGAGGCTCAACCCCAGTGATGTGCCGGACCATCTCTAGTACCCTCTGCAGAGCTTTGTGGATGATGATAGTGTGGTTACCGTACCAGGCAGTGAACTCTTCTCTGATGATCTGAAGACAGGGCACTTAGCCCAAACTTTCTTAATTGCTTGAGCTAGAAAAGGTGCTGTTATGGCTTCGTTTCTGCAGCCCCACTGTGCTCTGTCACTGTGACAGGAACTTTATAACCCAGCTGTTCAGGGAACAACAACACTGTGCACTGTGGAGAAGAAAAAACTGATGTTAGTGTACCTTTTTGTGCTTGATCAACAAGCTAACAAAGTAAACAGTGCCACAACAGTATATTTTCTGCATATTAAAATCTACTGGGCTTTTAAAAATGATCTATTGTGCATGGTCTAGGTTCATGGCGCAAATACAATTTGTTGTATTTAGTTAGTATTTAGTGTGTTAATTATAGGTGTGTTTTGGGTGTAACCTGAATTAAACCAATCAGTGTGTTGACTGCCATTCCCTTAAGAGGTTAAGTGTGCCTGAAACTGGTGCATTTATACTGCATTGAGGAATGTGGTCCTTGGCTGGTGGACTCTCATCAAAAACTCCATGTGACTGCATATGAACAAATGCACTGATCTTCAAGTAAGGACAAGGAGCGCTGCTGTGATAATGGGCCCATTAAACAGCAGGAAAATCCTGCACCATTGAGTTTGAACCAGGTCTTTGTTGTCAATAGCTTTTTGCTGCCTTAAAAAATCAATGTGACAGCAACGCACATGACCACACCTCATGTCAGAACTAACATGCCCACGAGTGCACAGATGGGAGAAAGCATATCTGCTGCGTAGAGAATGTGGGACCTGGTTGTGAAAATGACTGCATCTGTTGGAAAGCAAGTAATGACAGCAGTGTTGCACTGTGCACTGGATGAAAGACAAAGCCCTATGACTGTGTTAAGGGGGGAATTGAAACCACTGCACAGCTGCACGCTAGATAAACCCCAAATACTTGCAAGATCTAAAGCAAATTAATTGATGGAACTTTCAACTCAATTCATCCATCATTATAACGGCAGAAACATTATAATTAGTTGGAGGCAAAAAATGTGAATAGTCCTTTCAGAGCAGGTCTTGTAACCATGAAAGAAACATATGTAGAAAGTCAAAGAAGACTCATTCCAGGAAGATGATTTTCTATTAGTCTTTACCCTTTTCATTATATTAAAAAATAACCTTTATATCCCTTATTAATCATTATAAGAAACTATTTTCTTGCATCTACTTCAGAACCAAACGTTCATCCATGTTAACACCACCAAGTTAATACCACCGTCACCCTACCACACAGAGGGAAAGCATACAAGACAATTAATTCAGCAACCATGACAACCAAGGCATATGGTGTCAAAGAGACATTAGGCAATCATTAGGCAATCTCGATAAATGGCATATTTCATCTCACTGCAGGCGCCATATGGGATATTCTTTATTCAGATGTTTAAGGATCAGAAGAAAACATCTTTAAGGTTTTTAAGTTGTGCCGTTTCATTTGACTTGGAACAATATCTAGAACAAATCAGCGGAAGCATAAAATCTAGGTTTGAATGTGAATTTATATTCCACTCCCTGAGTTCAATAATTGAAGTAAATTAAAAAAAAAAGTCCTTCACTGGTCATTACTTTGGTCAATGTAAAGACTAAATGACCATTTGCAACCATGGAAGATACATTGCTGTATTAATTAAATGTTGATAACCAAACAGCACAAAAACAGATATTTGTTCACAGAGCTCGTTGACATTTGCGGAGAGGTTATTGGTTACTATATTCGTAGTTATCTTTATATAAATCACGTCATTGATCATGAACGGAGATTTTTTTTGATAGCGTGCAAACATGGACTGTGTTAAATTTAAGAGAAACAAGAGATGGAGCAAAACAAGGTAACAAATAGATGATATAAAATAAACCAATGATCAGTCTTTGGTAGGAGATAACAGTATTTAATTTGCTGTTGCATGTTTACCAGTTTTAAGCAATGTTCTATCTGCTGACTGCTTTCTGCAGATCTAAGTATCTGGTAGGATTTTACTCTTCATGGAGGTCAGAAATGTATTTGTATGTAGTATTGGTGAGTGAATATTGCTGAACTAGCAAAAGCATTTTCAATAGAAGTAACTGGAAGTTTGTTTAAAAAAAAAAGTACAGAAGTGAAGTGCTCTGCTCTCATGGTTCTCGTAAGCACTCTGCAGTAATGTTTTCTATAATGTCTTCTTTGGTGGTGGACTGTGAGTCCATGCTGCTGGAAATAAAGGCGTGAATGAGTTTCTCTAAATCCTGTCTGGACACGAGATCTCTAATTCTTGCTTTTTGTATGAGGACAAAAAACAAGACCGAACAAATCTCTCCCAACAAGTGATGTGGTCCTCCTCTGGGTTAAAAACTAATATACAGAGAGATTCACAGGAAAAGTTATGGTTTGGCTCCATACTCAAACTATATATTAAAGTGAAAATTGTTGTTTGTTTGAATCTGATCCTGCTTGTGTGCCGGGGTGCGTGTGTTCTGCTATATTCATGGGATTCGAAAACCCAGAGCACACTGTACTAGTGTGGTCCAAGAGCTTTAAGAGGACCAACATGCTGCACCCTACAAGTTAAAAATGGCTGTTTGAGAGTGAAGAACTGCTATGGGGGCTAAGGTTAGGCATTCAGAGGTGATGGTTAAGGTTTAGAAAGAGGAAGTGCATCATATCAGTGATGGGTCCTTACACAGATAGGTGTAAAACGTTGTGTAAGTGTGTGTAAAACTGCATTATTGTGTGGCATACATGTACAACAATATTATACCTTCAAACTAAATGCCTACATCTAATTAGCAAATGTTATCAGACTAACATGCCCAAATAAAATGTACTATACTGTAAAGGTAAAGCACTGTTGTCTTCTGAGTGCTGGCTAGTAGTATAAAACTGTTTTGGCCATTGTTAAACGACCAAGGTAATAGTTTGTCCTGCTCAAAGATGAAAAAATAGTATCCCCTCATGGCAGCATCAGAAGGGAATTCACATTTTCTTCCCTCAATGACCTTAGCGCTGTGTATTTTTAAAAACTTTTTACTGAACTCTTCAAGCTTCAGTCTGTAAGTCTGCTTTATTCTGTGAAAGGTGCAGGGAGTCAGTTGAAGGATTGTGCGAGCCAGATCATTCATCCTAGCTAACGGGTCCCTTTTTGGAAACAAAAGCTCCTCATGAATGAGGAGAAAAGGAATAATGCAGGTTTCTAATGGATCAAAGCATGAATGAGCAGTGAAAAGAACAAATTCACTGACATATTTGTGATTCATGAATCTGGGATACTAGCTAATGACCGTCTTTATTATCAGACATTAAGAATTAAATTGACTTTGTCTTTAAACCTAATACCTAAATTTGCTCTTTTGGATAAGACTTGGCTGATTTTAGTAATTAGCTTGACCTGAGGTGTCATTAGACCTACATGCATTGCTCTCACATGTTAATGTTTTAATGATTCTTTGATGAATGGCTTTAACACCTTTTGGGCTCCAAAAGCTGCATCATCAAAAACAGCACATTTCATCTTTGCTTCCTTTTGAAAGCACCAGGAGCAGTTAATGTACCACATTCATTGTTCCGTTTTGTTTGCCATTGTGTGTGTGTGTGTGTGTGTAAATTTGTCAACGCGATACACTTTTGCTAGTGCAAGTCTCTGGTGCTCAGGCTGTTTGTGATTAGTCTGGTACCACCAGTTTGAAGCTAATCCCCCGTGTTCCATTAACAGAAGGGTGGCAGACAGCCTTGCTGGTCAGAGAGAAACATAGCAAACCATTTTGGCAGCTAAAGCTGATGATGCGTGGGTTAGGTCATCAGTCTGATAAGTCATCAGCTCCTCAATGTGATGGACTTATTTTCCTGGATAGTCACAAAAACTTTACAACTGCACTTCTACAGTGGCTCCTAGGGATGCATCCTGCATTGTTTCATTGGAGTTTTCTCTTTTCTCTGTACGTGCAATACAGTGCCAGCATTAATATGAGGCGGTTAGAGAACATGGAGGCAGCTGGTGGTATTAATTTTCTAGTTTAGTTACCTTTGCAGAGATAGTTGGTTCAACTAGAGATTAAATAGAGTCCCACTTCGACCTAAAACAAATGAATGATGTGGAGAAACACATTTATATTCACATATTAGCTTAAGGAAGGTTAAAGTCGCCTCATCTCTCCATACAGATCTGATGTCTGCCAGGTTTTTGCCCCCCGCCCCCAGTAAAGCAGAATCTCTCCTGGATATTTAGGCCTCTTTCTTTATTTGTGTCATGATTTATTTGTTAAGCCTGCTTCTAATTCACTTTGTTATATTTTGTTTCTATCAATACACAAACTCATCCAGCTCAGTAAAAAGTCTAAAAACCCTTTTTTTTCATGCTGCCGTTTGCATTTCTGGCATCACCACTCGGGCACTGGTTTTCTAGGTGCAAATTGAAAATGCACATAAAAACAAGCGGATGGAAATGCACTTTAATGTGACCTTTAGAGAAACTGCAGATCTGACTGTTCCACAGTTGTTTTTACACTGGTGGCTGTTGCTTGAAACAAACCCATGGTAATGCTTTCAGCAAGCCTTTTAGGGAATTGTCTTCTCTGAGCATATATTGCTCATGTCCTGTTCACACATCAGCCAACACTTTAATTATAATAATAACTAAGTGGTATTTAGATTGCCAACCTAAAGCCACTAAATTGTACTGTCTGAAAAGAGGAGTAATTGTCAAGGTTGATCAGCTCCTTGGAGGGCGAAGCACTGAAAAGGTACAATATACTTGGATAAAGTTAATTTGCAGGAAGGAGGTGACTTTAATAAAAGTGCACTGTTGTAGAGTGAATCGGCTGGAGCATAATGTTATGTTCCAATAACTTTGAAAATTGAGTTCTTCATAAAATAGATCAATCTCATCCCATCATCCTTTGAGACTCAGTAGACTGCCATGTTAATATTGAGGCAGCAGAAAACGAAAGATTATGTCTATTTACACAAGATAGAAGAGTAAAACACACCGCACAGTCCCACAGGAGGATTGGAGGTTGATGTTCAATTTTACTGTAAGGAAATCTTTTGAAAGATATCAAAGAACAAGAATAATGATTGGTGAAGCTTGTATGCAGTGACATTCTTTCCTCTCTTTTGCCATAATGTATGCATATATTTTAATTTTTAAAAACAATGTATTGTAAAGGCCCAAACCCACCAGTTACAAAACATCCATCCCTCTTATTTGATGCATACAATCAGTGATGGAAGGAGCCCATCAGTGTGCATCCATGCACCATGAGACAAGCCATGCTACTGTGTTTCCGGTGTTGCCAATACAGTCTAAACTACTTCATGTATTCCTTTATGTATTGTGACATGCTGTGGGATAATGCTTTGTACTTACTCTATGTATAATTACTATTTACTACTGTTTTTTGAGAGTTGTTCGCAAAAGAAGAACAACTCTGCAGCAAGGACATTGAACCGTTAGTTGTTAGCATTGGCAGCATCTAGCAGAGAAGTCTTGCATGTTATTACAACAGTAGCGTATATCTTCCTCTCTGCTAATGCTGACGTGACCTGTTTTCATCCACTCGGTTACAAGCAGGCTGCACACAAAGCACCCGTATGCCCTCCTTGTTATTTCTGGCAACTTTAATCATGCCTTGCATCCCATAACACCAAAGAGGCATAGAACTCATCACCTCTCCCTCCCCTGGGAAAATCTGGCCACAACCCGGTGCACCTCCTGTCTGTGTACACACCTCTCTTTCACAGGCTGCCACCTGTCACTCACTAAAAAGTGGTCTGACAAGGCTGATGAGGCTTTGAAGGAGTGTTTTGATATAACTGAGTGACAAATGCGCTGTGATGGTCATGCAGAGGACATTGACTGTCTGACACACTGTGTAATGGACTACATGTAGTGTTTGGAGAATGCCATACCCACCAGGACTCTACATTGTTTTTGTAAAAACCTGGATTACTCAAGACAAAGAGGCGCCACTCAAGGAAAAACAGAAGGAACGAGAAGACGAGAGACCAGCTGCAGCAGAACAACATCAGTAAAGTTTGAAGGAGAACGAAAGGGAGTGAATGAAATTTGATTGGTCATCTGGCTCTCCCATGGTCTAGCCCTACCTGTTGCAACCACTTTACTCACTGCCTCACCCACCTATCTTCCTATATTCATATCTCAGCCCCTCTGCATATCCATTACAACTCCAGTCCAATGCCCTAGTACTCCATCCACAACCTACTCCTTTGTATGTCCTTCTTAACAAACCAGGTGAAGATGAAACTCAGGGCAATCAAGACAGGAAAGGCTGCATACCTGGATGGCTTGAGGTACATCAGTGTACTTGAGCACATTTTCAACCAAAGCCTGAGGCTAGGGAGAGTGCCACAGCTGGGGAAAACATCCCACTGGTCTCTTCACCCCCTGGTGAGCCCATCAGTGACCCTACGACAGTTCACCTATCAATGCGGCATCACAGCCAAGTCTTCTGAGGATCAAACTGGAGGACACAGAGGTGAACCACTACCTCACAGCATGGATTATGGACTACCTCACCAACCAACCACAATATGCTAAGTAGGCTAATAATATGATAATATCTATATGGTTGTCTATATCACAGGGCCCTTCAAGGGTCATGACCCTTGAACCCCATGACCCTAGTGTTCAGCCTCTAGTTTCTAGTCTTCAGCCTCTGTAAGAGCAGACTTGACACACAATTCAATTACTGCCTATGCAGTGTCATAGTGTCATGCTTGTCAAGTTGTGCTTTGTTTTTCACAAGGCGTGTTTGCTGGAGAGTAATGCAGGTGCTGTTTGTTCAGGGGCGGTCTTACACACCTGTTGTTCATTTGCTCATTATCAGTCTCTTTATTTATACCAACCTGCTTCCTCTTCTTTTTGTTAGGTTGTTGCTTTTGCAGAATCTAGATCCACTTCCGATCTGTCCACCCCCTGGTTTTTGGTCACCTGCCTCACTCTCTTGCTCTAGCTCTTGTGTTTGCTGTTTTTTTCTTGTCTTTTTGTACGGTTGTCTTTGCCTGGCTTTATACCTTTTCTCTATGGTTGTTTTCCATCACTTTTTGTTTGCTGTATTTTTGGCGTGTGTGTGTGTGTATCTGTAAATAAACACTCCTTGATCTCTCTGTCTGCAATCTGGGGTCCCAATTTTTCCTTGTTCATTATGACACATAGTCATTGGTGTTATCACAGATGGGAATGACTGGGAGTGCAGAGAACCACTTTGGGCTTTGCCAATGGTGCCACCGAAAGAGCCAAGGAGCTTATGGTAGACTCCCATAATTGTAAAGGCTCTCCTCCTGTAAACATGAATATCCACGAAATTGACATGAGACAATGAAATCTTACAAGTTCTTAGGTAGTCACCAAAATAATTATTTGGACGGAACCAATAGTAGAAGTTTATAAGACAGGAAAGAGCAGAATCTGCTGAGAAGTGGATCAGTTGGAGTACAGAGGGTGCTCCTGACAACATTTTTGACTCTGTAGTATTCATCCCTAATGGAGAACATGGAGGACATTTGAGTCAAGGTATCAAGGTATTCTTTACAAGAATTTGGGTCAATGTTAACTTTGGTTTTTAGGTGTTGGGAAAATACCATTCGCACAAAAACTGAAACACATGATTTCATTCTTTCATATGTACTAAACTGTTTTTATTTCTGTTTTGTGATGCTTCTTCCTCTTGAAATTCCAGTGTTTAGGTTTTCAGTGGTGGCTCTCCTAATAGAATAATAAAAGAAGAATATTACAATTGCCTTTGGCAGTACCTTTTTAAGGGCCAAGTCTTTTGTTCATTAAGTGCTTGTGTTATCTTAAGTGCTTAAGCTGTCGAAAATAAATGCTGAAAAGTCTTTTCTAAGCTCTCTTCGGTTATACCTAATTATTCTGCAATCCTATGTTATACTTATTTATAGTTTTCAATGGATACATGACCCTGCCTTTTGGGCATTGGACTGATTTCACTGAAGCCATCTAAAAACTGTAGTATGTACAGTATGTAGAAGAAATAATGATTGTGCTGTGTCCTCCACTCGAAATACCAAAGTTTTCATTGATTGTAGCTAGCTACATTCAGCCAACATCAAACCAATTAGAAATGTTGTGTGTTTGAATATCTTCATGCCAGTGAGACATGCTGTTTTATACTATTTCTGTTTACAAAACCTCCACAGAAAGATCATATACAGCAAACGTCAGAGATGGAAAGGCCAAAGAATAACTGTTTTGTGTGTTCATGTTCATCATTGTTTTACATTATAAAAAGTCACCTAGTACCTTCGACAGTCTCGATGGGTCTGTTTCAAGTTCAGAACTGTGGCCTAGGGAGATTTATGGGATGTTGATCAGTTAGTATGGCCACTATAACCAGAGGTGTGGAGTCAGTGCACATCACTTGGACTCAAGACAGACTCAAATAACAAATTAAATTCAAAATCAAAACAGACTTGTAACTAGGCTCATCAACAACTTGACAATGACTCACGATTTCACTTGAATATGTGATGTGCCCAGTGGAGGTAGATTTTCTGTTTGGCGAGTAACTGTTGGAGTAAAACTGGAGTAAAGAGTCTCTATCACATTGTGACATTTACAAGTGTGTTGCCTTTTTCCTCTGCTGTCTGTCAGAATTTGACACAAACTGGGAACCAGACATCATGGTACATTCAGGTACCTTGTAAACTCTTAAATCTATACTACCATGGCCACAAAGGTTGTTTCAAACAGCAAAGTCATTTTTTTTCTTATTTCCCTATGTTGAAATACAAACGCCTACATCCATCTTTACTTTCTTGTTCTTTCGCCACAGTACTTTAGTAATCAGATTAGCATTTATCAGCTCGGTTGGTGCAGCCCCCCATGGGTTGTGCAAAGGTCAGAAGTAGCTGGAAGAAAATTTCTGAATTGCATCGTGTTTTCTTGGTGCCTTTTTTTTATGGCAAGTTTCCCAACGATCATATGATCATACTGAATCGTGCCAGTTTATACTTTCAGGATTAGACGAGGTTGTGCATCATTTCCAAACAACACCTCCTTACTTTAGTATTTCAGTGAGACGAATAGTTTATAGTGTAGCTCCTCGCTGCTTTTAGAGGAGCAGGGCATCAGATTATCATTTATGAATAAACTACTTAGTACAGGAATTACACACATTTTGAGGTAATTTAACTTAATTCCCTTGACAGTTAAATAATAAACAACCCTCTACACAACCTTCTGCTTTTATTCCAGTAGCACCAGACTTTTTCCCTGTATAGGCTGTTTTTATAACTGTTGAAATAATCAATAGAAATGCTTCTTGTTTGGCATACTTGATTGCCTGCTGTTTGGGATCAATAACCTAATTAATGGTTCATGTAAAATGTTTAACCGTTACATTTGTTTAACACTCATAAATATAATTTTTATTCACATGGATTTTTTGCTCCATGGCAGTAATGATAATGATGTGGCAATTGTCAAGTTGAATCAAATCTGTTATTTTGCATTCAACGACATGCTTTTTAAATAATGATTGCACAGAATGAAAATCAACATTAATATTCAGAGACGGCAATTAGTCTACATTTTTAGTCTACATATGATTGGAGGTAGTAAGGGACCTGGATAATAACCAAAAAATGTTAAGACTACTGAATCATATTCGTCACCATGACAACATCCAATTCATATCTAGAGATATTCTTGTACAACAGTGTGTTAAAAAATAATAATGCTTGGCAGGTGGAGTTTTTTCAGTAGGTGAACAATTGATTTCAGACAACGGTCAACACATTTTGTTCACTCCAAGCAAGCCAACACCTAACTCCCCAGATTCACTTTGTGGATCAGTTCCACAGCAGCCAATCAAGTTGCAGGAAAGAACCATGAGGAACCAACATCACATGACTGTGCTCCAATTAGAATTAAAATTTTTTTTACCTGAATTTCATTCATGCATGTAATATCAGTGGTGATCAACAAAAAACTACATAACAAGGGAGTCAAGAATGACAACAAAAACAACCTCATACGTAAAAACCAATACGTGTGGAGTCCCAGCAGTCTCAAAGAGCCAACGCAATTTATTTTACAATTGATTTGATAAAGTGATTGGCTGCTTGTTGATTTTTATTTTATGAGTGAATCCATCTAGTGACAATTACAATAAGGCACTGATTGTTTGTGATTACAGCGTCTGATTATTATTATTGAATTATAGAAAATTATGTCTGCGTTCAGATTGTGTCAGGGAAATAATCACATGGAGTGGTAGACCATCACATGAAGTGGCCAATAGTCAGTGAAAGATATACGCGTGGTTGCAATGAGTACATTTTACTGTGAAAGCACTTTGCTGATGAAGGCAGAATGAATTAAAAATTATTTGACTAAACCAATCAAACACATTTAAACAGCATGACGACTACAACATGTACTCCACACACACGTCTATTTTCTGTTATTTACACAATAAAACTCAGTTTCATCATCCCCTCATGAATTATAAGTGCACATGTCCCACCCTGACAAAAACTATTGTCTACAGCAAATAAATCTTTCATACCTACATAAGAAACAATTCCTTAGATATTATATGCAGTAAGATGTTGCTTTACAGCAATATTTATTACTTCAGATGCACCTTGTATCCCATTTCAGTTCCTCTTTTGAGCTAAACATTTTACAATAAAGCTTTAAAATTAAAATGACATATTCCACCAATTAAACAAGGTCAGTTAACTCTTGTTAAGTGCAGTACTACCTGTCTAAATTGTCTTCTGTGGCTCTGAAGTGGTTTTGTTAAATCTGTAACAAAAAAAAAGTAAAATAAAATAATGATGTTGCCAGGGACCAGGATTTATTTCTTTATTTTTGGGTTTAATGACCACATATTTACAAGTGAAAGGGGACAGGGGGAAGAGAAATAGGAAGAGCCTAGCAAAAAGCTTCTATCTATTCCATTATGACGAGTATTGGATCCAGCATTTTTAGAGTCTCACCCATAGTACACTTCGAACTAAAAGTCAGTATCTCTATCTGCTTTGATTATGGCCATTTTCTACCTTGTGAGTCCCCAGACATAATGGAAGTGAAGTACTATCCCTTTGATTGATCTCTGAAAGCTCCTACACAAAGCTATAACACAAAACAATGGATAGAAAAACTAAGGCAAGGCAAGACAAGTTTATGTGTTTTCCAAATTCCAACAACAAGGCAATTCAGAGTGCTTTACGTAACACACAAAACACATCAAGATTACCTAAGGTGACCTTCAGTTTCTCCCTCAGTCATATAATATCTGATCAAATATTTGCACTGCTCTTGACACCACCGGGACAGTGACAATTTCATTTCCGTTTGAGGACTGTCAACCTTAACAATTGCTGGGATAAGAGAATTAATTAAATTGCATGAATGATTATAAACAATGTCAGCAGAAGTAATGCTGCAGATCCACTCTTATGTGAAGCTCCTACAATAGTGACACAGTAATGAAGACACATTCCGATTCAGATCACTCTCCAAACATCAAACAGAAACAGACAAGTGTAATCTCATTACCATATCAGCTTCAGGGTACAGTACCTGTGGAGACAGAAATTAATATGAGATTGCTGCTAGAATCTTGCATCAATTTCACAGCAGGACTTTTTGGCTCTGCCACTTTACATATTCCTCCACAGGTGACCAAAAACACACCGCATTATGTGTATGAGAGGAGGATTTGAGGAAAGAATAGGGGACATTTTGAAGCCTTTTCACGAGCCAGTGTGTCACCTGGCATAAGTGAGTGTGACAGGCATCAACAACATTTTGGGAAAGGGAGTGATGACCACTACCACAATGTGTCTGTAATGTGTCTCTAACTTGCATGTCGGAGTAAACATGAGTACCTGGACAAAAGGCATCATCTGACAAATACCAATTTCACCAGTTTTATAGAAAAACCTTCACCTTTCAAACAAGTGTTGATTCATTTCTTGTTATTTTGTTTTGTTTTACTGACATTGTGTCCTCTAATCTAATCCAATTTACTTTTTCAGCAATTTGCTGCATGTTTATAGTAAGGGGAGGCACAGTGGTGCAGTGGTTAGCATTAAGAGGGTTCAAACCTTTCAGCCTGCTAGGACCAGCAAGGGTTTGCTCTGGGTGCTCTGGGTTTTCCATTTTCTTCTTGCAATACAAAAGCCTGGCAATGTTAAATTGCCCAAGTAAAATTTTTTTTTCTTTTTTTTCTTGAAGAAGGTTTCTAACTTATCCAAAAGACCTGGAAACATCTAAGTCGCAGCCGTGACAAGAGCTGATGAAAAAATGCTTTTAGCTCGCGGTGCACTGAAAGTTCTCATTTTTAATTGATCTCGTGCCATTTTCCATCAAGGTCACTGTTCTGCTGTTCCAAAATAACCGATAGGAGCACAAATGCATGACTATCTGTGCAGGATGAAAAGTCTTTCTAAATATTAGGTGGGACTGGCTTCACCCTTAACCTGATTCTGAATGGATATCTGTCTAAATGTGTTTACAGTTTGCCAAATCTACTCTCATACTGTTATTTGATTAATATTTCATCAGTTAGCATTTACGCAGTGCAATCAAAATGTTCTGTGACAGCTTCTGAACCTAAAGTGAAATATCAGTTCCAAGATTGTGGAAGCGATTCATGTAAGTTAAGAATAACATTTGTACTTGAATGCAGACTTCGATTCCCGTGTTTATACGTAAGTGACAGATGACATGTCATTGTAGTTTCGCTAATCTGTTCAGCATCTCTAACTTTAATCAGAGGAAAACTTTATCCTGTAGGCCTTACTTGTACACTTGTATACTTGTGGTTATACCAGATTCCTTTGTTTCCTTAGTTTTGTTTGGTGTGAACGGGTGAATGCCGACTTGTAGTGTAAAGCACTTTGAGTGGTCAGACGACTAGAAAAGCGCTATATAAGTACAGGCCATTTACCATTAATTGCCTATTATCATACACCCATACTAATTTTCTTTATGAATTCTCAGGACTGAACGGTTCACCCAGTAATTTAGCTCATAGTAAAGAATTGTAGCTGAAAGAAGCTTGAAGCGATTGACCCATCAGCAGGTCGCCAGGTTATGTTGTTCTCTGTGCATTTTATTCCAGTTGAGATGTGTGAATTGACCTGACAAATCAATTATGTCAAGTTATGAATCTTTTACGGCGAATTCATAAATAAATTCTGAAGCATGTAGCTATGCATTGTCTATGAAGGGTCAGCCACGTCTCCTGTTTTCTCCTGTGTTTCAAAATTCATGTAATTTTATCTATGACAAAACAGCTGGTTGGCTAGCTAGCTATACATCTACCTAAATGAGCAACATAGACAGATTTTCATACATGTTGATGAAAAAGAAAAATGAAAAGTACATCTAATTGTGTTGTTGCAATGAATTAGGAACCAAGATGGTTTGCAAGACACGTCTTGGTTATTGTATCAGAGGTTTTGGCATACAACAGATGTAAATTCATGGCACATATTTGATATTATAAACACAATTGCCATAATGCTACTAACTCCTGACTCAGTGAGGCTGTTGCTGACCATTATAAACAAATGACTAATTTCGGACAAAATTAGAAAACTGTAAAAATCTTAATTGATATCATTTTTGTGAGAAAATAGGAAAGAGCGTAATGACTCGCTCTTTCTTTGACTCGTGTATTATTACTTCTCAGCTAACTGGGAAATTAATCCAAAGGTCCGCTAATGGAAAAGCAGTGAAGGGGCAAAGCAGAGAGAAAAACTTCAGCTGAATGTATCACAGGAACATTTCTGCTGCTTCAAAATATAAATGTTACCCTTGTGTTTCTTTCATGCATCAGTGGCTGTGTGAACAGTGGCTCAGCAGGGCCTCTGGAAGCACTCGGTTGGGAGTTCTTGTGTAATTGTGGATACTTAACGAAAGAGGGGATTTAATGAAACCGAGCATAGAAGCAACAATGGAGGGAAAAAAAGTTTCATGTTTCTCCATTGTTCACTGATTCATGGCCGTGATCATTTGGAGAGGTTGTTGTAACTTTGAAAGTGTTCTAAGAAGTTACTAGGAGGCTGCTAGATGCTAAAAGGCCCATTACTAAAAACTAAGGCAGAACAGGACCATATCAATTTTGACAATTGTTAGTTTGCAGCTGTCTTGTTTGCAGCTATGGCCCTGTTGTTAAGTTGAAGCCAAAACAAAATATGAGGATTTTTACTTACCTTACTTCCTCAACTTTCCCATGTGCTTGTGTCCACTGTGGCTTGCATTGGTCAGTAAAGTTTTGAAGGGTTAGAGTGGGATTGGTGCCAGAAACACCAATATTTACAGTGTTGCATGCATCATATTAGATGTCATAAATTCTCAAGTAAAAGCCTTGGGTGGAGTGTGTAAGTACATGTACTAAAACGGCTCTGATGGAAAATTGATCATAATGGACATTTCCATAACACAAATTCCATTAGTCCAACAGGACAGTCTCACACTGATGTAATGTTATATATGAATCCTCCATTCATCTTTATCATACTGACTCAGTATGTTGAGGAAGTCAGAGTTTAAAAATGAACTCAGCAATAAAGTACATATTTCTGTTCAGCTGCAACTATTTTGCAGAGCCATGGAAAAGTCACAAATCAATCATGTTAACAATCAATAATGACCAAATATGCAAACTGTTTTCCATCGCTGTGCTAGATGATGTCATTTGCATATTGCTAAATAACAGATAATGTTCTAATCAACAAAAACACTTTCAAGATTAAATCTGGGGCACAGCTCTGACAGATAATTATTTATATCAATTACAATCCTTCACCTAGCCTTAAGATCTGAATGGTGACATGTGCTGCATTAAATGGGCTGTAGACAAGCACGATTCCAGCACTATTAGGCCAGAACATTAGGATTGTTTAATATCCTACAGTCTAAAGTTACAGATGCAAGACCTGCAGTCTCCCCGAGCAATGGGCAAGCAAGGAGTTCTTCAGTACGAACAGAACTCAGCAAACATTCAGTCTGAGGGTAATTTGTTTTTTCTACTTTGCTTTTTCATTTACAGAAACAACACAGAGTCCAGTCCGTTATTACACTAATCATAATCAGACTGCTAATCATAAAACAGGTATAAAAAGAAGCCATTTGACTAAGAAGCCTACTTACCCATTAAAGAAAGTATAAATACAACTTTTCTGAGCGTGGTCACTATCTGCGAACTGGATTCACATGGAGTTTTTCTGGATCGTGTGCTTCAGCTTCTGACACGGTGCAGCAGTGAAAGCACTCGGGACGTGCAGCTGATTACCTACCTATATTTAGGAAATATAAATGCGTCCACCACCTGGGGTTCTGGTAAATATTTCATTATTTCATCTTTGGGCTTTTTATAGTGTTTGCTCATATTGTGAGAGAATGGGACTGTGGATGTTCCTGAGGTAATACAGTGGCATTGTTTCACCTCTCTGCACTCTATCTAGAGTCATTTTACTGATTTTAAAACTGTAGCAGAATCCTCCTAAATTGACCAGACATGCAGAGTGAATTTTCAGTAAATTTTATGAGCGTTTCCACAAACATACTGTAAAATGAGGGGGAGGGCTACACACTTTGAGTCGGTGAACCATTCTTTTTGTCAGCAATGGCTCCTCTCATTACTGTGAACAATTTGTTATGTTTCCTCCAGACATCCAACCCCTCTGTAATGAAGCCCTTCAGTGTATGTACATTTGGAGAAAGTGATGAGCTTGTTTTTCACAGCAAAGTGGCACGCATGATGGATGAGGTGTTTTTGGTTCTGCAGAAAACTTGCCACTCTCTTTTAGCACAGCAGCCTGTATTGAGACAGCACTCTGTCACCATAGGTCCTGGTAGAATCCCTTACTCTTAACTAGAAGCTGTATATGGAGCCTATCAGCATTTTGGTCACATTTACTCACACATTTGACAGCTGACACATATCCATATAGCTGCAGCAGGTGGTTCCTGTCATATTTTGTCATTCATGGCAGTTATTTTTGACAGCAAGGGAGACTACAGCACTAGTGATGCTGATGGTGATGGTCGAGAAATTTACTTTAGAGTCTTACAGACATTCTTTTGTCAAGTGACTGCTGCCACTATGTTAACATTACTGCTGCACCAAGCCCCCGAGAATGCAAAGTTTCCAGTGTTGCTTTATGCTTGGAAGCAACAGTGAAGAACATATGTGTGTGTGTGTGTGTGTAAGTGTGCGTGTGTATATATATATCTATATAGTATTACATCTGTTGCATTTTGGTTTCTGTTTAGTTAGACCATAGAAGTTCATTAGTTTGCGACTAACAACATAGAATTTTCATCTTTCTTTACTGGACGAGGCTTGTCGCTTGGTGAATGTGCATGGGAATATAACTTTAAATTCAACAATTATAGCTACATTTAACAATGTTTAGTTTTAATGCAGTAGCGACAGTGACATAATCTTTGCTCCTGCCAAGGTTAGTTGTGTCAGTCACAAGGTCTTGCTCGTGACAGTGACAGTGACAGCTTATCAGACTTCAACAAAGAAAAAGTGTCTTCATCAAATTTAGCGCGAGCTCTTGCAGTTTTGGCAAATATCAAAATCACTTCCTGCATTCAGAAATGCTAGATTCAAATGAAGACAGGGATGTGCACATGTGGCTAAATCGCATCTGGATGTCACTGGGGTGACTGGAATTGAAAGATGACACATGCAAACTGAGCCAAAGATAAATCGACTCCAAAAAAACAACAGAAACAAGCATCCAGCAAACAAGTCATATAATGCTGTCACAGAAGCACAGTTGTTATTTTAATCACAGTTGCATTTACTATGATCAGCAAGCGACTGCTGGCAGGACAGTAAATCGTGCTGGGATATTATATGCCACATTGTATGCCTGATGTGCCACCACCCACACTGTGTATATTACTACAACAGAGTTTGCCAATACACACAGAGGCAGACCACTAATGACAAAATATATTACCCCTATTACAAGCGAAAATGACAATCATATATCTTGGGCTGTTTGCATTTTGATTCTACGTTTCAGTGCCGTGGGTTGATTTAATTTGTGAGAGGAACACTTTGCCTTAGCTTGGCAACTCAACTGGTGGATCCAGGTCAAGTCTTTTCACCTGCAGAGGCTCCACAGCCATCATCACTAAATGGGTCAATTTGTCATCCCCCATTGTTCTTCGCAGGTTTCTTGACCCATTTTACAGATAAATAAAAATCATCAAATACAGACAAAGCCAATGCAGCAATACTGAAAAGTTTTGTGGTTTAAGTATTAAGTTGTCTTCAGTCACTGTTTTGTCAGTTGCAGTATACAAGTGCCAGGACTAACACTGAAGACTAGTGTTCACCTCAGAGTCCTGCATGTAGGTGTATATGGGCAATCAATGGTTATGGAAAGATGGTAGTTTCGGTTAAATATTAATGAAGTAAACACATCTTGTCTTCTGTTTCAAGTCACTGTGGACTTTACTGTTTTAAACTTGCCAACCAGTTGAATCTGCCGAGTTTTATTTACTCTGGCAGACGTGTCAGGACCCAGTCCGGTTAAAATAGATTTCCACAAAAATTTGCTGCTTCAGACTGTCTCAAACTATCAAACTGGGCAGTGCTGATCAAATATAAATCAAGACTCTGTTATTGCAATGCCTATTTCTCACCTTAGGTGTTTTCAGAAACATATCTTAGTTCACTGTTTTGCTGTCATTTGACTTTTCACAGCTAATTGTTTGCGACTCTGCCACGATGTTGAAAATCGATGAGCCTAAACCAACCACTGCCCTACATGCAGATGTTGCTTAGTGCTCTCGTAGCTTTCTGTGATTTGTTTGGTTGCAGGCCCATGCAGTTGTGTCCAGAGGCATTTTGGTGGGCATCTGTTTGAAAAACGAAAAAGAACATAGATGTCCTGAACATATATGCGTTTGCAGTCAATTGATGCCTTTACAATAAACCCAAACCACGATCTTTGCCTAAATATAAAGCTGTTACAATTCATATTTTTATGATAAGCCTGTAATGGGAAGGCCTATAGTGATTAGCCTACAGAGAATCATCACCTTACTGAGCAGCACCCCTCAGCTTTACAGCTTTATAACAACTTTCAGCCCTGCGTGTAGCTGTCTAGCTCTCAAATTCACTGTTGGTTGACTGTTACCTCTTTTATAGCATTATATTCAGTCAGAGCATCCTGTCAGTTTTAGCAAAATTATCTGCTGCATAGCACTAAGCCGCTAAAGGCACAGCTAGCGATGAGCTGCTGAACACAGTGGAGTATTCTGGCAGCTGAAGAGCCAGATGTTTTTGTCAGGAGTAAGAACAGAGTGAATATTGGACTTACATGTATCTGAAAAGACTCATAATGAATGATGATGTTACTCTGTAACTTCTGGGTGTATACATGAGCAAATGCTTATGAACAAATTTGCCTAATCAACTTAAAAGGCGATGAAATGTCAATGTTGTGTTTACAGCTTGTTTCCGATGTCCCAAGTGGCCCAAAAAAAAGTTACTGCAGGTTTAACCAATTACTCTGAGTGCCCTAACACCACCATAAAACAGTTTAATATGCTAATGCTCCACAATGAGCAAATATTGAATACAATGAGCGGATAGTGTAGGAAAACAAACAAAATGCCCTGTCACTGCCCATGTTGTAATTTAGGGAGATATTAGATCCCCTCAGATGTGTCTTTTAATACTGTAATTACTGATGGTGTTGGACTTCATCATCTTGTGCAAGATGGTGAACATGTCCCAGAATTTTATTTGATTCCACTAACTTCTCTGGACAAGTGTTAAAATACAGCATTATGCATAAGCAGCTGAATTTGGTGAAAACGCTAAAGTCATGCTTTTAAATATCTCTTTATAACAAGGGGCAAGCTGTGGCGCCATCATTAGCTAGGTAAGCAAGTGCTCGGTGAACATTTGCCGTATGTCAGATCACACAGTTGCATACTGCATACAAAACCCTTCTGCAGGGTGCAGACATGTCTGCAGACATGATTGTTTTAAATTACCTTGAGTAACAATATAAACTGCGGATGAAAAGCTTTTATAGCATACACGATTTACAGGGAGACCAAATACACAAAAGATTCTCCACCTCAGTTATAACATTTCTTTATTTGAAGATTAACGACTAGTCACGAAATGTAAGTCTTTAAATGAAATACGCAGACCTTAAATTCCAGATGAAAAACTTTGAACACCTCCCTTATTGATCAAAAAATTTGAAGAGGCAGGTAGGATGTAATGTTTGGAGGACTTCGATTTGACCCTGTGTGTGTGTTTAAATAAGTCTGCGTGATTCACAGTTGGATGATGACCTTATGGTTCAAGTGTTCACCTGCTCTTTAGTGAACGAAGACGCAAAGATTTATCATGCTGTTGCTGTAGCTAACTAACAAATATTAGCTTCTGCCACTGAGTTGAAGATTAAATGTGGATGTCAGCATGATCCGATGTTGATATATACAAAGAAATGGGTGACCTATGTATCTACGGATTTGATCAAAAAGGGTAAAAATGCATTTTTCATTTCATCTTGACGTCTTGAAGTATCTGCACGCTACAAACAAGCTTTTTAAATGTGGCAAATGTAACGGTGATCTGCATTTATATATATATATATATATATACGCAATTTATCTTCCATTCTAAAGCAGCATGACATGAGGTCAAGAGACCTCAGTGCAATATTACTTTAATAAATTTTTTTTTTTTTTTTATCCATTTTTCAGTGGATGCATGTTTAAAATGTGTTATGTCTGCATCTTGACTTTCTTAATTATGGTGTGTGGGAATTTGATTCAAACTGAACAGCCTTGGGGTGTTTTCTGGGAAGAGTGTCGCTTCTATGAAACGTGTCTGAACGGCATTTGATTATGTAGTTCCAAGATTTGTAGTATGTGTCTCGATCAGAGAGTGGAGTCAGCAATTGTGTTTGCATGCACATCAGGTTCCTGGTTTTTATTTTTATGTGGTGAACGTGTTCAGGATTCTTGGGAAATTCTGTATTTGGGTTTTAAATTAGGACTGTACTGACTGAAATCTGTGTGTACTTTGACAAACTTGGATAAAACCACAGAAGAGTACTCCAGCAAGTGTAACTGAGTTTCTTACAACTGGGATATAACAGGGTATATTCAGGTTAATGAAACCAGGATGTTTAGCTGCAATAAATGTGACTGTATATAAGACACTGTGCACTTTTCCTGATTAGCATTGTTTGTTATGTTTGGCAGTGTACATTTCTTGTGTTTTTGTTTCTATGCATATAAAATAAGGTCTGTCCAATACTGATACAAAGATACTACGAGAGTTACAATGTGATGTTGTAAATGAAGGACAAATCTAAAATGTGGTAAAATGCCTCTGTGTAGCTGTAGAGATGGATGGGCTGTTTTGTCCAATACATGATACTGAGTTCTTGAGTTTGAGTCTGATGTGTTTGCGCAGGAATACAAGAATACCTTTGGATTGAATCAAGGATATTTGCTCTCTCTCCAGAAAAGCTGCCCGACACTTTTTAATTATACAATGGATGCCTTTGCCCAGAAACTGGTGAGGAAAAAACACCTGATTCAAGGTAGGACATACCCCCCTTTAGAAAAAAAAATAAAATTCCATGGTTATATGGTTGTTGTGGTTTTGGTGGCATGGAATGGCGAGAGCATCGCTTTGTTGTTGGATATGAGAGAGAGAAAACCACAAGCGGACGTGTGGAAATAAGTGACTCACGGGTGTGTCTTTTTTGATGCTCTCCCGCGGTTTTGAAATATTCAGTTATTAAATTTTGAATCAACCCATGCAGAAAGCGTCTGCCACGTTTTGCCAGAAAAGGCTTGTATTTGACACAGGCTACCAGTATTTGTGTTCGTGTATGGTTGGTGATGCTCTACTATTGGTGTTTCCACACTGTTGATTTTGTGTTGCCGCTTATCGGAACAAAAATATTGGTATAATCAAGGGTTTTTTTGCATCATTTCTACTGCTTGATGCCTTTTCCTTCTGAAAGTCATTGTTTCCGGAGTCTTTAGTGGTCTGGCACTGACTTGCAGGATTTGAAAATGATGAAAAACACTTGCCATCACGCGTGTCTCTGATTCTCAACAGGAAAACTGCTTATTGCAAATTACCAAGAGACAAGAGGTGTCTGCACAACAGGCTCGTGCCAATAGGCAACTAAACTGACTATGAATGGTTGAAGAAATGTTGCAAAAGTGTTAAATAAGGTTTGAATAAGAAGAACATGAATTGAGTGACATGGTTATTTATAAATTCACTGTCAGCCAATAACATAACTGGTAGAAAGACAAACCGTGTTGGTTTTTAGTTCATCTGTACAACAATGAAAGAAAAAAAGTTATTAAAAATGTTCATGGATTTAAAAAAAGTCAGTAACAAGGCTGCATTAATGTGATGCTATTTCAGTTTCACATATTACCTATCTCAGGCCAGAAATGGTCACATTACACCATAAAATGTTATGAAGACGCAAATACAGACTTCTAAAAAAGAAATTGGAGAGGAGGCAGTGACACACACGACGATGTGTAAACAGGCAGAATACCATAAAACAGACAAGTCTAATGTGTGTACAGGTGTCGTTGGCATGTGAGTTAATGGAGGTAAACACAGCGGATGGCCATGTCCAATAGCACTGCGCTCTGGTGCAGCTCATCTCCAATCAGGGGCTGCAGATTTATCAAAACATCTCTCCTGCTGCCTTCAGATGGCTGCAGGGGTTTGTTGAACTGGAAAAGAAGCTTTCTTACAGTATAAAGCTGCTGTAGACACCAGACACAGATAAAGAATCGCTCATACTTATACTTAATAATTTATTGATAAATGTTGGCTGCTTTGCTGATGCTCTTGCTTTAACCATATCATACATTATTTTTGAAGCTGATTTAAACAAATCTTATGATTGTTAGAGCTACATTAAATTGGTTATGTTTGGTGTATATATATGAATATATTACATTACATTACACGAAAAAATTTTACATTGTAAATAATATTTTATTATTGCTGCACGTTTGCTCAAAATATATAATTTGCTCTTCTTGATTCAGTCACCAGTCTGGCAGTGAAGTGATTCTGTACTTATTCCACAGTATACAAGGTAGTTATTTAAGGGTGTTAACACAACACATAAAATAACAGTGTGTATAAAGAATGAGTTTGGTTTACAAAGTAATGTAACTGACTTTCCTTAGAAATAAGTAAAACCAATTTTGCTGGTGGAAACAGAACTAAACTTGCAGCATAAGATGATCATCAAGACCCTCAGTGATCAGTAGATCTTCATAGTAGACCCAGTTTAACTGCACTTTAGCTGAACCTTGTACTTTGTTTTGCCCGAGCAATTATGTTGAAGGCTGAGGCTACAGCCATACATTTTCTTTGAGCTCATTTGTGATGCTTTGGAACTTAACACAGCTCACGACTGTCGAAACATCAGTGGTGAATTTTGGATCCTGCTTCAAGATGATTAGGTATCTTATGGTAGAGATGCAGCCAGGAGGAAACATGGAAAAGGCTGTATTCATGTTAATGGTCCTTTGAAGATTAAGTAAAATTGTGGTGACAGAAGATACAGATACCGGGCTAGAGTGGCTAGATAAGAGAGTCACATCTATGCAGTCGCTAATTATTTTTTATATCACATACTGTACATGTATAGAACAACAGTCATACCAGTATCACCATTAAAGCAGTTGGGAATGATCAGTCATGGACAAAAACTGGAATTAAAATGATAATTGCGCTTAAACTTAATTATTTTGATGAATATCATCCAAGGCCATTGCAAGTAAAGTACCAGTATTCGACTCACTCAAATGGTGGAAGTCTGTGAAGATCTTCTTATCAAGGGTGTCAATTAATCATCTGTAGTTAATTTTTAATTAGCCAGAGGCATCTCTCGACCATTTGAAAATCGTCCAAATGACTGCCCTGGGATGGACTCTCAAGGGCAGCAGGTTTAAATTATCCCGGCCGGAGTCTGTCTCATCTGTGAACCTGAGGTCAGCACAACCGCAGAATATCAAGGCCTATCAAACGTTTCCTTAAATTTATCTCGACAAGCATTTTTCATAAATGTAGAGCGGTATGACAGAAAAAAAAAGTTAGCTTCGGTTAATAGAGGATGACATACAGAGCAGATATGCTGAGCAATGTACAGTATTTGCCGAAATATTATCAGTTTTTGATTAAAACCATTTAGGAATAGAAGCCAATCAGATACATGAATTCTTTGGATAAATGACAGTGCATAGCAGTAAATAGTGCTGAAGCATAGAAAATAGTTACTCTTGAAGCTGCCTTCGTTGACTTACATGTAACCATTTTATGAAGTTGATGTCAGCGTGACAGGTGACAGGTGCCACTTTACATATCATATAGCAACAGTGGCATCCATATGGAGTCATGTTGCTGGTCACTTAGTTCACCTAATGGTAAAGGAAGGGATTCATAGTTATATCAAGTTTAAATTAATGTCAAAATAAAAATACATAATGTTTTACAAAGTGACCTACAGGGGCCCATGGTGTGATTGACTGTTCTTAAATGTAGGTGTCTAAATTAATTTCAGCCTACAGGAAGATCACACACTGCTGAAGGAAACAAAAGATTAACGATCAGGGATGTGTGACTCTTTGCTCTACGCTGACATCAAATGCTTTCTACACTTGTCCATTAGAGGTCAAGTGATTCATCAAGTGGCCAACTAAATGGGACCAATTAGATGTTTTCGATTTTGGCATTGGCAAAACTTGGCTATGGCCGTAGCCAGTGACTGTGTAACCACTGTTCTTCACACAGGCTTTGTCACATAACAGGTTTGCTGGTGGATCTTAACCAATTATCACCTTTTTGTTGTACTGAGCAGTAATGTGTATTGTTTGTATTTATGCTTACAATGGGAGGATACAAGTCAATTACCCAGGCTCTGAATACAAGTAAGTCAAATGTTTCAGCAGCAGGTATTAGGTCCATTACAGCGATCAGTGGCATCAACACCTTTTGTCAAAATTAATAAAATGAAGAAACAAACAACAACAAAATACTAATTATTGTCTTCAGTTCAAATATCTTTCCTCACAGGTGGGATAATTCATATATAATAGTTACTTATGTGTAAGTGCTAACCGCATGAAGTTCCAAAAAAGCTATTTGTCAAAAACAATAAGCTCATACAATAGAGAAGTTGTCAAATCAATAACTAGGTTTCTTTTTTGTATATACGATCTTATACAATGCTATTGAATGTAACTGAACACCATGTGTTAGTTTTTGCTTGAGTACAGCAAGGCATTCATTAATGTAAACAGCTGTATAAACGTGGAAGATTCCTCATGGAGTTGAGTTGTTCATTCAGACAAAGTGTCCTTGCTTACTTCAAAGGCTCCAAGCACAACAATATATCCATTATGCAGTACATTAATGTGGATTACAGGTATTCTAAAGATAAATACAGCGTCCTCCTCTGCGTTTTGATGTTTATTTACAAGTTTTTAGTGTTTGAATTCACACTTTGTTAACAGTCCTTTCACACGTGACAGCATCCAGCTGGAAGGCCTTCATTGAGCTCACACTCCAGTAACCTGCCACTCATCAACATGCAAATAGCGCCCGTGTAATCTGCAGCTCATTCCCACTCACCTGTTGCTAATACGGCTAAACTGCAGCACTGGGGATTGAAATAGAGGAGCTCTGTCCATCTGGAAGTTTAGTTTCCAATTAAATGTCACAAATGTATTACGATATGCGCTGGGATTGTCACATCTTTGTGTGTGTGTGTGTGTATATATATATATATATATATATATATATAATATATATATATATATATTTAGTATTTTGTACTGTTAAATTACTTTTTTAAATTAAGGTTTATGACTATTTTTATTTTAAATTGTTGTAGAAATAATTTAGTTTACATTTCCATGAACATTACATTTTTTAAAGTATTATATCTGTATTCAATTTTATTTTATTTATGTTTGCATTTTGTTTTTACAGGAACTAAAAAATTCTCCTGTCACACATTAATTTTAAACTCTGAGAGAAGCAAAACGAAAAATGGATTAAAGATTTTCCGACAAGCATTTCATTCATATTTTAATAAGCACTTTCCGCTGTACAAAAATGTTAAACTGACAAGTCACTGAAACGGTTTGGAAAGGGGCAAGCATTTTCAAAACAATAATTTGCAGGTGATCTGATGAACCATCAGTCTAGCAATGCCTAACGCTAACTCGCTAACGAAACAATTAGATCAATTGCTATTAAACCACTGCAGTTTGGCCAGTCGCGCATAGCTTGAAGCCCGGCAAGATGGTTGCCTTGGTTTATGCAATCTGGTGTATTGTCCTAATCTTGTGAATCCAGCTGTCTTACAAAGATGTTTCACATATTTAAAAAAAAGGTTTCAAATATTGTCATTGACATTGCGATCAATGCAGTGTCTCTACCGTTGCCTGGTCATGTCTGAACCTTAACCCTGTTTCATTATAGTGTGTTCCTTTATGGAGAACATTGTGATGACGTTGGATCCATTGTGTCATCTTGACTTTAGTTAGTCCTCAACAATCACTTTGTCACTTTTGTCTACTAGCTGCCCCACTATGTGGGCTGTCAGTTGTCATGTAGGATGGCATCAAGTCAGGGCTGGCACACTGCTGAGTTTCTCCCCAGTTTTCATCTCCTACTTCTGTCTTGTAACGATCAAACAACTACACGAGTTCACAAATACAGTATACAATATTTGTTTTGACGAGATGAAATTTGTTCGATCTGTAACAAATCACATACATGATACAGTAAGAAGACTATGGCATACAGGCCTACAGATGCTGTGATATGGCAGTTATACATAATTGCCCAGTTTGCCTTGAGGCATGGTAATCGCCATGAATGGAACAAGGTCTTGAGTTTGTGGCCTATGGTACGTTAACTTCCCCCCTGGTGTGAACAATTACAATAATGTAAAGGGGGGCAGAATTAATCACCAGTGGAGCTTCGTCAGAGGTTAAACTGTTCAAGTTATTTTGTGAAGTTTCAAGCAGGCTGTTTAATCAGGCCCGGTTCAGTTTGATGTCTCTCCATGGGAAGCACAGGGGACTCTCCAGCTCGACTGCAAACTAGGGCCTATGGGAGGCTAATCACATACTGACTAAAATAATAGGGTATGAGCACATTCAGCGAGGCAGGATAACCCATTAAAAAACAACAGAAGAAATCGTCATTATAATTTGCTTGAGTATTCACCACTCAGGTGTACCCGCTGTACCGTACAAGGGGAGCACATGATTAACGTCAGGCAATGAAGTCAACTGGGTTATCCTCAATGACAGATACTCACAGAGGCCCTGGCCTTGTGTGCCTTGAGTGCATACAGTAAAACAGACCCTTATATAAGAGTATCACACTAAATAAAGGGCTATTGAAGCCTAACAAAAGCTTCTCAAGTATATAAAAAAAAAATAGAGGGCAGAAACTTTGACACACTAACCATTTTCAGTCCTAGGTTTTTATTACTGGATAATTCTGTAACATCTGCAGGCTACTGATTTCTTCTTACTTTCTGTTAAGTACATCACAGTATGAAGGGTTATAGGTGGGACCTAAGAGTTTTACTATTTGTTATTTTTTTAAAATGCATTTTAAGTAACTTTTGCTTCAATTGGTCTCTCGGTCAAAGCAATGAAAACAAAAGGCATCTTCCACCTTTGCCGATGACTATCTATTTGCCATACCATGGAGCCACCATGACTTTTACAGATTAGAGTGTGTCATAAATGTATGAACAATCAAGCACCGAATTCAGACCCAGTGTTTTGTGGAGTACGATGGCTTGAACACAGTTCCTCACCTGACTGTGCATCGACATGTGAAGGGAGCTGCTGTGTTTGTTATTCTGTCCAAGAGCATGTGAAATGAGAGTGAACAGACTTCTAACCTCCCTCTGGGGCCCAGGGGCCCTGCTCGCTCGACAGTCACCGTGCCTTGCAGCAGTAGATGGCCCGTGGAGATGGCAATGCATTCACAAACCACTTCGGTGTGACCACCAATGTCACTTTTTCTGCTGAGGATGTGGAAGCAATTGCCCCTATGCATTTTTGTGCTTGTGTTTTCATTAGAAGAATGAGTAGGTCGGCAGACACCTTCTGAATATTGTTGACTTGCACACTTCAATTGAATGACAATATAAAGCGCTCAAAGCCATCCTGTCTGAATCATGTCAGAGGAGGTTATTACTATGGTAACAAACACAAAAAGTAAAGGACAACGTAGAGACAAAGTTTGGTCTGAGAGAAAAACCTGAAGTGTCATGTTTTAGACTCTGTGCTGAAATGGTTCAGGTTTTGGCAGAAGGTGTGAAAGCACAATAAAGCTAAAAAGGGCACACGTTTCTAGGTTGGACACAAATACTACAGCCATAAAAAAACACAAGTGAGTGTCTGACCACTGCTGAGCTAATGGAGTTGATGGCATGGCTAAAGATAACATGTCCTCTAGCCTCCTCCAGCTAAATCCCCTCATCAATGTTTCACACATCAGGTTGTTAGGGAGGGATCCAGGTCAAAGCCTTGTTAGATCTCAATCTCAGTCAATTTACACAGGATGACGGCTTAGAACGATACAATCAGCAACCTTCTGGCACTGCGGCATGGATTGCTAATTAATTAATTTAGCTCGGGCCTGACAAAGGAGAGCTTATGTGTCAGCATTGTTTCATCAGTATTTAATAAATGACTCAGGAGCGAGGACAATATGCTGCTGACTATAGCTGCACAAACAGGAGGAGCTGCTGAAAATGTAAATGACCGTGACAGAGTATAGCCACAAATGCCAACTTTGAAGCGCTTGCACAGACTTTCATCTCATATCTGCCGATATGAAGACAAAAGGTCTGCGCTACCATGTGTGGCACGCTGCCATAGATCCACATTAGAAGCCTGACTGACAGAGAGGATGTAAATCCTCACTGTCGTTGCCACAGAGACCATGTTCCCCTCATTGGAATTCACAGAGCCACCCCCAATAAAAGGAGCACATTTATTTCATTTCCATACACTCAATCCCATTCATTTACACAGTCTCTAGTGTATCTACCCAGAACATGTACCTTTTCTCAGTTTAACAATCATATCCAGTGCTTGGGGAGAGCCACTGCTGTGGAGAGCTTGAACCAGGAAATCAGCTTACACTGGTAATTAGTTTGCCCATTTGGTTTGCTGACAGTTGAACTGCTTTCATCAAAATACCACAGGATGAGGTGCCTTGCGTTGCCAGCAACACACCAGCCTTGGTAACTGGTGATTGCCAGCCCCTCCTAGGGAAACAAGTCCTCATACCTGTATCGTCCTAACTATCTATGTCATCCATTTAGCAGGGGATGAAATTCCATCTCCTGTGCACATTTCCCCTCCAAAGAAAACAACCTCTCTGTGACGGAGATGTCAGACCTCCTGATTATCTGTGTAACAGTGCTTTGTCTGCGAGCCAAGGCCAATATTGTGAGTAATAAGGGGGGAAAAAAGCTTTTGAACAATGTCAGCTTGTTTCCGCAGGTGCCCACTTTTTTTCCTCAGAAAGTCTCATTAAATTTATGCAAATGACATTGTCACCCCTTGAAACATGCAAATGTGGTCCTTGCATTGTGTTATGAGTGTTCTGCAGAAAGTGACATTTTCTGTCCTCCTGGCAGTATAAATAGTGGTAGCATTTTAGTTGCTGACAGGGTCTGTAAATATTTTTGCCTTAATCTTATTTCCTGTTTTCTAAACATCGCTAGGTGTTTTGTTTTTTTTCCCATATATCCCTAATGGAAAGAAGGGAATATAGTCGGCCCTATACACATGCACGGGTTTGCATATGAACTGTATACGTACAGTAAACCAACAGTTATCATCTTAACCAATCAGGAGGCCCTTATCTCCAAATTTGGAGGCATTTACTGCACTATCTTTGTGATGCTCTTGAACAGGGGCATTTAGGGAGGCACTTGGAGAGCAGCAAAAATCGATTATTAATTATAAGATGTTTTAGGGCCTGAGATATAAGACGTAATTAATGACTGGATTGTACAAAGTCAGTAGATGCCTGCTGCTTCGCCGTGCACCAAAGTGGACTTCCACATATTCTTCATAGATTGATGGGTTGGATGAGACTGAGTTAGATATTTTGTTTGTTTTTTGTATTGAACTCTGCATTTTGCTCATTTTGACATGAACTACAACAAATGCTGCAAGAACACGCTTAAAAATACACCCACGAATTAGCCTATCAATCAATTAGTTAACAAAACACTAAACATTGTAATAATCAATTAATCTTAAAGTAATTTTTCATGTAAAATGACAAAAAGGGTTCTTTTGAGCTTCGTGCACATGGGGATTTCTGGTTTATCTCCTAAAAACAAGACAGTTAAGGACAAGAACTTAGATTTTAAGTAACTTTATAGACTTGATTAAATAACTGATCAGCAGATTAAGCAGATTAATTGATAACAAAAATAATTGTTAGTTGCAGCCCAACTGATGTAACTTTGTTTGGTAGACATCCAACAGTAGGCAGCTTTAGCTGGTAATACAGTGACTGAAAATACTCCATGTTAATTTCAGGTCTATCCAGGTTGCGCTTTGGAATCACAGTTCACTGAGTTAAAGTTTTCCATGATAGCCTAACAGCATTGGTTTAGTGTTACCATTTTAACATTTAACTAATTAGAGCTAAACACAAAATACAGCTGCTGTCATTCAAAAGGGATTCTGTCATAAACCGAAGAGCAAAATGAAATTTTAATCTGACGATGGAGCCAGGTGAAAAGTCAGGGAGCCCTTGGGGTCAAAATGTCTGGTCACACTTAAAACTTTTCACGATTGTTATATATTTAACCAATTTGCTGTCTTTGTGGTGATATCTGTGATATGCGTCAGGACGATTTTGTCCATTCTATTGTTTCTGATCCAACCAACCAGAATCATGTTTTCGGTTTTCCCGGGCTGTATTTAATCTTCTTGTCACTAAATTGCATTTCACTGTGGATGCAAAGTCCTTATCACATGCTGATTAGTAAACTACTAAAAAGGATAATCAAAAGTATGACAGACATGTTTGTAAAAATACTATTTTTTTACTATTATTTTTCTATTACTCAAATCTTTTTCATGCTTAATCTAAATTGCGAATACTTACACAGACTATATGTCTCAAGGCAATGTCATATTATGTCACCGGAGAAGAGCTGTGCGGCTCAAAGGTGTTAAAATTCACAGAAAAATCTTAAATTTGAACGATTAATTTGAACCCTGTGTGCATGTTCTTCAAAATGGGCAGTGCATATTTTGGAGGCCACTTGTCAGGGACAATAGTTTGTCCATCATCAGTTTCATCTTCCCCTAACTACAAGGTTTGCCGCTCATTTCCTAAAGGGTTTTGTCAAACTAGTGTTTAGTTTTACTTTCTTGTCTTTTGAAGTGATATCATTTGAAGAAACATTTTGCATCAGTAATCATCATTTGTCAAAATAACAAATTTCATTCGCGATTCTCTGTCAATGCTTCCAGTGTCTGAGCTGAAGCACTGATTTATATACTGATATCACCTTATAAAGTTGTTATGCTGAAAGTGTTAGCAAACTGTTGCCTATTAACAAACCAGGCAGACACAGAGTAACATTAGCATTCAATTGGGATCATTTTTTGGCAGTCTGACAAAATCAATATTCACTTTCCCTTTAATGTATTTTCATCAACACCAACTCCTGTGAAAAATGTCTGGCTTTTTAGCAGCTCCTTCACTATGCTCCACTATGTTCACCAGTTAGGTTTTTTATTATTTTTGTCTGTCACCTGCTGCACAGGTTGCGTACAGGGGCTTCATCACAACATTTTTGAGACTGAACTAAATGTATTTTTACACTTGGGCTCTTTCAGCCCTCCAAGCACACTTTTTGGCACATGTGAAGACTCCAAAAGAACTCAAAGTCCCTCTGAAATGAACCAAAACAAGACCCAGGAGGTGGTTTCACAACAGATCAACGGATCTGTGGCTATTGGGAAAATTAGCAAGACATGTGGACAAGGAGTTGTTCATTCTGAGGAAGAAACTATCACACCTCTCCAGATGGGGCACAAAGAATACATCAAACTTCAACTGTTTAGACCATATTGAGGTTTTCCTCCAATTTTCAGTTCAAATGAACCCGAGTTCCACATCAAAGGGAAAACGTACTGCACCACCCTCTGACATAAAAGACAAATGTCCCTTTTACTGAGCTCCAGAGGAACTCTACAATGAACAGAAAGAGGACCCATCAGAGCAGAAGTGGATCAGAAACAGAACAGAGTTCTCTTTTAGATGAACTGATATCGTGAATAGAAAAAGTCCCTTTGCTGTCGGTCCACTTTTTGGTCCACTTAAAGAGGACTGGGTTTCAAAACACCATGAAACAGTAAAACGGTGTGTTGTAAAGATGTTTGGTATGAGCTCAATAAAGCTGACCAGACTGCAAAAGTGATCATTGTGTGTGGGTCTATCACAGAGTGTGTGATTCCTTACATGTTGTATTATTTTTACTGTGACAGTTTATGTGATGTTTTGTTCTCTGCTTTTACATTGCAATAAATAATTGCTTAATATTTACCTGTAAAATTAGTTTTCCTCGATTGCAGTACATAGGATTGTGAAGGTGACTCTAATAAAAGATGGTAAACAAAACTCCCCTCAAACCTTCTCCGCAGCTGCTGCTGCTGTCTCAGTCTAATTGGCCTTGGCTGTTTGTCCTTTCTTTCTTTCATCTGCCTGAAGAGCAGTTTATCTTTTTTTTTTTTTAAACTCCGTCTGTGCCTTCTATGATCCCATCCTTGCCTCCAGTGCTGGCCACACATATTGTATTTACAACTAGACTGTTGATGCCTCCAGTGAAGCTTCACTGTGGCACCCGCTGAACAACCCATGAGACCATCTGCATATTGCTGTGCTGCTACTCTTCATCTCTCTGGTCTGGATATGCGGGGTCTAGTGGAGCACCAGCATCTCTAGGCTTTGGTTCTGGCTGGAGTGGATACCAGCCAGCTCCCCCCCAGTTGAGCTCTTTAAAACAGGATTAGGCGCGCTTACTGGCTTCTTTGGAAACACAGTTCCACTGGCTTCCACTTATCTGAGATGAGCAGTCATGAACTGATGGTAGAGGAATGGGGAACAAAATTTAGAAAACAGTTCAAACAGTAAAAAGTCTGTGGTAGCCGACGTGGCTGACAGAATAACCTTGGTGCACCTGATTCTTTCAGGAAGGGAGGTCACAATTTATTTAAATACCGTGCCACAGCCAGTGCCTGCAGGGTTGTCTAGTTTCCATTCATTAAGTCCTTTTAATGAATATCAGGGAGAGTTCCATTAAAAATGACATTTTTCTCAGAGAATAGAATAAAGCCAATAAAAAAAATAAGAAATGTTTTCTAAAAAGGTTTAGGTTCAAGAACTAAAATAAATTAAATTATTCTTACCAATAACATGACACCCTAAAGTGAAGACCTTTATAATTCACAGTATGATGGTTTTAAAACTTTTGGAGATTTTGGATTATTTGTTAATTGTCTACAGTAATTTCAACCAAATGTATTACTCAAGCTTTCCACATAGTCGATATAAATTAAACTTTAGCTTGAACATGTCAGATATGAGATGCAGACTTGAGATTAAAAGGTTAAATTTGACACGTGTGCATGCATATACTGTACATGACCACCTACTCTGTAGATTTTTTGACTCTTTGTAATGTTTAGAACTTACAGAAACACCGTATATATGTAGTGCAGTTTACTTTTGTTACATATATGACATAGGTTAAGTCATATTGGTTAGTATGTAAGATATTGTATGTCGGTATTGACCTTTGGTTCCATGCAAACCACAAAAAGTGGCCTCCTGGGTGATTGACCTGTGTTTGACCCTTGCATGCATGCCGACCTTCTCCTTATCTAGACTTTACCTGTCTGTATACTGTGTCACCTGACTTCCTCCTTTGTTTATGTCAGAATTATCAAGGCTACCAGAGTGTCACCCTTTAACAATAAACGCAAATAAGGAGTGAAGATCCAGGTCAACCTCCACACAGTGAGATGGCTTTGCTGTGGCTTTATTCAGAGCATTTCGCCTGTGGCTTCTCTTTGCATTCATTTAACAAAAATACCAGAGTGTTTAGGGGTGTGACAAATGCTACAGTTTTCATTTTGTTTGTCATTTGTTTTTCAATTTCTTAAAGCAATTTTTATACAGATGAACATTCATGCAAAACTATAACACAACATAAACAATGTGAATAGACCTTGTACAGCCTGATATGACCTTGTTTTCGTCCAGTTTTATGGAAAATGTTGCGCCAGTACACAGGACTGTTTCCCTCCTACTTTCTGTGAGATATATTCTTTGATATCCTGAATATAAATGTGTATCGATATTAAGAATTCTCAAAATGACATGGATGCCCTTTAACAAATTAGCACTTGTATGCAAATATTTCAGTGATATTTGTTTCAAACCAGAATAAATGGCATGCTTTGTGTCAGAGGGAAAACAGACGACATTTCGTATCACAGCCAGGCAAAAACACATTTCTAGTCTGGGAATAAAAACCTGCAAACCTCTGTCGGATGATTCAAGGTCAAGCAAGGGTCTGTGTCTTGCTCACTCACTCAATATAATCATCTCAGACTTATTGGTCAAAGTAGACAATGACCCGTGGCTGTATTGTCTATCATTCTGGCAGCCCACATTGCTGTCCACATAAGCACACTTGCTAAAGGCAACACTCACAAACAGCGATGACAACTGAAATGCAACAAACTGTTTTTGCTGAAATTGATGTAAACACCTATGCTTGTTGTAGCTGTGAACTGGTACAATATCACTTAAAAACACGAGATTATGACTCTGCTGCTCTAAATTATTAAACAAAACACAAAGATTTATGACCAGGAAACCTTGTGCAAGGCTGGGCTTGAGCGTCACTTTGTTCTATCCAGCCATAGTCTCGCACATTCACATCATATTATCTCAGCTGAATACATCCCATGCATGAAAATCACAGGCAGCGTTAAGCTCTCAGGTGTGATCTCTGACCCAACAGGTGTTAATATCATTCTCTATGCTGGTTCTTTGGAAGGCTGAGAATGCATTACTGTGATTCTCAAGGTCAGGTAAAATACAGCTTTCCATATGAAATCCTCTTGAGTCTTTAGTCCATCACCGTGGGGAGATCCTTGAAAAATAACCTGCAGGTCTGTGGCTTTGTTGCAGTGACAGGTGGTCACGCAGAGTCCAAACTAAGGGTCTGAAATGGCATTAAATTCTTTGTTTCCATGTTGTTTGGTTGTTCCTAGATAGGAAATGCAGATTTGGCTCATCTGTCCTATTTGCAAGGCAGATTAGATGGCTTTTGCTCTGTTCTCTTTGTGTCATTGCGGTGCTTCAAACCTTGGTTTTCTAACCCAGTGTTTTACAGCCTTGCTTTTATTGGGACCCAGCCATGCTTTTGGAAGTAACTTTTCCATTTCCGTAATGCATCTTTGATCATATAATTGAAGTGAATCTTACATAAATGCTCTCCTATAGGGAGAAATTGTGATAGCGTTTAATTTGCTTTAACATTTTATTTCCGGGGTCTCATTTGCCAGACACCCTCTTTTAATCATCTTTTTTATCCCTTTCTGATGTAGTAAATCCAAAGAGCTTCTTAGATCGGTACATCAGTTAAGCCTATTTCATTGTGCTATTATAGTTCTGCAATGTGAAGCAAAACCAGACAAAGAATCTACAGCTGTAATAGAATTAGTCTGCAAGGCTGTATTTGGGCAGTACTCTGAGCTAAATGCTCGCATGAGAATGCTAACACCCTCAAAATAAGCAAGTGCAATGTGTACTAAGTTATTGATGTAAGTTTATCATACTAATATTTTCTAATTACCACTAATTTTAATTTCTAATTAGGTAGTCCCAAAGTTAAAGCTGCTGTTTCGAACAGTGGAATGATATTTTATTGACCCGATGATGTCGCGTGCTCTGTGCCACAGGAAACGTGTTATTACCGTAACCCTGTTGGCGGCATGAACGTCTCCACCCGATTTTGAGACTATGCATCTGAACGTTGTCAAGATATTTTACTAAAAAAAAGAAAAATATCAGCCTCATTGGGAAGGAAAAGGACAAGTCAAGGGAACTTCACACTCATTAGACTTCATGTCTGGCAGTGTTTAAGGAACTGATTGGATGTATGTTAGGCTGAACGTACCACGGGAGGTTTGCTTCGTCTGCTCTCGTGCTTTAATCCGCTCGTTTTTTTATTGTTGTCTTTTCAACCTTCATAACTGACGTTGCTTGTTTTACATGTCAGCAAAAGAAGTTTGTAAAGTTTCACTAATTACACAATAAATGAAATGTCAAGGTTATATCCAAGAGTTAAGGCAATGCTGTGCCAGGTACTAAGGTCATTTTAAATGATAAAGGAGTGAGTGTTCAGCCTTTTCAGATTCATTTATACAGTCGGGCATTGAGAAATCCTTCTTTGCATATGATGACATTTATGATACGGCCCAAAGGGAGACTGAATATTATAAGTAAAGCCATTGGGCAGCTTCTCCCGAGAACCCCGTGTTAAGCCTCAAATGAGAAGCAATGACAGTATTCCTGCCAACGTTTTTATGGTGAATGTAGAGCTTTGTGTGAAATAGTGGGCTGGATCAATACTGCCTCTCCTAGGATTTCTTCCATTCAAGATAACCTTATCCCAGCAGAGAGGGCGCCCTCACCCAGAGCACTTGATGTGAATGACAAGGAGCTGAGGCCTCTTTTTTTTTTTTTTCGAAGGGGGCTTGAATCTTTTATGTTGTTGTTAGCAGATAAGAGCGGAAATGATGTGGAAAAACACAAGGCTGTCTATAAACCTTTGCTGTGCCTAATTTCTCCCCTATTACTTGTTATTAAACCAAGGTCATTACATGTGAAGCGCAAATATCACTACAGCGTCACGTCAGATCAAACCGTGCTGTGGTTTATGGTTCAGAGATGGATGAAACAATAGGAAAACAGAGCAGCTGTGTATCTTAATTGATGGCACAGTCTTTTCAAATTGTAATGATGCTTGTGTTTGATCGTTATCTCGACTGAATGACAGGAGGAATACAACATCGCATTATTTGAGGTTTTGCTGTCAGAGCTCCTGCATTCATTAATTTTCTGTGTGTGTTTCTTTTTGTCTATTTGTGCGTGTTTTCTCTTTTTCCCCTTATTTGGGGTTCTCGTTTCCCGATACACTGCAGTACTGCTAACCCTGCTGTTGACCCGAGGAGGGCTGCAGACAGACATGCGCTACCGCTGTGACATGTGTTACCAGCTGCTTCTTTTTGACTGCCAGCAATAAGCTTCACAGGGTGTAATGCATGAGAGGGTCATGCTGTCCTCCCAGTTCCACCTGCCTGCTGTGCAGACACCCCAAGTAACCAGCCAGTAGTTAGATCCCTCACTGTCTTCCCACCAGCAGAGAAAGTCAAGTGTGTGTCTATACTTGTTTCTGTTTTTGTATTAGATATTTAAAGTACTTTATTATAACTGGAGTTATGCTATCCCTGACAGGGTTTGTAGAATTAGCTTGGAATAATTTCTCATACTGCAGTGAGTCGCGAGAAGGCTTTGACAGATGTGTGCTTTTTTTGTGCGATGTCAACAAATGCCCTCTTGATGAACCCACTCACATATGGCCTAATGTCTTAGCAAATGCAATCTCTATCAAATAGGGAGGCTGATGGTTTTCATCCAGGGGCCCGATCGCCAATAACGATCCCCGTACACAGCTCTTATCAGGACGGCCCCCACCTACCAATGCCAAGGGAAGATTTCAGCGTACTTCATCAGTTGATGAACATTTAATGGCTGTGGTAACAAAGTCCTCATTATGGTTATTGTCGCGCACTGATGGTGAGGGCTGACATTTCAATCTCAGAGTATGACTTTCACAATGTGGAGGTCAATACCTGCCGCATCCCCACGGCTCCACTTGCTTGACACATAGAAATGTCTGGTTCACTCCTTCTCACAAACAGCTTAGAGGAAAATCCTTCAAAACAGGCTGAGACAAATATATCTGCTGCAGATCCAATCAACATGCAGCCAGGACCTGCTGTTTTTTTCATTAGTTTTGCTTGTGGTTCACGGTCTGGAGGGATACAGCTGGGTTTTGAATCGTGAACTTTTTCACGCAAGGATTTGCATGAGAAAACTATTGATTTATTGTTTCTTTATCTCTTTGACAAGACAGTGAGCTGTGGACACATAAACGTTCCACACGTATGTGATTGGACATTAATTTGACCAGGTGTTTCCACATTATTCTGTCCATGTGTATCTCCAAACTCATTTTATGAGAAAATAAACCTAAATTTATATTTAGCAGTAAGCTACATAGAGTTTGTTATGCACACCTGTGGGGTTATTATATGTAGGTGCAAAACAAATACTGCTGCCAGATAATTCAAAGTTAATGAGCCAGTACATATGAAACATATTTAGTTATAAGTAGTGCTTTATATAGCAACAGAACTAGTATTGTGTAGGAAATACAGCAGTGTAGTAATAGTGATAATGAACAGGCTAAAAATAGGATCTTGCATGTTCCTCAGTTACTAAGTTGACTACTTCTCATTAATTAATGATGAGCATGTTGACTTGGTTGTTGTTTTCCATGCTTCAGGTGTGGTGGACTAGCAGGCTAATTAGATTTATGATTAGCTACCTTCAAAGTAAATTTATTGCTTATTTCATTAACTGTCAGGGGCAATGAGTGTAAGTTATGATGAGGTTTAAACTTTTTTTTAATTTGGAGATCATAAAAGCAGCTGTAAAGTGTGAGCGGACATCTGTTCCTGGTCGAGGATGAATGACCAGGACTGTGCAGACAGTGTTAACAGAATACATCTCTGCAGATCTAATCATTTAGGGAATACTGTAAGGGCAAATTTATTATTATCAAATCAAAATTTGTGTCAAATATATATTTAATGAGCCATGAGTCAATGTAGAATCTGTTTTAACATTAAGAAAAACCTGCAATACCATAAGGGTTTGTGGACCTTTTATATCCACTGTATGCAGCAACGCACCGATAACGGTGACAAAAACGAATTGTATTAACTTTTGTCAGTTGACAAGACAAAAAGTGCACAGGGCACTGTTAAAGAAATAACACGGGAGCAACCTTTTAATGCCTACATGACAACGTAATGCACAGGATAAGACTAATAGGAGAAAATTGAACTTTACCTGTTTTTATTGGTAGTAAATTACTTGACAGACCTTTTAATACAATAATCACTTATATATACTTGTTTTGTGGTTGCTGGTGAGTAATGAATAACCCACATGTTTCCGAATGAGCCATTACACCATTAATGAGCACTGATATATTAGCTGTATTAGTTGGTCATGACTGTCTTACAATCCTAACAAGATGTTAACTCAGTTTAATCAGTATTAATTAAGAATTGCTCCTTGAACTGTGAAGTGTTACAAGGCCCATAGAAATTTCAAAAAGGCGACTCATTATTAGAAAATATGTCAAAGAGGTTACAAAATTAGATGGTTGCATGTGATGACATGCAGTTATGTGCGTAATGGTGCTTACAGGATCTGTCTTGTCAAATAGGCCGAGACAAAATTCATCGAATTGCAGCAGTTTCCCCTTAAAGACATGACAAAAAAGTAATCGACAACACTAGGAGGTACGAGAGACAAAACGGGCTCGTGAAAGGCTGTCAGATATTAAGTTGGACTTTCGGGCCGCTGAAAGGTCTCAGTCTTTCATTCCACCCAAGGCAGCGCCTGAGCCAATGAGATAAAGGCCTCTGTGTTTGTAAGAGCCAATCAGTAATACTCTGAAGAGACTCAAGCCAATTAATCTCTTTGGTGACATGAGCTTTGGAGGGATGGCCTGGTTAACTCCTGGTGGCGTGCTGAGTCTGGATCGAAACCCCGCTGCTTTTCTTTCATCCCACGGCAGACAAAACCATGACGTTCCCTGCAGCAGAGAGAACTTTCTAGAGGTTTTGTCTGCGTTTGAAACAGTACCTGTTCTTTCAAGCACCGAGAAGGCAAGCTCTATCCTGGAATCACTTCAACAATCTTTTGAAGAATTTGCTGTCAGAATAATTTATGCAAGGGGAGTATGCAGACACTTACACCATCTTTTCAGCTCTTTTTTTATTCCTCTGTAGTGACATACTAGACTAACTGGCAGACCAAAGTGTCGACTCTCAAACCTCCTGTAGATCAAAGCTAAGAAGACAGTTGGGTGTTCCACATCCTCTTCCAGGTCTGGATGTCACATTGTGTCTCGCTCTTTCTCTTCAGTCTCTTGGAGTTTTGTTGTGACTGCTTGACAGCAACCATGCTGCATGTCTAACAATTTTAGTATGCCTGAGGGGCACATGCATCCTTTGCATATACTGCATATCACTGAATCAATGGTGATTGGTGTTAAATGATGTGGATTTAAAAAAAAAAAGAAGAAGTTCAAGGAAAATACATACATCTCAATGCTTATTTCTGCTCATCACAGGGGGCATTTAGAAAATTTTAATGTTGTGGTCAGATGCAGTCACTGAATATCCTGAGCCAACACATAAAAACCGAAAGTGAATTTCAGGAATTCGGTAATACTGTTGTACTTTATTGACCAATTGAAGACAGTGTTTTAATTTTCTTTCACACATGATGAACTGTATTGAATTTAAAATATCAAATAAAAACACATTTTGCCAGTCATAAATCTTTAATGCACTAATACACATACGTACCTCTTGAGAAGGGGCCATTGCCGGGGGCAGTGATCGTATCAGGGTGGCCAATGTGTCCCTCAACAACTCTTGGCGGTGCCGTAGTCTCTGCAGGATAATTGTAGTCGGGTTTGTTTTGTTTTTTTTTAATTGTTTTTGTTTTAAATAGTGCGATTTAACTGAAACGTAATTTAATTTAGAGGATGGAGCCAATCACGTTCTTGAACTTGAAAGCACCCGTTGAGTACATCTCTTTTCTGGCACAGCTGTGGTTCCAGCCCATATTGCAGCTGAGATTAATGCGGTGAACATACGGTAATGTGCACGCTGTTGTTCAAGGTGTTCTCTGTCACAATTGTAGGGAGGGGGAGGAATAATATATCATTAAGGCTTGCGGTTCGATACGAGACAACAGTGGTTTTGGATGAGGAGTGACTTTCACAAAGAATACTAATACATCAAACAGTTTACCACGAATGACTCTGTTGCTGAAAGCAAAGCGCTGCACAGACTGCTGATGTTTCTGCTAAATTATAATATCTGAATGCTTCTTTCTCTTCAAAAGCCAGTGCTCAGGCTAGATTACTTCTAAAGACAATGGCTGTGATAGGGAAAACAGGGCGTCTCAATTATATACAAATTTATGTTACACACTTTAAAACTCCATCATGGGGTCAGGGTCATCGAAGAGGTTTCAACGACATTTCTCCAGGGCAAAAGTTAATTGCGTTATATTGGGTAAATATTAATGATATCATCTTTTATTCATCGTTATTAATAAGAGATTAGTAACTCCTGTGTGAGTACTGCCCAGTCCTTGGTTTTTAACACCAAAATCTCAAGTCTCTTGGGACCCTCATTCAGAATTCAGATAAGCACACTTGAAGACGACCAACAATGTAAGAAAATGCAGGAAAATATGCCACTGGTTTCATGTTATTAGGCAGAACCCAGAAACCATGCAGCAGCGAGTGCTCCACATTAATTTAAAGACTAAACAACATTCTCAGGATAAGAGTGGAAACCAGCAGCAGTCTGGAGGAGTTCATAAGCGGATGAGGCAATGTTTTGACAGGACCCAAACCCCCTGATAACCAAGCATAACAGATCTGTCTGCTCTATTTGTCCATCTTTGCAGAGTGCATAATCCTACATGTCTCATAGCCAAACGAGCTTCACTATCAGTTTGATATATGAAACAGAATGTGACAGAGGGGGTAATGGAGCAGGCGTGTTGTCTTCATGTATTCAGGCCGCACACCCGAACACTTTGACGCCACTTGCTACCCATCAGCCCCCTCCCCGCCTACACGCCATCCTGGACAAGACCTGAATCAAACAGAGGTCATGATGATTGAAGATAATCTTGTGTCTTATCATGTTGACTAAGATATGATGTGACACTGCGGAGGGAATGGGGGTAGTTGGGTGGTGGAGAGGGGTGAAGAGGACGAGACGTAAAAGGTGTTTAAACAGAAATAGAGACCTGTAGCTCACTGTGGGAGACAAGGGACAGATCTGCACCACAGTTGGAGAGGTTTTGATTTATGTGTTACAGTCATGTTCAGTTGTGATGGTTAAAGTTAAGGTGAGTGGCCAGAGAATGCATTATGCCAATCAGTAGTCCCCCACAAAGATATCTGTACGTGTGTTTATGTCTGTATGTGTTTGTACAGGGTGGGGAGGGAGATGTGCAAGTGGCTGCTTATCACAAAGCACAGCCATACGTCATCACTATCTCCATTTCTAAAGCTATCCCTCCTCAGAGGAGATAAGTTGCATGCTTGCGTTTCATATTTAACCAGATTCTTTGCAACTCAGCATCCATTTAACTCAAAGGTTTGTCTTCCAAAGCTCTACATCATACTGCTCGTAGACTATTGTGTCAGCATATGTAAATTATAGAAAAGAATCATCATATTAGTCAAAATGACTATTTGCATATCCTAAATTAGTATGGAGAGCATGATTAAAACCAACACACTGAGTCATTATTTCTTCCAGTCATAAATGTGGTATCACAGAAGCTCTTGGCAGTAAAAGGAACCATTAATATTTAGACCAGGAAACCGCGGTGTACAGAAAAGTGAATGCATTTCCAACGTGCTAGATTTCTAGTGGGCAGCTGCACTAGTAGAACAATACTCAACTACAACCCCACTGGAGAGGATCAGAATATTACAGTATCTCTTCACCTCCCAGGTATTGTACACGCGATATGTTCAATAACGTTTGCGCCCCTGCTCTGTCATCTGTGCACCCAGAAGGCTAATCGTTGGGTAAACAAACAACTCCAAATGCGTTGTAATAGGAGCTCAGCCCTCTGCTGAGGTAGGATTATGATGACAGTGAATCAATGGGCTTCAATAACAAGGCTCTGATTTAAATCCTCTGTATGGGCAGAAATCCCCGCTGTCTAAATGAAGGCATCAGTAACCTTTTTTTTTTTCACATGACAACGAGTGAAGCAAAAGGATTAGTAGCTGTCGATGCGCTCTTCATGCTCAACACTCTGTCAAGTTGAAGTGTCCAAACTCTAGTGATGGAGATATTTGAGGTCAAGTTTATGGGGCAGTTGTAGGCCAGACATGGAAATTGTTGGTGTGGAAAATTGGTTGGTTCTCAACGTTACCACCATATAAACTGTACTGGCTTAATCGTCCTTGTAACCTAAAGAATACACAGCCAGGTGTTGACATTTTTAGCTCTCAAACAGATTAGTTAGTAATTACCAACACATTTTACAGCAGAATACACTAAAAATGATTTTTAAATTAACACTGTATGGAAAAATCTTATTCTATGCAGATGGTTGCTGCATTCACTGGGCTTTTAAATGCATTTTCAATACAGTACAATTGAAATTTTCAGAGTTTTATTCAGACAAAATTCAACAGCCTACCAATAGCAGAATGCTGAAAACACAACATATTTGCAGTAATAACTATTAAATACTACACCTTAGATAAGATAATCCTTTTTTCCTCCCACACAGGGATCATTTGCAAACACCTGAGCACAATCAGCAGTAAAATTGTGTTGGAAAAGTCAAGGCGCTCAATTTTTTTCAATATTTGAACAGCATGCGTGACAGACTTACAACTACAACTGTTACAATTACCAATATGATGGCTGATAAAGTGTAATTTTGAGCTGGAAAGGAAAAAGAACCTCTCCGTGTTGATTTGCAGACCAGGTTTGCACTAAAGTAGTAGATAATAATGTATTTAAAGAGTTGCAGGAAGAAAATAGTACTCTTCCATCCTGTTTTCAGCCAGCAACATATCATATTATCCACTGAATGATACATAATGTCTATTACTTGACCAATCTGCATCAAACAGAAAATCAAACACTGAAATCAGTGGGGGGGGGGGGGGGGGTATAAGTTTTAAATGAATGCACCAAGATGAAAGCCAACAGACACACTGCAAGTATGGGCCTAGAATTGTAAAACAAGCTGTCACTCTGCGCCTTTCAGGACAGAGATAACAATGTTGAATCGGAGCATACTGATGCCATGTTTGTTTATTCTTGCTGCAAGCCACAATGACTTAATCCCTGTTTTGCACCTTTGCCATCTCAGGACAGCAAGCTGCCGGGATGCCAGTGTCTGGCCATGTTTCATATCAGCTGATCTAGCACAGCCATGGTGTGTTTTATAAAGCCTGCCCTGTGAGAATGATAAATTGAAGTGATACATGTGTGGTCTCACCTGTATGGCTCAGGAGTCTCTTGGGTGAATAACTGTACTCTGTTTGTGTGTGCGCTGAACCTATCTTCTCTCCTGGGGGGAGTTGGGGTGCTGGGCTCAGTGGGGCCTCTGGGAAGACATTATCGCCCACCCACCTATCCCCATGGGTTGTAGCTGCCTATATCTCTGCCAGAGGGGCTTGAATGTCATTTGTTACTCCTGGCATCTTATTACATTTCCCTCTGCAGGTGTGTTTCTTTCTTTATTGTCTCTATTGCTAATTCAAATGTAGTGAGTTACTAAAAAAGGCATCATTTGTTTTCCACAGTCTCCTCCCAAACATTTCCTGTACACTTCTTAAAAAGTGCAACATAAAATACTCTATACTCTATATAACATTACAACATTCAGGTGATGTGTGTAGCTAAAAGTAATTACAGTGGTACCTTGACTTACAAGTTTAATTCGTTCCGTGATGGAGCTCGTAACTCAAATTACTCGTATGTCAAATTAATTTTCCCCATTGAAATGAATTGAAATGCCATTAATCCGTTCCGAGCCCCCCCCCCAAAAAAACACCGCAATTTTTTTTTGTTACACGTTTTTAAATAAGAAAAGTGTACTTATAAATAACAAATATTGTATAAAAAACAATACAATAGAATGTACTGCAATAAACTGGTTTTATTAAGTATAATGTACAGCATTTACCTTGGACATCAGATGACTTGAGGATGCTAACGGAGGTGGAGGAGAAAGGCTGAACTGAATAACTGAATCTTATTTGCTGATTTTTGCCCTTTTCGCCACGCTTTCCTCACTTTCATCTGCAGGAGTTTTCGATAAAAACCTGTCCAATGAGGTCTGTTTCTTCCTCTGGGCGGATGTTACGGCGTTCACTGTGGCGTTCGCTACGCCAACTAGCGGTGGGGTATCTGAAGCTGGCTCGCAACCCGAATTTTAGCTCGCAACTCAAAGCAAAAAATCGGCCGAGAGACAGCTCGTATCTTGAAAAACTCATTAGTTGGGACGCTCGTAAGTCAATACCACTGTATTATAATAGAAAATTTTCAACTACTGTGGTTCTGGTATGTTAACAGCTAGTGTCAGAGAACTTAACATTAATTAGGAGGAATTGGGACTTCCAGTTTGACATTTGACATGTTGAATTCTTTGTAGTGATGGGTTTTATACTAAGTGATTTAAATGAGTAAATCTATGTTTCGTTTTCTAAATGGACAAGACTGCGTGCATCCTTGAGAAAGTGCGAGCTGTCAGACACGTACTGTCTGATGACAGAAGGAGCAACCTTTGCCTGAAATAGCAGGTCATTGATGTCCTGCAGGCTGTTCCCAAAGCACTTGAACTAGTCAGTGACTTTACTGATATTTGTCTGGAGAAAGCTTCTTTCTCCTCTTCATCCTTAAGCCATGCAGGAAAGATGTGTCGGTTGTGTCAGACAAGGACATTCAGTTAACCAAGGACATAAAAACAAGCTTGAGGGTGTATTCAAAAGTAATGCAGTGTGCAAGCTGATGCACAACTGCACTTCCTTGATCCTGGTGCCGTGGAGGATTCGAGTCCAACAAAGATGTGGTTACAGGCTGAGATGACAGAACTGGAGAGTCAAGTAGAACCTGCAGCAGCTGGTCCAGTGGCCATCAGAGTAGAAGAGCAGAAAGAGAACAGAGGTGTAGGCACAAAGGTTTGCTTCACCCAAATCTGCAGAGGAAGGATAACTCTTGGTATGCTTGTTCTGTTTTGATAACTTTTGCAGCTGCCATAGAATCGAAGAATCAGAGATTACGTCTTCTTGCTGCTGGTCTGTGATCACAATCCCCCAAATATTTTTGTTCAAACGCTACAAGCTCACCATCTGAGCAAGTATTCAGTCAAAGTCGCAAGTAGAGACTAAATGATACATATTAACTGCCAACTATTATCTGCCGATATTCATCCATCATCCATTTCTTTTGGTATATAATGCAGAAAATATATTGTTGTCCCTGCAAAGTTATTGTCACAGTGGGTTCTTCCGGCAATCACAGAGCACACACACCAGCAACGATGGTCAGTCTTTCAAATGTCTTTTTATTGCCTTCTGTTGTCACCACAACGCTGCGGATCCGAGTCCGTGCTCTCCCTGCGTTTCCCCGTCATGTTGTCTGGCCGTTCAGGACGCGCCAGGTCGTCCACCACCCTCCCTTCCCCAGGAGAGAGTTTTTAAAACCTCGAGCCCAGACCGCTACTGCATGACAAAGAGTGTAATTAGCTTAATGTTAAACACCTGCCAGGTGCTGCATCCCCAAGCCACTCCCGGTACCCCTCCCAAAGGCTTACACTCAACCACGCCCCGCTACCACAGTTACATACAGACTTAATTTAACTGATATATATTCTTCAGAAACAAAAAAAGCAATTTCATTATGAAAGCAGCGCTAAGAGTATTTTTGCGTGGTCATATTGGTGTAAAACTATTCCACACTGAAAAGTTCTTTTTAATTCTAGCTCAAACATTTATTATTTCAGCCACCATACTGGTAATAGGTGAATTTTCCCTTCTAAATCGGTAGCACTCTTAGAAATCCCATTTCGGTCAGGCTCTATTTGAGGCTTGGCACACTTCCTGCTAAATAATGAAAGAAATGCATTACCTAGACTATTGTAGCACAGTTTTACTGCTGATTGTGCTGAAGTGTTGTATTTAATGTATATTATTACAAATCTTTTGGGTTGTTTTTGTTGATTTCTGTGTTACATAAGTAGTAGTAAGTATCTTAGAAGCCACTATGTATCCATAACCTGGTACAGGATATAGTTTGTTTTGTTTTACCTTATCTCCTGAGGAACAGGGGGGGATTGAGTACCTCTTAAGCTGGGAATACACTGTACAGTTTTAGAAATGTTGTTTCGATCCCCAAAGCCACAACATGAGATTCCCTCTCTCTCTCTCTCACACACACACACACATAAACATGGACACACACACTAGTCAACAGCACCAACAAACTAACAAGCTAGCTAAGTCAAAAACAAAAATACTACCAGGCAGCTGAAGATTCCTGTCGACATTTCTGTCGTCAATATCAGTTGTAATCATTCACCGTACAAAGAGTTAGAGCAGATAGAAGATAATGGGAGCGGGCACTTTCAGATGCTCTGTTTGTCACTATGCACACTGAGGAAAAAAGGCACACACTTGGGGAAATCAGCTCATGGCTGAAATGTGCATGAGCCTGAGAACAGCTGACTGAAAATGTCAGAAGCGTCAGAAAAATATCTGGAAATCAGATTATATGCTTGTTTTATAAATCTTCTTCAAATAGCAAAGAATCACAGAATTTAAGATGCAGTTGATTCTAAAATTTAGGTATGGTCATGACATCAAGTTCTCACTGACTTGTTCTTTTTTTAAGTAATTGCAATATGAATACAACAAAGCTGTCAGAAATCGTTAATACACTGGTAAAGCAAAGCCAAAAAGTATTAATCAGAGACCAACTGTCTAAAAAACAAAATAATACAAAGGAGACCTGCTGCATAATAATAACTACAAACTATTCTTACTTCACCTCTAGGCACCACGGGGTCCCCAAAAGTCTTAACAGTATCACAACTTTTGTTGCTTGCTTCCTGTAACAAAAGGCAGGAAGGAAAGGTTTTGTCAGCACCCATTAATAAAAGGTGTTTTTCAGGTAGATTAATCGGATGAACAATATTTCTGAGCTGTTATTTTCTCAGCACTAACATTTGTGTCGATCACCAGGAAGCAATCACTGAGGTAAGAAAAATAAAATGAAAGTGCATGAACTCAGCAAGGACCAGACCAAAAGCCTGGATTTAGATTAAATCAATGGATGATTAATTCACCAAGGGAAGCAATTTAAAGGGGCCTAGACTTCAGATTGTCTTTAACAACAGGAAAAGCTTAGAGAGTTCAATGCCAAAGTCATGCAACTAAAGGCCTGATGGTATTTGCTTTTGTTATACTTTAGATCTTTACAGGCGAAGGGCAGCACTAAAGTTTCACTTCTTTATACTACAGTCAAACATCCTATACTGCCTGCACCAAATGAAACAGACTAAAGCCACCCTGGCATCAAGCGCTGGATTAACTTGAAGTGAGAGACAATAATTGGTTGAAAAATGTTGCTCTGGCCTTCGGAAACCATTGCATTTTTAAAAATTTTTGATAGTGCAGCTATGCATAAGTGGAGGTGCTGCTGTGTGCAAATGCAGCACAATTCTGTGATAAGGGTGGGCAGTCAAAGAAGAAACCTATTTAATCTCTCCAAGACGAATCAGTTTGAAGGAGAGATATGGCGGCCTCTGACCTAAACACCGGCTTGGCTGAGCAATTGTCACCATCAGCAAAAAAAAAAGTCAACTCCCAGAGTAGGTTGCACTCCATACGCTTCAGGATACACCGCTGTACCTAATCACCACAGGGGCTTCCTGTATCAGCTATAAAATAAACACTTGTGCAGATAGATGTAGTGTTACGTGGCCGCAGAGTTCGTGTTTTTACCTTCTAGCGCTTTTTTTTTTCAATGACTGCCATTCAAGGATCTGTAGAGTGGTGAAAATGTATCCTCCTGCTGAGTTCAAGATGCATTTAGTAGGTCTGAAGTCTCCGGATGGCTGTGCCAATGATCCTCCCAAACACTGTAAAGAGTATTTTAACCAAACAGTATATCTTACAAAATCTCCAGGCCTTCTAAAATGGGGACATGTGAAGCAGTTAAAGCAAACGGAGGGTGATCAGTGTGTGCCTTATCTACCTCATGCTGCAAAGTTATTCCCAAATTTCCCTTGTTTTCACTTCATTGCTCCCAACTGACAAACCCTATGCTCTCTCAGCCTCCGATTGTCAGACAGTGTCTCGCCAATTAGAGAAAGAGCAGCCTTGGAAAGTCATCCTGCTATGCCTCTCTACATTTCCGTCTGGATAATAGCTGGGGTATGCTATTGGTTAGGTGAGTTATATAAGGTAGCATGTGGAGGTCCATAAGTGTCACGAAAAACGGTCACAAGCATTTTATTAATTAAAAAACGAATTGAACATTAATTAAATCATAAAAATAATTTTCTTTTTTTAATAATCCAAAAGTACACCCGAGTTTCTCATGATTACCACAGTGCTGCTACAATAATTGGAGATGAAAGAGTATGCAAAATTGATTTACTTATACAGCTTTTAATCTATCATTAAAACAGTATATGGAGAGAATAAAGCTGATTGAACAAGGAAATGTCAGGAACTGGAAAATCAAACTGAATAATTAAATAACCGTCAATAATCAAATTGAAAAAAAATTATTTTCTCTCTGTATTTTTAATAGCTTTTTAATTCAATCATTTATTTTTCATTTTATTTTTAAGTGGTTATTGACAGTTTTACATTGATTTTGCAATCCCTATTTTATTTGAACAATTTTCCAATGAACATTAATGTTGTAAGTAATGTTATGATGTAAAGAATATATATATATATATATTTAATCTAGATCTTTATTTATAGAATTAAAAAAATGCAAAAAAGGTTATATATTTATTTTTACCGTTCAGTTACTTTTTGATTGATTGAACAATATTAGTGTTTCTGTGACACTTGTGGTCCTCTCTAACAGTCTGCCAAGAGAAGACCTGCACTGCTGGAAATGTGATAGAACGATGGTTTGTACACTGCTATACACAGTCAGAAGTGCTTATAAGACTTGATTGACTTGCTTCTCTCTCAACCACTGATGCAGTACCTACATGCTACCATCTGCAGCCACCTAAACTAGAAGTTGTTAGTACACACTCTGCGGGGAGCCAAGGGTATCTGTCACTACCAAGAAGTAGTTGGGGTTTGTTTTTAAAAAAAAGCCAGACAACAGCTGTGCAGTTTCCTAAGCTTCATCTTACCTTGTGTCTGCTGAACTTGAAAATAGGCCACCGTTTGCTAATCTGTATCCCATAGTAAATTTACAAAGTGAAAACAAGTCAGTGCAGCTTTTAAAATATACTGACAGAAAAACTGTGGCACTGATTATTTACAAGATTAGACATTGTAAAGTCAGTGTGACATACACATGCTACTGCTCCCGTAATTTAAACAAACATTCAGTCACATTTTTTGTGTTGTGCTAAAAGGTCTCCTTAAAGAAATAGTGTGGGGGGTTTTTTAAAGTGGGGTGGTATGAGATACTTAACCATTGTCAGTGTATTACCTTTGCAGTGTGGAGAAGCACCAAACTATCCCTTTTAGGCTATATAGTCATTTGCTGCCTGTTTTCTGGGGCTGAGCAGCTCTTGTTAGGCATTCACTTTACGACCCAGTTGAAAGGGAAATCATGTCCTAACTCTACCCCTACCACTTCTCTCTTGATCCAGCAGGGATGTCAGAGCTCAAAAGTGTAAGAGGTAGGACTCATTAACATTGTTTACATAATCAACCCACCACTTTTGCCAAGAATTTACGTGACTTTGTCCAAAGCCGCACTTTTCTTTGGAGCTGCTATCTGGGAAAGAAGCACTGAACAAATGAGCCATCCCAGAAACCGAAATAATGATCTTCTCCTGCAAAGGAGAAGATGTTCGGTGTTGACTTGCCGACTACTTACTTTGTTGATGTCAGACTCTTGACTGAGCAATACAGAGTTAATAATTAGTTAAACCCTTGACCCCTTCCTTTTCTCACATTGTGTCCATCCCCACACTTCCTGTTTCCTCCCAATGTCTTGAGAAGTCATTCATTCATATTAATATTGGTTGAAATCTCCTTGCACTGCACCCCAGTTGAGGATTCTTCACCCGTATGAGGTATAAGGTCTCCCATCCTAAAATATCACCAGATTACAGAAGGTCTTGATCTTCTTTTATTAATATCTTTGCCTTCTGAGCATGCGATATCCCTGTCTTCCCAAAGGTCCATTCATTTCAGATCATCCCAGCTCAAGCTACCAAAATAATCGTACCCATCTTTTCAAATCACAGAGGCTTCACAAGAGTCTTCACACTTCTGTTAACCTGCTTGAATGTATGAAGTGTGAAAATCACTTTCATTCAAGATATTCAATACTTGGTTATTTAGTGAGAGTTAGAGAGGGGTAAATCAGAACAACATTGTACTTCAAAATAATATCTGCTTTTTTAGAAACGTGTTCCAGGTGTCAGCTCTAGGGTGTTCTCAAGGATGAATGATTGAGTGATTAATAATTTACTAAATTCTGATAAATAATCATACAGATTCATTGCAACTGTCTGTGCACACAAAACGACCTTAGCCTCTCTCCAATAATTTTAAAGCCACAATATGCAAACCTTATCTTGAGGCAGGAGTTGGAGTTGTTTGTTCAGCCCTTCTCGCCTCCTACCACCCCAGCACTTGTCACTCATCTTGATAAGCTGTCTACCTTGAAGCAAGATCTACCCTGAAGCTATGGTAACCAGCATCCACAAGGACTCCACAGATGCTGGAAAAAGCAGTCAGTGAATGCTTTCAATCTGCACAAAGTAGTTTTGGTATGAACAAAATCTTAAAAGAATGACTGATTTAATAACTTTTAATCTTCAGTTTGGTGTTTTCTTTGCCATTTAACATAGCTTACAATCCAAATTGCCTAAAAGATGATTGGAGAGTACATTTCAAATGAATTGTGATGCATAAATATAGAAAATATATCAAAAGGACATGAACAATAAGAAACTACAAAAACTGATGAAGAACTGTACTGTTCTATAAATTGCACAGTATAAAGTATCTTTGTTTATTTTCCGCTTTTGGCCTTCAGCGTCACTCCCATGCCATGCCAATACATGATAGTGGCATCCTCAGAATGCCCATCAGCCATTCACAGCTGAGGACTGTAGCAAACTGTGCTATAAGGGAAACTGTGGTATAAGGGATCATCCCAGTGCCCTAACGTAGACCAAAAATCGACACGATGAAGGTTCAAGTCCATTAATTTACATATCTGCACGCCCAGTATGTTAGAAACTTTCCCAGGAGATTGCAAAAAGTTTAACTATGTCAGAATCCTTGGCTCAATTGTTTTTTAAGTTTAACTGACTGTTTTTTAAACTGTCATGTGGGCCCCACTGTGGTGCCATTACAGGGGCTTTTGTCTGGAAAGAAGAAGCTTGAGAACCATTGGTTTAATCAACAGGAAACTTGATTAAGCTAATTCCTATTACTTTAGCTTTTTATTAGGTTCGGCTGAATTTTAGACGGGAACAGGAACACAAGAATTGTGAATTTTGTCCCCCATCTCTTACAGTGTAGACATATCAATAAAAGCAATGTGCAAACAAAGCGTGAGTATTATATAAAGTGAGATAGAATTACAAAAATCTAGATATAGTATCCTTTAGGAATAGAAACAGTATTCCCAACGTTGACACATCCAGGTCAAATAAAGTCACACTTGCTGCACGATTTGTTTACTCTACTATCCCCTAGGATGTTTTGTCAAAGCGAACAATGTCACATCATGTCCACCTCTGCTACATAAAGAGAGCGGTTACTCTCACAACATGAGGTCGCTTGTCAGGTTTTCCAAAGCATGGGTTGCTTTATTTGAACAAAACGACCTATGCTGTCATTTCCTGGCGGGGGCACCTTCAAGCGTATTGCATAATGTTGCTCTAAAATTATTTTTTTCTGTGAATGGTTTATGACATGTCTTATTTCAAAAGGTAAAATCCATCCAGTTGATGTTGAAAGATTCTCGGTTTCCTCACCGCATAATAATTGTTTCATCCCCTTTAATAAGGCGCAGTTAAAGGCAGCAGCGTGTTAAATCAGTTTGATTGGATCTTTTTGTCTTGTCTGCTGGTTTCCCTGTGATGCTCAGTGCCTTTTTGAGCTTTGGTGTTAAGACAGTGGCCCTTTCAGAAAAGTTGTGTGGTTAAAAAAGCGTGCTCTGAATCCAAGCCCTCTGCCTCTCCTTTGTTCCTCATGAATATAATGGCTCTGCCTGTCCTTTAGAGCTCCCAAGTCATGCTCACTGGGAGTAAGAGGGAAGAGAGGGCTTTTATCTGCTGATAATCAGGCCAGCATGCTCTCCATAAAGTGCTCTTTTGGGATATTACTCATTTTTAAGCACACCCTTTATGGGAAGGTAATCCAGCAAATAATACAAATTTTAATCACCAGCACGATCGCCAACATGGGTGCATAGGTGAATTAAAAGAGAGCCATCACAATTCAATGGGGACTTGCTGGAAGAAGTGGGAGGTGGAGACGAAGACTAAATCATTGAACATTTGTATGCAGAGGCAGATGCTCTGCATTTTAAACACGTAGGGGTGTGTTAAGGTTAAATATTCAGGACAAAATACTTACCCTAGATTCCTCATAAACAAAGACCCAACTGCAAACTTGCAATAAGCCTTTTCGTCTCTCAGCTACAGCAAGTGTGCAAAGACAGCTCATCTGATGAAATGCAATGCAAGCAAATGCTGCAGAAGCCAGAGTTATCATAGCACAAGCGCGCACCGGTGGATCAGCAGACTCTAAGGGTAATCATGGTTTGACAAAATATATCAAATATATCATGTTTGTCCTTGACAGTTTCTCTCTGGAAGAATAGGAAAAATATCATGTGTGGGTGTGATGCTCCGGGGGTTTCTGTCTGTCTTTGACATTTAGCCCGCTGAGACTGTACTGCTTACCCATCTGCACAACTGCAAAAAATGGCAATTACTCAGAGGTCTTTTAAATGTGAGGTGATTAGGATTGTGCATGTCACCGAACTCAATCACTCCTAATTCAATTATAAACCCTCTCTCTCCCTGAGTCCGCCTGCCTCTGCCCTCAGTCTTCCTCACACACGCACTTATGGACATGCACACACCTTGATAAGGGTCATAAACTCTGACTAACAGCTGGGAGGACTGTGACAGAAATTGTTGTCAGGCACCATATTTGCATTCCTCTATTAACATAAAGTATGGCAACGAGCAACTCTGTTAAACCCTAAGGACTGTCCTCCCAGGTGGGGCCAAGGTTGAGAGATAACCACAACCAGCAGCTCCCTGAGATGAAATGACTCTACCTGAAATCTAAGCTGAGCGTTTAATTTATCAAGGCTATAAGCCCCACTAACTTCAAAAGGAAATGGCAATTAGAGAGAAACTTCAAAGCCAAAATAACTGCATGTATAAGCAAATATTACAAGGTGGTTTTCAGAGACAGGTGCACGGCTGTACTTACTGTTTTATCAGTAGAGGTCAAATGAAGAGTGTAGTCTGTGATAAATTTGGAAAGTTTTTCAGTCTAGTGTGGCGAAGTCTTTTAAATAAACTGCGTGTCTGTAGTGTATTCAGCCTGGTGATGCTTATGTACAGTCACAGGGTGTAATGTTTTGGGTGGTTTGGGGTTTTTGGGGTATAAAGGAAAAAAGCAGAGAGAAGGTTCTTTGTAAATAACAACAATAACAACCAATGCAATCTTGTTTAGTCTGCCCACTCAGACTCATATATCAATATCATATCAATATCATTTGTGCTTATAATTACATCAACTTTAAGCCATTCAATAAGTAACGGTTGGTTTCCTGGTTTGTTACTTACCGGTTGCATTGTAGGTGCTCATGTGTACTTTATTTCAAAGTGTTACCAGATGCTGTGAACAGTAACAGCAGAGAGCTGTGAACGACCCACAGGTGGCTGCTGAAACCCTCCTGGATCTGCAAGTCTTTCTGAATGGTGAGGGGACTATATGTGTCCATGTAGGCTTGGATTATCCATGCTTTAGCTCAGCCAAAGGTCTGAAGATTAAATACTGCAAGTGGCCCAAAGCCAGCAGACTTGACCCGTGGGAACAAACAAACTGTTATATTTGAGTCCGGAGGCTCAGTCAGATCAGGGGAGATTTATTCCTCTATCCTAGCATGGTTTAACTCAGGGGGGCACCTTCTAAACCAGCAATAAATCAAAACTGCTCCTTATATGGAAACCTTTGTTTCTTTGGGCTCCCTCCTCTAATTCCTAATTTATTATTTTGTATTGAGACTTCAGGCTAGTAGGATATTTGGGAATATCAAGGATCAGCTAAATGAACGTCAAATCATTCAGTGCACCCAAACACATACTGCTTAATTATACTGAAAGATGAGCAGTCATCCAAACTAGAGAAGCAGTTGTCAGTGGCAACCTTAAATTTAAATATACACCAATAGGTGCATTATTGTTTATTTATCTGCCTGTTAAAATGCTCAGATTCAGCTCAATACATCCACTTCACTTCCCTGTAGAATGGATTCAAATCTTTGGTGCTGGGCCTTTAAATCATACTATAAAAAGTCATCCAGTAGATGTAAAACAATCCTTAGAGAATCGCTTTTGTCTACCAGGGACAGACAGAATTTATATTATTAGGGAAATGTGATAAATTGGCTTTGCCCATGCACATCTGTTATTTCAATCACTCCTCTGGACAGTATAATAATTTAATCGGGAACTGTGATTATGTGTGGAAAGTCATGCTTTAGTCTTTCCTTTCCACTTGGAGATTAATGTGATCATAGGCCAATATTTAATTTGGCTGTAGACCCGAACAAGGTCAGGACACTACATGCTGCATATTGTAAGTGCTTGTTTGTTGCATTTGCTTTTCAGCTCTTAGCAATGAAAAGGCAAAACCGAATCCAAGATGCATATCTAAATATTTAAAAGGGACCTAAAATACAGACAACGATTCAAATTTTGAGGAGAATTTGTATAAAAACACTCAAGGCAAAAGCTTGGACCACTTCATTTGTAATAAATTTGTAAAGGTTAATACTAGCCACCTTGTCGTGGGAATGCTATCATTACCCAAATATATTCTGTATATGACTTTTTGAGTTGCAGCAGTAAGCATACTTAGGAAACGTGGTGAGCAGTTGGAGTTTTAACATAAGTAAGTGTGTTACATACGTGATGTAAATTAAGTATGCTAAGTATGCATGCTAAGTCATGGTTTCACGCCGAACACAAACATCTATCTCGTGGGTGAAAGTCTTGTGTTTGACCCAGACATTACCAACCATAAAGCCCATATATATAGGCACATTTATGATCATCATATGATTTCCCTCTTATGTTAAACAAGGAACTGTCACACCGCAGTGAGGTTTGTCTCGTCCTGGTTTTTGTCTTGTCATTTCCTGTTTTATTTTGAAAAGTAACTCTCCTCTCGTTTCAGGTCACTTGCCCTTCCTCATGTGTCACCTGTCCGATTGTCTTCCCTGATTCCTGATTGTGTCCACCTGTGCCTCATTACCCTCATGTGTTAAATAGTCTGCGTCTCCCTTTGTCCTGTGCCAGAGTGTTTCGTCCGTCGATCATCCCAGCCCGTTCTCATAGCCAAAGTCAAGTTATCCTGTGTGAAGGTCCATGTTAAGTATCATAGCCTCCTAGTGAATGATTTTTTTGTTTGTAATTTTCATAGTCTGGTAACCAAAGCCTCTTAGTGAGTGATTTTATGTTTGCCAAGTTTTCATAGTCTAGAATTAGTTTCCTAGTTAGTATCAGAGTTCAGCCGAGATAGTTTTTCCTCCTTGTGAGTGATTTTGATTTCTAGTTTTGTTTTCTTAGTAGCCTCTGTTTTATTGGAGAGCCCTTTTGTTTGTAACTTTAGATTAGTGTAGGTTTCTGCCCTCCGAACTGAGAGGATTTTTTGTTACTGTTTTGTTTTGTTCTTAGAAGTAGTTTTCATAGCCTGATTATTTTCGAGTGAGAGATTGCCACTGTCAAAATAAAAGTCTGCCTTGTGACTACGCTCTTCTGCATCGGAGTCCTGTTCATAGTCTCGGCCTGACAGCAACCACATTGCTCCACTTTTCTTCTATCGTCATATCATCAGGATTTATATTATTTGCATACTCTTTGAGAAGTGAGAAGTTTTTTATGTTATATATGTTACCTACAATCACACTAATACTCCATTGTACATCACTGTTGATTTAATACTCTAAGTAATGTAGTGACTGTGATTTTTGGTAGCCAGTTACAATGATCTTTTAAAAATTGCATTTGCTGACTCTTTTTAATTCCTTTCTCAGTTTCAGATCTGACAAACTCTCTTTGCAGCGGATGCTTACGTTCTGTTTTTAGCTGTAAAAGAGGCTATGAGCCATCATAACTGGATGGGGATATAAACACCATGGAAACTAATTTCACATAAATAAGTCAGGCTTTCTCCAGGGCTCAACTTAAGGCTCAGGAGGTATTTAACAGGGATTGGTGATGGGTGAGGCAATGGCTTGGGAAAAACCATTGCTTATTGTCTGTCAAAGGTTTGCGTTTTGTACAGATTGTCAGAACCCGATGCTTTTAGTTCAAGATTTAAGATGTCATTGCAGATAAAAACAAAAGCACTGGGATGAAACCTATGAGATTTAAACCTCACAAACGAGTAACTGTATTGTGTGATCCGTGAACATATTGCTTTACACAGTCAAAATTCAAGGTGCAACAGAGGTGGTTCTGCAGAGTTGTTTCCTCTGGTTTTTGTCCTCTATAAAGAACTACAGCTAAGCCATCATTCATTTCATCACAATATACAACCGTCAAAATGTCCTTTAGAGTCACTAAAGCGAGGTGCATTCAATAAAATTGATAATGAATCTGAACTTAGATATACAGTTGCCTCACTGACATCAGTTTAGTGTCCCTCAGAAATGTGCTGGACTTTGTGCCTCTTTGTGCCCGGCATATTGTGGTTGCACTAGGCTCAGTAATTTTAATTGCATAGTGTGAGTTTGTGTGAATTATAAGCTAAAGTGAATTTAGTGTCCCACAGTCTGCTGGAATGAAGTCTAATATAATAAAATTACATCTCAAAATTGCAATATGTAACCTCAGTCTCTATACAATCATTTTAATGTACCTTGGGCGTAGTTTCATCAAAGGATTCTGAGTTATTTTGTAAGCTGATTATTAGATTTTGGTCCATTTAAATAATGGTGCATACAAAGCAGACTGTCTTGGAAAAGAGAAAGAGATGTGAATGAAATGAAGGTGTTCCTGTTGGTCTTTTGTTTGTTTTCTCTTGATATGTTGATAGTAAGAGTCCACTGAATCATCCAGTAATTGTTTTCTTCATTAGTCAGGGGGATCAACTCCAAATGAACCTTGAATGCCCTGAATTCAGTGGCTAATGCTGTGAGCTGCTGAGTTTGAAAATCAATACTGGTCAGTAATTGGTCATTCTTGCGTTTGAAGTGTCATTACCGAATATTTACCCTGTACCAGAGCCGGAGTTCATCTGCATCTATAGCCTTGAATATTCACGTACAGTGAACACGGCACTGATGACGCGATTCATTCTCTCTGGAGCTGCACACTGTCATCAAATCTGCAGTAACTGATTTTTTGGCTGAGCAGCATGGAGATAAGATAAAAAGAAGGGGGTGGAGAGAGAGAGAGAGAGAGAACGAGAGCAATAGAAAAGGTGGAGAGGGAGGGCATTAAAGGAGAAAAGGATTAGAGTGCAGTGCAACAGTATTAGATCATGAGCATTGGACATGGTTAGCAAAAAAAAAAGCAGATGATGCCAGCACGTCATCATATCGAGACTTTTCCTCATTTTGTTGCTTTTGTTGCTTCCTGAGTTAGCTCTTTTGTTAGCGCTTGGAGACAATGCCAGGTGTGAAAACACTCCGAAGTGCGCAAAAGCTAAAGACATTATACTTTTTTTTCTGCAGCCCTGATTGTGGAGTGCACATGATGAACTCTTTTTTTTTCCCAGCAGTTTTTTGTGTGATATTAAAACTAAGAGGTGTACTGGCAATAAACAATGAACAAAATATTTCAACAAAATGAATATTCAGTCTGTTCTGAATGTGTGAAGACTGGCCGACAACAATATTCCAGGCCTGAAATATTATCCTTATCCAGCCCCTAAGACCAAAAATTATGCTTCGAGAGTGGCGAAAGTTAAAGTAAAACGAAACCAAGAGCTGAAACTCACTCTGAAGCGTCTTAAAGTCAAGGGAAGCTGTGGATACAACTGATAACTCTGTATTGGTCCATCACTATAGTCATCATTTTGTATTTAAGTTGTCATTTGACATTTGAATCTATTAATGTCAGATATAAGACCCAAATCAAAGAGCAGGACAGTGCATTCTCCTCAGTTTCCGAGGGACACGACACAAGAAAATTAGGAGCGGTTAACATCAGCAAGTAGTTTAAAATGAAAATGTCTTTGACATACGTTGGAGGGTGTGTCAGAGGTGTCAGCCATACAGCAGCTATGTGTATATAAAGCCTGTTGTATTAAAAAGGTAGTGCGCACGATGGATCCAACCATCTGTCACAAGTGTGTCTACTGCAGCTGCAACAATCAAAGACATTAAAGGTCAGGTTAGGTTTGGTGAAAGTATTTTGTTTGTTAGGAGAAAAACCTAATAATTATTTAATATGTTCCTCATAAATACTGTTAACCTCATTTTTTGGGAGTTTCAACATCACAACATAGTTCTTAATACAATTAGCTCCATTGGTATAATCTGTGCTCTCTGTCTCTGTCTCAGCAATCCCACTGTAACAGGCAAAGGTACTGACTGAACTGAGCAAGTCTGTTAATATTAAACACAAATGTAGTTGCGACACTTGTTTAATCCAACTGTGTGTTCAACACACCCCTGCTTTTGTTTAAATATATGTTTTATTGGAGATGAACGAGTCCCAGGCACTTCATCTTATACTGAGTCATGCTGCGTCACACTGTCTATAATTACTGTGCAGTTAAATTACCCATATGACGCATTGTAGGCATGTACGGGCTAATCTAATAGGCACAGGCTTTTAATTCAGGTTGTTTATCATCTTTCCAGTAATTACAAAATAAAACTAATAGAAAATATATTCCTGAGCGGCCGTCACTTGATGTCAAAGTGAAAATCACATTGTCTTACAATAACTTCTTTGACAGTTTGTTTATGATTATAATGGTACATCGGCGTGATGGGAAAATAACACGTTGTCCTTGCAATCATGCTGATTCGAGGCAGCACACTCAAAAAAACTCTGTTAAAACCTTTTTGTACAATATGAATGTCACTCATGGTGCAATAAAGCAAGAAGGGTCTGCTGGCCTGGGCAGCCATAAGATGATTCAAGCCACAAATCCCGAGTCTAATTAGCTTTTAAGCCGTCTAACATGCCTTTTTCCATGTCTGCAGCCTTCAGATCCTGACAGGTGTGATTAGTAATAAATTATGAAATGTAGATATGCCCTCACTGTCTTGACTAAATAGAAGCAAATTTTGCATTTGACATTACAAGAGCTTTGTTCGCATGGACCCATCTTAAAGCCCCTCTTTGATTTGGAGTAATAAAGGTTGGATTTGAGACATCAAAGTTCCAGTTAATTTTTCTGAAATACCATTACTGAAAAAAAAAAACATCTTGCATATCTCTGCTGGCAGGATTCTGTGCCGCTCGTCAGTAAAACCATTACGTGCAGTAATGTAATGACACAAATGGTGATTTGCCCCAAGATGAAGTACAAATATGTCAGCCCTGGCTCTCTTCCACAGTTTCACTTCACCACAAAATGTTACCTTGAGATTAAGGCCTGAAACTGGGGCATTAAAATGAGAAATCAATCAACAACCCTGACAAATATTATTGCCTCCTCTTGGCAGAAGAGCCGCCATTGCTTCGATCCTAAACCACAGCACAATGATAAATCATCTATATGAGCTGCTGGGCAAGTCACTAGCCAGCAGTGTCAACCTGAATTTCCAACAAAGAGCAATAGGAAAATGCTTTGATGTTTTCATCAAGAATTCAACGTGTCATTATCAAAATGCAGACTCCTCCATCTCCTTTGTCAGTATCAGGAAAAGCTGGTGAGCTACAAAGGTCAGTGGATGTCACGCTGCACATCGCATGGGAAGTCACAAACGCGCTTTCAAACATATACCCACCATGCTGCTGGCAGACATTTCATGTTACATACAAAAAAAAAAAAAGTTCACAACTTGGCTCACAGTAAATGTGTAATGATTTAGGTCCAGCACACAGGGACTGGACAGATGGTCTTTTTACAGTACAAATATTAGGATTAGAATGATTCATACGTTTTCTGCCAGTGCCCACAACACACACACACACACTCACACATAAAATGTTTTTTTCTTTACTGAACATGTTTTTGAACACAGGAAAAGAAACCGGAGGTTGTAACCTATCCAACCACAACAACCCTGTATGATCTTCACAAGAACGATTCTCCCGGAAAATTTTACACAAAGGTGGGAGAAAGCTTTCTCTGAGCTCGTCTGACCTCAAACGGTGGAAAATTGCCCAGCTGACACACAAGCGCTCAGGTTCCATTTCATGGTCTCATGGTTACCACCAAGCTGTCTCAGAATAGCATTATCCTTTTGCTCCTCTGTACTACTGTATTTCAAGCTATGCGGTGCTTACATCTGGCCCTCATTTTACAAAATTACCCTTTTGCCTGAAAATGAGTCCTTGCTCTTTTTTTAAAGTAGTAATAGTAGTAGTCCTGGTAAAGAAAATAGGTGTTAGTTTTATCTAAACACAGTGGTGTCATAGCCTACCAATGGGTTCCCAAAAATAAGAGTGAATACAAAACTACTGTAAAGATTGTTTTTGTAGAGACTGATCCTTTGCTCAGCAGAGCCTTTGAGTGATTCAGCTATTTGGAAAATATTTGATATTAACCATAGACGTACAAAACATCTTCCTTTAGAGCCAATAACTGAGCCTGTTCGTTAACACAGAATGCTCTAACTACAAGAAGACTGACCTAAATCTTTTCATGTATTGACGATGGCAACTGTCTCTGACGTACGTTCTGTAATTGTGAGAGATCTCTGTGTCACTGTAGCCTCGGTTTTTTCAAGTGTAAACACCATATCTGACTATAATGGATGTTTGATGGACTGACAACAGTGCTGTTTTTCTGCCGGAGCACAGGCAGAAATGATGAATACAGCCAGTCAGATTTCTGTATGCGTTTATATCTTGACTGTCTCTATCTTGGACTCAAAACAAGATGTTGTAAGAGCTAGCAGCACAAAATGCTGACAGCACTTGACAATTATAAAGCACCATGTGGTGCACAAAACTGCGACTATTTACTAATAAATGTATGAGCTAATTAATGCTGTTTATTAGTAAGTAGCTAGTGTAAGCAGTTTAAGTGTATGTCTTATGTGTTCCACTTGATCTACCAAGTACAATAAATCCAAAGTTTATTTACTGTCATGCTGTTGTGGTTTTTAATATGCAGCAGGAATTCAATTAATATTTGTGCCTAAAAAGAACATTGCAGGAAACTAGAGAATCAAGTTTGTAATGAGAGATACTTTCTGGGGTTGGTTTATCGCCAGTGACTGACTTAAGTGCCTTGGAGAATATTAATTCTGGCTGAACCGCTACACCTGAATAAGCTTTGCTTGGGTTTAGCTCTACTATACGATGACAGTGACCTGTATTCCTACAGGCTTATTGTCACGAGCTCAAAGTCACATTTACATAGCAACTGAGCATCTCCAGAGGCTTTTGCTTAATGCTGAGTCTCTAGTCCCTTTTATCTTGATATAGCAGAGACATATTCTCAGTAAATTGTTTAAGATCATGGGACTAATAGGGATCCTGCAGACGTTTCCTTTAATATGATTCTTGGAATAAGCGAGAAACTCTCTCATTAGTTCTTCATCTTACTGAACTCGTATTCACTTTGCAGTCTAATTTGATTTGTTACAAAAGTACAGTGGCATTGAGGATGTGTAGGTCTAACCATCGCACGTTGAATTAAATTATACTCAGACTAATTGTATTGTAAGAAAGAATGAGAGACGTCATGTTCTCCGGGGAGCAAAATTAATTCTTCGGCCTGTCAATGTTGGTAATTGGTGATGATGAGCTGCTTTCTCCGTGGCTTACAAAATACTCCGTCCTCATTTAAATGCACTCAGAGCGAGATGCACCCAACCACATCAGTCCTCAAAATGAGGTGCTGTTTTTCTAACCCAAATGTGCACCACTGCATACATATCCTGTAGCTGGAAACACTGAAAATATGGAAACAAGCATGCACTTAGTTCGTGTATACTGAACGTGTATGTGTAGCAAAAAAGCTACTGCTCCTGTTCCTTTCAAATATTGACAGGTCCCATTTCTCTGAAACACCTGACCCATTCTCCTGCCTCCCCCGACCAAACACTTAACAGCATAACTCTTATGCAGTACACCAGACTCTCTCTAATGTCCTTAGGAGGGCTCAGAGCAGTTAGAGCAGTCATGTGTTACTAATCCTCGTCTATGAGCACGTGCTGTCAACATTCACTGAAACAATGCGCCAAAGGAATGAGTGGGAGGTCAGGCTCTAACAAAACTGTGGAGATCTGGATAATTCATGTTTTATGCACCCATGCCCTGCAGTAAGACACGCTAATGGGGAGTGAGTAAAATAATCTGCTGCTAATTTTTTTTTTTTTTTTGGCTGCATGTGTTCGGGGATCATATTTGTGTTCACATAGATTAAATTGAATAAGAGGTCACCACTGAGGGCTCTATTTTTGTTACTCAAGGCCAGAGCACAAAGCTAAGCGAAATGTGCTGCGCAGACTGGGCGAAGTGGCACATTTAGTTGGTGTTTTCACATGCAGCACATGAGCAGCCCACTCGGAAAACAGGGTGGGATTAGAGGGAATCCATTATCATAAATTATCAGTTGGTGTGTTAGAGGCAGGTTAGGGGCTAGTTCACTATCATTCATAACCAACCACATCAGCTTGACGCCCTGATCCCAGTCCAACAGTCCCTCCTCCACCATAATGTTGTACGGTGAATGGCATGGAAAAGCATGACAGCTTCAGTACAACTCCAGCAAGGTAGGATTGTTTTACACGGACGGAGACACATACCAGCCAAACTATCTATATATATGCACCTGTGTATATCTATTTATTTACCACATCACATATTCAGCCTTATTTGCCCTGTGAAATTGATACAATAACACCTCAGGCTGAAATGAAAAGCCCTTGGGTTGATATGGCAGATGGCTAACTAATAAGATCATGTAAAAGCCCCACCGCACACATTGGATCATCCAGCTGCTGAACTCCAGATGCCCAACATGTTCAAAAATCAACTGGCAAACACATTTCCTGTCGTCCTCTCGGGCTGTAGAGTTTATGGAATTATTCTGGGCACAAATACAGAAACACACAGGATGTAAACCAGCTGGGTGACCTGACCCAATCAGTTCATTGACTGCATACCAAAGAGGGCAAAGCCTGTCAGGCTGGATTGAATCTGGATTAGGCCTTGGACTGGTACCAGCATTTACCTGATGAATCTTTAGTTTGAATGAGCATATGATGAATACGCCCGAAAGTTTATGGCATGGTGTTGGTTTAATTGCGTAACTGGCTTTATACTGACAGAAAGAAACTTTAAACTCTCAGAGATACGTACTGTCAAATCAAATGCCCCAAACAACAAACAACAAAAACTGTTGCCTTGGCAAGACATTGCTTTGGAAAAAGCACTTTTCAACAGGTCAGGAGAGGATTGCACTTCATTATCGGAAGAATAAATGTAAATGGGAGAGCTCACTGACACTGAACACAGAGCAGGGAGTCCACTGGCTCTTGTGATTTTATCTGCTACAGTTCAAATTAAATAAGTAGCTTGAATAAAGATGAACATTTAGAAAGTCAGAGGCACTAAGATAGTCTTCTCAGAAGTGGGCAGACAATACCATAAAGGACCAACCTGTTGATTATAGCTAAGCAATGAAGTAGAAGAAGGAAACTTCATATATTCAGATGTTGGCATGGATTTAGATGTTTTGGTCCCTTACCTCACAGAGAAACTGGATCATCAAAGTAAATTCTAAAGTATACCCTGCTTACACCCATCTCAGACATGCCTGATCTAACTGATATCCGATTTTAACTGAAGGGGCCGTCTGTTCTTTGCCATTTGTCAGGGATTGGAGACTAATAAAACAGCATTGCATATCAGTGCCAGATCCAATAAAGAAAATATCTATTGGATGAAACCAACACCCTGCAGCTCAGTATGCTTCAGTGATGCCTGGCTTCTGCAGGATGTTACCACTCCTGCCAATTAAAGCTTTCACACCAACATGAGATAGAGTCGATACACTGTGGTGTATGACTTTTATAAAGTCCAACTGCAGAGCACAGAGTTCAGGTTTTACCATACCTCAGGCTGAAGTTAAAGTGTGTTCTTACACATGTCAATTACTATTTTTACTGTGCCAGAGATCGAAATATATCCACGAGTCACTGAGTATTATCAATCATGACTAAGCAATGTGCCATTTAAAAGTAATGCAAAAGTGACTTTCCTGGTAACTAGTTACTTGTCTATGCCAGAATTGGTAACCTAATTAAATAACTTTCAGGAGAAATAAAACTAGTAACTGTAACTGATTACTATTTGTTAGGGAAAACTGAGTGCGCTCTACAGAAATCAGGATATTCTGTTACTATCCATATCTGAGGAGAAACTGACAATAAGGTTTGTCCTCAGCTGTTCAGATTGTGGTTGTACCCCACAGATTGCTGATGGAGTGTTTGTTTGATCCATACAAGGCTGAGTTTTGCTACATCCAGGAAAATAGAGACATTTTATCGTGTGAGACGTTTAACCTTTGAAATTCAAAAAATTATTTGGATTGTTTGCTTACTTCCTTGAAGATTATACACCCTTCTGTGTCCCTGTTGTGCAATGTTTATTAATTTTTAGGTCAGACTGTCTGCCCTTTTTATTTGGAGACTTGTTTTTTTTTTTTTTCCTATCTCAATGTGCAGTGAGTTTTCCACTTTTTCCAGGTTCATTTGTCCTTGTACACGGTAACACCACAAGAAATTTGTATAATCAACAAATCAACTCAGAGAACTGAATTACTCATTTAAAAAAGTAATATCATCAGCATACGATGAAATGAAATGTTCTTTTTCTGTATTATTACCTACATTTAAGGCATGTATTATGAATCAAATCCACAAAGGCAGTGGTGAATTGGGACCCACCTTTGCTTTGTACCAAGAAAGAATTAGAGGTTAAAACTGTGAATACATTTTCAGACAAAAGTACTTCCTTGACCCATAACATTTCAGTCAATATAATGAATTAAGCCATTTATCTGTATCTCGGCATCAGTATTAATGGTACGTTGGTACAGCAAACGCAATCTATGATGAATTTTCTTTAGTTATCATGTACTAAACCTACTTTTTATCCCATAGCCTGGGTTTTTTGTCTTTGTCTCCAAATTTTATCTTGTGGGAATATCATCATTGCTTATTTTGTTTGACCATCTTTTTAACCAAAGTGCCTTGTTTCTGTGTTATTATTCTATAGGTGTTGGTTGGAAGTCTGTCAAATAATGCTTGCTTTCATATCATGTAATCTTTATAAGCTATGGATTTAGGTCCTCCTATGTAGCGTGAGCCTTTGCACTGCCAGAAACCAGAGAATATCTAATCCATCACTTAAAACTGTGTGGTTGGCTGTATTCTCAGGATAATTAGATTGAACGACTGAGAGACTTGGAGTCATTAACAAATGTATCTGATTTGCTTAAAAAATCTGTAGTTACTTCTCCTTCATCATTTCTAATAGCACTAATGGATCTTTGTGAGGCAAGCCTCTTAATACATCATGCTAGCACTTTGCAAGGTTTTTCAGTCAGGTTACATAAAGTTAGTCTCAGTCTAATTAAGCTGTCCTAAACTTTTTAAAATGTCAAGCTTTCCATATTCGACCATAAGAGTAAACTGTAATTTGCTTGTATAGCTGAAAATGCAACCCTTTCTAATTTTCTGTTTTTTCATCTTTCCTTTCCTTTCATCTTCTGCCTAATCACTGGACTAAGAACTAGTGAACTGTGCTGTTTTAGCTCTAATATACAGATTGGATTGCCACCTAATGGCTGATGTGTATTTATTAAAAAGAGAGCATTAGTCGTCTCACAAATTCAAATAAGTCAGATTCCCGTCATGACCAATTAAAAACAACCCATATTAGCTTTAAATAGTTGAATTTTCCTTTTTTTCAATTTAATGTCATAGATATATGGTCGTTGGGTAATGTGTACTTTTCATACAACAGAGAAATGATGTAAAATCATATATGTGCTCACTGTCATACGATGTATATTAAATTGGATTAATTCTACCCAAGATAACCTACAACAACCTACAAGTGCTTACAGATACAACCCAAAAGATTCACATATCAAGAACATCTTACATGCTGAATTGCTTTAAGAGCTACTTTTAGAACAATATGAAAATAAGAGACAGAGAAAAATGTTTATTGACTCATTTTGAGTGACTTTGGGTAGTTTTCAGTCTGCACAGAGGATGTAGAGTTTCTGCTGTCCAGATGAGGAGCTCATTTGTACAATTTTTGAGATCGGACAGCAAGCAGACGTGATTTTGTTGGACGGTACCTGGGCCAACTTTGTAATGAGGGAATAAGCTGGGCTGCTGTTTGTGTTTTTACCCTGTTCTGGATGTAGGATGGGTCTGAGCCATTTGCAGCACAGCAAGTTCCAGTGTCTACAATCAGACTTATATAGCTAACCGTAGACAGTACAGTATGCAGAGGTAGATGAGCTCGGTTGCTGCAGTCTGGATGAGCTGCGCAGGTTGCACGGCACATGCAGACACACAAGCCAGGAGTGAGTTGCAGTAGTATAGGCGTGAAATGACAACAGTCTGGGCCAGAACCAGTGCTGCCTTCTGGGTGAAGAATGTGCACATCCTCCAGATGTTGTGTAGAATTAATCTGCAGGAGCGGGTTGTCGAAGCATAGTTGGCAGCAAAGGACCACCAGACATCCAGGTTTCTCACAGTCAGAGCCAGGGACACTACCGAGTTCTCAATTGTAATGGAGAGGTCATGGGTGGGAGATGCATTATCTGAAAGGAGGAGCAGCTCGTCGTTGTCGAGGTTTAGCTTCACATCACCTGAATCTCAAGCTCAACAAGAAAACCTTTTTCTCATGGCTCGCAGTCTTTATAAACCAGATGGTCGACTCAATCTCTTGCTCCAACTAAGATCTGTGCAGGCCAGTGCAGTGATCCAGTGCTGTGCTTATAGATAACTAGACAAAGAAATGCACGGTTTAAAAGGATGAAGTCTGGTGCTGCTGTTAAACAAGCAAGGTATATTACAAGCACATTTAGTTGGTATCATAAACTGTCCACCATATGGAGACATTACTGATATGCAGTCTGAATGTATTGTCCATTGTTTTGTGTTATTTCAGCGTTCAGTGTATTTCATGTCAATATTTCGGACTCTCAAGAGTACGAGCACCCAAGTGTGAGCAGCGGGATGCCGACTTAAAGTTGCAAACCTTAACCACAGCACTGTGACGTGCCTTTGGTCACTTTTAACCGTGATTTGTAATGGCTTCAATCCAGTGATTTGTAATGGCTTCAATCCAGCTAATAGATACATTACAAAAAATGGTTTTCTTTTATGCATAGTTAAAAATGCACTCTGAAAAGTGTAGTGAATATACCCAAAATGACCAGGAGCTGCACATTGTCAGTTGTGCCTCGTTCAGCATAACTGTGCCTCCTCCACCATTTATTCATATTCTCAAAATGTTGCTTATTGCTGCAATATAACATATTCTCAACTGACCACTGTCTAAATGAATCTTTCCGTCTGCCCCGTTTATGCATTGGCCCCCCGCGTGTCTTCATCTGCCACAGTGTTTATGTCTAACAATAATCTTGAAGCAATCATTGCTTTAATTAAAATAAGCAATCTAATTAAAATGGACTTAGCTCATCTGAGAATTCAGTTTTGAGTTTATGTAGCACTGAACTCTCTGTGGCTGCACAGCTGGAAGTCAGCTTTTGAGGATCTGATTAGTTTTGTTTCATTAGAAAACTGGGTGCCACATTAATGTGCGTCAAAGTGTTGATTCTCAGTCTCATTAACCCCACAGGCATTAATGCTGTGATGATGTTGCATCATAATTTCCATGTAAGAAACAGGGCACAGTAGTGCTACCGTCATCCAGCGAGCAAACATAATTAAAGCTGTGGTTTTCTGGACTGTGAGGCTTTTACGCTTTCATCAACATGAGGGAGGAAAGAGTACTTCGGAAAACTGCTCGCAATTTCCTGTGTTGCAACTGTTACTCTGAATTCGACTCTTGTGCTTGGTTTGAGGGCAATTTTCACAAACATCATCTGCTACACAACATGCAATCAACGATTAAATGACAGCAAAGTATTTTTTTAGTCTTTATTTGCTCTGAGCATTTACATTGGGTGAAGAAAAGGATGATTGTACTTCAGAGTTGGTCATATCTACCGCTAAAACCTTAACCTCACAGATTTCATCTATAGACTTCTAAACGTCTTCATGTGTCAGAGAGGAACACGATGTGCTCCTGATTAAAGCTTATTGCTCCTTCTGTCTGACATAACTCATCAACAAAGGCCCAGCAGTAAAAAAGCAATTGATTTGGTTGGCGGGAGGTCTGAGCTCAAGCTGAAATTGGGCATTAAAATGACACAGTCCATTGCTCCCACTCGCAATATTCCCCCTCATGTCAGGGGAGTGAGTCTGTAAGACTGTACAATTAATGCTTATAAGCAGAGACCTGCCTCATTCAGTTTCCCACTGCTACAGTATCCCAGACAGAAGAAGATGAAAAACCAAAACAAAACCAAGTCACCCCAACTAATTAAACTCTTGTTGACTGGTTGTGTTGTGGCATCACTTACATGACTGTTAGGTGAAACTCCTAAAAGTTTATTAGGGGTAGAAATGACAGGGCAGGTTCCCCCAAAACTGTATTTATTGTTTGTTTGTTTTTCTTTTAGCTAACCTGTACATTTCAAACCTCTTTACAGTGCTTTGACAACTCGGCAAGTCTGATTATCATTAGTGCTTTGAAGCAGAGGGCTTCAAACGTGCATCCATCCGTGTCTCGTATCATGGCATTAAAGCGGTCTATTTCCACAAAGTCTTTGGCCATTTCCCGGAGCAGTTTTGGTGAAATGAACCTGCCCGTCTTTAGTCCGGTCTGCCATAAACTACATCTGTCTGTTCCACTTTTGGCTTTGACTGCAGTTTAGCCGTCAGTCGTCCCCTCTTGAGTGAGACCGCTCATGCAGGCAGATGCTTTTTTGAGACACAGCAGCTTTAAAGAAAGCAAGCTTTAGGCTGGAGGCTATTTAAAATGAAAGGAATGAGTTTGTTAGACGTCCGTGTGGGCTGTGAAACCTCCCAGTGTTTCCTCCCAGGATGAGGTCAGGCAACCTATCAATAGGTGTGGTATTCATGTAATACCAGTGCTTTTGTTTATCTCACAGTGTGCCGAAACCTAATTTCTTTTGCTTTCCTGTTGATAAATTATGTTTATAGGAATGTGTGGAGGGAATTTATTATCTAGCTGTTTTCAATTCAATACAGAAAGAGAGAAAAATTGACCTCTACTCCTTTCAGGCACAATAATAAGCATTTAGTGGCTCATAATAGAATACAAACATAGCGTTCTCCAAAGGTTTTTGCAGATCTGAACTGAGCATCAGTGAAAAACTCTGAATTTTTAAAGCTGTTTTGCAGTGCATTCAAAAAATCCAACTGAGGTCAGAGAAAAGTTGGGGGACATAATATAATGTAGCTTCTTCTTAAATCAAATCAAGCTGTAGATATTTTAAACATAAAGATGTTCACATACCCCGACACGTGGACTGCACATATATTGGCACTGACCTCTACAAGAGGTCAACGTGTGCACAGAAGTTTCTGTCTTGTTGGGTCTCACTTTCCCAAGATGCAACAGAGTATTTTAAGGTTGGAAAGAAAGGAGAGAGCACGAAAATTCAATCTGCACAGTCAAATTGATGGCAAACCCCTCGACGGCCTGCTACGGAACAGATGGTATTACAATATGAGGACAGCACTATTAACAGATCCATCCATTTTGTGCCTGTGTTGGGAGAGCACCACATCACTGCAGAAGGGTTTGCTGAGCCAAAACTGTCAGATGGCCACTCCACCTTTCATGTGAAAAGGGAGTTGATCTTTGTTGGAAAGACAGCATACACAATGATACGCTCTGTGTTTCATCATCACCAAGTGGCATCTTGTCACTTTGTGTCTCATTTTTGTCTTTTGATCAGCATAGAGAACATTATGTGGACACCGTACATGCTAACTATTAGAACAATGTGAGAGACCATATGCCCCCATGCAGACTTTGAAGACTATCGTGCAGAAACTTGTCTAACATTCGTACTTTGGCATTCACTCTTTGTCCAGACTCAAGAAGCACTTTGCAGTGAATTATATCCTGGAGAAGAAAGGCAAAGTTAAGTGCTGCATGAATATTTCAGATCCCCATTGTCTAATTGCACTTAATTAGAGTGATTAAGAATTTAAAGGTTGCTTCTACAGTGAATCTGGAGATGAAGTGGTAGCTGTCACTTGTGTTGAAAATATAGGGGAAAAGATTCATTGTCATCAAAAGGCCTGTATGCATTTGTGTTTAAAGGTCACCCACTGAAACGTTACATTTATGAGAACGCTTGTAGGGAGGACGAGAATAATTTTCAAAATGGACATTATTTGCAGGAACTCAAATTGCTCCTCTGTATTCCCTCCTAAAAGCTTCTCCAAATATAGTTAAATGTCAAATACTAATCACTTGCTCACATCGTAGATACATCTGGGACTTAAAAGCAGCCCAGAATAAAGGTTTAATTCTGATAGAGTCTGAATTGCTTGTTGTAAAAAAAGAAAATGTTTAAAAAAAACAGCCAACAAAAAACTTGCACAAATGCATTTGACATCATTTATTTTAACTTCAAGTTATATGCAATTTTGGGATGATCCCTGTTTCACTTTAGCAGGTTAAATAAATAGGCCTGATAAATAAAAGGAACACGTTTTTGGATTCTACTGTGAAAAGGCTGAAAGCCTGCAGATCAATGCTGCGTGTACAGGTGAAGGCAGCAGCCAGTTAACTTACTGTAGCCAATAACAAAACCTTTCAGCACCTTTAAAGTGCAATAATTAACAGTGTATACCTTGTTTGTTTAAACAAACAGAGTAGGGCAAGTTATTTATAGTCTTAGGCATGCTAAGCTAACTGACTGTTAGCTCGATGTACATATTTATTTCTCATGTGCAACAGTGATCTTTAGGTACATTTTCAAATCCTGACAGGGTGCACAGTCACCAAATTCTGCTCTTCTCTTAAACCCCACACCAACAGAAGTAACCAAATAATCAATATTTCTTTAAACACTAACACTTAAATAACACATTAACACTTAAATAAAAGCTGCCAAGATATCTATGAAGTTTCCTGCAAGAGAATTACTTAATGAATATCCCTGATTTTCTTTCAGCAAAACAATTTTAGGGCACACATTTAGCACACAACATCTGCTCTACAAGACACCGTAGCCACACATCCCAGGATGACAAATTAAGCCTTCAAAAGCCTCAGAGGGCGCAGGTGCTGCATTTCAGAGGTGGAAGGAACTTGATGTGAGACCAGTGTGGGATTGGTCTTATATTTGTTGGACAGCTTCATTCGTGCTTTTTTCAAACTTTTAAAATAATATTCACCATGCCTTCACATTGGCTTGTTAGCTAGATGCATGTCTAAAGACATGTAGGACACTGCTGTCATATGGAAATAGTATATCAAAAATACTTTTTAAAGTAGCTCAAGGAACTCACTTTTTTTGGGTTGATTTTGTTTAACTTGTGGTGAACACATATTAGTTTTTGAAATCGTAATCAGGGTTACACCTGCATATTGCACCAGACTTCATTTAGGCAAACACAAGATCAACTTGAGTGGTACTCCTGTCCTACCTTAACCGATGTTTCCTCTGTCCTATTTTCATGCACAGGGTCTGCTCTGCCCTGTCCCCTTTAGCAAGAACTCTAACCTTACTTCCTTTCCTCATGCATGGAGAGTACCCAGCATGATATAAGTGAGTGAGAAGGGGGAACTCATATCTGTTTTAACTTTTTACTGGAGTATGACATGGATGTTAATTGTAGAACAGGATAATACAGATACAGTAGGTCAGGATATATAGGATGGCCCTTGCCCTGGAGTGTCAATCAAAGTGTCAATCAAATCATGGATAAGGATGTCAGACTTTCACTTTTACAGGAACTGTAAATTCACTAATGTACAGCATGGCAAAGCAAGCTCCTAGTAGGCCAGTGTATTATTGCCAGGAGAAGAAAAACTATACAAAAAAACACATTTACAGTGCAGCGAGAACTCAAGAAATTGCTTATATACTCAAGTGGTCTACTAATTCCTGGGAAGTAAATGTTCTTGAGACACAAAAAAAGTGTCTTTTTGCTTTGCACAAAGCACTTATAACATTGTCTGCAATAAGACTCGATAATCCTAACCTTCACACTAACAGAATAAGTGGTGCTTCTCACCTCAAGGTCTACTGAGAACTAATCACTTTGGCACAGGTAGAATAACAACATATCAGCTTTTCAACAATATTAGCTGGACTGAACAACATGTGAGTTAGGGTTACAAGTACATAACAAGGAAGGCAGGCTTAGTACTGTTTTGTACAGTTAACTCTGAATATGCCCAGGTGTTCAGCATTACATTATTAAACTCTGTGAACAGCCTGTTTCCAGAATAAAAATGCAAAATGCAAAAATGACTTACACTACTTAGAAGAGTGTTACGTGTCAAGTATGGGAAGGATAAAGTTTTCAAGCACCAGAAGCTATTCCTTCTCCTCACTGTCCCACTTTATTAGCTAGGAGTGCTCTCTTCGTGCACAGCCCCTACCCTCTGCAGCAAGGCAGACCTGACATCAGCCTTTCTAATAATCATATTGTTATGGTTCAGTTTCTGCCCGAAAACTGGGTTTTAGTGTCAGTACGACATGTGTTTCCACATCTGCTAGATATGTCATTGTGGGTGCCATGATTCCATGCTTTTATATTTTATATATATATATATACACATACATATATGACACAGAGAGAGAGAGAGATTTAATTTACTCATAAGAACATGAAATAATAAATATGTAAAAACCTTAGGTCTTGCACCAAGAGTGGGTCAACAGCCCCCTTAAGCCAAACTTCTAACTGGTGTGAACATCCTTTTGTTCACTCTTACGTGTGTTCTTCTCCTGCTGACGCTGCAACTGCCCGAAATGCTGTGTTTCTGCAGAACTGAACTGATGAACTGGAGAGGGAGCAGTGAAACATGTCAGCTCCTGGATTAGTCTGGCCAATCAATTAGTCCACCCAACCTCTCTACAGAAGAGACTTCAAGTCTCCCTCTCTGTCTAGCCCAGCTCCACATGTTGCTGTTGCCCAAGCAACCAACCTAAACAATCCAGTCCTTTTCTTTTTGTTAATGCCTGGTGCCCACTAGAGGAGTTTCAGATCACAGCTGATTTTAAAAACGTGAAAAACCAACACAATAATAACCAATTCAGCAGCTTTTGAATATTTAAATTGTAATAACTAGACAACTCAGTGAAGACACATTTTTCAAGGGCTTGTGACGCCGCAGAAACTCAAATATTAAAACACTACAGCAGACAGAATCAATCATAGACTCTCTTGTTACACGTATGTGTGCTAAGTTTTGCATCAAAAAGCAAAAAGATACATAAACTGAAGCTGAAGTCATGGCTAAGAGAAGGAATCAGCAGAGCTTTTACATTTTACAGTGCGAGCAGGAGTGAACCTGGAAAATAGAGTTTCATCGTTTGGTCAGTGCAGACTACAGCTGTTTACTGTTGGCAGCCATGTTTATTTTCTACTAAGGATGCAATAAGTAGTTTTGAGGCTTCCCATTCAACACTTATTGGCTATTGCAGGTTTCAGCTCAATATTTCATCACTGCTCCTTTTACACGACAGGATTTGGAGTCATAAATAAACATGTTCGAGTTTTAGGATTTGAAATAGGGTTGATTCTGATCCAGTTGGCAACATTGGGATTATACACTCCTCACACTACAGGACCATTTGCGCAGATAATCTGTTCAGACCAGCCCTGAATCAGCAACACACCCTGCAACTGTCAAGAGTGGCAAATCACACCCTGTCAAATTATCCTCTTGTGCATGGCCAGCATGAGTGTTTGTGACATTACTGGCACCATTTCCCACCTCTAAGTTGATATCTTTCCAGGGCAGCAGATATGTAGTCGAACACCAGTCTGTTATTGTTGTTTTTACATGTGTTGTCATTATGTACCCCAAACACAGGCCCGCTTTACTGTAAATACCTCCATTTAGCATTCATAGGCAGTATACACACATTCAATACAGTTTATGGCACTCTAACATAATTTTAACTGTAACTCCTTGTGTGGTTACCTCCTTAGTGGAGTGTGGGTTGAAAAAAGGTCATGTTATACAAAAACATACAACATGTGTTTATAGAAGAAATGTAATGCTAACAAATACTGCACCTTATAAAAAAACTAATAATTATCTTGAACCTGCGCTCATCCACATCATAGTGCATTACAAATCGGTTATTAAATCTGTATTCATATCATTAAGAGTGCTAATTAAGGGGGCTTCATGTCAAGCGATACCCCAAATGCTTTTAGAGTGTTTTTAACTGTAGTTAAGCAATTACCAGCATGAAGGCTTCACAGACAACTGCCACAGACAGGGGAAACTTAAAATAGCACTGCAGGTTTTCACTAATAGTTGCACAAGTACATAACACTGCAGTCTCTGATGAAAGCAAATATTGGCTTATGCCACAAATAAAGATCTGAACAGTAGTATTTCCACCGTACCTCAAACAACCGAAATCATCTTGCAGTACAATGTACAGCCACTACTTCATAGTTCAAAACAAACAAGCAAATTGAAAGAAATCAGATTTGCTCTTCAAGACTGACACTGATACAATAAAGCTGTACACTTCAGCACCACGGAAAGCAACTACTGTCAGCTACAGAGGCCTGTAATATGTTCTGCTGCTGTCACCCAAGATACTTCAGTTAATGGAAGCTCCCTGCACAACGTGGCTCAAGCCTTCATTACAGGTATCCTTTTAAAGAAGACTACAGTGTGATTTATGCTCAATTACCGAAGTAACAACCAATGTATCTCAGTACCTCTATGGCCTTTATAGAATATTTCAGTGTGGTGTTCACTCAGCTGATTTTATAGCTGTACAGAACAACAGAGGCATGATACATTGCACACATTGCCATCATAGATATGATAATGTAGCAGCAGGAACACAAAGCTACTGTATGATGGATTGTTTTAACAAGTCTTGGAGCTGATTTTTGTCTTTTTAACTCAAATTTTGTGGATTGTCATCGCTCTGCTTCTCTGAGGCAGCATTTGAAGATGACTTTTAGCCTCACTGGAATTACAGTCTGAAAGAGTTTCACAAAAATCCCTGAAATTACATAAGAAAAAATTATTTTCACTTACAGTAATTAAAATAAGAATAGTAGAGATTTTCCTTTACTGTTTTATCTGCTCAATGCAACACCAGAATGAGAGTCTACAGCTGCACAAAACATTGAGAAAAAAAGGTTTTCATTTGTCGACGATTAAGGTAATCAGCTATTCTGGTAACACAAAGTGTGTTTTATCTCACGTGCAATATGTGTCAACGGGAACGATCAGCTCTCCGTGATAGTGTGAATAGTGCCATTACCTTGGGAACACGCTCTTTGCAAGAATGTGCTTGTTCACAAGTCGTAAAAACATTGTTTGTTCAGAGATGATATCTGTCTGTCTATCAGCAGATGGGGAAAAAAATGAAAGAAATAGTCTTAACCTATAATCATCAACCCCCAGATATTCTGAAAATAAAATACTGGGTTTTATTGTCCAAGCCTAGCATACTGCGTGCTTAAAGACAAATCACAGATGTGTTAAGAGGTCAAAGGTCAACTGCCACTGAAGCCAAATACACATGCTACAATTTCAGTTCAGTTTGCTTGTCACGATGAGTCCAACTCAGCTCACATTGGATTCAACAATCGGGTTATGACAGTTATGTCCAACTGCGAACCTGAACAAAAAGCTGGCAATGCAAACTGGACGTGACGTGCAAAAGACATGGTCATTGAAAAGGTATGAAAGGTGCTATTGAGTTGCATTATGGGATGTTTTTGAGACTAAAAGTCAGGAAGTCCTCTGTTGCCTTAACGACTTGATTATTCATTTTATATCGTCTATGTTTGGAAGCCCAGATCTAAACTAAATTGTTGCGTGCTCTTCTTGAATATGTGATGCTGTAAATTTATTAAATCAAACGTCCTTTGAGTATAAGGCCACTGAATGTAGGAATATCTGAAAATATGAGAGCTGTTAAGTAACGACATACATCATTTGCACTTGACTTCAACACCTGGTTATTGATCACGCTCTGGTGTCAAGAAGTATTTTGAATTCATGAGCTGAATTCATTGAGGTTTATATACTGGACCATTTTCAGTTACTTGTATGTATAACAGATTTTTAATTTCTTTGTACTGATTTGTTGCGAATGTGGTAACACTTTGCCATAAGGGACACAAAATTTTGAGTGGCTAGCAGAATCTGAATAAGGAGGTATTAGTTAATGAATAACTGCTAATAAAGAGAGTGGCTAAACATTATTGATGATTAGCCTATTAAGACACAAATGAGGAATGAATGAAGAGTCTCTCCTGTTGAGTCGTGATTAAGTAGCACACCGGGTCCGGGTGACATGTGAACGCTGAGTGGTGTCTTTAGATCTTACATCTGACTATTTAGCAGTGGGTTACAAAAAATATATGGGGGGGGGGGTAGAATAGATTGGCGGTGCAAAGGAGAATACAATGTCAGACCCCTCCAGAGATAGCTGCACTGACATTTGTTGCTACTTTGGACGCCAGAGGAAAGCCATACCAGCCTGACCCTAAATTCATTGGCATTCAGACCACACCAGAAAGACTGCCGCAGTTTAAAAGTAGCTGGCAAAAACTCCAACTATTGCTTCGACTCCTTGAAAGGATTAAGACAAAAGATGCAATTCCGTATTAATCTCTAATGGATTCAGAAACCGGAAGAACGCATTGTTGTATCGTTTTAACAATTACGCACGCAGACGTTCATCAGGAGATAGTTGCCTCGGCTCAGACGGGTATGAGGCAGGACAAGGATGAGACTTTTAAGCCCACAAATATAATGAGATGAGATTGTTTTGATTGCAGTGGATAATTTGAGTCAACTGTTTACTGTTCTTGGGAAAACTGATCCTCTCTGGCTAACTTGTTTGTGCATAGTCATGACTATAGATAACTATAGTGCTGTAGTCAACAATTATGTTCTGAACTTGTTTGGCAAAGAAAGTACACTGAGAAACCGTCCAGAGAACATTAGTTCTGTAGCAATTCATGAGTCCTTATTAAACTACTTCCGCCTGTTGGCCCTGGTACAAGGACTTTGCACAGTTTGTTTTCTCTCCAGTTTTGTTAAAAGTATCATTAACTTTGTGAACTGTGCATGAATCCAAATCAAACTGTAAGCGGGCTGTATTGATACATTCCCGACTCCTTTGTGCCATCATTTATTTGGTTTGTTTGTCTGTTTCTTTCTTTCTTTTGCCCTTTATTGCTGTGTCATTGTTTCTCCTTGATTGCGCTTTTCTGCGGAGAAGAAAAAAAAACAACTCAAGCGACGAGGAGTCGCGTCTTTGCACAAAGGTTGACCTCATTAACGCAGTGTGTCCCAGTGTGTTATGAAAACCCTCCACGCCCCACACTTGCAGTCTTAATGGGCACTTTAGGCCTGTTGGTAATTACCAGAAATCTGTAACGCAAGTATAAACCTGGAAAAACTCCACAGACCAGAAGTGTGATTACTGGGACAGAGCCAGATATTCCATTTGCTGCCGTCAATGATCTCTGGATGTTCTGTATTGTGTTACTATCAGTCTTTTGTTTGCTGTAATGCTGAGGGCCGAGCTGAAACTAATACAAAGGTCATCCTTGATTATTGCTGACGGCGTTGGTGCGTGCTGAAACTTAATGTATTCTGCCATCGTGCGATAGTTTGTCTTTGTAATCAACACATTTTTGAAGATTTGTTGATGAAGCAAACCTTCTCTTAAAACAGCAATGGTGCAGTCCTTCATCATGCAGCCATTTCTCTGCACACTGTAGAGATAACAGCACCTCCGCGGTGTCAGACAACTTAAATAAACCGGTTTCTTCTCCCCCTGGTGCTACGTCAACCACCGTCACATGTGGTCAAAGTGATGCAGCACTATCATCTGCAACACCACCTATGGTCCTTTGTTGAATATCCCTGGAAGGCTGGCTTTGGTTCTTTATCTCTGTCTGAATGTTGAATGGAAATGATTCCTCTTTTTCTCTTTTGAATGTTGATAGTGGAATGATAATGTTGCCTTGTTCAAATAATCAAGGATAAGGTACTTCAGGCAAATCATCCTCAGAATACATAATGGCATCTCCACTGGCACAGCACCCCTTGAGATGTCATGCGGAAAATATTAAAATGAAAACACAAAAACTCAAAATAAACTACGTGTGAATGGAGAGAATAAATAATACCTGTTAGCAGACTGTCCTTTCCCAGTTATACTCAGACCTTTATACCTTGTTACATAGTTTATACTTGAGCATACGTTTCTGGTTAACCCCTTAATCCATATGCTAATGTAACTACAATTTCTAATGCACCTCTCAGGAGGGCACTTTATAACTTGATGGCAAGTTGCAGAAAGTTGTTTTTAGTTGCATGAATTAAGGAAAAATAATCAAGTTTTACAACTCTCAGTCCTCTCAACTGCACACTCCAGCACCATTGCAGGAATATATGGGGCTACATGGCATTTAATGAGTCCACGTAACTTTTCTAATACCAGTATTTCCGCAGCTTTTCAAGATGTCCTGTGCATTTTTAAAATACGATTCATTAGTCACTGTCATTGCTTCAGATACAAGGTGTATGAGGTAATGACAGATATGAAGTAATATGATGTGAAGTAATGACAGTGATTAATTGATAACTTAATATTTTTATTGTTATCGACAAATCTTCTCAAGAAAACAACATTACCAATTAATTTATCCTCTAAATAAGGACTGTCTATATCAGTAGAGTTTATTATTTATTAACTTCCTGTTTATTCCTATACTCTAAAGAGCAATGGAGAAACAATAAGTGTCCCGACAAGAATATAAACCCAGGTATTTTAACACAGTGTCTCACGATGTGCTGCTGTCACAGGTCAAGCACATAGTTTAACCAGCCTCTTAAAGCAGATATATTTTGAGTATTTTGGTAATTTATGCATGAAGAATGAATTAATGATGCAGTACCTCAACGGCCGTTCAAGGATGAACTCATCTTAATGCAAGAACAATGCGTAATTAATGCAACAAGCCAGTATTTCAATCATCATGACCTCAGAGTTATTAATGACGTTCATGTCCTCTTCACATTTTTAGGCCTTTAGATTGACCAGCATACGTGTACGTCCTCAAGTGTTGTTAACACGATTAACTAAACATCATTTATTGCCTCATAAAGTGGTGACTTCAGCAGTCTTTAATAAATAACTCAAAACAAGTTATTAGCTACTCTGTGTCCCTTGCATGCCAAAGTAGCACGTTTTGAACCTATATAACATTGTGACATCAGTAAATGATGTCCTAAGAATAATGAGAAGTAAACACAGCTCTGCACTTTTTGCTGCGCCTTGCAGTTGAGGTTTTTCACATAGTTCAGCAACAGATAGAAAGAACGGGATTTCATAATAGCTGCTCCGCGTGCTCTGAGATGATGGCGATGTCGGCTAGGCAGCCTTTCACTATCACTTCATTTAGAAGGGAATGACTCTCAAAGGGAGGGGGCGGCTCATTCTCATCCCACCCAAGTGAGATTAAAAAATGTTGAATCCCAAATACAGACACCTTCTCTGGGGAGAGATCCCAGCGGAAGAAGCTCATTCCCCAGAGTGGCGGGATGGTAGGAACCTCACCCTTTGATAAGCTATCATGAGCTGTCTCTGCTCTCAATCAGTACACATCCACCCTGCTGCCTGACTCCTGCTCTCTTGATTCTCTGCCTCGGCGATGGGAGGCAGCATCAATACTGTTTCCACCCCATGCTGCCTTGAGAGAAGGCACATTCTCCCTGAAATCGATTGAGAATTCTTCAGAAATTGAAAATACTCTAAACTGTTCAAATAAGTAAAAGGCCACAAAAGTTTTCGCTCTCTCTGGAATAGGATTTGCCCTGAACACCTCAAATATTTGATAACTTCCTAATTGAAAAGTTTCTGGTAGGAAAGCAAAAAAGAAAAAAAAAACCTTGTATAGTCCAGATTAAGCAGCGTCTTGAGAGTGTGCCGCTTCCGTATCTTGATGCATTTCCCATTTTCTAGTCAGGCGGGACGTAATGTTGTGAACAATTGGGCATGTCATAACAAACAGTGTGACAATGTGATTCAGAGTCGGATGCTAGTCTCCATGCAATCATAGAGGAGGACTCGCCTCCTTCAACACCTTATTCATTCTCAGGGCTTGAACAGGCAGATGAACCCCTTGAAATTCAGGTGGTGGAGCAATACGAGGTTTGAGAAGGCAACAGAGGGGCACTGACTGAAAGCCTGGCAAGGAGATGTAGTTTCGTGTTTCAGGACGCTCGTTCGGGCTGTTACTAAGATGTTCTTCACATAATATAGCTCTAATTTTCTCTTTCCAGATGAGATTTTGATTTAAATAAGACAACCTGATTAAATGAGAAAACCTGACGACAATGATAAAACTACCTCTAAATGGTTTTATTTACAAGGACTGTCTTTACCCCTGTTTCCCAGTAATTGTGTTTATATACAACTCATGCGAAACAGCACATACACTTTGACCAGATTACATTTAAAAGCAGCACTTAGTTTAGATTATGGTCATGGCTATACGGAGAATTGTCATCATTGACTTGACACAACTGACACCACAAAAAAAAAGTTGTCTGCGTTTCATTCAGTCAAAGAAAACACTGTCTCTGAACATAACCCAGGCAGTAATTACATTCATTATCACAACTTAATTATGAAAACAATTTCGTAATATACAAACGTAATTTCTAGGAGACAGGGTAGTTCCTTGGGCAAATATTGGCCTTGATTAATTCAATCTCAGCTCTCAGGAACGACTGTCACGCTTCTGAATTCAAACCCTTTGCAGGACAATCTGAGGTTATTCCCCGGAGAATTGGTTCCTAAAATCTATTGGCTCTGTTCATTAGTAATTCAGTTTCTGGCTTACAGCAGCTGCAGCGTCATTTCAGAAGAACAGATGAGAAAAGCGTACAGCTGGAGCAGTAATTCTGTGCCTTTTCTTCCTGGCCTGCCTGTCAATATCCACACCACCTGTCACCGGGGGCTGCTACATCTGTCAAATACCATTTTCTGTTGCTTGAGCATTAACCAATTTCAATTCAATATTCAATCCGATAACTTTATTCGTTCTCAGTGGGGCAGTTAAAAACAGTGTGTAGAACGTGCGGGTCATTAATGTTATTTCTGTATGAATAAAATAAATCGCCAGCAAAGAACATACTGAACATGTTGAATTAACCGATATGTGAGTGAAGAGTATATTTCTCCTTGTTTTACTGTTTCTTTCTATTTGTACTGTATACAAAAAACCCACAGCTTTAGCCAGCCTCAAACTATCTAGTACGCAATTTGCTTATTTTTCATAGCTTCACAAAACAACTAAAGACATTAAATATGTATTAGGAATAACTCTCCTCGTTAACGAAAAATAAAACAATATTTTTTATTCACAGCAAGAGTTCATGCAAGGTGCACTGCACAGTATGCAAAGAGAATAGAGATATCAGGACATCAAAGCCATGCATAAAGTCTAATTTAAGCAGACACTGCAAAAGATCCATGAGCGAAGGTGTTTCACAGAGAGTACGTAGTTTGAATTAATCTACTTTGCAATAAAAGGAAAGTGATCTGTCTTTACAATCTAGCCAAAGAAATGTAGCCTCTTGCTGAAAAGTGATATTCAGTTTTCTCAGTTAGTAAATTATGAGTGTCGGACCGAGGCATACGAGACAGTCCCATATTAATAAAATGACAATATAATGGCAGAGCTGGGTGAGAGTCCTTGAAAGTTCCTCCTCCCGGTGACACATCTGAATGAAATTAATCGACATTTGTTTATGCATACTTATACTGTTAATTATGCTGCTATTATGTGTAGTCATGCCATACTGATCCAGGAGTAAACAGATGTCATACCAAGGACACCAGAGGAGAACTGTAGGTGTTGTACATGTGCCATTACCTGAAATTACACTCCATCTGAGCATTTGTGTCCCATTGACTTTGAGGCATAGTGTGATAAACTAATATAATTTGGAATCGAATGGAACCATTAGCTCATTATATGTAAGCAGATGTAGAATCGGGCAGATGCTGCTTGTTAGTTTCATTCAGTTTGAATGGTACAACAACAAATTGTGTGACACAGCTGTGTTACTGTGTTACTAAGTATGTACAAGCTTTTAATAAAGTCACTGCAGTTTTGTTTTTGTTTTTTGGAGGTGGATTCATAGGTTGGGAATAATAACAGAGAGTAACTGAATGTGATTTTAACAATTTGTGACTAGACTGCTCCAAAACATCCAGAAAGGATCTTACAGTTATAAAAAGGAAAAAAATGATTTAACATAACTTTGCACATCTGCAAGCGTGTATTTTTATAGCTTATAGAATCAAGTATGCAAAACCGATCTGATGTACTGGAAATTATATCTTTTATCTTTCATAGCTGTTATATGAAATGCAAGCCATGTGTGATACTGCTGTCACACATGCTGTGAACCTGTCACCACCGCAGAGGTGAGTGGAACCAGTAAAAACAAAAGGAGCTACACAACGACACGCATCCATCTCTGACAGAGCAGCTTTTCACCCAGGTTTTTATCTGTGTTTTTGTTTATACTCTGTTTTATTTCCTCGGTAAAATTGTTGCCCGGTATAGCAATAAGACATTTGCAATTCTTCTGCAAAATGTTTGTGACATTCTGTTTAAAGGTTAATGTTGTTGTCGTTATTCTGCGTTTCTCTTGCTATCAAATTCCATGAAAAGCCCAGACCAGCAATGTCCGTCATTCAAATACTCACTGACATATCTGTGACACTCAGCCTAAGTTAATTTGTCAGTACTCAGGAAAGAATCTTTAAAAACAGCTCACCAATATATTGTACATACCATATTTCTTCTTTTATTTTATTTTATAACTTTATTTCCACTTCTCTCTTTTTATCAAGCACTAGTACTACAACAGATTTTAGTGTCCCTGCCAGAGTTACCGCATTGTGATGTTAATACAAACGCAACACTTTCTGTATGTTTCAAATTAAAAACACTTTTCATCTTAAATAGTTAAAATACATGAGCAACATATCAAATTACCACTACCAAAACCAGTGACAACAGCATGAAACTGTAACTGAGGCCACACAAAATGCAACAAAGTCAGCAGTTTCCAAATGTATCTTTTTATTAAAAATAGAGTGTATCAGGCTTAGTCTACCCAGACAATAATCAATTCAATTGTGTATTGGGATTAGTCTTTTTGTTGGATTTTTTGAAAATAGGCAAAGTATAGAATATTGCAAGACCAAGCCTTTGAAGGGGACAACTGAGCGCTGTTTTAAACGGGTCCTGGATGTCTTAAAAACAAACTTTGGAAATTTTTTGCAAAAAAAATCAGTCTGCAAAAAGTTCAGCCTCTGAGGAGGGTCTGCCATCTCCCATTCTCTACCTTCATTATCTATGTTGAGTTCTGATTGGGCGGGGAGGCTACGATAATGAGGCGCTGTGCTGATTGGCTGCCTGAATGACACATGGAGAGGGAGGGTGCAGAGCTGTGCAGGACCGGTATCCAACATGGCTACCGCTATAGCTACGACACAGCCACGGTCTCCTCTGGTCTTCTGGGGCTGGGACAGAATATCGGCATTTGTGTTGGTGTTTACAACCAACAACAGAGCAGTCTGCATGTCCGGCTCTGACCGACGACATCGCGACACACCGCTAGCTTACAGTTAGAAACAGCGAACTTCACCTAGCGGGATGAACGCCCCCTCTCAGCGGTTTCACTCAGAGGAGGTGTCGTGTTTGTTGATCTGAGAATGGAAGACAGACTCGCAGCAACAGTTTACAAAATGTATTAAAAAATAAAAGAATTGAAGGTTCGGGTTACACACAACTGTGGACCTCCATCTGCCGGGCGCTCCGCCCAGAAAGAGGATGCTATTCCAAGTTAACAACAATCTTTATTATGTGTCTGTGTACGTGTGTATAATTGTGATTGGCTAAACAGGTGGGGAGTAGCCATGGTTTAGACTTAGCTCTCCTTTCGTTGGTGCACAGGCTGGTCCCAGCCTCTTGGCACATGATCTCAGGCTTCTCCATCTTCATGTGAAAACTCCTCACTGACTCCCTGTTTCTGAGCTATCTGTCTCTGAGACATCTGCCTCACCCTGACCTTGAGTTCTGTTCTGCTGCTACTATCTTGCAAAACAAAAACTGTACCTTATGTGTTGTTCAGTTCTTTGTGTGTGTGTGTGTGTAAGCGTGCTCAACTTTATCATACATGGTATTAGTTCATCGTGGCACAGAACTAATGCTTGAGACCTTCTACTAAGGAGCACTACAGCTCTGTATAAGCACAATGCAATGTGTATACGTGTTTTAATATGTTTGAGTATCATATGGGTTATTGAAAACTTAAACTAAAGCATTAATTCCTGACAACGGCCTCTGTAAATCACTCCTGCGGTTACGTAACGACAGGAGCTGGATCTGAACGGCCTGTAGGAGCCCCGTGTTACCAGAGGGTGGGCTGCAGAGACGATGCAGGACTTGTCTGCCTTCCTCATTCTCTGAGCTGGTTCAGCTGAGAGGGGGACTAGTTTAAATATGTACAGGCAAGAAAAAACTTTTGATTGAGGTCACCCTTCTGCCAATCCTAAAATCCTGTATTAAGTGGTACATTTACTAGTGTTGAGAGCCAACACAAATGTCAACAAGCCAATAGTTGACCGTTGTAAACTAGATTAACTCCACGTTAGGTTGACCATGAAGCATATCTCTTTACCACTTTAAAGACCAAAAACCAAAAAACACAGAAAAACAGCACTAAACACTACACAGGGAGCAGACCTGTCCCCCGGACACTACACAGTGATTACTGAATCACGAACTTCTTTCTCCTCCATTACATGGTCCGTCAAACTGCCAACTATCAAGACATTTAAGTTTCACAGGCAAAGACTGATGGGTGATGTTTAGTACCAACTCTTAAATATTTATTTCTGTCAGTGTATGAGCTTGGGAGATCATTTATCATTTTGTGGTATTGTAATGTGTTTTATGGGAGGCATAACACTCACAGAAAGATTCTAAAGACTCTCAGATTAATTAAAAATTTAGATAAGAAAGAACAGACGCATGGAGAGAGAGAGAGTGAGACTGTTTATTTGAAAGGGATAAGTAAAGATGGCTGAAGGCTACCTGCCTGAACATTTTGCAGAAAAGCTGTGTTGCTCTTTGATTGCTTTTCTGTGCAAAGAACGAGGACAAAATCTGCTTGATAGAATGAGTAAACAAAATAACACAGAATGAAAGTGTCCATTGCAGACAAGTAATAACATGCCACAGCAGTAATGGGTACAGGAGTGTTGTGTGTGGATTCTGTGCAGGTAATTTCTTACTTTGTTGGTTTTATGTTTGGATCCAGGCAGTGCAAAGAGAATTACCTGCTCATTGTTTGTTGTTTTTTTTACCCAGATAATGCCTGACTTGTTTTATCAAGGGATAAATGTTTGCATACTGTTTAAAAAAAAAAAAAAAAACTATAAAGGGAAGAGAAACCTGCTAAACTGGAAAATACACTGAAAATATACTCCCACAAAAGCGCCACCCTGAGTCTTCGGCATGCCCTTTAAATAAGGCAGCATTCATGTAGAGTGAAGAACAGTTTGTTAGACAAAGCCTTAAACAAGGAAGGACAAGGATCAGTAATAAGAGTGACCACAATTTTGACCATGTAAAACTCAAATGCTCATCGAAGCCAAGTTAAGGCTAAGGAAATGAAGAATGAGTAGCATAATAACCTCTTTAAATAGAAATAAACAGCACATCCGTCCAGTGCTACACAGCTTTTGGCACTCCACTGTAGTTTAGTGTCATTGAATCCCGTGCCTGCAAGCTATTTTTTTTTATCACTTTAGATCAAAACGATCCACGGTGGTCTCCATCCCACGATGGCAGATGGTAAGAGAGAAGCCACCTTGCAATGAGCCACCTTGGCCTTGATGCAGTTTGATTTCATGTACTCAATACTGCTGAGCCATAACATACAACTTCATATTAGCTTTGATCAGATCAGGCCTGGCGCTTGGATGAAGTGACCGATGGGGGCAGTTATAAATTGAGTGAGTGGGCAATTTTTTCAAAATATAACACTGATGAAATAACCACACGATGGCCTTTGGAGGGTTAAATAACCATTCCGTTGCCATCAGTAGGGGGCTACTGAAAGCAGGTGCTCTTTCAGAGTTACTGTCTGGCAGTTAAATCATTCCCGAGTGTTTTGATACAGCTCAGTACAATATACACATCAAGTGGCAGCCACTTAATGTCTGTCACCTACAATGCATCTGCTTGGCAAGGTGGTAACATTCAGGAAGCCCTTCTGTGCTTCATTAAGCTTCATCGTGAAGACATGGATGGTCATGGATATATAGCATCTAAACATACTTTGTGATGTACTAATGTGTTAAAATTTGGATTAATGTATTAGAAAGCTATATTAATGGTTTCCACACGGCAAAGAATAATACGAGCCTCCTAAAGAAGCGAGAATGGCTAACTCTCCAGCTAAGAGACCCAGAGGATCTTTAGCATTTGTAATCTAACTTTTATTGCAACAGTTCTTGTTGTTCCCAGGGTAAAAGTGTTTATTGTATTTGGTTATTTCCCATTGTGGTTTATTATATGAGTTGATAGGCCATTAATACCCCTAAATGTTCATTGTGTTTCCGTGATATTTATCCACTCTGAATATCAAAGGGCATTTGTTAAACAGCAGCCAGCTTACATTATTTGACAATAATGATTAGATTTATGGTTGCATATTAATCAGATTGAAACTGTGTCACAGGATTCCCAAGGGTAATTTGCTCTTGGTTTCATTTTCACATTTTCACGTTCCTCTTCTGCACAGTTTATATTGTCTGCATTAAACTATGGGAAGGAAACGTTCTGCATTGTCAGACTATTCAAGGGCAGACGTGTGTGTGTGTGTGTGTATGTGGGTATGTGCTGAGCTCAACAGGGCCCTTATTGAATAAAGTTCTGGCAAGTTATGTTTTATTGAATGCCTTTCCTTCCTCATAAGAAGAAGGAAACGCTTTCTTCAGGCATTTTTTGGTTTATTTTTGAACATTATATCCCTTTATAATCATTTATTGCTACATTGTCTTTGTGAGTTACTTCCACCAGTTGTTGATCAGCAGCATGCAGGGGCTGCAGTACAACAAGAGATACAAACAAACCACTTATCAGAATATTACATCAAAACAACATCATATCAAATGAGAGGCCGATGGGGTTTGAGACGTGGCGGTAAGAAGATTAATGCAATAATTCCCAAGTGTTGGTGCAGCTGGACACTGATATTACATGTTGGCTCTCCTCCCTCTCTCATCACTTCCTGTCTCATCTCTACTGTCCAATATTAAAACGATTGCACAAATTGTGCAGAAAACATAAATCAAATTTCTGCAGGTAATGTGACATTTATCTCTACTGCTTGGCATGGCCTTTTAGCCTCATCTAGCTTATTGTTTTGGTTTGATCACAATGTTGCCATACCTCTGAGTTTAGCTGCCTTTATCAACTGCGTGTTCAGCATGAGTAGGCAGCCGTTTTCAGAAAAACAAACACCAAGCCGAACCAAATAGACACAATTAACTTGCTGATGAAAAGATCGCGTTTTGAAACCAGATATTAATCTCAGGATCTGGTGGAGACCAAAACTGAGCTAATCATAGAGTGAAGATCCAGAGAATGATTTTCAGCTGTTTTCCCCACACATTATCATTAACAACTAAATTTTATGCACAGTCAGTCTGTTAGCTTGTTTTGGACTTCTGCTGCTCCGCAAAAATAAGGCCAAAATAAACTGGCTGTGATTTGATTGAGTGCTACTTCTCTTTGATTTGTTCATATTTGCACATCATTCGTTTGGTGAATAAAAAAATAATTTTGTTTCTTAAATGATTTGATGTTATTAAGTATTGTTTGTTTGGTGTATCTCCACAGCTCCAGTAGCAAAGTAGTTTCAAACAGAGCAAACATGTGCATTAAAATAGAGCTTGTCAAATCAAACTTTAACCTTATTTTACTTTAAATATGCTCAATGTTCAAGTGGCCTAACACAGTTTTTCCAATTTATTGCTAAATTCTAAAAAAAAAAAAAAGTTTATTGGATGATATGTAACTTCAAGATCAGATCAGAAAAGACAACAAAGTACCAAACTTAAATGTACTGTATGACTTTTTTTTTAACATTGAAATGAAAACAACCTACAAAACTGTGAACACCACACTGATCAAGGCACTAAAAGACATTATCAGACTCACTTTAGGTTAGCAGCAATAAACCAGAAAGTTTTTTCATTTTTATGTTTTCTGAATCAGACCTTGACTTTATACGTATTATTTTAAAGACGTTGTGTAAAAGGTTCCTGCTGCTTTGTGAATTATTAAGACAGCTATTGACCTGAAGAACACTTCCTCACAGAGAGATGATGATTCAAGTTTGACAAATAAAACAGGTGAATAAGTTATACATGGTATTATTTTTCAAGGTGTTATGTGTATTTTACAGGGGTTATTACTGAAGTCTTTCAACATGACCAGTTGGCAAAAAGAAAGTTTTATATAATGAGCAAAATGTGGAAGAGAAATGTCTTTTTAAATTGCAAAAGCAGCAAATATTAATCATCTGCAATATAGTGCAATCATCTTTTATTTTAATTTTGTAAACTGCCTCCATTCTATTTTACTGACAAACTGAAAGTTCTCAGTCATTAACAACACACACAATGAAGGCCAAAATCGATTCAGGAGTCCTCTGGAGATGTAATCCCTTCTTACCCTAAGCTCTAATCAATGGAACAAGCACGTTTGCTTTTGGTCCAAGTTAAATCTGAATCCAGCTGTGTTTATATAACATTATCTTCATTGTTCTTCTCACAACTACTGGTCAAATATTGCAGCAGTCCTTAGCATCTTTAGGGTGTTCATTTTCCCACCATATGCTTCTGTGACCTACACAGTACTGTATAACAAAATCAATCAATCGACAACCAGCAAGTTTTAAAAATAACTCGACTGGAGCAGGGAGGTGAGGAGTTGACATTTAAACCTTTGCTAATGAAAAAAATTAAGTGATTGGCGACCTGTGGAAGAGAGATGATGTTTTTAAGTATCCAACTGACTTGCATAATAAGCATCGGAGAGTGGAAGAGGTAATGCCGAATGAAATAACTCAGTGAAACCAATAATAAAACGAAAACACTGATTCCATGTGTACAGTATATCACAGATCTTCCGTGGCCTTATTCCAAAGGAGAAAAACACAAAAGGACTAAAACAGCAAACCTCAAGAGGACGGAGCACACACAGGCCTGAATCTCAAAAGGAGAGAGAAAGCCCCTTTCTTCTTTTTCTCATTTAATAACGAGTGGCAGCCAATGTGGCCGGCACAACATGACAAGCAGTCATTATAGAGTTATAGAGTTTGTTTTCCAAGGTGGCCATATTGTTCTCTGGAGGTGGTCTTAATGTCTGAATCTGATTATCAAGTGATTCCCTAGAAATGGTTTTAATGGTAGCGGTCTTGTCCACATCACCAAGGCTTCAGTGCAAGCACCCTTGCTGAAAAAGTCAACAATTAGCCTTGTAATACAATATGAAATACACTACACTATAAGGTACAGCATGTTGCAAATTATTATATTATATTATATTATTATATTATATTATTCAGATTGCCACAATGAACTGCAAATGTAAGTAGGTTTAAATGTGTGCTTCAATACGAGACCGCTGTAAAATGAAAAATATATAACCATTGTGTAAGGGTAAAGTCTCAGGAGTGAGCCTTGGCTTTTACAGAAGCCAGACTCCAGCGCTGAAGGTGGTGTGAATTTCTCTGGCAAAGCTGAGTGATTGGCACCGGATGGATGAGTGCAGCCTAAGGCAGTCCAGTGTTGCTGGATATCAATCACTGTTGATAAATAGCCCTCTCCACTGAAAACAAATGTCCCCTCTTTTACCACTGATTTAGATGAATCAGCCAAAGGACATCAACATCCCATTGGTCTGGCCTGCTCTCCACCCATCAAAGTACACCTGTTAGCCATCTTTTGGCAGCAAAACAAATGTCCTCTGACACGCTGACAAGCTTGAAATTTAATTTCCCAACTACGTGTCACCTACATAAAATGAAGACAGTCAGTCATTTCTTACACATGTTGAACAATGGCATATTAATTTCTCCTGAGTTTATTATCGCCTCTTACTGCCCCCCCCCCCCCCCCCCCCCCCCCACCTCCATTCACACAGCAAGGCTCTTCTTCACTCGGCACAGAAGAAAGGCTGGTAATTATCTGACTTGTGTGAAGCGGAGAGGGAGAAAAGAGAAGCGGGTCCTTCTGACCGGCCTAAAATCAAGACCACGTCTCAGCACAGGAATATTAATTGCAGTTCCACCTTGTGTCTGGGGCCTTTATTGGATCCCCTTGTTTTCCCAAACAAGCCAAAATGAGGGCAGCTTGTTCCCTTCCCACAGTCACCCACTGATTGTTTACTTAACAGGTTAGCATTTGATAGGGGCTTCATCTCAGGCATTATTAATTGAGTCCCCAAACTGACAGTGAATGCAGATTTGTTTTCTCCCATACTAGTCATTTTCCTGTAAGTGTGTGTGAGCGAGAGAAAGAGAGAGAGAACAAGAGAGAGAGATTGGTTGCCCTATACTTATCCTTGCCTCGCACAAACTAAATTGACGTCTGTTTCTGGTGGCTTACTGCCCCCAATAGGCCACCACGGTGAAAACATGAATGAGAACGAGCTGATTGTCTGGCTCATTCGATGCTGAGAGACAGTGAAAGCCACTGAGCAAATATTATCTAGTAGTTGGACTAAATCCAAAGAAATATTCAAAATAGACCAAAACAAAAAGAGAAAATGAAACATTCATGTTATAACTATGGTATGTATATGGTAAGTTATTTCTACATGCAATGTACGTGTAATCTTTTAAATCTATAAAACTGTACATAGTTCATTGGTGCTACAGTATAATTTACTTTGCACTTGCACTTAATGACGGTGTTAATTAAAACCTGCATTTATTATTAATTTATTGTGGCTCACGAAAGTCAGTTACTAAGAATAAATATGTACTTCTTCCACCGAAGACATGTTGACGTGGCGCAGGAGGAAAAACACAGGTATAAATGATGGAATTAACGGTTAGTTAGTTTAGTTTAGTAGTTTCAGGCCCCTGGTTCTGTACATGACACTGATTACTGGATCACTTGAAGCATAGCTCATGTTAATGTTAATAGCAACAGCTTTGTTTTTTTCTTACTGTGTGAAGTCCTAATGTTTGAAAGAGGCTAACTGAAATGATGTTGTATCGGTCCAGGTGACACCTGATGACAGCAGCAACCCCAGTGTCAACCTCAGTTTGCCTTTAGCTTCTATAGATGTATGTCTGTTCGTACTTCAAACACAAAATATAACCCCATGCTAGCAGAAGCAGAAAACAGGCTGCTGAACAGGTTTTGTAAAAGCATATGACTGCAGGAAAGCATAAAGTGTCTATATAATGAATTATAGATATGCACCCCTGACATATTCACAATTTCAGCATGTTATGGTGCATATGGACAGCTCAAACACATGCTCCTTATTGATCACACATCACATCTAATTTCTCTCACAGTTGGTGTCTGTCAGATTTGCCTGAGGTCATACCACCTCACCTCCTGTCTCAGTGTGGTCTGGAGCCTCTTGACTGACTGGTAACAAATGATCATCCTCCTGGCTGCTCTCTGCAGCCCGGCTGAAATAGCCCACAGTGGCTGGCTGCTGCTCCCATACAGACCTAATGGAGGGGGGGAGACGACTGGAGATGGATTCCCTCTGTCATTCTCCACTCGAGCATGCCAGACTCTATTTGAAGAGATGAACCATGTTTGAGTCCTCGTCTCTAATTAGCCACATAGGCCTTTGCCTTGCTCAGAGAGCTATTATACTGCCTAATAACAGCCACTGCAGAGCCCCTAAAAGGAAATAACTAACACTCTCAGTTTAGATATGCCATTGTCTTGAAGTCCAAAATAAATGGGAGCACAGAATTGCATTTTGTAAGGATTTGCAAGTATGCTAATGGCATTATGAGGAGATACGGTGTGTGTGCATAAGCTAGAGTGTCCCGTAACAATGAGAGAAATGCCAGAGAACTGGGTCTCAGATGATTAAGAGCTGCCTCTTTCCCCAGGCGTGTTTGTCTCTAGAGACACATCATCTTCCTGATAGTTTCTAGGCTGAGCTTCGGCCCTCCGACAGATGACAGAGAGAGACGCCCAGCTACTCTTCCTTTGTCTGGTTCAGGAGGGCAGACCGCTGCATCTAGCTTTATTTATCTTACAAATGACTCTATCTCAGGGCGCCTGTGTTTGACTTCACAGCTGGATGATTGAGAGGGTGTAGAACTGATCTGATCTCCACACTCTTTCTCTCTGTCTGTAATTTTTTTTCCTCACAGACGCTTAAAATTCATGAAGCCTCCTCCCATTAGTTCCAAAACAGGTATTTTTCTTCACTTGCCAACTCTCATAGAACATGCCGCTAATCACATTTGATCTGGTCTGCATTTCAGTTCCTATTCTATTAAAAGATACCTCTGTGTAATCAAGAAGCCTCTGTGTGTCTCTGTCTTTCATTTCTTTTCTCTTCGACAGACAAAAACATGATCCTTCATTTCCTAATTAACCAGCACAGGGGCTTGTGAAGGAGAGAAAATAAAATGAAGCATAGATTGTCCTTTGAGTAGAGGCAATTACCACCTTTTCTTTGGCGGCACGTCTTAGTAACATCACAGGTTGCCTAAATAGTTGTTTCTCATTGTTGCCCTGGTGTGTTTTCTTTTTTCTTTGCTTGCCTCCTATGGAGACTGACCTATATGGAGGAGAAATGTCAAGCGTAAGGCAGGGAACAGATGAGAGAAATAGCAGAGAGAGGAGACAAAAGCAGACCAAAGCTTGCACTCAGATCCACTCATGCAGGAAATGGAAAGAAAAAATAAGAACCACTCTTTTCTCTCTATGCCTCCCTGGAGAGGTCACCTCTTCTCACAGTTACATAGTGAAACCGGTCAGATGTGTGTAACTTGCCACATCCTTTGTCTCATTGTTAACACGATCAAAGCCTAATTACAGCAAGAGAGAATATTTATAGCTGTGCATTGCACAGTTGTGATTTAGACATTCCAGGGTTGCATTTCAACTCTTTTGTATTATGACTTGTGTAGAGGTCCAACTGTACAACCCCTAAGGCTATAGCTGTACGTAGGTGGGAAGGCTTGAGCTGTGCTTTCATGCAGTTTTCCTTGGTCTTATTCTGTTATCACATGATGAGTGCAGTGGGCGCTGGCCTTAAAAACACATGAAGCAGATACCAGCAGCCACAATGTGTGACACATTATTAACTTGCCTGACTCATTATACTCAGAGAAGTGCTTCTTTATATGCCAACTATAACTGAATCCTGAAGGATGCTAATATAAGCCCTCAGAAAAACATATTAGAAACACACAGCACAGTGTGTGAAGCTTCCAACGTAAGACTCCCTTTGTTTGCTTCAGTAATTAAGAGCCAGTAAATAAAATTAGTTGCATCTCTGAAGGTTTATGTCACTATCATCACCATCAGAAGCCTGGAGTTGGCTTCAATTCACGTCTACAGTAAGTGCTGCATGAGACTATCATTAACATAAAGACAGCCGAGCCACAAAGCGTTTGCTGTTCATTTTTTGGTGTCAATCAAGCAGCATGAGCAGTTTCTCGGGAGAAACGCTGAGGTAACAATTTATGAAGACTGACAGCGCAGTTGAGAAGCAAGAGGAACATTGGCCATTTAAGAAAAAAAAGGTGCCACTTGCACCTAAAAATATATGTGATTGCCACCAGAGAAGCTACGCAAGAAAATGTTTGACATTTGTGTCATATATCCCTATTATCACATCTCTGGTGGTCCTGTTTTTGGAGATCACTTTGAGTCTTTAGCAGCATTTTAATCTCTGTAGATTTTTCATCATATTAATGGTAGTATTTTCCTTTTTTCTTCTAACAAGACGTGACTAAGACGATGTTATTGTAAGTGTTTTCATATGGGTTGACAGGGACTGAAAGAACTGACACAGAGCCTCTGGGATATGGTGTTCTGTCTTTATTCTTTGAAGATTTGGCTTTGATAACGTGCTGGCACTTATCCACAGCAAATACTGCCTTCTCAATATTAAAATGTACACCGCATCTAGCTCACCCTCTGGCTAAAACCAGTTGTGAATATGCAAAGGACGAAAAGACTTAATGTAAGACAACAACTCAGAATGCTGTCTAATTATAAAAGCTGATATTGGTGGCATAATTGTTTTAGAGGTGGAAATAATGAATTTCAAGTAAGCATTGATGCACTGAGCCAGAAACCACTCGTGTTTTTGTTTTGTTTTTTAAGTGCTGTTCTTCACATCAGGCCTGTTACCCTACATCGACAGCCTTTTTACACTTAGGTGCTAGTTTGGTTTTGGTAAACCTAGCTAATACAACAGCAGTAAATATAACCTTTAAAGTTACTTCAGGGACTGTTGGTGGTCCTGTATTTCCTGTAGTGCCGTTGATTGTATTAAATTAGGTGTTTAAAATATTTATTTTGCGCCTTGATATCGATGTGGTGGACAAAATATTATTGTCCTGCACCTCTTACCCTGCAGATTTTTATTTCACTATAAATTTATAGTGGTTTGGCTTGTGTTCCCTGGGAACTTAAGCACTCCATCAAAGTGGATTTACAGGTCTCATTGGTCCTCGCAAAAGGTCGTATAAAGACACACAATATCCCGAAAATAACGCAGACAAAAAATACTTAGGTTAAACAAATATAACTACAAGATGTTCACAGTTTTGACACAGGACCTGGTGGCAGTCTTGAAACACACTCTCCATGTGACCATTAACAATTCTGAGGTGTTTGCTCTTGTGTGAACTTTGACTCATCTTTGAAATGGCCATCAAGCAGAAACTGCAAGGTCATGGGCATTATCGACCTGCTGTTACTGTATGTACTGAGCAATGTATAGGGACCAGGACCTCTCTGAAGGTAATTTGTCACATTCATAAGTAACTGGCTAAAACTCCACTGAGGCTCCATATTTCACCAAGGTCTGTTGGAGAAATTTCTCAAACTGCCAGCCTGTAACTACACTTTGTCAAGGTGGACACTTGAGGTCAAATATCTAAGTCTGTGGCCTCACAAGGTGCTTTGCTTGATGACAGTGAGAGTCACCCCTCTGCAAATGGCCCCTTTACCAAGTCATACTGGCTAACTTACTCACTTTTTGTGAGTTTGATGATTGAAGATTGATTCCAATCTCATGTCTGTGCGTTAATGCGAGAGCTAGGAAGCTATTAATTTAGCTTAGCACTGAAACTGGAAGCAGGGACTAGCCACTCACTGTGAAAAGTCTAAAATTATACCTGCACAAACCAGTACGATGGTGGCAGCACTTTATATCTCCTTTGTTTTGACTTTTTAGAGTCCAAGGTGCTTGTCTGAGCGTATTATCTCACCAGAAAAGCAACACACGATGTTTTTACATTTTTGTACAAATTGAACAAATGATACAAGGTGCTTTGGTTTCCCTCTTTTTCTAGTCGTTATGCTAAACTAAACTAATCACCTTCTGGTACTAGCGCCTTTGTCACTGCCCAGGGAGCGTGAGAGTGGTAGTCTTTTCACTCCCAGTAAGAAAGCAAATAAGTGTATTTCCCAAAATATCAAACTATTCCTTCAATAAAGAACAAAATAGCCACCTTTGGCATTTTCATTTTCTCTCATTCTGGAGCCCCATCTTGTTTGCTTCCTCTCAATGGTGATATGTGCAGACCTCCACTGAGAGCCTCTGGCTCTGTTAATGGTTCTTTTCCAAATAACAGAGGATGCTGTTGTTACCTGTAGAGAATACCTTGAGAAAGTCCAAGTAAAGGCTGAAATGTCTGAGCGTATCACATTCAGAAAAGGAAATTCTGTGGAAAAAACATTGCTTTGAAGAAATGAATAGTTTTGGGGGGGGAAAAACATACACACACTAGCGCAAAGTACTACAAATATCATCTAGCTGGTACAAACTACCACAGCCACCTGAAATAAGAGGGGTGCTACGAACCACAAATCTTTTCACAACTCTACCCTGAAGCAAGTGCTACTTCAGTGCAAGTTTCACATTTCACATATCATTTAAGTCTCTTTGGCATCAATATGTGAAAGGTATTCAAGCGGTGCTCTGCTGTAGAAGCACATACATTGAAGTACCTTCTGCACTGAATGCACAGCGACGTCGCCTTGGATTGTAAAGATAAGAATATTTTCAATGCGCTAATGATGCTTGTTATGTACCTGTGTCTGGATGCATCTTCTGCCTCAGACTCTCTGTCTCTCTCTGGTGTATATAAGTAAACACAGATTCAAGCATAGAAGTAGAGAACAATTTCAATATATTTCAATATCAAACAATACCTCTACTGACATGTTGTGAGTGACAAATTCGCTGAGAAGACAATGCTGACTTTTAATGGTGTCTGCATCTGTTTCCACCTGTCTACATGTCTAACAGTAGCCTTTGCATGAATTACACTCACATGTTTATTGGGAATTTGATGCAAATACTTGACTACTTTTGATCAACTGAACAACGTATTTTGTCACATATCATCTGCAAAGTGTTGGTTGCCTGAGAAAAGGGTATTTTGAACATAATGTTTCATTAATTACATTTTTCTCCACTCAGCAGCTCAGCAAGCTTTTATGATTATGGTTATGTTAAGATATAACAAAGCACTTGGTTAAAGTTTGCGGATGACTGCGATAATGGCAAAATATGGAAAACCCCAAGTCAAAGAGTTGTTCTTTTCTTTGTTTTATAAGAGCATCTCTGCAAAACTTTGTAACGAATGTAATCCAGACAACATCATGTTTGCTCCAAAGCCTATTAGCCAGTGCAAATTAGTTGGACATGAATAGATACAGTTGACAAAGTTATTAAAAAAGCAACTTCAGACTTTGACTTTAATACATAGGTAGTTGCATGTATACCTATTGCATGTGTGTTTAGATGTAGTTCGTATCAAAATAAGGTTTTCGCTTATATTGTAAAACTTTACAGTTACTGCTGGAATAAACAACTGTTCTGGTCTTTGTATTAGAAGACAGGTGTAGACACTTATCGCAAGCAGCATCTGAGTGGATGATTCTTTCACCTTGAACACCATTAGGGGCTGCCAGCCTGAATCACTATACAGATAGGGGTTGAGGAATATGCCGGCTCCTGGGCTGCAATTCACAAGACCTCTAGAGAAGTGGTTTTAAAAATGAGATGTAAATTATTTTCAATATAATTTTATCCATAACTTACACAATAATGGCATAATGGATGGCTATTATTAGACATGGGTTTTATCCTGTAATCAAAAAAATATAAAACCAAACATATCTTCTGATGACTTTAGAAATTTGGCCATTGCCATCTTGGTTTTTAGGACCCAGATGTGACCATATATGCAGGAAAGAGTGGAGCTGCAATATATACGCATTGCCATCTTTATATCTATCTCCTCAATACAGTGTAAAGTTTAGCTCTCCAAGGATAAAAGGCATCTGTTTAAAAAAGCTTTCTTTATTCTGGATTAAGTTGAGAACATTTGGCTATGTTGTACAAACGTATAACGCCATTGGTTATTTTCCACAACCTAGTTTGGCAAATGTATGTGATGGTACAAGTCTTATAAACACCTCTGACTGTTGTTTGGAGATGTTATTTGATCCATCATGGTCAATGGTCGTTTCAACATTTAGAGGGTTTAACAGAATGAATGGGACTTTTTCTCCTACACCTTTTACACTGGAGATGAAGAGACGCTAAGAGTTTGACAGTTTCATCCTGAAAGTGGATGGCATGGTGGCAATAGCCCACTACTGAGCCAGCTGTTGGACAGACCTGTCTGCCAAGGGGAAAGACCAAGACTGGATGCTGGCAACATGCCCTGGATAGAGTTGGACGGGTCCCAAGTACATGAGCTGCTGTTGAAGATGTGGGGAGTAGAACAGAATGAGAAAAAGCTTTCTGTGGTCCCGGGCAAATGGGAAACAGTGTTTGCTCTTTGTGTATTGCTCCCAGCTTTGATATCAGTAATCCATAGTAAGTGCAATAAGATACAGCTCATCTGAGTCATCAGTGCAGTAAGAAGGCTGAAGGTTTCCAGGGAGAGTGTTTTCACCACTGGAGTTTGCACTTCAAGAAATCATTGGATACTTTTATGCAGGAAGAAGGCAATCCCATCAGCTATCTTCTGACAATGATTTAGCCTAACTGGCAAGTGTTTTGGTGCTGGTGATATCCAGGCCAAGACTTCCTCTAATGCGTGCTGGTCATTGTTTATAGTCCAATTAGCACTAGTGTTATTTTACCTCATCTCTAAACAAATATTTGCATTTGCAGATAATTTATTCCAAAAAGGCAAACAAAAAGCTAAATCGTCAGCTTCAGAGTTTGCATTATAACTCTTATGCCCTCCACGCACGCTATTTGCCTCCATGGAAGCAAAGCTTGCTAAAACCTGACTGCTCGATACTACTTAGAGTACAAATGGACTAGAAACTGAGCCAGAATACTTCCAATACCAAAATCTTGTTTGCCCACAGATCCTGCACTCCTATTCTGATATTTGATATTCTGTCCATCATCAAGAAGTCAGATGAAAGGTCTATAAAAATTTGATTTAAGCCAGAAGCCAACTTGCCTTGCCATAGTATGACACATAGTAACTGTTGTAACATTATAAGATAAGACTGTTATTGACAAGTACATGTGGAGCTGGCCCACACCATCCCCAGAGTGGACTTTTGAAAACCACAGTTTTGTCCTCGTGATTCAGTTTCGTTTGAAATCAGGTGATAAGGTGTCAACCCAGAAAATACAAATGAATCACTTCACTAGTAGAAGACTGACAAATGAGATGAGAAGCTAATGGATTTAATACTATATGGAGTGTCATTGTTGTTCTATTTTTAATTTGTATTTCAATATGTATTTGCTGTCCGTCTCCTCTCTTAATGTCCACTTGAAGTTAAAAGAAACAGCCTGTGTCACTTTTTCAGAGAGCCTTGCAACAGAAGTAAATTTTCCACTTGCTGTCTCTGTAGAGATAGCTTCGAACTAAACCAAGCAGAAACGAAATGAATCACAAGTGTGCACAAACAGACAAGGATAATATAAACTCTCTACTCTCCCGCTTTTAAAAACAATGTGCCCGACAGTCACCGACAGAGGCTGTTAGCAGAGGAACATCCTTGCATTGATCTGGTCCCCCAAACCAGGCGCAACTCGGTTAAACTGACGGGTTTTGGATTTCACAATAATCTCAATAAAATTTGATTCTGAAAAAAACAAAGCTGAAATCAGATAAACTGCCTCACCATTTGATAGCTACCTTACACTGTTAAAACATTTTCAGCAATATTAAATTTCACTTTGGGACAAAAGCTTCAAATTATTACCTCAGAATCTTATAACTCAGCTTTTCGATCCTTTAAAGTGTTTATCTTATCTTAGTCGTGTGGATATCTGGATTCAAACTGACATCAAAGCTCTCGCAACACAAGGCATGCTCATCAACCTGCTGCTGCAGTGGAAGGGAGACAGGTGTGCGCTGTTTTGCCCAATCAGCCTGGCGATTATCCCTCCGTAAAGGGCCATCGGCAGCAGCAGCCCTGACAAGTGACGGGATTAGCGAGAGATGCAATTAAGGCCTCAACAGGAAATCTGTGTCTGACTCACACAGATAGGATTGTGGCTGCATCTCTACACATACATGCATTATACTCACACTGTGAAGTGGAAAGCTCACCTTGAGTCACACAAGATGACTTCACCATCAATTTATTTATTCGCGTGTGTCTCCGAGTTGGTTACTGGCGGCAATTACCTCCTGGATTCACTGCTGCAAACCAATTATCACATGCAAATTAATAAAACCGGTATAGGATTATCTTTGGTATAATACAGTGAGAAATGACAAAGATTAAGCAGCACTGACACTCAGATCCTTCAAATACGCATAGGAAATGGTATGTGGTTCAAAGCATATTTCACATTAGATATTCAATATGCAAACAGCAGTAGAAAATGAAACCAATATACCTCAGTTAGGTTTGAGAATAAGGTCAATGATGTCTCATATCACATTCATTTTTAAATTATCTAGCAGGTCATTGCAGCTAAGTGTTCAGGCAAAGTAAGAACAGACTTTTCAAGGTCAATTTTACTCACTGTGAACAAAAAAAACCAAACAAAAAAACACACACACACACACACACACACACACACACACACACACACAAATCAATGTGGCTTTATTATTTTTGTCAATAAGACCAGACATTGCACTGGGATACAATGTAAATAAAGACTATGAAAGAAAATGTTCACAAATGACCCTTTTTCATGGCAAAGATGACACATTTCAAGCTAAAAATTGTGCTTTAGGTCAGGACTAAAATGCTGGTGGTGGGATAATGGAAGTTCAACAACTACAGCACATACAACACGCTGTAAAACATTAGTCTTGTCTCTGGAGGCTGTGACTGTCAGGAGGAGGAATAATCCTGTGGATGTGTTTATTTCCTTTCGCGATGGAGTTATGGGGAGATCCGCTGTAAAATCCCGAGTGGTTTTCTGAGTTGTCTCTCTTTTTGTGGTTGTGAACCCGATTTGCACTGAACTGTTATGGGGTTGTGGGGAAAAAATGTCTGTGGATTGAATTCCACGCTTGATAATATCATTATTAATGTCATCTTGTATCGTGTATTTTATTATTTTAATTGAGTTGTTTTAAAGACATACTTTTCATTGACTGAAAATATGAAAGTTTGTATGAAGTTTTTTCCTCTTAAAGACAAAGACTGCATTTAAAACTGTCATCATGCAAAAAGGTGGAACCAGGCTCAGCATTTGCTGCAAGACAAATTGACATCATCTGGCAAAGCAAATCAAAGACTCAGAGGAGCTGTCAGGTCTGGTGTCGCTGCCTGCAAAGCTTGTATTAAACAACCACATGATGAAAAGAAAGACAAAACATTCAGTGTCCATTGTTTTCTTGTTGTTTTAGAAGCGGCGCGGAAATGTCTGAGTGCAGCGACTGTGAGGTTGAGCGAGAGCGAGCATTTGGCAGAAAAGCGACAGCGCATGCGAGAGGAGCGGAGGAAAAGGACAGCAGCAGGTTGTCAGTCTGCCAGGAAATGTACAGTGTAGGTTACAGTGTGTCAGTTTATAAATGCTGCAGCTCCTTGTCTCCTCCAGTCTTGTGTGTTGTTTCTCAACTTTTGGTAAAGTGAAAGTTTTTAGCCCCGAAGCCCCGCTAACAAACATTCATGAGCGTGGTGGAAACACAAAGCAGATCTAGGGTTTAGATATATGCAGTTACATGTTGGGTATGGGTTTCAATAGTATTATACCAAAACTATATTGGAAACGCAGCTTTATAAAAACACCTAATCTGATGTGATTTGTTACTCAAATTGCATCTTGTGCTCTCCTTCGTCTGAACAGCCGAGTGGATGCTAGCATGCAAAAAGCATTGCGCACACACTTCAACACTGTTTTATCACACGTCTAACTTAATTAATGTGAGGTTTTTACTGTCCTCTAACATGGCTTGTATTCATTCCCCGTGCATTAATATTAACAGTGATGTAAAAAAAAAAATGTTGAAGTCCCACCAGATTAATAATCAAGCGCATAATGTTAATGCAAAGTTAACTATAGCTGCCCCATATTCAAGGAACCGTAAAGGTGCAATGTGTGACATTCAGCAGATGTCAACAAACAAGTAATGGCTATGTAAAGATAGGAGCAGAGAATGACGTCCCGCTGTCCCTGTGTGTGTTGTTATCTAAGCTCCTTTGTTCTGTGTTTCGCTCCCTGTCCGTTCCGTGGTGCTTTTCAACATGGCGGCTTGGGTCACAATCTCTTTATCACATTACAGCCAAACATGTTTCTGAAAATGTTTGAGGCGAGAAACACAGTCTCCATCCATAACTGATCGCCTACATCGTTTGATGTAGGTTTCATGAGCCATGTGTTCAGATGCAGCTTTCTATTCAACCCCCTCCAAACTTTATTGAGTAAACAATGCTTTCATTTGTTTTTGTCTGAGATGCCGGTGCTCTAGTGTGACATGTAGTGGATCTGAATGGTTGCATATTGCACCCTTAACTCATTGCATTCTGCAGCACTCTCAAACCCATCAAAAGCACAGCAAAACAATCTCCTGTGTGGTCATTGTGGTCAACAAAAGCTACTTGACGCTTTGGTGAGGAGCTGCTCACATTACCAGTTCATGAGAGCAGATGAGTATACGCTGCTCTGCATACAAACCGGAGAGCAAGCTGGCATTGCCTTCTCCGAAAGTCTTTTTCACTGCTCCATCAGCCAACCTTGTAACTCTTTTCATGTCCCCAGTGCTCTCCATGCTTTTATGCGTGTCTCCAATTATGGCCTGCTCCCTCCCTGGCTCACTCTCCAGACACACTAGTGTCCTCACTCTTCACACACTCACACATCTGTCCTCGCATTTCCCCTCTCCTCTGTCAATGGATGGTCTTTGCAGTGTAAGGATGTGCCGCTCATCCCGGTTGTAATGACCTCCACAGAGACCCGGGGAAGCTGTTTTTAAATTCCCAGTTGTTTGTTGGAGAGCTGTTGCTATATTAATAAACACTCGTGACACAGTGTAGTGTGCAGATCAGCCCCTTGTTATCAGTTTGCATGCCATCGCAGAGATGCCGGCATCCAGATGAGGGGTCATTTGCAAATATTACAAAGGATACTGCTGCACTGGGTCCCAAAGCATTTTCAAAGACCCTTTCAAGCACTGTTGAAGCTTCTAATTACTGTGCAGAGACTTATGCCACATTCACGTCACATACGATCCAGTGTGTGCACAAGCTGCTAGTGGAGAAAAAACATTTATCTCAGCCTCATAGTGGTAATTAAAAGTATGATGGGAGAATTTTTGGAGGCTCCATATCTCCCACCTGGTGTCCCATATTGCAAAAGTGTGTCAACACAGACAGTAAACACAGCCATTAACCAATGTGTGAACAGTCTAAGGTAATGGAAATCAAAAATGATTTGTGGTAATACACAACATTAATACATGGCATTAATAAAGTCAGCTCTATTTATGGAAATAGAGCCGACAGAAGAGTCTTGCACAAAGCCAGATTTTCATGTGAAGCACCAACATATTAACCCACATCACAAAGTGGGTCTGCAACAGAGGATAACATCCCCACTCCACACTCACAACTGGGATCCAGAATTGAAAAACTGTGCTGTAGTAGACACTCGAAAGCGGCGAGTTCAGTAAATATTTGATTTTTATTCTAACATTTACCAAATGTGTCTGAGGTTTTGTACATTTAAAGAACATTATAGTTCTTTGCAATATCTGTAGAGACATTACACATTGTAATATGTGTAGAGACTTTAAAACATTTTGCAAAGAGTGGATTTCCCTCGATCTCACTGTCAAATGTTAAACAACAGATATTGTGCGTGGTAGATGTGAGTTAGTGAATAAAATTGTATATTTCAAATATTTTATATCACTTTTCATTACATTTCATAGTATGGTATTTATCATCCGGTGTCATTTTGGGGCTGTTCTGACTGAAAATGGAGAGAAATACTTTAATAATAGTCACGTTAAACCTCCGCAAAGAGAAAACTAAGTTCTACCTCTAGACAGACTTGTGTTTCTGGTAACCCCATGAATGTAAGTTGAAGACATACTCTCCTGGCGCTGTTTTGGTTTTCAGGGTCATTAGCTGCTAAGGCCTCCACTATGATCAGGTAGTTGCTAGCTTTGTGCGTCTGTTGTTTGCAAAAATAAAACAAACAGCTGAAAGAAGCTAAAATGCCCGGCATCCCAACTCCGCTCTCACAGAGTTTGTGATCATTTTTTGTGTGCTGCGAGGACTGGTCCCAAAATGTCATACACAGTGAACAGAGAAATTATGAATAGAACAGCTTTAATAAAATAAGCAAAGAAGAAGTTTATTACCAAATACCAATGACAATATTTAATGTACTCATGTTTCAGATTAACTAATACTTTTCCCTTAAAAAACAATTCTGAACAAAAGCATTTTTCCCAGGTATATCCTTTAAGTTTGATAAATGTCATCACTGTGTTGTGGATGAAAGTCTGTATTGCCGAATGCACTTGAAAGTTTCCTAAAGTGAGGAAAATTGGCCTTCTAATGACACGCTGTCAGTAATGAATGTCAGTGGCCAGATGCTTGCACACAGCCTGAAAATGAAATTGGCACTTTTCTAGCAGCATTCCTGCCAGGCCCAAGGACTCGCTACCTCCCATTTAATCTGTCACACACAGCCATTACATGCAACAGTGACAATTATGAAAAAAGATCTGCATCTTTCCCGGGGACCCTGTGTACTCTGTGGCTGATTAAAAACAAATCCCAGAAAGTCATTGGAATCCATTAGAATCATTTCTGGGCCGTCCTCCGTCTGACATGTGGTAACTCTCTGGCAGATTCGCTGGCATCTTATGCGTAATAGTGAAATCATCTCTGTGAGGCCACATTAATGCTGGTAAAAGAAACTAACTGGAGGAGCTCTCCATTCACCCTGGCTTAAATTGGGCAATACTCAGTCAGAATAACAGAGATGATGACTGCTTAATGACCACCTGATTCTGACTGCTGACAAATCTGACAGTAAACTACACCCTTTGAGAAAAGTTGCAGTGGCTGACATCCTCTCAGGTAAAAAAAAGGAAAAATATACCATCAGTGTGTTTCATTAAAAAATAAAAAAAAAAGCAAACGTAGCATTTCTTCAGTTGGCTTTATCAGCAGCTTCATTCATGATTTTCCATTAGCGGTTCACTCTTCAGCTGCTTGGCTCCCAGCTGACTAATAACACCCAATCATATGCACACAAAGTACGTAGAAGGTAGCTCGGTTAATGCTGTTTGCTGCTGCAGCCTCCTTTACCCCCCACCCCCCACACCATCTCCAAATGTGTTGTTGTTGTTTATTGTGTTGTTTTGTTTACCGAGATTTACCGTTCATATATATTTATAAGGGTGCTATTGTTGCTCTGATTCTTAGAGAGCTCCGTCAAAGAGCGGCGCGTTTTCTGCACGGGGCCAGTCTGATTAGAGAGATTTGCCATCAAGTCTGGGATCATTGAGTGACACAAAATATTGCTTAGCAACCATTAACAGTGACCTTTCATTTGGTGCTGGCTTTTATGGTTGCCATTATTGAGATGTTATCATGACCATTGCTTTTACAGCCCCATTTCACTTCAAGTAATTTGAAAAGATGAATGCAATTTCAAAGACATTGAACACCAATCATCCTGCAAATACTCATGTTTGCCCTTGTAAAAGCAGAAGATATTAAATCTTGAGTATAATGAGCAATTAGAAACTTCCAGTTCACTTAAGATAAAATTTTACGATTGGGATTTTAAGAAATTCTGTTGCATTCAAAGCTTTTCTTTACTCCTTTTCCTCCCGACAAAAGTGCTGGAGTCTGAGATATGCAGAAGGAAGAAAAACACAGCAGCCGCTCCAGGCCTCATAAAAAGCAACATTGAGCTTCCCTAATTAAACTGAACTCTCCCCTTTCAAACTATGAGCAAGGTTTTAGGAACATAATAGAGCCTCCTCGGGTCCTTTCTGAGCCTGATATCGTTCTCCTGCATCAGCTCCGCTCCTGGAACACTGCAGGCTGCAACAATCAATAAAGACCAACTTCATAAATTGGAAATATCTGCTCCATAAAAACACTCTAACACATTATTGTTTTAAAACAGGCCAGCCACGGTAGAAATACTTGATTTAAATGCATGAAATGCTGAATGACACCACATCTTACAGCTGGTAAAGGTAATGGTCTGTAATCCTCTGTAATGGTCCCAGGAGACAAAGTGAGTCACACCAATTACCTGATAAATCACACAAATACCCAAGTGCATAAGATAAAGTGAAGTGTGTTGATTTGCAGAGAGGAGAGACTGCGTGTTTACCCTAAGTTTCATTTAATTTCAGATAAATCACTTGAGCAAAGAATAAATAAAGATCATATATATGGTGCTGACGTTTCTTAGCTATTTGATGTCATTTTTTTTTGACTAATGACATTTGGTTGCAGTCAGCCATTTAACCTAAGGGAAGAAAAACATCTTGCAGATTTCTGAAACTACCTCAGCACTGGAGACAAATCTTAAGGATGGTTGTAGGAGACATATGTCAGAACTTGTAGATTATACTTTTTTTTTTTGGCCAGCAACGTTCAAATTCACACGGGAACCTCTTCACAGGGGCTGGATATCAAAAGTAAGTGGAAAATATCTACATTCAGAGATCCTTAAGGAACTCCTGAATCAATATTTTCTCTCAGCGACATGACTGTTGTACAATGACCTTCAAGTGGCAAATGATAGAACTGTACACATAAGACAGGAAGCTAAAGAGCATCTTTACTTTGCAGTGGTAAAGACTGTGCTGCTCGCTGCTCTTTAGCTAAAGACCAGTCTTAATAATGTGGGTCAGAATGCAGGCACTCAAAAATCACCCAGCAATCAGTTCAAATGCCAACAGTAGGTCGCTGGTACAGCTTTCAGTGGCTAACAAAGTGACCCCAAAAAAGAGAGGAAAATGGAGATACTGAGAGCAGGAACTCAACAAAAGTGAGGGTGAAAAGGTCATCAATATATCACAGTGCAAAATGCTTGAATAACAACGCCGCTTTATCAGTGTTTGCGGGACTTTTGCCTCCAGGGGGAGTAAATTACGAGCGAGAGGCTGCGAGCGAATCGAAAAACCCAGATATTTAACACTGCGCTGCGTAATTGAGTCACCGGTATTGATCAGTAACCCTATTAACCCCTTTTGCAGTTAGATTAATCCGGATATCTGTCTTATAATGATCATTTTGGTTTCATTCGGCGTGGGTGGAAGAGAAATACGTGTCACTTTTAAAATGTACAAGGCAAGCTGGTGCGATGCGGTGCTTCCCCCGGAGACAAACTCTTTCCAATCCAGCTGCTCACTCTCCACGCTCGTGTCTCCATGATGTCTCCATCTCTGCTGCTATCAGTTAATGAAGCCCAGTCTGGAGCGCTAAACCAATCTGCAGGACACACATGAGGAGCAGAGGGGATTTGCGGACAGCGAGACGCTCACACGCGGTTAGCTAGGGGGCATCGAGCTTCCGCTTGCGATCTGATAGTCTATCTTTGACTCTACATACCAAATGGAAAAAACCTAAATATGGTAATAGAATATATTGCCTCCAGATTTACTGTATGCTACAAGCGTGGGCACCAAGGAGGCTTGTTGCTGAAGTGTAAAAGCCATCTGTAATTGAGTTGGCAGCAAGACCTCCAAAACGAAACAAGTGGAAAAAAAAAAAAAACGTCGAAGATAGCTGTGGAGGAATATTCCCCTAAGGTGTCTGCATTGCACCAATAAGGAAGACGCCGAGCCCTCTGGGTGGAGGGTGCAGTCAGGTTCACTGAATCCCACACAAGCCTATCAGTCTGCATATGACTTCTCCAGAGGGAGTGGATCCCCCACACTCAGCTGTCTGCGGTGAGCTGTTTTTCTCTCTGAGGGTAATTTGTGGCACCGCATAGTGAGACATCAATTCTTTCTGACGTGTTGTGTGGAGAAAATAGGAACATTTAAAGGCCTTTATTTGTCATCGTTTTTCCTCGGACAAATTTATTACCATGGAGGTCGCTGGCCTTGAGACACCCAGCCCGGGGTTATTGTATATCTTCTTCATGCTCGTGTGAGGGGCTCTCTCTGCTCGGGGTTTGGATTGGGAAAATGCAGTCGTATGCAAGCGGTTGAACGAAAGCGGAGCTGAAGCATACTTACTGATGTTTAGCCTATTAAACCCGTCGACGTTCTGTTGTTCTTTCACTTTTGTTATGTGGTGATAACACAGATAATTGCAGCACTCACTTTTTCTGACCATCACGTTAAAATACTTTGAGCCCAAAACGAAATGGTGTACAGCGCACTGGACAAACTGCTAATGCGCTAAGTGGGCTGCATGACAAATATCATAAAGTGTGAATATCGCTGAGTGCAAATTAGCAATACAGCAGAATATATTAAACAGATGATACCTAATTTATTCATAACTTTGATTTCACAGCGGTTCCAACTTGCGGCAGCTTCTCAACGGTTGGCAGCAAAGTTAAGAATGAATACACAGTGCAGTCAGCGTCCGTGTCAATTTGACTTGGTTTCTCAAACTTCTCGCTTGAGCAAATACTCCATCTGTCTGAGCTGATCTCATCACCAACATTGCATCTAATCCTCCTCCTTAGACATCAGACTGTACTCGCTGATGATTCTCCTCCAAGTCAGATTACGTTCTGGGACTCTCCAAGGGAATCAACCCTCGCATAGCCTTGAGCTGCTTCCAAGGTGACATCTCCTCGCTGAGCCTCGCAGTGGACACCCCCCCCCCCCCCCCCATATATATATATATATATATATATATATATATATATATATATATATATATATATATATATATATATATATAATATAGACAGCCCCCAACCCATCCATCCATCCCCCACATTAGGATTTTGGCATTGTTACCAGATGTGGTGCACAAATTTAGCCTCACGTGTTGTAATCCATCTTTCCCTGACATATGCACGTATATGTGTATGTACAGACACGTACACAATGCCGTGCGCAAGCGCATGCACTTAAACATACCAGACCTAATGCTATCATACACAGTCGCATATGGATGCAGGAGACAAAGACAAACTTACACAACAATATGAACTTAGACGCGCACAGAAACACACACACACGCACCGAAACACACACACACACACACAAATTTTCCACCTTGTCCAATAACAGCAAGGGGTAGAGGAAGCTCACAAAGGGAGTAATGTAGCACCAGGGAAAATGCCAAGTGTCTTATTAGTGGTTTAGTAGAGATGGCTGGGAATCGATGAGCGACCCCACTGGTCACAACACAGCACTCCCAGAGACACACATCATGGCACTCAGTCTGCACAATCCATCATAACAAAACAAAAAAAAAAGAAAACTCGTCTACAGCTAAAGAGTTTCTCCCTCTTATCCCCCTTCTGTTCAGTGCTTTGGGAGAGACGTGAGAGTGCTGCCAAGCAAAAGCACGAGCAACATAAGGAGTCCCTTATTTTCTGCTTTGGTCCTTCGAGATGACTCCTTTACTCCACCTCCATACTGCACACAACTTTTCTTTACAGAAGTTTTTTTTTTTTCATGTTGTTCCAGAAACACTTTTGATCAAGAAAAACTTTTTTATAATCCTTTTAGCGAAAGCTGATCAAGGAAATCCTGTTTCTGTTTTAACCCGGCAGATGTACGCAGGTACATCAAAGTACCGATTTGCAGCAGTAAGGTTAGCAGTACACACTCACACACAAACTCCTGATAATTAATGAATCGTTAATGACTCAATGCTGAATGACTCAAGGACTAATAGATAATTACTGTGAGATTCATAAATGTCTGTGGATTGACATACTGACCATTATCTGCACAACTTGCTCCTATAAACTATGAACCACCTGAGTGGCCCAAACTAGTGACAGCTCATTCATTTCAAATTGTCACATCTGTGGTTTATGTGACACATGAACTGACTAATTACAAAATAGTCTCTCATTACTTCAAAATTATGGGTAGCTGCTACTGAGTTTCACTAAAGGGTTCACTATTAGTTATGTGAAAATGAATCATGTAACAATTGTTGTTATTTGGCAACTTGACAACCCAACAGTTTTGAAATGCAACTCACTGTTACACCACTGTTCTAGTGCGGTGATGTATAGCGTCTCCAAGCCGAGTCTTGCTCTTGATCTGGATCATGTCCATATTTAAACACAGTTACACAAGAATTATTCACTAGCAAGTAATTACCTTATTAACTTAGTAACTGCTCACATTTGTGTGTACCATATTGTAAATGTGTGTGCAAACTAATGTTATCAGCTATGTGTGCTATATGTAGCTGGCATACTGCTAAAAATCTGAAAACCTGTAAACTATGGTGAATTACTGTACAGCAGCAGTTCTGTTTGTAATTAAAATCACATCACATTGCAGTTGCTATCTATTTTTATATTATTCCTGTTTTTTCTCACTAAGAGTGAGTAATGTATATAAATGACATTAGCTTTGCATAGCACAAAGACTGGATACTGGACCCCATGTTCCCCAAAAGTTCAGTAGTCAACATATTCATTCTCACTTGTTGGTACGAAACTTGTATAAAACTTGCCATCACTCTGATTCTGAGGGCGATAAGCTTAGTTGAACTTACTTTCAGCAAACACCGGTGAAAAAATTAATCTGACTCTGTCCTAAATTCAAAAATATGCTTTCACTTTTTATGGTAAGCTAACACATCACCTCTGACTGTTGTTCCAATCTCTATTTCTCCAAAATAGCAAAATATTTCTGCATCAGTCCAAATGACGTTCCATAATGATGACGATAAGCTCCAGTTTCCATTCAAAACATAGGTTACTTTTCTAATAATCCACTAATTTCCACACATTTGTCCCTGTTGGCCAGTATAGATTCCTCAGTCTCTCTCTGACTTAATTTAAAAGACTGGCGCTCCACACAACTGCTCCAAAAAAGGCACACAGTGTGATTAATAGAGGATTTAACTGGGGTCACAAACCAGCCAAGATGACGCATTTCCAGTTTATTTACTCTCTTTCTTCTGTCTCTTTTCAAATCATTAGGCAAACCGTGAACTCATTGAAAGAGGTCGGATAAACAAGGTTATTTTACAGGAAAGGTGCTGAGAATGCATCACAGCGGTGTAACAGATTAGTGGCTGATGGTCTGACAGAAGAAAAGCTGCTGTGATTCTGACCATCCTCCACACTTTTCTTCCCCCCACTAGCACTTCGACTATGCTTGGCCTTACATGACTTGCTGATTTACCTTTGTCCGTACCTGCACTCAGACAGAAAATGAGCCCTAAAATGCCAACGTGGCTCAGGGGACCCATTGTTAAGTGTTATTCAGTAAAGCCACTGGAATAGTTTCCCTGTCAAAAACAAGCCGGCAGACGCTCAGCTGGCTGCTCCGATGCCCTGCTCACCTGGAACGAGTATTAGTTGGGAGAGTGAGGTGATTATTTCGGGGTCTGTGAGTGATTTCAGACCAGTGTGATTGTGCAGTGTGGTTTGGCTCAAATTCTACTGCAAATTACACAAATTATATTTCTGAGTAATACGAATAATTTAAACACTAAATTCAATTTGTGTGGTATCTAAAACAATATAATTTTTTATGACTACATGACACACAATTACATTACTACATGTAATAAAGACCTAGTTTTGTATGTTTTAAACTATGGGTCAGTTCCAGTCAAAGCTACTTGTACTTGTGCAGAGTATTAATAATTCGCTGCTACTTTATAACACAACTCCACTATGATTATAAATCTACCAAATATTGGTTTTTTTCACTACTTTAGTTTACAGCTGTACTTTTATTTACTTCTCAGAATAATTAATTTGCATAAAAAACAAGATGCTGCTATAACTGTACAGATACAACAATACGTTATTGCAAGAAAGCAGGTTGCACTTGTGGCTCCTTATCACATTTCAGATGTCTTTGAATTTGTTAGCAGTTTCGTCATGGAGACGTTTCCCCTGCAGCCTTATCTGTTTCATTTAAATAACTGTCTGAAGCACAAAGAAGCCTGAAAATATTCAGTTTTTTAAACCAAAAAGAAAAGATTTTGAAACATGTCCCAAAAGTTACTTCGGAGTTTTGTGGCATAGTTTTGTTTCTTCATCTTTCCTCTCCCATTAATCGTCTGCTGATCGCCCAGATGGATGTCTAAGTTTAGAACCAGTGGACTAAACCACCTAACTAGTAGTTAAAAGTAGCTCCATCTTAATCAGCCACAACAGTAAGTTTACCCAGTGATACACGGGTATTCACAATCTTTTCAGTAATATATAGGTTTTAAAACTCTCCTACAGAGAGATGTAGCTGGAAGTGTGAACTCATTGGCAAGCGCTAGAATGTATACATAAAATAATGATAAATAATGTTGTGCAAAAACAAAAATAATCACTCTAAATCACCACTTCAACCCACTAACAGTGCACGGTTGTGTCTGTATATGCAGACACCCTGTCTTGTTTGTCTGTGTTATCTTATTCTGCCGTGGTCAGGATGTTTCTGGGCACTAACTGTTGGGCTGTGGATGTGAAGCCCCCAGACAATAACAGCTCGTCGGGTGTGTCGGTGGGATGGGAACAGCATAAATCAGGAACTAGTATCAAAGAGGAAGCTACAAGCTGGGGAGGAGGGGCCAACCTTCAGGGCTGCGTTTACAAACTTCAACAACAAATCCTACTCATACTGCCTTTAAGAAGGATTTTAAAGGTACGTGGGCTTTAAGAGTAATCTCTTATTGTTGTTCTGGTATTTGTTGTGAAGAAAAGGTCTTGATCTAAGAAGGCCTCCAATAAAATGGTCAATAAATGGTGAACGACCAGCAAACTGTGAGTTACAGAATGAGTATGGTTACAGTTTAGAGACGGTTATGGTGCCAAACATGCAGGTATAATTAGAGTAAAGGTGCCTAAAACACAGATTGTGATTGTCCTTAATAAAACAGGGAAACACTGATTGCAGGACACAAACACTGATGTTCTGCATTTAAGTCAGATACACTTATCTACCACCATCAGGGCTTTTACAAGAATAGAACTACATAGTAGCCACAGTCTGCTGCTTTTATTCTGAAGGGTTTATAATTCTCACCATTGTGCCAGGATCCATATCAGTACATTTCATACTTTAGCTGCCATTTTTATACCTTTAGAAATATTGTACAGCAGCACTGTAGGGCTCTGTTTGCAAGCTTCCTCCTGCATTAAATAAAAGCTGCAGAAATGCCTGCGGAAAAGATTAATAAAGAACCATCAATTCTTTGTACTGTGTGTTTTATTTCCTTTATTTTCTGTAATGAGAATATTTTGTCACTTCTCTTGCCCTGCCTTAAGGTGACAATGAGCTTCTTCTTCACACCTTCCCTATCAGAAATCCATCTGTCACAGTTATTAGATCGACAGACACGATACGGAGCGAGATCAACAGAAGAATTCGTCTTTTTCCCCAAACAAAGAGCTTTTGTTTGCCAGTGTGTTCGTGGTGGAATTTGTGTGGTTTCTAGCATCCCAACCAGAATTCTGTCAGCAGCAAAACACATCATCGTTTAGTCATTTGAGGGGTTTGAATTCCTCTCCTCCATCTTGTGTACATTTTGCTAAGTACCCTCAGGGTGCACAGACACACTTGGGTTGTTCCTGTGGCTCCTCGTGGTTTAAAGCACATCCAAAAGTTTAGTTGTTTTCACTCTTGTTCATTTTGTGTATTTCTTTGTTCCTTTGATTCTTTGGTTAGCTTTGATTAAAGATGACCATGTCAGACAAATGAAAACAGGAACAATACAAACACCCTCCTTACGTGAAACTGCTGGTAAATATCCTGATTTGCTTTCTGCTCTGAATCAGACAATTCATACCATTCTTATAAGCTATCCGTCCATTAAATATAGGCCGCCATAATCACTGCAATCAGCTGGCATTGCTCTAAATATCATTTATTTACATTTTCAGACTAATTTATTCAATATGCAAATTTTTAAAAAAAAACAAAAAAACATGGTTTTAAAGTGGCTCATGAACTGGACTTTGTTTTGGCTTTTTGTATCAGGTTGCCAGGCAACAAGCAAAGACTCCAGGAAGCTGCTTCTTTCTAATCTTTCATACGGACAGCCAGCTGTCCCCCTGTTTACGGTCCTTTGTTAAGCTAAGCTAAAAGCCCCCTGGCTGTAGACTCATATTTACAGTGTCGATACTCTCATTGTTCGTCGCAACAAATTCATCATATGAGAGTCACTATTGTAAAATTCATACTCTAAGTGGTAGCTATGACACAGATCAAAGTTTAGCTTGTTAGCATGCAAAGTCAACGTTAAGCTCGAAGGTGCAGATGCACTAAATTATTTGATAAGTGGATGAGATGTGAAGTCGGTGAAAACACGGAGGATATCAAAGTCCTGATGATTCGTGCTTCAGGGAACCTGAAAGTCTGTTCACATTTTCAAGGCAACCCATTCAGCGGTTATTGGGATATTTCACTCTGAAGCAAATTGCTGCATTGATCGGCCACCAGTCAAACAGATGGACTGACAGACCCTCATCACCGTCCTTAGAGCCATGCTATGGACGAGGCCACAAAAGAAAGAAAGAAACAACACAGAGCTGTTCTGTGACAAAGGGCCAGGCCTTACAACACACACACACAGGATGGAGGAACAGCTCATCCCTGCTATAAATCCAAATTAATTCAACTATCTAACTGGTATTCTGTTAAGGTCCTCTATCACAAGTTTTCATCTTTTATGGTAATCTTCTGACGTGTGTTGGAGCATCTCAAGTGCAAAACTTTTGGCGCTTCCGCAAGTAACCAACAAGAAACTTGATTTGTATTCGTGGCTGAAGAAATGTCAAAATAAAGTAAAATACAAGCACAAATAATAAATCAGTTTGGTTTCATCTGCTGTCAAACTCTTCATTATCACAAAAACAAATACAAGGTAATACAAGTAGCTAAAAAAAAATGAAAGTGCGCATTTAATGTAGGAATAAATCAAAATATTGTAACTGAGCAACAAGTACTAACATGAATAGCTTACAGCACCAAAGCAGGCAACAAAGCAGTAACAATTAAAATGTCCAACCTTCATCATTTTGGAGTATTTCTGTGACACAAGAACTGCTTTTTCAGTTTTGTCCCAAGTAATTTGGACACATTCTCTCAGTTCTGATCTTCGGTCCACACCAACACAATCTGCTTTAGTGTGGAAATAAAAATATAAATATAAGTGTTCAGAGAAATGTGACAGAGTGGTGTTTTTGCTTTGGCAAAGCCGAGTATCCTGTTTGTCAAAAGAGTCATACTCACCAGATGAGAGAGGAAATTGACTTTTTTTTTTAATCAAGAAGAGGGGCGCTGTATTGAGTTCTCAACAAATTTTCATTTTCTTTCATCAACTTCAGTCTCTCAACTCTCACTGTGATTCTACACGGCAGTAACAAAGCTGCTATTGTGTAACAGACACACCTCACCAGCCATTCATGTCAGCGAGGCTTTATTTTGTTCAGATAGAAAATGAATAATGCTCCTTAGGTAATATCCTATTTCTCACCCTGTCATATGTGATGATGTGTCATTTTAATGCTTGTGACGCATATAAGACATAGAGATTTTGTTGCCGAAAGTATGTTCAAAGAAGAACACTGGTGAATCACACAGCCTCTGCGTGTGCAGGACGCAAACTAGGCATGGTGAATCAGATATTTTCCGGGGAGAGAATAAAGTGTGATATGTCTATAATTACCATGCAGCAGAATGACAGGTGGATGTGAACATTTTAGAGGCTGTTCCCTTTTTTTAAAATCTTGAGGGCACCATTGTCTAGAGCTGGGTTTGATTGGCAGTGACCCGGACGCAGATGCAGGGTGCTATCACAGCTGTATCTCTGACTTAATCTCGGGCCCCGAATCATTTTGTACACCACAACACAGTGCAACCAATGCACTTTACAACAGAAAAGATAAATCACTTTGGACATTACAATACAAACTGGAGCAGAGTGGTGCCTATTCTCCCATCGAGGTCCTATGAGACCAGGATGGATTGCTTTTTATCAGGGAAGACGCAATATTTTATCTGAATAACAGTTTGATATCTACATGGCCCATTGTTACATAATTGCCATGTAATTTCCCAGCCTCGGTGCACATAGTATGTAAATGCTATGCTCCTTTTGGTGCACCCTAATACCTGAGGGAGATTGCTATGTAGGTGCACAAAAGGCCATCCAGCAGCAAAGCTATTGGGAAATAGAAAGCCTGCTGATTAGCATTGAGATCGAAAGTGCTGCTGTGGAGCCAAACTTCAGCTAATCCCACAGAGGCCGGCTGGGTCAGCACCTCCCAAACAAACACAACGAATGGTCACGCAGCAAGAATCAGAACAATGTCCGTTCAAATGTTTGACAAAACACATAAAAAATGGATGAAATGCCAACAACACAGTTGGTGTTATCCACCAAGATAATTAAACAGCTAAAAACTTTAGATGAAGACTGAGGTGTACATCACATCAGATGAATATGGCGAAGTGTTGGCAGGAAATAAACACCACAGTGCCCAGCTCCAGGACAGATAAGTTGCGTAACCCATAGAACCACCATTCATCATCTGTTATTTGAAATTCATGTAAAAACAGGAGTGTGGACTATTTGAAGACGTAAATCCACCTTTCATAGAGCAGCTCTGCTACAAATAAACTACCTCTCAAGTTTGACTCACATGTGTTTTTGAGGTCGGCGCAGGACTTTGTACATCTATTTTGCCATATTACTCATATCTCATCACACCTGTCAGACGAATGCAGGGGCAAATACGCCCACGGCACGAGGAGGCCTGCTGCGTTGAGGTTTCTAACAATACACCCCTACAGCCACATGCGCTCCAACTGAATTCATTCATCTTTAACGGCACACACATACACACACAGCTTAAGTTCCTGATGCAATTATTGCCCATACACCTCATGCAGATATTTGAGCAGTACTTCTATATCCTGCTGTTCCCTGTTTTAAATAGCCTGTAATGAATTGTTACTTTCAAGCCTACCCGTCCACCTTTTGACATGAGTTATGTGTTATTGTGCTTATGATAGCACACTGCCAGAATTCATCAGATGGGGTAATTATTGCCTCCTTCACTTTAATCTGGCTTGGCCGCAGCATTACATGTTGCACTGAGATTGCGTTGAGGTGTTTGAAAGTTAGAAAAGTTTTTTTTTTTCCTCCCTTCTGCCTCTCACTCCGTTTGCATTTCAACCCATCAAGGAGAGAATCTGGTTGTATGTTGATACTGATTCTAAATTATAAGACTGCCTTTTAGGTATATCACCTGAAAGCACCTTCCATACACTAGTTTTGGAGATAATCAGATCATAACGTCCAATTTTGCTCCTCACATTCTGGTGGAGGTTTAATAATGCTCTCAGATTTTGGAATGAACTTAAAACACGAGATGAAAAATACCTGACAGCCGTAAAATGTTCCTCTAAAAGTAATATACCCAATCCATCAGAGGCTCGACCACAGCCTGACTTGGTCCAAGTAGTTCTGAGGATAATAAGACCTTGTTGACCCGAACAGACTGGCACCAACACCGCCAGCAGCACGATACACCGCCAATTAACGAGCAGTCAGTGTCAAAAAGAGTAATATGTGTAAGACCCACAGCAGTTATAACTGGACTCAGCCCAACCTGATTAGACTGAATATAACTTGGATGTGGCCCAGTCTGGGTCAGGTCTCCAATACTATGACCCTTGTGGGCCTGTGAAGACCTCTATCAGAAGCAATTTCTGCACTGGACTCGTCACAAGAGAGCCTCATTTACTTGCACAGGAGGCATCTTCTCTGAGCATGAAACAAAAGCATCAGCTTCTCTTGAATCCAGGTGTATTTTTCAGGGAGTTTTTGAAAAATGATGATAATATACCAAATAATTAAGAGGCTGCGCTATCCGGCTGGACCAAAATGGTTTGGGAAGTGTCCATCCTTTCAGTCTCCGCACTCGAGATTGGGCAAAATGACCAAACAGCTTGTCTTAGCCCTTACCTGGCTGCATGTAGTATCATTTACGACACGATCCTCTTAATGAGCCATACTTAACTTTGATAAAACATTTCTGCCACACCTCCAGGCAGCACAGCGTTTCAAAACATGCAGTCCGGATGCACCATCATTGCGCCCACAGCTGGTGTTCACGAGGCACTTCTACATCATGTTTCTTTAGCTTTTGGGTAAATGCTGATAGAAGATTTGGCAACATCAAAGGCGCATTCATTGAAAAGCTTAAATACCTTGAGGCTGATTGGAGTGAATGTATCACGGCTGCAAGTGCGAGCAAAACAGCGTTAATGACACTTACAGGCTCCGATGAAGGTCGTCGGCACAGGACGCGCTGGTTCCTGCTCTATCCTGTGCTGTAAAAAAGACCAAGCTTGGTGTTATATTCATGTCTGATGGAAAACGGAAAAGAGTTTGAAGCCGCCTTCTCATCTCTCATTCTGTATGAATGTTGGAAGTGCCTCTAACATCTATTGACCCTTTACTTTATTCAGCCAGGGTGAATGAGGACCCCCCTCTCCACATCCAACCTGATCTGTCTTTGCATAACTCAGTGTGCACTTTAGCACGGAAGATTGTTTTTTGTTATTTTGCAGCAGACTCAGATTTAATCAAGCTATCCATGGTGGATATGGCGTCCATAATTACACTCTGACACTCAAATTAGAGCCTGCAGATACCTAATGGCTGTGTAAGGAGTTAATTAGCTGAGATCCCTCTCAGGCCTACATATATGCAAACTGTTGTGTATGCTAATATGAATTGCACACTCTACTCTACTCTACTCTGCAGTGAATCCACCACCACCACCACCATTTACCATTTAAAAGCATTACATAAACAGTTATATTTCATACACTGGAGTGTGGTCGCAATAAGACATGAGGCTTTAATGTATTTTTCAACAACTCCCCCCATGAGCACCTGATAAATGACCTATGATAATATCTACTTTAATAAAACAGTCGTGATCATAAAAAAATTGACTTCACGTTCTTTTCATATTGCTGACACATACTGTGTATTGATAAACACGTGAAAGGCCTTTCAGTCTGCTTACAATCACATTCCACATGGTGTGTAATATAGCATCTATCAAATATTTCTATGCTACATAAAGGTGAGTCAAGATTATGATTAGGAAGTGGATTTAAGAAAACAAAGAAAATGTGCATCTCACACCTATAAGGGGTCCTTCCTGTACAAAGTGATAACAAGTCCATGTTGAACACTTTTGCAGATGAGTGGTTCTCTAATTGGTGCATGCTGGTGACACTAACACGTGACTGATGGTGTGAATACCTGCTTTTAATGATGGGAAGCACGAATTATGATCAACCTTAACTCCATGAAAACTGGGAGATAAATTTAAAAGGAGAAAAGCGTTTCATCAAGAAAAGTACAAGTATTTTTAATTTTGCACTTTAGGCACTAAGTGTGTTGTCACGTGCTGTTTGTCACAAATGATTTAACAGCAAAGGTGAGCACAGCATAAAAGCAGGTTCAGTTAAACAGTATTTTGTTTATTCTGCAGCCTGTTTGAAGCAGCGTGGCTACAGATGGTGAGAGAACTGAAGCTCAAGATGAAACACACAAGGTGTAAAACTTCTCATTTAAATGCAGGGGATTTGTGGTTTGTTAGGAAATATGGAGCACTCTCACTGCTATGCTGCTTTCAAAACAGCAAGCTGGGAAAAAAAAAATTAAAAATTAAGCTTCAGGCAAAATATATCCCACTTGGCAGCATTTGTTCAGTTAGTATAATTCAAATATTGTTAAATAATGATGAAAGTAAAAATCCTTGACCAGCTCTGATGTTATTATGTGGTACTTATGTGGTTCGTGGTGATTGTCAGCACACGTCTGTTCAGCCAGAGTAAGAATGCAACATACGTTACATCCTGTGGCAGAGTTATTATTTGAATATTGTCGCCACACTGACGGCACATCATAGCTGAGTTTGTGATGCAGGCTTGATGAGGCCTGCTGCAAATGTGATGGGCTTTATCATATCATCTGCAGCTGTAGGTCCTCATTTAATATACTGCATGCTAAAATTCTATGGATAACACATTATTATGATCTCACGACCTCACATTATGCATGCTTTCACATAATGGATCCTATGACCTGTTTCTTTATGTATCCTTTCACATGACTGAACTCATGACCCCCTCTATGTATGTCAACAGGTGATTGTATTAGGAACATAATGTAAAAAAGAAAAAAAGATAAACATATGCTCTTATAGACAGGAAGTGCTTGAAGCATATGAAATATACGTTCACATGCTCATTTGACTGTGCTGTGCATCTATAGATACTGAATGGAACTTGCAGAAAGAAAAGTCTGAACTTGTGCTTTATTCAGTCCATTGTAGGCAGAACCATTCATGTGAAAGGACATCTGGAACTCAGGGCTGAAAGCACAGTCTGTGCACAGCTAGATTCTGTTTGTATATTCTATTCTACTCCACTTTACTGCATTTAATTTTATTTAACTTTATTTTTATTTTTACTTTACCTCATCATCTCTTTTTATATACTCTTATTTCACTACATTGTTTCTCATATTGTTGCTGTTTGCACAATTTATGACACTACTGGATACCTGAATTTCCTTCGGGATTAATAAAGTATCTATCTATCCATCTATCTAGAGACTCTGGGAAGGTTCAGGACTTCAGTGAAAATTGTTCTATTGCAAGTTTGAATTGTCTAATCGTACAATTACAATTGCTGATTTTAAACAGGGAGTTCTGAGAACGCAAAGATAGGTTTGCATACTGTATTTTAAATACAGCGTGATGAAGTTTCCAGGGCAGATCAGACATCTATTATTCTCTGTTTATTAGAAGTGCCAGAGAATCTCCAAAAGAAAGAGGAAGAAATGAGCTCTGAGGCTCGGGAAAAGAGAAAAGGGAGTTCAGACTCAGAAGTTAGCAATTTAAAAAATCTTTAAACAATTTTTCTTAAACATAGATCTGTGAATGTTTTTTTCCCACATGAGCATGTATCTATGGTCCCATAGAACCACCATCGGCAGAAAAGAAGTAAAATCTAAGTTTTAAACACAAAATGATTAAATATATTCTGCTTAACTTTTGAAACAACTAGAAAGCAGAAATGGGTTCAAACTGTAGCAAGAGTGAAAATCTAGAGGACATTGGTAATACACCTAAAATGGCTTCTTCCAATATTCAATATATGATCACCAGCAATTGACCAGCAAACATTAGCATGTGGGTTAAAGAATGTAGTTTTCTAAGCAGTGGCAGCTTTAGCACAAGACAACTGCAAACCCTTAAAACCTAGCTAAAAGAAAAGAAATGCAGAGTAAAGAGCAACAGAAGAAGAAAATATTGCAAAGATATTTAAAGCAGATTGTGAGCTATATGCAAGCAAATATCAGGGATGGACAACAGCCACCATTTATCTGGTTGGTGCCGCAAGGTGCTCCGGACTTACCTGCAGGACATGGGAGAGACAACACCCACTGAACCCTCACCATACATCAGGTCCAAAAGGGGGTAAAAGAAGTTGAGATCTTCTAAAAGCAATTCAGACCCACCATTATTGAACTACAGCAACTTGGACACATGCTGATAACGCCAAGTACAGAAAAACAATAACTGACCTCCATGACAGCATAATATCAGCTTTCTCATTGTGGATGGACACAGGCACAGGCACAAAGCATCAGCATGTAAACACAGCAAAGATGAGACGGTAGATGATTTCCTAACCAGACTTACAGAGGTCCACACCACATATAGCGGCATCCAGAGACCAACTGCCATGGGGGTCAAGAACCTCATCAGCTCATGGGAAGCTTTTCTACAAGAACACTCCATCCATTGCATCAAAGTACAGATCAGTAAACTGGTGCAACTGTATCGCCTAGGACAGCAGACACCTTAGAACTGTTGAAAAACACTGGATCCAGACTCACAAGATGATAAGAAAAATGGAAAAGCATGAACATAATTGACAGACTGCAGATGGTGCAAACTGAAGATGTGTGAACACGAGGCCAGAGGTTGTGGAGGAGTTCACAAACACCAAGGAAAAGGACAGGGAAGGTCTGGCGCCTGCTTCAAACGTGGCAAAGTTGGACATCGGGCAGACATTCTAACTGGCTGGAGGCAGAGCTGGGTCTGAAGATGGAGACAAAGGATGAGTCTGCCCATGACACATGTGATGGCTCTGATAGACACACCATTTGAGATAAAATCAGTCACACAGCAGAGGATTACAAATTCCACTGAACAGTTTGAGCTAACATAGAAAACAGTGAAGAAAGAGTCTGTGGACTTCATCCCCAACACACATAAAGCATACAAACAGATGCCAAAACAGATGATTACCATACATGGTACAGAAATCACCTTTTTGGTAGACTCAGCCACAAGTGAAAAGTGTGGCATCAGGCACATCCATGACATGAAGACACATCCTGTTCACCACTGTCCAATAAATCAGACTGAAGGCGATCTGATGTGTTTGTTGGGCATTGTCTTAACATCAACACCACAGAGTGTAGCTGTAAATAGAGTCCTTCAAACAAAATAACGTGTTAAATATGGAAAGAAAGATCGGGTTTATGCATATCAGTGGATAATTCCAGACGCTGCTCTCACCTCAGTCAACACTCTCATACAAAAAAAGCCAAAGCTCTCATCACAGACAGACACAGTGAAATCATAACAGCGCAGAATCTACACAGTATGTCACACGTCACCTCTGGAGCAGACAGGGAGTTTGAAAACAAATGGTACAAAGAAGGTCAAAGTAAAGATAAGCTTCAGTTTGACTGGCTGTACTGGACTGATGATCAGTGTGCCATCTCTGTGAACTCGCCTAACTTACTCATTCAAAGTCTGTTTCAGGTGCCAGAGTGTACTCTTCATGATCATTTGGACAAACCTTACAAGAGAAAACGGAAAGACTGTAATAAATAGCTTCTCGTATCTATGACCTCGATCCACCGATGTGTATGTTACAACTGTGTATGAAACACAGACAGCTTTGATGCTCTCTGCATTTGACTGAGCTGTGAGTGCGTCTATAGATGCTGAATTACTTGTGGAAAGACAAGTGCGACTCTGTCTTATTCAACAGAAATTGACACCACAGTACTTTAATTCGCAGCGTTTGTTTTAACATCACATTGGTGCTGCTGGGTTCTTTCATTAATTGAAGCCACAATGAAGAGTTACATCAGATCCTGCTAATGAGTTCGTGTCTCCCGTGTTACTGATTACAGGACAGGGATAATTTGTGCGTACCACCAGTCTCTTTCTCTGTGTCATGTGGGAATACGATCTGCTCGTCCATGAAAATTGTTGCTTGTTCATGTCGCAGTTAGCTCTATATTTAATATCTTGACATCACTGCTGCACAGTCTTTAATGTCCATACTCGAGAACATTGATCAAGCAAGGCATCCTTTCCATTTAATTTCCCGCCATCAAAAGAGCGAGCCTGACAACTTCGCTAGTGAATCTGCCTCATATTATTCTGCAGATTAAGTTATGTGAGACGTTTCATCATCTATATCCTAATAAAGTCTAACAAACTGATGCATCTTAGTTAGACCATGAGGTGAAACTTTGCATTTGAATTCATGATTTAAGAACTGACTTGCTAAACATTCACCGTTTGAATGTACACATGTAAAACAGTTCCAGGTGCATGAGGTTAAACAAAATATATTTTAAAAATCACTTTGTATCAATAACTTGAAGTGTCTGCACTGTCTTTTACAGAATGAGTTAGAGCATTATGCTGCATAATACCTCAGCCTGTATCTTTTATTCAGTGAGGATTTGGTGCATGTGTAGCCAGCTTCCTAAGCAGTGTCTTCCATCGTTTTTGGCTTGGTGTCCCGTATATAACGAGAGTTTCTGGTTTGGGTGAGTCAGTGAGTTGTTCCACCAAAGAGAGATTTTCATTTTAAACTTCTTAGATGGTTTCATTTAAATAATCGTCTGGGGCTTAGATTCATTTCAAGATTCAAACAAATTTGTGTAACAGAACTGTTTTCTTCTTCTTTCGTACCCCATTAGTCATCTCACCACTCCTCAGATTTATTATGTGACCCTTTGGGACGCCACTGCTTTGAAGGATGCTGCACCTCCAACATAGAAGATTCAGAATAAAAGCATATCAAAATGAAAGACAGGAGACACTAGCATGAGAATCAGCCAGGGAACATAGTCACGAAAATATGGAAACTGTAACATTAATATTAAAAACCTACTAATGAGAACAAAAAGTACAAAGTCTCAGGGATCAAGTAACTGTGGAAAACCTTAAATTTCAATACCCATGATTAAAATATTCATTATGAAGAGCATAAATCATATGTGTCATTTAACACTAATGAATTAATACCCTTAGTTGATCATGAACACTTTATATTTGTTCATCAAGCTCAACATGTATGAAGGGGCTTCATGTTATTATATGGAGTGGTGCTGACAGTCTGCTCTATTACACGGTTAACCACAGTGGATCTTTTGTACAGTCGATACTCAGCTCTGAGGATTTGCTGAGGGGGCACCTCACTCTTTTTAAAAGGCAGGGAAAATAAGAGATGGTTCAAATAGGCTTTCTTTCTTTCTCCCACTGACAGTCATTTGTGCTGCAGTGTGGAGCTGTTGATAGTTTGGCTATTACAGCCACACAGTGCAGGTAGAAGAAGTGGTGTGGGCTGTTGTTTCATGACAGGCCAAATAGGTTTGCTTTCTTCTTCTGGCAGTGAGAATAAAAGCAATACTCCGCTTAGGACCAAAATGATTGATATCATGCTGAGAACAACAATATGGTCAAATCTGATATTTGTGTGGTCCACCATTCATTGTTTAACATCCGTGGTGTATTTACTGAAGGTTAATATCTGGTTTTGTGTTGCTGCTGCCATGTCAGTTAATGTGGTTAACATAATGGCGTCTGAAGTGATGTAACTGAGGCTATAACACAGGCCATAGTGAGATATAATTGTAGGCACGGGGATACAGTTTCAGTCTTTTATCATAAATGAATGAAACATGATTTTCTGTCTGCTGTCTGCCACCTGCAGTTCAGCTGAACTTTGTCCTCTGCGCTTCAATTATTGGAACTCCCTAAAATGCACGGGCCAACATGGAGGCATTGCAGTTGTTTACAGCAGCTGTTTTAAATTGCTATGACTAACTCGTGGAGCACTGAGATGTTTAAAGTCAATTGTAAAAGCCCTGTCGTTTTCCGTATATTGTCCACCGAAAGCCAATAATAACTTTTTAGCTGAATTCCTATCCTCCAGTGTCCTCAATCATGACAACATAAAGGGATCTTACTATCCACATCAGTGACTCATCTAACCATTGTGCCTTTGATTCCCTAAACACCACAGATTCTTTCACCCTGGTGCAGCAGGTCTGGTATGACTCAGAACTGAGCCCAAAGCCTTGCTCTTGTATTTACTTTAGGCCCAGCTATGAACTCGGTCTCATTGACAGAGCCTGTGTCTGATCATAAATATATTCTATCTGACTCCTGCATTCAGGCAACTTCTCCAATCCTAAAATGAACAGCATGTTCCTGCATGTTTAATAACCAGTCTGCTCCAAAGTTCTCATCTATTTTGTGTGATTTATGTAACAACCAAATTCTACTTTGTAACATGATCAGGTCAGTCATTTTAACAACCTTTGTTGCTAGACGATGGATGGCATCGCACCTCTAATGAACAGATCAGTAGCAGCCACCAATCATCCCACCACCATACATAGCTCGAAGCAAGGCTGCAGGAGGACTGAGTGCAGACTGGGAAAAGACAAAACTAAATATTCATTTGCTTAACATCTTTTGACTTTGTTCAATCAGGGAAGAAAGGATGCAAGAGCAGCTTACTTCTCTGAATTAATTACCTCTAATAACCACAAACCCGCAAGCTCTGTTAAGCACAATCAATCAGCCCGCACAACCTGCTCCCACTGCTGTCTCTGACACCTCAAGACTGTGAATTGTATTTATCATTTTTTTTGTCAACAAAATCAACAACATCAGACCCAACACTGTGCCCCCGCTCACCTGTTCTTATCTATCTAGTAGTGTCTGTGTCCCAGATCAATTTAAGACAGATTGCGTCCAGTTGGTTTAAAAAAAGCAACAACCTCAGTCTATCCACTCTGAACAATTTATAAATTATCATCATTTCTCAAGAGTTGGAAAAACTTTGAGGTTGTTAAAGGGACTAATAAAGGGGATAATAGTTTTGATAAAATATGCCTTGTTAATACCTACAAATGGCAGGCTAATAGGGGAAACTCTTCATCTTGATAATACCATCATTAATTGATTAAATAGATGCCTTTGCATCTCAAGGAAAGCCCTAGAGTGGTTTGCGTCATATTTGTGGAAGCAGTATCTTTATGGGTCTTCCTTTCTCTTTGCACACTTTTCGGTTGTGTATCTTGCATGCCAGTGTTACGCACATCACACTCATTTATGCGTTTCAGCAAACCAAGTAACCTAGAAACTCAAAATTAAATTCAAACGTGAATAAACTGGCTAAATCCTGTTTTTTCCCCATCAACTCAAAAACTTGTATCTGCTTTTGATTTAAAACTTATCCATGTTTCAGCTTCAATGCCCTTTTCACTTGTCTCAGTCAAACTGCCCTTGCATGTCTTCAACTTGTATAAAATACAGCAGTGAGGCTTTTAACCAGGACTGTTTGTAGAGCTCACATCACTCCTATTTTGGACTTGCTGAATTGGCTGTCAGTGAAGTTCAGGATTGATTTTAAGATTCTTCTACTCACTTGTATGGCACAGCGTGGTGCTTCTGCCTGCTTTTCCAAGCGAAGGCCTTACATCTTACAAGCATCACACAGGTCACAAGTGTGTGGAAGCTGAGACTGTCTTCCATGGAGCTGTTGTTCAGAGATGTTGTGCTGAGAAAGCTGTTTGCTTGTGGTCATGGCGTTAGGTCTAATCGGTCTCGGATGCAAGTTGAAATAGTTTGTGGTGTTGATGATGTCAATTACATAGCGACAGGACATAAAGTTCATCATCCTTTACAACTTGCGAGACGAACACTCATTGTTTTCAGAGTTCAGTGGTATTCAGTGAGAAACCTCATCATAACTGCACTACATAACAATGAACAGCCCAGTGTAAGCACAGTGTCAGTACACATAAACTCTCACCACTTTACACAGCTTAAGTCCCTTGTAAGTGCAATATTTTACCCCATACTGAAAGTAGGTCAAAGTTATAACATATACATTAATGTGTAGGCTACAGGCCTACAGTGTGTACCTTTCTTTTCCCTGAACCTTTGTTTGTTCCAAAGTAAAACAGAAATGTACAAAATCTATTTAAGGACCATGGTGTTTGACTGTTATCATTTTGTTAGCATTTGTATCACTCCAGTGTGGGAATGGGTATGTATTTCTTAAAATAAAACACTGAAGATTCATGAAATTCGTATGCAAGTACAACAACTTCATCGCTCAGTAATTGTCCTATGGTATCTGGTAGTTATAGACTAAATAGGTACTGATAAACATACAGATAAACATTTATTCTGTGCCATTCAGCCAGTCAATAGTCAACACCGAATGAAGCCTAGTAAAGGAAAGTATTGTGAGAGCACTAATGATGCAGAAAGCTGCAAACAGCAGACAGGGTCCACAGAATACCAAGACTGCCATCACATGGTCAAAGAGTGAACACATCACCCCTCTGAGATGCAACATGCAGACAGCAGGATGTGGCACAGTCGCTAAAATAGGAGTTATTCTCTGTCCATTGCATTTATCTTATAGGTCGAGCACAATTCCACTGAGTCTGTTTCTCTTTCTGTATAATGAAGGACTGTGATGGTGCTTTATCACTTGAACATCCTCATCCCCAACATTAGCTCAGATATAATGAGGGTTACTCAGAGGACGGGGGCCCTCTCTACAGAATGATAAAAGACCCGAGAGTGCGCCGGTGACACTGCATCGGTCATTAGCCTGACTCACTTTGCCCTTTCATATATTTCTAAATAACTGCCTTCCTGTGGGTTTAACGGACCACCTAATCTGCCTACTTAGAGGTACAGGGGGGGAAGAGTGGAAATCCAGAGAGGTGAGTGTCACACAGGTAAATGTGCTTATCAGGGCTGTGACATGTTTAGCCTCTCTGGTGGAAATGCTGCCACAGGCTTTAAAAACCCCAGCAGGTTTCACCACTGATATGAACTGGGGAGGGATTAGTATGTTTATGTGAGGCATGCAGCAAATGTGGAACAGTGGCTGCCATTAGTGTTTCAGGTTTAACTCCCCTCAGAATGTCTCTCTGCACTCACCCTTTTTAAAAGGTAAATTTACGAATTCACCTGGTGTTGGCCGGGTCTGATCAATACTTGTAAATAAACAATTCTCTCCGAAAGACCAGAGAAGTCACAGTCTTATCTCTGACGCTGTTAAGATGCACAGCCCGGAGCTGCTGCAGCACCAACAAATGGGCGATTGATTCGAGGACATCAGGGATATTTGAGTGTTGACATCAAAGGGGACTTAATGCTACAATAGTGCTGAAAAAGATTAACTTTCCATTGCTGGATTATTCTGGCAAATAGAAATATCACAGCAAACCATCCATCCCTACAGGAATTCTGCAGGAGATTTTAAAATAAAGCAGAATAAGGTCATTATAAACTCCTGAGTAAGAGAGAAACATAAGTCCCTATAGGAATACTAAAGCAATATAAAAGTAGTCCTCTTGGCACACGAACTGCTTTCTCTTGTTTAGCTATGGAGGACATGAAGTCACACTAAAAGTTGGAAGTATTTCTGTCCTTTTACATAACACAGAGGGAAGACACACACGCTATCCTTCATGAGAAAATATTTTCAAAGTGATGGTTAGTCTTTGCCTGGTGATGTAGTCAACCCTGTTTTCGTGTTGTGAAATGAGTTTCACTGACCCAGCAATCCCACAGGGGTTCAGCAACGAGAGCCCGTGACTGGTTCATCTTTGGGGTGAAGTTACACTCATCCTGCCATGTAAGATAAGCTTGAAAGGTTAATAACAAACAGCGCTGGTATATCGCTGTCAAATTCAAGAGAAACAGGCCATTGGCACTCTTTTCTAAATGGCAGAGGAACAATCAATGCAAAGGGAGTAGCTGCTGGGTTATTTGACTAAACTGGGGCACAGAATGCCCCAAAGGGAGCAGGAAATGACAACCATAACATTCCACTTCAGCAGCTGGTGCCAAACTAACTGTACTGTGTCCATACAGTAAGTGGAGGGAGCGGGTCCATTACCCCCACCAGCCAGCGGGGGGCAGTATCCAGCACCAGGTCTACTGATGGGAGCTAATTCACCCTCAATTGAAATGTTTTTAAATTTGTGTAAACACACACAAACATAATGTTTAAAGGGTTTTTGGGGTCAAAATAATGTCCACTGTTTACAAAGAAAAAAAGCATTTATTCAGCAACACTCATAGCAGAGAGATAAAAGCATACTCACAGCTGCAGGAAGTAAAGGATAAAAGAGAGGACATGTTACAAAGAATGGTTTAGGCAGTGGTAGAGACATCTTGTTCACTGTAGCACTTGATTTAACAGTTAAGAAGTTGGCGCCCCCGTCAAAGCTTCACTCACACAAACACAGAAAGGTAGTAGGATTTCCTGGCAAATAAACATACACGCAGTTAATTAACATACATACTGTACATACACAAACATAGTTTGATTTTTTGTGATTTTGTTGGCACAAACTGTTTAAAAATCTCCAGTGTGACTCCATTCAGCATGAAGCCCACTTCTTAGGTATCTGAAATGTAGTGCATGTTATGCAAAAGACCAAGAAGTAAAAAGCACATCAGGAATTTCGTACGTTATTGATTATAATGCCATCATGGACCAGAGGCGTGTTGGCCTCCTGGATTGTCAACACCTGTTTCACAGTACAGACCCCCAAACGCACAGGAAGTAATCTGTACTGTGATAAAGGTGGGAAAGGCCAGATTACTTCAACGTGGCAGACCACCGTTGAGAAAAAACAGGTGTTCTCTCTTCTCCCAGTTACTGCTCAGTTGCCAACAACAAAACACTACCACATTATAACCACCTTTTCACAGCCCCAAAATATCTAACAAATGTTAAAATATCTACACGAAGTTCGGTGAGCTCTGAGTAACAATACATTGTGTTTCCTGTGATTTACAGTCAGCACAGATTTTCTTTTACAGAAGCTGAAAAGCATCTTGTGACTGATCTGTAGTAATCAAGTAAGGCCAGATAAAAATGGAATAAAATAACCCTGTTTGGCGATAAGTACACTGATTGCACTGTCTTATTCATGTGGTGAGAAAATCATAAATTATTGGATGAGATTTAAAAAAAAAAAAAAAAAAAAAAAAAAAAAAAAAAAGCCCAAAGGCTCAGAAATGAAATCTTTTGAAACCTCCAGTTTCAACAGCCATTCTGAACATGCTCTGCATCGGCAGCAAGTCCAGAGTCTGGACAGGTGAATGAATGAGCCCAACATCTTCAACAGACAAGACATTAAGTGTCATTCTACATGATTACAAACATGACAGACAGCAGCATTAGAGTTCCTTGTAAATTGATGAACATAGATTCGAGGGGTCTTTACTAACATGAACTATGAACTATGCAGGTTAAGATTAAGGGCAGGTAAAGAAATTAAGAGCACTGTTTTACTTGACAAAGACTCAACAATTCTGGTGTAAAACACACTTGAACCAAAGTCAAAGGCAGTATAATCGCTGAGTTTAACAGTGGAGAATGTCTTGAGCAGCAGAGTCAGTGTCAGTGGCAGTTTGGTCATTGGCTTACTACAAGCCATCAAAGCACTACAGAACGAGTCACAGTCAACAGGGATTGGTTATCTTCCAATGAAATGGCAACTGTGACTTCATTAATTAAAAAAAGTGGTTGGGATTGTTCTAAACACTAAACTTTAACCAGCTATTTTAAAAAAAAAGATCAAATTTAATTTGAATGACGATGGCAAGGATGCTCTGCTTTGATCCTTAGTTTTATCAGTTGTAATGTGAGTTGTTAAGGTCCATGAAGTTCAAAGTAAACAGCATCGTTCTCTGAAGCTCTTCTTGTTCTTCTTGTTCTTGCCTTTCCCGTTTTTGTCTTTGTTTTCTGACATTTTCTTGCCTCGAACTTCACGCATCAGGTCAAAGAACACCTGGAGAGAAAAGCAATCTGGTTGGCATTTTTACTTCACAGCAGTTGAAACATCCAAACCTGACGTAGTAATGAAAGAATGGAAATCCTAAAGTTAAATTCCTCCGTTCATTGCACTGTGCCAAATATGTGTGCGTGTCAACACACCTTGTCAACGTTGGCTCTGGTTTTGGCTGATGTCTCCACGTACTGGACGCCCCACTCCTCGGCCTTGCCTCGGGCCTCGTCCACAGACACCTGCCTACGCTCCTCCAGGTCAGACTTGTTCCCTACCAGTAGCAGAGGAATCTTGTCCTCTTCGGCCTTCACCCGCAAGATCTGCTCCCTGCAGGCACAGCATGGTGTATATTTTAGTTTTCTTCCTGTCACGAAGCCAGTGTCTTTTGATAAAGCTTGTTACATTCCGGTTTTACAGATGTCATTAAAAATAGACTATTTAGGACGTGGTTGGCTTATACAGAATGGGTGCCATTTTGTAGCTGATCATTTCTTTATTGCGTCCAGTTGTTCTCAGATGCAGACGATGTCGAGAATGCCCCGTTGTCCTCCTTTGAACTGCCTGAACATCCAGCATTCAATTTGTGAGGTGACAGTCACATTTATTCTAGTTCAGTTTTGCAGGTGTACATGATTCTCCAGCGCTGCTGACTGAAATCTGCATTGAGCTTCAGCATTTTGTTCATGCCAAGGATGATGAGAGGCTGTCTATATCCTACCCAAGCCTTCCTGCCACAGTAGATCCAGGCTGACACTCTTCTGTCTCTATAAATATGCAACACCTTCAGAAAACCTTTAAAGCAAAGCCGTGGTGCAGATTATGTTTTCTAAAAGGAAGAGCTTCTTCTTACCTGGATTTACATTACTAATTTTGCACAAGGCACTGGTAGGCGCTAGTACGGGAAGTGTCTGGACTGGGATTGGAAACAAAAACAAACAAACAAAAAAACAGACTATTTGCTATCCCAAACACAGACAGACCTAGGCAGGATACAGTACCTGAACTCCACAGTGGCAGTGAAGGACTCATGCTCTGTGATGGAAAAGACCAGCAGGAAGCCCTCCCCACTGCGAAAATAGTTGTCCCTGATGGCAGCGTAGTCTTCCTGGCCCGCTGTGTCCAGAATGTCGATTTGGACCTCTTCCCCATCCAGAACCACCTTCTTCCTGTAGCTGTCAGCCTTGGTGGGCTCATAGTCCTCCACAAACTGGGAACGAAAAGATGCATTTCAGTATTTCTTGTCAAAGCATGCTACAAGTTGTATTTACGTGCATAAACCATGAGCATGTCTGAGCCATGTAATGGGCATCAGACAGATGGCTGAAAAATGCAGCCGCTTTGCTGCTGGGGAGCGAAACCAAACTGTGACCGTCTCCGCCTTGCAACTGATTCTTGCAGTAGAATAAACAAGTAAACATCATCAGTGGTCAAGCAAGCAGTGCACCAGAGTGAAGCATTTTTAAAAGAATCAATATGCATGTGCCTTTAGGAGACACTGTTACCCAGGAGCTTCCAAGTGAGGAACCACTGAAAAGGGGACTTTAGGTTTGAAGCTTTTAGAGGAAGCACTGACACATAAGTGATATCTGGTTTCGAATATCTGACACATCGTTAAAAACTGTCAACTGTTACGTCAACTTTGATGGAGCTTAAAGATATAGTATTTTAAGCTGTTCATAGGGGTGTGCTGACTCACCTCATCATACATGAACTGCAGCGTGAGGGCTGACTTGCCCACGCCTCCACTGCCCACCATTATCACCTTGTGCAGTGCCAGAGAGCTCTGGTTTTTACTTTTACTGGTAGCCATCACTGGATTCTTCTTTGTGTCTCTTTCACACACTCACACACATGCACGCAAACACACACCCTCACACATACACGTCTCGGCACCCAGACACTCTCTGACACAACCTGTGAATGACAAGAGTGGAAACGTATAAATACCTTCAGTAAATAACCTCCATACAGAGAGAATATGAGAGTGGTGACAAGTGCGGGGACAGATGGCGGTTGTTACTTAACAGCTTTCACTATGACAGTAACTTGCTGTGCCAAGGCGCCTAGGCTTTGCTCCAACAACTCTTATATCCTAACCCCCACCCTTCTCATTAAAGTGCCAAATTGCCCACTCATGAATCCTAGAACTTTATAAAGTTCGCCATCAAAAGGTCATTGCAGCTGATCGGAAGTAATGAAGCTATCATTCTCCACCCCAAGACGGCATTTAGGAACGCATTAAAATAGGGCATCATGTGCTAACCTCGTTATAAAGAAGGGAGACGTCACTGGCCATCTATCTGCTATATGCGGGCCCTGCCCTCAGAGGGTGAAAGCTCAGAGTAAATTATTTTCGCCTGACTTCCACAGCTTCCACCAAAGTGTTGACAGACTACGCTGTAAATTCCTGCCTGTCAAGTCTGGACAGGAAATGAATGTATCAAGAGTTTCAGATGTCTTCTGATAAATATGTACGCAAGTCATCGATCCATCAGCAGCCAACTATTGAATATATTTCAACATATGCTGCTATTTTAGCCATTAAATCCAGACCAGAGGAGGCAGCTAATCTATGATTGGTCTCAATTAGGGATACACAATGTATCTGTCAGCTTACTGAAAGTCTAAAATGTTGCTTATGCATTTATTTAAGTCAAAAGACTATACCTCCATTTTTTTGTGTGTTGAAAAAGTTTAAAAGTTGAATATTTGACTTGTCTTTCTTGCTAATACCTAAAAAAGTTCACATGATGTTTGAATGAAATAGATACCCTCACATATTACGTACAGCTTAGATAGAAAGTAGTTTTCTGCACTTACGCTGTTGCAAATCGCACTCATCTACAGTAATGTAAGACCTTCATAGTTTCTGTATAATAGGATAACTCCATTTGTTGGAAGTAGACTTGTGGTCTTATTGCAAAGACATTAAGAATATTTATACATAGATGGAACCAACGACATTGCCATAAGCAATGATTGGGTACTGGCCAACATCTCAATACTGAGCATGCCTAGTTTGACGGTACACTGCATTAAAACAGACATTAAAAACAGTCATTAATGGATTTCTTGAAGATCATTTAATCCCTCAGCGTCTGGCACTTTGCCTTGCATTGTAATCTATGATGACTGGCAGAAAATGAGACAAAAGGCCATGTGCAACTATCCCTTAGAGATCAACCAAACAGCAGTTGTCCAAGCCCATCAGTTCCTCTGAACCAGCCAGCTGACACAATTCTTCTGCCCTCTCTAACTCTAATGCGACTCATCATCGGTAAACCCTTTGGCAAATCCTGAACTCAGAGTTTTAGGTGTTTGCACTCACTGTTGTTTTCTGATCTCTGCCTTAAGCAATCATCCTGATCGGTCAGCAGCAACCTGTAATCCAACACGTAGCCATTTACTCACACTACCAACTATAATACAGTCAATTACACTGTAAAGCATCTAACACTGATGCCAAGAGATGTCCGATTATATAAATATAAACTAATGTCATCATAAGCAGAGAAGCAACAGAGCAAGTGTTGTGACAGAAACTAAGACTTGAAAGCCAATCAGGTGATGCGATTCGTTGCTGTCACATCACAGAAGCCAACCTCTTCTCCCCCCCCCACCTTCTTTTCTGCTGTGATATATTCTCCATTTGTTGAGGGAAGGATTTCTTCCTGGGATGTCACACTAATGGAGGCGCTGAGCTGATTCATAGCATAGCAAAATCTGCTCCTCCCCAACAGTAAACATTTCACTTCAGTTCATACAGTGAGACGAGTGTGCACAGACAGTTAACCCGATAAGGCTGAGGGGAGAAAAACATTCCCGCTGAAGGCAGAAAAACCTCATGCCTCCAGATCTGGGGACTTTAAGTGTTTTTGCGTCAACGTTTTTCTTCAAAATGTACATAAAATTGCCAGAACTCCACAAAGGCAGAAGAAACCAAGTAAAAACCCTGAAAGATTTCCATAGCTGGCATCATAGCTAGTATCTGTCTGTCTATCCATCTGTCTATCTATCTATCCCAACTATAATGTGACAGTTGTGAATGTGGAGGAAGTGACATCATGTTTCCTCTCTCCCTGACCAGGAAGGGCAGTCTGACCTGTGCTCTTCCTGCCTTTGTTACAGAGTCATTGGACTAGTGAAAGGGCTCATAGGAAGGATGTCCACACAAACATGCACTAACACACACCTTCTGAAAGAAACTATGCCAAACTCAGCATTTATGCATAGGGGTCCCTTTTTAAATTATTCACTTGTAACCCACTTCCATGCACTTATACACACACAGATTCCACTATAAATCCAGCTATAAATAAAACCACCACAGATAAAATATAAAGTATGTTAAGAGGGAAGGGATTCCACCATATTTCCACTAGCTGCGTTGCTGTAGTTCACCATAAATTGTATGCAGGAATATAATGGGGGTCATTGGCAAAAGAGAAATTAATATCTAGTTCTGACCTAGATATGGAGCAGGGTACTGGTCCTTTTAGGGGAAAGGGGGTTATGGAGAAGGGGGCGATAGACAGACCACTCTGGTTGCTAAGCTCTTGAAAAATAGATGACACCAGTGGGCTACAGATATTCATTAAGATCCCTTTGGAGACTGGGCCAACGCTCCCTCCCTGCTCATCTAAACAATTTAGCATGGATGCACCAAGGTTTACAGGACTCACACATATACTAATAAAAGATTACAGCAAACAGATAGAGCCAAAGATGTGTTGCTGCCAAGGCCCGCAAATGGAAACAGAACATGACAGCAAATCAAATATCAAATTAAAATCAGGTGGTGTCCATTATAAATAATTCTATTGCTCAGCTGGCTGATTCTAATGTTAGAATCATACCTTGAATTGCAACAGATTTATCTCCTTATGTTGAGAGAACTGCAGCTCTCTTTTTGGGGGGTTTGATCTGTCATTGAGCCCTCTTTCAACAAGTGCAGAAGCTAAAAGTTTTATGGTGAGAACAAACCAAGAGTTCATAGTTATGGTCAAACTCAGCCCAAGATGTCTAAATCCCACTCTGAGTGAGGCAAAATAGGTGAACTGAAGATATCTCAGCCACAGCTAAACCCCCTGAGTCTCACTCTCTGCATTCCGGAGGTCATAGGGGTGAAGGGGGATTTCCTCTTCCCATCTGATGGAGAAAGCAGGGGCTTTTCTGGCCCCAATTACAATCCACCTAATTCCAATGATCTGAGAAGGAGATTAGCTCAGCGTGGCTGCTTCTCTCATCATCACCACTGCTCAACTGAGTCGACGAAAACAATGTGAGGTGGCCCAGCATGGGTGTGGTGAAACTGAAACGCTAATGTGAATACACAACAGATGTTACAGGATGTGATGTCATTTGTGGGGAAGAAAATTCTGATAAAATTACACGCAACAAAATTATGATATTCATCCTCCTTTCCCCTTTACATCATTATGTCTTGTTATATCTAAACAGTTCCTCCCTTGATAGTTCTGCTGCCAGCAACACACAACTCCCTTGCTAATGCACCAGATGCAAATCAAAACTTATGCTGTGTCTCATCCAGTTTCCACCATCTCCCAGATTAAAAATGTTCATTAGTACCACAGCAAACGTAAAGATGGCACTGAGCCCTCTCCTTAAGCTACCTATCCAAGTAGTCATAATTACAGCTCGCTGTGGAGAAAACAATGCAATCCAGATGAGTCACCTCAGTCATGAGTTATGTGTAAGAATGGGATGTTTATCTCAGCGGAACCAACAATGCAAGAGCAGAGCAGAGCGGTTTTAATAGCCTCGACCAGTGGAGATCAGAAAATGATTTGGTCTACTTAGAAAGAGACGGTATACAGCAGCAAGGAACACATTTTTCTTAAAAAGCACCCCACGATGCATACTAACAAGCCTTGGCCAGGAGAGTGCACAGAGGAGCCTTTGATGGAACTGGGCAGCGGGCTGGGCAGCAGGGCACTGAATTCACTCTGTGGTGCAATCTTTCCAACTTCAACAACACTAAGAGTGCTGCTTTTACAAATACATACAGTATCTATTCCAACGGTTTTCCCTTTTCTCATACATATGGAAGCTGATGCAGTCTTAACTGATCCTGTTCGGCTGCCAAAACAAAGACTCAGGCAACACAAAACACCATGTTTTGGTCAGGTAAAGATGGGGCAAATTCATTACGTCACTACGACATCGTGATTTTAAAGCTTGTCGGGGTTTGGCCTGTAACATCCAACAGATATCCTCCCTGACCTCTCTGCAGCTGACCCTGTTGATCTTCTCCAAACACTCATGTCTTTCCCATTACTTCAGCATTCCTGTGGGCTCATTCAGAGTGGAAAGAAAGAGGAGTCTGAATTTCAGCATGGATTCACTAACAAATGTATTCATGCCTCTTGAGTATCTCTACTGTTACTGCTACTGCTCTCTAACCTTCTATATACATTTTCATTGACCTAACAGGAACCACAATACCACAGCTACCACCTATACAATGATAGGGGCCTGTGGTGCTATGATGGTTAACAGCTTGGGAAATTGTAAACTATGACAGCACCACAGAAACATCTACTCATATGGCCCAAATCTTCTATAACAGTACGTCTAATTTATATCACAGTAACAGTAATATCATCCCTATGACTACTACAGTCCAGAACAGTAAGTGTCCTGTATATTCAGCTCACAAAACGTCTAAGATAATGATGCTGTTTCATCACATTTGCTGATTTTTTTCCTTTCATTTAAAACTTTTATACAAAACAAAATCATTTTAAGATTCCTCCTTTATGTTCTCTTGTCACTCTGTTATTCTGCTGCGGTTGGCAAACTGTAGATTAGGTATATTTCTGCCAATTACTGTCGCTCTTATGTAACTGAATGTGGTAAGCAGTCCTGCTGCCCAAATCCCTTTACACAGTGAGGTACGTGGTGGACACATTTCTACCAATGCTAGCCATACATTCACTGCCAAACCCTACCACCCACCATCCCTTCTCCTTCACAGTTCAGATGTGTTAATAGGTGTTATGGTCATCATTCAAGGAGTCACTTAACAGTGTCCATTGGTGCGTAGAGTACCATTTAGAAAAGTATGGACTGTCAACTTCATTCCTCCATGAAATACTGTAGCCTATAGCTTAATCCTTCTATCTTTGTTGCCACTTACAGTAAAACATAGAAGGGCACACAATAATACATTTATGGGCTGAGAAACCTCTCATGCTCCTTGTAATTATGGCCTTATCTGAAAGGGTGCAGAGCAGATTCAAAGTGCATATGAGTGCCACTGGGTAGATCAGCTGTGGAGCCGAGTGGAGGAAAAATAGCTCAAGTGGTGTGAGAGGGATGAGAGGGATCTCAATCCTCTCTGCTCTGCACATATCCTCGACACACTTAAACCTTAGATCATGCATTGCATAGCAAACATGGCAAACTCAGATTAATTTCATGTAAGCTTCCTTTTGACATTGCGCAGCATGTGCTGAAGTAATAAAGAACACATTTTGCTCATTATAATTGGCTGCCAGGCTTTCTAGTGACAAATTTCAGAGTAATGGGCCCCTAACTCGGAAAAGGTTACTGCTTTCCTTTTACCGTGTTTTAACACCGACAGACCTACTCTTACGGTATATTTGTTATGGCATTCATTTTCACATTACATTTTAGAAAAGATGATAGCAACCTCCACAACAACCTAACTTAGGTAAACCTGGCCATTAATGCCAGAAGTGGGTTAAGGGGAACTGATGCATCAAAAAAAAGTTGAATTATGACACTGCTCTTCTAACAAATATTTGCAAAACTTGTTCCTCTTCATTATAGGAAACTGGATGCTCAGTTTTTCATTGCTGGTCCATTGCACATTGCAATCACATCTACGATATGTATGGCAGTATGTTAAATTGGCTGCCTGTGGGGGAGAAAAATCACTCTGACAGTGATTCACTTCGTTGTAAGTGGATAAAACCCTAACTATCTGATTCATAAATCTTGGAAAGGAATTAGGGTTACGGTGGTGTATTTGCAGTTAGCAGGGCATGTTATTTGTTTTTACGGTTTGTAATAAAATATTACAAATCCCTATTCAGATTCTTCAGTGGTCACATGGGCAACAGTTTTAACGGTAGTTCATATGATATTTAACACTCAGACCAAATATATAAACTTCCCTTCCTCCCTGCTGACAGAAAGCAGACAATTGATGGCAGCTCGGTATGCACTTATCTACATCACTATCCCCTGCACATAATCACTCACTTTCCAAGCCCAGTTTTATTTAAAAAAAAAAAAAAAAAGGCTTACGTCGCTCTTTCTGCCCTTTCGCCTCCACTTCCACTGCCAATATCATTAGCAGATGGTTTTCTGACTCCGGTGCTATTACCCACCAAGAACCCAGGTCATTCGGGAACCTCATCAGAGAATGAAAAACTGATCAGAGCAGCAGATGGAGCTCTTTGATATGAGCCAACCAGGTTAGATCCAAAATGAGGGAAATGGAGCCTTGCAGAAAATACTTGTCAGTGTAATAGGAAAGAACCTGAGGGCATAGCATTAAAGGTGCAGTGTGGAGGACTTGAAGTATCCATTAGCTAAAATGGAATGCAGTACTCGCGATTATGTTTTCATTAGTGTATAATCACCTGTAACTATGAAAGTTAGCTCAGACTAAGCCTTTAAAAGCTGAACTGAAGGAGCTACAGAGATAAACACCCAGGCAATCTTGACAAACAAAGATGAGGAATGTAGGATCAGTTCAGCCTTCTTCAACCATCTCTGAAGCCACTGGCTTGCTCTGTGACTACAACTATGCAGAAAACTACATCTTTGCCAGAACTAATGACAACCCAGCTGTGTGGTTTGCATTAAGCAGCTACAACTTCGGTCAATGCTAATCGCGGCACTGACCTATTTCATTAGTTTTCACTGGAGAGTTCTCGCTTTCTGGGATGGTTTAAATGTTGTTTCAAGCATTTTCCTGGAAAATCTAAAACAGCATGTAGTGCATACTGTTGCAGCAAAAAACACTAGATACTTGGCATGTCTGCATGAAAAAGATCAGCCATTAATAGTTCCACAAGAAAACCATCTGTGTCAGATTTTAAAAACCTGGAGGATTCTGGTGGAGCCCTACAAGACTGCAAAACAATTCCTGAAATGGTTTCTCTGAACCCGCTCTGATTGTGCTGCAATCAGCATTGTGATCACGGGCTGTTTACGAGGAGGCTGACTGCATGTCATTCCAGACATGGTAACTGTGCTATTCAGTGACACACGCTTCCTGGCTGACTTGAACTGAACTTATAGGTATAACCCTTTAACCAACTGATCCTGGAGACACACAAGGTGAGATTTCAGGTGTGGAACTGCGGAGACCCCATGTGCAAGATCTCGCTCAAACATTTAATTTTCATGGGCAAGCATTTCCAATTGCAATTAGACACGGAAGACAACTACTGATGCCATAATTTGAATAAGTTATTGTTTGTTATCAAGAATGACCCAGCTAGATTGGCTGTGATCTCTGATCTGCTGCCATTTGTCACAGCTAATATCCAAGTCTAATATCTGTCAATAACAAAATGGCCTTGGTTATGGATAATTTTGTGAAAGGGTTTAACTTATAGCCATCAGATAAAAGCCAACAAGTACAGAAAGAGTGATCAATTATTCTTTCAGGGCACATATCGAATAAATAACTGGACAAAACTAGGGTGGAGCACATCCCTAATGCCTTTCTGAGCCACAGAATCCCGTGTTTATTCAGTAAAGGGAAGAGAAAAGAAAAACAGCCAGTTTAAGTGTTTTTTGGGTTGTTTAAACTAGGCCTTGTTCACCCTTGAGACACACGAATCTGGATGATGAATTATATTTGTCACTTTCCCCTGATACCAAAAAAGAAGAGTTAGTGTTATTAATGAGACCCAGCGTGTGTTGCTTTGCCAACACTATCTTCAATCCCCTAAACCTGTCTGCAAACAAAACAAGCTGATAAGAGTTGCAAACGTTATACCCATCAGCAAAATAGAGCATCGGCAAACGCAATAGGCAAGAGCTCCACCATAAACAAGCCCCTTATTCAGCATCTCTATTCTTTATAAACATAAAACAGTCTCTTCTTGCTTTTGGGGGGACTTTTTGGCCTATTTGTATATGTGTGACAACAAAATTGTCAAATCTAAGTAAAGAGACCTAAAAGCAGGACATCAGCTTCTATTTTACAGGGTTTCAATGCACTAACTACAAAGATTTAACACAGTGATTTCAATAAGTAGTTTGGACACAGAGTGAGACAATACTAGCATCATACCCCACAGATGTGACCAATACATGCCAAAACGGTGACCTGGAAAACTGCTCTCTTAGTCCAACTGTTTTTTGCTGTTTTTTGCTGACAGTGAGGATTACACCAACGTTAGCTAAGGAAACCATGAGCCAGCTTGGGTGTGTCGTCTCCTCGGGGGAAACTTTTCAGCACAAACCAGTCTGTGTAATTCTCGACGGCACTATAATAGTTAAGATTACATCGGTAATAATGATAACTGCCCAATAAAGTATGAACTTGGCTTCCTTAAAACCTCTCCGGTAAACGAAGCATCCGTCCAACACGTGAGGTAACTTTAACTTAGCTAACTCTGGAGTTGGCTAAGTTTATATGCTAACGCTAACCGCCTAACGGCAGCTGACCATCAACACAAAAGCTCCTCAACAACATGAACTTTGGTTTTAGGACTTCACAGTTTTGGCTAACGGTCCCTACGTTTGTTAAATGAATACAACCCCATTAAAACACGTACCATTCATTAAAGAAATCAAGCACATTGAGGGTAGTGTCGGCAAATTAATGGCAATTGTGACCACAACAGTAACGTTGACGGTAACCATACGTTTAGTTAGCTAACCTAAAGACAACTTACCAGCGGTAAGCGGTAACGGCTGACGTTAACGTTATGATATACTAAAATATCAAAGGCATACGTGATAACTACAATAAACTAAACTACGAAACAATAAAGCAAATATCTAAACTATTTGGTTACACCCTAAGACAATTAGGTGTTTAATTGCACCCGTCGTATGTTAGGCGGTCAACCTTCCTTGAAACAGGTGTGGTTGCTCTCTAACGGCCGTGTTAACAAATGCTAAATTGTTCCACTCCGTTCAAACGCCGCTGGAAGCCTTACCCAAAGCAGGATCCGTATTTCTGCCCTCGGCTGATGTTATCTTGACGACTGCATTAATAGAGCATTTCGAGGCATTGGTTCTCCAAATGTAAACCGCTCCTGCAACAAAAGCCCCACCTTCCGGATGTAAAAACTACGGGATGACAGGATGTGACGTAACCGCCGCCCTCATTCAGTCTGTCATCGGTTATTTGGATTTTCACTTCCATGTTTTTGTTTTTTTGCTGATCATCCGCTAAGCTAAAATAAATAAAAACAATTAAATAAATAAATAACTAGTTGAGGTCCAGAAATTCACTCACAGGCGGCAGCGGCATCTTTATGACCAGTTTCACTACAGTTTTCACATTAGTCGTAATTTTTCAGATCATTTTTTAGGGCCATCTGTCTACAGTTCCAGCAACCGATGCCCAAATCAGAAATTAATTTGCAATTTGCAAAGTCTGGAGCTGATGAGGGGTGCAACTAAATAAGTTTTGTATCCATTATTGGAATTTAAAATATCAGAAAACTGAAAAACAGAAAAAAATGCTAATCACAATTAGCATTGTTGTTTTTTCCCACTGAAAGGTTTTAAAGGTCTGAAAGGTATCTTAATTGCTAACGTAGTGGAGAAACAAATGCCTCAAAATGTTTTGAGATCCCTCTGCATGAGGTCAAACAAAACAAGCAAACACACTTCAACGTACCAAAGATATTTATCTTATCATAAAAGTCATAAAAGTAGGTTATCTGACTATTCTCTTCATCCTTTGATGTTACCAGCCACCCACAGGTAATTAATGCTGCCAGCACTTCAATCAGACAAATACAATGGGATCCTTTCAGTGTAAAGGTGTGAGGAGAGGTACACAGATTTAACAGCTAGTTATGATATAACTACATATATTATGATACATATCATAACTAACATTATGTATCATTCAAAATGCATTCTTTACACATTAAATGTTCTCTTTGAATAACATATCATATGATTAACCAATGAGAATACTCACATTATCTCACATAATGAATAGCTCACTGGCAAAATCAGCAGAAAGATAATTAATTATGAACGAATTATGATTACAATTTTCCCCAGTTTGCTCAAGAGATTAAAATAAATGGGTGTTTATATTGGAGCAATATAAAACACAATTTTCAAAACTAAGTTAACACTATCAACCTGCAACGCTTCTGTGGGTCCAACCTCAAATACGTCAATTAAATTGAGTTCTTTCTTCTGTACAACAGAACCACAGCCAACATATCCAAAATAATCAAAATTTGCATAAAAATGATTCAAATTTAATTTGTTCCTTCCTTCAACACTAAGCTCATTTTGCTAAAACATTATATTCAATTTGATTTCATTCTATATTTACAGCTACAGCTGTAGCAATGACAAAGAAGACAAATGATTAGGTTTTCAGTTAAAAAAACAAAGTAGCCAAAGAGAACTATAATAAATGAAGCCCTATTAAAATGAATATTTTAAATGGAGTTTTGTAAAGCACAAGCAGTCTACAACGTGAAACAGTAAAGGCAGTGCAATTTTTATTTTGCATTGCAGTAAGTGCGCCCTCCATGACCCTGAATGAGAATAAGTGAGTGTATAGAGTAAATGGATGGATGGCAATGGTACAACTGGGGTTTTCTAAAGTCACATTTAGAGAGTTGAAAAAAAACTTGTCACGGTGCTCTCCCAACAGATTTTAGTAGCGCAAATACTTAGACATCAGCCTCAAACATGAAAAATGTAAAGGTGCGCACTCCCACGCTGATTTCTTCCCATGCTAATTACAGCAGGGTAATAAAGCGTATATAGACCACAGACATACAGCTGTTCCAGATCTCAGCCCTACACATTAAGGATACATTTCTCAAATATTGTTGGACACAGACATTAAAAGAGCATAAACCACAGTCTTAATTTAATATGTTATTAAAGAGTGTTATATTTCCAACAGGCTTGAATCAAATCGCACCCACAAAAAAACACTTCTTTTCCTAAGCAAATCTGAACTGTTACATGATTAGTAAGATAAAAATCTTGCCATCAGTTAAAATGACTTTTTTTAGACATAATCATAATTTTGAATGCATGAAATATACTGGGATCGAAAACCCCTGTGGACAAGAAGAAGACCGCAAAACATTGTTCTGTCTCTGACTGTTTATATTCAGCGTCTCTCCCTGACCTTAATGAGGATTTCGACCTTTGCCTCTTGTTTTCCCACTTTGCATGGAACTGGTACAATTATATTTGTAACATCATAGGGCTATTGGAGACTGAGGCTGAATAATGAACAGTGCCACAATAGCACAATGTCCTTTGTCGGCCTCTCTGCCTCTACTTTGCTTTTTGTTTTGTCTCTGCGGAGGTAATGATGTGATTGATTCAATGCACCTCTAAGTATAAATGCTGAGAATCCCTAAGTGTAGTGCCATAAAAGAGCTGAGGCCTGAAACACGCTCTATTCTCTTGCTGCTATTAAGGTGGCAGGGAAATAAACTGAAGTACAGACCCTTATATCCCTTCTCCTGTTTTAGGTCATATTATGCCCACCAGCCATTACTGATGCATTCGCAGAATCCCCGGAGATCCAGCCATTCCCACAAAAATATGTACAATTCAAGCCCTGAACCACCTTCAACCATCTATCTACATTTATACGCTATTAAATAACAGAAGTAGACTGACGCAGTGTCCCACAAACTAAAGTCTCCACAGTTTACGCAGAGGCAGAGTCAAATCACATAATGATGCAGGGTGTATGCTTCACCCATAAAATGACATAACCCAGAGTACCCAGGCTACTGCCCGACTCATTCTGTTGTCTGTGCTTTAATAGCTATGTTAGCTTCATTTAATCATTTTATATATTATTACTACAGCCTGGCAACAAATAGCAATCCAGAAAAATAAACTGTCCACACCTCGAGCACATCTCTAAACTGTTGTCAGTTCATGCTACGTTGAGTTGAGTGATTGTATTACATTTTTTTTAATTAAAGGCAACATGATTCATTTTTAATTGCATGAAAAATATTGTCTTTTATCCACTATATTTAATTTAGTCCATACATTTTTAAGAATTCACACATTGTGACTTCACCTGCATTTATACACTGGGACTTAACAGAGCAACATGAATGTTTTTCTTCACTTCTTGTGGGAGATGACTGTGCTCATTAAACTGCATGCCCATCAAGCGTAGCTATCTGGATACCAATAGCTTTTCCCACACGCAGGACAAAAAAGGGTCTCCATATGCGCCCATAACTGCAGAGTGTGGAGCTTTTCCTCCGCTCCTCTCCCTCACTGCAGGCGAGGACAAAAGTTGACCTTGACTAACTGGTTTAGATGAAACCCATTAAGCATAGGAATCAGGAATCTGCACAAATAAAGCTGGTGGGCTGATGTGAGACCATAACTCAACTCAGTCAGACTCAGTGAGGGGGAAGAAAACTGCACCGTTGTATTTGTGCAGATGGGAGGACTGTGTCTTCTTTGGCAGAGGATGATAAGAAAGTGGGCAGCAAAAACACAGGCTGCGACAAAACTAACCCGTTAGCTTCTAATTTGGTGCGCAGCCTCCACTCCTGAGCAATCACAGTCGCCGTGGACTGCCAGACACCTGCGTGGTTTCAATGTGTTTCAAAAGCCCAGAGTTGAGACCGCCCTGCCTACCATCACATGACACTGCCAGTAAATTATCTGTTCATACGAGCACTCGTAGTGTCTGTAGGCACAAATTCACTCCTCAAGAACACTGACGCCTTTGCAGTCTTGCAAAGGTTGAGGGATTCAGTTAATATTCTCTGAGAAGAATCAAGAGCCTGGAACTAATCACTGAGTGTATTCATTTATCACCTCCACCAGGTGGAGCCACAAATACCATCAGCCTCAACAAGCTGCTCAGTTCATCTCAAAAGCCCCTTTTAGACATGGGACCTCTAACGTTGATGGCTTTTACCGCTTAAAATAGGCCCACTCACAGTTTTTCATGGCTCATTAAACTGATTTTATATCGGTGTGCATAGGAAACGATGTTATTATACGGCAATGCTGTCGTAAGAGGGCGGAACAAGATGTGCACTTAATACCCCTAATAATGGCATTTCACTACATGCGTGCCGAAGGCAGCAGAGGAGTTAATGTCTGAAAGGAGATAAAGCCTCATTTGGTGTTTAGGAGCAGAAAATCACAACGTCGGTGCGCAGGAACAGCACAAGCTCATCTAACATCATCATTAAGCACTTCCTTCCCCATCTGACACATTCAAAACTGGTTTGTAAAACTCTTCAGGTCAGACTCATATTTCTGAAAACAGTCCGTCTTTGAGCCACTTGCACACGTACCAGAGTATTTTATAAGTAACTGTACAAATGTGATGACAAGAGGAACAAACTCAGAGTTTCTGCACTGCACGTTGCAACCCGTGTATTGTAAAAACACGGAAAATCTACTTTATTGTCTAAAGATTTCAATTTTGTATTCAGTTGAATTTCACATAAGCAGACATGGCTGTTTTTAATACAAATAAAGGCGATGACAGTTCATTTGTGTAAAGAGAATTAAATGTTCCTCATCCTCACCAGGAGGACGAGGAGGTGTTTTTCAAGAGTTGCCCTCGCTGCAGCTTCTCCATTCAAAGTCAGTCCAGCACACATCAAACACGAAACTATGGTGCACGTTTCAGCTGTTAAAACTCCTCCAAACCTCGTGTTCTGGTAGAATTCATAAAACCTTTTTTATTACCATGTGTTGTTCTGATGAATAACACTATGTCCCCACTTCCATTGCTACCTGGCACCTTTGAGGCATACCATAGTTCTCTCTCTCTCTCTCTTTATTGTCTGCCCCCATTCTGACCTTGCTGTATCTTTCCACCACATACATCTTTTTTTGCTGACCTCTCTTGATTGTGGTTCATAAGTTAATATATTCTGAGATCTCTGTTGCAACACTTTGGTCAGAGGTACAACAGACTCTGAGCAAGGGGCCAGTAAAACAATAATACAGCAGTGTACTGCGCGATCAGCTGCTGCCGTTTCGCACTTGGACCGCAATAAAACGATCCGTTTTCATGACACGTTAAATCCCATCCAGCTTTTTTAAACAAACGCACGTGTCACACACTCAGATCTGCTGCACGCAGCGATGCGCTCCCGCCTCTGGGTCACAAACCTACAGAGGCAAATATATCATCTATGTCATCATGGCCGTCACAGTCAGCGGCCTGAGACGTCGACTCGTGTGCAGTCCTCTTTCTTTGTCTCCTCAGCTGTTTCTTTTTGACACCAGCTCTTACTGCTGAAGACTTGAATCGGCTCCTGATTGAATGAAATCGGGTTCTCAGGCGAGTATTTGTCATAGCGGCAGAAAGCCGCCACGTTCTTGGCACTGACCCTTTAGGAGACGAAGCCCAGGAAGCTTCCTGTCTGAAGGTTTGCAACTTCTTCTGGACACTGGGAGTTACAGAAATATGCACAATTAGCGTTAACAGCAGCTGTAAGAACTTATGACAGAGCTGTTGTACCAAGATGTAATAGACTACACAGTTGTACTCACTTGTAACCTGCTGCCTCTAGGCCTTTCATCCGTTCACACTTTAGACGCAGGAATGTTAAGAGGCGTTTCTGCTTTTCCATCCTCTGGGATTTACACCACTGAATCATTTCCTGGAGATGAGTCGCCATATCGGTGAATGTTGTAGCCTCTCTCACTTGTTTCTTGAACTTGTCTGTCTCATACGTCTTGTGCGTTTTCTGTTTGGGGGATTTGCCCTTTGACACCAAGAGCATGAAATCAGTAGATAACCAGGTGACAACATTAGGTAAATACGTGTTCTGTGAATGACTGCTTCAGCGGGCTTGGGTACATACCTTTTTAAAGGTTCTGAAAACATCAAGAAAAGGCTTCAGGTCAGCGTCAAGAACCATATCTGAAAAAGAATAAAGGACAAAAAGAGACAAAGACAGAATTACCCCATGGCAGTTGTACACGGTGTCGACATGTGTGATTCCAGTGAACGAGTTCCAGTGGGACACGTGCCATCCACACTTACAGACTGCTTTTAAAGAGCAGTACAGAGGGAGAGCATGGTGCAATTAAAATCACCTGAAGCTCAACATCCGCCGCAGATTAGCATCATCGTTTCTGCAGAACATGCTGTAACACTGAAGTTGACCTTTGAACCTGTGCACATCATTTTAACATGTGACCATCAAATTCTATTTTATAGAAGGTTGTTTTCTTTGCCTATTAATATTACTGTAACGGTGTGACTGGTTAAGTGAGACAGGCACAGATACATTCAAGCATTTTGCATGTTATGCTGCTTTTCCCTCAGTACTCTGTTAACCATTCAGCCCTGGAAGTGAGAACGATACAAGACATGCTCCGCACCTCTTTCAACAGCAACACCCAGGTCTTCTTTAATCTTCCTCGTCTGTCCCTGGTTCTTGACTTTCACAGTGGATTTCTTCCTCCTCTGCTGCTTCTCCATGCGGTGTTTAGCATGGGAAATGTGTAACGACTGTTTGATTAGTGACGATGCATCAGTTGGACCAAGAAACTGAGTCATATCTGCCGGCAGGGAGAAGTCTGTGAGGAAGGGCATGGGCTTTGCAGCGGCTACTTCTCTGAGGAGCTCCAGCAGCTGCTGATACAGGGTGGCCAAGCAGGACAGGATACCGCGGCAAATCACCCTGACAGAGCAAAAAGGCAGGTAGATATAGACTGCGGAGGCTTAACAAACAAACACAGTCGAACTATACTGCGGTGGAACACTCACCAGAGACGACCGAGCATGCTGGTTATCACCACATTCAAGATAACAAACTCCTCCCATTTCATCTGCTGCTTTGACAGTCTGCAGCAAACATCTCTTAAGGGAAAAACCATGAGGTGATAAAAAGGCCGAGGCGGTCGAGCCAAAACCACACGTCAGATCCACATTTGTAAAAAAAAAAAAAAAAAGTCGGGTTGCTCTTTGTGAGAGAAAGGATACAAGAAGGCTCTGCTGCAGCGATTCAACGTGCAGCTCATCAGCTGAGCTGCTCCCAGCACTTTGAGACACAGCCACTCCAGCATGGGTTGACTGGGAACATCACACTGACCAGCCTTGATGCTCAGTCCTCTAAACACACAAACACATACTCACGTCTCAGTGAATAAACCTTCAATTACATTTCTAGTCTTACAGCAGCAGGTTATCCAGACAGTGCACTGGAAAACAGTTCATATATATGGTATGCACAGTAAGTAAATAGATCCACAGTGGAAACAAGAGAACCTACCTTTGAATCCTATTGGGACAAAGCTCTGTCAGGTCTTCTAGAGCAACATCAAGCTTCATGCTCTTCAGCCTGTTAATGCATTGTTCAACCTGAGACAAATAAGACCAGTATTTAGCGTGCATATGACTTATATACATTTTTAGCTGTGTTAGTTCTACCTCTCTGATGTTTCTGTTTAACACACCGTGGACCCTGAATGTCTGACACCAGGACTAAAAATACATCAAAAACATCACAGATCCTGTTCTGGCCAGATGGTGACACTTCATCAACAACCCTCACCTGTGGCGAAGGAGGTGTTAAGATCCTTTACATAAGCAAAAATGCTAAAATATAAATACTGCAGTCTGGCCAGTGATATGGATGTATCTGCTGCTGTACCACAAGAGAACTGGGAAGAGCCTTTTCTCTGGCTGTCTTATCCTCGTTTTATCCTCCACAGCCCACCTTAAATAATAGTTTTTCATGGGTAGAGTAAACAGACAACAACTTGTAATCCATTGTGCAGCCCTGTGTTGCAGAATGACACATAAATAAACCTCAGCACATATTCTTATAAAAACTACTGACGCTTAACTTGTGCTGGTATATTCAGAGACATCTACCTCAGGACTTAAACGTTAAAGTAGTCCTGCAGAGAACATTACACATGTAGATTAGTATTACTCATGCATTAATGCAAAAGCAGAATTTTACTGATGTGATGATTCATTTTTTGTTATTCAATTTATTTGGTTTGTGAAAAAATAAGAAAATAGTGAGAAAAGCTGTCACAATCACCACAATACCGACTTCAAAAAGTTTAAAAAGGAAAAACAGCAAACCGTTGCATTTGAGCAACTGTACCAATGAAGTGTTGAAATGAAAAATGACTTTACCAGCGACCAAGCTGATGATTACTCTTTTCTTGATCAACTTATTGATTAATAAACTATGATGATTTAATTGTATTTACTTTTGGGATGTTTAACAGTCCGGCATGTTTTGATTTCCATTCATAAGTGTGTGAGCATCAAAACAAAATACCGAAGTACCTCAAATATGTACTTAACTACAGTGCATGAGTAAATGTACTTAGTTACAATCCCCCCTGGTCCTCACCTGCTTTAAGCCTTTGAAGGTCTTGTTGCCTCTGTAGCTGTTACTGAGGACGTACAGCAGCTCGTACAGAACTCGTACCTCCGTCTGAAGGGTCTCACTCCGAATGAGCTTGAGCACATTTTCGTTTTCCACCAACAGACTTTTAACATTTTCACCTGCAGGACGGAGACGGCATTTAGGCACCGCGATGTAACGTTATTCAACGATAAGGACAAACGGACGCATATCAACAGAGCTGAGGCTTGGTCCACACGCCTCCCACGTGGGTTGCAGACGGCAAACAGACCCCAGAGTTTCACCCCAGACATCACGCAACAGGGTCGACATATTACGTTTATCAGCGCACCGTACCTGTAGTGGAGCTGAAGGGGACACGGGCACTGGAAGCAGCACTGGGAAACGGTATGTTTACCCTGTTCCACAGTTCTCCTGCCATGCTTTCTCGCAGGCGAACATGCGGAAGTCGGCCAGCCAATCGCGTTCGGTCAAATAGATACGTCACTGGTTCGTCTTTTGCGTGGCTTATAGTACGCAGGAAGTGTTGTAGAATATCTGCAAAATGAACTAAAGTGAACGTTTGAGACTCATTTTTCTTATACACATTTTTCACTGAGAGCTGAAATGAGCTCGTGACAAATTGTTTAGACAACAATACGTCATTCAACAACACACAAACAGTTTTTACACTATCTGGAGTACTGATCTCAAACAACAACAGCAAAGCATCATTGTTGAAGGTTCAGTGTTATGCGATATCAAATGTTTTGATGATAAATGTGAAACAGTTTTAATAAAACTTCAGTGTTAATCACAGAGTTCATATGTATACAAACCTCCTGAATGAACACTGAAGGCATCCTAGCTGACAGAAGCTAACTGAAATAGTGAAGACAATGAAGACAACACCTCCCATGATCCCATGCTATTTCATGACATCATCTGTCTTTTGGATCACTGGATCAGATAAAAAAACAATTTGACCACATTTTGTAAACAATATAACTTTAATTTGACTAATAGAACAAGACTAAGAAGACAGAAACTGACCAAAACCATAAATGAATCTATGCTCCCTGCTTCCTCAACCAGGTGATGACTTGTAAATTCACTTCATCCAACACAGAATCCTCCGACCTTCCCTTCACGGTTAGTCCATGGCTGCCGCCGTTTAGCCAGAAAACCTCAGCTTGAGCTTTCATCTCCTTTACCATCCCGTCAAAAAGAGCCTGAGCAAAGACAGAAAGCAACAAAAATAAATCATGCATTGTGCAGGGGCTGTGACTGCGGAATAATTAGAATCCAGCGCATCCAATATGGGATGCTATTGTCCATAATATACAAAATAGCAGAGGACTGGACTTTGATGCTAGTTGCAATGAGGGGAATTAAATAATTACTTAAAAATGTAAAATTCCTGACTGAGATTAAAGAAATTTATAAGATAATGAGAATATTTTTTAAAAAAAAAAGCTAACTCAAGACACACAAATGAAAATCCTACAACTGCACCATCTGTAACCATCCTCACCCGGTCACACATGTTGTCCTCAGTGCCTGACACAAAAAGCACAGGCACGTGTTTAGGTAACCCCCTGAGATCTTCGCTGCGTTGGCGATGGGTGTGTGTCTGCGCTGGTGGGTGCAGGGGGAAAGACAGGCAGATGACACCCTGCACTGCATCCTCTGATTCATCACTCAGCTGCCTGGCTAAGGCCGCGGCAGCCCGACATCCCATTGACCTGCCTGTGGATGGGATAGGTAAGACGGGGTGTCACACTCAGTCAGTGCTCTGTGTGAACTCTGAATATTATACTATTTCTATACCATGTGCATCCATTATGGACAATTATTAAGAATATTTCTGTTTTTATTGTTCACTTAACCTCCCGCTTTTATCTTAACTATTCACAAACTCAACTCACGTGGTCTAAGTGTTTATTTATGTTATATATTTCATGCAATATACAGTAAACTTGATATGGCTGCTTACCTCCAACAAATGTGTGCTTTAGGGTGAATTTCTGTAGTGATTTCAAGTAGTCCTGGGGGGAGAGTACATGTTTGTACAGCACCTTATTGATTCTGAATCTGTCACAGTAGCAGAGAAACATTACCCGGACTGATTTTTCTTGAATGCGTGAAAATGCTTACCCACACAGCACGGTAGGCCTTCACTCTGTAACCCAAGTTTAAACCTTTGCATGTGAAACGGAGACAGAGGAAGCCTTGCGAGGCTAAGGCGCGTGCCAGAGAAACCAGATGTTTGAAGTTCATGTCTCCACCGGCCCCGTGTGTGAGGATCACAGCTGCGTGAACATCTTTCACGGAGGCGGGGACACAAAGGACGGCATCCAGATACTTGGCCCCAAATGGCACCTTCACCGTGTCCTGAAAGCCAGAGGGCAGCAGGTGAGTACCGTCTTCAGACCGCGGCACTTTCATCATGCAGGTTCTAAACATCTGTGGGGACTGGTTTACCAACAGTTCTGTGCCTAAGCCTGATGATGGGGGGAGTACTCAGATACTTTACACTGGTAATAAAAGTAAAAATACTCGGCTGAAAACAAAATATCTGCATTCTTAAAATCTTGATTAAAAACAAAATCAACATTTAAATAAAGCACCAGAAATAAAAGTGCTCATTTAGCAGATTAGCCCATTTCAATGTATATGACTGTATTTTAACTATTCATGTATTAATCTAATTCCAATTTATTCTATTGTGTAGCTCAACATGACTGAGTTTTAGTATTAATTCATTCCGAATATGCACTGTTTAATTAATATTGTCAAATAAAAGAATAATACGATATAAGGCAGGGTGATACGTAAACACTCATTGCGGAGCGTTTAAAGTCTGAAACGTCAGGTGATGTGCGCCTTCATGACACGACCCTGAACTGCATCTGACTCCCCAACTTTAGTTCGCATTCACAGCTCGTTAGAGGCTCTGAATTGCGTTTGGCGATGTTGGATTTACCTCGTTAAACTCGTCCATACCAACACGTTTCCTCTCTGAAATCCGAACAGTGGAGCCTGACTGCAGGTGACTGCCACCTCCTGTTTAGGAGTGCGCATTGCAATTTTACTCAGTCGCTGCTATTCATGGCTTTGCAGAGTCCAGCAGAGGTGGAGGATGTATGCAGACACTGTGCAAACACACAGTGTGGTTGTTTGCACGTGTATGAGTCCAAATGAGAAAAACACAATATTTTCCAACATACAAAAAGACAAATATTTATTAAAAAATGAGACAACGTGATTTTCATTTCACTGTCATACAGTTTATCTGCAGAGAGAAGTTATTTGGCAGTACATGAGATATGAAGAGCTGCTGTGTAGGTGGCTGAGGGGTCAATCAAAGTTCATCCTTTGTCTGAAAAACAAACAAACATTCATGTAAGGATAAGAAGAAGTGACAGCATGAGAAAAACAAACGATCATCATTAGATTTAGCTTTAATTAGCACTATTTTAGCATGTGGGAGCAAATGGGTGCCATCAGGAACTGAAAAAATATCATTTGTAAAATTCAGTTAGAGCTGCATATTCATGTACAGAAGCTTAGTGCGTTTTAGATTACTGCCTGCTTTAATCATATTTAAAATAAAATTAAAATCTAGTGGTTTTCTATCTGCCTCAACCCAACTAAAGCTCTAATCAGCCGTAACTGAAAACCCTGCCGGTAAGCAGGGTTTTTAATATATTTGCATCATGTTTAAGTTCAGTTGTATTCATTTAGGAAGGTGCAGTGGCATGTGAGATCCACCAGATGGAGCCAGAGCCTGCAGAGTGGCATCATCTGTCTCAAGGCTGCTTAATAGCAAAGTGAAAATATTAATAGGCATATTTAAAAGCTATCATTATTATTATTATTATTATTATTACCAATAGTGAGACAAGACACATCACAAGACTCCACTGGTGTTACTTAGGTTACTGGTGTAATGCTGTAAGCTGAGGTGAGGTGAAACAACTCAACCTGATGTGAGGGAAAACTCTTAACCTTCGTCCTGTGGCAGAAACATGGAAACAGGTCATCACCGGGCTGCTCCACAAGTTCCATGCCTTCCCGAATTTTAGGCTCTGTGATCTGGAGTTTGGCATATTCCTGCAAGAAGATGAGGTTACAGATACAGATCCGTGACAGGACTGAAAAGCACACCCTGATAACAGACCAGAATTACAATTAGGCTCATAAACAATGATACACAGAGCCTAAGGGATATGTTTTGACCCCAGTATGACTAAACAATAATGGAGCCTAAAGTTTCTTTATTAAGTCACTATATATATTTTGTCTGCAACTGTGGAACTGTTACCTGGAGAAGTTTGTAGTAGTAACAAAATATTCTGTCTCCCATGAGATGATTGCGGGCAAACTGCTGCCCAGCCAGTGCAATTTTCTTTACCTGAAACACAGCAGGACGCAGCAGCCTGGTTAATATTATTATTATTTTCACTCACAGACACAGACACAGAGAAAATAAGCTAAATTCGGGCAAACTGGTAAAAAGTTATTGATGCTAATTCTCACAAAGAACTATACAAAAAGCGAACTACACCACACATCATGGTATGTACTGCCACGCATTAACGACCACAGTCGTCGTCATCATCACCTCTTCATCGTGCTCACGAGCCCACTGGATCTTCTCCAGGAGGTCTCCGAGATCCGCCCTGAACGGGATGTAGTGCTCCCATGGTCTCAGCTCGTTGTAGAAGTGCTCGTAGTAGCTGGAGTCCTGCTTTAGGACCACGCTGTCTCCTGCCAACAGGTAAGGCAGTCTGTACGCTGCCACAGTGCCGTCAACGTTTATTTGGTACTTGTACTGGTGAGGGACATGCAGCGGAAATAACAATGAGCTGATCATCTTTAAAAAAAACTTAACTTATGAAATACTGCTTCGTAATACCAGTCAGTATCAAATACAACATACTGTAGTTAATCAAGTTAAGTCCCTGTGTTTTATTAGTTTAGACATGCAGCAGGCACAAAGCTGGAGGGACATCCCATTAGACGTCTTTCTGGGAACCTGCATAATGCACACTGGTTTAGTTCACTGACCCCTGAGCACTTGTTTGGCTCATCATTTCCTGAGAAGTATATCTGGGTCTTTTCTTTCCTCGCCAGACGCTTAAAGCTCTCTGCTCCTTTGTGCTCTGCAATTTGGGTCCTCCCAGCTTGTCTGAGCTTGTTGGCTGAAAATGCCCTCCTATGGTTGTAAAGCAATTAGCTAAAAGCTGAAAATTGCTGCAGTTAAATTAATTCTTACAGGGTTTGACAGAACCCAACGGTCCTTTTCCATTATTTTCTATTATTTATTTCTGAGGTATTATCAAAAATGCAACTTAATGCATCAGTGCCCAATATAATGACTAAGTGTTTTTCATCCGAGACATTTTAACGTATTAATTAGGTCACCTTGAAAAAGTCAAAGAAGGAAACGTGTTTGACCAGCGGCCCATAGAGGCTCTCGTCATGTTTGAAGAAGAAGAAGTTGGTAAAGGCGGCGTCTATCATGTTCGGGTGAGCCCTCGAAAGTTTGACCAGCTCCAGGCGTTCCTGACGACTGTCCCGCCCCCTCCAGAAGGCTGTGGCGTTCTTCTCTGGCCACGGCGGCCCTGTGTTGGCCTGCACTGACATCATATCCAGACTCACTCTATTCAACAGATGCACAAAACGCATTTGTCAAAGTTACTGGCACTGACTGTATTTTTGATGGCATGCACATCATAAAACAGGCATTAAGACAGTTACTGCAACCTCACAGACATGCATATGTGCATGTATGTATACTATCAGCAGCTTTGCCTCATGAATCATTTTGCATTAAAAGCTGCTTTAACAGTTCATTGCTGCAGTAAATAAGATACAGTTTTGTTATGCGCGGCTCTTGTGCAGCTACACCGTGATACGGAGCCGTTTTGCTCAGTCTAGATTTAAAATAAAAGATTTGCTGGCCAACCTTTTTTTTTTTTTTTTGTGTCACACACCAACTGGCGAACTTGCACTGCATAAAAATGCGTGAAGGAGCACTGAGGAAATAACGAGCACCCTGACTGAGCTTTATTTTGGTTGCATTATTCAGTGTTGCAATGTGGCAGTGTCATGGTGCCGTCTGCATACACAAGCTGACTTATCCCAACTGTCATCTCCTTGGGGGAGAGGAGCATATTGTAAATCATATTTATGACAATGATGTATAATCCTGCTAGCTACACAGTGGCGGCACACATTGTGGGCTCTTGTTCAGGTAGTAATGATGCTGTCTTCCTTGCAGACTCTTATTATTCACAAATCTTCTGGCACAATCCAAAACTGCAAGACATGTGTGTTAAGTTGCACACGCATACCTTCCCATGGTCTCGAGGACAGACTCTGTCAGATCATAGGTGGGCATGACAATATCTCTGGTGTTGTTGGAGCCACACCAGGAAAAGATAGGATGAATCTTCTCAGTGGGGTTCCTCTTCTCCAAAGGCCAGTCTCCCAGGTTAACAAAAAACTCCACATCAGGGAGCCGCACCTGGAGATTAGCGCCGACGTGGAGAGGGGCGTGTTCATCAGAGAATACCATTATTAAGAAAATAATAGAGAAACGCTGCTGCCTACTCTTGGTTGCACAGTCATGAAAATGTGATGTAATCATGTCTCTTGTGTCGAGCACAAAGACTCTGCAAGTCATCGTGGTGGTTGGTCGTGCACCTTCAAAAGTCTCCTCGTAGACAGCCCCCAGGGACATCTCCTCTTTTATATATAGTTCTGATTTTATTTTAGATTCATATTCTAAAAGGATTGCTATTTGCCAGAGTCAGAAACTTTCTGGTTCTTCTAAGACCAACACTTGTGGACTTTTTTTACTCACAGGAGGGTTTATTTGTTCACCACCTGGGGTTTCTCAGTCTATAAACAAAGTTTATAATCACAGATTGAAAGGATAAATGCAAAACGGAAGTGAGAATTTCTAGTTTTCTTTACGCTTGACACAGCTAGCTTACCTTTCTGCTGAGTGACAGGAGGATGGAGTCCATAAAAATTCTGAAACCTACATGTTCTCCAAAGGTTTTAACGTAAACCTGAAGAAAAAAAAAAAAATGTAAGTGGACACTCAACCTGTCTCAAAACATAAAGTATAAATTACAATAATCACTGATGAGTGATAAATTACTGGATCTTCCCATGTAATGCTAGCACTGTAACAATAGCCCTAGACGTATCACTATAACAGGAACCTGTGGATTGACGTCCACAGCGGTAGTTTGAGAAGATAGTACACTTGAAACATGGGGCTGATGCATTCTTCTTACAGGTGTGTCACACAGCTCCAGGCTCTGCTGGATGACTTTACTTTATTACATGGCCCCAATTACTACTCAGCCTAAAGAAATACAATCCTTTATTACTACACTACCCTTTGGTTTAGTGGTACTTGAAAGAGAAACTGGGGATTTTTTGTAAAATCGCTTGTGTGTTACTGTTTGTTCTCAGTCACATCAGGCCAATATTGGCTGGTTTCTTAATATTATTGCTTGTTTCTGTTCTTTTTGGCGTTTCTGGTTTTCACAGGTGGAAGTTACCTTGTTGTCTTTCACAGTGTAGTGGCAGAGGCTTTGTCTCTGTCCAAAGCGCTGTGGGATCTCCTGCGCGTTGCGATCTGGGTCGACACTAACAAAGAAGGCCAGGTCCCTGTCTATCTGGGGAAACGACTGAGGACAGTGCATGTGGGCCTCCCATTCAGAGCCACTAGGCTGGGGACAGTCACAGCCTTCATGGTAGACTGGGCCTGAAAAGGGAAAGCGCACAGAAACACCACCGAGACCATTTTAAGTGGAGGCTGCAAAAACACACTTCGCTGAAACATACTCAGCAGGCCGCTTGCATCGTGTCCTACCTTTGAGAATGAATGGAGACTTGGCAACGTGCTTGTTCTTGAGCATCACATGGATGTGAACGTCCGTGTAGGTGGCGTACATTCTGTAGCGAACCAGGAAGGAGCCATCCTGACGATCCAGGACCTGGATCCAGATCCTGGTGAACTGCTCCACAGGAGACACGATCTTCACTTCAAAGGTCTTCTCACCTGGTGATTTGGTTAAACTGTAACAGAGAGAATACAGAGAGCGTGGAGGTTTCAGTTACATATTTAAAGCTGTTTCTCACTGTTTTTAAATTAGTAAGCAACCAAAGTAAAGAGCACAGGTATTTTGTTACTGAAGAATAGGAAGTCCCTTTTTAATTAAATGTGATACTGGCGATACTCAAAAAGTCAAAAAACGTTCACACCACCCTGTAATTCTTAGTCTGTGACAATGATAGAAGGCACACACTTTATAAAAAAACAAAAATGGTGGAAATATGTCTCTGGTTTGCTTATTTTCCATCCGTAAATCAGTCATTCAGCTCAGTATCTCATCATATTTGTCTCCTGGTCATCCACAGCGCCCCCGTCCCCTGCAGTGGCTCTATGAGCACTCACCCACCCTGCACCTGACATTTTAGTTGTTTGATATTAGGTTTTTGATGAAAATGAACAACAATGGGCTGTAATTGTTCAATTTCAACCTTTTGCAGCTAATTGGTAGGTACTGCGTCTGAGGGAAAAGGTCACCTACATGCTTTATTCCACCAATTACCCATAAACAATGCAGTCAGATTGTATACCTGTGACTAAATATAACAATCTGCATGTTAAAAACAGGAAGTCTGTTGCTGCTGCTGATAGAATTCATTGGCCTCTTGGTACTGACGTGCTGTTATTGTCTCTCTTGTGTACCAGCAGACAACAATAATGTAGTTTTTTGTTGTAGCTATGAATGTAAGTGAGAAACCGATATCTATCTTGAGATCCAAAGCATGTGTGAAAGTGACACCCAGTGAGCAGCTACACTTAGCGTGCGATGCATTCATTGAACCCATGGGAGATTTACGATGAAAGGGGTTATTGCAGGTTGTCTTCACTTTTTCTCCCTGGGGCTCAGACTTTCATGTCTGCTCTCTCACTATGGACTGGTTTAACATTTCACTATGAGTGAAAAGATATAGTGCAGACAGAAACATAAGTCTGTGTCAACCAAACTGGGAAAAAGGAGGTAATGTTTTTATCTGTCTGTCACTCTGCAATTAGGGCATCTGAGAGAACCATACTGATCCAAACATTCATTAAAATTGCATTAAAAAGTAAGGGTTGTGTTACTTTTGATGACACTCGTATCATGGTGGGAAAAACCAGATATGTTTATACTTCAGCGCTTCAAGCAATTGCTCCCAATGGCTACATTTATATTTTTACAAAGATAAACACAACTTAGACAAAAACAGCCTTAATGGAAGACTGCATTTATTTCTATTCTATTTATTGAATAGTTCACCAAATGGAAACAATTTTGCTAAGCCATTTAGTCAATTAGTCACTGTAATTTACATTGAATCAACAGACACTGTCTAATGGACCTGGCAAAACCAATTATTAACATCAATAAATCAAGTAAAATCATTTTTTTAAAAATTCATTTTAAAATACATTATTTATTTTACTCAAAACTGACCTCTACTACGTTTGAATCTCCAAAGTAGGACGCTACGTGGAGCACTTGAAGGCAGCATTGCTTGCCAATAAAATGGTACAGGTTGCTGCGACTGGAAAAATCACTCCCTGACTGCATTAGCAGGCCTGTGCTACTGTACTTACTTTCTCCCGGAGCTGTCCACCGCCCGTATGTAGAAAAATCGAGCAGGGAGGACGATGCTTGCCTCCAGTCCTGGTCCCCATACTAAAGTTTTCGCAGCACTGGGTACTGACTCTGCCCGAGCAGCTGGGAGCTCATGTCTGAACAGATCCAGACAGAGGAGCAGAGGAAACCACGAAACTAGCCGAGGAGACATAACTGAAGCGACGTTCACTGTCCTTCAACGGCAGCCGTTACTTTACTCCCTACAGATGTTCACTGCCCAAATTTGCCATTGTTGGTTTAAAAAATGTCATAAAACATCAGGAAAACGAATAGCTGTATGTAATGTCAGGTAAACGTTAGTTCGCTCTGTTTCCATTTGAAACAAAGTCATTCAGCGGTGGCATTGCTGCTGACTCACACCTGTCTAACATACGCGTGTGGTTTTATTATGTAAATAGGTTTTCGGGAATGCAAAGGTTACCGTTAGCTCGTTCCGAATCCTTGTACAGTTTAGTAAACTATCTGCTATGGGGCGGGGCAAGAAAGCGCAATGAAGCCATATGATTGGTCATTACTCCGCCGAATCTGGATTTGATTGGCTGAATGAGCTGCTCCGATCTGAATCTGATTGCACAGAAATCCGGAAGTTTGAGTCTTGGGTACACGCTGGGAATGATGTTGAGGGAGTGGGAAGGGATCGTGAATATCGCTTGTATTCCTTTATTCAGTGGAAATTCATTTTGAATCAGTTATCGCAATCAATATTGCGCACCCAAAACCAATACCATTATATATGACTATACCATAAAATATACAATTTCTATTGGAATGCGTTCATTGCCATGTATTTTATTCTGTAGGTAGTTGAGGGGCAGTTCATTTTAATAATAAAAACATAGTTTCATTAATCATGTAATTATTAATTATAGCTATCCAAATAAAAGTAGCTAAGTAAAAATATTTTCATGGGGATTATAGTACAGTAGAAGTCTGAAGTGGCATTATATTAAGATACTAAAGTAAAATATACTTACAGTAATTAAGTAAAAGCACTACACATTTTGACTGTCAACCAATAATAATAATAAAACCATGTTATTCTTTCAGGCCTGACTTTCTTCTCTTTCACTGATGTGGAGATGCCCAGACGATCCACTTTAATTCAGTGGGAGCACCTCATTGTTTTTCCTTCAAGCAAAACAACAGCATATTCTGGTTAGGGGCCAGTGAAACAGAGCTCTCAACTGTGTACATCAATCAATGTTTATTTCTGTTTGCTTTTGCATCAACATATTTTCAGTTCTTTTTTTGTCAAGTAATTTCTATTACACTAGTATAATATCAATAAGAACAAAAAGTGGTAGAATCCATTTAAATAAGACAAACTTTGCTGCCATCATTGAGAAAACCAGAGAAATGCTTTTTCAGGATACTACAGTGTGAAGAACTACAGTTCCAGTGATTTAGACAGAGCCAGAATACCAGATACAGTACCAGCAGTAACAGGTACAACATATACAGAGAAAAATATCCCAAGAATGTCTTCATCTTTTGTTTTTTTTTTTGTTTCACCTTTCTCCCAAGATTGAACTGTACAGTTAATATAAAAACCAAAAACATACAAACCAAAAACATACTAACAAAACACCCTGTCAGTAGAAGTCTGATTTTTTTTTTTTTTAATTTTCTTTTGGTTTTGTTTTTATGTTTTTTTGTGTGTTTTCTCTGCCACTGAAAGAACTGCACTGAACACAAATCTCATTGACGGTACAGAGATAGGAGAAAAATTTATTTATTTTTTCCGACATGGTTAAGACATCTCATTGAATCAAATCATGTGTAATTCCTGACATCCACGTGGCACTGCTTTAGGATTTCAGGTGACTTGAGTTTGGTGAAAACAAATGGGTTTGAAGGCCGTTTATGCCTAAGGAATGCCTCAGCAGCCTGACAGGAAGCAGGCAGAAATGACTAGCGGAGCAGACAGATTCACCTGTGTTTGTCATTTTTTATGTGGGTTTGTGTGTATGTGTCGCTGTGCATATTTTACGTGGGCGTGATGTCAACATGATCAAGGCGCAGTGCTTCATATGTGTTGATGCTCATGTGTGTAAAGGCCCGATGTGTGTGAGATGGATATGAATAATCCTGTTTGGTTTTTCAGATCAATTCAAAGTACAGACAAATACACAAGTACAAAATATCCTCCTCAGCTGATGCTGTTTGCCCGTGTCATGTGGCTACCCATTGACATGTACAACACAATCACAATATGATACACAACCATGTATCATGAAACATTTGTTGTTTTTAAACATACAAGAGCCTTCAGATGAGAGGCCGTCACCATCAAATATAGGACTGCGACAAGAGGATATCATAGTCATCAAGAACAATATTGAACAAAAAGAAAAAAACATATTTGCCTTCAGTTGAAATCGCTGCAAATGTTTTACACATGTACATAATTTCTTCACTGACTCACATCTGAACATCACAGAGAAAAAAATATTGTTGCTTCTCCTGAACCTTTTGTTGATAGCGTTCGAATGGATGTGACTCCGACTCTCCTCTGCGTACTCACAACGGACGGCGACAATCATTAAAAGTATCATTTGTGATCATGAGGAGAGGACCGCTGGGGTGAAAACGCTTAAATAACTTTAAAAGACTGAGGTGGAGCGAGATGGGAGGGTGTCATTCATTTTTGATTGCTTTGGTAGAGAAAGAGTACAGTATTTGACATTTCTGGTGCTCTTTCTCACTCTGACACACACACGCACGCACGCACGCACGCACACACGCACGCACGCACACACACAACCCTAATGGCTCACTAAACTCATACATCTGACAAAGGCAGCTAAAGACTCAAATGGTGAACAGGCAACAACTAATAAATAAATTAAGAGAACACCCTCGCATGTATTCGTATTTTTCATAAATAAAACAGACTTATTGGACTTTGATAAATGCCCTCTATGGCCAACTCCAAGTACCACACCTCATCTGTTCCGATCAAACAGGCAACACATGATAACAACCACATATTAGCTCTTTGTTAGTTAGTTTACAGTGAGTGGATTCACTCACTTTATTATTTTTTTATGGCACGTGACTAGTACATAGGTTCATACTATAGCTATAAACAGACTACGTCAAGAATTCGCTTTTCAGATCTTCCAGCCTTTGCATATGCCTCACACCAGTCTGCTCTCTGTTCTCAAACAGCTGTAGTTGCGGGGGGGGGGTATTCCTTGTCGTCATTTAATGCTTTTGTAGTTAGCAGCCGCCGAAAGGTTAAATTAAATTAGTGTGATCAGACTGTGCAGAGGCACGTGTAAATACTACTGATTTGTGTTTTGCGCTGTGCAGCCCAGAGTAATTGGTAAGAATACAGTTTTAGCATTATTCTAAGAGTGTGTAGAGAAAGCTAACTATGTGTATTTATATAGTGGCAAGTAATATCAGCTGAGACTAAGAAAAAAAAATATGTGTATGAACCAAAAAGAAATATGTAAAAAAAAAAAGGGAAAGGAACACAAGTTTTGGCTTAATAGCAATGCAGGTATACATTTCCCTTTTTATATATAGTTTTTTGTCAATATTTCAAAAAATATAAAGTATTTCATAGTCTCTGTTGTTGGCTTACATCATTAAATAAAACTTTTTTATTTTTGTATCTCCTGTTAAAGTAGCATGCTGCTTTTTAATATGGCAGTTGGATATTTTTAATAGTCATCCATTTTTGTTTCATGCATTTCTTGTTGGTTTCTTAACTTTTTGAGTATCTACACAGTGAGGTCCAGAAAACCTATCCACACACACATACACACACTCAGCCACACACAGGCACACGCACAAACGCGCGCACACTCACCTGCACACACACACAGACAGACTTGTCGGATATTTCCAGTTCCATCTTCAGTCCCTCTGTTTCTCTCCTCATCACTAAATGTCTAGACAAGGAGTCTTGTCCTTGTCCTTTAACGACGTGACAGTGCCGCACATGAAGCCAGTCCAAAAGCCGTAAAGACAAAGTCACTCTGGAGTCTCTCTTTTAATTGCTCTCATTTGTAGAGTGAAAGTCCCGGCATGAAGCTCCCAGCCAGTCCAAGGGCAGCCTCGGCCGTCTGTGCTGCCATTAGAACTGGTACCACTTCTTGTCCTTGCACTTTAGCATCAGCTGTAAAAAGAAAAGGTCACATATGGTCGAATAACAAGTTGTCGGCTCCTGAATAGAGAAGATTTCTATGGACACAGCATTTTAAAAATCATTATAGCATATTTAGAGTAAAAATATGACATCATGGTGGAATTACAATCACAATTTAGTCTTCTTTAGGGATGAGAGGTGTCAGCACAAATATGTGATTCTTCACATGTGAAAATGTGGTTAAGTGAATGGGATGAGAACAATGGAGGCTGCTGTTTCTTTAGATCATTCCTGGGGGTCTTCACTTCTATCAGGTTCTTATTCTTCTCTTCTTATCTTATTTGGAAAATTTAATGTGAATGAAAAAAAATGTTCATCCATATTTTTTCAGTTTTCATTCTCCCTAATTATAATCACATTTTAACACATCTTTGATCCTCATCTCGGTGGTAGCTAATCATTTTGCTGACGAATCTTTAATAATCTCGTTTTTACCTCATGAGCGTGTTTGGAGAAGGTTTCTGCACTGGTCATCATCAGGGCGGTTCGTTCCTCCAGCTCCCCTAGCCTTTGGCCTCTCTCATCCAGAGCAATGCGCGCCCGCGCCAGCTCACCCACCGCTCCGCTAGCTGCCACCTTCATGCCCTCCACCCCTGCCTGCCCGGGGATGTGCTGGGCCAGACTCCGTGAGGCCTTCCCGGCTGCTGCTTCACCAACTGTCGACAACATCAGGTAGAAAGGAACAAGAAAATGATGGGAGGCATAGAAATAAAGATGTGCTAAAACTGTGTTTATGATGCATTTTTAGTCCGTGGATAACTGTGTCTCTAGTAAATGATTAATTAATTACATGTAATATATTTATGTGGATTGAGGAATGAAACCGTTCACATAAAGAAATAGAAAGAAGGATAAAAAACACACAGAGCTCCTCTCTGTCGAAGGTATTGGCATTTCCTCCAAAGAAGCCCTTTAGAAAGCCTCTGTTCTGGGCCTCTGGTGTTTCTATTGGCGTAAACAGCTCCCCAAGCATCTCCTGAAAACAATAAATATTAAAGAAAAGAGCAGTCAAAAGAGCTTTATCAATACCAGTTCTTTCCATCTCTGCAACAGTGCTGTATTGCCGTCGATCATACACTGGTCATATTTGACATAGGGTGAGGTCAAAGCAGCAGGTTTTCTTCATTTTCTCCTCCCTTTCTGTGAAAACTGCTTTCGTACATACATATATAAACACACTGTATGATTGTGTTGGTGTTTGTGACAGCTGAGTGCATAAACTGTCTTTTCCTAATTGACTGGAGAGAACTAGATCATAATCTGACGAATCATTGTTGCCTGTAGGTGGCACTGTGGCAGCACCATGTCACACGCCCCACTGACATTTGCTATTAGTAGTATGAGCGCAGTCGAGGCTCTCAAGCAATTACCACATCTTTAAACATGCTCATGTCTACACACACCGCGACCACACAATCAACCCAGCGGAGTTTCAACCACATATGACAAGTGTGACATTTCACTTCTAAGACCCGACAGAGGCCCCGTTTCACCAAGGGTGACAATAGCAGCATCTGCTTATTTAGCGCACCGATACTTTTTCTAATGTCAGAACCAAAATGTGAGAACATGCAACCGGTCGGTCAAAGAGTATTACAATAGTGTCAACGTTATACACACATGGATACCTTTTATAAAAACCCTTACATGTCACAGACAAACAGGTTGATATGTAGGTAAGGTACAGGTAAGATCGACAGATGGAAATATATATAGACACACACACACACACAAACCGCAGCGCTGACCTGCAGGTTGTCACACATCTCCTGGCTGTACGTAATTCTCTGGATCTCTGTCGGGGAGCTGAGGTACAGTGCCTGCCCCCCGTTGGTGAAGCAAAAGGTTCTTGCAATGCGCATGTCTGTCAGAGGCAGGTAATTGATATCCATCAATGGTCTTAGACTGGGCAAACTGTGAGCAGAGTGACAAGAATAAAAGACAAGTTAGACACGATAGGGAACATTGGTATAATAAAAAAACGCCACCTGCAAAGTGAACCACACATCAGAGCCAAGTTTCAGCCGTTTCATTATAGAAAAAAACACGATCAGGTTATAAAATCTAATCAGATCTCAGGATTGTTGAGTACATTTGTGTCCGTCTTTGTTAACGAAGTCATTTATTGTGTGTGAACATTTGACAAAGAGTAAACTACCTTTGATCCTACAATGGAAAACTAAAAGTACCTGTTATGACCCTGCTTTAAATGTAAAAATCATCCAAACAATCACATTGTACTGTTAGAGGTAAGAGAAATAAACAAAACAGGATCAGTCTGCCATCAGTCAGCCTTAAACCAAGAAAAAATGAGTTTTTCCTATGTGGCTGATGTACTGCCGTTAGCACTGAAAACACTGTTGCCTATCGCCAGAGGTGGATTTGAAAAACAAATTAGTCACAGTTTGTTCTATTAAACACCAATAATATAATCACACAATTCCCAGTTTACCTGTGAATAGGAAGCACTTTATTTAATGCAACACTGCAGACACTCAAAACCCAAAGCGTTGGTATTACACTCAATTAAGTCAACTGACCGTAAAGGTCAAAGTTGTGATATCAATTATGATATGATTAATTGTGTGGCGCTGGTCTAAGTCATCAGCCACAGAATAAAATACATTAAACTGAAAGTACCTGGTTATTTGAGGTAGGTGTTAAATGCCTGAAGATATACCTGAGTGTCATGACGTGTCCATTAGCACAGAAGCAGGCCAGGCACACACTGTTACACATGGACACCACGTCAGCTCGCAGCACGAAGGACGACTCTGTGATGTTGTGGACAAAGAGGCAAGACTGCGAGGGCATCAGGAACACTTTAGCCTGTCTCTCAGAGCACACCACAGCCAGATGTCCCTCTCCACTGGTGTCCTGAGACGACGAGGGTGAGAAGTGGACCAGCTTGCGCTTGCGTGGTCTGTCAGGGTCCTCGGGCGCGTTGGGGTCCCGCCAAACCTCGTACGGGCTCTGAATGAGCGCTCCCATGCAGTCCAAGAAGCCAAAGCGCAACACTGAACCTTTTAGCATCAGGATCGCTCCTGGGAGTCAACAGAGGGAAGAGGAAAGGCATCAAGCCAAGGAGTCTCTTTCACTGCCATCAATCCGCTTATCAGATCAATTTACCCCTAAATAGTAATTCAATGAACTTCATATCTAAAGAGTATAAATGCCTCCTGTTCACATATTCACAGTCTGGAGTCTGGTATAACCTGTTATGTACTGTTGGCTACCAAGTAATCCATTATTTACACAGAAGTTTGCTGACATTTTCTTCAAATACAACATTTACTGCAGAAGAAATTATCCACTTTCAACAATACTTTGCTTTTCTGTTCACCAATATTTTCTTGGAAATGAATCTGTGACCTTCCAGTAATAAGCTTGCTTCTTGGGCGTTCAGTCTCAAGGGAACAACTGCTGCTTCAAAAGGGCCTGGATTTTTTTGGGTCTACTGATGTTTTTACTCTGAACAGGAGACCCTCTTCCTCACACAGCAGGGTTTCTGGGCTGGTAATGCATGTTTGAGCGGCTCAGTTTTGTTTAGTCGGAGCACAAACACAACGGGGCCGCGGAAAATCTACCCTTGTTTTTGGCTACAGAAGGAATTCAGTGCAGGATCATGTGCTGCAAGTGACCGAAGGAAGAGTTTAGCTTTTAAATGCTGCTCAAAAAGCTTCGCACAGCGCACGTAATTCCTCTGGAAATTACCTGCTCTTATTTTAAAAACCTTGCATTGCACCAACATTGCATCTTCTCTCATCTCAGTGGGTATTTTATGTCAAGCACACAAGTGGAAATGAGATGGGAGCTCAGTGTTTCTGTACTTTAAGTGTTTTTGATATGAGTGTACCCTATATCCTTATTTCATGAAATGCCCTGCTCAAATCAAAGTAATATGGAGAAAGTAAGGATTACAAAAGGTTAACCACTGTTCTCCAGATGCACCAGCAGCTTTTTTCAGCAAAAAGACACTATACACCATCTGCCTGGTGCTAAACGGCTGACAGACGAAGTTAGTTTTACCAGGTGAACAAAGAGGAGCACTTATCAGCCTAAGAGCTGCACATTTCCCTCAAACGTGACTCCTAATTAGCAACCATTTGCTAAAAACCCGTATCGATTTAAAAGGTTGATGATATGTGTTTATCAAAACAAGAAAAAAATAATAAATTAGTGCAGGTTTAAGGTTCACAACCTCAGTCACAGTGACTTGACTGACAAATCTGGCAAAGTCCGGTCATTTTGTGCTCATGAAACTGATGAATACGAGCAGTTTAGAGAGGCTCTATTATATTTCAAATCATGGTTTCATTACAAATGGTTGACTATCAGGGAAATGGAGAACATACAGTGCAGTCCGTTTATTCTGTTTTCATAAAGCACATTCGAACATTCAAAATCCACATCAGGCTTTTTGTGTCGTGAAACATAAAAGCCACAGGTGAGAGGAGAAATCCAATAAAAAAGATGCACTCTGAATGAATAGTGTTGAGAAGTATTGCGGCTTGATTTAAGTGGTGAGAAAATGATGGGGCTAATTAAAACACCAATGAAACTGATATAATCTGGTTCCTAATGTCTTCCTTCTTAACTTTTGGTGCATTATGTCTTCGTCTTGATTTTGTTGCAGGCTAGGCTGAACGTAGTTTTAAGCCATTCAACAGATTAATTGAAGCGATTCTGGAGGGTTAAGTGGATTTTTTTTTTTATTAAAGCAATTGTGCTCTATAACAACTAATCTGTCTAATTTTAGAGTTTTGGCCATTATTTCTATCTGTTATTATAATATTGTACTCACCAAAGCACTGCTGAGATCTGTGAACACAGTGACAACATTGCCACAACTAGGTAAATTGCAAAAGACAGGTTCGAACTTACCCTGATTATCAAAAACACTTAATTGAACAGCAAATCCAAAAGTGAGAGCACTGGAAATGTATAAACAATCCCAGTTTATGCAGGAAATTAGCTTTATGATGAAAACTCTTATTTGGACTTACCACTGGGGCCAATGGTCACAGGCTCCTCCATCCTCTCCTCCTGGTCAGTGGGAATAGACATTGGGATGAGCAGGACCACACCTAAGCTGGTGCCCACCCACAGGCATGGGGTGGGCACGGCATCACTCTTGCGCCCGTAGGACTCCCCGAGTTGCAATGTGGTGATGGCCTCTTTGGTGTCGCGGTCGATGCTGGACACACTGGAGCTGCGCGAACGGCTGAAGGAGTTCTCACGGCTCTCTGCAGCGGCAGCCGTCAAACACAGAAGCACACCACAGGTAGAAACGATGCAAGAGGGGAAAGACATGAAGCAATGGCGAGAGAGGAAAAGGAAGCGAGTGAAAAAAACAGCAAAGGGAAAGGTAGAGTTGCAGGAGTTGTGGGGGGGGCAGTAATGTGGTGGACAAAGGAGAAAGAATGGTGGTGTGAGAGGACAAGCAGTTAAAAAGAAAAAACAGTACATAGTAAGAAGAAGAAAGAGAAGAGCGAAAAGGAGCGTGAGAGACAAATATTCTAAAGGTCACATATTTGTCTGCAGATTGTGTGTAATGCAAAACACTGCAACAAATAGAAAAATGCCACTGAAAAGATGTGATATACTGAGGAGCAGAATGATCGAGCATTACAGAGGGACAGCTGGACATACCTTCACACCAAATGCTGCACACACACACACACACACACACACACACACACACACACACACACAAACTTCTTTCTTTGTTTATTTAAAGTGCACTGGTTTCACTCACTTCACGCAAACTTCACGCATACACACACTCTCACACATTTACAGACAGACACACACGACAATGCACGCACATACACTCACTGGCAGTCCAAATTCAAAAACTCCTTTCAGTGAGTTTGAGTGCTACACATTCAGGTCCTCCATTGTGTACTTAAAGCCTCCATCATAAAAGTATTTCTGTATTGCTGCATTTCTGAATTATTCAGAGCCAAGGCAATGTGCCGTACTGCATTCCCAGCCTAATGCTACACAGAGTGCAGACTTTATGTAACAACAACTACAGATGGGTGCAAAGCCTGGTACACACATGTCCGGCTAAAAGGGAAGAAATTAGCAGATGTTCAGTGCATGAGACTTTTAGGAAAGATCTCCAGGCATTGTTAGAACCGAAATCTGCACAGTCCTACTGTGAGACATTTACTACTCACGGGAAGGGAGGATGGGGATATATAGAGTATTGTATCTCAAAACACATGCTACGCACTGCTGTGAAGTTACTCCAATCCTACATGTAGAAACAAGAGCAACCGCGTCTAGACAAGTCTTAGACAAAACAGGGCCACAGGACGGACTGACATAGTGACTGACGAACGGACGTGTAATAATCAGCAGGACAGCAGCTGGTGAGTTTGTGGCCGTAGCCCCCTTACCTCTCTCGCTCCAGCAGTAGGGGGCGCTGGTGTGGTGCTCGTCGTGGGAGTACATAGTGACTCCGTGTAACTGCTGAAGCATTGCCCTCCTGGATGCATAACCTACTCGTGCCCCACAACATGAACCCCATTTTTTTTTTTTTTTTTTTCCCCCAAACCACATCCCGCCATTCCCCAAAGAGACACACACACAAAAGGTGCAGCCGCCCGGCCAAAAAAACAAACAAACGGACGAGACGGACAGATGAACAGCAGTACCGGAGAATGACAGAGAGGAAAAGAGAGAAAGATGCAGCTGAGTGTGGAGAGATTGCTTCAAATATACACAGAGAAAGAAAGTGCGACTGAAAAAAGTACCCGCTCGTCTATGTTTCTGGTGGCCACACAACCTCTGCTCGCTTATCCACCTTCTCTCTAAACCCATTTCCAGCGCCATCTGCTCAACTAAACACTGTTGGCAGGAGCAGCATGTTTCTACGCTTCTAAATTTATGAATAAGTCTTGATAACAGCATCCCTGCGTGCAGACCAGTGTGGTTGGTGAAGAGCTACAGCACAGCACTGTTGTACAACCAAAACTTCGACACTGCTTTCTTTGATATGGCTGCAAGTGCAAAACCCTCTGAGTTGATCCCAGTTCACAGACTGTTTTTAGAGAACTGAGAACTCAAAAGCACAATCAGTTAATACACAACTGACATGGAAACTCCACAGATGTGAGAAAGCTGAGGAGTGGAAGTTCTAGTTATCGACACGGCGTCAATACATTCAGATATTTTTAGTCAAATTCTGGTATCGTGACAACACTGCTGTACGATGCCGCTGGCAGTGGCGAAGACAAAATAGCCTTTTGCTGTGAGTCTGGGTAGCGGCAGCTCGGTTTGGCCGTGTGTCGCTGGAGTGTGTTTACGCTGTGTGACAGAGCCTGTGGGGTGCTGGCTAATGAAAGTCAGGCACAGTGGTACTCTGACAGGACATAGGGACCCCTGGGGGGCCCTTACAGGGAGCTAGAGGCAGGCGAGGCAGTGTCAGGGAGGTGATAAGGGAAGGCAGACAATCCGAAGCAGTGAGACAGACAAAGTGCCAGATTTCTACAGCGCTACATGCACATACACCCACAGACAGCATTGAGAGACAAGGACAGACACCTGGACACTAAGCTTAACTCCTTTTTTTCCATTTCAGCGTACCACCAGTGACTACGCACAGAGCTTTGCACTGGGTTTAGCTTTAATACCAATAAACACATACCACATCAGAGAGTTTTTCAGGATTTAATTGTGCGCTTAATTGGGAATTAAGAAATCGTTGACCTCAAAACGTAACATTTTAACTGTTAAGATAAGTTAGTTAATTATTGCAGCAATCCAGTAGGGACATCTTTAATCTCAAAGCTATGAAATAGCAGGCCCACTGCTTCGGCATTTAGTTTTTACCTTGCAGTCAAACATGGACGTAGGTGTGTGTGCGTGGGTGTGGACTTGACTGTCTTTTGAAAGCCTCTTCAGCATCTGGCCAAGTAGTCACTGAGTCAACTCAGCTCTGTGCTATAGAGCAGAAAATATATTCAGTTATTCCTTAAATTTGTAATATGTGACTTGTGTGAGTTATACCTAAATTTAAGGGTTCATTTCCGGGGAAAACAACTATCTGTCCAATGTTTTTTTCCCTGTTTTTACACAAACCACGCCAAGTTTCTGATCATGTCCCCAAATCTAACAGTATCATACAATATGTTTTCAATATTTAATAAGAGTGCTGCCTAACCAAGATGGGAGGTATGGAAATGTTTACTGTACACCGAGTCTGGCTTCCCCTGCTATTTCCCTCCTCTGTCTCCTCTCCTGGCATGCAGGCCTCATTAATATCGGCCTCATCTCTCGCACTGCTTGTTGACCTTTAATTATTCCAGTGATCCTGCTGGCTCTTCACTGTGGTAACCCATTGCAACTGATAAACAACAGTGCCAAAGGTAGGAAACAGATAGAGAATAGGCAAAGGTCTGCTGAGAAAAGCAGCAGTTCATGCATAATAAACCCACATTAAAGCCGCTGCAGACAGTTTTCCTTATCCCATGGATCTCTCCCTGACTTAGTGACACTAGATGTGACCCTGCAAAGAGGCTGGCAAACTGCAATGCACAAATGCAGAGCTATAAATGCTCATTACTCCCCCAAAAACATCACAACGACAAACACCAATTAGTTTTTCTTATTGCATATTCCATAGTATCAGAATGCACTGCTACAGTTTAGCATATGTTGGTACAAGCAGTGTCACAGTCTCCTGAAGGTGACTGATCCTGATTCATCCAGAGCAAATGTGCCAAAGAATCTGAAGTTCATCTGCAGGAAATCTGTTCAATGGTCAACATCTAATGATATCTTCAGTTTTGTACTCAAGCCCTGCAAGTGGAACGTGACCAGTACAATATTCATTACACCCCACAGTGTGTTAGCAGTGTGTCCAGAATTTAATAGAATTATCTAGTGACATTCAAACAAGTTCTTTAATTAATCAAAAACGTTAACAGCCAATCACTTAAGTATTGGACCCAGACTGCTAGTGACTGAATGACAAGTCACTCTGATAATCACCTGGAGAGCCTCCTTTCCAGGGCTCAGTGACTAAACTAGAAAGAAATAGCTGCTTCTTAAAAAACGATGTGTGGGATGTGAGACAGGGCACAAGAATATCTCCTCATGAGGAGCATGCTTATTTCTTCCATAAAAGTGTAAAGTGAAGGCGCAAGCACACTGTTTTAATTGCTATGGAAGAAAAAGCAACTCTTTTGATTTTATTACAAAATATTGTATGATGATTGTAATTGTCATAAATGTATTAATGTAATTTATTTAAATACAAGCCGCTCATGCAGGTGGACCTCTTTTATTTTTGTGTTTGGTAGAGACAGGAATCAAGAGTTGGAGTAGTTGAAGTAGAATGTGTTGTATGACTGATGTTAATAACATGAAATAGCAAATCATTAAAAATGTGAATAGTCAAATATGTAGTTGAATGATATTGTGGCGGACAATTAAATATCATACACTGAATTGGGTCTGTGTTGAAGGCAAAGCAGCTATGGCAAAGAACAATGGAGATCAGCCTTTATTCTTTACCTTAAAACACTTTTCTCTGTACAAAGATGCACTAACCTTCAATCTTCTATGCCAACAACTTACTATGGTATGCTAATGCAACCTATGATTAGGAATGAGCACAGTTACTCAGGAGTTATCAGTAGGTAAGGCTTGTGGACTGGCTGGTACATGCATCTCGCATAAGAGATTCAGATACTTCTGAGTATCAAGCTACTACCTTGCTGAATCCTAATTCAAAGTTTAATGTTAAATTCCTCAAGAAGTCTGCTAAAGAGTTTCCGATGAGTATTTTCATGGGTTATATATGAACTAAATCAACTGTGGAAAAGAGTGATTTCTACCGTCGTCTGCATTGATTTGGCTGATAATGCAGCTGTGGCCCAGGCAGTGGCTTTAATAAAACATTCAAGTTATGCTAATGAAAAACTGCTTCCCTCTCAGCTCTCCCGGTCACTGTTGTATAATGAGGTCGATGAAGATGGCAGCATGAATATAATGGCAGAATTCATGTAATAGGGTCAACTGTGGTACAACAAGCAGCGCTGCACCTATGTGGTTTATTATTTTTTTTAAATTCTATAATTCTTTGCATCAGCACATTTGTTGCTTTGTAATCTTTGTGCAATAGCAACCACTTGGTATCAATGCAAATAAAACAAATCTTTGTAAATGCATAGCGCAGTACAGATGTGGTCGTTGGTGGATTTGATTTAGGAACATATTCTTTCTTTCAGCTGTTAAGATTTGCAACTGTTTGAATGGGTGTGCAAAGGTGGCTACAGTAACAGTGACATTTTTGGAGGTGTCACAGTGAGTGAGTGAGTGTCCGATGGAGAGATTAGCCTGCCGTGACCTGATGGAGGCTTTCTGTTGATCTGACAAAAGCCCAGACAAAAAACAAATACAGATCTGGACCATGAGAGAGTGACCTGCACAGCCCGAGCTCTCCAGAAGTGTTTATACTGTTCCATGCAGCAGGTTTGAGCAGCGCACTGCATTACTTCGTGCATCATTAGAACCAACCTTTTTTTTTATTTTACAAAGATTTTATTTATTTTTACTAGCAGGTGCACATTTGTGATTGTGTGCAGGGGTGCACTGGCGCCCTGTCACCATGGACCTCTAACTTAAGCCAAGGGAAAATGTCATAATCTGAGTCTGAGGGAGGAAATTCATAGCAAAGAGCCTGAGTTGTGCAGCGATGGCAGTTGGGTGGTCCATAATAAGGTTGGCTCAGAGCAAATTAAAAGTGGCCGACGCAATCGTTGCTTGACACACACCCTACTTGTTTAGTGTTCCTATGCCTTCTTCACTCCACAAAATGAAATTTGAGCGTAAGGATCCCTGTTCGGCACAGTGGAGATAGTCCAAGCCAGATTGCAGACATGCTTACAGGACTTCATGGTTGATCAGGCAGTGACTACTTAGAGGGGCTTGGCAGAACAATTTTAGCTCGGTGTTGGACAGCTCTCATGGTGCACCTGGGCCAATCATCTCATCTGTCGCCTTTTATGGATGATCCATTTCCAAAACCTTCAATTTATCCAGCCAGCTTAAAGTGCAGCTAAGTTCAGCTCGCAGACGTGACTGATGATATTTCCCTGCGGCTTTTTCTGCCTCAAATATCTACGTAGTTCTGAGGGCAAGAGAGATAAATAAAATGTCCAACATGACAAGAGAATGTCAGGAGTCCTGTTAAGATGAAAGGGTGTCTCATATTTGTCGGAGTGGGAGGATGTTGTTTATTCAAAGTCAATCGATGCCCCGCATTGGTGTCTAGATGTCTGTCTGGTGGTGACAGACTAAGTGCAAGATTTCATACACGCTGTGTAATTAAATGTTAATGTACACTGCTGATGGAGGCCATTTTTCTGTGTCAGCTCTGGGGTCAATATCTCAAAATTACACTGCTGGGAGTGTCGTTTTAAGTCCCCACTTGACAGCTCTTTTTTTTTTTAAATGTACTTTTTTGTTTTTGCTTTGGCTTTTGCCGGTTGTGTAAGAACAAAACTGCAACAATATACTTAACAACAGGCCTGAAACACAAACTTTTAAAAGTTACATGAGAAGGATGTGCCAGTATATTAAATGATATGTTGTATCGAGGCCTTTACATTCAGATTCACCTTTTTAAAAACACACAATGAAAGTTGCTACGAAGGCACAGAAACACCTATCCTTATTGCCCACACATAGACACTGAAATGTATTTACACACCACACACAAAGGCATACACTTTCTTTCTATCACACACAAAGGCATATGTGTACAAACACAAACACACAAACACGCCGCCTGCTGGGTTGATCCGTTTTTAGATGGTGCAGGTCAGTGTCAGGGTGTGAATTTAAGGAGTGGAAATGCACGAAAGTAAACGTCAGATTTGTTAATGAGAATGTCAGAATGGCAGAGAACAAATCATGCTTGAATGGTTGTCTTGTACTTATTCCCCTATTTTATCTGAGTGCATACTGAAATGGGCTAGTTGAAACAAAATAAACAACAACAACAAAAAAACAGAAACGCAAATTGATAACAATGAAATGATTCCCTCGGCTTAAAGTTTTGGGGATTATGAGAAAGCTGGGAGGTGTGGCCACACTGCATAATCCTTGTGCGTGCACAGTTATCTAATTTTCCAAAAACAAAAAATATCCAGAATTTATTTCTGACAATAGAAAAACATTTATAATAAAATAAAATAATAAGATCACAGAAAATAGTCTGAAAACTTTACTGTGAAAATATTGTGAGATTCATTACTAACACATCAGTGCTGCTTAGTGATGCAGAGAAGAAAAAACAAGAAGAAAGGCACCGGAGGAGTAAATATTAGATTTGGTTAAAACACGTACAGTAATACTGCACCAACCTTCAGGCCTGGGACGTGGTGGACACAAGCAACAGTATTAAGGGACACAATGCAAGGGCCGTTTCTTGCATTCAAAAGAAGCAGCACCTGTAGTCCAGATGTTCTAAGGTGATGCTAATGCAAGCTGCAGAATTACATAGCAAAATGCTACGCTGTTAGACAAACACACATGAAGAAATAGTTGCTGTTTGTGTGAACATACAGCAGCGACAGTCACCATGTTCTCATGGTGCCACAAGGTTCGCAAGGTGTCACTGCACTGCACTGCTGCCAGACCACCGGTTACCATGTGGATCTTCTCACAACAATCAAACTGCAACTATTCATGTTTTGGAGAATATTAATAAAATCAGCAATTTGCTAAACCCCACACCTGCTCACATTATCCAATTGCAATATATAATAATAATAATGGCAGACCTGTCACTAAAAATTCTTAATTGCTGAAACCGTGGGCTCTATGTGTCTCTGGCTGAATTTTATCAGCTCATTCATTTTAAAAGGGGTCTTAAATATGCACTGGTGAGCATGCGAACAGCTTTAGAGCAGACAAACACACTTGTGCTCTCTTAATAAAGACACCACCTGTCAAACAATCCATTGCTCTTACTACAACACCATGTACATCCATCAGACATGTCGAGAAAGGCTGACAGACCTGCAGTGCCTGGCTATGGTTGCTAAGATGTTAGGAGGAGGGGTTTAGCAGACAGTGAATTATTTAATGTTTATATTTAACCTTTGTGCAAATCATTCACTGTCAGGTGCCCTACAGTGTCTGCTTCTGGCAACCAAAGCATAATTTAGGTCTTTATGCTGCTAACTTGCATTAGCATATGCTTGCCTTGTGTTAATTATGTATCAGGCCTTAATCCACTTACCCCAGGGTGAGGGGATGGCATGCACTTGTTGGAAGGGAGAGCATGTTAAAGAGGATCAGGGATGGGAGTTGGGGAGACAAGCACACACCTTCAGTGTGGGACACAGGCAAAGAGATCTCCATGCAAGCAGCGGACTGGGCCTTGCGGAAGGGCGGTCGGCCAGGGCCTCTGCGGGCAAGCCGTGGCCCCTCAGGACCCATCGGGACGCGAGGCTTCCCTGCCGAGCACGACTGGGAGGTGGGACTAGTGCAATGTCCATTGACATGATCTGTAACAACGGCAAAGCATTAGCAAACAATACAAAGAGGGAAATAAAACTTTCAGATTCTAATCCACTGCTGCAATATCCATCTTCATAAGTCATTTGGTCTAATTATGAGCAATTTTATCTCATTTAATTGAGAAATCTTCAAATGAGGGCAGAGAATTTTACTTATTATAATGCAGTTTTATCCTTTTTAAGGAAATGGCTGGTATTTTCTCACCCTATTTGGAGATTTTGCTATCGCAGACTTAATTCTTAAACTAAAGTTTTATACTAGATGACCTATTGAGATGGATATTTTTGCAGTAAAAGAGGAGCAAGCCAATGTTGAAAATTAGATTGTCAAAAAGAAAGATGGTAGTGAGGGAGAAAGGGAACACGAGAGTGAGTGGAAAAGGGCTAGAGAGTGGTTTGAAGTAAGTATGAGCAGGGAGAAGAAAGAGATGCTGGGGCAACAGAAAAGAGAGGAAAATGCAGAGGCAAATTATGAGCGCAGTTTCATCCAGTCTGTGCCAGGACGTAAGATATGAAAATCAAAAGAAACAAAAACAGGCTCATTTCATCTCCACTTTGTTTCCTGTTTCCTTTTTGAACTTTGGGAAAACCTTGTTTTCTGCAGAAATGGTTTATTTCTTCTTAGGACTAGCAGCTTCATGCCTGGCTACAGCAAAAAGCTACAAGTGAAGATCAAAGGAACAGAAAAGGAAAAATATATTATCTGCTTTTTAATTGCAACACAAATGAGAACTCCAGTCAGGTTGGTCGGGCCACACAATCAGCCACAGATGGTGATGGAGACAGGAAATACTCGTTACGTTCTAGTACTGTAGCCTTACACGGCCTACCTTCTGGGACTGAGTTTGTTGGTAGCTTTGTCCTGACTTAATGTTGGGCACTTGGGAGTGTGGGAAAAATAATTTGTTCAGGGCCAGACCTTATTAATAAGACAAAGAAGAGCAATGCAGGATTGGGTGGATTGGGTGCACTCTGCAGTTCCTTGTCGGCCCGCAGTTTGGACTAAAAAGCCACTGTAATTAACAGCTTCATCAAACTTTTGAACACTCAAATTCTCAATTGTCTTTCGAGATGAGTAAATAAAACAGCATCCTTTTTTTTTTTTTTGCTGACACCCCTGTGGCAGTAAATCCAAAGCTAAGATGGTTTGGGTTTGATGGCAAGGTATCATCAAAACTTTTTTCTCTGAAATTCTCCAACACAGACATTCATGAAGAATGAGGATAATTAGCATTGTGCTAATTGTGCTAACACTATATAATGTTGCCTTGTCACTTTCCTCGATGTATCTGGCACTAATCATATGTCTGTCATATCAAATCTAAGTCTCCTGTTCAGCCAGTGTATGCACAAATGATTCGATTTCAAAGTGAAGATGAAAAACTCCAGGGTGCCACCCAGTCCGCGTGCAACACTCGCCCAGTTTCGCAGCAGGATAGACCGAGGCAATGGAGCAAGTGAAAACCTCAGGTGATATTGGGCCAACCAAAACCGGGGACTTATGGCGACACCGCTGTGTATCTGTCTTCATGTTTTGTTGTTGTGAATTTCAAACACAGGCAGAAAATCTGTCATTTGCCCCGAAATGTTCTGCAGGAAACTGGTTTATAGCAGAAAGAATGGCACTGTACCCACCCGCGCGCGCGCACATGCTCACGCACACACACGCACACACACAGAGTCCCCTTAGATTACTGAATTTATCCACACAAAGTGCACACGCACAGACAGTCTGCAACAGACTATTGCGATAAATATGTTCATGACCCACAGCTGTTAAGAGGTTCATATTATAGTATGAACAAAGCAAAAGATAAATAAATAACTATTTTTCCTCCTTTTACTGACAACATGTATTTTTCAGGGGCGCGTTTGAACCTCACAGGAGATTTTAATGAGTTTAAAATGTTCTCTTTCTGATCATCCTCAATGTGTGTTGAGGCAACCAAGTTTAAGCATCAAAGCATTAGTTGGAGTTAGGACATTTACCATAGAATGTCCTAACTCCAACTAATGCTTCGATCAAATCTAACAGAGGCTTGGCAAAACAAAAACATTTTTGTACCTGTCAGATGAAGAAAGGTTATTGAGGCAAATCACAGGAATAAGGAGGCACTGGCACATTTTGTGTTAAAGAAGCAGAAGGATTTTTAAAGGGACAGCATGTGTGACACTGCAGAGGCAGAGCAAAGGGAAACCTGAGATTGCGATGTGTATGCACAGCAGTTAGAGATGTATGGTGGAAAACGCTCAGTGTCTGCAGTACAGATGATCCACTCAAAATGGAGAAAAGACTGCTTAAGAAAGAAATGATCAAGTTACAATGAGAGAGGAAGTGAGTGATCCAATCACTGTAGAGCAAGGCTGTCAATGGAGGAAAGGTTGTGTAAAATCAGAAGATGGTCCAATCATGGTAAAGCGATAGAAAACCTCAAATTTAAATATGGGCATGAGTTACAAATCACCTTTATAAACACTTGCAAAATGTAGAGAAAAAGGAATACAGAAGATTAAAATAAAATCAAAATACATTAAAGGGGCAAAATGGACAAACACTTCAGCCGGACAATCTCATGGGCTGTTTGTACAGGAGAAGAGAGTGACAAGGAAACTGAAAGAAGAAAGTTTGAGTGAAAATAAAAACTAGTAAAGCAACATAAAAGCCTAGAAGACGTGACAAAGCAGAAACTAAATGACTCAAAGGAAATCAAGTGAAAACTGTTGGCTTTCGCCTACCGTACCAAGATCAGTCTTAAGATCTGTTGGCAGACTTAACTTTCTGCCGGGTCCCTTTACTGAAACAAAAGAATAGGAAACAAAGCACCAGTTAATCCCTTCAAACCAAAAACTAAAAAATAAATAAATCATAAAAAATAAATAAGGTGTAATCTAAGTCAAACAATGGCAAACAAAAGTGCAAAAAAGACCTCAAACCAAACAAAATGAAAATCACTCAAATGAACAAAACATGCAAATTTAGTGCAGTTGCACATGGCAGGCATCTTTCAAAATGCATGCTCCATTTTTGTCCCAGGCCACTGTTCCCAACTATCTCCTACCTACACTGGGCCACTGTAAATAACATACCCAGTTAATTTACCATTAAAGGTTATTAATGTACTGAGCCTAGCATTTCTAAGAACTAAAGGTTAATTTCTTCTGGGCTGCAACAAGATAAGAAGAATATATTAAATTTACTCTGAATGTCAAACATGAGTCGTTCTCTCTAAAATCTGACTAATGCTATGCAAACTTTTACTGAAGTATAATGTTTTTGCATTCCAATGTTCTGCTTAAATGTCCCAGTAAAATCAAATTTCGTACGGCCTGGGATGTCTGACATGGAAGCACAAAAAAACAGGGTGACACCACAGGGTGTCAATACAAAAATCACAGTTGACACTGGTGGCAACAAAATAACTTGTTAAAACATTTTGCAAGCATTTTGCAGTAAGTAGAGAACTGCAAAGGTCGAACTTGAGATGTTATGAGTCAGTTTCCCCCTCAGAAAGAAGGCAATATTTCATTGTTTCTTTGTGTTGAATGATTAACTTGACACGTGGAAGACACAGGATGGTGTTTACATGATGCTTGATAAACTTCCTGACCACGAGGAACACAGCATGACCATGAATTTCTGTTCTTTATTATTCTGACGGCTTATGTTTGATTCGAAGAATTCATCAAAAGAATCAATGATGATTCCTTTGAAATAAGATGTTGGCTGAATTCAATCCTTCTGCCATGGAGCACAATAAAAGAAAACAGTAAAGCAGAGGGCAACAGGCCAACAGGAGGAAATGTTTAACTGCTATAATGTAATCGATGTCATTTATACTATTTATTTGATGGGAAGGACCCTGTAGGAGGCTCAGTATCAAAGGGCACATTGAGGAAAAACATATTTCCTGTATTTGAGAGGAAATTAGGTTGTTATTGTGCTCTAACTGAATTTCTTAATCAATGAATTTCTGTTTCCATTTTTCCATGAACAATTAAAGACTTATTAAAGATTAGTGTTGCAAATGATTAATTACATGGACTGGTTTGTGTGTATCTGTTTCATAATAAACATTAGTGACCAGATGCTGCAGCAACCATATAAAATATGCAGTGGAGGTCAGAGATACAATGATTGTGAAAATGTTCCAATAATAAACCCGCTATGATCCAGATGTTCCTTTGTTTAATAGCTCAGTGGCTGTATTAATACTTTATAAAATGTAGTTTATTCAAAATGAACAGCTGATCTTTATCTGAGATCTAGAATGATTGCTTGATATGAACAACCAACCAAACACTGCACGACTGTGTTTTTTCCTTTTTCTTCTTATTTTGTGGCTATGGTAGCACTTTTTAAGACATGCTCGCTCAGTCTATGCATGTTGAACAACATTACATTATGTGTCTAAAAAGGACAACTGTAATATGCCTATGTTAATTTATAATATTAGAATAAAGTAATCCAAATGCTTTCTTTTCATGGCTGGAGTAGCTTTTACTCCAAGGTGGTATCTTGTTGATAGCATCTTTATGTGACCATATTATTAAACACTGGTATTTCAACAGTTTATGTTAGACTAGTCCCATTTGTGACTTTAACAGTTTGTACAGTACTCTGTGATTTGGACACCTTGTGTTCCCTTACAAGTCTGGGGGAGAATGAAAATGTTACGTTTCTACAGACTATGGTACAACGACTTCCCCATAGGCAAACCTTTACTCTTCATTCCAGACAGATAATAGATGTTTATGAGATCATGAAAATGCCCTTAAAGATGTTAGACTAAGAAGTTAACAAGACTAAGCAGCTTCATGAGGTGATGCTTTAAGATAAATCTGCAAAATGTCAGCATACTAACACGTTCTCCACATGACAGTGCTCATGCCTTTGTACTTATCAGGTATGTTATTTCAGCATCCTTGCTTGCATGTCAAAATTAGCACTTAAATCAAAGTGCAGCTGAGGCTAATCTTTAATTATATCTTTAGATTTGCAGTCCTTTGGTCATAAACCAATGTAATGGAGAAGTTAATATTTGGACCTAATGACAGTGAAAGGTTAAGGTACAAAGTTTCTGCAATTTATCCTGATAACCATAACTTTCTACTGCTGAGGTCACAAATGGGGCTGATGTTTGACTTGATCAGGCCACAACATTGATAAACGTACAAAGCAAGCTGAAGTCATATTTATCAGCACCGCAGCTGGCCACATGATGGGCACCATGCAGTCAGTTAGAGACAAGACAGTGATGAATGTTAGCCAAGATGACAACAAGATGAGATTGTGGGTTCATTGACACGCAGTCGGACAGACAGACGCAGACAGTTCTGCCACAGTCTGGTAAAATATCATGTTGCGTTTTAGTGATAGATATGTGTGGTTCCAGTAGAGGCACAATGATTAACGTCACAGAGGATGAAGCACTAGAGGCACTGACAAGTGAGGAGGAGAAGCACCCTGCTGGAATACAATCCCTTCCTCTTCCCAAGCCTGCCTGCTTTGCAGCATTGCCGAATGATGAAGGATCTGAGTTCAAAGCCCAGATCTGGCACGTACAACAAACATCACAATGTCTGCCCCCCTTGTAGCTGGGGCAGAAAGACAATGCATGGAACACATTGAAAAAGCAGCGACACACAGTCTACACCTAGAGACACAGTCCCTGTCAGCTTGTTTACACTGCAAGCAACTTGGTTGATGGGTCATCCTGTTGTGACCGATCGTGGCACGGGAGGGTCTGACTGTAATTGAGTAGTGAACTGCACCTAAAACACTTTGATCATTACTGTATTTTTAAATATTCACAGTGATTGTGTGATGAGTATGTTCTTTATTTGTCTGCTTTTTACAGTTTTTTCCAATTTGTTCTGCCCAAGTCCCTTTGCACTGCAGTCCTTGTCACTGCTAACTGCAAAACAACCAGTAGCAGCCAGTGCAGCAGCAATGGTGGTTGGAAACCCTCTTCCTACCTGCCAGCTGTAAGCCCCCAGTATAATTTTTGGTTTTTTCGTACTTTCATATCCTGTTGGCACCCAGGGCTAGTTGCTTTAAAATTTTTTTCAACGCCATGTGATGGATCAATCCAACCCATATTTTCCGTAGACATTTATTTACCAATTAATTACTGTTGAAGTGAAGCAAAAAAGCTTTAAATCACTGTAATCAACTTCTTATTCATTCCGCAATGGAAATCTCTTCTCTGTGAGACCTGGGGAAACAAGAAGTCCTAAAAGTCTGGCTTGCACTTTGCATTCATTGATTGGTAAATCTATCCTAGCCAGCTTTTTTGTGGCAAATACATTTACAAGTTCACAATTTTCGTGGCTCTACTGGATATGAATGTGCTTGTGGTGTTTTGCTGATAGTGTTGCTCACAGTGTGGAAGCGGAGTTAGCATGCAAGGTGCAACATCGAACCAAGCACCTGTCCAAAGACAACCCAATTAGCCCATCTCCCTCCTTTGTTGCATCATTGCCATTCAGTTAAAAACCACAAGCAGATGTCCATGAAGAGGCTGAGATCCGTGAGACATCCCTCCTCTTACCATTGTCCAGTAAGTAAAAGACTGGACTGCAGTGGCTGGCTCTCAGACTGGCCACAGGCTCTGGCAGGACGCGTGGGTCATTGTGAAGGGAGGTTGGGTAATGAACTGGAATAGGAGATCCAACAGAACAGACACAGACTTTTCAGGGCAACAGGGGAGACACAAACACAATGGGTGAACTGGGGAAAAGAGAGACTTGCAGGTAACAGGAAGGAAAACAGTTGAAAGGTGCTGAAAACAAGAGGGTTAATAAGAAGGTTACCAATCCACCAGCAGTGTAATACATTTTTAAAAAGAACAACTATGACGATCACAAATACAACACAGCACTACCACTATTACTACTGCTATAACTACTAGTATGACACCAGATCATCACAACTTCTAACAGCACAACTACAAGTCAAGTGTTTCCAAAGTCAAAGTTAGCCTTTTTTCAGTTTTTTATGGTCATGTCTTTCTATCATCTCACCAGCTCCATACAGGCAGTCAGGCAGACAGTACGCCCTCTAGCTTTATTACTCACGTGTCACTGTGACGTATAGTAACCTTTAATGCTTTAAATGATGTCGAAATATATGCTATCACATTTAGGTGATTTTAACACATGTATTTCAAATGAACTCTGTCATTTCCACTGTGAAATATCTGAGGCTCGATAAAGACAAATGGTTGGTTGAAATGTCATCAGTCATGATCGTAACAGAAACTCAATGGAAAGCTACAAGAGCAGAGTGCTGATAGTCCCTCCTTTGTGCTCTTGTTACCCAGCATCTGAGGCTGTGGCTGAAAAGCTTTTGACTGCAGATACATGACTGAGTGGAAAAAGTGGGAACACTGACAGAGGACTGCACTGCTGACAGGCTGTTGGTGTGACACAACCATTGCAGACTTTATTTAAAGTTCGCTGCTACTGCAACTCTAAAGCTAAACATTATGTTAGTAAGGCCATTCACACAAGATAAAGTGTTTGATCTTAAAACCCTTAACGCTGAGGACATGAAAGAAAAACCTTTACTGACATATTGAATTACTAATCACACATGTAGTTTTAGGAACTATTACAACATATAGTTTAGCCCTATTTTTGTGAACTTTATGTGTTTTAAGTTTACACAATAAAAATGGTGTTTTTTTTTCAACCATCTATTCCCAACAATCCTCTCTTACCACTCTACAGGATGTCGCTGAGCACAGAAGTTAAAACAGATTTGTGAGTAGCTATAAAATGCACGTACGTTATAGGTATAACTGTGGAAAGTGCATCAACAGGGTTTAGTTTAAAATAAAAACTGTTGGTAGGCTTATTTTAAGTCCTAGAGTTGCACAGAGCTGAGAAGGTGGTGTCAGTTCAGCACACTGTAAAGTTTCAGCCATCACTTCCCTCCCTTGCTCCTGTGATGTGCTCACTGCTAAATATATCCAGCCAGGTCAGGCACCGATCACTGGCATCTCAGCTTGTTAGTCCATCTCACAACTGGGCCTGGTCAAGTAAGCCTTGCTACAGTCACACGTGGCATAATGTATAAACCCAAACCAAAACAACAGACCCCAGGACATAAAAAAGAAAACAACAGGAAAGATGTGGAGGGAGACAGCTTTCAGACAGGAGAAGGGCCAATTATGGGGGCCTAATGACAAAAAGAAGATAGGAAAAAGGTCAGGAAAGAGAGAGGGGAAGATGTGTAAAGGAGAGGTGAGGGAGGCGCCGGCAGTTATTGACACACGGGGTGAATTGGGACGATGGCTGGCTTCCTTAATAAGCTGTCCACAGTCTGTATATGTCCTTGAACAGACACAGCACACCTGTGTGCCAGAGCACACCAGACAGCCTCTAAGGGCCATTGAGATGGGTGGAAGTTGTTATTCAGCTGGAGGAAACAAAGCATGAACTCATTTATAAAGCGGAATACAGCTGTGCTCTCTCACTTTCTCTTTCCAGCGTTAATGACTTTTAATGTTCTTCACATCACTCTTGCATTAATGTAAAAACATTTTTACGTTGATAAAAGTTTAGTTAGGCCACACTAATTGATAACATTTCCATCTTGACCACTAATTTTGAGTCTGAAACCGTACTCTGTTCACTAATCTGCCTTTTTCCCCCTTCTACAAAAACATTACAGTGAATCAGACACCTGATCACACTGTGGCACGCTGTGTCTGCCCCTATGCTTTTCATCCATCTCTCCATAATTTTTACTTTCTTCCATCTCTTTAATTAGCAAATGACAGGCCTGTAATGGGACAGAATGACCATGACCTAGTCCACATCACAATAGTGAAAGGCTCTGTGCCAAGAACATCTTGTCCTGGTTTTGTTATTCTGTTCGTATGCACTTCTTAAGAGCCTCAAAGGCAGAACTCTCACAAATGTGAAAACAGAGAAAAAAGGACAGCTTTTAACACAACAAGCTCAAGGGTGAGACGCCCAAGCTCTGGATCCTGAACAATACTGATAAAAAAAAATCTTCAACAACTATCTAACAACTTAATTTGCGGTGAATTAGCACTATTTGGAATAAAAACAGCTCTAATATAGAGTAATGGGTGAAAAGCTCTCAAAAATGGACTAGTCTCTAGTGAAGTCAGGTCTTGATGCTGTATAGCCCGTACTCACTGGCAGTAAAAATTCACCTGCCACTGGACAAAACATGGACATGCTTTTCATGGTCCTTCTCCTTTCAAAAGAGGAGGAGGTAATTCTGTTTTTCCATTGAATTTGCATTTTTTGTTTGACCCGATGATGTGTTTGGTCTTCATGGTTGAAATGCACTGACACCGCTCTCTTGCTTTTGCAGCACAGTCCTCCATTACAGAGTAATCTCTGACTTACTGAGTCACTGTTGAGTCACACTCTGCAGCCTCCTGCTGATAAGGTGCATTTGTCTTTCCATACTACTTGGCACTAGGATGCTCCTCCTGCCCATAAGCACTGATTGGAATATGGCAAAGATTTTCTCAGTTTGTATGATGTCTGGTGTTGATTGAATATATTTCACTAAACAAAGGGTAGTATCAACTTTATATATCTAGGTTAATCTATCGATCTAAATATAGCTGTTCACCAGGCTAAGGACTGTAGTGGTAGCAGACTAAGCAAAGCATCTGAGATGTCCTTCACCTCAGCAACATCTTCCAGGGATTACCGGGTTAAACTGAGGCGTTCCCAGGCCACAAGGGATATAAGTAATCCCTCCAGTGTTTTCTGCTCTGCCCCAGGGTCTCTTCCCTGTTGGACATGCCAAGACTGAGGGGGGAGTGGTGGAGACTAGGGGGAGTGGTGGTCAAGTGGATAAAGTGGCGAGCCCCACAACCTGGAGGCAACCAAGACGCCGGTTCATATCCAGGCCAGACCAGATCAGAGGTCAGCACAGAAGACGTGAGACCTCGACCTCGACTGCGACTGTGAGATCTGCATCATCTGGCCACCACTTTGGGCCCTTGAGCAAGGCCCTTAACCCCCACTAGTTGCTCCCTGGGCGCCTTAACAAAAAGTGGCTGCCCATTGCCAGCATGTGTGTGGTGTGTGTGAGTTGTACATGCATGTTGTGGGTTAAATGCAGAAGTCAAATTTCCATTTGTGAATGGTGGGGTGGATCTTCCTTGTGGACAACAAAGTGAATCTTCTTCTTCTTCTGATGTGATTCTATTCAGAGCTCCTCATGGATGTTTGAGCAGCCCGGGCCTATGGGAGAGCTTAACTCATATACCCCCCTCCCTGTAGGAATTTTTAGGTTATTGGGAGGATACATTTGTGAGTCTGTGTCACTCTGGTAGGATTTCTCAAGGACGTTGTTCCAGGTGAGTGGATAGATTAAGAGCCACATAACAGCTTAGCTCTATGAGATCCGTGTGGGCACAGAGCAACAAAGAAACATGGAGCCATGTAAGCTTATCACCTGTAAGGACTGGGGTAAAGCTCTGGTGAAACGCCAGCTGGGAAGTTAAAACAGTGGGGGCCTTGGTGGTCTGAATCCTGTTCAATTATTTTGTCAGAAGCATGTGAAGTGCCTCAGTGCTGGCGAAAATCCCAAACGCTTTTATTCTCTGTCAAACACATCCCACTAATTGAGTATTTGCACACAATGGCACCACCCCCATGCCCCACCATTCACAAAGTCCTCAGGATGGAATTTATCAGGAACCAACAATGTCTTATTACCCCAAGATCATTAGTGACCTAAGCTTGGTTGTAAGAAAAACATGGTTTCAGTGTACTTCCCCTTGGTTTAAACAGAAGGCATTCATCTCTTTTTGTGCACATTTTCATTTGAACTTACATGATTGCAAAGAGTCAAATTATCTCCCGTTGTTGGCAAGTTTATCAAACTGAGTGCTACCTCTGGATATTTTTAAAGATACTGTTAAATTCCTCTTGTGCTGAAAAACATCCGAAAAGCACAAATAGGCAATCCAGACAAAACTCTGAAATTTTTCAGGCCAGGTTTGGTGCTGGTACTGAAGCAGGCTCTTTTCATACACCTCAAAGTTTTTATGTAGAAAGAAAGAGTTTATAGCCTGAAAAAAAACAACTTAATTTTAAATGAATGATTATTTCACTAAATCTACTTGTGCTTTGTATATTATTATCTCTCTTATTATCTCTTATCTGTTACATATAAGCAAATTTAAAATGCACTGTTTGGAAAATAAAGCTTTACAAAGCCTTGCCGACACAGCACGTCTGCCTGGCAGTGTCTTAAGCGCAGAGTTACACACTTACACTCTCTGCATTTGACCTTTAAGTTCTGAATTTGCTGAGATAAAGTGTTTTCGCACAACAGATACAACAGCACCTGCTGGGAATAATCATCCTGTTCTCTCCTTTATCTCTCTATGATATTCATCATGAATATCATTCATGATGAAACTATATCATAGCACCGTGTGCTCAAATTGTAGATCTCTTGCATCAACTCTCACCATCAGTCCCTACCATTGTACTGTATGCTCAAAGGGTGGCAACATTATAACGAATGAAACATTAACTACACACATTAAGGACACTTACATCATATGCTTCATTCACCTCTAAAGAGGTATGTCTGTTTCGTTACACATCCTGTAGCATTTAATGCAAGTCAAGCACTGCTACGCACTGAGCAAATATTTAACTGACAGCAGTGCACAGGAGGTTTTTATAATATATTATGGATGATAAAAATACATATTTAATCAGCTGTGAGAACTGTTCTCAGACAGATATTTAAGCCTTGATGTTTTGAAATTATTCAGGTTGCTGCCACATGTTATCAACAGCAGATTAGCACCACTGCTGCAAATTATTGTATCAACACTGGTTTAAGGTTAACATGTAATTGGGCCTGCTCTCTTCAGTCACGCCTATCCTTTCCTTCTTTTGTATTCTACAAAGTCTATCTCCCTAAACAGGAGCTGCACAATACTTCTATGCTTTCCAGGGAGCCTCTAATCGGTGGCAGATACATCACTCAGTCCAAGAGAAGAGGGAGAGCTGGACAAAGAAGACAAGTCAAAGAGGCATAAAGATAGAGACAGAGCAAATGAAAGGTGTAGTCACTCCTTACCTTTGTAAGCATACAACAGTACATCACACTGGAATACACCAACGTGCATCAGATAACCCACACTATACTGCAGTCAAACTGTCTGATAACTACATCACATTTTCTTCCCCACAACTTTCTGGTGATTAGGGGAGGTCTCCAAAGGGAGGAAACTGTAGGTATAGGCCATGTGTAAAGACAATGGCACTTCACAGTGCGAGTGACTTCGTTTGTGTGTGTGTGCGTGTCAGTTAGCAGGTTACCTGAGGTGGGCGACTTGCTTCGCTCCATGTCAATGGACTGCTGGTTGTCAGAGAGTTCAGTAAGGCCTGTCGCAGCCAATCACAGCCAAGCAGAAGAGAAAGTGGAGTACACAGACTGTGTCAGATTACTTTAACCTTGTTTCTCTCAGACTCTACAGACGGTAACTTTGCCGGTGTCAGCCACACAGCACTGAGGGAGAGCTTAGGGTATATTTGTCAACAATATTTGGATTATCATCTCTGATGTGCTCTATAATCAATTCTCAGGACTTAATTAGTATTTGTAAAGGTGTGTTTACTAATATTTGATGTCTGCTGTTTAACAGTTTTTTGGGATTCATTTTGTCTTCCAGGAGCAGAGTGTCTGACACCGAATGGGACCTGCACTACAATCTGTTTTATATTCATCAACTTATATTTTGAAATTAACCAGGTTGAATATAAATATTATCATGACCACGGTAAGAGCTCGTCAGTATGTAGTGCAAATCTCATATAACACAAAACAGAACGAACACAAACTCGATCTGGATCTGATCAAATCTTGTCACATGCATCAAGCACAGGCCACAATGAGAAGTCATATCTACTCTTTCTTTTAAAAACAACTGAATGCTGAAATTCCTATTTCTTGCTTTGTTTCAGTCCGTCTACAAATGTGGGGTGTTTAAGCTGTGTTCATTACGGCTTTATTAACAGCCTCACTGAGTCGTCACAGTTCAAATAATTTTGATTAATTTAATTATTTCTCTTCAGTTTAAAGTTTCCAGCCAAACTTTTTAATGCAAATTTTCTTTTGTTCATTTACACTGGCTTTACAAATGATTGAAGACCGTGAAGGGGGCTCTGATTAAACCTTTATTGTAGTATGAAAGTAAGAATGTCTTTGTAATCATCAACTAATAGCAGACATTTGGGTTTCTCTGGACCCAGTGGATAAACAAGGTTTTATTCACCCCACTAACTATGCGCCAGTTAAAATATACATCACATGGCTCATATAATATTTATAACTGCCCTTACTTAACAGATTCAAAGGAGCAGCTCTTTTTCTGCAAAGGACATACAGTTGGACATGACTGGAATGGGGCAGCTCTGTTTTGTATGGCAAAGCACAGATATGAAACAACCACTGTCATTCCAATCATCTCTTTGGTTTGTCCCTTTGCTTTAAGTCCACATCATCCCTTCTCAGTCCCTATGGCAACCACTCCTGTTGTTATGGCACGTTCCAGCAAAACACTGCCCCACCCCCCTCAACCCCAAGCACACAAACACAGAGTCCCCCAGCCTTTAGGAAGGCTCGACTTACTCTGATAGGATGTACGGATCCTTTTCTTTGAATCTGAATAAAAGTTAGACAGGCCACGCATGCAAAACTCTGTCAGGCAGGCCCACATGCCCACACCAGCAGCCACAGAGTCACCAAAAGGTGGGAGGAGGAGTAAGGGGAGGAGGAGGAGAGGGGGAAAAGGAGCGAATGGTGGACAGGATGGATGGTTGGTATAGAGAGTGAGAAGTGTTGGAAGGGAGATTCAGCGCAGAGAGGAACGAGAGAGGACAGGATGTTGGGAAAGAGACAGAGGTGTCAGAGAGGTGGATGAGAAGGGTGGGAGAGAAGGAAAGGAGGTAAAATAAGAAACAATATTGAGTGAAGATGTGTGCAAGCAAAGTAAAAGAGGACAGATGAATGGGGAGGGAATTGAGTTGAGAAATGTTAGGACGGAGGGCAGGGAGGGAAGGAAAAAGGAGGGAAGGGGGAGAGAAAAGAACACACAGGCTTAGAGTGGAAAAGAAAGTGAGAGCAAGCAGCAACCGAGTTAGTGTCAGGGGAGGACAGAAGAGATATACCCGCAACTGCTGCAAACCCCAGAAACGCTTATGTGATCGGACATTTGCACAAGTGGTAAACTACGCTTGTAGCAGGAAACATAGCATTAGGTACAAAGCAGCAGCAAAATAAAACTTTTGTTGCATCGAATAATTGATTTACCTTGTGTAAATCCCTTTTTTCAATAGGCCTATCATCCTAACATGTTCAGGCTAGTATTAATGATGCATCACACTACAACTAGATAAACACACCTAAAATGGTCAATAAATAGGCATCATTTTATGAAATGAGTGTGCTAACTTTGACAAATATACAGTATATTATACACATACATATGTGTGTGGTGACAACAGCTAAAAATGTTGTGGGCAAGACAGAAAAATATGTCCTGAAAAGTCTGATTGCTATAAAAAGAGAAGAGGCCAACAGCTTAAAGATTTGGCCTTTCAACAGTGTTTTTACTGTTTTGTCTTCAGTATAATATTAACTCCAGGAGAGCCAAGTGCTCGAGATCATAACACGACCACCTGGGGTCCAGAAAAAGGGCACGGTTTCCTGTTTTTTATTTTGTCCTTCTGTCTCCATATTGATTTTAAAGACCCAACGCAGAAAGCCTTTAACAAAAGAGGAAGTTGGGAACAAAAAGTGCTGCGGTAGTCAATAAAAGCACTTATGCAACATCTTGTGAAAAGAGTTGATTCTAAAGCCCAAAGTCATCCCTCCGTCTACCTTGATGTTCTCTTTCACACAAGTCCTGACTACAGGTGAAGCATTTTCAGCTACACTTGTGGGAATTATGTAATAAAAAAGCTCAGTACTTTAAACTGCTTAAAGGACCTCAGACATCTAAAATATTAAACAGGAGCTGCTATACCCTAAAATGCAGAGATTAGATTAGGGTGAAATAAGAGAGGCTGTTCGGACAATAATTTCTGGACGGTGGGGCTGAATATGTTTACAGCAGGCAAGAATAAATGAGAGGCTTCAGAGACCATCACCAGCCAAGATCAGAGAAAAGGGAGGCAGGGGTCAGGAAGTACAACGAGACCTCTGTGGCTTTAGACTACAGATCTACGCTCAAGCAGGACTAAAAACAGAGAGGACAGAGAAATCAAACGACAACATGCATAATAATGCCGACGTGGAATGACACGCAGCCTGTTAACATGCACTTCATATCATAGTGCAGATCTGTGACAGGCATACTGAGATGGACGGGTGTGTTTGCTTTGTTATGTTGTTGTGTCGGAGAAACAGAGGAGAGGGAGGAGAGAGATAAGATTGGACTGATACAGTTTTTGAGTACTCAGAATGATATTTATTTTGGGGGGTTTTACTTGTTTATAAATTATATTTTGAGCAAATAGCCTATATATATATATATATATATTTTTTTTTTTATATATATTATTTATTTATTTACTTACTTATTTTTACCCTTTTCTGGTCAACTTACTCCAAATACTTAGACATATCTTGTGTTTACCACAAATGTCTAAATCTATATTTAAATACTTTAATATATTAAATATACAACAACTTGTTGATGATGACCGATTAAAATCCTTTTTTAAGAATCATTTATATTGTTGTCCAGTTTAACTGTGACTATATTAAATATAAATTTTTTATATTATTCTCTAATAAATAACTATCAGTACTTGCAGTAAATGCTACACTTGATAAAATGCACTAAATTCCCTTTGTACCACTGAAAATAGTATAATGGTAAAAGTGATAATAATGAAAGATATCATTTCATCCTTGTGTGGTCCGGTCAAAATGTCACCAATGTGTAGGGAAAGCCATTAACTTTATAAAATGATATCGATCAGGTTAAGGACTTGCCATTGATGAATTATACAGGAGATTTAATTAAACCGAGTGCATCAGTGATGCAGATTATTCATAAAAGATAGGTCCGATTTGCCTGATAGATCAGTCTAACCTTAGAGAGAAGGACAGATACAGATGAAGGAGACAGAAGAAATAGGAAGAAGAAAAGCCGACAGATAGAAGAAGAGAGAGGACAGAAGAAGAGAAAACAGATGATAGTCCAGATGTAATGAGTACACTACTGACACCTTATTGTGTTAGTTGTTGCGTGCATCTAAGTGTGTGTCTGCATCTCAGATGTGTGCGTGCTACCTGAGGTGGACTGTCTGTTCCTGCGGGGGGAGCGAGTAAGGCGCTGGTAGGGGTCGGCTGCTCCGTACAGATCCAGTGTCGACATACACAACAGGATGGTTTTCTGCAAGTAGTCCACCACCGCTAGGCCATTGCAGTTCCCAAACGCCAAACTGGACACACACAAACACATCAAGGAGGGGCGTGCACGTGCGCAGACGCACGCGGCCACATTTGCATTTACATGGAGGAGAAAGCGTTTTATTCAGCTGAGACATTTACACTGTTGGCAGATTTATTTCACCAGGTTATTCTCACTGATATTAAAGGTGCTACATGTGGCACTATCAAACACTGTCAAATTAACTGTGACATTTTGGGGTAATTACTGTCAACAAAAGCCTGTCTTTATCTCTCACACTGCTATTGCTGCTGCTTTTGAATATTAATACCAGATTTCCCGTAAGCCCCACTGCCACCTGCTACCGCTGGCTGCTTTATAGCCTCTGGATTAACTGATCAAGAGAAACTTCTTGGCAGTAATGTTTCTGTTTTGTCTTTGTATAAAAGATGTTGATCGGGCATTAACCAGAATGAGGCGACAACAAATGACTCTATCATGGTCTTTCAATTCCACAATCAGGGAAAAAATGATGAAATAAGTGAGGCAAATACATAAATGTCACTCAAACATGCAGCTGAGTCCATCTTTGTTCTCCAGTGACCATCAACTGTCTGGCTCAGTTTACATTACTGTCACTTGGTCACATGGTTCAAGTCCTGACTACAGCAACTGCAGTTTTGTCTCTAATTTGGAAGATTTTACCAAAAGACCTGTTTGTCAGGCACTCTGTAAATGACAATTTCAATACCACAAACATGGTAATGTTTTTGAAAACACAGAAATACACAGGGAAACCAACAAGTGCAGCCGTGGCCGAACCCGGTCCTTATCCTGCCTTTTAATACGAGCGACATTTAAATACAGCTGGAGCCTTACAGCATCACCAACTGCAAAACAGACATTGCCTAGAAACAAAACAGATCAAAGATAAGGCTCCACGGCTAAAGATAATAGCTGTGTCATCTGTGTTATCGTGGTAAAGAGCATCATTTTAAACAATCACCTGCTTTTTACTGATTATTACATAATGTCAAAAGGGGATTCAGTCAGTTGAATGCAAACAACTATACTACCTTTATTACAACATTTAGAGAGTGGAAATTCTTTTGAAGTTGTCAATAAGTTCTTTTTAAGCACTGTGCACATTTTTAAATAGTGGAAAACATTTCAGTAAGACTTGGGACAAACAACCTGTCCTTTGGTATAGACATTCATAAAAGAAGATGACCACAGGAGACTGCCTTGACTCTTTGTGCTGACTTTAATAACACGTGAAGACATCATTGATTTACTGCTGTTGAAATTCTTCACATACAGCCTTTGCATGATGTTTTTCTAATGTCACTGTTTATTAAAGTGTTGCAACATAATGCTTCTTTTGTCTATTATATCATGCATGCTGTCATCGTGCATGGGATTCGATACTTAAGTTTAAGATGTATTAAGATTTTCCTTTTGTGTGAGGCAAAATGTGTGTGTGTGTGTGTGTTTTCATAAGCAGAGACGATGGAGGCAAGAAATGAATCAATTTCCACAATTCTCTTCAAGCTGTGAATAGCTTTAAATGAGAGAGGGAAATGATGGCCTTGCCTTGACCCATAAAGAGCTTTTTAAAAAGAGCTGTGATTTTATTGGTTTCTGCCAATAGATCTTCTATTCACAGCAAAACAAGCAGACTTAAGGCACCCTGGGGCTATGAAAGTCATTCAACTTCTCTTCAACACCAACACAAAATGATTTATAAATTTCAGAATTTTAAAAACTGAAAAGATCAGAAAACAGGAAACAGAAGAAGACAGAAACAAAGTATGACATGTTAGCCCATTTTCACTCATGGTTGGGCACAGACTCAGGGGTCCGGTGCACTATCCTGAAATTAAGGCCTGCACGCCCTGCAGATGAAATCCATGGGTTGTAAACCAGCCCTTCCTGTGTGAACACACCAATTTTGATTTCAACTGTACTACAGCGTAACCAAGTGATGGTGCAGAACATGGCACTCCATATACCCTAATGCTTTAAACCAAACCATGACATTTATTCATACATTTCATAATCCCTCACGCTTATTCATTTAAATACATAAACACCGACCAGTTGGCATTAGCATCCAGACAGGTACAATAACACACTTAAACACACACACACACACACACACAGACAGAGACACACACAGACACACACACACAGACACACACACACTGCTGCCCCGTCTAACCTTCCATCTCCCTGTATCTTGTTGTTGTTTAACACTACAGCCTTTATTCACAGCACTCACTTATTATTACAGCTATGATTGGCTAGCACCATTAAAACTTTATTGCCTTAAACCAAAATGTGAAAAAACCTTTGACTACTTTTCTTCCTTTGTGCTGAAATGTTGCAGATAATCCTTCTGCAGTATCTGCTCGGTGCTGCTAGCTGCTGCTGTTTTTATTCACTCACCTAGAATCATTACAGCACCGCCGCCTTATACAGTTAGTTTAGCTTTTAAGTATGTTTATAATACTGAAGAACAATCACTACACATAAATAACAGAGTCAAGCCAACTGAGCACACACAGAGAGATGGACAGAGCCTTGAATATACATAGCATGCTGTGTGGTCATTAAAGTCTGTATGTTCATCATCATTGTTCATCTGGTGCTAATTGACAAAGCCAATGTCAGCAAAGACATGGTATGGATCAGCACTATACACAAATAATGCAGAAATGTCTCCTTTTTTCTAATGTAGACAGATAAATGAATAGTCACATAGATGGAGAGGTGGACAAAATAAGAGATAGTCATGTATCTGGAGACTTACAGGCCATAGGCAGAGTTTATGTCCAGGCTGGTGATCTGTTGTGGAGGTTCTCCATCTACCCACAGCAGCTGGATGACCAGCTCTGCCTGGTAGCCAGGAGGGACTCGAACCATCCGGTCCTTCACCCTGAAGACGATATAAAGACCAATTTAGAGCACTGTGTAATATCAGCTACATGTGCAGTAATTATATCTGAAACAATTTAAACGATTAGTGTATTTAACATGGCAAAGGTATTAGACAAGTCAGATGAGGTGGTGTATCTGCCATCAGGTTTGGATACAAAGTTCACAACACAAAGGTCACAAACAGTGTTATGGATCTCAACAGGTTAATCAAAGCATTTACTTTGAATCTAATCAGGGTAACCTGTAGAGGGTAACCTGTTTATATAAACCCTAAACTCCTGACACTTCAGACAGAACACAAACACTAAGGAGTTGCCAGCTTAGTTCCAGATGATCCACATCATTTAAGTCACAAGCAACAACAAAATAATGAATCAAGACCAAATGATTTGTTCAACCACATACAGACTATGATGAGGTCTTACTTAAGGCATGGGATGCTGTCCTTGACACCTTCAGGTGTCCCACTGCCCGGGCTCGCTGGGTGTTGGTGGTGGGGTTGAGGTGAATGGGAGCCGGGCTCTGAGAAGCAGGGGTTGTTTTCATTCTCGGATGGAGTGATGACGTCTTCTGACTCGCACTGCAGGCGCACTTCTAGTGACTGAGGACAAAGACAAAAAGCTATTAATTTATCATGATAAACAAGTTGTTACAATAACAGCCCAAGGAATTAGTGTTAAGCAGATGCACGTTCCTGACGGTGTTAGAAGAAGTATTAATAGAAAAGTTTGCAAGAATTACAGTAAACATTACTTACACCATGCATTACACCAGCATCTCACTCCTTCTACTTTGCATCTAATCTCACTCACCACAATCTGAGTGTTGGCATCATATTTGCTGAATCGATACAGGATGATGTGGGCTGAGATGCCGACCACACAGAAGATGCGACTCTGGGGGCACCAGCTGACCATTTGAATAGCAAATGGGTCTTCCTCTACCAACTCCGCCGCCCGGCCTTCACCCGGCTTTGGCTTCTCAAACACTTTGGAGGTTTTCAGCTTGTACAACATCTGTAGTGTGACTGGTTAAAGAGAGGGTTATTGTAGCAAAGAAAAGAGCAAAATTGACTGTGACTGTAAATAACAGCCAGCTTATCATTTAAAGTCCCCATAACCTGCTTTAGGATTCAGTTTTAACATGTTGCTGGTCTTTACCATCCCATCGTAAAATACTATAAAAACTTCATCTCTACACTACAAATGCTCAGTTTATCAACTAAAACAGCTAAGATGCTTAAAACATGTATCCTCATTGTTGGTGCAAAACTAGCCTTAAGCTGTGTTGCTCAACGAGGGCTGGACTTGGGTCACACTTCACTTTTATGAATACATCGAGAGCTTACGTATCATTATCACACAAAGTTAGGATACTAGCAATCCACCTTGGCAAGATGGAATAGCTTTAGAGCAGTGTTGTTAGTGTGAAGTCTAAAGGAGGCTGATATGATGCAATGCATGTAAATGTCATCCAGAGATCACAGATGTCTGTACAATCATTTTCAGAAGCTTTAGACACAAATCACACACTGACGTGCTGCGTTCTTAGTATATGTCCATCTGTGAATGTGACAGTGGGCCATGTGCAGAATTTGGTGCGAAGCGTGTCTTATCACAATGGAGCTATTAATTTATTGTGTGTTCAGAGCCCAGGCCAATCTGAAATTACTCACCATGGAATTCATGACAGAATACTGTTTATTAGAGCAGGCTGTGCAACAAAAGCCTGAGCCTAACAAAACATATCGTTTCAGTATATCTCATGACAAAGACCGAAAAGATGCGAGTGGACTTACTTGCAGATGCGTCCCAGAACTTAATAGATCCATCAGCGTGTCTGAACAAAGAAAAAGCACATTTTTTGTTGTTTTGTAAGAACGAATCAGAAAATTAAGGGGAAATGTACATTACTTAATCTTACGCCTTGGTTTAATGCCACAAATTCACATTCACAATACACTGCAGTGATTTTTAGCTGACCATTTAGCTGGTTTATTGATAACTAAAGAATTAGGTTTAATCTTTGTGGTCAGTAAAAATTCAAAGACTCCATTTTTTCAGGTGTACTACAGAGAAAACATCTCCATGTTGGCCTCATACTTCTAGACTGCTGCTGATATCTGTGAGTGTTGCCTAAAAGTATACAGCGCCCAGTGTGCATGCTTCAGAACAAGTTAACGTCTCTGTCAACCCCTTACGATGCAGTATGGCCCCAGGCTGTGCTGTGCCGTGCTCGGTTGGAACAGAGCCAGATCAAACACATGTAAGCACATACTACATGCAGTCATCTGGTCGTGCCACACTGTGAGTGAGGACAATAGATTTCTTTTTAATTGTGACGCATGTTCCTGCACATTTAATTCCTAACAGCTTGGGCTAACAGTAATGTTTTTGGCCATCCAAATATTTTTTGTAATTTGCCTGACTTACCCTGTGATAATGATTTCTGGGTAGGTGTGGGAGCCTAACGTCCATGTTCCTCCACTGATTGGCCACTCCTGAGAACAGACATAGTGTTATTTTATCTTGCAGCCGTTTGTGAAGCTGCCTTTTCGCTGCAGCTGGTAACCTTGAAAGACCCAACAAATATGAAAGACTAAAACTGAAACAGTCTGTAGCACGAGGTCATAAGTTTAAGGTGCAGGTGCATTTACATCATTTGCAACTCCACTTTTGCTGGTAACAGTGCATAATCTGGGTGCCAAGTAAAGTACAAGGCCTTTTTCTAATTCTAAGAAATCATTTGTGTGTTCATGTCTTTCGACAATAACATGAATTAAACCATTTTGACTTTTTCACTCCTTTTAAAAGCCGAGAGCAACGATAATTACTACAATGTGCCTCTCTACACCAGGCACATTGTAGTAATTGGGCATGAAAATGACACCTTCAGCTGCTGGAAACTAGCAATGAACGTTGCTTTTCAGTGGGTGTAAGACAAAGAGACCACCACAAAAGAGCAGAGTATCCCCCCGGCATATTTCCCTGATCCTACCTTTTGGCTGTAACCAGTCTTCTTATGTTTAGCCCCTATAGAGTAGAGGATAGGGATAATGTCGGGCGGACATTCTGCAAAATAGGCTGTGCAGGTAACCGGAGACTCGTGGATGTCCATGGGGTAAGGGTTCTCAAAAACTGGGAAGCTGCAAGACACACATATGGCACAATTTACAACACCACAGTCAAAAGAGCAGCAACAGAAGTTGATGATCATAATCAAATAACAACAAGGAGACACTTCATGTAGAGTTTAAGGATCTCCTTTTAAAAAAGTTCATTCAATTTAAATTGAATTACAGGATTAGCATCACTAAAATATCTTTTGTAAACTTATTTATGATCTGCCTTACTGATATTGCTGCAAGTATAATCAGATTAAAATGGTGATGCTGTGTGCCGGGATAAAACAAATTGGCTGAAAGATTTACAGATGTGTTACTGCACCAAATACTATTCATTCCTTGATCAGTAAACACTATGAATATGTGTAAGAGTACGTGCAAATCTCTGTGTGCAATCCCATTAACTTATAATGCACAACTTAAACACTATTAGTAGCCAATCAATGAGCCTACAATGTCAACAAAGACAATCTGGACAAGTTAAAACTAAATTAAGCCTTATCAGGAGATTTCTTTATCTAACAGCTTTAATTAGGTAACCTAATTAAGTAGGTTACCTAATTTCTACCCTTCACAGTGTAGCCCTAATTTATAGTGTTTTGCTGCTATTCAAAGGCCTTTGGTGTTAATCTGTCAAAACTGCTCCAAATCAGCACCTTTCACCTTCGTTCCACCAAGTATAGTTTTAACAAGGTCATTTAACTGTAGTGGTAACAGTTTCACCCTGAGAGAGGAGTGTCATGCCTTTATTAAGAGAACAACATCTGGCCTCTCTTTCTCCCTGAAGTGTGGATTCAAGTGACACCAGTCAGGTCTTTAACCCTTTCATTGTAACGGTATCTGTGAGAGGATTTGGCTGATGGATAAATGCTATACATGGTGTTTTCACCCTGAGCTACTGCCAGGTGATATCGTTTCCTGTCACAAGTTGACATGTGGTGATGGGAAGCTGTCATGTTGCTATAAAGCACATGCAGTTTAGATACTGGAAGGTGTGTTTATAAATGTCAGATTCCAAACACATACTTGCTCTGTGTCAGATCCACCACGATTAAATCCTTCTCCAGAAGCACCACCACTGCATAAGGCTCCTGGACCTCTGTAAGATACAAAGCCAAACTGTAGAGGATGATATTTAATCCATATTTACCACACATATAAAAACATTTCTTAGTTAGCTATTCCCTTCATCTGTAGCAATTTTTACAAAACCCAAGAAAATATCCACAAATAGCGAAAAAAGCTTTTTTGTGTGCTTTGTTTGCACTCACCGTTGTTGTAAGGAGTCTCACAGAGGGCCATGAACTCAACAATGGGATAGTCCATTTCCAGCACAGTGATGGCCTTGCCGTGCATGATGGTTAAGGCTGGCCGCCGTCCTGCCTTGTCATATGAAAGACCCCCAGAGAAGATAATAAAAGGCTCGCTGTTGTGAAGGGAAAACAGGACTTTAGTAAGACTAATGAAATAAAATACAGAATGAATGAGTTAATCAACAAATCAGCAGGATTCATAACTCTATTCATGAGACATGTACATGGCTTACAATCTATTCGTAAAGCACCTACCTAAAGCCACAGCACAAATTGAATAAAAAGAGCAAAAAATGAATGAAGTATTGAATTAAGTCAATATGCTCCTATAAATATTTTCATAACTTCACTAATGCTTATGAAGCATGTAATTTACTTCACTTAAAATGTCTAATTCCACTCACCCCTCCCCATGAATCAAGAGGTCACAATCATAAAATCCTTTATTCTCTTGACTCATTCACTGCATGATGGAATAATCACATGGAAAAGCTCCCCCTGACTGTATTCAAACAGTAATTTAGTGTAATCAGTAAACTTAAGAATCAGGCAGTCCTGGTCTGAACATTCGCTTTAAAGCGCACACCTGTTCCTCGAGGTCTTGTACTCCACTTTGAGAATGGGTTTACACGACTCCTTTCTCCCGTCCTTCTGTATCTTTCCTGAAAACGGACAAACAGGAAAACGGACAAAGTCTTAGGAAAACATCACTTTCACTTAGCTGTACCAAATCTCAAGCACACTGCAGCACAAGTTATTTCAAAGTTATATATACGACTAAAACTCCCAGCTGTCAGTGACCTTGGATTTCACATCAGAAGCGTTGGGCGCTGAATCACAGCACTTGTGGACAAATCAGAAACACGTGCAAGAAACACTGTGATACTTTCACAGCTCGGGCATTTCGAAGAGGAATGCACTTATTTCAAATATTGCCATCATGCTAGATCCTATAACAAAAGATGAACGCATAGACGGCATGTCTTTAACGGTGCTAGTGACGTCTGCATCATCTGTCACTTGGTATGTACTGCAGAAAGATAAAACAAACATAATGATAGTTCAAAAGAAATTTGCCAGGATGGACGGTGGATGTACAAATGACATGACTCTGACATGACTTATCATCAGTGAACAGGCTCAAAGGTACAGGATTTACACACACACATGTGAAATGTCAAAAGCAGGAAAGGACAGAGAGAAGAGTAGGGGAATAATAGAAAAACTATAAGTAAATGGCCAAACCTCTTTGTTATGTTTTGATATTGGCCAAATCCAAAGTTGAATTAGGATTTACCCTTTGACATTACACTGTCCAAGCACTTAGCTTTACAAGTCAGTCTGTGCATATGCGTCTGTGCATAATCGGAAAGGTGGACATGTATGAAAGAAAATGAGGTGCCAGTGGTCAATCATTACAATTAACTGCAAGAGAGGATGCATAACTCACATATAGTTGATTTCCATCTTATCCAATTCTGTGCACCCTGACTATCAGCTCTAAATCTATTTATGTTATCCTGTTTCTTCACATGCTCCTGTTCAATCAGCTGTCTTTTGTCTTGACATAAATGTGTCTGTCCTTGTTCCTGCTCCCTGCACCTCCTGTGTCCTTTTCACCTTATAGCCGTCACTCTCCTCCCTATTCCCCTCAGGTTTTACAGCAGTCCGCTTTCATTAGTGCAAGCATTAGCTGAAACCACTGTTTGTTGTTTTGTCACTCAGAGACACAAATAAACTAAAACCTTGAGTGCTGCGGTACAAATAACCATGTATATTAAAACTAAAGCTCTATAAATACACTGCAAATTTGTCTGCGGTAGCAGCAATGTTTACTAATATCCGACTTGAATAATACATAAACTCGCCATGTATGTGAGGCTGGGTGATTGTTATGTCTCTGCTGTGGCATTATCAGTGTTGTTAGTAGGAACACGATTATTATGTGTTGTCAGCGGAGAGTTCCTACAGACCGAGGTGGACAGCAGGCCTCCAGTCTTCCTTTAGCTCACAGCATGACATGTGCGCACAACAAACAGCACAGCCAGGGACAGCAGCATCCAGCCAGCAAAGCAGCAAGCTGAACTGGGTCCGGTGCTGTGATGATTGACTTGTCGTGCCAGAAACGGCTCATTTATCTATTTTGTGACGTGACTTAATTGATTTACTTTTAGAACACAGAGGGAGAGTTATAAACCTTTGTCCTCTTCCTTTCACTCTGTCCTGTGCAATACCACATATCTGACAAATACCTGGTGCACAAACAACATGTGCTATTTAACCACATCCTAAGGCCCATTGCCCTGTCCCTAACATTCACCGCCCACGTCCTTCCCTCTTGCCTTCCTGTTTTGTGATTTTGCCTCAGAGCACAGCTCACAGCAAGGGGACGGTTCATCACCGGAGATCAACAAGGTGGGGATGCCGAGCCAGCACACAAAGCAAACAAAAGAAAACGGAGGGAGGACAAATCAGAAGAAGAGTACATAGAATCACATTTGTTGTAGGAGTCATTCAGTGAAACCAGTGTATATGTATTCTCAGAAAATAGTCACACATTGTAAACTAAAAATCTTACATTAAACTAAAATATATGTAATTCTACCATAACTACATCGAATCAGAGGCCCATGCTCATTTGTTCTGTGTCTGTCTGCTGTGTAAAGGAACAGCCAAGGGACCCGGTTACCCAGCATGGGATTATCAAAGTTTCAAATTTAGTAATCAAAAAGGAAAAAAAGCACACAGCAGGTGTTCATCTCACCATGAGGGAAGGTGACCTGGAATGGCTTGGAGGTGTTTCTGAGGTTCCACATCGTCAGGCTGCCGTCTGAATGACTGCACATGAACTGCTTCCCTTCATGATGCCAGCTGACTGAATGGATGGCCTGTGCCAGGGAGACAGAGGACATGGATCTGTACAAACATGTGGTATACAGTATACAGTATGTCTATTTATTAAGAATTGTTTCAAATGTTTCAGAACATTATTTGATTTGCACTTGAATCCTAAAAAAATGAGCAAAAAACCTCAATTACAGTCAATAATTGATGCATTTATCCAGAAACAGGGGCTAAAATTGCACTTGGCGATATTTCTGTGCAGACAGTTATAAAGCTGCGTGAATTATGGACGCCCCACAACCAGTTGAGCGGTTTAGTCTTTAAATACTAAGAAAAGCTGCTCTGCACGATTCCCATGTGGAAAAGGAGAACACATAAGGACACAGGGATTTTTACTTCGTGTAACACAAAATGACAAAATATCAATGGAGCTTTGATAAGTTATTCATGGCTCTGTGGTAGCTGTCTAGCTTTAAAAAATGACTTCCAGTCCTTCGCTGTTCAGTGATGTGTAGGCTGAGACGCTTCATCCAGGTTCAGGCAGAAAAGGTCATTTTCAAGCCAAAACAACAAATGAGAGAGCAGTGATGGAACTCAGAGTACCTGTTTGCTTTCCCTTGATCCCTTCCCTTTATCCTTTTATCCCTGCATTCACTGCTTAGTATCTGCCACTGATTTAAAGAACTCAATCTACATGCCACACGACTGAGTCAAACAGAGTGGTGTCTACCTTTCCACCTTTTTAAATATACTGACCCGATGAATCCTTTTTTGTTTATTTCGGTGTTGTTTCAATGTCTCTTCCACAACAACACCCACCACTGTTGTGGTTTCCAAGCGGGGTGACTCAGGTCACATTTGGAGAGGTCATTGGGGGATATGTCAGAGAAAGCTTCAAACAAATGATACGATCTTCGCCTTCACTGCAGCACACCGCAGGAGTGAGGACCACATGTGCATCCATTAGATTTGTTCCAACAGCGCAACATTTACATATGACTTCTATTTCTGCCAGACTTTGTATCTGTAGTGTAGCAGTGTGTTATGAACCCACTGATCCACACATGGATATACTTTATTTACCTTATATTCTTGGCTCAGACTTGCAGGACTGATTGTTTACCGTCCCATTTTTATTTTTCTCTCATATTATTGTGCACCGAACACCAGGACAAATTCTTTGTACACATTCAACACACACATTGTCAATTAACCAGATTCTGATTCTCATTGTTGACATATGACTGACAATTTAATTAAAAATTAGCTGAAATATCAGCTTAACAAGTCTAAACTATAAACTAACAAGATATACTGGTGTAATTCCAGCTGTCACTTAGGATAATTCTCAAGCTGTGAGAACATTCAGCTTTTTGGTTAGCGATCACTGGAAGCATTCACATGTATCGAAAATATAAAGTCACATGTTGCGTCAAGTCTTCTTCACTAAGCTGTTACATCTGCTTTTCTTTACATTCTGTCTGTGTGTGAACTTAATGCAGTGCTTTGAAAGAAAATGAACAGGTTTCAAAATAAGAGAAGAAAACAGAAAAGCCAAATACAGTGAGACCCCGGTGTCTTTTGTGCTCAGCTGAAAAGGTGTGGAGACAGAGATGCCGTGTCATGCTGGAGGTGATGCACATGAAACCACATTAATGAATGTGAGCAGGATGTGACTCTTCACAGGAGAGGGGACAGGAGATGAGCAATGGCAGCGGATGCAGGGGATCAGTGCTGCGAAGTGAAAATGTCTACAGGGCAAATTGGGTTCAAGACCAAAAAAAAACAGATTAAAACAGACGGAAGCGCGTGTAAGAGAGCGTTTGTGTCTGTGTGTGTGAATGCAAAGGACATTTTCAAATTGACCTTGGGAAAAAATGCTGAAAGATAGACTGTTTCTGTGGTAATTTAACTGTTTAATAATTTTATATCGTGCATCTAAATAAAAAGACTTGTTGATAATGAGAGGAGCAGTTAGCGGACCAACACATAATGGCCCTCGCATAAACGCATCTTAGAGACAAAGAACACTCTCTTATCTTAGTCTCTACTGTTAACTGGGAGAAATGGCAGAAGACACTGTCATCTTCACCTGTTTGAGCTGACAGTGCTGTGCAAGCTGTCGGAGACAGTCTGGTATGAGCAGGCCTGAGTCTTCCAATTACTGCTCTTTGTTCAAAAAACACTAATTGGTTGGCAGACAAACAGGCATACCAATACAGCACTTGATGACAAAGAACCTTGCTGAAATCAGAAAAGTTGACGCCGTTCACAGATGAAAATTGCCCTCCATTTTGTTTTGATTCAAAGAACTGGCAGACAAAACAGCTGATTTCTGTCACTGAAAAGGGATAACTGATGGGAAGAAGAGGAAAGGATCAGACGGAGGCTGTTAAGTCCTCAGTGTGCAGCCATCTAAGAGTACCTTTTTCCTTTTGCACTTAAACTAATCAATGCTTTTGTCATGAGTGGATCTCATTTCTTTTGAAGATGTCAGCTGAAGTTTCAATTTTGTCAAAGGCTGATAATGATTACAGGGCCATAACCCACAAAGTTATTCTAACAAAGGATCCCCACAGAGATCCAGAGCCAGGTAAAATCTTTTTGATGTCAGAGTGATATTAAATAGATTAATAAAAGGACCTATTTAGACACAAATATGAGTCAATTAACAGAACTTTCAGTTCAGTTGGCAAGTTTCTTGATGCACGACTGCAAAGTGGAGCTCACCTCATCGTAGTAGATTCTGAAGTCGGCCTTCTTGCCCCGGAGGTCCCACTGTACGATTGTCCCGCTCTCAAACCCGATAAGCAGCTGTGGAGGTAAATGAAAATGAAAAGAAAATGAGATATTTTAAATATAAGATACTATAAAGTAGCAAAGTACTTTACATAATTACACTCTTTGCCGAGATGTTGGTGAGCCACTTTGCCTATTTCCTTCTTACTATTTTAAACATTACGCGCTCCAAACCAGACCAGATTCAGATTAGTGGTTGATGGCTGGTTATTGGTTGTTTTGATCCACAGTAAACTTAATTCATACTGACACAGTAAATTAACACAATTATTGATTTACAGATACGCGCACAAGGACACAAGCGTATGCAAACATTTTTACAACATGATCTAATGCACTGTAACAGGTTCCCATAAACACACAGGTCCGAAATGAAAAACAACCTCGCAAACACACCCACAGAATAAAGCCGCCGCACAGGATGAGAGGAGAGAGCAAAGTCAACACAATCTGATCACAGATCAGAGGACATGGGGAGTGATGTAGAAGAAGCACAGCCTTGAAGACAGAGTGAAGGAAACAGCTCTCCCGCTGAGAGGAAAGACTATGTGACATCTCAAATTATGAGATGGAAGTCGAGGGCAGTAGAGGTAAAACAGCATCACATCAGCATCACAAGTACCCACAAAGGTAAACAAACAGGTAAGGTGAATGAAGATAACCAGGTAGCAAATGCACTGGCATACATACATACATATGGAATATCCTCAAAGGTATGTTGTAGTATGTGGTTGGATCTACTTTGTCATGCAAAGAATACATCTGATGTGCTGCTGAGTTGCACTGAAAGATGCTCACTGCAGTACTAACAGATAAATATTTCTCTTTCTCTGGCACTGGCACAGTTTTCATGCACTAAACATAAACACTGGTATTATTAAGACTAAGATTAATAATGGCTGAAGCCAATTTAAGTAAACCACTGCCAGGTTCCTGGTATTGTTAATGCTATCTATCTTATATAACTCATGGCCTATCAATCTGTTATGGTTAACCAGTGCCTGAAAATATCCTGTTTTACACATCCAACATACAAGAACAACAGTTTTATTCCACTAGACTAATGTAAGCTCATCGAACGCCTTCTTTGTTATTTGTAATTTTGCTAAAAAGTCTCTGAAATAAACTAAATGTTGTTTTAACAAACCATATACAGGCGTCTGTCCTTGAATTGCCATCCATCAGGGGTAATGTCCCTGCTCACTGCTACAGTAAAAAGAGCCACAGCACTGGATTTTTACCCTTTGACCATTTTTCCAAACCATGCTTAAAGTGTTCATCGATGCACACTGTGTGAGAAACAAACCAATTTTCAATCACCCAGTTATTACTTTCTTTAATTTTACAGTATCCTGAAGTTACTACAGTTCAGTACCATCACATCATTTGTTAAATAAGTGCCTGGTTAGGCTGAGATTAAATAAGGGCCTGTATTATTTTCACAGTAGATATCAAAACTAGTATATGTTTTTTTGTTGAGCATATGGAGGCATAGATGATTTAAATTAATTTTCTTAGCTACAATGTCTTAATGTACATATAGGATCACCTATCTCCATTGCAACCTAAAAGTTGGGTTCCTCCTTTCTCCTTATTGCAACATTAATATCTCAGTTTAAGCCTGAAGAACTTTGTCTTTTCTTGCAGTGAGTGATAGTAGTGTGTGGCAGCAGCTGTAAACTCGTGTCTCGTTTTTATGTCTTCACAGCTTGTCAAGTCTGGTTTCACACAGAGGCAGCAAAATCCATTGGGAAAATCAATATGCTCCTCAATGACCTCTCTTTTACAGCAACCTCCACCTGCCACTTTTCCTACCAATCTGACTGCAGCTTGACCCTGAAAGGCTCATCTCTCCTCAAAGGATATGTTACCTGCAAGTCCCTCACACCTATTTTCTTCTGTATGTATATGTGAAAAGCCAAGGGACAGTGAAAAAGAACATGCCGGCAAAAGAATTATATAGAATAATTTTCTTTCTGTGAACTAGAGAGAAAGTCAGGCTGATTACAAAGAAAGAATGGAAGATAGAGAGACAGAAAGTGGAGAGAAAGGACGAAATATAATATGTGAGATACAAGAAAGGCAGAGGGGAGGCGATGTTAGGCAGAAAAACATAAGGAGGAGGTTTAACTTCAGACAGGGAAGTGGGAAAAAGGAGAACACCTCTGTAGATTGTGGTAACAGTGGTGCCTGAGGAGAACCAGGAGGTGTTGCTGGTGGTTCTTTTATCTGCTTACTCACCTTGCCTTCATCCTTTGGGCTGTCGCTCAAATGAACCACAGGTCCGGGATGAGTTTTAGTGGATCTGAGATGAGAGATGAAGATAAAAGGAGACAGGTGAAAAAGGAAGAACAGTAATGAAACAATGCAGTAAGTGGACACTTGCCCCCTTATGCACACTGAAACAAGTATAACAGCAAAGAGCAAGGACAATGAAGCTCAACAAATAAAGGACGTGTACAGGACTTGTGTATGTGTGGGTGTGTACTGTAGATAGATAGAACACGTTGAAAGGTTTCAGTCAATCAACCCAGCAGACAAACACTGTACAATTTTAAGCTCAGAGAGTCATATCATGAGTCAGTGTTACGAAACAGACAAGTGCAGAAGAGCAGCGGGTGTCCAAAAACTTGTAGCTGTAAAATGTATTTTACGCAAGCAAGTCGACAAGGGCTACCTGATCACCGGCAAACTTTTTTAACATGGTGGCTGAAATGTGAGCTCATCTCAGAGGCTGAAGTGTGACTGATGGATTCAGATGGTCCCAGTTTGTTATGCCTGCTGTTGGACGGCGATAAAAACAAAAAACCATGGCAGCTCTCAGTGCATTCCTATTTAGCCGTTAAAGGAGTAATAAGCCAAGGTGTCAACAAACCGTCTGCAATACACAACACCTGTCTAATCACTGAAGTGGCACAATGGGTGAATGCCAAGAGCTAATCTTGCTACAGCAGCCACCCAGAACAAATACTACACTAAGCTGGAATACGGTTTCTGATATAACATGCATATGCACTTTTGACCCCAGACCTTTTGTTCATCAGCAAACCAGCATTGCACGTACACACACACACACACACACACACACACACACACACAGTGAGTTTATTAGTATGAAAACAAGTTATTAAGTTGTGCAAGAGGAAAGGTTCACAGCAGTTACTGAATTTTAGATAGAACTGTGACTGAGGGTGAAGGCTTGCTATTGTATGCAGAAGGCCATTTCCTATGCTTGAAGCAAGCTTTTATACTTGTGAGACAAAGATGTGATCTGAGAGAAAGTTGCTGACTGACTTGGTGACTCCTGATAGGTATTTCTTTTGAGCTAGCAAGGTCAGTTCTTTGAAATATAGATGAATACATATGAATTGGGGTGGTTTTTTTTTTTAAAAAAAGGGATACACAGTCAAATAGTGTTCGCCAATGTTGGGCGCACGGCTATATCTATGAAGCTGCGTGGCTGAAATGTCTGAAAGATACAGAATAAAAAGAGAATAAATAATGATTAATAAAACCAATGTGTATTACCAATGTGAGACTGCTTCACAATTACACCTGGATAACTTGCCACAACACTCTTTTAAAGATGTTTATGACTTTAAAAACATTTTACATAACCCTAGTGATTTTCCTATGTGCTGCCAGGGTGTGACATTGATGTTTGTTCTGTCTCTGTGGTTGTTGGTCTCAAGTTTTTACTGTTAATCTAACCGATGTGCCAATAAGCCACCTTAAAAGCATTTATTAAAAGGTACTATTAAAGGTACAGGTAGCCTTGTGCTTACTAAGCAGTGATGATACCAACTCTGGGAAAAGGAATCTGCAAATCAGGCTTGTTTCCCTGTTTTTTGCCTAGTGCATGCTTAAATAGGCCCCAGCATACATGAAATGATTACAGTATAGAAACGCTACATTGCATGACAATATTAAAATATAGAAGACGAACAAAATGGAGAGTTTAGAACCAGGAGTCAAACCAATTGATGTGTTTTAAGGAGACAGAGAAGTCAGGCCTATATTACTGCGGTCCTCCAGAGGTTTAGCACCACTAACACAAAGGTAAGGATACCTTAAGCTCCAGTAAGATTTGCGAAACCATGGCAACCCATCACCGTTGGAAAAGAGTAAATAACAACCAAATCAATAAAGATCAATAGTGTCACATTCTATCTTATTATCAACAAAGGTGAGATCTAGTGCAAGAATTAGCAGGTCAGCTGAGGGGACATGAAATGTCTTCCTGTATAGTGAGTGCATTATTATACAATCATATGCCATCACATACAAACAAACAGTATCACATGTTTAGAGGCTTTGTATCACACGGTGGTTTCTCCTATATATCTACAATATCTACAGAGATCAAATGAATTGTCAGACGCTAAGCATACAACAAAGCTTTGCTGTGGTTGTATGTCCATTGACATGTTACAGAACATCTGAATGTGTTCACATTCACAGAAAACTGTGTTCTTTACTTTGTCTTTTCTCACTTTGGTTCTGCAGTCTCTATCTCCTGCAGAGTCATAAAACACTTGGAGACATTTTAGTTTCTGCACAAGTGTCTTATTATGGAGGATTGAAAGTCTTTTGCTAATTGACTGGGGAACAAAGTGGAAACACTGGAGTGAGTTGAGGCATGCAGGAAGTTCAGTTTAGGTAAAATGTGCTAGAAATTTGATCCAATTGTACAGTTAAAAAAAGCTTTTTTGTCATTAAGTTTCACAGTTCTTTTTGTGTGCAATGTGCAAGGGCTTGGTTGTGTAACCTGTAAAGCTGTACACGGTATATTTTGTAGATAGACTGTTAACAACACTATCAACAGCACCTTCGTGGCAGGAAGAATGTTTTCAGATGTTAATAATCTTTCTAAATCACCAGGTGTCCGTTAGGAGCATTCCTGAGAGGGTTTTCTGGTTTTGTGTCGAGAGCACTGGGAGTCTAAGAGTGTTGTGGCAGTAATCTGTCGGGATGCATTTCTTCAATATTTTCTCTCTAATTTTCACTTTTCTGACAGCTAAGAAACTATTCAGCGGGCTGAATGAGGCAGAGAGCAGAAGGAGAAGAGAACAGTAGGAGGAGCATATCTGCAGAGATAAAAGGGGAGCTATGATTTATTTACAACAATCCAATGTATAGTCACAAATGATTTTAAATACTGTACAAACCAGCTGACTGTATGAATTAACTAACCTGAAATTGGATGAACATCTTTTCTGTCCTTGCTTTCTCAGTTTGATGTACTGTATTTATGGGGAGATTGAGCTATTTAACTGTTTTATTAACAGTTTCAAACCAGCATCCCATTATGGATCTGGCTCAGTGAGATTCCTCAACAACTCATCCTTAGCACCTGGTGTAAACAAGGCAAAGAAAGCTTCCTTTATTTCCCTTCCCACAGTTTCCTCTAATGTCCTGTGCTGCGAGAAAACCATACTGTAAATATTTCGTGAGTGTATAATCCTATTCATGTCTTCCTTTGGTACAACAGGCAACAATACATCAATACAGAGCTTAAGATGTGGCTCCCCTCCTTCATTTTCCATCCTTTTCCAGACTTAATCTGTAACAGTATGAATAATTTATTAAGGGAGAATTTCATTCCCTCCTCCACTGGACTCAGTCAATCACAAACTTTATTTTGAGGATTAGCAGCGCATTGAGCTTACAAGACATTGTTCCTGGAGAGGCAGCAAGAAAGAAAAAACCTGAGTAAGAATGCGCTCCTCAGCTTTGACAGGTGATTGTGTTGTGTATTTATGAAGAAACTTTATGAATTGGTCATTTTAAATTGAGTTATGGTTAAATGTATGATTGTAGTAATTCAAATTGTTCTGAAAATAATCAAATCATTAAAGTACATCTTACTCTTAGCCAATCAGTTAATACTGATGTCAGGTATATGGTGTCACTCTATACAAACTCTTTGCAAATTCATTGAAAATGTTTCCCTATTATGGTGATGAAACACCAACAAAACGTAAATCCAGGCAGCATCACATTTATTTCCAAACATATCGTGGTATATTTTTAGAGGAGAGGATTTCTGTTGCCACATATTTCTGGAGCATGTGTTTGCATTTTAAGACGGCTCATTATAAAATTGTTGTGGGACCTGGAGGACGCTGAAAACTCATTGCTTATTTTACAATCCAAATAGGAGAAATAACCAAACATGCCAATGTTGATTACAGCTGACATGATGCTAGGCATAAACACAATTCTGTTCATCACAGGGATCTATGAGCTGCAGCAGTGTGTGCACTGGGCTGCTGTCTTTTCCCACTCCTCCATGCATCTCATTTTTTCATATTTCATTTTGGAGAGAACCTCCTGAAGATGAAATTGTGCATTAAATATGTTCCAAAAACATTTGAATTTCAATGAGAGCCCAGCCCCTCACGTTGGCCTCAGTTGAATTGTTGCTATAACAGATTCTTTTCACGAGAGCATACTTTGGTTCGTATAAATTAATTCATCTGTGAATGGCTGTCGCACAAACACACGCTGTGAGAACACAAATGCACATGCCAGTGTGAACACACACCAAATAGCGTATGACTCACACTGTGCTGTTTGTACACAGTGGAAAGAGAGGATGAGTTCTCCCTTGCTCACTGAACGTACCACCGCAGGAAAAACAGAAAGTCCCCCCTCTCATCACTATTCATGTTTAGAGGAAAACCTCCCGAGCCGAAATATGAAGCTCTCCAGTCGCTCTGTGCATCGATGAGAGACGATTCATTCCTTTCGAGTTCAACTTATCTTGAACTCCACTCCAGAAAGGTTCACAGTGCTGACGAAAATAGATAGAAAATAGAGAATATATTATTATGTATGCTCACGCTAAACATAATATGGAGTATAGGGAAATCCATTGTGGGCTTAATAGGGACTTGTGCTATGAAAAGGCAGGTAGGACTAGAACAGTGGTGTGCTGAGGTGCAAAGAAAGAATGGAAAATGTGGAGATGGTGGGACAAAAGAAAAGTGTATTTTATCTCTGCTAGTGTCTGTGTACTCATGCCCTTCACTTATTCATTATTCCCAATGGTATATCCCATAAAGGACAGGCAATATGTTACTCGATAGTGAGCGGTAAATTAAGATTCCAGACATGTGTGAGTCACTGCAGTTTTGGTAGACTATAAATACAGAGCACTGTAGTGTATATGGGGAGTAGTTGTTAACACATTCTTACATGATTCCACTGTGATTTTAACATTGTCTCTTAAAGACAAATTGTTACACGTCTTATCTCTTGATCACTTTAGCTGAACATAATAAATTAAATTGTAATCTTACCCGCTAATGTGTTAGCCTATGCTGTGTGATGTTACATTTCATGAACATAAACAATATCTGATGACATTATAGAAAGAGTGTTTCTTATAGGTGAGGTTTAACTGTAGGATGTCCTTTAATTTTACTTAATTATTAGTAGATTAATAAATTACAGAAACACATCAAACTATTTTCTCTTCCAGGTTTAGACTGAGGAAAGTTCTGACATGTGATGTGGGAAAATAAAGAAAACAGAAAGTTCCCCCCTGTTGACTCACACTGTGGTGAGGAATCAACAAACCAAATATCCTGTTAAAATCGCAAACCACTGTCTCAGCCTCCGAGACTTTAGCAGTGATTGGCAGACAGCCCTCCCACACATACACATCAGTGTTATGACTGCTCACTATAGTGTGGGCTGTCACAAGGCAACAAGATGGCTTGGTATGAGAGTGACTTGTGACTGACACTGCAGCAGGGGACTTGTCAGGGTAGCACCAGAAGACTTGCGCGTAGGTGGGTGAAACCAAGAGAAACAAACGGGCATACAATGCAACCGCACCATTCGTGTATTTAATGGCACTTCAAGTTGTCAATCTGCAGCATATGTCAGCTACACAGCCAACACGTGCGGCAAACAAAAGTACATGTCAACAAATTCATAAAGGCTGAGATGTAGTATCACACCCAAACTTGAAGCGTTATATTACATTGTGAATGCTTAGTGCCAACTGGGAACACTTCCACAATGAGAGATAAAGGCTACTGTCACAATGCAATTGTGTTGTTTTCTTTATAGTTGGTTTGTGATGCTTTGAGAAAATATGAGAATTCATCTTGGCTCATAGAACTCATAGACTTCTACCAGGTTTTTATTCTCAACGTTATCTTGTGGTTGTTCCACTAGCAAGTACATTTTTTTGTCTATTTTACATTTACAATAAACAAAATATTAATCGCCTTCCTTTAATTCAACTACACTCAGCAACTCCGCCACCAGCAACGTGATGCTCACATTGGACATAATTAATAGGCAACATAGTATGGGCAACTTACAGTTCTATGGCCTTGTTCCACATGATGACGTATCCAGACAAGATGAAGGACTCGATGTTGACAATGTGAGTGTTTCCGCGCTCCGTCCCCACATACAGCCATTTACTCTGAAAGGGAAGGTGGCAAAACGTGATCCTAGACAACAAGAAACAAAGGAGGAAAGAGACGTGAGTGTTAGAATATGAACAGTCACAAAGCGTTCTTCAGTTTGTTTCAAGGAACTGTGCTTACACTCCACGTGGGCCTTTCTGCGCAGTGTGCTTTGAGAGAATATTCACATACTTTCATACGTCTACATATTGATCTACACCTGTTGCAGTTCACTGCTGCACAATTCTGTTTGTGCATTTCAGGCTGCTTATGCTTCAGTATAGTTCTCAGTTAATGTATACAGTACTTATTTGTGTGCAAACATGATGAAGTCAGCTAGAAATTAACATTTTTCTAACTCAAGATATATGGATTCTATTTAAAATATATCTAAAAATGATAAATCTGTCTTAATTATCTGTAATCAAATAATAAATAATAAGGCAGCAATGATGTTAGCATTCTGCAACACTCAGCAGACTAACTACTACATCACTATCAAAAACACAAAGCCAGAGTTCAATCATAGCCCTAATTACAGTCTTTCGTATACGTTGTACCGAGTCTCATTCACAGAATTAATGCCTGAGTCATTCTTAATGACTGACTCACTCTTTAAAAGGTCACATACGAAAGGTACAGCTTTTAAAAGATGTGCATTTCAAAATGCTGGTCAGATTTGCCTCCCCATGGGACGTCACATGGGGCTTAGCACCACCTCCAGCTAAAGCGACCGACTCTGTTATACTGGGTGTCTGACACTATGATGGAAAGGATCCCTACAAACAAAGGCCCTTTTTTTAAAGAGTAAGATCCTTTTGTTTAAGCCAAAACTGCAGTTATCGTTCAGAGTTATCACTCTCGTCAGACTGGCCAGGCACCATTCACAATATTAGTAAAGCTACTGTCACTGATGATTATAAAACACACCTTGCTTAAACTTGACAGAAACAAAATAAAACTCACAATACTGTCTTTGTAAGTCTTTCCATTGCTCCAACAGTCATCAGCTCTGGTGCGGTCAAAATGAACCATTCATTCACTGAGTCAGATTGTTCTGGCCATATATAATTGAGGGTTTATTTCAACCAAACCAGAGTTGTTGATTGTTAGAACAGTGAAAAAAGTATAAAAAGATGGTTTCGGTTTTGATACAGAGGTGGTTATCGTGATGATATTCATTATATGAGCACTGGAGTGCAGCTTGAGTCAAGCTGAAAACACCAGCAGAGCTGTGAGCTGTAATCTCTCAGGACTGTAGTAGGTGACCAATCAGAGCAGACTAGGCTTTTCGAGAGGTGGACTTTACGGTGACAGGAGCTAAAACAGGGCATTTCAGACATAAGCAATGTGTTTTGCAAAACTATTCTAGTGGACACTCAAAAGTTAATTTTGAATCTGAAAATAGACAAAGTTAGTCACCTTTGAGAAAGGCTTAATTTAGCAATGCAGCGCCTTACGTATATGTATTACTGCCTACATTCACTCCTCCTGCCCCACTCCTTGTTCTCTCTTGACAAAGACCATTTGCACTCAGCCACTACACTCACTCTGAGCTGGTATAAATAGTTTTTCAAAGAGCCCTTCAGAATAACTGCCACTACTCCTCTGTTCAAAGCTTTACATACTGTAAGATCTTTATTTTTACAATTCATACACATTTCGGACAGATTTTCAGGAGGATTTCCAGAACTTTTTTATGACTGTGATTTCTGTGCATGTTTGAAAGGAACATGTTAAACATTTAACACAATTCATGGCATAACAAGTAAAAAAAAAAAAAAAACCCAAACTCTCTAAGTCTCAATTAATACTACAAAACAAACAGCAACTTCAAAATATGCATTCTTCACTTCACTGCACTGAAGTTTAAGATTAAAGTGCAGTTACATTAAAAGAAAGTTCTTTGCACGCAACAGCAGCCTTGTCAACAAAACAAGTGTGTGTTTTGACGGCCCAGGTCGGCGACAGTGCAGGGAAGAAGCGCTCAGTAAGTCACTCCTGTCCATGCTGATTACCTTGCAGAGGTGGGGAGATCATGGGGCTACATCCCCACATCCACCCGCCCAGCACGCGGCAGGATTATTAGATAGAAGACAAATGAGATGGCAGACAATTCAATAAGGATTTGGGGTGCTTGGGGAGATGACAATATTCAAACTGGCGGGGAAGGGGGCAGAAGTGCTTTGCGAGCGATAGAGAATACAGACACAGTTTTCTGTCTTTTACAACATGCATTTAGCCTTAGCACACCAAATTTACATATTTCTTCATTTATCATTCATTTGTGAAGTATTAGGTCTAATTCTTTAACATCTTACTTGCCATTTTTAAAAAGTATTCCATATATGAGCAAAGATTTTGGATATCTCTAAATCACAAAAAATGACTTAAATACAAGTAAAATGCAGTAAGTGCCTGTTGTTTCATGTACTGTTGTGTGCATGTTGTTTGGACTGAAAGTCTTCACATTCTTTTTGACAACAGCATGAGTTGAGGCGGGGTGGCAAGCACGAGATGCTGACTGACAGTTATCACAAAACAATTCTCTCCACCATTTCCAGTGATTCATATGTTATTCTTAGGGGATTCTGAGGGGGCGTCAGGGTGCTAATTATCAGAGGCTCAGCTTAGAGACACAGAGCTAAATGGCAAGTCACTGCCCAGCCACTGACGGATGACTCATGATGCCTTTTTTCTATTATCTTAGAGCATGATTCACTGCTCTGCCGCTGGGAGCGAGAGGTTCTGCTTCCTACCTCATCACAAGACAGGTAGAAAGCTAAAAAGCTACTGAAAGATGTTTTCAACACTTTTGATAGAAAACATTCTGCCTAACCTTCACCTCTGTGTGACTGTGTGGGCATGTGAATCAGATTGTGATAGGTCCAGCTCCCAAGCTCTGAATCGAAAATATAAAATGATTGATGTATTGAGTATAAAGTATAGCAAAGACTAATAAAGTAGCAGTGAACTGTGATATCTGTGAAGGTATGTTCAAGGAATGATTCAATTAAACTTATTTAAACATACAGTGACATTACAATGAACCTTTAATAAAGATGAAGAAAGAGAAATGTGAAAATGTTGAAAAGATATTTATGTACAAAAGACGAACTGTATAGAAATATACACATCAGGCATTAGTCGGTTGTCACATGACATATTCCCAAACTGGCACGGAGGCAAACGTGTCCTTAAAAACGGATCTGAATGACATATTTGGGTTCATAAAGGAAAGCCGCATCTAGAGGGTAGTAATTAGGTTTGTATAGAGGAAATGACTGATGTCGTTCCAAAGCTTTTTGTAAATACATAAAATAAAATCGAATTAACTGAATTTAAAGATCGGATCTGGTTCTGGTGTCCTGTAAAGAACTATGTAATTTTAAAAACTTCAGATTACTACTTTTGTGAACAACATTATTAACATGAATATTACCTGTGTTAGCAATAATAGCAGTCATCCTCTCTATCTTTAACAGTGTAGCTGCCATCATGTTTACATGGGAAATGATTGAGGCAGCAGGTGACTGTCTCCGTCTGAAAGTACCTTTAGGGTTTTAAGCCAACATGAGTCCTAAGTCTGAAAGTCATTAAAATTTGAATGAATGTTGATAAGAAAGAATCCTGAAAAATGTCTAGTTTTCCCCACACACCGCTAATGACTTGAACCCTGTCACTGCATTAAAGAGGCACCAAGTTCTTTCCTTAACAACTTGCAGACAGAACAAGGATTTAACAAACTCTTCCAGACCATTATCCTTTAAGGCTGTGTTGCATTATGAAAGTTCCACTAGTCAAGTTTTATGTTTTATGTGATTTTCATGGCAGGATTGAGATTCTTCACTCTCTGGGAGAAAGCTTATTGCTCTGTTGTGATGCAAAGTTTCAGCAGGGAGAAAACGTATCCCGTGACTCAGCTGAAGTCCCTGGCTTGTGACAGCAATGGCACTGAGATTGCTTTTACATGCACACATAAAAAGTAACACCTGAACTGACACTGTGACCCTGCGTTTTTATGAACAAAAACTGGTTTTGTAAAAAAATAAATAAATAAATAAAATTAAAATACTTTGCCTCGTGAATTTTTTGAATGCAAAATATATTCCATCACATTCAGTGGCAAAGCAGTCATCATCGTTAAATGTCCAAGACCATGACTCAAGCACCACAAGGTGAAAATCAGCTTTATGTGCAGTTAACAGATTGGTTTTCTTTTAGAAAAACAGAAAGTTACACGAAACAAAAAGAAATAAGATAAATATCTTGAATTCTTCTATGTTATATGAGTTCAGCTTAAATATAAAGTACTTGATCATTTTCATAAATATAGAGAGGAGTGCAAACATTACACAGTTAATGAAATCATTAAATTTCATATTGTACTGTTTTTGTTTTTTGCTGTGAACCAGGTTCATCTTTTCAAATTTACTTCCTTTGTGATGTTTTTTCGCTCAGTTTCACTCAGACAGTCTCTGTCAATAGGTCTTAGCTTTTTGCCTGTATGCCATTTCTTTAAAAATATTTAACTATAACTCTAAGTAAGAAGAATCTTCCTTTATTCAGTATAGCACTCACCACATATTTGAATCTTACTGCTTATCCATTGCATGAAACTTAGAAGAACACAATCAGCTGCTTCAAAGTAAACTTGCTGAACACCCAGCCACATGGGTGCATGTGAAAAGCTAAACAACTATAATGGACACCTCCAGACTGAACAAACTGTTTCTCAAATGCTCAGGCAGGAAATTGAGAATAGATTGTGATATGGGCCAACCAACTGCATTATAATCAGTTACACAGTTATTTCCAAAGGCCCCAGCGGAAGAAAGACGGGAGAAAGGCAGGGCAAAACCAAGCAGGCCTCTGTTTGCTGTTAAAGTTTAATGGTGGAGAGCACAAATGAAGCTGTCTCTGCAAAGGAAAGAGCCTTTGCTTACCACCATATCCCACAGATTGATTTTTCCACAGAAAAGAAGATGGACTTCTGCAAAGCCTGGAGAGACATGTCTGACTGACTGAAGAAGCAGCTGGCTGAGGGTGTGGTGCTGCCTCCTCATTCAGAGGATGAGGAAGTAGGAGACGGGGCTCAGAGAACCTACATATTTCACTAAACAAACTGAGGGTTTTCTCAACAGTCCCCTCTCACAAGCTTTGGCAGTGGTCATGTTTTTCCCAGCTCACTGAGCACTCGTGTACCCATTTCTTTAAATGTTGTCGCAGGTCTACTCTGACCTCAGGGACCCTTGAGTGGTGTCAGAGTTGGACTTTAAGACTGGTCTTCTCTGGCTCTAGCCGCTCAAGCACAGCAACATTTGCCACGCCTGCAAACCCCAACAATTAAGTGACGCATGACATAGCTCTGTCATCACACCCCGCAGATGTTGCACACTTGACCTTTAATGAAAATTAAATATAACTCATCTACCTTCCTGCCAAAGCCCCCAGGGCTGCAGCAAGCAATGTCTTGTTAAAATACTCCACCAGCCAATGCCCTTTTTGGAAACTGGTTTATGTGTTTCAATGGTTTGGATAGCACCACGACAAAGGAGATGGACTGAGCTGCCTGATGGCCCCTGGGATGTCAGCTCTATCAGCCTGTGGTGGGGGTTTTGGGGTGTCACAAGGCTGAAGGTGTTGCCAGCTGAGACAGAAGAGAGGGCTTCCTGCCAGCAGAGCCTCCTTTTCGAGTTTATCGGACAGGGTGAAAAAGGATTAGGGGCAGGGCAGAGGAGCTGGCCTCGTCCTGTCAACACCCTGCTTCACCCTTTTCCAGACTGAGCTAAAAAAAAGTCTCCCTGGTGAGAGAACATTGACTGCTGCAGATGCTTCAGCTGAGTGATGGACCTGTATCTGCTGGGCGGTTTGGGATGTGTTGCAAGTAGGGGTCTCTCTGGACCTTTGAGGACAGTAGCTGGATGAATGTACAGTATAGTATTACAATTATTACTGCATATGTAGGCTGCAGGTGGTGTTTAAAGAGTTCAACCCTACCTGGGACAACCTGAGACAGCTACCTCCATTTTTCTGTCTTTGCTCAACGCAAGGTGTGTGCATGGTATGGTATATGTAACTGTGTACTTGTGTTTATCTAGTGGAATTTGTGCTTACCTCTCTCTGTTGAATTTGAGCGAATGCAGGACCGCCGGCCGCCTCTGACGGAGATTCCACAAATGTAGCGTGTCATCTGCGCAGGCTGTGACCAGCGCCCCCTAATGATTAAAAATATATAAATGTAAGTACTTAATTACTGTGTAAACACCTTGTCTTTTGTGTCTTACCAAAGCCCCGTAGTTCTAGTTCATTACATTGAGAGCACATAGGGCAAAATCACAGTAGATTCCAGCTGTAAGGCACTGAAACATTATAAACATAACATAAAGTATATAATAAAGTGTTTAAGCAGTTAAGCAGTAGTTAAAATGAAACAACAAGGACAATGCACTCTTCCACACAAGGGCGATTACAAAATAACACATCTGTCTAAACAGACACTGGTAAATGAGGTGAAGTAATCAAGCAGTTAAAAACTAAATAAATAAATACTTCTGGCTACTCTGACGATCACCGACTTATTTTTTGTCTGTTATTTTATTTTTGTGAACCAGCTGTCCCCTGAATCTCCATCACCATATTTCAGAAATTGTTTTTCTTCATTTCTCAGAATAGAAATGGCGAATATGTCAGTGCTGTGTCTGGGTAACATGAAAGGCATAATACCATAAGGGGTGTCCATTATGAGGAATTAATGGAAGACAGTCTGACGCACATACAGTCACTTCCATAGAATCTATTAATTCATGATTATGGGCAGTTTAAAGGCCATTATCCAAAGAAAAGAAATAAACTGAGAACATTTATACACTCGAGCATTTTATGATCCAAATTTAGAGGTTTTCCACAAGATGTAACTCAGTCATCAAAGGAGCCAAAAATCAAAACAAAGTCACTCATTGTTGTAATCAGCCTAGATGTTGTTTGTTAATGTGTTGCAATAAACTGCAAATAAAGGCGTTCACTGTGTCCCTGTTGCTATGGTTATTCATTTAGACAAAGGCTAATACTATCCAGCTCGTTAATTAACAACACTGAACACACAGTTTGACTGAAACCATTTAGTGTGCGTCCATATCATGGAGCCAATCATCAAGTGGTCACCAAGACAAAATCTTGCATTTAAATTAAGTACAATCAGCAACAGCACAGGAGCGAAACAGGGAAGAAAACAGTTTACTGTCAGGGGAAACTGAGAGTTGCACTGCAACTCTGAGACAGCTGACGTGGTGCATTTACTGGTGGTGCATATTTATTTTCAGTCTCCTGGGTGGCAGGAGGAGGAGATGCATGATTGTTCTCAAAGATTTTCAGCTTTTTAAAGCTGCAACTGTGATGTGAATATCTACAATATTAATGACTACAATAGAAGTGACACAATGAGATTTTACTGTGTATTAATATGAATATTCTATTTGAATGACAATGGTATATTTGAGTTAGCGTTTGAGCTATGACCGTCACAAGTAAGAAGTGCAGGTATGAAATAAACTTAATAGACAGCTCTCATGGTTTTGTGTTCAACTACTACATAATTATAAACATTAATACACAGATATTATAATTCATTTCAATCACAGATCATAATTTTAGGCAAATATTCAACTTAAAAAATATCTAATTTGCATACTCCTGAAACCGTCTTGGCTCTGTGCAACATCACATAGACATGATATGAAGTGGGATGAAAACTGTGAGAGGAAAATGACAATTGCATTGTTGAATAATGTCAGCTGGTGTCGCCCTGAGTTCTGAGGATTGTAATTACAGTGAAATTCCCAGTGTGGCTTTGCTACCAGGGCGTCACTGTATAGACTGGAGCCCAGGGAGAATTAGCTTTAGATTACAAACTTAATCATGGGATTAAAGAGTGCACAGCGCAAGGGCGGATAAAAACATTGCTTCCCACTGATTTACATATTGGTGAATGTGCACCCCCCAACACACACACACGTGCACACACACACACACCCAACCCCACGCGATGAATGTCTTACTGTGCAATGACATTAGTTGCAAAAAGTAGGTAAGGTAATTAAATATGAGAATGGATGAACATTGTGATGTACAGTCAGCTGGGCATTTTGTGAACAACCGGGATGGGAAAGAGCGAACACGCAAGCACACACATACACACAGCCATGGATTTTACTAATTTGGGAAAACAGGAATTTGTATTCTGCAGAAACTCTTCATTTGTCACCAACTCCCTTTACCCCACCAACATCCAGTATTATAAACTGAATGAATAGCCTAACTTTTCAATGCAGTCTGTGACTCTTACATCTCACTTAACAACATGACAGCTACTTCACAAAATCCTATTTGCAACGTGAGCACTGAAGCCATGATTATGAGACAAATAATTGATCTTCTTCAATTAATTCAGGACGGGGGAGAAAGATTTAATGAACAACATAATTATTTGAGTATTTTCCACCTATTGCCTCCTACAACTGTGTTTGACAAAGATTATGATGCTCCTTAGCCATGTCAAATTTGACTGATGGGCTGTGAGCTGATAATTACGTGACACTTTAAGAAAATTAGAATATCTGATAGAGGGTTTAATTCCTTTTTTCACGTTACCCCTTACCAGGATTTTGTTTTTCAAATCTCGATATAATGAAAAGTACTTCATGTTTTTGGAATTTATGAGTATCCTGAACTCCGGTTTAAATTCACCTTGATCATAAAACTGCATAAACTGACTAAATATGCAATCATTCCTGGGGAAGAAAGCCAATCTTATAGCCACTGTAGACAGTGTTTGTGGGTTTGAGTCTTCATTTGTGGTGGCAGCCATTTGAATAAGTATGGATGAGAGAGACCTTTTCTCCTTTCTCCTTTAACTTCAGTAAACAATGATAAAATTAATATAATTTTATAATATTTGTATGTTTCTGTATATTTAGGAGGTTGATACTTTTTCCTTGTCTTATTATGATTATATCTAATAAACAGTATTTTAACTCGAATTCTTATCTTATATTCTTATTAAGGGATCACATGCAGGTTCAGCTCAATACAATTTGCTTCCTGTAATTTTCTACTTACTGTTACTGATGTACAGACACTATACATCTAACCTTGTTTTGCAAAGGAAATCTAACTGGTCATTTAAAATGCAGGTAAACCAGATTATACTAATCATATTAATGAAAAATGTTTAATGACTTAGCCATGGGCTACAGTTTATACATTACACATGGATGATTACAGAACAGATAAAGTTGTGAGACTCTGCTGAGAGATGCTGTTATGGATGTAATTAGGAGAAAATCCAACAAAGAATTGCTAGCGCTACTCAACATCGCAAACCATAATCATTTCTGTCACTTCTATCACTGCACAATTATCAAAGGATGATTTCGAAGAATCTTTCCGATGCAGGTGGAGTTTGTTTCTGTCACCAGAAGAAACGAGAGGAGGTGGAGCAGCAGGCAGCTAATGAAGAAATCATACCAGACAGGAAAAAAAAAGAATGTGAGAGGCAGACAGGGTGAGAGCCGGGTCCACAACTCCATTATGGTGTAATTATCTTGATGTCTCGATGGCAACACAGGCAAGGTGACCAGGTGCACGTACAGTACACAGCGTGGGTAAAATTACAATCAGCAGGGACGAGAGAAAACTGCACTACAAAATCATAAGAAAATGGCTTTTATGTGCTTCCATGTGTATTTATTTTCAAAAACCAGAATTAGAGGCCACCAGTTTATACCAACAAAAGAGACATAAATTTAATGATGAAGAGGATGATCTTAAACCCCACAAAAATGAACATTTTTCATATTTGTGTACTGAATGAACCACTGACTATGGCTTCATTAAAACAGTGTTTACATCTGAGGATCCAGCACTGGGTAATTAATCAATACATCAGCCAGTGTGTGGATCTTCTTCTGATAGTCGTTGCACTGAACATTTTCATTTCCTTCATTCATTTCAGTTGATGTGTTAACATCCTCTTCGCCTGTCCTTCTCCTGCTCCTCCTTTTGTCCTTCCTACTTCTCCACACACAGAGTAAATTTTAATGCTGAATATGAGATTTACCTTATTAAGATGAAGACTTGTCAGGTTCTTTTAAAAAAATGGGTCATTGTACTACAGCAGTGAGAAAATTTGTACAGTCTCTGTTTCAAGAACTTTTGATGGAAGGGGGCTTTGTTAAAAACATGTAATAAAGTCCCCCTTGCACCTTATTTCTTTGCCATTGTTAAAACCCACTCATCAGCATAGCCCAGAGGACTGAGAAGTTTGATGCTTCTTACACACATTCCCGACACTGGTTTCTGTTGCTGTGTGTCTCATTAACGCAGCAGATGGCAAAGTGTTTGGAAAACATCATTTCTTGTCCCCTTCATCAATTTTAAAGCATTAATATCTCCCATTCTTTTTGATGTTTGTTTGTCAGTGTAGTCTGACTGATGTACAGGCCGCATAAACGGATAAAACCAAACTCTACAAAACAAGACTTTTTGTAACTAGAGTCAATTATCTCGTCCTTTCTTGAGATTTTTACATTTGTCTTACAAAATATGTTCACCACTTGAAACAAGGCTGTGTGTATTTTAGAAATAAACATTGTTACACTTCTTCTGTGTACCAATCCAGCGTTTCCCTTCACCTCTCCCTTCCCTTCCCAGTTCCCCTCCACCCAAACCAACCTCATCTGAGAACAACCTTCAGCAGCCCTCTTTAGATGCATTATTCATCAAGCAAAATAATGAATTCAAAATAGGCAAACAAACACATTAATTAGCCTATTCATACCCTCCACTGACACTGTGACAGAAAAAAAACGTTCCTCGTAAAATAGCAAGAGACACAGAGGAGGATGACATGGTAAGAGGCTCAGACAACATAATAAAATGGCTGACAACTAGATGTGTTGAGTTGTGACTCTTCTGTGTGATGTAGAGAACACAGATACCTGTAACATCAGTTCATCATTCACAGGTACTGGAAAGAAGTGGCCTCTTCTGTGAGTTCATACATCTAATAGGAAAAAGTCATTACACCTCACTGAATGTCAAGAGGCCGGCCTGAATATGCAAGTCAGCCATTAGCATGGCGGTCGACGGCCCACACACTGAATCCAAGGGAGGGCGTTGACATACAGCACCGCTATTAGTCACTCTGTCAAACAATGAGAAGACCTACAGTAGTTCCTGTGAGGGTTCTTCAATGTAAGAGACCAGTGGGGAGTGTTGATGCACACAAATACCCAAGCACACACATAGATACACACATACACACACACATACATACATACTGGATAAGAAAAAAAACACATAATAAAGCTGAAGTATGTATGTTTAAAGAGTAATTTGTAAGTATAATAAGCACATACTGTAAGCAGCAACAAAGGTGTCAGTGGCGCACACACAAACTCACTCTAATCACACATGCATGCTTTTCCAAACCCATCATTTACACAAGACACACTTGAACCCAGATAGTTGTGGCATTCGTGCTAACAACTAGATGCACACTGTTGACATACTCTTACACAAATATTCGGGCGCTTACACACATAGTAGGACCCACACGCACATACTCATGCACTCATACAAAGTCAATACCTGTCACACAAACACCCGCACATCCCTCTTCAGGGCCCATCCACCTCCATTTGCCTCAGACACATCACAAGTAGGCCAATGAGTGATGGAGAAGTGGGCTGAAAGAGCCAGTGGGCTTTAAAAGAAATAGAGTGGGTAAGGGAAAAAAAGGAAAAGCAGAGAGGGGCAGGAGGAGCGCTTAGATTACAGCAGAATAAAGGAGAAACACGAAAGAGAAACACAGCTTGGTTCTCCAGACCCATGCGACTTGGCCCCAGCTCCTCAGAAAGCCCTTTTTTCCCCCTCAGATACACCTACAGTACTTTGTTAGTAAACAATATGTAGCATCGAACTGCAGTGCTCTGACAAAGCTGCTGTTTGAGTCCTAAAACCGGCTTCTTGATGCAGAGTACTGCCATGTGTCTGCCCACACAGTGCTGGTCTGTCAGTGGAGAAACAAGCAGTGAGGGAAAATGGTTTTAAAGGCAGAGAGGAAAAGGTCCTTGTGCAACTAATGATCATGATCATCGTGTAATTACAGTAGGTCATTATATAGCTTTTTGGCGCATGGTGCTCCCTATCAAAAGAAAGATGTCTGACTGCAGGCATATCGGGACCTCCGCATGAAACAAGTGAGAGTTAATTAATGATTTAGAAAACATCTCCATAGGACTTGACACTGATGCTGAAGACACTGGAAAGAATAAACTCCAATTTTCCAAACTACATGATCCTTATTATGATCCTTCTTATTTTCTGAATGGTGAATTGGCAACTCTTATGGTAAGACAACATTTTTAGTGATCTTTCTAGTCACTGCATCCCCTTGAAAATTTAAACACACTCATATTTTTTAAATTTATTAGTGATACAGGATTTGGTATCAAGCAGAAACCAAAAATAATTGTAAGAATGCCAATCTGCAAATTTTCATACACAAATAAGTACAGTTACAGGAATGGTCTCAATCAGGAAGTGGGTTAGCAATTAAGTGGAGTGTCCTGTATAGAGATGCTGTTTATTTTCTCATTTGGTCAAATGAATTTTAGTGTCGTTGGTAGAAAAAGGTTCTGCGAATATTTAATAATTATCCACAAACCCCATTAAAAACACCTATAAAATGAATTTACCCCACAAACAACCACTACAAAACCAATGATCACTCTCCATGACACAAACACAATAACAAAGAACAAAAACACAAATTTTAAAGCCCCATCAGGGCATCTCCAGAAGAGGACAAGTTACTGCTAATGTAGCTATAATGGTGACACTGTGAAGCCTCACACTGTGACAACCGCAGCCTCAGAAAAACACAGCTTTACAAAAGCACTGCAATGCTGTCTGGCTTACCTCATTGATGAGGAACTGCAGCTGAAGAACAGCCGCTCCACTCTCATGTTGACAGAAGCAGTCCACCCCGGGTCGTCCCAGTCTGATGACACCACATTGTCAAGGAAGTGTACAGAAGATTACTGGGCATATATTAATACAATGCAGGCAAAAACAAAGCAAATAATATGATTTCAGTGATTCTTTATGTGTTCGGTTTAACAGTTACAGAAGATTTTATATTATTGTGTAGGTAATACGAGCATGTACATGCACCAACTGTGGTTGCCTAGAAGCTGAAACAGCACAAACACTGCAAGTGACCTGTGCCACTGGACTGACATACAGTATGCATACAGGTGGTGCAATGTCAAATCTGGTTATAAAAGATGACTGGGTTTGAAAACAAGTGTATTGTTTTGCTTGATGATTGCAAACATACCCCCTACTGTGCTTCAACTCTGACCTCAGGGAAATCAGGTTCAAAGCAAAACATTCGTGCAAGCGAGTAAGCAAGGTGAAGAGCAAAACCTGCACGCACCTAGCTTTGTAATTCAGCAGTATAAAGCCTGTGCTCTGCGCTGTCACAAAAAAGGGCTCCATAAATTTTTCATGTTTAATAACTGTCAGAAAAATCTGTATTTGAAACTTCCAATGTAAGTATCCAACCTTTTAATTTAATTCTATTTAGATCATAGTGCTGTAATTATAGTTGTATTCTATTTTGCTCGACTTAGAAACACCTCTCAGTGTGACACAATACAAAACACCACAAATAACAAACTCTAAAGTGATCATTTGTTGAATCGACACCTCTCGAAAACCCACTACACAAACTGAACCTAGGTTTTATTGCAAAGTGTTGGGTTTAGTTACGTGTATCTAATAAACTGCAGCTGAGAGTATAAACAAGCCAAATAATGTTAACAACCAAGCAATTATGTAGTAATGGACCAGATACTATTCTCATACCAGGTCTGATCCCCTCTGTTACAAAAAAGAATCAATCAAAAGGCAAAAATGATCAGATGGATACAATCACAGTATAGCTGGCTAAGCAAAATCAGCTGTATCTTTAACACCAATTCAACAATCTTGGGAGCGCAGATTCTTTTATTTGTAAAAGCAAGCATCTGGTCTCACGTTGAAAAGAGCAGAGAGGCTCCAACAGGTTTGCTCAGGAGAGAGTAAGTACTGTAAGTTCATTGATTATTACATGTGCAGAGCAAGCATCATGAGGGGCCTTCACAAGTCAATACAAACAAACGAAAAGATGAGAACAAAAACAAAGTGGTTCAAAACGCACAGTACAACATCAGAGAAGACTGTCTGTCCACCGAGTACCTGGCTTGGTTGTGCAATCTGATGAGCACACCCTGCAGCTACTTTTTAAATGTTTGAAAAGTGACAGCTTGGAGGTCCTTTGGAGGGCATGTCAGTATGGAAAATAAAACACTGGATTTCTGTTTGTGTTTGCTGGAAATGTGGAGCATCAGTGTGTCCACTGTATACGTGTTATAAAGAAAAATATAAATATTAATGACACTGCACACTTTCCAAAGCTGATAGATAACAATGCTAATATTGTCACCAAATCATATCCTGCAGTGTTTTGCCTTGTTTTTCCATGCAGTTGTTGTTGTTTTTTTGTTTTTTTTAATTTACCAATGTGGACTAAATAACTTCTCAAGAATACTGCATTACCAAATGTGTAAAGGAATAGGCCTGTGATCAGCAAGTCTGCAGTTTGGTTAGAAAACAGGTAAGGTTAGCAGAGAAAGAAAAATCCCCAAGAACATCCTTCAAAACAGGTGGAAATCAGCAGGAGGGGGACACAACATGAAAACACAGCCAGCTGGATCTGGTACAGGAGTATTATACAGTATAGGTTGAATTCACGTTGTTGTCGACTTTGCTCACGGTACAACACAGAACCACATATAATCAGTTCTACAATAAACTAAGTGACCCTGTTACATCTCAAAATGTATTAGCATCCCAAATCAGTTTTTTCAGACAGTACATGTGGTGAAGATGGTATGGCATTCAGCATTAACTAACACCAAAAGGCTAAATTTCTTATCTTTCTAAATCTCATTGTACCTTAGAGTTAAAAGGTAAAAATGTATGTTTATCTCCAAAGCAGCAAGTTCAAATGAAATTGTTTAATTGCAAAACATTTTATTTATTATTTTATTCATTAGGTTCTCTTCAACAATCAAGTTTACTTATTTTTAGAACTCTGATCTACAGTTCTCGTCATTTCAGGGAGACTCATTGGGAATCTTTATGCTCTGTAATACCATGTGCATAAAATGTAGTAATGCTCTAGTATAAAACTAACCTCTCTCCCTTTCTCCCCCTGGAGACTTCTGTCCACCTCACTCGGCATCAATGGCCTCCCACACCTTGCAAACAGCTCAGGGCAAGGTGATTGTGTAACAGTTATAAGCTACAATCAAATACCTGTTGAGTTGTCTGACAGTGTAGAAGGCTAAAGGACTATGGTTTAACCACAGGAGTACAGGGCTGAGAATGGAGAAAAAGAGATAGTTGCCTTCCTGATGTTTTGGCATTTCATATTGGTGCATTTCAGAATATTTTGAGACCGACAAATCAGTCGGGCTGTACAAGACAGTGTAGACCAGGGGTCTCCAACCTTTTATATTCTGTGAGCTACTTTTACACAATGAAAGTGCCGGAGAGCTACTCATGTTTAGTAATATTTATTCACATAGCTAATTTCCATATAGAACAAGTGAATATGCTTGTTTTGCATATAACACATTCAAAAATGATAATACAGAACGCATATTGTGTATAATAGCTTAAATTCATAAGCACGTGCATGTTGTATTCTATTTCTATGTTCTATTTCAAAAATTATGAAATGGAATACTGTATCAAAAAACCAAATAACATACAGCAGTATGTTCATTTGTGCAAACAGCATCCGTGTGAAAACAGTGCTATATCACTGGAGGCCACAGACTCATCACACTGGAGTGAAAACCAGAAGCACCTGTTCAGGTCCGACTCCAGCTGTCTGACCGCATCCGCAGACAGCGCACACACCCTCCGCGGCACAGTGTTCGCACCAAGCTGGACACCAATAGCGGACAGACTCTCCGTCTTAATTTTATGGCCCCGGAATAATGATTCCGCCACAGCGGTCAGAGCCTCTTTAATGATCCCGCCATCAGTTAAGGGCTGTTTCTGAACTCTGCTGCTGTCATTGTTGCTAGGCTAGCCTGCTAACTGCCTGGCACGGTGGCAGCCTGCCCCCCACCCGCTCCAGTGACTGACAGCAGCACAGCGCAAATGTTTGATTGACGGCTAGTTGACAAACAATCGTGTCATCTCGGGCAGGGGGCGGGGCACCTATAATTTTGATTGGATGGAAATTTAGACCGGTTTTACCAAGTGACAAATCAAATTTGTCTTATTATATTATTGACCCCTTGTAGAGATACTGGGCGACGTGTTGGCGACCCCCGGGCTAGTGCTATTTTTAGAACAGGCCGGCGGGCGACTCACGTGATCGCTGCGGGCGACCTTGTGCCCGCGGGCACCGCGTTGGTGACCCCTGGTGTAGACCATTAAAGATAATATATTACTGAATGATAAACATATAAAAAACTTCGTTTCCACACAAACAACACTAGTGGTGTTCAGCAATGTTTTACATGTAGCAGATATGCTAGAGGACTCAATCAGAAATCCAACAGATTGATTGTATGCAGAGTGAGCACATCTCATTTCAGCTTCACAATGTACTCTGAAACCAACAGGGCAGAAACATCCAAACAGTCTTGCTAGACTGACTTATCACATCTGCTACAGCAGCAGCAGCAGCCATGGACTGATATTGTTGTGAAACTGTTGAACCAGGCTGCAGATCTCAGGTGCACTGAGGAGGAAAAACCCAGACAGTTCACGGTTCAAAATGCTGCTTATGACTGTAGGAAAAGTTCTCTTTCAGTCTTGTTTCCAAAGTAAATCTTAACTTTTATAAAAAGATGTGTTTCCATAAACAAGAACACAAAGGGTTTCATGTGGCTCTGAATTACATGTCCATTAAACACAGTACACACTGTGTGCAACACTAACATGGAGATCTAATATGATGACAGATTCAATAGATATTATTCTTTTCAGATAATATTCTGTATATCTTTCTGTTTTGTCCTACTCTGATATTTAATTCTTATTCATGTTTTCAGGAATGGAAAACACTGATTGTTTGTGGAAGGCTATGATCAACAGATCAACACTGCAGCCAGAGGACCTGGGGAGAATGAATCAAAATGCAATGACCGTTTCTGAGTCAAGTCACTCAAGGAAAGGAACTAGTGGGTGTGATTCAACGGCTGATTTGAAAGGGAATGGTTGGCGACAGACTTAAATCATCTCTCTGTCAGTCTGGATCATTCTCTCCCTGACAGGCAAGCCTTTGTACACACCCTATTCAAATTCACATCACACTCGGGACCACATCAAAACACATAAGACGCTGTCAAAACACAAAGCTGATGTGAAGGTGAAGTCGCCTACATCCATACAGGAGACAAACACTGTATTCCTGCCAGCTGACAGGAGAGAATGCCAATGAGAAACTGTTGGACCTGCCTGTTGTATTTAGAGATTTTTTTGCTGGGAACACCAATATGTGACAGCCAATAAATGTCATGAATTCAAATTAAAACACATGTTGTTGGGCGCACACACGCCTCTGGGGTCAACAGCTGACGCAGCTGAACTAGGGCCTTATTTTCTAAGTAATATGGTTGTAATCCCTTTGAAGCTCCTCAATTTTCAGAGGAGTTGGTGTAACAAGAATGGTGAGCTTTTCAAGGAAAGACAGTGTGGAAAAGCATTTACCGTCTAAAGAAATGTTCAATAACTCAGTGAGGTGAAATGAGACAATCTTGTTCAGTATGTGAATCAATTGGATCGGCTTTCTTTTCTTTATCCTCTTTGTATCCACACCATAGCGGAGTACACAAAGTGAAAATCATCACTTTTAAATCTCGTTTTCTGCTTCATAGCTTGAGCAGCAAGAAATTCTCCAGAATACATTAATATTTGACCAACAAACAACTCTTGCTATTTGAGACAGTTGGGTGAACGCACTGATTTATTGCCTATCACTGTTTTTACTAAGTGTGCTTCAATTTTTATTCAGTGTAAAAGTTATAATTGCATTCAAAAAGCAGGGAAAAGTGGCTTAAAGATGGAGTCCTTCTAAATTGTTGTGAGGGTATTCTTTTCACATTAGGGTATGGCATCAGGGTGTTGCTTTTTGCTGCTGTAAGATAATTACACCCAGATTATTGCACTGCTAAAACAACAGGGCTAAAACAATTTTTGATAAATTATCACCAACTTACACTGCTGTGGATAAACAACTAAATTACAATTACAAAAACATTAATCTAGAGCTGCACACAATAGGCTCCAATCAGCGTGTATTTATCTCAGCAGGGGCGACAACACATACAGTAAGTCCGTTGCTACAAACAGTGGCAAATGTTTTTGTTTGTTGTGCAGTGGCAACAAGCGAAGACAGTGGAAGGATGGGGAGGAGAGCATTTCAGTTCCATCGCTGCAGGGTGGAGACGTAATTTTCTCATGACTTAATTATACATGTAAATATTTAAGACAACATGAATTAAGTACGGTAAGGACTATAAGCTACTTTTAATGGTAAGTCAGCATTAGATAACTCACATCCACATCATGTATGACAGACAAACATACATTTTGTATGTTTGTCTGTCAAACATACATTTTGTATGTTTGTCTGCATTAGAAGCTTTGTAGAGTCCATCTGGTCGTGCATGAAGAGAAAGCAAGATAAAGTTATTTGTTGGTGGTGTTGGCTGTAATGACACTCTAAACCAAATGACTGAAATATAAACCAGTCATTTTAGCAAAAATCTTGACTTATTTGAAAACTTTAACAGGTGTTATTTTATGTCAAGCCCCATTTTACTTTTCAAGCAAGAACCCCAGCCTCCACCCTTTGCTTCAGTCATTCTGTCCAGCTTGCAATGCATTTTAAAGACCTTTTTAATCTTTTCTCGAATGTCCACTCTTCTTTTGAAAATAAGGCATTCACCAAAGCAGCCTATGCAAACACACCGTAACAATAAACGGATCTTTTAGAATGTTTTTATCACCCACTACACACCGATTACCTTTAGTCACATGTCTGGACCAAACTTAATTCCGTCCACACACACACTACCCTATGGCCATGGTTTCACAACTTCCTGAAAGCTTCATCGACAAAAGAATACCTATAAAAGAATTCCAGCTGGTGTACTAAAATGAAGGTGTAGGATAGCAAAAACTTGCATATTAGCCAAACAGCTTTTGGCTTTACCATAAGCCTTATTTCAGTTTCCAACTGGGAGCACCAGGTACATCCGGCTGAATCTACTAATTTTTACATAATAAAGTCATTAAGTTCTCACAAATGTTACTACACAACACGAAACATAATCCAGCCCACAAGCACCACTCAAGTCTTTGTCAAGTATATAAAAGCTAAAAATATGTGATGGCGTTGATAACGATGACTAAGTAAATGAAAAGCAATCCTTCAACACCTCCTAGATGTAATATTTAATTACTTCGGTGGCACCGACTGAATCAAATTAAATGAGTCAACGACATGCCAGTGACACTGGACATATTAAAGAGATGGCAGCTGGAAAGAAATGTTAAGTAGAGATAGATGTAAAAGTCAGGACAGTATTGATTCTGTATTGATCTTTAAAAGCAGAGTCCAGACCAACAAAGACAGATTATATTAAAGACCAGAAAGACTTTGTGGCTGAACAACGAAGCCAGTCAGGTGTAGTCTGCCGAGTCTGGTTTCCCCTCTATCTCTGACAAGTGAATCTGACTGTAACAGACCTTTCAGCAGTCACCTGGGATTTTCATCCTGCTCTGTCAACTCCTCAACACTTATATGTCTTGTTTTAAAAACAAAGTAAATGGAGAATTTTGCAGAAAAACACAAAACCTCATATTTACAGTATCCACAACACCATGGATACTTCATGGTAAAAGGCTTATACCACAGCTAAAATTAGCTATGTCCATATGTTTAGGTTTTGTAAATATGTTTCTACTCTGTCCTTTCTGACTTTTTCCTGCTGTTGTGGCACTGAAATTTCCCCAGTGTGGGATTAATAAATTAATCTTTAATCTTAATGTTACAACCAGATGATTTGGATGTATGTGAAGCGTAAGATCAGGGCATATAAATATATATTATTTTTTATGTCAAAACACCTTATGGATAAGTGGTGTGATACGCTGGCTAGCAAAGTGTTTTCAGCTTCATTTAACATCTTGATTAGTGTGATAACACATGGAGCACATGATGAAAATCTCCCATCTATGCCCTGTGTGTGTGTGTGTGTGTGTTTGCTGTGTGTTTGGGGTTCAAAATTAACTTCTATCTGCTGATAATTAGCAAACTGGAAAAAAAACTTTTAAACCATAAAACTGTATAATAGAGTATCGTTGAAAACTCTCCTGACCCCTTTATCTGTGAGGGCTCATTTCTCTGTAAACTTATTTTGAAGGAAGTGCTTTAAGTTTTTTTGCCATACTGTAATCATGCTCCTACGTGTGGTTGTGATCCTACAAAATTTTTAATTGGCGGTTTCCCAATTGCAGATCTCTAGTATCATATTAAATGTATCAAATTTGAAATCTGAAAGGAAGTGTGAATGAACAGTGCACACGTTCAGAAGACATTGAGAATGACTGACTGACTTCTGATTATATACTAGTAACAATATCTATCTGTTTGTTTTGGGTTTTAGGTTTTGCGAGCCATCTAAAGGAAAGAAGGTCTGGCCAGGTCTGACTTGCTTAGTAGTAAACCCCTCTGGTGTCAACTTTGTTATCACAGAAGATTAACCGAACCTTTCCAGTTGTGCACTGAATGCAACAGCACTTTTTTTTCCTAAAAATCCAGTGATAATAGGCAGCTTCCATTGTTTAGATTGTGGGGTCACTGTGTTTTCTTCCTTGTAATTTTACTTTCAGAGAAAGGCTGATGTACCTGCAATAAATAAGAAAGCAAAAGCATCGTCACACTGTATGCATGTATATTGTTGATTTTGCTTTGCGCAGAGGGTTTACACTATGGCATTCACATTCTTGCTTGACAATAACTCACTGATTCGATGCTGTTACGTCGCTCCACTATGGTAGCCACATTGTTAATTGTACAGGTCTACGGGTTTGGGAATTAACTCCCAACATGTGACAATTGCATAATTCAGATGAATTATTGTGTTTTGTAAATCCCTCAATGGTTTGTTTATCAACAACATGAGTCTGGATTCAGTATTAAACTGGATTAACACTGGATTAACCTCTCCTGAACTCTAATATCTGCCTCTATTAATTTCAGTCTCAGTTGGTTTCCGGCTACTGCCTACTGTCTGTTGTTCTGTATCACTTCTGAGTCTCTGTTGTCACCAGTATGTCACAATTAAACAGAATACATAGGAGGTATTTATGAAACACTCACTCATTGGGTACATTTAATATTTTTATGGTTGAGGGTTATAAGACTGGCTCAAACTGGCACTGGCACTTGGCTCATATTTGCTTGTCACACCTCTGTTTAGGTGCCCTGACCGTCACAGAAGTTGGCTGTAAATCCAAATCAAAGTTTCAAAATGCTCAGTCATTTCACATGCACTGGTTTTAATACCCAGAGCTGGGATGTCCTTCAAAGTGCTGACATTTAAATTTAATTTTTATTAAAGCCATGCAGTTCCTCAAAATTACACCATAGTGGTTTTCCCGTATATTGATCCCAACACGAGAACTGGTTTCTTTAATGTTCAGTCTAATTGACCTGCTATCCACTCATCCTCTCTTCATCTCCCCCATCCACACTCACAATCTCTCCTTCATCCTGTATGAATTACTCTCGTCCAGCCCCCATTACTGATTCTCCTCTCCCTCTTTTTGTGTGTGTGTGTGTATAATAACTGTTTTGTGTGTGTTTAATAATGCTGGTGGAGCAGTGGGGACACAGCTGGGCAATTTAGTTTTGAGTATAAACATCTCACAGCAGAGTGGATACAGAAAAAGGTGTGTTTGTGTGTGTGTGTGAGTTTGTCTGTGTGTGAGCTTGTCTGTGTGTATTTGTGTGGGTGGCTGGCTGGCTGTTTGTGTTGGTACATAGTGTATACAGCTCTGTACATTTGCACTCTACAATGTTTTCTTGCCAACAGAGTTGGCTGACAGATCCACCACATTGAACTTCAAATGGCCTTGATCTCTTTTTTCTTTTGCAGGTGATGCCGGTAGATATGAATTACTACATGGGTGCATACATAAAAATCAAATACACAGAAAGTCTAGGGGTACCTGATCATACTGTATGTTGACGAATGTAGATGTCATGTATGATAGTCGGTAAGAGAAAAAAACTCTATAAACTTTATAGTGCCGGCTGTCCAAACGTGACCAATTTGTCTGATGCTCATAAAGATGGCTTGATGTCATCTAGTTAGCTCTGAATCCCTGATTTGGACTTAAGAAGCCAAGCGCATGTCGTGCTGACAGAAGCTATTTCCTTGTGTTAGGCTAAAAACATTTCTGGCTGACTGACTTTGTGATGGCTCCAGCTGACTCAAAAAGTATGCAAAAGTATGCCTTCTGGCTACATACAGTGCACAATATCAAAAACCAAATATCTTCTGAGTCTATGGCCAGAAAAGGCAACATCCACATTAAGTAACATGGGAATAAAGATCTGTCCTTCTTTTGCAGGAAGGAGCAAAGTAGTTTTAAGACCACAGCACAGCAGCAAACATCCCCCTAAACTCTATATGCTATAGTGAGCACAGAGGAGTCAGTCCAACACACTTTATGTGCCAGTGAAACATATATATATATATTTGGAAATCTTTGTTCTGGGTCACCTGAGAGGATGGCTTTGTCAGGTCATGGCTGCTTGTGAGAAATTGTAGCTTGTCCAAAGATAATACAAGGTGTCAATAAGCAAATGTTAGCCACTGTCAGTCAGCTAACTTTGGGTTTGAATTAGTATACACAAGTGGAGTTTTACAGTCAGTGTTTGAGACTATAACCTCACAATATATATTCTAGTAAAGACCCCTGGGAAAGAATGTTTACTGTGGCATGGAGGCATCTTTTACATTTGTTTGTTTTGATTGATATGGTGCGGCACTCACAATGGAGAAAAGCTTTTATCACCACACGAAATCCACTGCTCCTTCAAACAGTGAGACGACAGCTGACAGCTGAAACTTCTGTTTGTTTTCACTGGTGGATCATTTACGTTGTTAAAAAGCAGATTTCTCTTGAACAATGTGTGAATGTCTACATAATTAACAATCAAGACTGCTCATATAATCAGTTCATGTATGATTTGAGGAAATATAAAAATCTATCACCAAAAAGCCATTGATTAGTGTAATGATCGGCCCGTGATTATGTCTTTTAACACAAACAGATGCCTCTTTTCACTGCTCTCCTCTGATGTGATAAGAGCAGAGAGAGGAGGCATCTGTCTTACTCAGGCTCTCATAATTTAAAGATATGTGCATGTAATTGGCTGTTTGACTGTCTCACATCATTGTGATTAAAATGCTAAAGCACATCTGCTCTCTGCCTACCCCCTCTTCCATTCCAAGGACACACAGGCCAGAGTACGTAGTGAATAAAGGGTTATAGAATAAATATATAACCAATAACTTTCAATTAGACTGTATTATCAAAATGTTTCTCTGTATCTTTGCTAGATTAATCTCCCATACTTTCATTTAATTTTCAACAATCATGAAATGATGAAAAAATTAACTCTTGATGCACCACATCACACATTAGTGCGCAAATAACATCAGGCTGCTGCAAAAATGCTTTTCAAATGTAAGAAATGCAATTAAGACTTCAATCCTCCCATCCTATTTTAATTCTGGAATGCATTTTTAATTGTAATATGATGTAATAAAGCAGAGTTATTACTGTAATAGTTCTGAATTGAGCATATAAACATCTCAAACAAACTATTATTGCCTCTGTTTATTCTATTGTGTAAAACACTGCATTGCTAATTAAAGTCTAACAACATTATATTCTGACTTCATAACATGACAGGACATCCAGACATTGGTTGAAGATTCACGGGGCTGAGTATTCTCATGCCACCATGTACAATGTAAAAATGATTTTTCTTGTGAAAATACCACACCAATATTTTTGGAACAACCTGGAACAACCCAATGGATGATATGTTTCAAGTATTATGCATTAAAAATGATAAAATGAAAGAAAAATTTATATATATCAGATGCCAACGATGTGGTATTGCATGGGACACTGCTTTACAACACTGCCAAGAATGACTATTGTGTATAAGCAATTACACACAAACACGCCCAGGCAGCACACCATTTGTATGCTCATGGCTACATCATAATGAGCAGCTCAGTGAGCAATTAACCTGCAGATAACCTGCTTTGAGGCAATACAATTGGTCCTCGAGAAGCTGGAAACATGTTTGCAGTACAAGGATTCGTACAGGTCAAAGAAAATGACAGTGAATGCATCAGACTGAGGTTTCCAGCAAGACAGAGAGAGAGAGGAGAGAGAGAGCTGGAGTCAGGATAAGCCTGGAGCAATTCAGTCCACAAATAGTGTTAAAAATGGCACTACTTGAATGAAGAATGATTAAAGCTCCCATGTGCAGAGACACTTTGGCAAACAGCAATGCATAGTGATATGGCTGATGGTAGGACAAAATGGCACAATTTTGTTTTGTTAGAACATATTTACATATTTAGATTACACAAAGCTCCTTTTAATGTAATTTGCTTTCAACAGGGAATAAATACTATGTATGAACAACTGAAATGTGATTAATGTTAACTAGGTCATCAGAGTGTCTGTGAGCTGGTGTAGAATTATGTCTTTAAAGTTTGGCCTAGATAACAAACATTTACACTATAGCCTATATTCAGAGAGCTTCCATCATGGATATTCACACCACATAATCTGTGCTCAAAAATAAAGAAAACTATTATCTCCATGATTCTTTAAAGACATAAATCAATAGACTCCTCAGTAAAAACATAATTAGTGTCAGGGCTTCTAATTAGCTGAATGTCTGCAGCCACACTAACTGTGAGGATTCCCAGTAAAGGATAGGCAGTAAAGATAGTAAAGGAACAGCCAATGAGGATTCAGTGTGCTAATGTAATATTAATGGTCAGCTGCAGACGTCCACACCTGCTGAGCGGTGCAAACACAACAGGTGATGAAATGGAAAGCCTCCAGACAAATTTACAGTTTCAGCACAGTTTGACTTTTGAAACATGTCGGTTCAGATCAATCAATATGAAGCAGCAAATGAGCCAACGGAAGTGCTGCTTAGACTTATAATGTTTCTGACACAGGCACACATTCACAGACAATAAATGCCATTTTTTCAATCCATTTTTAACTAAACTTAATCCTCTTTCTATTTCTACAGATAAGCACAAATTGCTCACTTAGAATAAAATGCAGTTAGGAAACTGAACTGTACTGCCATCATATAAAAAATTCAGACTGGAGCTTGGAAGAATACATGATTCATATTCAGAATTAATGAAGGTTTGACAAATAAATTATGATAAACCTGGTGGCCTTTCCTTTACGAATGGTATTGATTCAAACAAATAAAGACCACAGACTCTACAAATCAGCTCCCCTATTAAGATGCTCAGACATGGCTTGCTGCCCTCAGTATGAACCCTCGATAAACCAACATTCCTGACAAAGTTCACCCAGGAGGAAAAACACTTCAAGGTCCTGGTTTCTATTTTGCCAACACCAGCTCAGCTCAGCATGTGCATTTAAAAATGACTTTTTTTGAACATACATGAACGGTAAAGGACAGAGGGCAATTTATATATTCTTCTTTCAATATTGTACATCACATGAGTGTGTTTGTTGCATGCCTCCAAAAAGCAGGGCTGAGCTGTTTGTCGAGTACCACAATGACAAGCCCAGAAAGATTTTCTGCTCCAAAGACTAAAGTGTGGCTGTTACATCCCCCCATGGGTGAAGGTGTAGCTGCTAAAATGTGTTAATATAAGCTGTGTCGCTCCTCAGGCTCGACGGGCCTCAGCCCTGGTTTCTTTTCCCTCCCTCGTGTTAGTGGCTTGTGAATCTGGGGACCTGCAGCCAATCATTGACCGTCTGGGGGTTTACTGTACTAAGGTTGAGTTGGCTGGCGGTTTTGGCCACTTTTACTGTTTTCTTTCACCTATAGTGTTTGTGTATTTTGAGCCAATTTGCTAGGACTCAGTCCACAGGTCTTTTGAATGTTGTTGGTTGTTGGAATGTTGGTTTATGTCAGAGAGGATTATGAGGGTTATGCATTTGTCTTCAGTTAATCAATCAATTACTTCATGTTAAGATTCAGTTTAGTTTAGGTACTTTCACTATCCATAGGTAAGAACTGTTTCTGTTTTCTTGTGTTATTACAGAGGTTGATTTAGGGGTCATTAATTTAAAATTGTGATTTTATTTAATCTCAGGCTGGGCTGAGTTGTTATTTTGGCCATGACTTTTCCAGAAGATTGAAAATACTAAACAAATTGAAACCTCAGATTCTCCATCTATTCTTACGTTACTCCCCTCTCCTCCAGGCCAACTTGAGGTCATAACAGCAGCAAATACGAGGTCCATGCAGTTGAGAATCACACACAATCACACAGGTGAAAGAAACACACATGCTGAGCTCAGACACAGCAGCCAGGAGAAACTCAAGATCTTCTGTCGCTCTCTCTGGGTAAGGTGCAATTTGACAACAGGAGATATCGACTCAGCTGCCTGCAGGCTTTTTATAGAAGCCAGCACCATCATTACGACTCAGAACCCAGCCAAGCCTGCCTCTCTGCTTGACCTAATGCCTTCCCATCCAGGCAGACATTGTGTGGAGAAACGGGGTTGACAGTAGGGGTAAGAGAGGGGAAGATAATGATGGCCATTGCCAGCTTAGTTAAATGAAGGGTAATGGGGAGAAAGAAAGGGTGGAGAGGATTGGGGGAGAAAGCGAAATATTGCAGGTTGTGGCAAACAAAATGGAGGTTGAAAGGAGGTTGATAGGAGGTTGATAAAAGCCTAAAGTTAACTAAGACATACTGTAAACATAATGAGTACGTTGTGGAGCTACAGAAAGCTGAAATGTGCAAACAGGAGCGAATGTGAATATTCTGCACAGAAAATAAAAAGATGAGGGAAAGAGGGAAGACGGGGAAGTCAAGTGGAGCAAAAACAATAAACAACACATAATGTGTTGCTTATTACAGCTCGGATAGACAGAAGCTTGCATAAATTTCAGGCAGAGACTCTTGTGATGTGCTGAGGTATTATAAAAAGGTTAAGCAGCGCTTTAAAACCTAATGTTAGGTAACACAGCCATAATCACTTTTCTGCCTCAGTGTTGGAAAAAGCAGAAAATTAATACATGTCTTTAATACATTTCAAAACACAGCTCGCACAGCTTGCCGCTAGTTACAGTTTTTTTTTAAATGCAAATATACAAATGTAAGCTTAAATGCAGGGTTCTAAGCTTGGTTGATGTGTTCATGCAAATGTGCTGAGGAGTGGCGTGTGCCCACAAGATTTATGGAGCCTTGCTGCCATGCTGTGTATTTCATATGTAGTTTATACACAGACACAAACGTGTTTATTTGTTTGAATCCACATGAGCCAGAACTTCTCATAAACTGCTGTTTAATAAGAGCCTTTGAGGGTGGGATTAAATTTGCGGATGTTATCAAGCTGCGCCAGTTACAAATTGGGACATCTTAAATATGGAATTAGTTGTAGCCCGACCATTTAATCACTCTTCGAAATCCTTGTTCATGCTATTTCATCTGAAAAGCATGGAACCACAGAAATAACACAAATTTAACATTCTCTAGATTACACCCGGGTGCAGATGATGCAGTAACTGTTACCAGACACGAGTTAATGAAGACAGCCCAGCTTTGCTTGCTTACTAATTTACTAGCAGTCTGCTGCTAGCTGTACATTAGTTAACTAACTTGAATGGCTTGATGCAGAAGACTTCATAACTTTCCTTTTTTTTAAAGAACTCAATATTTCTCTTCTGAAAGGGAAGTATTTACATGTTAGTCCTTATTGTAGTAGTATTTACATTATAAAAACAAGTCTCTTTATATAAACTGCATTGCTGCTATGTATACACTTGCTTACTGTAACACTGCCTCGCTTAACAAAAAGGCAATCAATTATGTGTGGTAACCAAATGGCAAGTCAGTCTGACTATTAGGATACTGGAATGTGTCTGTGTGTGTTTGTGTTCATGTGCGTTTCCAACAACTCTGCTGAAGGCTAAGGCTTGATCTGTGAGATGTGTCTCATCCATCCACTGTTGAGTATCCTGTTTTTATCACTCAATAGGAGCTGTGCCAGGTGATCAAATGCTGCTGACAGGGTGAGCAGTAAACAGTTCTCACAGAAAAGGAGACAGACAGTGCCAAGTAAATAAAAACAGAAAGACTTGACGAGTTCAGCCTTGCTTGTCCTTGGAGCTATTGAGGACCACTGTCTGTGCTACATGCACAGTTATCGTATAAATGCAATGTAGGCCTGTTCCTCAAATGTAGGTAGAAAGTACACGGTGTAGAAGTGTTGGCATATTGGAGCACTGAATGGTATCGAATGGTTGGTGTAGAGATATTGCACATGCACATAACCAGCAGTGATCTGAGCTTAATCCTAACACTTGTATACTAACAGTACACACAACTATGTTACTGCTGTACTCTGCTGTTAAGCAGCATACTGGAGGTTAATGACAGTCACCATGTTAGTCTAGTCTGACAACTAATCAGCTATTTAACACTAAATACAAACTTGGCTAGAACAAAGCCTCCTAGTTGTGTCAAACCATAGTGTTGGACAAATTGTATTGTATAAAATCTGACAATTTCAAAAACTGTCACTAGATGAATATGTCCAGCAAACAACAAAGTCACAGGATGGTCAATGTAAGCAATACTCATGTTGAAATACTAAACCTACTAAACGCAACTGTCCAAAAATGTGTGCCACCAATTTTTAGGAAATTAATAAAAATGCAACTTTGTTCGATTCATTTCTTTGGTCACTGGTGAGTCAAGACAATGTCATTGAGTACTGATATCAAAACTCAAATCTTGGGCGTCTTGGCAATTGTCAGAACAACTATCTGTGGTGTTGTTTAAGCACCAAACAGCAATTAGAAAACTGCCTGTGGCATTTACCAAAGCTCTGTTGTGCTCTTAGTAATGCTTGTCACCTGATGGAACAACTCAGTGACTGAGCTGGTCCAATCAGATGTCGTTTTCAGCTGTGTGACTGCGCATGTAAGCTGTCTTTGTTTCCCTGACATACACCTGTCTAGTGTTGTGTGCACCGTTTAGTCATACCATGAAGGATCTCTGTCACCATAGTAGCAGTTTTAGTTTAGTTTAAACATTGGGCTGGAAATTCAGTGCACATCTGGTTAGTTTAGCCAGTGTAAGGCCCGTTGTCTTCTTGTGTACCTTGTCTTGTGAGAATGCTTATTAATAAACCTCTGAGTCATCATCAGGCCTCAGTCTGGGTGTGTATCAGAGGCAAATGGAGGCAATTATGTTAGTAGTCATGCATTTGTGTTTAGTGACATTAAGTGGTCTGTGGTGCTCATCAAGTGCTTTTAAGAGTCAAATATGAGACACTTGAGTGAAGGAAAATGGAGAAGTAATCAGGCACATGTGAAGGCAAGTGCATAATTGTGTTATGCATACATGTGACTGAATACAAAATCATAGAAAAGCATATTACTCTTCTGAATCCTGACATGTCAGATGAAGAAATAATGACTGCTGCTCACATGAATACACATATTTTCTGTCCATATTAAACATATACAGCAGCATAAACCATTCATAGAAGTTTACACTAACTATACTACAACACAAATGTAATCTCTGCCAGGTATTTACTGTACAGATTTCCAATAGTGACACATTATTACTTGGCTCACATGATGGCGATTGCTTAAGGCTCTCACCCAAACACTGCAGTCCTCCCACACACACATCGTCAAACAGCCATGTGTAACGAGGTTATATTATGCTATCTGTACAGTCCTTACACTCTGCTCTTGGATCGACAGGCTGATGTGGAAGCTGTGCTCTTCATCAAATTACATTGAAAAGAGCGCCCTGTGATATTGACAGCTTATCAGGGATTTTCACAACCTCATAAAGCTTAATTTGGAAAGATCTTGTGTGATTTTATGGATTTAGGTAATCTTAACACAGTGGAGCCAGGCACACCGGGATAAAGAAGCCGTGAACCAGCCAATGGCCAGTGAACAGTAGATTGGATCTAATGGTTTCAAAAGACTGTAAACATTCTGATTTAGACACAAACTACCATATAAACCGCAACAAAAGCCCTGAGTTAACATTTTTTTTTAAATTACACAGTGCTGGTTTTGGCTTTGTTTTTTTAGCAGGCTACAGCAAGACAAAAGTTGATGCCCTACTTTCTAAATTCTCTTCTAAAATCTTTCTCTCTGCTTGTCTCTCACTCTCTCTTCTCACTTTCTCGTTTTCTATTGCCCCCCCATCTCCCATTCTCTTTCTATCTCTCTCTCCATTTCTTTAGCAGCTTCTTTGAAATGTAAGCTGTATGGTTGACAAATGGTGAGTCACAATGTGGGAAGATAAATCAGCCCAACTCGACAACACTGCCAAGAACCTATCTCTCTTTCCATCCTCTTTCTCTCCTCCTCTCCTTGCAGGCGTCTTTGCGTTCACCCTTGTGTTCACACATGCACACCTACACCAATCGCCTGCTCACACATGGAGGCGTGCATCCTTTTCAAAAGAGCCTACAACACCCTTCCAACCTCTCTCTATTGCTTTTTCTCTCACTCGCAGGCATGGTTAAGAGTACCTACAATACATGCTTTGAATGTGTGTGTGGCTACACATATACACACAGATGCAACACTGATCTTCTAACATTGTCTGCATTTTCCTGTCTCTATAAAGCTGCAGGCAGGATTACGGAAGAGATTAGAGTGCTGCTGTACTGAGGCATGACTCATTCACCCCAGAAAATACAAATGTTTAAAACAACCAGAGAGCCAATATCCTGTTTAAATGGAGGGAAATGATAGGGAAGGAAGGAAGGAAGGAAGGAAGGAAGGAAGGAAGGAAGGAAGAAAGGAAGGGACATTAGAAAGAAAAAGACAGAAGTGGAAGTGAGAGGAAGGCACTCAACGCTGAAAGCAGCTAGAAATAATATCACACTGATTCATGGAAAAAAATATATAATTATCTGGAAACTGGGATAAAAAACAGAAAAGAACATGGGACGAAAAGGGCAACAAAGGGAAGCCAAAAAGAAGCCGACAGGGTAAGATGGAGTGAAACATCAGGCATGCTGTGCCATTTGTCATAGCAAGCAGTCATATTTAATATTCAAAAGAGAAGATGGAAGATAACAATATGGTGGTAATGATGGATGACAACATCTTATATGGTAATTGTGATGAATATCAGCCAAGATGGTAATGACAGGGAGTCCAGTGGCACTGATGGCTCATTATAGTCCAGATGGCCTTGCTGATACAGCATGGGAGAGCATGTGATATTGGTCCTCATCTCTTACAAGTGACATGATACTAAGACCCATGATACCCAAATCTGACGTTTAAAGCTTTAAAACCACAAAAAAAAAGACTCAAAGCTTAAACTGTTTTTTATTTATTCCCTTTTATGACACTTCATGGACCAGAAAGTTGACTGGCGAAAGAAACCAGCGGATCAATATTTGTTGTTGTGCATGTTTGTTGTGCTTCCACGCTATCGGCACACACACAATCATCACCTCCAATCTAATCAGTCAACAACTCTGCAGCCCAAAGAAATTTCCATTTAGAAGGAATTCACTTTCACGCTGAACACAGATCCTCTGCTCTTCAACGCACTCTGCCTGCATCTGCCACACCTCTGTTTCACTCTCTTGCTCCCCTTTATATCCTCTTCATGTAAGTTTCTTTTCCTCATTTCCCTCTTTCACAGCCTGACCCTGTACTATCCTCTTATCTGTCACTGTGAATTTGTTTCTCCCTGATCCGCCCTTTTTATCATTCCTCCTCATCTTTCAGGGGCCAGAAGAGCAGATAAAATAGCCACCTATCAGCCCAAGCATGAGATAAGGAGGCCAGGGGAAATAGCAGCAATTGCCATGTGTTCTTGCCTATCTACACTCTGCACTGAGGTCCATATTTACTGATTTTTAGGTGTCACATTGGCATATACATTTTTTGCCCAATCAAATGTGTTGGAAGGTGGCCTCCTATCCCCTTTAATCATGTAAAACTTGTGTTGGTCCGCTGACAAAACTTTGTTTGTATTTCCAAAAGAGCGTGGTCTAATTTATTCATTTCTCCCACGTCCTCCACCTACTGATCTAACAAAGCAGGTGGGGAGGTGTGGGTGAAGACCAACAGTCCAGTACAACTATATTGTGGGTGGTATCCTGCTCCAAATCACTGCAGTTTTCCAGAGGCCCTAAACTCAGTAAAATAAAATCTGTCAAAATTACACTAAGCCCAAATAATCTGTCTCTCAGTCAGAAAAGGTCTCCATAGTACAGAAGCTAAAGATAATATGTCATTTTACTGAGACCTTAGAATGAGTATTTCTTTTGTACAGGAATAAGGCGCGTGGGTATTTTTAGAGCATTCCAATCAGAAAGAAGCATGTTGAACCTGCAGAAAAACAATGTGCTGACGTCTGATCTGACAGAGAGTTACTGACTGAAGGTTTCAGAAAGCCCAAACAATAACCCAAAAATACATTAGCACTTGTTTTTCAAATCAGGATGTCCGCAGCTTTAGGTTGCACAGCTCCTCCAACAATGAGCAACTCATTCCTCTCACTACTGCATAATTTCCCATCTCTATCTCTTCTCATCTGTCCTCTGCCCATGCAAAGGTGATGAGAAAACTGTATCCATCCCTAGCACCTGCAGTCCATTTGGCCAGATTCCACAAACAGACACAGACTTATGACGGAGAAGGAAAACCAGAAAAACAACAACAAAAGTCCCTTTGTCTCCACAAGCAGATGTCTAGACAAAACGCCTGGACAGCTCAGTGGCTGACTGCTCCAGGCCCAAGCAATGAGGTGAGGAATCAAATTAACAAGGGAGGCAGCTGGCATCGGTAAAGCCCTTTGGCTAGGGTCTGTTGTTTTGGTGATAGACAGGATGAATTAATGAGATATGATGTGCACTGTCTCACCTTGTTACACTTTGATGACGGTCACAGCACCTTTTCTGTGCTCACCAAGGACACATCTTTTGTATCCTCTTCATTAGAACCTTGACAAGCAACAGTATTACATGTTTGGTGTGCATGTCCTTGAAAGATACACCAAAGGATCCTGTGCTGCTTCTGCCCAGTGATCCATTTTACACGTTTTGCTCTTCTTTCAGATTACTGTCACAGGGATGGGTTAGTCCATGATGAGGGTATTTGAGGGGATATTATTTTGTAGCGGTAATGATTGCCCATGTTGCGTATTATGAAATTTAGTTGACACTAGACAAACAACATCTGCATATCATTTCCAGTGTCTCCTTTCCATGTGATAAATGAAATAGGTGGTCAGATACATCTGCGCTGTCTGTGTGACATATTTGTGTTAATGTATCCATAGCAATGTCACAGAACAAGACTCAGTTCTCTTTTTGTACACTCCTCCAAGCCATGAGACCCTCTCACACAACAACAAACATGCCTTCTGTAAGATAACGAGTTAGGCATCTTTGCAGAGTCCCTAGTTCTCTTTTGGTGGATTTTATAAAGTGGAAGGAGCATTAGATGGATAAACCTGCACAGAGTGAGCTAACTTCTGCCCCTAATTGTCGACAGGGTGAAAAACACTTTGGTATGTGCTATAGGCAAGGAATTCAATATGTCAGTTTGAAGTGAATGGCTATTAAAAACCTGTATATTGTAAAGTATTCTGAAAATGTTATGTAGACAGGGGTTCCTTTTCAGCTAATCGCCTGAATATAGTGCCTAAAAACTTTAGGTACTTTATCACATTGATGCAAAAATCATGTAAATCCAGAAAACATTCCTTGTCACTAATTTGCAGCAGTACCCACAAATGGCCAAATCAAACCAAGTATAAATGTAAATGATATATATATGTAGAGGCTTTCTTTTTTTCAAAGCTCTTACTTGAAATGCAGAACAACAGTCAATGAAAAAGCAAGAACGCAACAAAAACACTTCTCTGAATCCACTCTTGATCCAAACAAGAGTTCAATCATTGGATACGTGAAATGGCCACGCCCAATGCAAAAGTGCAATAGGACATTAATTTAACACTGATGCCAAACGTACTTGCACTTACAGTCTTATAGAAATTTGATTCAACATTTTTGAAAAAACATAATATTTGTCTCAATGGTTTTGCTTTACCTCAGGATGTCAAACATATGTTTTGTGTAAGTAAGAAATATAGTACATACGTGTGTATACTATGTGGTACATAGTCACACAGATGATTTGAACGTCTAGATTTGCATAACTTATTGTAACAAGAATGACAATCTCCTGAAATTTGTTGTACTGCTTGAAAGGGAGAGGCATTGTTAAAAAGCTCAAAAATCACTCATTAGCATTCCTATTACTCCTTGACTTTTCAATTACACTGTAATGTCACCCAGACATAGATCTAACAGTCCTATCTTCCATTGTATTGCTATGCACACTGTTTTCCACGTGACATCACTGGGTGCTGAGATAAGAATGCAGAGTGGCTCTCTGTCTCTTATCTGTCACACAGACTCCAAAACACTGACATCTTTCCATTTTTTCTCCCTATGCTTTCTTTTCCTATGATGAAGTGAACTACATACATATGCACACCTCCTCATCATCACGTGGAGTAAACATAAGTACCAACATGCCAAATCATATAATTCAAAGGGACATGTAATCTGATCTAATTAAAGACTTAAAGATTACATGTGCCATTGCATTGGCAGCGCAGCTAATTGCATTTGCAGAATTTCTTTGCAGTTTAAGATAACAGCATGACTGCCATCCAGTCATACCCTGGCTTCATTTGCATATTTCCCGCTAAAATATAAATGTGGTAAAATGTGATATTGTCAGAAATCAAAGTGCAAGAACATAAAATCATACTAATGAAGATGATTAGAGGGCAAAGTGGGTAAATACCAGAATGTGAATACAGTCCACCATGGAGATAGAATACAGCATGTAATTAAAACTAAGCAGCTTAAAAATTTGCATCCTTAGGGTTTTTTTACTGGGTGGGTGCAATTCTAAATAGATTAAGAGAGGTACATCAAACAGAAACTATACAGAGCAGGGCACTGAAATGAAATGATTACATTATTTGTCAACCTCTTTTATTGAAAAACCAAGTCGTGGGACAATCAAGGAAGCTACATATGTTACACTGAGGTCATGTGGGTAGAACATTGGAATTTTTGCTGCCAGAGGCATGTGAAGCACTTCAGAGGACCGTTTACTTTGAAGTGGCTGTCAGATTAACGAGCCTTTCGGAACAGAACTTTTTCCTTCTGACGTGGTCAGACAACTCCAAGTACAAACTAAGCCAAGCATAACCAGGCCCTTTGATATGCCGTGGTTTTAGAAAGAATACTTTGGCACTGGGTGTGATAACAGCATCAACTATGGTGGCACTCACATTTTGCAGTTTGCAAATGTATTGTTTGCCATGTGTCATTCTCCAATACTGTTGTTTTATACTGCATAAGAATGTGTAGACTGATGTTGATAACAGCACAGATATATGTGAGGTTATTCTGCAACAGTGTGGTGCTGGTTGCACAAATTCAGCCCGTGGATCTGCCGTGCATAATTGCAGCTTGACAATGTGCCTCACTCCAATTAGAGACTGCAGATAGATCAAAGATCTGCTGTAAATCAACTGAAAGAAAAATGCCTTCATACAGCATGACAACTGTGGAAATGCTATTTTTGTTGCACCTTGTGTTGTGTTTTGTACTGCATACCTTCATAAATATGAAGCTTTGACTTGAATTGGCTTTTAGCTTCTGTCGTACCCTCTTTTCATTCTCTCATTCTCTGCACCTTATGCTTTCTACCCACTCACGCCACCTGTTAAAGTAGGATGTTGCTCAAATATATGCATGGACATGCGCAAACACAAACGTATGCAGGCACACTGGTGAATGCGGGTCTCTTTACATTTCCTCTCGTTTCTATTCCAGGTTCCTCTCAGCTGGAGGGTACAGTTAAGTACATAGGATATTACTGATTTCTGAGGCCCTGCTGTGATGTTTCTCCAAAAAACATCAGTAGACCTACACTGTTTGTTTGTTTGTGTGTAGGCACGGGTGTGTGAGTGTGTGCACAGCGTCATGAGCCAGAGGGGTGATGAGTAACACATCTCAGCAACACTGTGACTCTACTCAAAAACAAAATACTATTTTATTTATACAGCAAGTCCTCACACATCAGCAGGCTACTTATCAGTGTCTTCCTAATTAATCTATGTTAGAAAAAAGTCATGTGCACAAACAACTGAGAGTTTGGTGGACAAGGGTATGGTTAAAATGAATTTTTGTCTATGTCTCAACAAGGAGAAAAAATATTATCTTTTAGTTCAGGTCAGTGATTCTCATACAGTTACCCCCGTGCTTATCTTCCACTCTCCCATCCCCAAGTCTTTGGACTTTTCACTGTCACTAATCCCACAGTACAGTAATCACAGAAGCTTTCTGTGACCTTTTGTGGTAAAGGTTGGCAAGCCGTGTTTACACAGAAGAGAAAGGCAAAGGTTAGCATAGTCAGCTCAAACTGAGGTGACGCCTTTTTTCTTGGAAAACTTCTGCTTGTGTTATGTTACTTTAATCCATAGATTCTTTTTCCACTAACCTGTACTGAAGCTCTACTCAAGACAGAACAAACAAATAATGAAAATGTTAGTTTAAACCTGTTGTGCAAGCAAAGCAGTGAGTTTCAAACAAACAGATGGCTACAGGATATTATTTGAACAATGTTTTTCATTTTGCTGCTGAATTCTGTCATGTACAATGAATTTTTCTTCTTAGATGTTTTTCTCTGTGTTTACTGTGATTACAGTCAGTGTGCATTGTCCACAAACACACGTCCAGGAAGCCCACGAAACTGAAAAACATGACTTTGTGCTGTCCATCCAACTGATTTTACTGGTATGAAATGTAGATGAATTGTCAACGTCTCCTGTCATATTTTCTACATTTTACAATGCATCGTTTAGCACTGAGTGGACTGCGAATGTATACCAGTGGCATTTCCAAGACTATTCTCAGTGCTGCTATTAATAGTTAGCTGACCTTTCATTCCTCGACTACCTAGCCATCCCTAGCAGAGTGGACGAAGGACCAAAGAGCAAAAACTGTAGGTATAGAGAGGGAAAGGATGAAGATGAGTATGTAAATCCTTGTTTACCAGACCATTTTATAGTGAAAGCATAGACAATTTAAGCTATATTTCATGATGTATACTAAGCATGTCCTGAAGAACACATTAATATCAAACATAATCCCAAAGACTGCTAATGCCACAGTGAATGACAACAGATAATGCCAGACACTGACTTTTAATTTTAAATGTTTGGACTCCACTGTGTGCAAAGCTTTAGAAGACCATATTCTCCTGTTTAATTATTTCAAAATTCACTAAATGATTTCAACAGAATATAGAAGATTAATACATTTGGTAGTTTTCTGCTAATTTCTCCACAGAGTATCCTTATTTGCATCAGGACAAAAGATAACGAGGCTTCTCCTCCTCCAGCTGCTATTTAATACTTCACCAGCTAAAGATGAAATTAATACAATCAAGCTCTACAGAAACCATTTTCACACACGGAGAGAGTAAGAATCCATTGCCCTACCTCCCATAGCTTTCTCAAAATCCTGGAACAGTTGCATAACATTTTGACATCAATACATCTTTACCAAATCAATGTGAAATTTTGGGAAAATGAATATAAATGATACATCACTGAGGAGCCAATACCAGCCTCTGGCTCTACATTTGATAATAAATCTTAGGCATAGTGTTGCAGAATAAAACAGCAAGTGACTGATCATGTTAAAGCACAAACAAAATAAACTATTTCTTAGTCCGGGTGGCAGAGTAAATAAACAAAAAATGGTGAAAAAAATGCCAGGGAGAACGCAGGGGCAAACGGAGCATTCTGGTCTCATGGTTTTATGGCAATTGTGGCAATGGCAATGATTACTTTGACAGTATCCCATTTTACTTTTTATGATGTAGGAGGCCATATTATTAATGTGTAATACGCAAGATAAGTTCAGAACTCCAGCAGTTGGGCAGATTTTCATGAGCAACATATCAAGTCTGTCTCTCTTGCTGTCACAGTGAAAGATATTCAGTATCTTCACAACTGTAAGACAGAAAGCAACAGAGTCAGACTCCATGCACTTGCTTCAGAACAGATAGCGGTCCTCAAAAATGAAAAAAAAAAACAAAAAAAACAAAACCCAAAAAACCCAACAACAACGTGTGTGATTGTGTGCACGCATGGGTACACAAGATTGTGCATGAGATGAGTTGTACTCCTCATGGACAAGAGAGGTGAACTGCATAAATCACATCAACATACTTGCAGGAGACAATCATTCTAAAAGGAGGGAAGTAAGGAGGACACAAAGAGAAAGGGGGGATGTCAGAGAAAAAAACGAGAAAGAATAAAGAACATGGGGTTTTTGTCACATCTATAAAGTGCTGTATATATAATGTGAAACAGAAAGAATGAATGCAAGAGAGAAAGACAGAATACCATTTTAAAAATGGGTTCAGCAAAAGAAAAAGGAGAAGAAAGCAATGAATGAGAATAAAAGAAGATCAAGACAGGCAATTGGGTAAGGGCACAACAAGAGAACAGAGGGGCCAACAAACTGCTGAGCAACATGGGGCACTGGGAGCATTTCCTTCCCCCCTCTGAATGGCTCTGGAGTTAGGATCATTATACTGTAAAGCAGGAAGGAAATGAGTGGCCTTCCAACAAAACCAGAAATACCAGTGTTAATGGAACCCCGAGGAAGAATGAGGACTAATTAAAAGAGGGAGGGACAGAAAGACAAAATGAGACCACTAAAACACCACAGTTGTCAGCTTGCGGATTTGGCCTATTAGCAAATACATATATTAAAGCAACATGATACTGAATCAGGAGCAGTGAAACGCCAGCTACTAGCCACACATCACAAAGGGCATATAGTGCAGAATAACAGAAAAATAAGAGATTTAAGATGCATAACATAAAGCTGTGTAGTAAAACGTGTAATGTGCAATAAATACAAGCGGAAGAACTTATAATACAGGATGGAAAACAATTATTTGGGTACATTATGACATAATTATATAAAACAGCCACTTCATTTGCGTCTGGATATGAATGGGATCGCACTGTACCTAAAAGCTTCCACAGTCAGGGGCAAACATGCAAAAGTGAGCATCTGGTGCTGTGTATTCAAAACACAGAAAACACTGCTTAATTGTTAAAGAGGTGTTGTGCAAGCTAAAGATAAAAGAAACAACATGAACTGCAAGGTTTCTTCTGGGCTGTTTAACAATGCCTGATTAATCATGTGATTTTGCAAAAATTGCCAAAGGTTTTATGAAATCCATGATCCATGATTGTACTGAATGTATTGTTTCAAGACATTTAACTTTAGAAAATTCTACCATTAGGTGGTGAGGCGACAGCGCCAACCACCACGCTGTTGTTTTCTTAGTTTGAAATCATGTTACATTAAATTCATTTTGGCATTGGATAATAATAACCTGAAAATTTCACCTTGGCTTTTGAAACTTTCAGTGAGCATTTCTCATTTTCTGACAGCATGGACATAAAAATAATTACTTTTTTTTTTAAAAAAAATCAATAAACTAATCAGCTGTATTCCTTATCCCCTTCATAAAACATTTCACTGGATTTACAATAAATTGACTATTTAAAGTTCCTTTAATCCAGGGATAAAGTACAATGTAGAACCTTTGATTCTATTATTGTGCACCCTAGAAGGGTGAAGTAAGGATACAGTGCAGTGTGCGGTCATGAGTAGCTTAATATTGCTGCTTCATCCCTTTTCTGTCCTGGTACCAGAGCAGCACTTTTGCTTGCGCACCTCTGGCGCCAGTAAAAACTGCCATTACTCTAGTTTACAAATAGAGGGCTGCAAATCCTATTAGGTGTAATTCAATCAAGACCAAGTGAGTCACTAGGCGCGACTGTACATATCTCGTTGTGATTATGTGTGCATGTACTCATATCCATGACAACGGTTGTGTTGAGATAATGAGCTCAAGTTTGGAAACAGAGTTTACTGTAACAGTGGTGGTGACAGGAATTATATAAACAGAGTGTATCACTCTAGATCTGGATAGCATCTGACCACCTTCTGTGGAAGCTGAGCTACTGACGACCAGATAGTCATGATGTTTGCAAGCCTGTTCACACAGTCAGCAAAGCCAATGACACAGTGTGACAACGGTGAATGCTTAATTGATGACTATCTGATCGTATTGTTTGTCTAACCAGCACTGCAAAGCTGTCCCGTCACACACACTGTAAGACTGCATGATTAATAATGGGCTGTAACAGTAGCAGTGTGTTTACATGCAGTGACCTCCTCCCATTTCCCACTCACGCTCCATTGGCCAAATTAGGTTTACTAATTGCTTGCTGCTGGTCATTGAGTAAACATGTGGCTGCTGATGAGAAAATTCATCCCCAAAAGTAAAGCTGCTCTCCTTCTTACCTAGCAACAAGCAGAAGGCTGCTGTCAACGCTGGCTAACTTATCTCGATTACTCAGCAGTGTCAACAAATTTCTGGCGGGCTAAATGTCTTGGCAGTGTCTTGAGTTGATAGAAGAGGGCATGCAACATCAGCTTAAGTCAAGGCTATTGATTTGCCCGGTGTTGATATCACATCCAGGGACATTACAAGTAAGGATCAAAGATACTGAGCACAGCCTACCAAATCATGATTCAGTATTAGTTACTCTTAGTAGGCTGTTTATTAGGTAGACATACATTTACCAGAGCTAAAGCAGTTGAATACAATAGCGCCTTCATGAAGTATATACTGTTGAAACTGCTCATTCAATTTAATGGTTATTTTACCACTTTACATTTTAAACCAGTGGCTGAGTGTGTATTGAGACAGACAGGTTGCGTATGTCATGACTTTAACTTTAACAAGTGCTCAGAAACACAACCATCAACAGTCCTCCTACATTTTGATGTGTGATACTGAAGGAACTGTGTTCTGCTGTTATATATAACAATAATAAAACTCTCAATTAGAGAACAAATAAAATTGTGTTATCATCATTATTCTAAAATTTTAATAGTTATGGTTTTAATCCAAATTTGCTTGGAATTCTCATATTTTTGACAAAAGAATATAACAGAAACTTTACATCGGCAATACATGATTCTCAGGCGACTTCAAAATATATATATTTTATTATTTATTTTATTATTAACTCAGATCCAGCAATGTCTCAAAAATAATCTGGAAATGCAGTATTGCTATTTGAGTGATACACAGATCAATGGTAACTGTCCTGTGTGTTATAACCAAGTTGATGAAATTAATATGAACCCTCTTTCTGCTCTCCTCCTCTCTCCCAGCATTCTTTTCCATTTCTCTCTCCATCCCTCAATTCGTTCTTGTTCCTCTTTTCGCTGATCTGATTGACTGTTATGAGAAGTGACTGTCAATCAGACTCTGGGCAATTCCATTAGCTGAACCCTTCATTGAAACTACATCCACTTTCACTGAGCCCGATACACAGACCAACACCAAAAGGAACAAATGCATGCACACACCTCTGCATTTGTGCAGAGAGGCACACAATAATTGACACAGGTAGATGGCACACATGGATGCATACACAGAGGTTTGGGCACAGAAATAGAGAGAGAAAGGAATGAAAACAAACAAACAAACACGCACGCATGCACGTGCACGCACGCACACACACACACACACACACTCTTATCATGCGCTTTCTCTATTCTATTTGCTCTCCCAATAAACCAAATCTCAGCATATTTCGGTAATGTTGCCCCAAGCAGGGGGAGGAGTGTCCTTAGAGCCCACTGCAGAGAGCCTCATTGCCAACCCACTGCGCCAACCCTGATGACATCGTCACTATGCACCATTCACCAGAGCAAGACCTGTCCTACTGTGATTGCCTCAGCTGTTCATACTAAATATGTGGCATTTTGCCACAGTGCCTGCATTAATGATACAAAACAAGTCGCTCTAAAGATGGTTTGTCGCACTGGTCAGTAGTCTTTTGTTTCTTTACTGTTTATTGATCACTATGGAAAGTTCCATCCATTGCAAAATCATGATTGGGCATGGGAGGAAACTGGTATAAAGTGTTTTGCCATTCAGGAAATGCAAATAACACAGAATATACTGTACTTTACTATACATGGTAACAGTATTTGTATGCTGACTATTCTGTGTAGGAGGTGTTAAATTATAATAAGACACACGAAAAATGTGAATTTATATAAAAACAAAAAGGTCAAATACATACTACATTCACTGAACTGAGACTGTAGGTTATATAGTGATACAAGTTGCCTATGATGTCGCGTGGTTTATTGATTGTTTGGGTGTTTTTTTTGACAACCAGTTGTCATAACCATAATAGAGAATATAGTAAATATACAAATAAGTTCAAAGATGTGCTAGTGTAATGGGTATTCAGCACTGTGTATGGCATAAAGTAAGTGTTACATTTCTGTGGATTTTGGTTTGTGGGTGTGTAATTTTTAAATATATCAAGGATGTTTATGTCATTATACAGCAGATGCTTTTCTCCCCACGTGAGTATACTCAGCTACATTTTTCTATGTCCTTTATGACATCACTTCTGTTCTCAACAATATAATCCTGTTGCCTTCCTCATCTCAGTATTTAAATACTTTTTATCTTTTTCTCTCTTCCTATAGCTATGAATTTCTTTACCTGCCTCTTTTTCTCATAAATCTGTCAGACACACATATCAGTGCTTATTTTAGCCACTCCTCAATCTGCTGACACTCTTGACACTGTTAAGTCCCAGCTCCCAAAATATTATAAAAAACAACAACAACAATATAATAGAGTCAGCATATGCAAATACACACCCACTTGATGAGATCTAATGTTTCACTGATGGTGTACTTTCCAGGGAGCTGTTTGCGCTGCAGCGCATGCAGCAGCATTCAGTGCCATGGGGGAAAATGGTCAACACAACACTATCTTTACAAAAACGTGGGAAAGCTCTAAACCTAGATATGGTGAACCATTCAGTGTTGTTAGGGAACACTAAAGCCTATTATATGCCAACCAACAAGGTGAAACTGGTTATTCTACGATGAAAGAAGGGTTAAAGGTGCTGCCGATGTCTGGTTAAAAACGTGCAAATCTGGCTCAGTAAGAGTGTACTGTTTCTAAGAGTAGGTGTATCTAAACCATTAAAGCACCTCAACTGGTGCTAGTACACAAGTTATCATGAAAAAGCACACATAAAAACACACCCATTCCAGAAAATGTAACTAACTTTTTAGTTACTGTACATACAAATGCAGTCAGGAATCTTCTGTCTGTACTAATGCACACAAACATGGATACCACACATACCATTAGGCACTCAGGAAGAAATGCATGCCTACACACAATGCACTAGAAAAAAGGCATCTCCCACAGAGAGCCCACATAACTGCAGTCCCACACAATGGATCAATACTGTCATTTGAATGTGTAACTTTTAGCCCCAGGAGATCAATACAGATGTCTTAACAGGAACAAAATGTATATTTCTGCAAAATAATGATGTGATAGTGTAGTAAAAAGCAGCTTCTACTTTACTGAATCAGTGACAGTAGTCAAATAGAGGAGAAAGAAGCTGGCTTCTGGCTTCAAATTGCTTGTTTTTACATGCTGCACCACCCCTGAGAGACTGGGTGAGAAAAATGAAAATCTGGTGAAATGGTGAAATATCCTTGGATGTGAGTGCAGCACTAAGATCGTGTTGATGCAGAACAAAACAAATGGCAGGAGTTGCTATTGTACCAATTATGACATAGAAATGGAGCATGAGAAATTCCAGCAATGGCTACCACTATATGCGGACTTTATATCACTACAAAGGGAGGAACCAAGAGAGGAGAAATGCACTGGAAAAGCAACAGCAGAAAGAAACAGAGAGAGACCATGACAGAGGATGACAGGTGGACGGTCAAAGCCCTGGGAAGAAAAGAAAGAACATTCAGACAGGCTGTGAAGGACAGAGGAAGGGTGAATTGAATAAATAAAAGCAGAAATAAGGGTGAAAAAGGGTCCTCTAGACAGAAGACGACGAAGGGTGAGGCAGAATGAGAAACAGCAAAATAGAAGTGTGTGTATGTGAGGGCATGCAACTGAGAGAAAGAGAGAGTGAGAGAAAAAGAGAAAGAGTCAGAGACAGGCTACATGGGAGCAGAGGAGGGTGTGCGCAGCATGTCAATACAAATGCTAAGTCACTCAAGGGCTTCCATCCAGGTGAAATCTCAGCCTTGCTTCACAGTCAGGCGTTCATTAGAGAGATACAGAGAAAAAAGGATGGATTAAGAAGGAGTGAGAAGTAAAAGTAAAAATATCTACATTTGGCTGAGTTTATCATGTAATTCAGTCACATTTTGGTGTCTTTTCATCAGCTATTCCCTGTGACATCACACCCTACTGTGCATCTTTACCCTTCTCCTCAACATTCATCCTCCTATTTTCTATTTCTTTGTGGGCTCTTTCAAATATTCAAACAATGTCACATCTCCCTCTGTCTCTATCTCTTTTGTTCTCTGTTTCTATCGGCAAAGAAATCACTCTGCCTGTCCATCTATTACCCCAGCAGGACCAGCAGTGCAGCTGCCGCAGCATCAATAATTGTTTGCTGTCTTGGCCTTAGGTTCCCTAAAGGCACACTGGGAACCCTGGGTATTTAAGAGAGATCTCCTACCTGGGGTGCACACACACACACACACACACACGTCCTCTCCCATCCCCGTGACCGAGTGACCCAGGGGATGGGCCGCTGGATGGACAGTTTTGAGCCTGCGACATGACAGCCGAGCCAGTTGAAATGACAAGGCTGAAAAAGGGATGAGAATCAGGGAATGAGGGGTGGAGGAAGACAACCTCCGCCTAGAGACACACCATGGCAGTGCCACAGGTTTGTGTCGAGAAGATTATAACATTGTTGACTATTTCTGTAAACAATGTTGTCATTATTTCTACTGATAACAGTATAGATTGCGGATTGCTTAATACCTCATGTTTATCTGGAATGGTTATCTTCAACTGTTTTTGGGGGTTTTTTTTATAATGTACCAAAACAACCAGTGGCATACATGTATGCACGCATATATTTATGTGTACATAGATTTTCAGTGTGTCTCAAGAGAAAGGGAGGAAGGAAGTGACCAAATGAGGGGTAAAGGATACATCCGTACACCGCCTGATCTGGAGCCGACGGCCAGGATCTTCTGCACAGGGTCAAAGGCCAAAGCAGTGGGCTGGTAAGGAAAACCATGTCGCACTGTCTGCAAGGAAAAAAATACAAAACAATAGTTTAGTAAAACAAGAAAAACATTTTGGGATCATAGGGTAATTAAATGATGTTATCATTTAATGATTTTGTCTGCCCCTATGACATTTAATTGCGTGGTGAACCCAGCTGAAGCCTTGTCACTCTGAAAAGCTAAACATCCATTTTCTAAAAACGTGAGTTATTATTCTGTTTGAAAAAAATGATGAATAAACCCTCTGATACAATATTGTTTTGTGATTAATTTGTACAAGAGAAGTAATGGCAATCAAGAATAATGCACAGGATGTTGACTTCGTGCTGTCAGCAAACATTTTGTCAGAATAGTTGAAACTGACAAGAAATTTCTGAATGACTGCCACTTTACTGTTTATTAACTGTGGCTTTCAAAATACAAAAGAGCTTTTAAGGATAAAACATTTTTGTTGTGACATTTTCATGTCTCATGATGTGCTTGTCTTTGAAATGCTTATTGTTTGAAACTGCAGATTCGGGCTGAGTTAAAGCACTAATGTGTTTACTTGTGCTACTTTAGTCCACTCTTAGCACTACGACAAGAAACAGTAATTGTGAACAACAAATACATCCATGCATATTGCTGTTGGACACACTCTTACTATTACTTGTATTTGCATACTATTTTAACATTTATGAAAACAGAGCACATTAAAGATGCAACCGAATTTCAATGAACTGCAGAATTAATTGAAATTCAAAAACTTAAAAACCGATACAAGGTCAACATTCTTGAATTAATAAAACATGGACGCTTCATGCTGTGTAATTAGTAACGAACTTGCAGCTTCTGTTAATGATGCATCTGGACTGAATTGAGAGTGAACTAGCCTTCAACATTCATATGCCAAGGCCTGACTAGGCAAAACAACACTGTCTCTCACAGTCACTCTGAGGTGCTCTGCATTCACTGCGGTTGTTTGCCATTAGTCATGTTAAATTTCCCAGCAGTGTTTCACTTACACTTTACTGCTGCGGAAGGACATAGGATGGATGTCATGCTATCAAATAGAAATGCTACAACACTATAACGGTTCCACAAGCAAACTGCAGTATGAGAAAGCACTGTTTTAAGCACTGTAACAAAACTACAGATATGAATCTAGGAGTTATAGTACAATGGTTTCATTTTCAGAGTTAAATTTCCTTCAGAAAACTAATAAGAGCAGCACCATCACAGATCACCCCTTTTTCAAATCACTGTAACAATAACAAAAATCATTTCCACTATCAGCTTATCTTTTTTCCATCCAAAAATAAGGAGTTTTGCAAACAATCTCACAATTACAATGATCACATGTCTCAAATATCAATTTTTTGCTTACAATAAAATAACAAGAAACTACACACAAGTAGAAACAAGTATCTAATTATATAAAGACATGGTGAATGGTGATGCCAGACGCTGGCAAAGAACCTGGATACCTCATTTTGCCTGCAAAATACACCTTCCTTCAACCCGAGCAGAGGTCTTATCAGTCACCTCTGAAAACACACAGTATGTCCAGTGGGTGTGCAGAGCCTCTCATGAAAATAACAGATGCAGCTTACTACTGATGTAATAATACATATTGTACCCTTGTAGTCATAGGTCAACATTTGCAGCTGAATGGAAATCTCTGACCTTGCACATCAAAGGAAAATGTCCATTTGTTCCCAGAGAAACCCAATAACCACAATGGATGGATATTTGAAAAATCACAATATTTAATTTGAAAGATTCTTAAAAGAACTCAGGCAATAATGTACCTCTAGTTCTGAGCACACAGAAGTCATCAGTGCCTTGTTTGTTAATAATATAACACCCATTGTTGCTGGACAACCCTACCTCATTACCAGAATAAACACCTTTGTTTGGCTGCCTGATGTGCTGTTACAGGGGTTTTGTGCTATCATTAATACTGCAGAGGCATGAATTTGGAAAGACAGAATGAAAGTCTGTGGATAAATTAAATGGTTATAAAAAAAGAAACAGACTGGAATCACTGAGTGGTGATCAGACTGAACAGAGGAAAATGAGAAACAACAAAGAGACTCAATCTCACTACACAGAACAGAATGAGTCTGCGCTTGTGTGTCTCTGTGTGCATGTGTTTCATGTGTAATCTGCTACACGTCTAATATCACTATTATTATTTATATATGTTACATATTTATGACTTTATTATGATTGTGCATGCCATGTTACATTCATTTTATATTTTATAAAGACATCTTACATTTTATAAAGACATCTGTGTGAGTGTGTGCCTGTGTGTGTGCATACAGCAGTAGCATACCAATTAGGATTACATGACCTTCAGATGCACATACATCTGTCATTTGACTAATACATAAACGGCGGGGTACCACTGCTACATTTAGGCCACTGAGTGCCTTGCATACAAATGGAAGAATAAACAACAATATAGATGACCTTTACATAAGGGATTAAAACTCTAAACCTGGCATCATAGAATGCATGGAATATGACATTTTGATTGAACACATCTATAATGAATCAAGAGCTAGTCAATACAGATTTAAAAGCCTAGCCTTGTTATGATTAATATGTATGTACTGATCCATTTTATTTGCTATGAATTCTATTTTGAAAATACATCAAATCTGCTGTTTAAAAATGGGATCTCAGAGCAAACAACAAGTTTTTATTCTATGTAAATTCAGTAAATTTCCAAATTACAACTCTTGAGCACTGTAAATGTTGTAATGTTCGCTATTCGGTTCATGTTTTACCAGCTTTTATAGTATCCAAAGTATCCAAATTAATTATTTTTCCCTGACGTGGTCATTTAATATAACTGAATAAATGTATTGCTGATTATGTACCTAACTCTCCCACAGTATTGAACTTCATGCATCTGTAAGGCATTATGATATGATAATATTATGATATATCATGAATCTAAACACATAAATATTTAGAATTTATTTCAAAATTAAAAGCCTTTGTGACTGGAATAATCTTTAATGATTTAACTCATACTTGTATGAAACAGGATGATCTGATACCAGAAGTGACTACTTTTTAGTGGGTTCAAAAGTGAGTAGGACATAGTTTGCAGAATGAGCAATGACACACGCCTTAACCCTATCATTAAGAATCATTTGCCTTGCCTGAAGAGGACAAAGGGGGAGGTCAAATGGTTATTCAAGCTGTCAGGCAATAAATGTTTGAGTACGTGGTAGCAAAGAGAGCAGCTAGTGATGATGGCAATGATGTTTCAAACTGAAACCAAAGCAGCAACCTCCATGGCTTAAGAATGAAGCCAATGTGCAAGTGCCAAAATGTGCATTTCCTCAAACCAGGAACGTTTACAGCCTTAAAATAATGCATGTGCAAAATCATTCATATGTAATAGCCAGGCAAATAAATCATGAAGAAAGACATTATGGAAGAACATGGCAATATTTGACACTCAAACAGACAATATTCACACATTCATCCTTCAGGTCTTGCCACCAGGCCCCTTTAGGTTCCCTAGCCCGGTTGTGGTGCACTGTTGCTGGGATACAGGAGAGCCATCCCGCAAATATACATACAAGAGAGCCAAGAAGTCGATGAGACATTTTCTCTGGTGAATCTCAGAGCTGCTCATATATATTTTAAGGCTGGAGCCATAAAGCCATTTTTTCCCTCTTTCAGTGTTTCAGTGAGGGTGTTTATACATGTAGCATATGTGCGTTTGTGAACAGGTTCAGCTATACTTATTACCTATCTACCCATCTATCTATCTAAGGTACAGAATAAATGCTATTTAATTCAGTCAAGCAAAATGTTTACATATAATTAGTTAGCTGATTACAGAAATACCTACTTTTCTGATCAGTCCACTGCCAGAAAAAGCCCTAAACTTAACAAAGGAAAATAAACAGAGTAATTACTAAATGTATATTTATCCTGTTGAAGTACTCATGATGTACACTGAGAAATGCAGTCAGCCATGCAGCCACTGTTAACCTCCTGCAAAGGACCTGCGTTATGGCTGCCAGAGGCTGCATTACATCAACTCTGCTCTCAATCCACCTCCTCCCCTTTGCTCTTCCTCTGTTGTGTTGTTTTTTTCTCCACCACACATACACAACCTTTATGCACACAAGCCTGATGTTCAATCAGATAACCCCACACAGGCATCCCCACCCCCAAAAGACTAATACCACCTCATGCCACCTACCATCCTCTCGCTCTCTCTCTTTCACTCTTTCCACATAGCGCTCAGCTGCAGAGCTGGTCTAGACCCCTGATTCTATATATAGAAACCAGCACCCATGTCTACCACTGCTAGCAAATTGTGCATTGAGCAGCAATATCTCTAAACACAGATCAACACAGTGAAATATGACATTAAATTCTCAAATAAATCTTTATGCCATCAAAGTAATTGTCTGTAATATTTATACTGACAGAAAGACACAAAGCTAATGCTAATTTAACACCAGTATGGTGCAGAGTCAAGACATTTTTCACATTTGTGATGAGTATCCTGCTTTATGTCTTTTGTAAAAGGTGCGTGAAAAGGTGTAACTGAGAACAAATTACTTATAAGTTCTATCATACCAAATTGTTTAGTTTACAGGCCAACAAATCAGTTTTTAAATACTCTGTCACTCCTGATGCTTCCTTATTACCAAAGACCGATGTACAAATGTTAAGGTAGCAGCCATCATGTCTCTAGTCGATGCACATTATTGCTGTTGTGGTGAATGTATGGAAGATTATATGAGCTGAAGCTAAATAAGAACGATTTCAAGAGTAACAAGTGGCCAAAAACTGTTCATTGAGGAAAAAATTACAGAGCACAGTAAATTCATTGCATGCATGCAAATCGCTTATGTTGCCACAGTATCTCTTCAGAGACAGGTAGTCAGCAAGTTGAAACTGCCCAACTCAATGACTGATTCACTGCTTCAACCCTTCAATATGACACATGGCACTACATAGCGACATCACTGCAGGACCTCAGTGGATACTGTTGAGCTGGGATACGTGAGTAATGCACTGAGCAGACTCTACAGCCTGACCTTGATGTTGCTTGGATACATTTATCTATGCAACAACAAAATCACAAGGCAAGTGTTGTGCACATAGAGCGAGAATAAATGGAGGCATGGATGAAGAGGCCACTTGTAATGTGCAGCTTCAAGCAAGAGCACTGACAAGTGGTAAATAATGCATAGTGAGGACTGTATGCGTGTGGACAGCAGAGGAAAGTAAAGGGGAATGGAAATATCCTGTACTCGAGAGGCCAAAGGTATGGCCTAGGTATTTGTATTTGTGTACATTTCCAGAGAGAGATTGCTTTAGCTAATGAGGTCATCATTATTTTGTACACACGGCATTATTGGTCCCTATTCAATATCAGACACAATTTTCAATCCAGTGATGTGGACAGGAGGACGATAAACATATCATTCATATATCAAGACCTTTTCTGTTTTAATTATAGCTTGTGTTCAACTGTGCCTATGGTTTTGGTGCTCAACACAAGAGCTACTGGCCTAAAACCACACAGCTAAAGGCTATCTTACTGAGATACATTGTTAAATGTATTAGTAAAACTGAACTGGTAATGCTCACTGACCTTTATAATTCTCTGTAGAGGTTAGCCTGTCTGTCCTTTAGCTTGCTCCTTGGCTTCAACCTGCGCTTGGGACGCCTCTGGATTTAAGCTAGCTAACTTTAAGATAACTCCCGGCAAATGACAAACGTTTAGCTAATCTCGACATTACTGTCCGGTCCTTAAAAGTGGTAAACAAGTTGAAAGACCCCTTAGTCCATCAAAATAAGTATTTTCTGTAGCAATTAAGATGAAGACCGTGACAGTAACCTGAGCGTACGGCTGTCTAACGTTTGGCGGCAGTTAAAACACAGTTGCGCCGAATCCAAGCCGAGCCCAGATGACGTCATCGCGGAGGTGCGCTCGCGAGTTCGCATAACCACTCGCATATCCAGGTGCAACATCCACAATGAAGTCGGGCTTCTTCTGAAGTATGAATACAATGCTCGCTTATACATTCACGAGTGGTACACACTCGCTAGCCTAGTTGCAATGTAACACTTCGTTTAAAGTGACAGGTTTATTCTTCCCTGCAACAACAATAATAATCGGTGTTTTCAGAGGGTCGCACAGCGCAAAGATAAAATATCACTTACTTGTACAATAATTATAGACTACAGAGTGAAAACTACTGAAGCAAACGTTGATCTTTGGTTATGTTCACTGAAAGTGTGTGTCATTCATATCAACATTCTTGTTGATATCCTCCCTGTCTATTAATTCTTGAAAATTGACAATTTGTCATACATCGTCCCTTAAGGGGACTCGGGTTATTTCAATATAACAAATAGGGACAATAATTTTTTGAAAATTGATCCTGTATTGGTTGAGGGGGCTGGCACCATGAAACGGCCTGCAATGTAATCTGGTTTTAATCTCTGGTTTGGTCTAAATTAACCTACCTCCCCTCCCCCCCTCCCCGCCTGGCAATGGCCTATCTCCCTCATGTCTAATTTAGTGAATTGAGGGTTTATTTCGACTAAACCAGAGATGATGATCGTTGAAACAGTGGAAAAACCAGCCAGGGCATCTTTGGTGAGCTTTTTTTTTGTGTGTGTGTTGTACAATGATAAAATCATCATTATTTTGGTTGGAGTCTTGTGAGCTTTAACAGAATGATATAACATCTGTTAGTGGTTAAACGAAAACGTTCTTAATCTTTAACGTAAAAGCCTATCTTTGTGGGGATCATTTTCATGATGTTTTCAGACACTTAGAATAACAATCCAAGCCAGTGGCAAAAACGAGCACTTTTAGTGGATGTACTCTGATAGACGCAATTATCCACAAGGTTTACATCGCAGCCCGATCTGTGCTGCTGCCTGCAGTGCTTTCGCTCAGTGCTAGACCAAAATTGTTGTGCCCATTAGTCATTTAGACATAAAAACATGAGAAAATAGGTTTCAGGTTGAAAAATAGTGAAGCTTCCCTTTATCTGCATTATAAACATATAAACCTAGCCTACTCTGTGAACTACTCTGTGAATATATTGTACATAGTTGTCATTATCTGTGTTATATGTTGCCTGTGTGCATAGAATTTGTGCCATCCCATCACCCAGGTGTTTTGGCACCTGTCTCCTCGGGCTAAATGTCAAGCTGAGAGACAGTAGTGCGGTGAAAAGTAGAGCATTCCCTTCACATACAGCTATTTCAATTTACAGAGACTTTACAGTGTCAGAGAGCCCATCAAACAAACAAAGATACACAAGGCTTCCCCCACCAATGTTTGAAGGGGGATATTTTGAGGTTGCTCTAAAATTCCTTTGATCTCATCGGGAGCAGCCTAAAATAAAAAGGAAGCAAATCTGAACACGGGTAAAGGAGAAGACATTTGGGGGAGGAGTTAAAGAGGAGATCAGGGGTTTCTGAATGTGAAGCAGGAGATGAAACACACTGTGGTTACACAACACTGCACGATCCCATTCATCATTATTAAGTTATCCATCAAGTCTACCTTATCTTATAACAGCTACAGTCCTTTGGTTGTACTTTTAAACATCTATGTTTTATGTAACTATCAGGGCAAAAGCTTTTTAGTGATTCTCTCTAGCAGGCCTTTAATGAATCTTGCTTCAACTTGAAATGTTATTTCAAAATTGAAACAGTTAATAAATGCAACTTAGATGACAATTTGATGTTTTTAAAGCAATTTTAGTCCACTTTCACCAGATCACCACAATAACAAGGTACTAATTTATTTCAATAAATATATCACCTCCTTGAGTTGATAGAACCAACATGCAAATAATTGCCTGTTCAAACATGTTTAGACATTATGCATGTAGAATTCATTTGGAGCCATGTTTCTCACCATTTGATGAATGTAAGCCCAGGATAAACTCTCTTTTGGTCTCCACCAACTTGCTCGTTCGACAGATAGTTGATGACTTTTTCTGTCTGCCAATTGATTACTGCTGCTCACACTTGCAGACAATTTTGATTGATAACCTCAGTATTATGAAAAAATGGGTGCAAAATAGAATTTCAGTATTGACACATTTTATTGTAATCTGTGACAACAATCTAGTCCTCTCGCAAGGACAAATCATAAACTACCTAGGCTGCTTGTTGTTAGTGTTTTCCTTAATAACATACAGTTTAAAGAGTCTAAGCAAATGCAAAAAAATGTTTCAGAAACTAAAACTTGCTTCACTGAAAGAAAATACTAAGAAAAACACCCGCATTGTCTCATTTAAAAGAGAACGAACCACCATAGGATTGATTTATTGGAACCCAAATTTGAGAAAGAAGACAGAAATTCAAGGCGTTACGCAGAAAGCAGAAACTATCCTTAGGGTTTTCTTTTTCCAGTATCTTCTCCAATGAACAGACTGATTCAAGGTTTCCAGGGTGTGATTCTTTATCGTGCTGAAAGCCAAAGGATGTAGGGAGTTCCATTCATCACTGAGGCTGAGGCTGATCTAATAAGCGCTTCCTCCATGCACTTGCTGCACAACACATGAATGCACACCCAACCGCACGCACACACACAGAACAGCATGCGAATGTGAATAGGGCGAGAATGCAGTGTGAGAGCTCACAAGTATGAAAATGAATGAATGAGCCTGGATAAGCTTCCCTCCCTGCTGACTGTAGTGGGCTCATTTGTATGAGAGCTGCAGACTACACAGTGTGTTATGTGTGTGGCCAGAGGGAGAGGGGGAGAGATACTTGTATGTCTATATATTTGCTGTGTCTGTGAGCATTTAAGCCTGTATATTGCATCAAAGTGTATTGTATGGGAGGAATGATTGTGCACATAACCACATTTAGACACATCAAAACACACCACAGATGTAAGCAGCATACAGTCATATTTTATCTGAGAGCATTTAACACAAACCTCTTAAGGGTCAAATGTGAGCAATGTTAAGCATGTGTCTCTTCAGATGAAAGCGTGGGCTTAACAACCACATATACATAATTTGTATTATATAAACGCAAAGCAATCATTTTGTGTGTGCATGTGTGTGTGGAGGAGGTGACTGTTGTGATCGTACGCTGGGGCTTCATGTCGTGCTTTCAGTGCAGCCGTAGGGTCAGTAACCATGTATGTGTGGATGTACTGTATATGTGGTTTAACCTTTTAACCGCTGCAGCAGGCACGTCAGTGAATCACACATGGCATCAGCGTCATGCCTTAGGCTGTGTAGAAAAAGTAGGAGTAGACAAGACAGTCGCATGTTACTACCCACGACACTGTAATGTAACATGTCACTCTGCCCACTCATGATCACTGAGAAGAAACCACATCTACACATGGTTGGTTTTCAAAATGAGTGTTGTAAAAGTTGATGTTTTTAAGGTATGCTTTCCTGGTGATCTTGAAATGCCTAAATTTTAGCAATAAAAGGCAACAATTGTAAAGTATTTGGCTATTAATGTAGATATCAGGCTGCAAGCTAATGTGGTTAGCTTGAGTATTTAGCTTGCACACTAGCACTGACAAATCTACAACACAGAGATGGAGTGCTCACGTGCTGGAGTCTGGAGACAGGTCAGCTAAAAAAACAAAGTCTTTCTTGGAAAAAAGGTTTGGTACACAAAAGGCAGCCAGAGAAACTATTCCGAAAAAGGGACGTAGATATTAGGAAAACGCTACAACGTGTAACACTAAGGATGAAGATGAACTGGCACAGAGAACTGGGAGAACACAGACAAAAACACAAAAGAAGGCAGGGATAATTGGGCACGGGTGAATATATCGGGGCGGGGCAGACAATCACAGAAGCGGGAAATGCATGAGGGAAACGAGAGCCGAGGCGAGACACACAAAATAGAACAGGAAGTAAAATGAGAGTCATATAACTGTGATCTAATGTACTGCATGTTAAAGGTCACAAATGGGTTAAAATACATTTTCTTTGTCAGTGGAGAAAAACTTCATTTGTAAAATGCTGAGTCACTGATAAATCATTAGGTGAATAACTCAAATGGGGCATTGCGACCTTTGATGTCACAGGAGGTTCAGACTAGTTTTAAGGATTAGTTCTTTTGTTGCGCACTCTATAGTGTAGTCTCAACCTTGAAAAACAGCTTTACCCATGAAGATAATATGCAGGACATATCTAATTTTTAATTGCCTTTTATGAGCAGTGAGTACAAAATTAATGATGTGGCTCAACAGCGGATTCAATATGATTTTCACAGTCTTTTTCTTCCCAAGGCTTATACGCTGGTGTAGCCACAGAAACACGAGAAATGATGGTGTGAAAAAAAGCAAACAACGCTCTGTATATGGGGCCTTTTTTTGGGCTTGAAAGTTGCCTAGAGAGATTAGCCATCATAAAACAGGTTTGATGAGTTGCTGTCGACCTAAATTTGACTAGAATTTTGTTCTCGCTACAGGCCACGCATCAAACAAAATAGGAATTACTGCAGTGGTTGATCAAGCGCCTCAAAATGAAAACAGACTTCATGAGAGTGAAGTGATGTAAAATTGAGTGAAATGAAGGGCTGTGGGAAAAGCTCACTCCATTATATGCGCGCAGCATGAGGCGAGGCAGGCAGTCTGCTGGCACCTACAGACAGAATGGACAAATCATTTTGAAAGCCCACACACAATCAACAGGCGAGTATTTCTGTTTCCCAAACACACACAGAGGAACACACACAACAGCCCATGTTTGTACAGCATTTACATATTATATATAGATTATATTTTACATGTGCAACACAGTCAGATATCATATTGTATATGGTCACATTCTGCTGGTGTTTCAAATTATTGTAACATGTTCATGAAAGTTTCTGAATATCTCTCCTCTCCTACTGCTCCCCCCCCCCCATTTTCTCCTCTCCTCTCTGCCTGACATCAACTCCTCCTTAATTGATCCCACACTGTGGCTTCTGACAGCCAGTTGACACATGGTAATGTGAGACTAGCTGGAAGTCAAGCCACTGAATCATCACACCCATGGAGATCTCGCGTTGTCTCCGGTGAGGGAGTGATGTCATCTTTACAAGTATCACAGAGTCAGAGGAAGGAGACAAGGGTGGGGCAAACATAAAGTGTCCAAACATGGGTTCAATAAAAATAGTTGGTTATTCAGTTGAAATGAATAACCAGGTTGAACTGAATAACTACACTAAAACCACTTTGCTAACAGTTTATGCCATAAAAACATACTGCTGATGGTTTAAGCATTTTCTTAAGATGGTTGCCTGAAACTGAGGAGCACATGTGTTAATATCTAGCAAGTAAACATTGTTTTAAAAAATCAGATTGCAGCTTGTACCAGAAAATCTGCTCAGATCTGACCACAAATTAGATCAGATAAATAGGTTACTTATAAGTTATTCTTCCAACTACAACAAGACCATGAGTTCAAAACCATGCTAGTATCTCTGTAAAGCTATACTTAGACAGCTAAATGCTAACATCAGCATGTTTAAAGCAATAAAGTTTACCGTGTTCGATATCCATCTTTAGTGTGTTAGCATGTTAATATTACTCACACATCACGTACCATTAATTAGCGCTAAAGACAAAGTAAAGCTGGGGCTGATGGGGATCAAATGAAAAGTTAGTGGATAAGCACATTTATCACAATTTAACCTTGGCATGGAAGTGTGCGTACTAAATTTCTTGACGTTTCACAGGTCAACTTCACGGTGACACTAGAGGACAACTCAAGAATCACAGAAGTAACTGTGTATTGTACTGTGGGAACCAGGAATGTACAAATTTGGTCCTGATCCATCAGGTATGATAAGATATTTGACAGGATAAGGGGTAGAAAGTAACCAAATTCAGAAGTGTTCATCCTCTGGAGAGCACGAATGTCTGTACAGCAATTTTGTTACAATCCATTTCAAGTTGTTGAGATATTTCAGTCTTGGTCAAAGCGCTAAACAAAAGAAAGCATCTTAATTCTTCTATAAATGTAGCCGGATCTGAGTATTTAATTGAACGGACGAAAGATTGTTTTGACGATAAATTCTACTCTGAAGCGCGATTGTGCTGGTGTTATGGATAATCATACATTCCCTTTTGAGATTTATCATTTAGTAAAGGAGATTAGATACGTGAATGGGGTCAAGATGTCCCACTAGTGCAATTTGAACAAGCCCCAGATCCAAAAATATTAACAACACTTCAAACCTAATTAAGTTCAGATATAAAGTTTAAACTGCAGGGGTCTGAGACCACCAGCAAATCAACATTTTAATTTCTCCAAACACTAGAGAGGACTTATGTTTGTGTTTTCCTGAGTTCTCTGTGGATGTTTAGGTGCACAAAGTGTCCAACTTTGACACTTAAATTCAAATCACAGTGCTACAAAGATCCAGTCACAGATCCTACTTGAGAGTGGTGAAGGATCTCGGCATGCTTATTACTACTTCTGCATCAAATTAAACCAGAAAGCAAAGATGCACTCAAGTATGTGCTCATCCATCAGACTAGGGCAACATTTATGAATTTTATTTTTCACATCAGCTTACATTCATCTGTGACTAAAAGTAGATATTCAGAAATTCCAATTAATGGGCTAAAAACCATGTTCTTCACAGCGACGACCAGGGCTTAATAAATATGGAAATCATCGCTTTTCATTGATTGATATTCTATAGTGCTCCACTTTAGAGAGGTGATGGGTTAAAAAAGAGAAGTGGTACATGGAAAATGAATGAAAGTCAGCTGAGGTAAAGCCTTCCCAGAATGGAAATGACAGTCATTATGACAGACGCTGGCAACGATTAGCATCAAACATCTGGCTGTTAGCTGTTTTCCAACTGTGAACAGCTTCTATTTTCAGATATACAGCGTGTAGATAGGCTCTTCTTTAAAATCAGTGCTATAGCCCCACCGGTTTTGAAATATATTGTTGCCGCTGTGTCTGATTTTTTTGGATTGCAGTGGTCCTTTTTTGCCTCGATTTTGTGTTTTGTGTTTGTTGTATTGAACTGCCTTTTACTTAGGGCATATTATTTATTTTTTCGCTTGCAATACCTAATAGTATTGGAAACATTGCCATGACTGTTATCAGGTTTTAACTTGACATGGCAAACTTGTGAGAAAACAGTTGCCTATTTACACATCCCCCAGACACAAAGAACAATTGGTATTGATTTGAGTTGGGTTTGTGTCCAAGTGATGAATCTAAATTAGTTCAATAGTCCCTGTGCTTTTGGCTCTGCTTTGGTCTCCACCAACTCGAAGGGGTACGGCTCTTTATTCAGTAAATACTCCATTATGTTCATGTTGAGCAGGTAGCGTAGAGATGAAACCACTCGTATGGTGCGGTGAGAATAAACCCAAAAAACTTGTAGGCTGAATACCAAAACAATGAGCTCAAGGACTATGGGAAACTCAAAGGGTGTGACACCTTTCACATACAAGCAGCCAGGTGATCCCTCGTTAATGTAAAGACAGAAATAAAAGTCACTTTAAAAATACTAAAAGTATTTATGTTGAAACACCAATCAGATATTTTTTAAGGGTCAACTATACAGAAATGTGCATAAAAATAAAATAATGTAATTTAAAAATGCCAACATACCTCTACTGTTATTGCTTTTTTCTTTTTAAACTTTGAGGTCAGCATAATCAGTGGCTCTTTGGAATATATATAATATATTTTACTTTTCTAAACTTGCTCTTGCCACAGGAAGACCTTGTGATGAAAGAATAGAAAGACCCGAATGAAAATTACTTTAACCCAAGCTGTGAAACCAAATAAAGAACAATAATGATCTGCCTTAACTGTATAGTGAAACTGATGTATCATTTTGTCTCCTCCCCGTAGGAATCGATATCTCTTAGAGCACAACCTTAAAGTATCTGAGGCATGGATTCAGCCCGTTGCTGACTAAGATCTTTGGTTCCTGAGTGTTTATCCGGGCAGTCGTGCTAAAAACTTTGTGTTCCATCTCTTTTTAAAAAGCCCTCCACTATGTAGAAATCTGGTGATTCTGCTGTCATGTCGAGCGTTGTTAGATATATCCATTTGAGACGGGGCATGAAGGGTTACATTTGGTAAGCAACAGAGTATACATACTGCATGCACTGCACTCGAATGAGGCTCGTTTCGATTGAACCATGCATCATTTCACCACCATCAGCACAAGCTTGTAGCAGTCACACCAGACAGAACGGATCCGTGATTCAAGCTGTCTACACCAAGTCCTGATCCTGTCATCAGCATGCAGCACCGGAGATCAAGATTTGTTAGCGTGTGCAATGATTTTCTTTTGTTTAGTCACACAGTTTTCGTAATCATGTCGCCATTGTGGGCTTCTCTTCTCCTTCACAGCCAACAGTGAGACAATCTGGCGTTTGCTGAATTAGCCCACCCACTTCAGGACAACCTTGTGCACTCAACTTTCACTCTGAGCTCTTATTTACATGAGTCTGGTTCCTCTGACCTCCCTCAGTGCTTTCACCTCCATATCTACTTCTCAGTGTAAGCGTTCTGTTTCTCCGTTCTCTATAATGTTCCGACACTGTATGTGAGTCCACACTGTGCCCTTTTGTGTCTGCAAGATTTATAGAAAATTTACAGACCTGCACCGTAACAGAGTTCACAATCTTGTGTCAACAGTTTTGCCCTGGGAGAGGGCATTTTGGGGTGTTTGAATGCAGTATTTCTAGCCAGACGGAAAGTGCTTTAAATCACCCATTCTTGTTTTACAAGAATGTGTGACATGAATCTTTGAAGAGTTTTTTTTTTTGTTCCCACTTCTGTTTTGTGTTTTGATGAGCAACCATTTCACTCATATTTTAAACTAACTCAACACATTATGCTCCGTTAGCGTTATAAAACAAAAGTTGTTGGACATTTTGCAGAATCCATTTTCGGTGAAAAAGAGAAATGCTGTCTCTATTCCATAAGCCTGAAAGCTGTCGGCATGCTTTTTGTGACACGCCTGCCGGGCCTCAACTATCATTTAGCCTCCTGCCCTTTGCTTTAGTATCATTAAATCACCAACACAGCACTGATACGTAGTAAGCAGTGCACCAGGGAGAGTTGAAACAATATACACTGACTGACTTTGTTTATTCGTTGATTTGGATTGACATCTCCATATACCATAAAGTAGCACAAATAATGGTGTTGGTGAGGTGGGTAATGTTTGGTCACCAGAATATTTTTTTTATTTCTTTTGAAGTAGAATGATTTTTCATCATCATCATAATCATCATCATTTTCATATATACCTTCTTACTGTATCTCTCAGCTCAGTTAAGTTAATTACTACCCAACAAAACACAATTCAGTCCAATCTCTCTCCCTCCTGTCTGTTTCTTGGGCCTTCTCTTTCTAATGCAATATGAACTCATTATGCTGTAGACTGAAATGAACCTATAGTGTCAACAAGGCTGTGTGCTGTCCTCCAAATTAACCTGAGCAACACAACCTTATCAGGCCCTCTGCTATGTCTTAACACAAAAAGATACTGTGTAATCCAAACAAAAATGAGTTGTTGCATCTTCCCACACTGCACAGTGAGGACAGAAGTCATGACTAACTTTGAGAAGTTAGCCAAGATGCCAAACCCACCCACACATACTGCACCAGCTCACAGATTTATATCCCTGTTAGAAAAGTGAAGATTCAATTTAATAATATTTATGGGGCAAGGACTGGACATGGGAAAATTTGGGTGATTGCTCTCCCTGCTGTGCTCACATCAACTGAAAAATGCATTCATTTGGTATCAGTGAGCCAGCTTTGGGGTGAGATGTGTTTAATTCACATTCAGGAAACATACTTATTCACTTCAACTACTTTATATTTACATACATTTCCTTTCAACCTGACTCGGAACAACCCGGTTTCTGCTTTATATGTGCATATTTTATTTCTTAAAGGAATAAAGTATAAGGTCAGGGGAGACATTACATTGTTATTTAAGTCTGCGTTAGTGTTTGTGCATGCATGTCTGCAACCCACACGAGAGAACAGTATCCTTTTTAGATGATGAGAAAGACAATAACAAAGCAGCCTTCTACTGCACACTCAATCTTCCGTCTGTCAAAATACTGATTTTATTTTACTTTCATATGCCTTTTTTATAGTTGCAATGAATATTATTGTCAAACTTGAAGTTGCCATGGAGATTAATTTCCCAAACATGTCTTTAGCAAAGGCTGACAGTACTTGCTAAATGGACGATATAATGGACAAATACCACCTCTAAGTCCCACCTTGATCCTTGCATACAATAAAAAAGCAACTGACAGACATAACTGGTGCAATACAACATCCTTCTCCTTCTGTGCCTTCCTCTCACTCCCTTTCACAAACACACACACACACAAACACAGAGAGAGAGAGAGAGAGACATAAAACCTGCACAGACTTAAATAAAAACACTGAAGAGATGTGACTGTGGTGGGAATGGAGGGCATATTTGCACACTCATGGCTTTTTCATGAGGGGGCTCAGTTGATTCAGTGTCCTCAATAACAACCATGCATTAAGCCGCTCGCTGAAGGAGGAGCAGCTTCCTGCATGGGACCAGGCAATCATGCTGTTCTTTTCCAGCACTTTCTCCTCCCTGTCTGTCTGCCTGCCTGCCTGCCTGCCAGCCTGCCGAGGGTGCTCTGCAGCATCCTTTTCAGCTTGTGAATCAACCTCCCTCCTCCACCTCGTCCTCCACCAGCCCCTCAATGCAGAAGTGAAAAAACAAAAAGAAAAAAAACAACAACAACAACAACACCCCCTCTCCGCCAGTGTCACTCTGCCCAGTAATAATACAGCTTCACAAACAACCCGGTTTCTCCTAATGAATTATTCACAGCCATATCCAAAATACACCCCGTTTCTTTAAGGGTGAGGAACAATCGCTGCAGTCAGCTTCAAAATGCATCCAGAAAAGGGCTGCAATGGGCGTCAGAGGGTGCTATAAATACCCCCACCCCCCTCTTTCCCCATCGCCACCCCCTCCAACCATCTACATCCCTCTTTCTCGTTCTCCCTCCTTTTCAGTGAAAAGCACATCAGCTAGGACAGTACTGCAGGGTCCCTCCGCTGGCTTTGCTGTGCACTTTTTTTTTTTCCATGCAAGGGAGGGACACCAGTTATGTCATCGCTCCTACACCATTCGTGCCTGCTCGCTGATGCAACGGCGAGGCTGCTATTCATCGACTTTCTTTGGATTGTTTATATCACATGTGTGTAGGCTGCTGCAGCCTGTGCAGCATGCTGATGACGGAGCGCATATACTGCTACTGCACATAACGCTGGGGAGCTGGAGTGTACCCAAAACTGCACACAAACGCACGCCAGCTTCACCAGCTTGTGCACACGTGTCAGCCGGGGCTAAGCTTTATGTTGATGAACAATGGGTGACTGATACTCGCAATTCTTAGCCGTCAAGGCCACAAAACAAACAAAGAAAAAGCCACTACGGCTGATAGGAGCCAGGGGCTTCTGTCTGTGTAGCCCCTGAATGCGTCTCTCTGCTGTTTTGTCTAACATTATCCCTACTCTCCGGAGAACTGGAAACGAGGAGCTGCCCGTGGTGCTGAACTTTCAACACAAACAGAGCAAACAGGCCACTTAATCTAGCGCAGCGGCTGAACTCACTCCAAAATCAACTTTCGCGAGCCTTCTCCACTCCGTTGATACCCACTGCCTGTCATTTTGCCCACGAGCATCATATGTGAATAAGGTTGCAGAAATATCGGAATCCAGCATGGTCCTCCTGAATGTGGACCTCAGTCCCTTGTCGGATGTTGGCGGCCTAGAAGTGAACAAACCTGTCCGTGTACCCACCTTGCACAGCTGAAAGTTTTCCGACACTAGCGTCTCTTGGACGTCGATTTCCTTGGGAGTTGGCGCCGCGGTGGGAGTCCCGGCCGCGCTGCCGCACGATGGGGATCCGATAGTCCCTCCCGGAGAGGAGGTGGTCAAGCCGTCCAACACCTTCCGAAACTTCTTCATTTTCCTATCGTGCTTTTGTAGGTTTTCAGTTGAGGGACAGAGAGGAAGAAGACCACTCTGTTTTCTTTGTTTTCCCAGAGTTCCCGGTCTCCTCTCGGATGCAAGATCCCAACTCGTTCAGGCGGCTGAAGACAGAAAACGTGGCTTCCTGCAGCAGTGACAGGGTACGAAAAAAACCCCACTCTGTCTTTCTCTCTCTTAGGTGCAATTTAAAAAGTCACACAGGCACCTCATCCTGCTCTTTGGCTGTTGTCCACAAAGGGAAAAAAAAGACGAATGCGTCTGAGCCACTCTGATCTGAGGATTACAGCCAACGTTGCAGATGCAGGTCGCTTATCTCATATCAGAGCATGCAGCGGCGGCTACTGAAACTACTCAACTTCATCTTCCTCCTGCACCCTAAAGTAACATCCACTTGAGGAAAATCCCACACCTCAACATAATCATGGGACCGAGCAGCGGTGTTTAGACCTATCACACAGAAGTGGGCACATCAAAAAGAACTTCGAGCAGGTCAATCCACTCTCCTCCCCTCCAAAAAAAAGCACTTTCACAGCACTGTGGCTGCCAGTAACAGGAGAGAGAAGGAGGAAGGAGGAGGGGGGGCAGACTGAAAGCGCAGAGACAATGCAGTTAAACGCGGTTTGACTCCACAGTCAGGCCGGAAAACGAGGCAACATGGAGGAGAAGAAATGAGGAAAGAAGAAGGATACTGTACTTGTGAACCAGAGGCTAATCTACTGGTGGATGTGAGTCGCTTTTTGATATCATCCAGCTGTGTCTCAGCGTCGCTTCCCTGCAGTCCGGAGACAGGAGACGGGAGCTGTCCGCGGTGCTGAAAAACCACCACCAGCCAGCCCCGCCCCCCACCACTCCTCTCTCTCTCTCTCTCTTTCTCTCTCTCTCTCTCCTCCCCACTCCCCCTCACCGGCGATTGGGTGGAAGCTGTAAATCAAATGTACTGAATGATGAAGGAAAAGAATCTGGGGAACGGAAATTGGGGACCAGTTCATCCAAAGTGTAATTAAAATTAATTCGTCACTCATCCCCGCACACGTTTACGTAGCCACTCGTGCACTGAACCTATCCAAGACGTTACATCCCTGTTAAAGCTGTCTGTGTGTGCTGCCCTGTGGGGTTTTTTTTGTTAACTGCCTCTGGATTGTGATATTTCATTTAGTTATGACGAGGCATTTCAACATTTCTCTAAATACACCACAGCTATTAACCTGCCACATAACCCACTGCCAAGTATCAGTATTTTACTACAGTAAGAATGTCATACTTTGATTTTAAACTGTATGGTTTAGTCTTTTTCTCTGTTTCTGGTTTGTCTCTTTCATCTGAAAAGGTGCAGCTGCTTTGTTGCCCCTTGCCTCCACGTTAGGTAGAGCTCCACTGAGATATGCAGGTGTGTTTGGGACAAAGGTCCTTATCAGTTATTTCGAACTCCAGCTACACAACACTAATGTCTGGAGAGAGTTATCTGCAATATTTGTTAAAGATTGGCTATATGGTGGTGATTCTGTATATATTTTCAGTGACAAGGTGAATTCGGACGGACAATCACAAGAAAAAGAGCCCAGTGTGGCTCTGAATGGTTCTGGTGAGTAGTTTATTAACTGACTTTTCATGTTTTAGCCAATTAAACTCCAAGAAACTATAGTTTGCATGAGCACAAATTGTTTCCCAAAGCTTAAAGTGTTTAGATTGCATTCCTACTTTACAGGCAGCTATTGATTTCTATTCATTTCAGAATATTCTAAAAATCACCTAAAGAACCCTTGAAACTAGCCTGATGGGTTTTTTTTTTTTTTTTTTTACTGCTAATTTCATATCTTAATAAATAGCAGGAAACCTAAACAAACACTGGATGTTGTGAAGGGAATGTGAATTTGATCATTTCTCGCATGTTTCATTGATTCCCTGAATCTGCCAACACGAAGATTTGCCAGAGCCGTGCCTGCAGGCAACTGCGAAACAGATGAAAAATGAACAAATAAATAAATAAAGCTGACTGTGCAGAGTACTACTATTAATGACGCCACACTAAAGACTGGGAAAAAAAGTTAGAATCCAACACATCATATTAAAAAAAAATAAGTAGAAGGAAAAACCAGGTATAAGTGTTTACAACAAAAAGAAATCAAACACCAGAAGCACCTCATCTGAATGTTCAGGACCGGTGATGTTGCATAAGAACTTACATCACCATCACCAGCCTCTGCCCCCTGGCAGTACTTGATGTTATGGAGTCAGAGCACAGCACACATGGCCGGGCTGTCCTATTCTCCAGTCTGAGATAAGTAGATAAAAAGACTACACTTTGTGGTTTGTGTCACAAATGCCGTCCAAGACTGCACGCTCTGCACATGTCTCGAGCAGAACCAGAAGAGAGCGCTGGCTTCAAGATCCTGTCGAGTGTTGAGTGATTCTTTGTACTTGGATCTGTCTTTAATTGTTGAAGTTTTTCTACCCGTTTAACCCCTCCAAAACATAAATAACACTGTGTATAAAATGGAAAAGATCTCCTCTGGAGTACCGTTAGGAAACAACATGAGATTCACACTCACATAAAAATGGCCAAGGCACTGCAGCAGCAGGGGCATGGCAGGGGGTTCACTTTAATCTTTCTGCTTACCTTCACGTTCACTTTCACTAAAGAGGTTTTCTTTGCTCAGCTTTAGATTGTGGTCATTTCAGGGTACTGATGGAAAGATCCCTGCTGGGCAGGTAGAAGCAAAGAATGGTAACACTTTTAGATTATAACCTGCAACATACGGCACAATTTCTCTGGAGTTGTTGTGTCATCCCTTGTATTTATGGCGTACCAGTACAGCACAAGCCAATACATAGTTCTAGCACTGGAAAATAAGATGCAAAGCTATAAAAGAAGGGAGTAGTAAATCTGGATGTAACAAAGAACTTGTAATAGTTTCTATTATTGAGGTATTATTATGTTTATTAATGCCATTGAGCAACAAACTGGACATTTAGGTGGAACTTACAAAGAATCTCATATTTAACTGCTGGGTACTTATCCTATTATTATAACAGCATGACCATGACAATGAGCGAACATCTGGACATGTCAGGGAAGGATAAAGGAAAGTGTCTACATAGGGACTCAAATGTCCACACAAACAAGCTGGGTAATTAGATATGTTACTTGTTTGCTCCTCGATACTCCACCTCAGGGGGCTTTTCACATACGATGTTCATAGCTGTCCACTCAACGCTGCCCTCAAAAGCCATTCTATCATTACCGTTTAATGTTTTGTGCTGAAGAAATGTTAAAAAAGGAATCTGTGTTTGTGTTTGTGCACTGCGTACAACACCTCAAGCAACGGGGAAGCGATACAAACGCAGAAAGTGAGCTTGATATTGTGTTTCGGTTCAAAGACGATGGTGTTCAGCACAAACACGCACCCACGAAGAGCTTTGTTTTGAATGGTACGCGGTAATTAGGCTGCTAGCTAATTCATAGCCAGAGATAATTTGTGGCTTTCATTGAAGAAAAAAAGGGAAATTAAAACAAAAAAAAACATGAATATTTAGTATTTGATGAAGGAGACTGTGGGTTTTTCTTCTGATGTAGTCACAGAGACGTTACCTCAATCGTCAGAGCCTGATTGTGGCTTCTCAGTTAGGAAACATCTTTTATATCGCTCCCTGTTCTTTTCCTTTACAACAAGAATGCAATCAAGAACAATTTAAGGATATTTTAAAAGCCCATTATGATAATTATAACTCACCCCTGATTGAGGAAGAAGGGCAAGTTTGAGCAATGATTCCACATTTGACCTCTGTGTCAGGGGAATACGGGCCCTGTGTTCAGTCGGCTTCATCTTCAGAGATGATTTGCAGAGGTGGATTAATTTTTTAAGAACAGACGTAATTAAAAGTCTGTCCAAATGATTTTAGCACAGAATGAATTTGTGCAAACACACACACTCTATCACACACACGCACACACACACCAAGGCCAAGTACAGTCATAAAATGTCTATAGATTAAGGCCAAGATGGGTTATTGTAAATGACTGTCAAAACATTAATAACGTCAGCTCTTGCTGAGCGTTCATTGTCGTATTAAAAGTCATGCCAATCATTTTGGGAGAGATAGCAGGTTCCAGCCCTGCGTTTTGAATTTTTGATGGTGGGCAGGGCTGACCTTTGGTTTACATTTGGATCACAGGTTGGGGCTTTAAATTATTGATGTCTTAACCTGTATGCAGCATTTTAATGTAGTCTGGGTGGTGCTACAGTCAACCTACCTAATATAATATTGGATAGTTTGGTGCTACGGTAATTTAATAATATTTGCAATCTCAAAATATGTTTTGGATTCAAGCTGTTGATTTAAAAGTGCATGCAAGCCAAAACCTTCAGCTAAATGTACCAAAGAAGCTCATTATTTGTTTCTAAAAAGCACAAGAGTGGAGGTATGGAGCACAAGATGGAAATAATCATCTAAGATAAAGATAGCTATTGTGCCAAACACAAGGGATGAACCCAAATGTAGTCTGTGGAGGCTGAGATCAGTATGTTCAAGGAGTTTTTAAAGATATATCCATGGCTTACCGGTGGTGGAGGCAGCCAGATTTGAAACCAGGAAAGTCCATCATAGGCAAAAGAAATCCTCGAGGGTGCAAGGGCAAAGTCCACAAAAGCAGATAAAGTTCAAAGTGACAAAGTATAAATCAAGAACACGAGGAGACACATGGAAAACAACTGGGACGTTTGGCAAAAAAGGTATGAAGACAAACTGACGGACAACAAAGGGCAGACACGCAATAAATACACCAAGGACACAGGTGACGCTGATTAACAAATGACACCGGTGATAATGAGAACTGTCAGGAAGCATGTAAACACACATCTAACCAAATAAAACAGGAAGTAACTGAACAGCTACTCCATGATCAACACTCCACTGGCCATTTAATCAGTAGCTTCATTCACGTCTGGCAGGATGTGTTGAGATATTGACTGAACCTCCCACGTACAGAACCTGTAGACTCCTGCTTGTCGTAGGAAGTTATGACTGTTTATCCACCTGTCATCTTTTGACATGAAGATGTCTGATCTTGACTCAACCTCTTAGAGCTGTTTGACCAGCAGCGTAGGTGCAGAGCATTTCAAATGTTTTTACTGTGATCTCATAAAAGAACAAAATCGCTGGTGCTAAGATGAAAAAGATGAAGTGGACGTGGTACACCAGGGGTAAAATGCATCGTTCTGAACTTCCTGTTTTTACAGGACAGACTCAGTCAGAGTCATTATAGGTTATGTCATCTGTAATTTCCCTGGGAATTTGCAAAATAAGAAGCACTTGAAAATTATAATGAATAAATAGATTGTTGGGATCACATTACATTACACAAATTCAAGACTGAATGTATTTAAATATGACAACATTTAGACTAGAAAAAAAAGCAGTATTATAAACCAGAGTTGTAAACCCAATCCTCACTCTAATGTGCAATTTAACAAAAGAGTTAATTGAATGAAAAAAACCTAAACAATTCAAATAATCACAACAATTTAAAGACTTTCTGAGGGTGAATGTTGTGCTAAGATGATCCCAGCCTTGATATTTCTAAACCCCCTGAATACAAAAGCAAACCTACAGTAAAAAAGGTTTGTGGCACGGGTGGCACACAATTAAAATGCAATGAAAAGAAAACGAGAAAAGAAATGAGAAAAGGTAATGAAGGATAGTAAGAGACGGTTTGTAAGGATTGTCGCTTAATTAAATGACATCAGTAAAAAAAAAGAAGAGAAAGGAAAAGAAGAGAAATGGAAACTGAGCACAGAGCTGCCGCCAATCTTCTACGTGTTGTTTTGAGTAATTTTATGGTAATTTTGAACCAACAAAATTTCTTCATAAGCTTTGTAAACATGAAACACATAAGTCAATTAAAAATGTCTCTGTGAATTACATAAATTCAAATTCATTGATTGGAGAAGGTTTCAGTGGGAGTTTGCACTGAAGGTTGCATGCAAATTTGAGTGGACTGGCTCTTCAACTCTGTAGAACCCATTAGATGAATATTATAGGGGTGATGCAGCTTGCAGCTTTTTACGGTTTGTACCGTGCAATGTGTACCTCGTAAGAGCCAGGCGGGGGGTGTTTGCATGAAAAGGAAACATTTTGACCAGCTGGAAATGGGCATGTGAAAACACAAACACTCTCGTTCAGGTACATTCTAGCTTTAACTTTTATAATTACTTCAATGTGCCCCATGGACCCCCCACCCCACTGAGCTGATTAACACTGACTCAGACCACCTACCAATCTGTTCAGTCACTTTGGCCCAATTAATACCTGCAGGGTGATTTGATAAAAGTGCACAGGAGCAGAGTTTAGAAGCAAAGTGAAGCCACAAAAAGTTGTTTTTTAATCAATTTCCAATTAAGAATTCATTCCTGTCTGTGGGACCACTGGTAATTGAGTCAAGGTGGAGGAAGTGAGGGGCCAAAGAGGCGGGGTTGATCCTTCAGGGACCACTCATTTCCATATAAATGAGCTGGTAAATGCACGCCTGATTTTCAGGATTCATTATTGATAAAAAAGACTAAGACAAGTAATGGCCGCTTTCCTTTCTTGCTTTAGAGTCCAGATTTATTTCTTATGTCAAGGCTGATAAAAGCATGTTCAATATTTCTCTTAGAGGGGGAGCAGCGTTGCAGATGGTGTGTTTCTAAGAACAAGCTCAACTCCCCCAAGCAAACATAAACCTTTAGTGGAAGAGATAGCAAGAGTCACGATGAGCTTAAGGACCCAGTAGCACTTCCATGCGGTAACTATCCACTGAAATGAGTGTCAATAGTTGTAAAAGAGACACTCTCGCGTTTCCTCATGTGCCTTCATCAGTATATTTGCAGAACAAACAGCAAAGAAACTGCTTGTGTTACTCACAGCACAAATTATATATTAAACTGTATCACACATTCAATAATCAAATATTATGTAAGGAATTAATACAGATGCAATCACAGAAAGCAATACGCTGGTGTTGTGTTGTAGCGTGTTCCTGGTACTTACTGGTATTGATGCCATCATTCTTTTTGGGATTGATCTCATAATGTACAGCAACAAATCACCATTACAGTGAGCAAAGTGACAGCTCAGCTCCTCACCAACAGATCTAATGAATCTAAGTTGGAAATTAGTGAGAAAAACATTCTGCGTCATTTCAATAACCATAAGTCTACAAAGATGTCATTGTGCGCCTTCTGTCACTTTCAACAGCCCTGAGATAAATTATTTTGCGTTTGCAGCCAATTAGACACGACGGGGGGTTTCATTGACATCTTTCTGTTTGTGTTGTTAAAGGGACTGCAATTTTGAAGTAAACTGTGGGTCTTCAGTGCCTCCTGCTAACTCTAATTCAACTCATGAAGGTATTTGACACTATGAACATGTAGGATAAGCTGAAGCCTGTTCTGTTAGCATCAATATTACAGAAGCAGATGTAGCCTCTGGATCTGAAAAGTGAAGCCAATGCAGAAGAGTCTTAAACCTGTATTTAAACCTTTTTTTGTCCAGCAGGGGATTGGTTGCATAGACAAGTCCAACTGTCCAACTGTAACTGTAAACATTTTTTTAAAGCGTTAATCATCTCAATCACTAATTTTAATCATTTTCTTCAATATAGCATCATGTTCATTTTGTAACTTAGGGTCCTATTTAGAGTAAAGTTAATGATAAATCTGAGTAGCTTTAAGGCATGGCGTATTTGATTGCTAAATAGCTAACTTATGACCATCAAAGATAGAGAAATGCTTATTTATGATCCCACGTATGTTTAAATAGCCATGAACTTGTTCTTCGGTTTATCCTTTTACAGTTTATGAAAGTTGCGTGAAAAATATAGTGCTCAGTATCTGATTACTCCAAAGAGATCTGAAATAAATATCTTGTGTTTTTAGCTTCTTGTTTGCTAGTCAGATTTAGCTAGCTAGCCAGCATTAACGTTTGCTGATTAGCTTCATGAGCTTTAAAGTTGTAATGCTGAGAAAACATGCAACTTAATACATTACAAATGACATGGAAAACCACACATTGACTTTTGTTTGCTTTGTTTTTGCATATGTGACATCAAAGTTGGTGAGTCATGTACCAAACTTTTCGCTGATGCTGGCTTGCTCTCTCAACACACAATGCAGGGCTAGCTCCGACATCCAAACCAAATACGGTTACTTGGGAAAACCAAGACGGTAACTGACAAAAGGCCAAACTCATGGCTTCAAACAGACAAGTGGGGGACATCACAGTTGCTTTGTTTTCTATGTCGTCTACAGTTAGCAATGGCAGAGGAAGTTGGTGTATCAGTGCTGAAATACTCAGCTGCTGTCTAAAAGAGGTTGAGGATCATGAGGTGCGTAAAATTATTAAAATCAATACGAGGAACCAGAATTGAAATTCATGAAAAACATATTGAGTTTGTTTATTGTGACCTCTATTTTCACAATCTGTAGTACAATAGGAGTCCTTTATTTTCACAGGGGACATGATTGAAAATGTCTTTTAAAAAGCTTCATTTGCTGAGGTGAAAAACGCTATCTTACATTTACAGAAAAGACAGAAAAAGGTATTTTAAAAAAATATTTGGGTTAGACTAAACATAGTCTCTTTAGCACAATAAGTGAGGAAATTTATTTAAAACTTTTACTTGGTGAGTGCTTGTTTACACATACGCTTAATATGAAATAGTTTTTTGGTTAATCCAATTGTATGCAGGGATTTTGCAATGACAGATGTAGGTTAATGTATTCATGCCTTTTCACGGTCTCTTTTTTAAATAATCTTTATCTCTCATGTATAAATACAGACTTGTAACTCTGTGTCGGAATTAATTACAGAAAATGTCATCTTTCCCTCTAGTCTTAGCAAACATAGTACTCCGGCATTAGGCAACAAAAGCCAAACAGCATGACAGCAAGGACAGCAAGGACAGAAAGAGAGACAAGATCCATCGATCTGTCCCTACTCTGCCTGCTTCTTTCCCTGCTGAGGAACATCCCCACTGCGTTCGACTTATCCTGCAGGGTGGCACTGTCTGCAGAACACCACGTGAAAACTGATGAGATTTGTACCGCTTCTATGGTATTCTTTTATTTTTTAGGTAGTTAAAATAACCCCGATTTTTAAAACTCACAGAAAACAGGATGTCATTCAAAATGCTCTTGCCTGCTGTGTCCAGTATCCTTATACAGAATATGTGTTAGGTAAGAGGAGACAAGATAATTTCAAGGTTGCCATCCAACTTAAAACATTTTTGGTACATTTATTATACATCAGTGGCATCCACACAACCAGGAGTCATTTTCTATGTGATAAGCTGCCCCATATAACTCCACTATAATCCCAATATCTTTTTTAGTCATCTAGTGAAGGTAGAGCTTGAGTTCATCTCAGTACCAAAGAATTTAGACTCTTTATTTATTTAGCTATTGTATTAAATATTCCATAAATCTTCTTGCTTTACTCCTGTGATGGGATGTGTCAGTCTTATGTTTTCTTTCTTCAGTTATACAACCTGCCAAGCAAGATAGCTGCACATGTCCGGTGTTATAAATAAACTATTTATTGCATCCAATGTGGCATATTGTAGATCACAGATTGGATTTTTACATCTGTGACCTTGAGTGCATCACCAGAAAACTGACACAGTGAGGAGGCAATAGCCAGCTGTGACCTTGATCCAGTGTCACCATCGGAGCATAATAGCCTGCCACCTTGCAAACACATGATATAAATCAGTTAACAGATCATAAATCTAACGTTACGTGACACAGAGTCACATGCATGACACATTTTTGGGAAAGGATGGGACACTGCTGAAATGTTAAACACTTATGATATTTATTGTCTGTTATGGACCCTGACCTTTCATCTTTTAGTATTTTATTTTTAGCTAATTGGGGGTGTTGAGCAAGTTCACTATGAGGACAGAATTTCTGGAGTTTACAAGAAACCAAGAGACTAAAGCCATCAATCGTGTGAAATAAGGAATCTAAACATGTCTGAAAATGACGGCTGCATGTGCAGACAGTTAACTTTGAGTCCTGGTACTTTGAATTCACGTGCTTCATTTCTTCTGCTTTGGGATATGGTAAAATGCCCGTACTTCTATAGCACCTTTCTAGTCTTCCGAGCAGTCTAAGCACTCTGCACTACATGTCAGCATTCATCCATTCACACCCAGTCCTCCACTGGTGGCACATCAGAAAAAGGATACGGAGGCGATACTGACGACATTCACATAAAATGTCGTGCCAATGACACAGCTAGGGACACTTCGACTTACAGCCTAGAGGAGCTGGGCATCGAACGGCCAATCTTCTGACTTGTGGACTACCTGCTCTACCCCAAACCACAGCAGCTCCAAATATTCCTGACTGTAAAAAGCTGCAAGCTGCATCACCCCTATAATATTCATCTAATAAGAGTGTTAACCTGCCATGCATTTTACAGTAAAGGATTGTTTTACACAGATGTGGCTGGAAGCCTCAACATCAGATAATGTCTCCAAATCAAAATATAAAACATCAGCATTACTGGGCAGCAGTGGAGCAATGTCCAATTGAACCACGGTTACATGTACATATGCCTCTTCTACTCCTCACTCCTGTTCATATGTAAGAAGAGAAGTAGGAAAACCTAATTAAAAGCCACACTGACATGCATGATAATGCTAATTACTAAAATTTCTGCCCTGGAACATAACCACTCAGCAGTTTGTTATGCGGTTCATCACAATTTGTCTAGACAGGAATGGTAATATTTTTAAAATGGTGGGAAAGAGACAAGCGAAAAAAAAGCTTTTGGGGATTTGTATCATGGAAATGAGGGAAACCTAATTATGATGACTTAAACACAAGTACTGCCAAGTGAACACATTTTCATTAATTAATCGTTGTTTGACTTTGTTGCGATTACAAACATTTCAAATTATAATCGCGTAAAAGTGCCGTAGCAGATGCTCATGTATCCTAAAATATGGATGGTAAACAGCAGCCACACATTTCGCTTTTCAGAAAGGCCGAAGAGACAAATAGGCTGCTGATGGAACATTCCTTTGATTTTCCAGAAACTTTACAGAAATTTGCGCTGTTTCTGTGTGCGCTGCCTGCCTGTTGAATGACGCTGACCTGGGTGAATAGCCGTCCGTGTTGTCAGCACTAAGCTAATGCTGTGTCCCAGGGGTTCGCTCGAAACAGCCATATGGCCGTCTGGTGGAGCAGGTCTGTCTCTGGTCACATCAGCCCTGCAGCACAGACAGCGTCAGCTCAGCATAGCGAAGCCGCTACACGGCTGAATCAGGGTTCAGTGATGGTTGGAGGATTTTTTTGTTTTGATATCTTTAGTATTTTTTGTTTGGGGTATTTTGATCAGACATGGTTTGTTTCAGCTACATCTCTGAACAGCGGGTGGAAGCAGAGACATGTCATCAATCTCCATCTACATACAGTCAATGGAGTGAACCAAGACAGTAAAGTTGCTGCTTAATTTGCAAATTCCTGATTCCTGATCAATTTAATCTAAAAATAACCCCTTTATGATAGGTGATCAAAAGCTTACAGTTTCTATTATTGACAGTAATTTGTAAAAGAGATATGTTTGTAAGTGTAATTTTCTTCTACAGTGCTAAACTTTGTTAAACTCTTTCCAACTAGTCTGTCTTAAGGACGGTGAATCAGAGGAACAGATGGATGGTCTGCTCGCCCTCTGAGTTGCAGTAGAATGATTTGATTGAGAAAAAGGCGGCAAATAATTAGAGCCCAAGTGATGACGGTTACATTACAGAGAGGAAAACCATCCCTTAGTACTAGTCATGCCATGATTCATCCTTTTGCTGAGAGCAGATAAGTGACTGGATGTTTTGACTTGATTGGTGAATCATTGTGCCATTAAGTTGGATGAAGACAGTATCAAATCATGCTCCAGTTCAGCTTCTTTTAATGGACTGAGACAAACAGAACAGAGCGCTGGGTTAATGTAAACACACTTTCGAGATGAATGAGTCACACGCTAATGAATAGTTGGTTTCCTGAGGGGCCTGAAAGTTTCGTTTTGCCAGGAGACAGAGACGAGACTTTTGTTTGGTGGCATAGAAACAAGTCCCTCTGTTGGACAACAGTTGGCATAATGAGGAGGTGACGTCAAACACACAGGCTCACGGGACTTTTCCCGTTGGGCCTGGAGGTTGGTGGAGGAGGAGGTGTGAAGCCAGAGTTGGACCAGACAATGCAAAAAGAACAAGTGAAATGAAAGAGACATTTTTTTTCACAGCAAATTAGAAATTAAAGGACCTACATTTCCTGAATTTGATGTCCAAAGAGAAACAAGCAGGATAAAATTAAGAACCAGCAGCTAGCCAACCGTCAGCAATCAAACGTTTCGCCAGCTGACCTGAAACCATCCAATTTTTATCCAGTGGCATCTGATGTTTCCTCAGCTAATATTTCTTGTTTCAGACTGAGTCCTTCACATCTGCCCTATCATTGATGGTTACATGTCCCCCTCTGGCAGTGAGACTAATTACACCAACACTGTCAGTTCACCTGCATCCGCTGTGCTGCTGGCTACTGTACTCTGTAGCCACAGTTGCCTCCCCCTCTTAGCTCTGGTAAAAACATTCACCAGATTCACCAGATTTAAAACATTAAAACGTGTGAAATACAGGGAGGTTTATCTGCTGCGACAGGATTAAACAGCATTTTTTGGGCTTGTTTGGCTGGATGTAAAGGATGTTAATTTATATGTGAGAGCGCCTTTCATCTTCAACAAACTAATATCTCAGACAAGTTGGATATTGATCAACTGATTCATTTTGATCGTCTTTTATCGCTGACCTCACACCCATATGCCGAATGAGTTATAACCTTTTCATCGTAGGGATGTTTGAGCATGATTCAGAAATGTTACATCAAACAAACTGTTTGCTACTTTGATCATCAACTCTCCCCTTACTTGGTCTCACAGCTTTCTGTCGAGTGTGACCTGAGATCAACTCTGCTGTGGTTCACAGATGTCACGTACTGTAGACGTACACTCTCACACAGACAGGCAGACGCATCGTATTAGCAAAAGCAGCTGATGTATTCAGAATCAATGTGTCACACTCTGCAACACATTCAAGTGTAGCAGTCTGTCAGCCAAAGATGAATTCAATGAGCGTTTTCATGGATAGCAAGACTAAGTCTAAAGCCCAGATAGACAATTTTCCTAGAGCAGTACAAGGTGTACAGTTTTCCCCTCAGTGCTGCTGGAGGAAAAGCCATGGGATCTCTAAAATCAAAAGGTTTTACCTCCATGGAAACATGAATGTGCTAAGAAAGTGTCTTAACATCTGTCTGTTGTTACATATCTTACCTGCAAATCTACATTTTGGCTTGATGATTGCAACGGACACTCAAACATAGAACTTCTTGGACACAAGTGACTATTTTGGCCTTTGGTGGCAGCAGAGAAATGGTCAGAGGTTTCCAAAAATGGTAGAATGTATGTACACCATACAATACATAGTTCAATTCTAAGGTTTCTGTTGCTGACCTTGTTGTTTGTGTTCACATGAGAAGTTGGTGAAAACAAGAACAAATGCAGTGAACTTCCTGTCAAGGAGATGTTATGATCATTTGCTCTGTTTGTGCTCCTCACTGATGGGAGGGAGGGGAACAGACAGAGAGTGAGTTTCCATTCAGAACACTAATCTAACCTGTTAATGGACTCGCTCCAGCCTTTATTCTGCCCTGGTAACAATTTTCAAAACAAAACATAAATCCAGTATAATTATCAGGACAAAGACCGTCCCTGCTGGGGCACCAGGACTAATGTTTGCAAATTGAAACTCTCCTAATGTAATGGGGACATCTGGTCTCCCTCCATGCAAGCAAGCAACAGGTACACTGAGACAAAAGGTCTGCTGTTATGGAAACAAGATATGCTTTTTATTTCTCCTCACAAAATAATCCAGTGACACATTGTAAGTGAGGATACCACAATAAAGCACAGCCTTTTAAAAGGAATGAATTGTGCACAATATTGGCTACAGGTTTTAAAGAAATTTCATTTTCTAAACACCAACACAGTGTTTCATCATTTGCGATGTACGGAGCGGTACAGCCGGAGTGAAAATCACTCAAAAGCTAATCAGCCATGAGAGTGGTTGAGTGATAGCCCCGGTTCCCCATGGAGAAGGAAATGATCAAAGGTCCTGGAAGGTCATGCCATCGGTCTTTCTGTCAATAGTCCACTCAAATCAACTCTCAGGGGTCACTTTGCTTGAGGCACAGGAGCAGTGATACATCATGACAAACAAAAGCATGCGGAGGACAAGAAATGTAGCTGTTGGACTGCCAGTCATTGATTCTGCTCCTCCATATCCCTGCAAGGATGCTTGAGATATCATCAGAGGTGCAGTGTAACAATATTAGCAGTAGTAGAGTAGTTGTTTCCTTTACGTGTACATGCTGTCAGCTCTGTGCAGCTAATAACAGGCCACTAACTGAAAACTAAAGCCATTTTAAATACTGTTTAACAGACAATAATCAGTTACTATTGGATAAAAATGTTATTAGGTGTGCTTTGTTCACAGTCAGAGGAGCTTCACATGCGGTTGGTGTCTTGCGTTAATTTTCACTTCATAGTTCCCTGTTTATCAGATTTTGTTGAATATTTTGAAATGATTCAGATGGATGAAAGCAAATTAATCATTGTGACAAAATATAATAAAGTTATCACTCACATTGACTACAAACAGAGACAGAGACAGAGGCACGAGCCTGTATTTCTGTAGGAAGTAGGAAACAGAAAATTCCTGCAAAACACTGAAGCGTTGCTGTAAAACAGGGTACAATGCAGCTGTAATTTAGCTGCATTAGAGATACATGATGGATGTTAATACCTGTATAAAGAGGCCCATTCTGTATCTCAGGCCAAAACAGACCCACCTCCTCAGATGCATTACTGTCCTTGGCTGGTGAGGATTGACTGCGGTGACTCTCATGAATAAATAAGGTGAATAATGGTTGTTCTTTGCAAAATGGATGTGAAATGCGTCCACAAAAGGTTAACAGCTTCTAAATAAGGACAGATGTTTGTCATGGCTGCTGCGATGGGAGTCCAGTGCGGGGCCAACAGGCGGCAGAAGAACCACTCAGTTCCAGCCTCGCTTTTTAGGTACAAAACAATCTGCTGTCGGTTTTTCTTGCTCTTCAACTCACCGACCTGTCTTTTCCCCATGGCTAGATCTAAAATAACTCAAATAGCTTTGAGGGGACTACATGAATAATCCTAATGTATATTCCCCTAAAAAGGCAACTGTGGACGTCACATTTTACCAGTGGTAAATTGGATAGTTGTATGAATAAATGTAATTGCCTCATCTGCTGCACACATACAAGCAGCCTTTCTGTAGAGATGGTGATATTAGTCCGTTTTTCAGTTTACTTTAGCTTTGCCATTTTTTTTCCCCTTTCATTTGAAATTCTGACAATGAAGATGTGACATGAAATAAGGGAAGAAGGAACGACGTGCATCACATGTTCCCAGCTGGACTCCAGGATGTCTCGACAGCTCTTGGATAGACTGTCATGAAATTCGGTACAGACGTTGACATCCCCCGCAGCTTGAATCGTAAGAACTCTGCTGATCCCTGTTTTTTTCCCTCCCGTGCCAACAGCATGTCAAAAAAAATCTTATTTCCTCAGTATTTTGTGTCATGATCACATACCTGCAAAACTAATGACACGGCACCATTACCCCGCGCTTTACTTTGTGTTTAGTGCTACCTAGCAAATGTTAGCATGCTAACTAATATCACGGTAAACGTCAGCCTGTTCGCATTGACATCGTTAGCATGTTAGCTTGCTGACGTTTGTCTCAAAGCATCATGGAACCGCTAACTTGGCCGTAGATTCTTTTTTCTATTGTTTTGACAGATTAATGATTAGTTAAATAAAAAAAATATAGATTTTGCTAAGAAACAAACACACAGGACGTTGCTTGAGAATAAGTTTGGCACGAGTGTTTCCGCCACACTGCAGTCAAAAAACTATGCTGGTGGTGGGAGAGTGCAGGCAGTGATGTGACTTCCCTGGTGTGGATGGAGTTGACAGTTATTTATTTATTCAGAATGGTGTAAAGCTGCCTCAGCTGAAGATGTAGTAGGTTTCATTGTATAATTTGCTGTTAAGCTGCAGTGCTTTCCCAGCTATAATGATCCTGTAACTGTCCTAATAAAGTGGTATCTAGAAATCAATCGTGTTAAAGAGAAATTTTAACTTGCAGGCAAAGACGACTTATTTAATTTGTCTTTAAATTTCATAGGTCACACCTCGGAAGACAAAGGAAAGAATGGATTAAATAGTTTTAGCTTCTTAAGAGCTCTCCGATTTCAGAGTTGGTGTTGAAAGGGAACTGCAGGCTGAATGACGGACAGACAAACAGGGTCGATCATTAAGCCGTTAATCTTTGTGCTTTATTGGATGAAGAGTGACAGAGACACCTCCGAGCAATCAATCTTTATGTAATCTTCTCAGGCAAACCTCGTGAAGCATCAGTCATTACAGCCTGCCTATGCGTGTCTCCACCCACACTCGTAAAAAGCACGACTCTGCACCACACCCCTCCAAATCCTGTCCCAGTGAAATTCCGCTCACTCCCAGGATGTCAACCTTTATTCCCACTCTGTTAAATTATTCTCTTTCTTTCAAAAACCAATGAGCTCATAAGCATGTATGAATATTTCTGATCAATAAACAATGTAGAGAGAAAAAAACAAAAACCTAATGTGCCTGAACTCCAGTATCCATGTTAATTTAAAGTGCAGCCATTATGACTGGCTCTCACTACGCCATACCTGATCTTCAAGGTCCTATGACTTTTCCCCCCGCTTTGTGGATTCCCTACTGAGTTCTGTTCACCCTCCCTGTAACCCAGCCTATCTCCCCTCACTCAGGCTTGCCTTGGCAGATCAATGGCACAGCACGAGGTTAGGTTTTTAATTGAGCTTTTCTGATGGGCGGGGGATGTTTTAATGAGGCCAGGTCCTGTTTTCATCCTGACCTTTGAGGCTCTGCCCTACAGGTGTCCATCCTCTAACTTAAAAGGAATGTATGGGCTTGTAGGGCTACCCCAGAGGTGTCAGACCTCACCAAGCTCCTCTGCAGAGCATGACATTTTCACCCGAATCTAATACACCCAGTAGATTTTTTTTTTCTTAGCCATTACACAGGGTCTGGTGTACCTATCACCAGTGCTTTCCTCCAGCAAGACGAACAGGATGTTCTGTGGTCACATAAATGATGTATATGGGGTACATCATCCACACTAGTCACTTTTTCTGCTGGATTAAATGTTACTGAAGCTTAATCTTTTTTGCAATGTTTTAGTCAAATTTCAGTTTTTGACTTGCAGCTCAGATGTGTGCGTTGGTGTTATATATGAGGAAGAACCTAATTACCAAACTGCAAACACAGTGTTGTAGGTATCTATTTGTCTGAGCCCAGAAACAAGGAAGCCGTGAAATTAAAGGTCCAGTGTGAGGGATTGAGGGGGATCTATTGGCAGAAATGGAATATAACAATCAGAATTATGTTTTCTTCATTGTGTAATCACGTGAAAATAAGAATCCTGTTTTTGTTTCTGTGGAATGAGGCTTTAAATCTGCATCAATAGCATGCGCAGTGCATGAGTGAGCTGGCACCGTTAAGCGTGAAACCTTAACGTAAATGCAGCGTATGAGCATAGGAGGGAGACAAAGAGAATTTATCAGCTTATAAAGCTCAAGAGTCACCCAGCAGGTGTTCCTATAGCTCCAATCTCCCGCTTTTAATTACTCTCTGGCCTCTAGAGCTGTTGCCCACTTACACATTACACAGAACTTACACAGCAGAGACATGGAGTAACATTAGCATTCATTTGGAGTCATGTTTCAGGCCACCTGACAAATGTTCATTAGAATATTCATTAGCTCGTTCGTCTACTCTGGTCAACAAGTCCTGGGATAAATATCTGAGCATTTAGCTGCTGGATGCTCCACTAAGTTCGGCTATCACCACCTATTTAATAACTTTGCCTGTCTGCCCTTTGGTACTGGGCAGGAAGCATATGGGCTTATCAGAGCTTCTGTTTGAGAAGACTGCCTGCCCATACGGTAAATGTAAAACCAAATCAAAAGCGAAAACAGGATAAAAAGCTCAGCGGGGCTGTGGGGCGGTCAATTCTTTACGGGTTTTAGCAACACCTTTTAAATTAAACTACATTGATGAATATAGATGAGTATATACGAAAGGCTGCAGTCTTTCAGAGAAATATCCGCAGTGACCCAGTGACCGACATTAAGAATAACTATATAGATATGGCCAACTGATGCACATTTGTTTATGTAGGTCATACAGAGGCATGAGTATTTAACTGAGGTTGTTTAATAACCATTGTTTAATCATTGTAGAACGTTTAAGACTCTTTAAAGCCTTTAGGTTGCTATGACCAGAGGAAAAGCCTGAATTTACAGGCAGCACAGGCCGAGTGCTCGCACGCCTCCTTCCATTTTTCTTTTCTTTCACGAATCATAACCTGTTTCGTCCCCTCACAGCCCGGCGCCGGCACAGACTTGATGTGGTAATGACGGGCGCTGCAGACACATCCCTGTGACTGATGTCTGCATGTCCACAAGTCTGGAAGGCTGACATTCAGAAAAAAAAAAAGAAAAGACATTTCATGAACTCTGCAGCGGCTGTCCTCTAGAGCAACCCACGGGCCAAATATGCAAACTCTACACACAAGATACTGTGTGTCTAACGAGCACATTTTCATTAAAAACACTGGGCTTACCATGCACCCAGGGGATACACCCTTTTCGTTGGAATGGATTTCCCTCCGGTGACATCCTCAGGAAAAACTCCCACCCATTAACAGTGTGTGACAAGGACGATGATTATGTTTGCTTCACGTCTGTTATCCTGGAATACATTGAGTACCACAATGTAGTCACCCTTCACTAGATCACACTGTAACTAAGAAAAACAACTGGATACAAATGCTGCTTAAAAAACAGGACAGAGATGTAAAAATTAGAGTAGAATAAAATGAGACTTCTATAATCACATTAATTTTTACAACCGGTAAGTATTGCTTAAAGGGAAAGCAGAGAGAGGGAGAATTTCCCTGCAGCGGGCACCATGACAGGTGTAACATTTAACATTTGATTTGAAAAGGCCTATTTTCTGTAAATGCCAGGCCCACGTCACTGTACAGAGTTTGGCTTTGAGGTGAAATTGCCCCCATTATAAGTGGTCGACCCAGTGCCGTGGGTTACTGTGGTTACATCAAAGCAGCAGTTATTTGGAAAACTGCATCACAAAACATCCTGTATCCTGTTTACTCGCCAGGGACTGCGTCAATAAATAACTGTCACCTGGACGTGACCCAACAAGACTGGGAATGGTCCCACTGGGAAGATGTGACTGGAGTGAGTGGAAATGGTATGAAATTCATATTTTTTGCAATGACTATTGATCCTGTTGCGCCATTTCGCTTGGACTCGAGCCTTTATACGTGGAAAGGTCTATAAACTTAATTATGCCACCTGCTTTTATGATAAACTGCACCAACCCCGATCATGGAATAAACTTACAAGTTGCTAAGTGTCTAGATGGAAAGAGGATTCAGATTTACATTAGCTTTTGTTACATATCATAGTTTCTAAAACTCATAATACATATTTATTTTAAATTTTAAATCCACCATCTTAACCACAAGTGAAATATTATTTTCCTAACTACTAATGCGCAGTTTGGACATTGTGAAAGATGCATTTTAAGCATGCAAGTGGATTTGGTGGTAGACTGTAATGAGAGCATCGCATTAGCTTCACATGTGCATTAGAGGGAGCACTGTGGTGGGACCACTCGCTTCCTGACACGTTAGTAAGATGCATTATACTGTGTAAAGCATGGAAAAAAGAAGAAATGTATTTTCATTAAGTGAATCCAAGTCTGAAGAATAATCCAACTGAGCCAATTACGCACAGCTCCTTGGTTTATCACGTTTTAATAGTGTCAGTAAAACATTTAATTAAACTCTCATATCTTGTCGTTTACATTGTTTGATCATTTAAACATTTTAGCCCTTGTAGCCAACAGCTGATGTCACTACCTGACAAGACAAATGTCACAGCGCCCCGTTACTTTTATATTAAGCATTGCTTCTAGGTGTAAACACTCATCCACTTTGTACTCATTCATAACCCTGTGTACAAATTTGGAATACCATGCAGTTTAGTGTACTGAAGTATCTTTTTATTACTGAAATAGCAAATACTTTACTGTACAGATTCACCCACAGATCACCGATATCTTCTTGCTTCTCTTGCCTGAGATGAGCTTTTTCAGTCCAGTCTGACTTTGTTTTAGAAAAACAGAAACTGCCCAACACCTCGTATGCGCACAGTGTGGTGCAAGCAGCACAACGACCACAGCAGCAGCATCGTCAGTCCTCCAGTATAAGGCTGCTTACAGTATACCACAGTGCTGCTTTGCACTCACATGTCCTTTGGCTCGCAGCCCAATAACCAATCAATGCAGTTATACATGAGCTGGAGGGGAATGGGCACGAAGCACAAAACATATGCTTGTGTGTAGACGGCTGTATTGATTAAAACTGAAGCATGTGCGTTCTGTCAGACGCGTGAGAGATGTGGCTTCAACCCAACTGTTGTAAGACAGCCTGTTAAACTTACATCTGCAGTGAAAATAAAACACCGTAACAAAAAAAAGAAAACAAAACATGTTGGCAACCTGCAGCTGGCCAGCTCTGTTCTGGTTTGGTGACTGAGAATAAAAATACCACTTTGGACAGAATACTAAAGGTGTGATCAGTTAGTCAACACTGTCGAAGCATGTCCTTGGTTCTTGTAATGCATAAGAGCATGAAGCTGGACTGTAAATACTTCCTGAGCAGCATCCTGTTTTCTTCTTTAGAAGATTGCGTCCACTGACTACTACTACTGACAGTGTGGGAAAGCAGAAGTATACATTTGGGAGCTCAAAGCCAATCCATTAGATTATTTCATTATGTGCGTATTATGTATTGTTTGTGTGTGTGTGTGCGTGCATGGTTAGAAGTACATGTCTTGGAAGAGGTTGCGTCCCATTTCAATGTAAGCCTCCTTCTCCTGTGCAGACATCTGTTCCACCAGCTCTGGCCTCTGGCTGACCTCTCGGTAAGAGCACGGCCGGCCTCCCACCATCACCATTGGCTCATCCCCCACCTCCTCAAACTCATCATCATCCTCGTCATCCTCCTCGTCAACCCGGTGCTGAGAAGCTGCGGCAGGCGGAGGGTTTGATGGAGACTCGTCATCTGATTCACTGGTGTCACTGTCTGAGTCGCTGGCATTAGCTGTGGCGGAGGCGAGCCCCCTGGCTGCAGCGCTCGCTCCACCCGCACCTCCGCCTGCGGCTGCCACGCCCCTCTTCTCGTGGATGAGCAGGGCGCGCATCACTTCCTCATTTTCGTCCGACTGACCAATTCCATGCCCACCTGCTCCATCCTGAGCTCCCGGTATGTCTCCATCTGCAGAAACAAAACAAGTCACTGTTATCTAGATGTTGAAGCTGTTTTAGAACATTTAGAAACATATTAAATTGCAAAAACATGCTTTGAACAACATCCTTTGGTCTTGGCTCCTATCGCTACTGGACAAAAAATGTATTTAAACCCAGTCACCTTTAGACGTTGGTTTCCAGGCTCCAAAGGGCAACAAGATCATTACAGACAGATGCACAGACACACCTCAGAGACAGGATGTTTGGTAGGAATAATTCACGCAATTTCCACAGGAATGGATTTTATTAATGAGCAAACCTTGCTCAGTCATGCACTAATCAAGCCTCTGATTATTTCAATTAAGCAATTATGGTTCAATGGACGTCTGGCCAGACCTGATTGCTGCGTGCCCTAGGGGTGGAGAAACAATTTCAGAATAAGATAGCGTGGAAAAGGAGAGCGCTGACAGAGGGAGATAACCTGGGCTGACCTGTAACAGACTGTTCTGTCCACAAAGAGATGGTCATAAAAGAGCAGTCAAAGGTGACGGTCTGGGAAAACAACTGCACCAATGTGGCCTTACTTTGGTTTCAGCACCTCTGTGAGCATGTGTCTTCTTTTAGCATATGAAGGGTATTTTAAATTTTAAGAACACGAACACACACACACTCACACACACACTCACACTCACAGTTGCTTTATACAATCTGCAGCAAAACAAAAGATTATTGACTACTCGTTAGTGGTTAGTCCTTATTCTGTGAAGAAACCTCACTTACGGTTCTTGAGGACGTCGGGCTCGCTGTAAGCACCCTGCACGGTGCTCTGCGTCAACCAGACGGGCCTCTCTTTAGGAGCCTTGCCCTCATTGGCCTGCTTCTGCTGTTCCTCCTGCTCCTCCATGCTGATAACCACGTTCTGGGTGTACAGGTCCGCGAAGGATGAGCCTTTGTTAGACCAGGCTTCACGGTGTGGGCCACTTGTGGAGTTTGCTCCGGATGCTGCGGCACGTTCACGGCTGGAGGAGAGATTCAGTAAATATCCTTTAAACAATGATTACAGTGCTTAATAGAATAGAATTCCATTGTGGCACAAACACTTATGAGACTGAGCCAATATCAGAGGCCATTATTGCTGTTAACGGTGGTGAACTCCCATCTGTGTGAAGCGTTCCAGAGAGAAAGGCTGTTTTGCTCTCTTTTTATGTCCTTTTAGGCTGAAAACTTCACCGTCAATGAGAAGAAGAAAACCCTAATAGGTAAACAAGAGTTTATCATGAACTGAATTAGCTGCTACCTTATTTCATTATGTGGAAAAACAAACTAAATTAACAAAATGTCAGTTTATCAAAATGGATATGTTTCATTTAAAGACAACTGTGACAAAATTAAAAAAACTAAACTAAGCTTTAGTTTTAGCCAAGACTAACTGCAGCTACCTCACATGCTAGCTTTTACTGGATGTAGCTCTCTTAGTTTATCTAACTAGTAAGCTGTCTTTCTGTTGCAGGGAGTGCAGCAAGTATAGCCTGGACAGCAATACAAAGCCAAAATGTACTAACTAAACAATAAATATGCAGTTACTGTGTTTTTTAAAAATGTTTTCATCTCATAAAATAGAAAATTAGATAGAGGTTATAGCGCAGCTTTGACCATGTAAGTAGTTACTGCATTTTGCTTTAGTCGCGCAGTGACATAATTCTGCCTGGGAGAGAAGGTCTGTCAGGAACTGACCTCTGTTTGAGGGCGGGAATCTCAGCAGGCTCCGGCTCCAGCAGGTCATGGGACAAGTTAACATCTTCGGTCTCACGTAGCAGCGCATAGATGGGTTCAATCTGCTCGTTGAAGCGTGCCACCAGTGTCCTGGCGTCAGGACAGACGGACTCATCCTCTTCTACCTCCGTCTGGCAGAAGGTGCAACGAAATGTACCTGTGGTTTTAGAAAGAGCCAGTGCAAGTAAGAAGTGATGATCTGGTAACTAGCCTGGTCAAAGCAGAGACCGTGAACCCAGCATCTTGGGTCAAGCCCAAAATACAAGGTTTAAAATGACTTTTTGTTTAATTTTGTGCTAAGAGAAACTGAATGGGTGTTATGCTAACCTTCATATATAAGGAGAAGTGTGATCTGAACACACACAAACACAAACACACAAACACACACACACTTGCTTCGTACCACAAAGAAAAAAGCTTGTTTGGCCATCTGCTTCTCTGGCTGATTTCAGTTTCACTAATGGGAACTGTTCCAGCGGTACACAGACCCCGTATCTGCGTTGTGTGTGTGTGTGTGTGTGAGAGAGAGAAAAGGAATGTGTGTGAGTGGGGTAAGACAGAGATGCTGTATAGTGTTTTAAATATGTCTCATTGTACGAAACTAACATGTCTATTCTATATAATGGCAACTTCAGCATTTATATAGAAAGCAACAATTTCTAACAATAGTGATAATATTACATCTGATAAAATATTAACAAGAATATAACATGATGCCTCACCTACTTATGATGATGCATGACCAGAGCTTTGAGATAAAACAAACAGTAACACTAATATTTGCATTCGAACAAACTTTAGAGAAAGCGGCTGAACGCAAATGATCGCAGACACACAGAAACAAAACAAAACAAACAAACAAAAAGAGATTTTCAGCCAAAAGCTGAGTGGACCTATATGTCAGGTACAATGGGTGAATACATGCAAGTCAAATAAAAAGAGGAGATTCACACAGAAAAGTGTGAAAATCCAGAGCTGCAGGGTTTCCGGCTCTCCTCTGTGGGTTGTGGGTCAGAATGAGCTGGAAGACCAGTAATGTCATTTCCCATCCCTGTGAGGTCAAAGTGAGTGTTGCTGGCCCCGAAGAAGCAACCAGTCCACCTGCCTACCACTATGCGCACTCCAGGTATTCTTTTTGTCAGCCTCTGTCAGGGTGCAGAGTTACTGCCTCCACAGCAAGATTTAATATCAGGTGAGAGATGTTGAAACAAGAGTTGAGTCCAAAAAAAAAAAAAAAACAAAACCTGGCAAGATAAATACAAATGTGTCACCAGGAAGATGCTGACAGGTTGAAAACATTTACAGCGCTGTGGACCTTTTCCCAGAATGTAATTTACACCTGCTGTCTATCTAATATGGAGGTATTGCACACTTTCTTTCCTCTAATTAGTTTCTTTGTGCTGTGTCAGGCTACAGTCTTTACAACTCATCCCAGAAAATGTTGATATAAGTTATCATCCTAAAATAATAATAAAGAGAAGAAAAATACTTAATCATGTTGTGTGAGGATACTGGAAGACTACTCTACTCTTCTGCTTTATACAGGTTTAGCCATCCTTACTCTACTCTAAGTTTTATTTTTAAAACTAGTTTCCTCAGGACATTGGTGGGATTTTGGAGTGCTGACAGTTTTCTGATTTATAAAGCTTAATTTTCACAGTGTGAAATAGTTTTGTTGCTTCTAGATCTGATAAGATTTTATAGTCTGCCTTCTTCTATAAAACAAAAGAAATCATTATATTGACCCCAAAACACGCAAAGCTTTGTCACACTAGTTGTAGTACATTACATTATCATAATTAAATCTACTTCTGTGTGTTATATAACGTTGATAAGATCGTGTGTATTCGCAGCTTAAAGGTTTGAGTTTACGAGGAGGTTAGTTCATCTCCAGCTCTAATTGCAGCACCAGCTCAGCCTCCCAGCAAATCACAACAGTGAAGAAAGTAAGTTAAGAAAAAGTAAGTATGTATGAATATAAATTTAAAGAATACAAATTTAATAAGATAATTCAATACTGTACTCAAATTTAATAAGACAGTAGCAAACCACAGCATTAGAGCTCAGATCGTCAAAATCTTGTCTTTGCTGACCTCCAGTGGTTTTCACTTTCCACTTTGCTGCAGTTAAGTCCAAGTGGATTACAGGAACCAGTGATGCTATTGCTGGTGTAACCACACCCATCAGTGATCCTGGGTGTGGTCAGATGGAAAACTGGCTTGAAAGCTGCACTCAGACGGAGCAGCAACACGCCACTTTTCGTAGCAGAATCTTATTTTAAAGTGTAGCACAACCTCTCTGCGTTTCCTAGCAACTGTGCCGCCAGAGCGCTTATCAGCCTTCGTGTTGGCAGACGATGTGTGAGTGGTGCCTCATTCTGATGGACTGAAGAATGAGTGCAGTTGATGAATGAACACAGTTTGGAGGAAAGGCTCCTCTTATAAGTATGAAACGTACACAAACACCATCACAAACACAATATGCCTCTTCGCCAACATATCTTAATATTTCAGGTGGGCGATTTACACAAAACTAAATTTAATTATAATCCATAGTCTTACAGTGTCTGACAATAATCAATACGTAAACATTTACTACATAACTCAGTCTATTACCAGTATCAATTAGGATGCTACACATGTTGTATAATATGTTAATTTGTTATCTCTATGACAACATGAAATGCTGCATTTATCTATCTGCTTAAGGTCTAATTGACTTTACACTGCATATACTTTATTGCTCCACTGTAGAGTTGCTTGGTCACAAACCATCATTTCTAGCAAGGACACCACCCATGTGGTATGGTTACCTGTCATGGGGTCAAACAGCTGATTGGCCTCTAGGTCAGTGAAGGTGGAGGAACAGCAGGGACACCGGAAAGATGCACGATTGGTGGAGTCTCGCTCATCTGTCTCGATGCGCCGTCGCATGTGGTCCAGCTTGTATTTCACCACGTTGACCAGTACCCTAAAAAAATTTTTGGGATAGCATTTGCAAAATACTGCGGTGAGAGATAGATTGAGATTTTTTTGGAGAGATAACTTTGAATGACAAAGGAAAAGAATGCACAGCTGTAAGAATCATTATTTTCTGAATTGAAACTTCTATGGTACTTTATGTTTACCTCGTGTTATCATATTTAAACTGCTAGTAAACAATTTGGCAAATCTTAGTTGGACATAGTTCAAACAAATGTAACTGATATGAGACACTGACAATGCCAGTACCTGGATTTTGTTCCTTCAAAACATACAATTACATTAAAACTCTTCCTGTTTATAATGTTACTGTGTCTCTGAGTCTTTAATATGCACTGTTAAACGCACATAATAACCACCTGTAGTTGATGAAGTAGTAGTTGTGTCGTGTTGTCTTGCCATCAGGTGCCGTCTCCACTCTCATGCGGCACTTGACAAACTTGTCTGACTTCAAGGTGTTGAGTACTGAACGCAGCTGTTTACGGTCAAACTTTAGCAACTCCAGCATGTCCTCCTCACGCACACACGGGTTGCGTATCAGCACATCCAGTGCCAAGGCATGTTCCACTCCATAGAAGCCCCGCACCACTTGCTTGGCTAGGCGCTTTAGTGCTGCAGGGACCTCGGTCAGTAGCTCTGGTTCTATCATCTTTGCTGTGGAGAGAGATGAAACCTATGGAGTAAAGACCTGAGGCAGCAGGCAGGGACAGAGACATCAGGCAAAAATTGGTCGATAGGCAACCTTAATAACTCGAAATTTGAAAAGGAGATCAAACTGATGCAATGTATAGGGAAATACAAGCATGAATACGCCTCAGTTTATTATAGAGACAATAATATTAACCGCTTCTGTTACATGGCTAGCACAAGGGAAGTGTTGGTAAACATCTTCACCTAACACGCTGCAAGCTGGCAAGTGGCAAATTTCTTTAGCTTAATGTTAGCTTAGCTAACTCGAACAAAAAGAAATGACAGAGAGCACCAAGGTGGCTGTAACTACTGGTGAGGATACAATACTATGCTATTAACGTTACAATCCTTTTACCAGTAAGCCGTTATGTTTAGTTACAGTTTGCCTGTTTTACCGCACGTTAACTGAGCCAGCATGAAGTTACTTTATAGGAAACCGTTAAGTTAGCTAGCTGTACCAGACTTACCCGTTACTCTTTAACGTCTTGTTTCACCAATACGCTAAAGCCACCGCTTCTTTAAGCCATTTCAAAGTGGGCTGACTTCGCCTCTAGTAAACACAGTTGTAACTCGCATTTGCAGTTCTCAGTCTTTAAACTGCAAGCTTAGCTAGCACGCTTCATGTCTAATGTTGAGAAGACAACCCCGGAAGGAAAACCAAACCTGCGACAATGGTATTCTTGCGCTCCAATAGCAAAGCTATACAAGTTAGCGAAATGATTAGCCAATAGAAATGAAGGAATATTGATTGCCTTATTTTTTTGACGAATGGCGTTACTTTCTGGCCGATGAGTATTTGTTGTAACCAATCAGATTAGATCAATACTGTTCGCGGGCGGAATTTCTGCTGTTTTCTTCCGGGACGCCACTGTCATCAAAAAATGGCTTCTCTTGACAGGGTTAAAGTATTAGTTTTAGGCGACTCTGGTAAGTTAAGCACCCCCTTCACAAGTCATACTGTTGTATAAAGTATCTACTCATTTAAAGTAGTTTTTTTATGTTTTCTGGGTAAATGTCTGCATGTTTAAAACCCTTTTATTCACTCAAATTGGGACCTCAAACTCTTCAAACTCTGTTGCAATGGTTCTGTAAACATGATGACATAATTGTTATGTTGCCATGTCGCCTATAGGTGAATTTGGGTTAGACGTGGACTGGGAAGCGATGCTTACTTTGAGACGAATAGTTTTACTTGGTATAATGAATTCGCAATGATCACTGCTGACCAAAGTGGTGCATAGGGGTGTAAAAAAGACTGATCTACATGACAGATCTACATCAACAGTCGAAATGTCGTAGAAACATATTTGCCGAATCAAAGAGTGACATCCAGCAGCTCGATTAATACATTTATTGGTGATCTACAACTTATGTGTTTTGATGGAAACGGAGAATGTTTTACACTGATCTGTTTTTCAGTGGAGGTTCGTTATGACTTGACAGTGAAGCGCTTATCTTCTTTACAGCACCACATCAAGACCGGAAGTGATTAAAAGCCAATTACGATCATTTACTGAACAAAACGAGTTACTTTTTGTCCCATCAAAATTTCAGTGATGCATCTGAATCAGAATTAGTTTTATTGCTAAATTTGTGTATACATACAAGGAATTTGTCTTGGCTTTTGGCGCATAGCAACCCACTCTTTTGTCCTTTGCAGGGGTGGGCAAGTCTTCCTTAGTACACTTGCTATGCCAGAATCAGGTGTTAGGAAATCCATCATGGACTGTTGGTTGCTCTGTGGATGTACGGGTAAGCTGGCCAAACACCTTGTAATCTGCAAAATGTCACTGAGATAAGCTCTCAAATGCTAGAAAGTATGCATTATTATTACACATTATACACATGGTCCACTTCAGAAGCATGCACATTATAATAATAGATAATATAATAGATAATTATAATAATGTGTGTATTAATGTGTACACCATGTTAATGTTGCAGCTGGGTAAAGGTGCCACTGATTTAGATTACTTCACATACAGCTAGTTGTGTGTTTTAGAGTTTTCTTTGAGGTACAAATAAAGTCATAATCACTATAATTTATTTGTTTTTGATCAAATATGACACTTGGTGCATGGTGCTCATGCTTTAGATAATGAAAATAACCAAAGGGGCAAAATAACTATTCAATTGCAGGTCCAAGACTATAAGGAGGGAACCCCTGAAGAGAAAACGTACTACATTGAACTCTGGGATGTTGGAGGATCTGTTGGCAGTGCCAGCAGTGTCAAAAGCACCAGAGCAGTCTTCTACAATTCAGTTAATGGTAAAGGTGATTTTAAATGAGTATTTCTAGGAATCATTAGGGTAGCTATTATTTACTTTGTGTCATTTCATGTTTTTTTTCCCCCAGGTATCATGTTAGTGCACGATTTAACAAATAAGAAATCCTCTCAGAATCTCTACCGCTGGTCACTAGAAGCTTTAAACAAGGATTCTTCTCCAACAGGAGTTATAGTCTCAAACGGGCAAGATATTTTTATACATCTTTTTATACATCCACGCACTGAAATGTCGTCAAAAAAGATATGAACTTGAGAGGTGAGTCATATTCTTCTTTCCCTGCAGTGACTATGATAGAGAGCAGTTTGCTGAGAACCCAGTGCCTTTGCTGCTGATTGGCACAAAGTTTGACCAGATCCCAGAGAACAAACGCAGCGAGGTTCTCACCCGGACGGCCTTCCTGTCTGAAGACTTCAATGCAGAGGAGATCAATCTTGTAGGTTAACTCTTTCATTTCGACTTGCTCTGACCCTAAACCAGCTTCAAACGTGGAATTCATTACTGTTCTGACTTTATTTAAGTGTCAGAGCGCCGGCTTTAGCTCACAAAATGTTCCTTGAAAACATTGTTTAACCGTTACAAGGCAAATAAAGCTGCAGTGCTTGACAGGTATGCTACATGAAAGACAGCCATTGTTACTCAATTTAAGTATCAGCTGCAAAACTGGAATATATTGATTGACTCAACAATGACCTCTTTTGAATTCTCAAGTGTGTCACACAAAGTAAAATCAGTACACTTCATCACTTTATGAACAGGATGGGTGGATTTATATGCTATGCTTATTTCAATGTTTACTTCTCATGAAGCCTCAAGGACATGATCAACAAGTCAAGTTATTATATATATTATTATAAAAATCTAAACACCTATAGTAACATTACAGCCACTGTCTTTGGTATGAAAACCTATGAGTTTGGTGACACTTAGTGGTAGCATTAAAGAAGACATCATGGCAGACGGAGATATGTACCTATTTTCGTTTTTAATTTTTAAACATACCATCAAAGTGTTGAAATAAGTACCAGCCTTGTGCAACCTCCACACATGTAGATTTCACCTCTGAGAGAGTGTAGACTTGTTTTCTGTGAAGTTTGTGGCTGAAGTGCTATTCTGATTTTCCAGGACTGCACAAACCCCAGGTACCTTGCCGCAGGCACGTCGAATGCAGTGAAGCTTAGCAGGTTCTTTGACAAGGTGAGAAACTGTGAAGTCTCTGCATCGTCTTAAAAACTCTGCGAAGGATACTTTTACATGAATACCACTGCTAAATGATGCCTCTACTCAGGGGAGCGTCATCTAGGGAACAGTAATGTGTTGGTAAATTTAATTTTAATGTGAGTATTACACTGTGTGTGTGTGTGTGTGTATATACATCTCTTAACAGGTAATAGAGAAGAGGTATTTCACAAGAGATCCGAGTCAGGTGAGCCCATTACGTGGTTGTGGTTGACAAAGATTTAACTGCAACTGTCCTTTAAACGTTTCTTTAAAGTTGGGAAGAAACGTTGTCTTTCACTTTCTCTGCAGATGACGGGCTTCACAGACAGAAAACGGTTCAACTTCAAAAGCCTGCACTATGACTGACAGCAGTGGTCTGTGGTTTGACCATGATGTTTATAGTCATTTACACCACAAGTAAACCATCATATTCACTGACATGTTTCCTGTGTCCCCGCCCCAAAATTCAGCGTAGGTTTTATTCACTGCTGTTTCTTGTTTACGCAAAGCCTTCTGAACAGTTTTCATCGGCTATTATTAAAGAAGACTTAAACACAGAGTTGTAACAAAATACGGATAAACATGCACATAGTTGCACAGGAAAGTTGTTGAAGGGAGTTTAGCACATGCTAGAATTAAAGCGATATGCTTTGGTGAGATGAGGAGAAAGGACAAGGCACGTGTAATAAATGTACAGTGACACGTGTTAAATTTCAGTCTTTAATTTCAGACTTTTTTCAGTACAATCATTTCTTTTTTTCTTTTTTTCAAATGTAACAGCATACTGATTCATTCTTTTTTTCCCTCTTGCTCCACTAAGCTGTTTGATGTAAACAGATGATTTGGGTTTTTGACAGTGGGGTTGCACGAGCACCTCACGGCTCAAAACCAATCGGCTGAATATCGGCTCATGCAACATTCCCCAATCCCTGCATCACTTTCTTAATCCAGGGGAGAAAAAAATGGATTTTAATGAAGACGCGAGGATACTTGGGATTATTACAGTCATCTTTTGCGGTGAAAGCGGTTATACCCTGAGGCTTGGAGTTGCAGATAAGTGGTCCGCCAGAATCACCCTATGAAAAAGACAGAAAAAAAAAACAATTTGGTTTTCATAATAAAAGAAATCTGTTTTCTTCATGCTTGCAGTATTATTGCATTTTGTTGTTTATAATGGTTTGAATACATGAGTTTGATTTACCTGGCAAACCCCTCCCTTCTTTTTGTCAAACTTGGTGCATATCATTTGCTTAACATTGAAGTATTGTTGCCATTTGCGTTTGCACTCAAAGTCGAACTGCATCTTCTCTGTGGTCTCCCTTAGCACATCTGAGGAAGTCTCTTTGTCTCCAGTTTTGCCCCAACCCGCTACAGTACAGACAATGTTGGCTGGGATTTTCCCATCCTTCTTAGGCAGCCCAATTTTCTTCACATACCGATTGAGTGTGGCGTTTTTTTGTAACTGTAGAAAAGAACAGAGTAGAGAATTTTCTGTTTTCATTTGACAGTCTACTTATCTGTCAGGCATTTCACTCTGCGTATATGTCCTGTTAAGCACAAAGCACAAAACACAGAGGTTCATGGTGGAGCACGTCAACCCCGCATCCTCAGCGGCTTCAGTGTAAATGTGTGAAATCAAACTCTACATGTGACTGAAGAAAATGAAACTGATGCAATGGCATTACCTACACTGTGCAAACTACTTACACAGAAATGCCTATTTGTGTAAACACCTAGGTATTTAAATAAATAAATATTCAGTTTTATTTACCTTAAGTAACATAATGTCATATTCGTAGTTTCCAGTGTATTCCGGGTGTTGAAAGTACTCAGCCACTTGTCTCTTCTGCTGACTTCCCTCTTTCTTTTTTATGTTATGTGCTCCCAGTACCACTGTCATGCTTTGCTGAGAGCTGACAAAGGAGGAAACAAATTAATAAGAAACACGTGTTTTAGTTTCCAATTAACACTTTGAAAGAGACTGAGAGGATAAATGATTTTACATCCATTATAACTACACTGAGTTTATTCAGTTATTACAAACACAAATGACAATAAGCATTACCTCAGGCTATGATAAACATGTACATACATAATAAAACAAATATCTACCTGCAAAAAAGCCCCTTCCATTAACTGATTGTGACATTAAAAAAACCATTTGTTATCTTTCCTTGCTATGAAAGTGCATTGATGTACAGTACACTCACTTTCGGCAATGTGCAGCCGTTAGAACAAAGTCCTCCCGAATAAGTATCCCGCCACATGAATGATGATTCTGAAACTGGAGTGATGCCATGTAGGGTCTGGAATGAGGCTTTGCAACTCTGCCGCCCACTATGCCACTCTCTGAAGCCCCTTAAGTGCGCACAGAGGGTAAATTAATAAAACGAATAATCCTTTATAGAGCAATTTATTATATATATTGGGGCAATTTAATGTCAACTTACCCGCACGGGACAGCAGCACAGTGAAGAATACGATGCAGTATGCGTGAATCATGGTCGCGCAGATGTCAGCGCTGAACTGTCTGGTTAGCGTCGACGCTCCACAGCTACCTTTTGTACTCACGCTTCCAGCTCCCACAACGGAAAGCTTGTGGGCAGGTGTCAAAGTCACTCTTGCACAGAAGAGAGGAGATCGCACCTCGCAGCACGACCCTCGTCATAAAACCAGATAAAACTGTCAACTTTTGTCTCAGTTGAGACACACGTGTTGTTATTAAGTCGCCGATGATCTAAATGTGTGGCACTTGACTATATGTTTCTTTGTGTCTTTACATGTGGGGTTGTAGTTTTATGTTACAATAATAATAACATTAAATTAAATTAAATGAAAATAAAATAATTAACTTTTGATTCTTTGGAGCTGAGGCTCTGTCTACTTAATCAGAAAGGTCCATATAAATCATAGATGATCACAAACGTGCCCATGCTCGGCCGTTTATTTTTCATCATAAGCTTAATTTATGCTATAGAAAGACAGTTAAAGTAAATGGTAAGTGTGTTTCTGTGGAAAGCTCTGCGCTCTGAAGTGTTCACACCTCACACAGAGAACCCCCCCCCCCCCACACACACACACACACAATGTGCTGTTTTTTTTCTGAGTCAAAGTTAATCAAGACAGATGCACACGTAATCATGGACTCAGAGTTTTTAAATGTAATGTTTAAACCGGCCAAACAGTCTTTCTTTACCTGCAGGACTACAACTGAAAAGCTAAGCACATGTCAGAAGGGTTTGCAGGACTATGTTGAGACTTTGTGGATGTCTGGGTGTTGGCGTGCCACGTCAGGCATAGATTCTATTTAAGTTATTGAAATGATTGTTATTCATTTACAGCAGAACGCCTCAGCGTGGGTTGTGTGATAGATTTTGTCTGCTGAGCCATCCACACAAGTGTCCTTCTGATAAATTACTCAGCTTCAGTATTTTAAAACAGATGGAACAAAAAGAGCAGCAGCGACTGCTCAAGGTTAACTGATGAACTTGACACAGCACATGCCAGTATGTCTACTGACCACTAGATGAAGCTATAAGCATGTTTGTGTGCACAAAGTACAGTTAGGAAAGAGAACGAGCGGCCCATAATCCCATAAAATCAAATAATAACGCACATTTATCTGAGTACCTCACAACGTCCGGTCTGTTTGACTTTTGTGGTGAAGTTGTAGACATTTGTCGTTGTTATTGCTAACCAGTGACTCTTGAGACGAAGACTTCAGCATAGCTTTTGTTCATTTTGGATCTCAGTTCTCATTTTAAGAAATCTTAGATTACATTATAATAAGCATTGCACGGTGGGTCTGCATTGTCCTTTAATGTGAATGATGTTAGTGTTTTTGCAGTCCCAGTAGTGCGTTGTTTGTCTCTGAGATGATGAACCGTGACCGTGTGTTTGTTTGTCAACTGTGTACATTTTTTTCAAGTTTCTAAATTCAGGGGTTGTTGCCAAATCGCAGCTCTTTGTTCACCCTGACATCCCGCAGTTTTTATTTATGAGGGGGAACTTACAGTAGTTAGAAGTGCGGACAATGCACTCCAACAAGTCCTTTGAATAAGAGGAAGTGAAACAGGCTCTAATGTTCCCAGCATTATGTAATGTTGGATGAGGATTGTTTATGAAATACTGTGCTCTCTCAGCTGCCAGAGAAAAACATTTTTGGAGGCCATCTTGATCGAGCAGATGACCTTATTGAATTACCCTAATGTTATCTGAGGCTGCTGGTCACAACATTATCCAGAAACAATTGCAATTAAACCATTGATTAGAGCCGGCAAGGATCTTCAGCAGTCAGACTTCTTCAGCATACAGTCTGTGCAAAAAACAGGTGATCTTGCAAACTGTCGTAGTTTTTTATATGTTGTAATACTTTTTTGGAAATGGTCTTTTCTTGTCACATTACACTTAATGTGGCAGTTCTGTTAAACGTCACTTTGTGAAATGATGAAAAGGTACAGGTACTTTCAATTTCTACATGTGCACTTTGCAGAATACAAATTCTGCAAAGTGCACATATATGATAAACACCTTCCTTTACAACAGGAAGACATACCAATACTGCTCGAGCTATGAGGTTTCCCCCAGCGTGACCCCAACAACTACAAAGCAGGCAGACAGAGGGCATCAGCACAACAAAAGCTGCAGCTACTGTGCAGGGTGTAAAAAAAACCAAAAAAACAATATACTGACGGGATTAATGTTTAAAATGGAGATACTGCAGCACAGTGAGTTGCTGCTTGTGGACAGTGATTCACAAGCATGTACACAAGTGATTAATAAAATGATAAAACTAAAACTGACGCCTGCGGCCATAAAGCCAGTGGATTGGACATCAAAGGAGTCCACTGTGGACACATTGTGTAATTTAGAGTTTGTCAGCCTGTTAAATATAAGTACTGCATAAAAAAAAAAAATCGTAATTTTAAAAAAGTAATTTTATTTAATGTCCAGAAGATAGCTTCAATCAGTCACTGGCAGCATCATGTTACACATGTGTTAGAGACAATGGGCATATTGGAACTGGACACACACACAGTACATATACCACACATACAAGTATATATACAGTACACACGTTTGAATTGATTGTGGTCATCCTTCATTACAGAACTTAAAAACTTAATGGATGTTGCATTTTAAGACTTTACTCTTTCTTTTTCTTTGCACTTCCCTTTCTGAAACACTTGTGGGTACAGAACAGGCAGCATTTGAGTGTCACCCACAGAACAGTTAAGATAACAATGATCATAAAGCCAATGACGTCCAGGCAATAGTACTGAATCCAGTTTAATTCATGTGCTGCTACCCTTAGGTGCTTTGCTCCTTTGTGTCTTATGACAAACTCAGTCCAGAAAGCAGCCAGATCCAGAGGCTGAACAGGGCGGTCCAGGTGTGTCTGAGACAGCTCCGTGATCTTCTCTTTGTAACTAGGAGAAGTAATATTTTGAAGAAGTTAACAGAATGAAAGGTCGACAGGATGTTTCCACAGAGTTAATGAGTAAGCCAGTCTAATTAACTGGATAAACTGCACATAGGGAGCCTGCCTTCTAACAGCGGCAGGCTGTCAAATGCACCCTGACTACAACGACTCGCAATTGCAAATCATCAATATTAAAATGATTAAAACTTATATAATATAAATGTATGTGCTTATTTTAAGGATATACAAAATTATAAAAATTATGAAAGCCTCTGCACATGATCTATGTTGGTTTATCTGCCACAGAAAGACACATCAACCAGAGATGGCAACTCCAATTTTTAATCTGTCTGTAGAATTGATACAGTACATATAATATAGTACAGTAGTGGAAACAGTAGTAGTAATAGTGCATAATACTTTCAATGTTAGAAAAGCTCTTTACAGACATGGAGGGTTTTTACAGTAGCCATAGTCGGATTCTGTTTGTAAAGTGCCCTGAGATGACTTTGGTTGTGAATTGGCCCTATATAAATAAAACAGAATTGAATTGACAATTGAATTGTTCACTTATTCATGCTAATAAGACCTTAGTTTAGGTTAACTGGGAATGTGGGGTGAAGGTGTAAATTGCCCATTGTTAAACAGATTCCCCGTGACCACTAGAGGACCTATGGTTCAGTGTTTTTACTGCAAAATCCTGCTTTGTTTGTATCATGTATCACGAGGACTTCCGTGCAAATGCATGGTTTCACGCATGCATGGTTCCGTGCTATTCCACTGACAGTTGGTGATAACGCATCAGCAAACATAGCAAAACTTCAACAGAGGCTAGCACACAAACAAGGATGTAATATGGGCTCAATGCTTCATGAGGAAGGAAATGAACTTGAGGCATTTGTCAGGCTTCTGCAACTATAAGTACAAAGCTAGTAAACCTGGATGTAAACAACTGAACTAAAGAAACCCCACTTTTCAGATGTTTTATGGACAGGGAAATGTGCACATTTAGAGGGTCGCACACAACGAGCTTCGGTGAGTATCACTGAATGGAAACAAAACATTTGTTTACAAGGAAACTCCACAGAGCTCCTTTAATTTTATAGAATAATGAATTCTATGATTTCCATCTTACCTTTTGTCGTAAATGAGTTTCTTCAGTGCAGCCAAGAGGTTTTCACTTGTCACGTCAAATACACTAAGTTTTTCTGCAACACCGCGGGCCACCATTTGGTGTACATTGTCCCCCTGGTCCCCAAACAGTGGAAACATCAACATAGGCACAGCATTGCAGATGCCCTCGTAGACACCGTGGGTGCCTCCGTGGGTGATGAAGACTTTAGCTTTTGGATGGGCTGAGGAGAACAGGGTTAGCCACAGTTACAGGTCTAGTCCACAACAAAGCAGCAGGTAGTTTCATTAGAATATACTGTGATTAGTTTGGATGGTATAAGCAGACATGATGGCAGAATCTCATACACTTGCTTGGATAAACATACCTAGGAGGTCATTCTGAGGTAACCATTTCATAAGTCTGACGTTTTCAGGTACAGACACGGGTAGGACTCCAGTGTATCTCCACACAACCTGAAACATAAGCATCTTCATTTTTAACATTTGATTTACAATGTACTTATGCAATGCATTGAGAGTTTGACATGAGTGCTACAAGACAACACAAGGGACAAAGTCTTGTGGCTCACACCGATTAACACTATATCACATACTCAGAGTTTGTATATCTCTGGCTAATGTGTAACTATTTGTGTAAAGTGATTGATTCCACTGAGGTTAGCCTTACCCTTTGAGGTATTTGTTGAAAGGCATCAAAGAACTGTTTGGCCTTCTCTGCAGGCATATTGGGCACCATTGAGCCCAGGGTAAAGACAATAAAGCCGTCATCTCCTGAGTCCTCCACAAACTTCTCCAAGTCCTGGGGGGGGGGGGGCAGTTTGCAGAGCAGTTTATACTTTAACACAGGGCTTCCTTTTCATTTGTTCTTGTATTACATTCGTATTAGTCCAGAAATCTTTTTTTTCCTGGCTCAGATCTCACACGTAGAATCTCCCAGGAGAGCAGACCAACCTGTTCTTTCACAACATCAGGAGCCAGTAAACCTCGATAAACAATCAAAACAATCTTTAAGATTGAAATTTTTTTTTTAACCTTTAATAACATATGCACACAGCTGTTCTGATTCCTGAATCATTTTGCTGTTGCAGATATGTTAAATTCCATTTATCTTTCCCTCAGTGTAGCTTTACAAAAATCGCCTGACAGTAAACTTGTTCCCTGTTCCAAATCAAGCATGTTCAGTATTTTAAAAGGCACCCAACTAAGATTCAAAACTGCATTAACTGTAAACGTATTTGCTATTACCTTTTGACACATTGGGTAGATACACTACACTACACTACATCAGCACCCATTTGGAGTTGCGTTTCTGTGTCACTGGAGGAATTTAAGCCCAATTTTTAATTCTCCTTGAGGATGAGACGATGAGGATGAGAGAAATTGCAGGATGTGCAACCAAAGCAATGAGCTACAGAATGAGCTGCAGAGTTGGGTGATAATTCCCCATGTGTTCATCACTGTGAGTGACACTTTTCACATTATACATTGCCCTTGATCAGTTGTTAATGAAAAGCAAGTTATTAGGGGTGGTTATGTGGTTTTCAGCGTAGTTTTAGTTATTTTAAAGTCTGTCTCAGCACAAAGCAAGTATAAGTGAGTTTTGTTAGTGGATCCAGATGTTTACTCTGGCAGACATTCTTTGAATACTTACCGCTGACAGAGGAGCTCTCTTTGCACAATTGATGCCTCCAATAAAAGCCGTGTTTGGCATCATAGGTCTGGGCCATTCAAAAACAAAGTCATATCTGAGAAGCCAGAAAGCAGCATGACCAAGAAGGTCCCTGTAAGTGTTTTCCTCTGTGTACCTACGGGTCAGGTCGTCAAAATTCGAATAGATTACTTTGCACAAGTAGGACTCCAAAAAGGACATGACCAAGTTTTTGACTCTCTGTGGGAAAGTCATGATGGGTGTGTTTTCAGAGTAGTGTGTGGGAACATAGGAGGGAGGAACAGGGCACTGGTTTGCTTTTGTATCCAGCTCACATGGAAGTCCACGCAGGAAATACACAGCTGGAATTGAAAAGATATGAGCCAGGATGGAGCCGCAGGGAAGGAAGGGGTCTGTTAGCATAACATCGAAGCCCTTTCCCCTCACTCGACTCATTAAAGGTTTGTTGTCCAGCAAACTCTCACAACCTTTCACTTGCAAAGAGGTAAAGTTAATCAAACGCTGCACATCCGTAATCATATCTGTGATTACTGGTTGCTTGAGGAACACTCCAGTCCTCAGGTCATCGAACTTTTCATCCAGTTCAGCTTTGGTAAAAGGCACTTTGTAGATCTCAGTCTTGAAGCTCTCTGATCCATTGATCAACAGGCTGCTTTCAGGCACCAGTACCAGCACTTCATGGCCCCTGCGGCTGAGCTCCTTCACCAGTATCTTCATGCTAAGCCAGTGGCTCCCATCCACAGGCAGAACGAGCACCTTCCCCCCCTGAACTGGCCCCAGACTGAGGCAGCACAGCCAGGCCACCAGCCCCAGTGAAGGAAACCACACCCCGCTCATTGCCTCCTCCACAGACTGGCTTGTTGTAAGAGCTAATGGTAGCTGTTGTTAAGCCGTGGCTCTATGTATGTGCATGTGTGAGTGAGTGTCTGTTTAAAGTCTGCAGGAAGTCGAGGCTGCATTTGCAGGCGGGCTATTATATAACCTCCAGAAAACAGAGGGAGAGAGAGAGAGAGTGGAGATTCCCTGTGGACTTTGAGAAGTCTTGTAGTTTGTCTCCAGTAAAGCATTCTTGCATGTTTTTGTTACTTGTTCTTCCTGTCATATCTTGTACTATTTTATTTATGTTTAACAGATTTACAAATGATCATGCAACTTTAACCCGCTGGCATTTATAAATTGCGACTCAATTTTGTTCTTACGGTACATAAAATAATGCGGTCTGAAAAAATACAGTGTACACATGCTAAAAGACACATTTTTGGGTGATATCAGTGATAATAATGATTGAAATTTAATCCACTTACACATAGTGCTGAGAACATTTGTTTTGCTGTATTATATCAAATATTTTCTTCACAATCAGTAACACTTGCAAGTCATGGTGTCTCTGCTTGTATGCCTACTGATTGGTACAAAGTCCTCTGTTTACTTTGGCTGATACTTCACTCCTCCCCCTCTGAAAAAAGAGACACATGCGTGCTTAATGGCCCATTGCGTGCGCCCTTTTTTTTTTTTCACCCCCTCTTACTCTCACGCACACACATATTCTGTACCTGCAATCATTGTAAAAAAGACCGGTCGCGTGCAAAGGCAGTTGTAATAGGACACCAACACCCTCCTCGTTGGAGGGGGATGATAACATCAAACAAACTGTGTAATTCATGGAATTTTACCCTGAGCTCCAACTTGCTTCACTTAAGGAAACCCCATACACAAGTAATTGTTGCACTGATTGTGATATTGAGTCAAAGTCAACTGTTAACTCATTCAAATATATAAGAAAAAGCCTATAATTATTTAAAGAATAATCAAGGAAAGTAAGGGGAGCTCTGGGGATCAGGAACAAACACTGCCACCAGATTTTCCTGTTTATGTTCTTTCCCCTGCTGTGCTTTCATTTCTCTGCAATGTATATAAATAGATAGATAGATATTACTTTTAAGATTATGTCTGCAGAAAACTGGCTACATTTTGAAGCAAATCTTTTATTTCTCTCTTTTTCATACTTGAAAATGTTGATTTTTGACAAACAAACAAAAAAAACCCATCTGGTACAAAACAACCTTGCCCAAACTGCTCCTGCTTCTGCATACTCCTTGTCACACAGGGTTATATAGGGTAAAAAAAACCCAGCACACCTGCAAAAGATTATGCAATCAGCCCAAGATGCCTTCTCACGCTAAGCAGCCAATTAACAGCAATCAAAAACAAACTGTAAACAAAAATCAAGCTGAAAAACCCAGAATGCTTGTAACATTGCATGAAAAAGACCAATATGTCACACAAACACATAGACGACGACCGGAGCCAAGCTCAGTGCTCAAAAGAACGAAAAACACGTGCAACAATTTTAATAAAGAAACTGAAAAGCAGCTATGTAAAAGGCAATCAACAGTGATGCGTCTCGTGGCTGCTACAGCTGTTCAGAGAGATTTTACTGGTGCAACTCTGTCTTGGTCAGACAACACGATGCACAACTTACTTTGTTGTAAGCATGCTTTCATGCTTCAACCTCTTATGGGCTCCAGAGGCTTGACCACTCTCCAATGAAACTTGCTTGAACTTGCACCACCATTCATCACCAGCATGAACCTTTCTTTTTCTTTGAGCTACTTAAAAGGCAAAAGACCACAAATGAGGTAACTTAGTATGGCCAGAATGTAGTGAAAATAAAGCTCTTGCACAGACCTGCGTGAGAGGAGTCGAGGTGTCTGTGGGAGCTGTAGTTTCATAATCTCAGAAGTACCCTTACAATGTGCAATCCTGGACCTTCTCGCCTGTCTGCTATTCATTCTGTGAGATGTTGGCATGAACTGAAGTTTAAAATTTAGTCAGTGTGCCCAACAGGCTGGTCATTTTTATTTTTATTTTTTTCACAACACAAACACACAACACAACACAATGAAGAAAAACCATTGGACAATCTGCTCTGATCACCTCATTAATGTCCGTTACCACCTGGACCTGCAAACAAATGATTTATTGGCCACCTGGAAGCAGAAAAAAGTAATGAAGCCATGAACAAAACTATAAAATATGACCTTGCAACCTGATTTAGCTAACTAAGCATTCACTTGCTTAGTCCAAGGTTAACATTCACTCTCTTTTAGCTCTGATTTGGGTTTCACTTAACTCCTGAGCCACCAAAGACTATATTCACCAACTGTACGTCTCCCATTTGGTGCTGGGCAGGTAGTGCAAAGTAAGCTACTGTGTGCTATGGCTGAAAATGACTAGATAAGAGTCGTCAAAGTACACCAAAACAGTGATTAAGTGGGAGAGACATCTCAACAATGAGCTTAAAGTAACTATAAAGCTAAACACACAAATAGTTTTGTAACCATCAGACAGGGTGGGGCTTGTCCGGATATAGTTAGAAAGCTTTGACAAACTAAGGTATCTATCTAAACTCATATCGCAGTATCTATATATATCTATGTATCTCTCACTCTATCAGTATCTCTCTCTCTCTCTTTGCATATATATATATATGTGTGTGTGTATGTACTGAGCAGCCCTACCATTACTACAAAACAGATTTCATTTAATAAACATTCATCTCCAAACAACATAATATTACATTTTGTTTAAATTACAAGTGTCACAGCAAGATTCCAGTCTGATGCAATGTGCCATTTTGGAAAATAGGAAGATCCTGTGTGTTGTTTGTGAGTCAGTTATATCTGCTTGCGCCACCAAATAAATTCATTTTAGATCAGTGCGAACTCATTCCAGAGATTCTGCCTATTTACATGCACATATCAATTCAATTGTTCATATTTTGAGCATTTTTGATGGACGTATTTTCACTCAGAGTCTGGGTTTAATTAAAATGTTCAAAACAAGAGAAACATTTGACTTCTTAACTGCTTTGAAGCACTCAAAAAAGAGCCTTTTATGAGAAACTAGTTGTTGCAAACTATGAAGGGACTAATGTTTAACCAGATGGTGGAGCCAAAGCCACAAAAACAACCTCAAAGTGAATATTTTCTGTTGGCGGACTGTATCGTTCATCATCAACAAAAGGAGCTCACCTTCATCATTATAACAGTCGTTCTTGAACAACGAATGTTGTCATGTAAAAACAATCAATTCTCCTTTTGTACATTTCACAGGTTAAAGTGCAGGTGTTTTAAATGTAATTTCATGAGAGAAACTCAAAAAACAAACAAACCCCGAGCTGCACTGAAATCTGGGGAGTAGAAATGAAAACACACTAACCAGCCTCCTCTATGATTAATCCTACAAAAGCCAGATTCACTGGCGCGTTTGCAAAATTAATCAGTAACATATCACTGCGAAGTAATTGCATCATCAGTAATTGCAGCATTTAATGTTACAGAGGTGAAATTCAGTCCATTAAAATTTATCGCAGCCTGGTATCAGCGTTCAGTGTTCAGGACAGCGGGTGCTGCTTCATATGGTGTCATTTAAGTCCAAGCTGTTCGCACCTCTCCCCCTCCATTGCTAATATTTATGCCAACTGTGAAGACGGTGAAAAAAGTATTTGTAGTTTACTGAAGGTGTGCTCTTTATAACTGAGCTTAGCAGGGAAAAAAAAAAAAAAATCTGATAAGCATCACTGTGCACACGCCGAGCAGTGCGTACTCTTTCTGCTTCTTCTCAAACACGTCAGATTAAATGTGGGTTGGTCATTAATGGGGACACTTTGTTTTTTCCAGTTCAGCTAACAATCGTTCTGCCAAAGTGTTCTGCTTTGCTCCACATGTATGTAATTCTACCTCCAAACAATGAAAGTACACACTGTCATATGAGAGGGTCATTTAATACCACCAAGAAACCCTGAAGATTACATTTATTACAAAGTACCCAGAATGTAAAATGAAGCAGTGACTGCTTTTGTCATATTTTTTTTTTTCCAAATGTTCTCCAAGTTTGTATCATAAAGGTAACCGAACATGGCATTAAGTCTGTGACATAAAGACTAAAAGAAATTCATGGCTACTCCCTGAAGATGCGTGAGATGGACGGACACATTAGTATCGCATTAACTAACCTCTAACAATAAATATGGAGGTATTAGTCAATGATCTCCAGCACTGAGTAAAGAATTGAAATTGCTCTGGGAGGTGCTGGATCTCTGGTTGGGATCTGGGTTGTAGGTGCTGCTATCAACCAAGTGTGTGGAATACAGTAGAAACTGCAAGAAGATACCTACATGTTTAACTGATACCGCCTCAGTGGTGATTGCACCATTGCAACATTTTGTTCTGAACTGCTCTTCTTGTGTTTCAATGTTTCACCTTTCTGTTTCGCCTGCATTGTCTTATTTTAGTCACACAGCCATTAAGGCTTAAATATTAGATAACTTTGCAGCGATGAGCCTTTGCAACATTCAGCAGATTATTAAAAACTGCACGAGCCGATTCACCATTTTCCTCCGCACGCTGCAAATAAACTCCAACTGCAGTCTTGTCTGTAAAGTGAGATGTTTGGCTGGAACCACGTGGCGGCGCCATCGCCACATGGATCCTTGCATTTCAGTCTTATGCACACTAGAAAACGTAGTTGCCTGAGTGCAGTCGTCAGGACGACGTTTGACCTTTTCTTGCTGTCTGCCCTGTGTGGCCAGGATTGCTGCGTCAGCCAGTTCTCAAATGATTAAAGATCACACACACCACTGGATCTTTTTGATGGCATGATTCACACAGCCCTGTCGATTTAAGCGTGTTTGCAAGATGGAAATCACTACTGTGTAAATTAAAATAGCATAAAAAGCCTCTTGCAGGAGATCCAGACACTTCCTGCATTTCACGTTTCAGTTGTAGAGCAGCTGTGGCTGGATTTAGACTAGTGTGATTGGATATATGAACGATGATCCATCATCACCAATAAAACAGTAAAAACTAGTTGTCCAAGTGACATAACGCTTCCAAACGTATAAAGGGTTAAAAACGTGGCTGTGCTGCGGAACAAAACCTGGTATCAGTGACATCAAGCCTCTTACTTGTCTCCTGGAAGGGGAGAGTAAGACTTCAAAGGTAGATCTTTGCTCTGACTCTCCGCACGGATGCGCGCCGACCTTGGAGTCTCCAGACGCGCAACGGAGAGGATTTTGCGCACTGAAAGCAAGTAGAGCTGAAGCGAGCGGACTGCTGCCTGACTGACTGCAGTCCCGTCACTGGGATACGGGCTCACTTTGCTACACTTCACCGCGCACATCGCCCCCGTATTAATACTATTGTTCGGGATTGAGTAGGGGGGAATATAGCGAATTATTTATTTCGGTTTGGCTTGAATCGCAACTTAGAGGAGTGTTGTTGCAAGTGAGCCACTGAATGTAGCCGTTTCACCTTGTCTGTAGAGAAATCCAAGTGTCCCAGCTGCTCAGGGAAGATTCACTGAACAACCTGAGAGACGGAGCCGTTTGAGAGGATTTTAGGACTCTTTCCCCAAAGTGGATTGAACGAGGATGATTCAAACCACCTTACCCAACTAAGTGAGGTATTACATCAAAAACAACGGTAAGAAAAAAAGTTTTTATTTTCATTACAAGACAAAATCCAAATGCACCATCCTCGAAGTGCTTCCAAATTGAACAAAGGGGCTTTTAAAAGTGCTTTAACATCGCTAATTTCTTTTAACTTTCCTCGCAGGTGATCACAGCAATGCTTCATCGGCATGTGCGTCTGTCCCTCTCCAAATCTTCCAGAGAGGATTTAAGCGCCGCTCATTTTGAATAAGTCGAGAAGTCTGTGAAGATGAGAGCTCTGCAAACACTCCTGTTTCTTTTCCTCCTGCACCAGGTGAGGTGTGAGGCGACTGGATGAGAATAGACAGAATATATAGAAAACTGTCTGTGGCTTTAAAAGAGAAAGTTGGAGACAGCAAGTGGCTTTAATGTGCTTTCTGTTTTTATTTTAAAATGTAACCCTGTTGGCTCCTCAGGAGACAGTCATTTGTCTTGTTTAATATTACTCCATATGCCATATATTGTCTGGGCTATATTTATCTACTAAGTTGGCGTGTCATTTATTGTAGACGTGCATCCTGGAGCTCATGATTTACCACTCACCACATAATGCCAAATGACAATTCAATAAATTCTTGGCATGAAATTTTAGGTGACACATTTATCAGCAGCTAATTTGTTGGCTGACACAAACCCCTCATTAAGTCTTAAGGGGGATAAGCTTGTTTTGTGTTATTTGAATTTGCGGGCTAAAAAACCAAAATGCCCTCTATTAGTGAACACGCTTTTTTAAGCATTTAGGAAAATTAGAGATGGAAATATGTTTAATGTCTTTATAAAGTCATTTTTCGAAAACATAAATAGCCATGTTGGTTGAAATTTAATTTTGCACATCAGACTCTGATGTTGTCCGTAGCTGTAATATATAATACTGTACGCAGTTAATTTCTCTCACAGCTTATTATTGACTTATAGTTCCTATAGCTTTTCTATGGGAACACAAAGTTATTGAAAAAATATTTGGGTGTTTATCCTCAACATTTTCATTACATGCTGGGATAATGTGAGCATTATGATCATTATATTATCCTTTTAACTGAGAATTTGAGATCACATAGTTTTAAAAAATCAGTTTACTGTTGACTGAATATAAACCAGTGTTTTGCCGATGTGCCCGATTTGCAGAGTTTATTGTGACTTTTCCAGCGTGGCGTCTCTTTGTGTATTATGTTATGGCTTTGGTAACATGTTTCTGTAACTTGTGGGCTCAACAAAACCAGCAATGTAATCTGCCCCTTCATTTATTCAACTATATCACCCAGATAGCCGTGGTTAGCAATCATTTTAATTTATTTTGCTTCCAGGCATGAAAAAGGTTTGACCTCCGCGTTGAACCCTCAACAGCCGTGAAGTCTCTTTGCTGTGCTAAAATGGAGGCTGGAGTTAAAAAATAAAAAGACAGCTGAGAACAATATGTGAACATTGCAGAACCCACAGGTTTTCAAAGCCTGCGCTGTTTCCTCCTTTATAACTTACACAATGCGCTGAAATCACAGGTCCCTGTGAATACATGGAAAATGATTTGGTATTTACCAGAGTTTGATTGTCTTAAGCTTCTGGACATAATCTTTCTGAAGTATAATTCTGTTTTTATTGCAGGAATAAGCTCTCCAAAGAAAGCTCAGAAGCTTTAGGGAATATAAAGGTCTTTCCCCTACTTTTTTTTCAGCAGCTGCCGATGTCCTCTGTTGAATAAAGTGTGGGTTTTATCGTGATCATCCTTGCTTTACGGACTCTTGCCGTGATCAGACCTGAAAAGAAAATGCCATGTGATTGAAGAAGTTCTTCACATCTGTGCTGTCCTCAAAGAGGGCGTCTTTAGAGATAGCCTTGAACTGTGCAGATGCAACGGCAATGTGCTGTCTGCTCCGGCTGCTGTTGTAATCAGCCTTGTGCCCATTGGGAGCTCTGCCCCCCTGCCTCCAGCCCCCCAAGAGAGAGAGACAGGCTCCCTCCCTGGAGAGGCTCTCTTCATATGCCTCAGTGGCTTCAGTCCCAGCAGACTCACCACTGTCTGACTGGGGACATATTGGCCCTTATCAATATTCCCCTACCTTCCAAAGGGTAAAAATGGTTAAATACCAGGCGTGAAATATGCACCGAAACTTTTTGAGCTGTGAATCATATTTTTTCCTAGTTTATCAGTTTTATAAGATAGTTTAACGTGAGGAGACACATGATGTGATCAGGGTGGCATGCGACAGAGCTGCATAGTCTATATTTCAACCCATGGCATGACAGGATGCACCTCAGACCGCCAAGCCACCAGGATACCCTGTAACACTGATGGATAATTATTATTTTTTTTTTTTTAGGTTTAAAGCAGAGGTTCACTGCCTGTAGCAGTCTGTAGTCTCACACACTTGTGGTCGGGTCATCCGAAAGGAGAAGCACAAACACTCTTCCTCTAGCTTCTTTCTCATAACAGAAAAACACCCAGAACATGAATCAAATGGTGAAAATGTAACCCTGGCCCCAGCATCTGTGCCATACCCCAGGGACAAATAAGAGGGTCAAAGCCATCCTGGGAGAATCCATTCTTCCCCTTGACATCTGCTGCAGTTATCCTCAGTGCAATGACAGCAGAACAATGTAGATGAAGATAAAACATACTTGAGAGCCTTTGCTCCCTGCCATGTCCCTCTGCCTGTCCTGCCCTGCCTCTATTCCACAGATTGCATGCAGCAAAAGTGTTTTTTTGTCGACGCCGCTTGGGATTAAGTGAGAAGACGTTGACAAAGTCTATTAAGCCTTTGTATCTTATTGCTGGGGTAGGAGCTCTTTGGTAATATTATGTCATGACAAAGCATCTATGTGGCCCACGCCAAGAGGATCACGGGTGGTGTTAAATGTATAGCTACCTCCTATTGTACACACCACCCAGGGTCGGCCAGAGCAGGGATGGAGCGAGCATCTCGATAGAAAGGGTGTGACGCATTAGAGAGACAAAGCTTAGCTGGTTACTAGTAAGCCGAGCATGTCTTGTCCTCTGGATCCGCTACATGCTTGGAGTTCATCCATGCAACTTTGATGTGCACTGATTTAAGGGATTACAAGTCATTCCTCAAAGGATTTAGCATTAATTTCAACACTTATTTATTTGCATGGAGCCGTTTGCTTATTTATCTGTTCATCCTCCAATCAGAGTGAGAAATCCCCGAGAATGGGAAAGTCAGGATGCAAAGTCGATTTTGGTTCAGTTTTAGCTGCTAATGTTATTGTTTTTTATTCCCCCACTTGCATTTTTTTTCCTTTGCACTGCTGGAGTGAGCCAGCGAGGCTCCATTCAAAGTCAAAAAGGGCTCTGGCAAGGACAACAGTTTTATCCCTGTCTTCATAACAAAACACAAATTCTACATAAATTCCCTCTCTAAGGGCTCTTTAACCCTTTTCCCCTTCCCCATGCTCAATTAGGTTTGGTTTTATTATTTATTTATTGTATATTTAAAGGCAACTAACACTGGGAAGTGTAATAAAATGTACAGTGGGGGGATTAGGAGCAGCTCTTTAATCTCACGCTTCTGATAATACTGCATGGGCTGATTGATTAGTTTTTCAGGAAGCTTATGTCAGAAAAACCTAATCCGTCTTTGGATTGTGCCAGCCTTGTAAGGTTTTCCGCGCTGCCACTTTATCATGGCGGCGAATTACAGAGCTGCTGGGCTGTGATAAGGTCCTCGTCTCTTTTACAGACCCCAACCGCCCAACCCCCCCCCCAACTCCCCCCTTTCCCTCTGGACAATAAAAAAAAATTGTGTTTATATTCTTCACATCCCTGCTCTGCCTGGTCTTCACATCAACCTCTCCCAGGATTTGCCTTGTAAGAAAGGGGGGGGGGAGAGTGGAACTTAAGTCTTCAAAAACCCACCAGAGAAATTGGGTGGGGAGCGGGAAAAATATGAGAGAAAATGGCAAGCAGGCCAGTAGAAATGTCTGTGGAAGTGATTAAACAGGGATTGACGGAGTGGAGGGTTCTTGTATGCATGTGCCGCCTTCCAGGAATCATTTTGGGAGCTTACATGGTCCCGATGTGTATCTGTTCTCATATTGGGGTCACAATGTTTCTAGCCAGAGGGCTTGACTAGATAATCCCCCATAAACAATACTGTCTGTGGCATTTGCAGTCCTCAGCTTGTATGTTGTCTCAGACCTCTGAAGGCGCGGTCGTCATTTCTGCGGGCTAAATCCCTCAAATGTAGCTCGCAGCCACTACAGGTTGTATCGACTGTAATGAGCCCTGCAACCTATTCCTTTTCCAATCATCAATCATAATTGTGTGTGCACTGGCAATAAATCCATGATAAAGGTCCTGAAATGAAGAGAAAGAACTTCCAGATTGATAGGTGTGACACTTTTGCCCTTTGCATTTACAATAACCGTAATCTGGCCGCTGGATGGACCATTAAAGACTTAAGTCAAACAAGAATGGGCAGCGCAATTACTTCCCCCTCTCTCATGATGTGAGCTGTTAGGGTGAAGTGAAGTTCTGAGCAGGTCTTTTAGAGAAAGTCTGTGGCGACTCCGGTGCAGGAAACATTATGTTTAATATGATGTGGAGTTTCCTGGTCTTGGTCCACAGCTATGAATTTTTATGGGCGATGCGCAGCCCGAGGCAGCGTTAGATCTGGAGGCTCCACTACCTTATAGCATTGTCATTACCGCTCGGCAGGGTCAGAAACATCCACCACTCTCCGATGCACAACCGTGCTGTTTAGCAGCTCTTTTACAGTCTGTGGCGCCTTTCACTGCTGTACTGCAACAAAAGAAAAGGTGGGGAAGGGTTCACGCTGCACGCGGCAGGTATTTTGTCTAAATCCCGCACAGGTGATTGAATATCATCCCAGCAATCGTGGTGTCACTTTTTCTTTTATTAAATCAAATATTGCAATAGTTGTCTTGTTGTTGCACCGCGCGCGAGTTCTCAGTTTATGTCAGAACTCATGAGCAGCTGCATCATCGGATAAACCCACGACTCTAATAGGCACAGACGCAAACGTTTCTGCCTTTGAACACTTTCATATACCCAAACACTCCGACATACAAAGTTCTTAATTACCACCTGGTTTGGTACTTCGGAGAAGGTAATCACACCGCATGTCAGAGCTCGGGAAAATGATTGACCTCTTTAATTAAAACTGCGTTGCTTTCCTGTAAAAGGCAAGGTGTGACAGCTTTAGAATAAGTACAATAAATCTCCTTTCTGATTATTCTCAGTTTTGCATTTCCTCCTCTGCCTCTGGGCTTTGAGGCCTTTCTTTTCAGCTTGTCATTTCCAGCCCTAACAAAGCACTGTCAGCTCCCCTCTGTCTTTGTATATTTCTTTCAAGTACCTGTCTTCAGAGCCACTCAGAGAGAAAGGAAACAACGTCTTTCCCACTCTTGTTTCTTCTTCAAAGGGAGCTGTTTCTGTGAAATCAGCCGAGGCGCAATCTGCTTTGAGAACAGAAACATTTGCTCTGTCAAATTTAGTGGACGTACGTTTGAGCAAATCAAGCAAAAACATTTTGGAATAAAACGCCGGTATCATTTGGCGGCGCGGATTTGAAGAGAAGAAAACACAAAATTGAAGTTGTCACACACACGCATACACACACGCTGACATAAAGCTCAGTAAGAGAAACATTTAGATTACGTCTCCCTGAGATGAAAGTGGAAAAACTAAAACCAGAAACGCGAACCAGAATATGCCGTGCCTCCTCAAGTATTAGCCGCGGAGTTTTACAAGCGTGTTTACCATCGCTGTACAAAGTAGAACGTGTTAAAAAGTGGTCAAGAGAATGATAATTACACTGAGTCCAACATGCTTTGTGGTATTATCCTCCTGAATCCCCGCTATCAGGCAGACGGAGGTGTGCTGCAGGTGTCAGGAGCCAGCACAGGAGTTGACACTTTGACCATGTAAGGGGATTATGAAACTGATGATGCGTTGAAAGGTAACGCCTGCCTAAAAGTGAAGTGTTCAGGGCTTTGCTGCTGTCACATGTGGCAGGTGCTGAGATAACACAAGTATCCAGATTACCTGGAGGCTCTCGTCCCAGAGCGTCTCCTTCTTCCCTCTCAGTGGGATCTTTGCTAACACGTTCTGAACACCTGACATCACGGCTGCGCGAGTCTTTCTCACCAGCTCAACCTCACCCCCTCCAGGCCCTGCCAATGATATAAATGGAAAAAAATCTAATTATTATAATTCACAAAGGAGGCTCATTATTGTAAACATTCACAACACTTCTTCTTAAATTGACACACGCATGTAAATAAATATGTATATAATATATGTATATAAATTTGTTGCATCCTACATCCATGTTGCATCCGTTTAGTGTTGGTAACAGCAAATTTACCTCATGTATAGATTTACGCGCAGGTGGTAATTGCACTTTACTTTGGTATTTCCAGTTTTTCCAGGCAAATGATGCTGTTTTGTTTTTTTTTTAAAGTCTTGAATACAATTAAATATGCACTGTAAATTAAACTTTCCATTAGTATGTAAAGCAGTTTAAAATTAGCTCCCTCTTCACCAGGTACAACAGTTAAACGCTGCCAGCCATCCATCCATTTTCTGTAACCACTTACGCAGCCATTGGGTGGGAGGCGGGGTACACCAGGATAGGTCGGGAGTTGGGCTGGGCTGATACATATAGACAGGCAGACAAACTCATTTACTTAATTAAATGCTGCCTACATTATAATTCACCAGTTATGTAATATAGCACTCACAGGGTCTATTCTCATACATGTAAATGGTACTTATTTTGAATATTTTAAATACATTTTTTCTCATAATACGTAATACTTTCAGTTCAAAGTAAAAGCTTTTAGCAGAATGTTTACTTGTCATTGAACATTGTATCACCGTGTCATTGCTACTAACTCACCACTTCCCTACATTTTAAAATAATTTCTGAGTTTCTGTTTTTAGTTTCCTTTTATGTTAAATGCTGTTTTAGAGGTCCTCTCCGTGCTGATGTTGTGGTCAAATCTAAAATTTGATTTAAAAGATTCAGATCAGATCAGAAAGTCAGGTATTAGCAGCCCCAATATGAAAACCTTGACACTAGAATCAACCTCGCTGACCTGATCAGAAAGGAGAAGGTAGCTTTTTAAAAAAAAATGTGATCACAAATTTGAAAAAAACACAAGGGCTTCTGGGAATTACGCTAAGAACAACAACTGTCACCTTTCACTTCCTGCTCCCTGAAAGGCGTTAGGGGCAATCTGGCTCCAATATCGGAGCAATAAGACAGGGACAGGATTGCTGTGTGATATTGACACTGGTTTGCCTCATCAGGCTGTAGATCTGCACTTAAGTGGTAGCCGGTTTTCACAAGAGGTGTTCTGACGTTCTCTCATTGCTGACACCTGATGCATTCCTGGTTTACTGGCCGCTGATATAAAGTTTGTGTTTAACAGATTTTTGTTGCGTATGCATTTTTATAAATATTACGTTCATTTTGACCAACGGAGAACATGGTGCAGATAACACCATAGGGCCTTGAAGGTGACTTTGGACTTGCTGCTGTGTTAATAAGGAAATAAGTGAATGTAATACCGTGAGAGTGAAACGTAGGAGCGCCGTACCAGGAGGTATGAATATACTAAATGTAAAGTATGTAAGTTCATTCAAAAGCTAAAATACTAAAAGTAAAACGAGTCGGTAAAAGATAAAAACATCTAATTCAGTCGTCATTCTGTCCATTAGTTAACTGTCTAATCAATTCAGTTGCATTTGTAGTTATGACAAAACATCATATTTTATAAATTCCTTATATATATTTTGTGGGTACAAATCTTAATTTGTAAATTAAAATAGTAACCTAAGCTCAAATATTCCCCACAGTGATATAGTGGAGTAGAAGTAAAGAAAAGCAAAGTACCAGTACCTCAAAATTGTACTTAAGGGCACTACTTGAGTAAAAGTACTTAGTTACATTCCACAACTGCCAAGGTCAGAGCTAAGTGGGAAATAATTTGTCCTGCTGATTTGGGAACGTAGAAACATGTTTCTGCGTTTCTGTGCTGACAGCTTCTACACTGCGTGAGAGATAATTGTTTGTGATTTGTGCAGTTTAGTGTCTTGCTTGCTGCACAGAAACGCTTTGTAATGAGACCAGTTGCTCCACTGTAAACACTCCTCCAAACACTGATGCAAACAGTCTCATCTTCCAAATAAAAGTTGAGGTGAGGCGCCGTTTGACTCAGTGTCAGCTCCCCGGAGGAGAGGAAATACCTCACTTAGTAACTCGAATAGATTGTTTTATGCTAGCCACTGGGGGGGTTATGTTACGTGCTATAATTTATGCTAATCATAGGATGTTAGCAGCTTCAAGTGACATTACGAGCAGTCACCTCATATTTTGCAAAAACAGGCTCCTGAGCATTGTGAATCAGTGAATGTCTGAATAGAAAAGGACAAGTCTGAACATAGAGTCTCCTCTGAGAACCCGTGCGTGCAGCCTTGCACACTTAAAGTGTCTTGAGGAAGAAGGTGGGCAGTGAATCGCGCTCTTGCTCTTTCAAAGCTTTTGTTGCCCATTTACTTCTTCATAAGAGAGGTCAGGGTTCAGGTGCCGCGTCACATCAACAGCTGTGGAGCTGGTAGAGACACTTTGTCTTGCTGAAGGACGCTCCTTCGAAATGGATGCTTGCTGACTCGGGTTCTTAAATGTAATCGTTATCTGGCAATACATGTAATGAAGCACATGGCTAATTTTTTTAGGCTCGCATTAAACTGCATTTGTGCCTCACAAAGCCCGGAGGCTTGTTTTTTCATGTGTGGCTTGATGCTGTTGGACCGACGCGACGCAGCCCTGATGTTCTTTGGCATTCATGTTCGTCTCGTGATGACTGACAACGCACTTCAACACATTCCTGCACTTAGCTTTCATCACTGGCCAGCATGAATAAAGGGCAGCCAGAGCAAAACCGTGCAGGTGCAGCAGCTTATTGTCACAGTCTGCACCGTCACAGTTCCCATGTGCATGGCGCTTGTTTCCTGGCATTAAATGATTTTGGTCACAGTTTTTACCGCACATTTCGTTTCATTCAGCGCTGAGTTGTGCGCAGTTTGATGTTGACGGCTTGTGTTTTTAATATCCCTCACTCTAATAATGGACGCCTCCCCATCTCCCTGCCGAGAACATCTTGATAGCACTTGCACACTTGACACACACTACGTTTCACTGTGTGATGCGTGCTCATTAGGATTTTCCAGCACATCTGTCAACAGTAAGATGTAGAGACGATGTGCTGCAGAGATAAAGAAATGGTGATACTGCTTTGATTATAGTAATGAAAACATCAGCACCATTTTCCTTTGAGCTTGCCATTCTCTCTCCTCTCACCATCAACACTTGTTTAGACAGGCAGAAGCTGTCAACAGGCTCAGTTTTTAGGCCTTTGAATGTTGACAAGACCATCACCTGCCCACAGTTGATGATATTAAGATGATATTATATATATGATGTATTGTATCTTGTAATAAAACATCTCACTATGACTAGGCCTCAGATATAATAATGCATCATATAGTGGCAGCCCTCTGTACTACCCACAAATGATCCCAAGTATGTAGATGATGCATTCAGCCACAAATTCAATATTGGATCTATAACATCTTAAGCTGTAGTGTTAGGATATTAGAGCTGTGGCCTGGCCCATTCTCACAGAGGTCGGGTGGTAATGGCCTAAAGGATTATACTGGAGGGGAGTAGATATGCTACATGCACACACACACACTAACCGTAGCCTTCTGTGATTGGTAAGGTGCCCCCGGTGTGGATTTGCTGTTGCGATCCACCACAGTGCTGAAGCACCTGCCATGTGTTTCCCTGGACGGCCTCTGATTAAAAGTGATGGCTCTGAAGCGTGAGGCTGTTCCAGCGATCAGAGCACCAATCTATTCTTCAGCAGCGTGTAGACTCTCGCTCTGCGCTGCCTAAGCGCCTCCAGGGCCTTCTCTCCTGGAACCGGCTCTGGGTGTGAATCATTACAAATGATATGCCCTGGAACATCAGGAGGAGGATGGCTGGGGAAGGACGTGGAGCAGGGGATTGCAGGCTCAGAATGGTTTTAATGTGAGTGGAGCCGCTTGTCATGTTAGATGCTTTAAAGCAAGAGGCTGCAGTCAATCCAGCTCTGCAACAATCTGCAGTCTAAAGCTAGCAGGTACCGGCTGAGCAGCTCTAATATGGCAGGTGTTGTGTCGCAATAGTGCTGGGAAAGTAGGCGATGGTGAAGCCGGAGTAATTTCCGTGGGACGTCCAGATTTTTACTACGTAGAAGTGCATCAAGTTAATGAAGCTTCAGACACAGAAAATTAGCAGAGAAATGAATTGCACCACCAAAGTGAGGTCAATTTGCACAGATAAATCCATGAAGAACAGTGGAGTGCATCATTGGAACTGCTCTGCTTGCACTGATGAGCAGGTTAATTGCCCATTTTGTTTATTGTGAGAAAGATGCCTGAAACCAATTTTCCCCAGACGCATATCCCAACCTTATGTGCTGGAAAAAAAAAAAAAAATCGACGATGGAGAACTCAAAAACAGATTATTTTAGCTCACTGACACAAGGAACTCGGTAATGAAGATGCTGCAAAACCTCTCACACAGAACAAAAAAGAGACATAAAAGATGCGGAACAAAAGCAGATCTCAGCCTGGGAGTGGGGGCCACGTTGTCAACTATGGCGGGTTGAGAGCGATTCCGCCGTCGCCATCAAAACAACACTGTAGCCTTGCCCGCGGCCCAGAACCCATCACAGCCGAGCACAATGTTGCCGGCTGCTCGCTGCAAATGCATTTTAACGGCATCTCTTCAGATGATCCAGAAGCCAGATGTCACTGGCTTCTTAATAACTTTCTAGAGGCTAGTTCTGGTCACTGTGGCAATTACCTTTATGTCAGGCCTCTAAAAGATATGTCTACCCACGGGACAAGCAGGCAGCCAGCTCCATAATGCTCATTACAGATGAATGTCGAGGCTGATTCATCCTGACTCTGTGTGTGGCGTGCCGCTGCTCAGACCACTGTCTGTATTTAAGTTTCACTAATGCCTCTGGATCGCACTGATGGACACAGCATTAAATCAATTTTAAAGAATATGTGGCGAATGGATGGAGCCTTTTCAAAAGATCATTGAGCTCTTCTAGTGACGTTTTATTTACCATTCATATACAAACTGTCAGTAAAAATAATTGCCAGTAATACTATATCGTAAAGAAGAAGAATAGTATTTTAAAGGAGAAACATACAGCCCACACTATTCCATATCTGTGAATTACTTCACTTCAAAGGCTCAGAGTCAGATTTTATGCAACATTAACTGGTTTTCTTCAAGGTTGTTTGTGTGGAAAAGTCTTTAAAAGTAAAGGAGGCACTTCTGCAACATTATTTTGTAGATAATCCCCTAACCAGGTGCACAGACAGAGAGTGTGAATGCGCTTTTGACAAATGCAAAAGAATGTGATGGGAGCGCTTGTCAACGCTGAACATGTGGTGAGATAAAAGACTATAGATGCAAAGGCAATTTGCCCAACTGTGCACAGGTTATATATATTTTTAAATATTAAAGGTAAATAACAGTTTTCTCTTCTGATATAAGAAGGAGCAGCCTGTCAGTGACAGAGACAAAGTGCGTCTACTTCAAAGATGTTGTGGAGGATGAACTTTCCAAAACTTTCACAACTTTTAGGCTGATATATATGTATGTGTTTTTAATGAGGTAAATTTATGATATTTTGTATATATAGTGTTTTTTTTAGAGTAACCAATATTGATGTGAAACCGATAATATTTGAGAGTGCAATCAAGGAGTAGTGTGTTGGATTTCCTAACATCTAGTGTTAGAGGTTACTGATTGCAAACAGTGGTAAACAAAAGGTGCATCCATTCAAGGCTACCATAAAAGACATTGCAGACTCTGTGGCAGGTCACTTCCTCTGTATACATAAAGAACCTATTCTAATGAAAACAAAAATACAAAAAGTATATATTTTTGGGTGATTATACGCTAATTGAAACATAAAAAATTATATTATATTCCATTTCAGACCATAGATCCCACTAAATCCTACACACTAGACCTGTAACATAAATAAAGAACAAAAAGAATAATGTTGGGTCAGATGGGTCAGCGAGCTCTCACATTATTGATATCACTGGCTCAATAATTCACCATATTTACTTTCAGCCAATTGCGCCTTTGACTTTAACTGAAGGTGTCAAATAAGTCGAATACAAAATGCGACGTCCACGACGCAGCGCTTTGCCTTTGCTCCTGAGAGAGGTGTAAATGACAGCTCTGCAGCACTCAACACTGCCACTGGTGATGCTAAATGATAAACAAGTGTGAGAACTCTCAGTTTACTAGTGCTTTGAACCATGGTGAGTTTATCATGCCTTTGAGACATCTAACGCTGTTTTAGAGGGGAAATACTCAATGTGCCATTCTGCATGTCATGACACTTGCACACAGCGAATATTAATTGGAAATATCAGCCAAAATAAAAACTTCTGTGAGTCAGATTTTTGTTCCTACTGGTGGATATTCATTTACAGAGAGCATGTGAAGTCCACCCACCTTTATGTTTACTGCCAACTAAGCACTCTTTTTACGAGGCAGCTATACGTTTGACTGCTGTGGTATAGAGACGGCTTCAGGGTATAAGGTTCATGCACCTCTCTGTGTTTTTGTTTAGGACGTACAGGAAAAGGAAGACGCTAAACCACACTGACAGATATCCGCGACATTTGCCACTACTCACTTCGCCTAGTGCTGTTGAAATGAGGTCTGGTGTTTTCAGCTCCATAAGTCTGCAGTTATTATCATAATAATGTCTTGTTTCAAGTCGCCCCGAAATGCCTCTAGCACAGCAGCACCGATTAAGAAATCTTAATTAAGCTTTTGTAGATTCTCCTTCATCAGACCTTGCCTGCGTTTTTTTTTTCTTCATGGCATCTTGTTGTACAAAAACTCGTATTCCTTTAGTCTGTTTTTAAGAGACAGCACTTCCGCCGAAACGAACACGGTGTGTTAGCGTGCGCGCTGGTGCTGCATGTGTGCAGGGAGACAGCGAGAGAGAGAGAGAGAGGAGGAAACCAAAGCCTATGTGTCAGTGCAGGCTTTCAAGTTCCCAGTGCTTCATCTCTCTTGGGGCATTTAAGTATTAGATATCCCTCTGCTGATCCCCTTGTTGTCACAGCAATTTCCCCAGTTGCTCATCATACTTAAACTCCTCTCTCATTTCCATTATAATCATCCTATACAAAGCTCACCTGAGATTTACACTGAAAGACAAAATTTGGCTTCACCTCTGAAGCTGCGCAGCATGACACCTAATGTGTAACGGATATAACAGCTCGGGCTGGTGGGAAGACGAGTGCCACATCTTCTTTATTCACAGCAGTGAAGAGATGTTCCTGTTGGGAGCCGGCAGTCCCACAGATTTTGTGTTCAGCGTCACCTGTTATTGTGATGTTTTAGGAGTCAAATCAAATTAGCATCTGAGATCACATGAGGTATTACTAAGTGGCGGTCTCAGCATCGGTGGAATTGGCTGATTAAATGACTGTGGATAGTGGGACGTTGTTAGAGTGTCGCCTCCTTCATTCGTGTTTACAGGGAGATACTGTCTTAATTAAGCATCGTAAAGGGGTGATAGATGGGCCAAACTCACTGTCTGTGGAAGACACATTGATTTCACATTACATATCCAGATACCCATTATGTCCTGCTTGCTACATTAAGGTGTTGCACTGCCGTCTGCAGCATGAAGAGAAAGCTCTAAGTTGTAAACTACACTTGATACGTATGGAGCACGTTTACATGTTGAACAGGAAGCTTTATAGGAATGTGATTGTGACAAAACAAATTGTGGCAGACAGACCTAGTTTGTTAGCTTTGTGCACATGTGCCTCCGTTAGGCTTACAGCAAAATTATAATTAGTCTGGAAGTAGTGCGCAGCAGCTCAGAGAGAATTCAAACAGCCGCTGCTCAGTGCTTTCAACATCTGCTTCTCTCAGTGATCCCTACAACCGGGCCTGGGGAAAGCCGGCACTACTAATTACTAATAAAACTAGCTAAGCTTATTGCCGTGAATTATTACAGCTTTATCTGAAGTGGACCAGGAATGGCTCCTGAAGCTAAAAGGCTTTGAGGTACAAGGAGGGATCACAGTTCATTGCTGCGCCTGGATTAGCACTTAGCACATACTTTACCAAACCAGCGCGGAAGACTGTTTTATTGTTGGGAACCGTTCCAAGCTGAAGTTCATATGCATGGGGTATCTAAGAATAGCACTAGTGATATGAGACCAGCTCACACGTTAAGTCCTAAGGATTTTCATTGTCATGTAATCTGACAAGCTGTGAGAAGCTTCATGCAAATATGAGCCCAGTTGGAGTTCATCAGTGCAAAATGGTTTTATTTTATCTTTGGTGCTACTAGTTCCTGTAAATAGTTTCATTACATGCAGTTAAAATGGAAGTTTATTTACTTTTTTGTACTTTCTGCTTTGATTTTAATCTACTCCTGCACTAAAATGATAATAAATGCCATTTTGGGGTGAATAACTACTTAAACTACATCCACATACACAGCAGAGAAATGTTCTTTCTAACCAAAGCCTCTGTCTTAGTAAAAACCCCATTAGTTGCACTCTGTACTGCACAGACCTGCCAGCATCCTCAGCCACCACACACACACACAAAAGCATCTTTAACATTGTGCTGACAAAAGATTGTCTGACTGATGCTAAAGACAACGACCCTTTGGTTGGATCAGTGTTTTAGCCGGTTTTCAGCGAGGTCAGTTGTTGTTTTATCTTCCAAGTTGAAAATGTGTTACTGATGGAGTAAAAAGCTGGTGCTGCAACATTGAGATCTGAGTTTGAATCTTTTTTTTCAGAAACAATCTTGTTTTCTCGCTAAGAGTTTGGTGAGTAGTGCAATACCCATCGCGCCACGGTAAACAAGAAGCATCCACCAGCAGCTGGTTAGCTTAGCTTAGCATAAAGATTAGAAACAAACTGAGAACTGGACTGGCTCTGTCTGGGGAGTCAGAGCCAGGCTGGAAGACTTTGAGTGAAGGCTTGGAGTCTAGGCTAATCCGTAGCTTGCCCTGACTTTATGTTTACCATGCAGACATGAGAATCCACATTAGGCTTATTTCTCAAAATGTTGAACTATTCCTTTTACTTAAAGACGATTGCTCTCCTTACATATTTTCTTTTCTAATGAACCAAAATTGTATTGTTTAATATGTTGTACCTATGTATTTGAATATAAGCATTGCTATTTGTGTTTTAAGCATTGATCGTAGCCATTTTCATATGATGAGTGTGTAAACAGGATAAATGTAATTTCTGAATGCATCTTTGCTCTTTAGCAGTGAATTTAGGCTTTATTGTTGTTTTTTTGTTGTTGTTTGTTTTAATGGATGCACAGAAAGTTCAGGAAGGCAACACGATTCCTCAGGTCAATTATATTGTTCTAAGAAATCAAGTGGCCATCCTGAGCTTGTTGTATTTGTCTCATATTCTCAACACTCCTTCAGCAGTCTGAATATATTCTGCACCATCTTTTCCATCAATCACTAGAGATAAGTTGACAATCAGTGCTGAAAGTGCTTAGATCTTCTGTTGTTTGTCTGTTCTGTGAAAGGAATCACTGCCCGTCTTAAGAAACTATGAAAATGTTTCACAAACAGCTCCAAAATATTTGGCTACAGGCTGCATGTCATTGCGCCATAATAATCGGCAACAAAGTATTGCAAATTTAGATTTTAAAACGGTTTTCTTGCCATTTGATGTTGTTTTTCTGTCTACCTTTGCTCTGCTTTCTCTGAAGGTCACATGCAGGAAAGTGCATGGAGGAGCCACAGAGCTCATCGAATGGGGCGACAGTGATAACGAACAGAAGATTTCTCCCACGGGGGCCAGTCCACGGATCCTCAACCCCCTGCGTTTGTTTGCCAGGGGCTCCCCCGGGTTCAAGAGCAACATGAGGGAAATTACATATTTACAGAACATGGAGGACTTCTGGGACTGGTTATCTAACCAGACAGATGTTCAGGGTGCACAGGCCAGAACTAAACGCAGGCCCATCGTCAAGACTGGCAAGTTCAAAAAGATGTTTGGGTGGGGGGACTTCCACTCCAACATCAAGACTATCAAACTCAACCTGCTGATCACAGGGAAGATCGTGGACCACGGGAACGGCACTTTTAGCGTTTACTTCCGCCACAACTCCACAGGCCTGGGGAACGTGTCGGTCAGCCTGGTGCCGCCCTCCAAAGTGGTGGAGTTTGAGATCGCCCAGCAGTCCACGCTGGAGACCAAAGACACCAAATCATTCAACTGTCGCATTGAGTACGAGAAGACAGACCGCAACAAGAAGACTGCCCTGTGCAGCTTTGACCCATCCAAGGTGTGCTATCAGGAGCAGACGCAGAGCCATGTGTCCTGGCTGTGCTCGAAGCCCTTCAAAGTCATATGCATCTATATAGCCTTTTACAGTGTAGACTATAAACTGGTGCAGAAGGTATGCCCCGACTACAACTACCATAGTGACACACCCTACTCCTCCACAGGATGATCTAGATGTTGTTAGTATGCATCGACCTTTTGTTTAATCCTCAACTAACGTAAATGTCAACCTCTAAGCTCCTTGTCCCGAAACACCTAAATACCTGAGGCACATTGCAGGAAGTGCAACTTAAAATGGGACACACTCTGGAAAGAACTGATGCATTGTTACAAAGCTTCTCAGCATACTGCAGACAAGATCTAACATTTGAGATAGTTAGGTGTCCAGGGACTTGGTTTTAGGGGTTGATCTGGGATTCCGAGCTAGCTACCAACCCTGGGTGACTCCTCCCCATCACAACAGCACATGTTCTCCGTAAATCACTGGCATAATTAGCATGTTGTCCAGATGTTTTCTTCAAGGCTAGACCATAGGCTAGCGGCCTCTCTGTCAGAAATGCACAGACTTCTGTGCCAGTGCTGCGCTGATGTTAACGTTGTGAAACAATTTCCTCACCTCAGCCAGCCCTGGGATGAAATAATTCAAGACGTTGAATCAGGTTAATTATTACGCTGCTGGGACATTTGAATTGTTATTCAACAGGGCATAAATCCAATATTTCACATTTGAAACATAGCTCTGTTGTGATTGATGAGTCAAAATTATCTGTTCATTGCCCTCAAAGTGGAACTAACATCCATTTGTACTTGTTAAGAGAACACAGGCAGGGCAGTTTTGAATATCTTAGATTATTTTGATTGATGGGCCTTTTTTCAAGCAGCACTGGATAATGAACACGGCCTTACAATCTATCTTTAATCTCTTATGGGGAGTGAAATAAAGTGAATTGATTGAGTGTCTCCCCATGACGAAATAGATTGATCCAGCGCATCCAAAGGCAAGCGGAGAGCATAATCGTAAATCATTAGACACATGTATGTAGGTATCTATATCCTGGCTGCAGCCTTGCGTGCTCCTTAAACTGTGTTGGTGTTTGGCTGCAATCGTCATAAGGCATGCGTATGCTAAACCAGTCTGAAATCCAACATCTGTGTTTGCAGGATGCACTTTGAGGCATCAGCCTGCCGAACAGGCCCCGCTGTGGATTAATGTGTCAGGAGAGGCGGGGGGAAGCGATAATTGCAGGACAGGTGGATTTAGTGAGTCTGGCAGACAATTATCAGCACTTTGTCATGGTCCTGCCACCAGCCCTGACATTACCTGTCTTTAATAGGCTTTAATTAGCCTGGGAAATTTCATTTACCCAAGACCAAGAGTGGAGAAACCAAAAGCCAAGAAAAAAAAAAAAAAAAAAAAGGAAAAAAAGGTAAAAGTACAGACTCGGCCTAGAATTTTAATGAGACGTGAATTTGAAAATGTCAGCCATTTCCCGATTGTACAGCAGGCTTAAGTTGACTGACTTTTGTGTAAAAGTGGATAACATCCAGTCTTGTCATAAATGGTGTAATGTGCTTTGACTTAGCAATCACTAACATGGTTTTAAAAGGTTCTGTTGGAGACCATCAACATAAGTTGCGTTGATTGCGCATATCCAGGGTTTTTAGGCCGGGGCATGTGTCGCTGACTGGCAACTATTTTGGCCAATGTTACTTTTTTTTTTTTGTCTTTCCCCATCAGCTGTAAATGATCCTGTCACCTTAAACACACGAGGAGAGGTGTATGATAAGGAAATTACTAAAATCCGAGTTGATCTATGTTGATGTTTTAGTTCTACTCCTTTGTGCAAATGCTGTGTATTAACATGTAACTCTAAAACTAAATGTGTTTACTTACGGCTTCAGAGTAAACAATGTCAATCTATTCTCATTTTTTCCAGAGAAATATATTAATAAGTATACTGTTCCTTATTTTTGGTGTTTGTTAAGCGATATCACGTAGATGATGTAGATGTCATAATTATTGCTTATAGTTATAGATTGCTTTGATTTCCATTTTTGTAATCCTTGCTGATTGTACCTATTTTGATTTCCTGCTTGCTTAATCTTGTTTACAACAGTTTCCTCTGTAAAATGGGAAATAAGAGCACTGCTGTGTGTATAGTGTAAGTAAAAATGTTCATTTTGGAATATTTGATTTCATCTGGGGTTCATTTTGTTAAGATGAAATTGTAAAGATCAATTTAGGTTTTTATGGCATTAAACCTTATTTGAACTTGGCTCACAGCACCCTGTCACACTGACTCAGCCCCAGTCTGTCGGTGCCCACAGTTGTCTCGTTCATTCCTACAAGGACTTCTCAACAGGATAAACACACCGTTTTTAAGAGGTACATTTCAGTGTAGCTTTTTAATGGGCAATAAATCTGTGTCCACAGGCGTGGATGATACCAGAGGTACACCTCAGGGAGCACATCCATTTTGCTGTGGCCATCAGGGACAGGGGTCTTTTCATTCGCTTCCATTATTCTTATCTGATCAGGGTGAGGCACCCACTCCTTAGGCATCACACCACACAGGCAAGTCACACCAGGCTTTCCTGCTGCACACATCCAAATGCTTGGAAAACTAAGAGAATGCTAATATACATTTCACTTTGCGGGATTTACACTGGTAATGTTGAAAAAATAACTACCGATGTGTTGGCTAAATGCCATTACTGCCTTTAACTGACAATCAAAACCAGTAATTTAATGTATGTGCATTTTCATACAAGTGTATCTTGACATCATGTTCATTTTAAGGGAGTATGAGTAGTGTTCTAACAGCACCCTGTCAAGTTGCACATCTTTCAGCAGCAGTTTACTTCATCAAAGTCAGGTTTTGCAGCCTTTTTCAAAACAGAGTGTAACACAGCAACAAGACATGTTGCATTTGAATATGTGCATCAACTCTCTCTGCAAAAGCTCAGTCTTTAAACAGGGACTACAAAAGAAACTACATCCAAAAAAGCATCGTGGAGTATATCACAAAATACCTCCTGGGATGTGCTGAGCGCCACAGATTAATAACAGCGGTTCTGTTATCTGTCACTTCCTCATGGTGTAAATGATGGTGTCAGTTAGCGCTCTACTGCAGCCTCGCTTTGTTATTTGGACTCTAAACAAGGGTATTTTCACATTAAAGTCTACCAGTTTTACCAGGCTCACATTTACGTTCAAAGCATCTCAAGTCCTGACCCCACATCACTTCCCACTGCTTCCTTAACAGTCTCATTTCCTACAATCCAAAGGACAGAGCAAATTTTCAATTGAGATGATGCCACTGCACGGCAGCTGCTCACTCAAGCATTACAGTTAGTAGAGGAAAGCGAAAGAGGAAGATAAAAGGTTGGAGAGGCGTCCTAAAGCATAGATGGTATCAGGTCTTTTTCTAGGATCTGTGCTGAGAGGGGCGGACGAGGATCAGCAAGCTGCTGATGAAGACGTCTCTGTTCCAGCAGGACAGAGCGGCCTCGTGTTCACTTTAATTAGAGCTTGTGCCGAGCATTCACGTAAAACAAGAGGAAAAATGTCTTTCATGCGCCATAAAAAAGGTTCACCGTTATATAACATGTTACTATGCTAATGCAGTTTAAGCACTATTTCTTTTGATTATCACGGTGGTGTTGTTTTCTAATCTTCCATTTAAAAAGAAAGCCGGTGGAGAGGAAAAAAAGAAAACTCACCTCCGCCTGACATCCACATCCATTAACATGACCATTAAATAGAAACGGTGTAGATAATCACCCCTCGTCAAACTGAAATCTCATGTCACATTGATTTCAACAATCCCCAGTTCACAAAAACATAAATGAATTAATGAATAAAACAAACCTGGGCTACTTCAGACTGCTGGAAAATGGTTTAATGGGTTAATGCAGGCATTCTTGCAGACAACAACTTCATCTTTTTTGCTTCCAAACAAAAGAGGTTTCAACATCTCAACGTGACGCTGAATGATGAGTAATATCATGTAAAAATGATGCTACTCTTAATTTACAAAACCCTCTGAAGTGTCGGTCACACCACACTACATACGAGACGGACTGAATAAACATGACAACCCCCCATTCAAACACAGAATAACATTGCCTGTAGAAGTGATGCTCAGCATCCTACAAATATCCAAGCATGTTAGAGGAATTTTTTTGCACATACTCAATTCATTTAATTCTGCACAAATATGTCAGATAATTGCAGAAAATAAATTGTTAACAAAATTGGTACTTGGACACTTTCTTTGACAATAACATGACCATGCATTAGTCTCTCCACTTTTAGTTAACCACAATATATTGAGAATATATAATATTTGCAAGTTGGTGATACTAAGGACAGAAATTCTCAAAATTTAATCTATAACAGTTCACAGACGTATGATCTGGAATATGTCATTAAAATGGGAGACTGAGTAAATACTTCCATATACTTCCAATGTTTTAATATATTAGGGCCAAAGTATAGACACTTTTCTGTCTTACATGTATTATAAAGGATTGACGCTGGGTCTTCATGGCAGATTACGATTTTTTTCCCCCACAAATATGCAATAGACTTTCTTGTACACTGGTCTTCTGAAGATGGTTCAACTGTCATTTACATAGAAATGGTGCCATCAATATGGGGCATACACATCTTTTAAAAAGTGTAAAGAACTGACCTTGCACTGAAAGTGTTCATGCTTTTTAATGTCTAGTCACAAAACGGGCTAAACATTACAAATATATAATATTTCCCATTTAGTTAAACCTTTGTTACGTTCCTATAGAACTCCATATCAAAATGACTATTCATGGGAACTAGTGCAACCTGGAGGAGGCCTGGTCTTTGTGACAAGGCAGGCACAGAGTATAATAGACAAAGTACTCTAGAGCAGCTCCAGAGCAATGGCAGATATATTAAGGCCATTTTCAAAATGACAGGAAAAAAACAGTAGCAGACAGCTTGACTTGCTACCCAGGCTGAACAGAATCCAGTTGGGGCAGCAAAGCAAGCGAGAAACACCAATTTTACCAATTTTTTCCCCCAATCCACTGATGTCAGTCGTCCACGTGCCAGCCTCCCCACATCCCTGGCCAGAAAGCTCCACTCTTCTTTTTTTTTTCAAGTGTGTTCAGTTTTGGTGGAAATAAGAGTGGTACCCTCGCTAGTCCTTCCTTTGTAAACCCATGCTTCACACCTCCAGTAAAGTCCTGGGGCACAGTCAGGCAGTCAGGACTGTTTTAGACGCTTCCTGGGAAGACCAAAGGGTGGGCACTGTGCTGAAGCCAGGGCACGGAAGGCCTCGGCTACCAAGTGAGGATGGGATTGGATCATTGACTTCCAGCCTGCAGTCTCCATTATATCTGTAGCATGACTGTAAGCACAGGCAAAATGAAGTTAACACTCAGACATGAGAGTGTGCACATTAAAAATCAATAAACATAAATGAGATCGTAATGACAAAGCAAATAAAGGGCGCTTGATTTGCAACTGGCACGGTAAACTTTAAAAAGGGCCATTAGTGCTCTCCGTGCACAGGTCGACACAAATGCAGGGTTAGAGCGTCTTCACATGTTGAACGCAACTGAGATGGAAGTAAGTTTAACATTTCAAGGTGCCCTGTGACAACACACTACATCATCTGAAAGAAAAACTTCCCACAGCGACCACCTCCCTTCTTCTTAAAATTCTGCAAATCTTCCATTTCCAGGGTTTATCCAGGTATGAGTCTATTAATAACTTGGATACAAAGATATGGTGCTTCAAACTGAAAAGGCAAATAGCACTGTGTCTGCCCGGGCTAAAACAATGAATTCTAATGCATCTGGTAGGGGGAAGAGATAAGAGCGTGTTATTAATCTTGTGTCACATATATCAGCTAATTACATACTTGCTATTCCAGTTCTTTCCATCTTTACAGCCCAGCTGTCTCAGGACACTGCACCTATGGCAAGGAGATAAAAAGGTAAGCATTCAGGGCTGGTAAACAGAAATGGCAGCAGGAATTTATCACTGGAGGTTTTTTTTTTTTTTTTTTTAGCGATACTTGCCTGTTGATAAAATCTATGGCTTGTGCTTTGAGCTGCTCGGCACTGTGCAAGTCTGCTAGGATGAGGGTGTCGGCCACATTCTCCACTGAAAGGCTGTTGCACAAGGCCTCTTCACACATGACCTTTAAACGCTCGAGAGCGTACTGGGGTGGGTGGTTGGGGTGGGTGTTTGGGGGTGGGGGGGAGAGGGGAGACACAGAAAGCAGCGGTTACACTGTGGATGCAAAGTGGATCCCATGGTCTGAGGTTTCGTCTCGATTGTTGTGAATACACTTAAAGCTACAGATGTAATCGCTTATTAATTTTTTTTGTGAGTGACTCTGCTGGTGAAGTCGAACCAGCAGGCTCCTGCAGTACGTTTCCCACTGCTGAAACCCCTAGAATGACCGCCCTGCGGCTGTCTGCCTCCACAAACTAGTCAAGCTGCAGTTTACATCTTTATCTGTCCTGAATCATCATATATGTAGCGAAGACTTGGAAGGAATTAAATAAAAGGGTTCTGTATGGTTCCGGTTCCCAGTGAGAAAACATGCTGTCCTCACTTGGAGACTATGACAATCACCTGAAGGTCAAGATCAACAAAGCCAGTGCGTGTGGCTTTAGACTGCAGTTACTGCAAAGAAACGTGGATGCATCGCACACATTTTCAACTAATGAGGAGATCAATGAGCACGGTTTGACGGTAGATGTCCAAGATTAGGATCACCAATTCTGAAATATAGTCTGCCCACCTGTTCACAGCTATGACTAAGTGACTGGGTTCACTAAAAATTCACTCATCTAATCTACGATCAACACAATATGGATGATGCAGTTTGCCTGCCCTTAAAAACAGGAACTCGTAAATGAACTGCCAAATAAAAGATGCAGTCTTGAAATGATTTGTGAGATAAAGTATCTACTGTAGTTCAAAGAAAAGCTTACAGGGTGGTGTTATACATTATTATATAACACGCATGTTTATGGCTAAGGATTTAATCATATTTAACTAACGTAAAACATGTTTGTATACCAGGATGAAGGACAACAAATCTCTATTGACACCATCTACACTGAACAGAAACCACAACACTAACAATGTCCTCGATACATGCATTGGCGTCTGTTGAAGAGCCACTGTGCCGCACTGATCTCTGTGTTTTTCCACACCAACATGTCCTAATGACGGCCGACGATAACGGGGACTGAAATAGGCAATATTATTTATAGTTTATCGATACTGCAATTATGTCACGTAAGATTGCAGACTAACAGCTGCGTAATTACACAACAGACCACATTAGCCTTTTAGCCTCATTGACTTCCATGCAGTGCTCGTCGCTCCACTCATTTGAGGCTAGAAGTGTTGGGGAAGCAGTGAGGTACAGGACCGCCCAATGTTTGAGTGACCTGTGAACCTCACGTCATACCTCATGATGATACACAAGTTAAAGTGCAATTCTCATCTCAATTGAGTTAATACAGTTGATAGGAGGTGGTGTAAAAGAACTATATAACAGATTGTAAAAAAGGGTGCCTATCCTTATAACTGACTTCTGGGTGGAGTGTGTGGCTGAAGCTTTACTTAGTGGGATGTAGATGCAACAATATTAGCAAACATCTCAAATAGCTCTGGTATTTACTTTATCTGCAGCTGCCAGCAAATTGTCTGCCATCTTCTCCAGGTTCGGGGCCTTTCCTGTATATATGAAGCCCATCATTTCCTTAAACACATCTGGGTCTACGTCACTGATGTCAACGCGGTTCTGAAAAGGAAGACAAGAGGTTTCTGTATGACTCATTTCAACTTGGCAACTGAAAAACATCCATGAAAGAAGACTCATCAGCACAGAGTGAGGACGAGGGTTCGTTTTAAATGAGTGAAAGAATAATTACTGTGCACGTAGGATGTGCAGCATTGTGCCACAGCACACTTTAATGAACTATTGAGGAAAAACTAACATGAAGCACAACAAGAGGCAGTTGCAATCAGTTCTTACCTTTTTACTCTCCTCCATTTCATGTTCAAACATAGCATTAAAGACTGGTGACCTTGCTGTAGAAGGAATACATTGAACACATAGAAATATAACAATTAAAATCACATTAAGTCACATGGGGCACACTAAATCAGTAGTTACAATAGCGACAACAAAGCATTGATTTAACAGCATGAGACACAGTCCTCAATGTGCCGCTAAATGAGACAAACACAGGAAACATCAGCATTGAACTATGACAGTCTTGAAATCTTCCAAAATCCGTAGAGCTGCCACTTTGTCAGCATTTCTCCCTGACCACTGCAGCTGCCACCATGTCTAATGGACACAAGCTGGAGAGGAGAGCCAGCCTCTCAATCTCCTCGATCCTACAGTCATCTGGGTCAAGCAGGGCCAAGCAGGGGTAGTGAGGTGGATTAGCGCCCACTGCAGAACTAGGCTGCTACAAATCAAGCCAGGAATACAAACCCTTCACAGCCTTTTGAGGTGCTTATGGCTCTTCAAGAGAGGCCATTAAGAAGAGGCACAGACATGTTGTGCAGGGGACATTTGGGTTGCTGCTCGCTTAAGTGCTGGGGGCTGGTCTTACCTGCAAGGATGGATTTGTGGGCTTTGAACTCCTGCCCTCCGACGTAGAGGCTGCAGTCTGTGAAGCGTGAACACTCCCACAGGTTCCCCAGGTCGTCAGACAGCTGACACTCTGGTACCTTCAGCATATTCATGTTGGACTGGCCCGAAATGTTAACGGAGTCCTGGACGACGCTTACCTGAACAGAGAGAACAACACGCTGAAGCGTCTCATCAAGGCTGAATATCCTGACAAATCTAGCAGCAAATACGATTTGCTGCATTGGCGAATACTCTAATTTGTGGTTCATTTTCTCCTTTTAAAGCACATAGGAGACCTATCACAAAAACACAACCTCTTGAAACCAAAATTAATTAACTTTGCTGAAACACCTAATTGATGACGAAAGGCATTTTGTATTCAATCTGAATGTAATTTGTTTATCGAAGTGGCAATTTCCAAGAAATTGTTAAATCTTTTTGAAACAGCTGTCTGGTCCTGGCAGTATTCGGCCAATTGCATTTACATCAAAATTCACTGACACTTCATTTAACTTGTCCCTTGAAAGAACATTTCGGGAGACATTTATTCTTCTTGACACGCCGAATTCAATTATTTCGAAAACAAGCATCATTGTAAATGATTTAAGATGGAGGAAGCATTTCACTTTCTGGGAGGTTAATGTCATTTGAAGCAAATGCCAACAGTATGATTGTAGTTAAATGGCACCAGAGCTTACACTCGGGTGAGAACTGGTCGTGACAAGAATTAAGAGGCTCTAGTCTTGATTCACTTAGGGTTGCATTAAGGTTAACAGTGACACTATTTATTGGTATGCCATATATTACACCAGCTCAGCAGCATGGTGCCGGTATGCAATGATGGAAAATGAGAGTAGCAGAAGCTGAACTGAAAAACGTTAAAATAGGTTATTGCAAAGAAAAGACACAACCTAATGCCAATTTTTGATCATTCCCAAAATGTAAAAGCAATGTAACTGAAACTCCAAACTCAAGTCTGTTGAGCCCATGCATCAAAATGTTTTGCACATCTAGTCAGCACAGACAAGCGTATGCAAAAACAATCAAAGCATACAGTACGGCTTCCTAAAGTCTGTCACGCATGTAAAGTCACACCACCCACACATTTAAACGTAACTACTCATTTGCAAAGCTGTTGGTGAGATCTCTGCTACTTTTCTAATTCTTTGCCCGCAAGAACATCCAGTTTACTACATGCACAGGATGGTATGTTTTGTTTCCTACACAGAAAAACATTTGACAGAATCGAGAGACTGTTGTCCTCCGTGGATGGAAAGGAGAATGTGAGTCAGCAAAATCAATGATTTATCAAAATGAAATGACTTTAAAAGGACTTCTCCAATTCACTCATTAAAAAGTACTTTTTTTCTGCTTGCAGGTAAACAGAATTGAAGACGTGTGACTTGATTATTTATGTTCAAATCAAGGAAAGCAACAGTGTTTACCTCACAGAACAGGGTGAGCTTGTCATCTGGTAAGAGTCCATTGGCTTCATCAAGGAGGAAATCTCTCCTTATAAATTTTTTGAAGCCCCAGTCTTTGCCTTGGACAAATCTATATGCTCTTTGGCTTTCTGAAACAAGAAGGAAACAATGCAGAGTCCTGACTGTGTCTTTTAAAGCTGCGGTATAAAAAGAACAGCGAATGTGCAGGATAGCTGAACATGACGTTGTTCTGATTGCTGGCGCTCACCCATCGCCTTTGTCTCTTCTCTTTTCGCGTTCAGCAAAGAAAACTTGAACTTTGCTCTGACTTCACTTTTTGGACAACTAACAAGAAGTAAATACAGTGACAGATAATCTTTGCTTTCATCATCAAGTCCCTTTGGATTGACTCGCAGACACCTGGCAAGTGAACAGACAACACAGCGCATCAGTATCGACGCAAAGGAGACAGTCATAACAACTTTTATCACGTCTGTCAAAACACAAGCCTGTGTCGAGTCTTCAAGGTTGAGTATCTCTTATTTTGAGAGACTGTGTGCAATTAGAGCTCCCACAAAGCGACATTCATGTTTGCGTTTAGCGAAATTCAAGGACAGGAACCTGAATGAGTTAACACCTGACAGACGGATAAATCCAGAAGGCAAATGAATATCAGTAAGCATGAATGTGATTTTACAAAACTCCAAGAGCTTACAATCATTCAAAAACTACTTTTACACTCTCCACACAACCTGCTATATGAGGAACTGCAATGAGAGACTGAGTTTGAGCACAAACCATTTCATCTTGTCATTAGGGCCAGAGGAGAACGTTGAGCTCTTCAACACCTCACCCATTTCTTCTCTGCAAAAACTAAAGTTGTTTATGGTCCACATGTAGGAAAACTTCACAACTTTGACCTTGGGATCATAAAGAGAGACACAGAGAATCATTTGGTTTTGTTTGAAATTACAAAATATAAATTTAAAAAAAAAAAAATAAATTATGGCTTGGCATGACAATTTTACATAAAATGTAAAAAGAAACTTTAAGAGTTAAACCTCAGATCCCCTGGTCAAGCATGTCAGATTTGGGGGCAGCCCACAAAAGAATACAGTAATGTGAATGATATCGATACAGAACTGGACATTTTGACAGAATACATTCTGACATGCCGCAGTCGGAAAAAACACAGGTATAGATTGGCAATATGCTGCCATAGTTCAGGGCTTCAGTATCGTACATGCCAGCTCACTGTAACACTAAAGGTTTATTGAGTCACTTTAGAAGCAACTGTGTTTTCCCCACCACAAATCAAATTAGCAGCTATGAAAAAGCCTATTAACATAAGAGAGGAAAATAAACAGGAAAATAAGTTGGGAATTAAATACTAGTACTCAAATTTCCCAGCAGCATGGTAAGATCTGAAAGTATTCAATGTACAGAATATGATCAGTGAGTTTAGTTTTGCCACTACCTGTGTGTAACACCAGCTCTCTGCCACAGGTCCACTTGACATCTCCCCAGGGGGAGGAGGGGTGGGAACCCGTGACATCACTGGCTTCGGGGTACCACTCACTCTCGTCCTTATAGTACTAACTACTGTCCCAAGAAAACAAAGAAGCAAAGTTATTTTTTTCCCCACAACCAAACAGCACAAATTACACACATGCATTTTCACCACAGCCACGAAGAGTGACACATGAGATATACACAAAGACACAACATATAATGGTAAAATCCTTCACATGATTTGGATCTGCTCCTCTTCTATTAGCTACTGAGTGTGATCATCCAAAAACAAATTACATTGTTGATGTACGAGGGTGTGTTCAAAAATAAAAACTGCAGCAAACTTAAATGTCATTGAGGTAAAAATGATGTATATTTAAAAAGGACAGAATGACAAGCTTTAAAAGTCATCTTAAAGTAGTCCGCTGCCCACATGAACATGGAAAGAGGTCTTTCTTGTTGTAATTATTCCTCACATTCACTCTGGCCTGTAAATGATCCCTTCCTATTGCACCTTCAATCAAAGTGATGTGGGGTATTCATGGCCAACACAAGCAGGAGGAATTGGTAAACAAGTAAAACCAGTTTCAATGTTTACATGGGCACATGACTACTGTTTTTAAAACTGAACTATGATACCCGAGGAGACTTTCACTTGTGTGGTCACATGCACTGATTTTTGCAAAAGCCGCACACACCATCTTTAACCAGTTCACTGTTCAAATGAACAGATTTAGACTGATGCATCTAGACCTGCGACAATAATGTAGAAACACAATGTGTCAGGTCACACGGTTTACCAACTGGTGAGGAGAACTGGTATGTTCTTAACAGCACTCCTTAGTAACCCCTGTAAAGGCTGTGCAATCTCCTGCAGGCTAGCTTATGGCCGGCAAGCCTTTGATTATAGCAAATGCTAATGCATGTTGTCTTAGTCATTTAACTGTCATTTTTCATGAGCACATGTGCCAATTTCATTTGACTTAAGCAACACAAATCTTAAGACAGCCATACACCAAAGCCTGCAAACCCTGCCAAGTTTTCACAAACATGTTCGCCATATTCGAATTGCCAACATTCACCTCACCTGACACATCCCCTTTTGGTGTGTGAGCACATTTCATTTCATCTTTCTCATGAAGGGAACTTCACATCAAAGCCACCAAAGCCCTGTCATCCCCATGATTGAGCTATCTCAGAGTAGGTATTTCTAATTATTCTTAAAATATACTTTCTTAAAGAGCATAAAATATTTGACAAGTGGCAACAAATTGATGCAAAGCCTACAAATGTACAACAATTAACATCTGAAATAAAAATTCTACACTCAACACAAACTTAACATACTAAAAAAACAACAACACATGGCTAGACACAATAATCAGTCAATGGCAGACATGATGGCAGAGAAGGAATGATAACGGTGGAGGACAACTTGTTCTTCCATCTCTCTTACCTAGTGTTCACGCTTTCTTTCTTTGTGAATGTCATGCCTGCCATGTTATTTATTCAATGCACCACAGAATCAATGTGGACTGTTTTTTTGCTTTGTTTCAAACTAAATTCTTTCATTCGTTTTTCCATTTCCAAGATTCATTTTAAGGCTGAGAATATTTAACTTGTGGGATGATGTGCACTTAAAATGTAAACAGGGACTATAAAAAGAAGATTTTGTGTCTTTGCTTATGAGTTACATTATGCTTTACAGATGAGATGGAGAGACACTGAACAAAGGGTCTTCTAGCTGAATAAATCCACATTTTCTTTCAGAAGTTTAACTATTGTTTCGAACAGTAACTGAACTGCATTACACTACATGGTTAAATATGAAATATGAATCATGCAGCATTAGTAAGGAAACCCTTTTAATTACCCCTTGAATGGTTGAAATTTACAAAGATGCAGTTTTTCTAAGTTAGCACAGGATCCTTCATCGCCCCATCTTCATGTCCCACTCTAAAACATACAAAAAAAACCAGACATTAGGCATATAAAATGAACACGATCAAACTACCTAACAGTGGCTAAAGTTAGCCATAAATGTTACTGAACATCTGGCAATAAAACCACAGTTCTCACAACAACCATGACTTGTCACAACTACCAGAGCACATACACGATTCAATATCAATAAAACACCACCACTGCAAAATAAGAGCTTTGACACCAGTCAATGATGCCACGTTTATAAAAAAAATAAGGGCATCAAAACTACAGATTGTTAGCCCACATTGTAGGCCTTACATATCTCGCTATGTGAAATGTTGACTGAATTGAATTTGTGAAGCTTTGTCGTATAGCTGTTGTCTATAAATGACTGCTCGGCCTGTAAAACCAGCCAACTCAAGATTCACCTGCAACTTTGTTTGGCTAACACATTAGCCGGAGTGGTGCTAATTACCTCGCCTTAAACACAACATAAATGATGCTATGCAAACAGGCTAGTTTGCACAGCTAGTTTGCATTAGTTGTGAGTTAAAGGATCGCATAGTTAAGAGCCTCGAAGCATACTTAAGCTAATATACTATTAGAAATGTAAGAAGATGTGACTACACTGAACACAGAAAATCGAAATCACTTAATGATAGCGTAACATCAGCTAAAGTGTCAACACTAATTTCTAGACCATCATCAATATCGCTTCACCGGACTCATCATCCTTTGGAATTTAAGCTAGTTTGCCCATAAATTATAGTTTTTGAGAGGAGATCAATTAACATTTGATCGCGCGAACCTGCATATTCTCTGTGAAATACGTATTAAAGCTAACTCAAGCTAACATTAATGTTCTCACTAGCAAGATTAATGTTAACTTCACTTTAGCTTTAGACCGCAAAAGCAGCTAACACTGATCGGCTAGCTTAACACAAAACAGGTTAGCAAGTAAACCTGTCCGCATATTATCAGGCTGACTTACATTAGTTACGTTACTCCTGTGTTGCAACCCAAACTAGCTAGGGATACTTCAAGTTAAATTGGTAATGTGGTATTTAGACCCTGCATTAGCCGGTGTAAAACAAAGGGCCTTCGCTGATCCCTGTGACAGGATGCTAACTAACCGTGCTAACGTAAACCCTCACGTTTTGGTACAATCTGCTTGTGGGAAAACAACGGCGGCTAACTAGCAGCTAGCCCAAAGCTAATCTCTGCACTGCCTTCTCACAAAAAGTTTAAAAAGACATGGTGACGGCGTACCTTTCAATTTCATACTTCCATATGTATCGAATAACGCATATAGCTTTGTGTCACAGTCGCTCCTTGCACCCTCCGCCACTTTAAACTCTTTTTCACTCAGACTCTTCACAAGGTTTCTTTGTCTAATTTATATCTGTGCTAGCTTACATCTGTCTAGCTGGCTGGTAGCTTAACAGGCTAGAAAATATATGTACTGCGCATGCGCGAAATTTGGATAACATCCTGCTCCATCACATTTGATGAAGTGAACCACACAAGAAGCACTGCTACTACGACTAGAACAATCAGACAATAATAGTTAATATATGGGGTAAGTTATTCTGCTCGTACATTCTCAATATCTTAATGTTTGTTTCTTTTCTGGAAAAAAATAAATAAAAAAGTAATCTCAGCCTTATACACTGGTTTGAAAACTGTAAAGTTATAATGGAGATTTAACATATTGATCATTCACACAAGGTGCTTAATAACGTTAATAGTTCAATTTTTAATACACCAAATAGTATATGATGATGATAATCATAATAATGCTGCTGATAAAGATAATGATGATGATAAAGGTTTAGGGTGAGTTTAAAAAATCGTTTAAAACCATAATAATTAGAATATTTTGGGCAGGTTTTGCACTTGATCGAGCTACTTTATGAATAATGGTTGCTTTTGGGATTAAGATTCAAATGTGTATCATAGGTTAATGTTTCTTTTTAATAGGGCTTATATGGACATGGAGCCTTGATGGTTTAGGTAAGAGTTAGAATGATTGTAGTCATTCACATATCACACAAGAGTCCTCATATGAGAAGAAATGCAAAGAATGTGTGTGTCAGGAAGGAGGTCTGCTCATCATCTGCCTATTATATGGCTATAATAGCCCATCTTTATAGGCTGAAGACACAGAAAAAAAAATAAAGAAAGAAAGGAGTCTTGATATAATGTAGCTTACACGACAGATGAAACCCCCAACTGCAGCTCATTCTCAGCCAGCCTTCACAGTGTCTCTTCTGTCTGCTTCTGATGTTTCTCGTCTAGCAAACACAAAGCAGCTTGGGGTAAGCCATTCTGTGAAACAATACTCTATAATGGCTCCCTGTAGGCCTGTGATAACTAATTCCCTTTCAGATGGATGGACACTGTTCTGCAGAATGAGCGATAAATGGCTCCTCTGCACCAATCAGTCTACATTCATGGACAAAGTACGGCACAGTCTGTGAATGTTTGCACTGTATAGTGACGACAAACACCAAAACAGCTACTGTATGTAAGCCAGTTTGAATTTGGCCGAAAGTACTGTAAACACAGCGGCAAAATGTCACATTCTGATACCGAAGCCCACATCAAATGTCTTTAATATCATAGTGATGATACTCTGACCCATCTTGAAGTAGAAGGGACGGCGATAAGAGATAGAGGGATGCTTATCGGGAATTTAAATCAGTTTAATTTAAGGGCAGGGAAACAGGCTTCACTGAATGCACCCACAGACAACATAGTCCAACAGTTCAAGGAGAGGAAGGCTAAGGATTACTCATTTAATTGCATTTATCTGCTATTCTTTTCCTTAGTGGGCGTTGAGGACAGTGTGAGCACCTGGTGGCAATAAATACATTTATTTTTGGTTTTACATCAGCTTGATCAGTCACAGTTCTATTCTATTCTTCTCTGGCTTCAGAATGAATAGCACTGAATACCTGTTTTGTGTCTTTGTCCTATTTCATATCTTCATAGCCCTCTGCATGAATATCTCCTTAAACAATGGCTTTGACAGTCCCCTACCTCCAATCTACAATACTGTCCTAATTAAGAGGATCTCAAAATGCCGCTGATATTATTCCTGACAAGTATTCAATACCTTCAGTGATTAAGACTGATGCAGACAGAACTTATGAGCAGGAAGAAAAAAGGCTACAGTGACAAGACGAGCCCCAGTGACCTCATCAGAAAGCGGTCCTACAGATGTCAAAAGAAAAATTGAGTCTGACACTACTCACACTTTTTTTTCCCCAATGTCTTGGGAATAAAGTCATAATACTGAACAAAGGAGATGGTAGAAAACCCAAAAGATTCCAATTTCATCTAATTTGATTAAATCTAAGTAATAAAATATATGGTAATACCCAAAGTTTGAATGGATTGATATGGAAAATAGCTGTTATTTGATCAGATTATAAATAGTCACAAAGAAAGTTCTGAATTCAACATAGTTTTTTTTATACAAATCACACCGGATTGTTATAAAACCTTCGGTAAAACACAACATGAATGCACTGCATTCAGTCTACTGCCATTAGAATGATGTGTCCTTCAGTCTGTGATTGATTACTGTGTGGATGACGGTGGGATTGTGGTGCAAAACAGTGATTTTTAACAAAGACACTGATGTTTTGTTTGTTGTTTTTTTCTGGGGAACTGGCAACAAAATGTGACATTCACTGGTGATTTTTGAGATAAGTGGAAATCTTACTCTTCTCTCTATATTTTACCCGTGGGAATAACACAAAATACACAACCCATCAACACACAGCAAAAGTGGCCTTAACATATTGCAGCAGTGATTTTTCGTTTTTTTACTTGAATAAGGCCCTGAAACATGATGAATCCATTTCCAACTATATGAAATGCCAATAATTCAGCAGACTGTCATTAACATTGTCTGCTGCACCACCTTGAATCCCCTTGCCAAACTAATCACTGGTTGACAGAAAATGTATGGAATATTTCATGAAAAATATGCAAAGTGGAAAATGAGTTTTTTCTTTCACTGAGAAGATCGGTTTTAAATCTGTGACATCCAACGCGTCCTTTACTTCATGTCAGCGTGCATCAGAATTTTGTGCACACCTCTCATCTATTGCTTGTATGAATGACACTGAGATGCTTGTGACATATTAATCTTTATCATTTGGTTTCCTAAGCAGCTGGAAGGAGCTGCTGTAAGGTTTAGCATTAGCATTTCAGAGCTGTCACTGTGTCTGTAATGTTATAGCTGCACAGTGCTTAGCACTCAATGCTAAGGTGTTTTTGAATTCCAGACATGGTTGTTGTTGTTGTTGTTCATATTACTAGGATACATACTGTACTCAGTTTCCCTTCCACATATCACTCATGTTAGAGAAAAAAAAGACAAACATTGCCTCAGGGAAGCCCAGTGTCTACCGTCATCTTCATGAAACTGAGGTAATCTTTTTATGGCACAACAAAGTAAAGCAGCAGTCGAAGTCGAGCAGTATTTCTGTATTTGCAGCGCTATCAATTTCACACTTGGCCTGCCACTCAAGAGTTGAAGTGCTCATAATCCATGGGCAGATACAAAATGAGCTCGATCCAGTGTGATCCATTTTTTCCCCCACCAACCATTCGTGCAACTCTTTTAATCACAGTAGCAATTGTGTTGAATGTGTAGCGCAATGTCACACTGACTATAGTTCTACATTGAAGATTTAGCTTTTCAAGGTACGTTGATAATCCAGCCCCTTCAGGCATAAAATGTAATGTTTTTAGATAGATGCGTGTTTTCAGTGCCCTGTGTCACATATATTCACTAAATGTGAGAAATGAATTAATTGTCACTGCAGCTCAGTGATGGATATCTGTGTTTAAATGCTGTTCAAATGACTGAAAAACTGAAATCCACAATACAATGCTTCTCAGTACCTATATTTAAAACGTGTAGCTCCACTGAGCCTGGGCACTGGACCGGGACGCCTATAGTTACATGTAATCACAGAAAAAAGTTGAAAACCGTTTTGCCCTCTTATTTGCCAGACCCTGCCTCTAATGAAATGAGATTGTGTCTCCTTCAGGGAGTTGGTTAGATTCTGCAAACTGAGCTGGTCAGCAGACAGTAATAGGTGATGCTGCTATGTATCATACTCTGTGAAATAAAACAAGTAAATGGCTGTCAAGCTTGAAAAATTACATTGTAAAGTTACTGTCTGTCTTAATGACAACCTGCGAGAAATTCGGAAACAGTGAGAAAACAAGACCTGCTCAAAAACCGTGATGATTCAAAACTACATTTTCAAAATGTATGATGTGCCAAATATCTGCAGGATTATAACACCTGAGTTTAACACCAGTCGGGAGAAAATTAACTGTGAGGGGAGTGCAGGAGTGTGAGTGCAATGAAACTCCAGATTAAGCTCCACTTTTTCCTCCAAATTCATTCTCCTTAATTAAGTGCTTTCCATGTTTTCCTTCCCAACAATCTTTGAGGCTTTTCCGGACTTTGACAGGCCTGATTATGTTGCATGAAGCAGATGCTCTGTTGCCAAGATGTCTATCGACAATCATTGCTATTCTTCATAGCTCATTTCCCATGGAGCAGTGAGAGCGATTGCACACTGGTTCCATGTTATTAATAGTGCCGCTTGGTATGGAAATGAGACGCTAATTTACTCAAAATGCGCCATTTTTATTCTGGTTTGATTATCAAATGAACTATGACATTTTTGAAAAACTGTATTACAGTTATTAGTTATAAAATTAACGGATTTCAACCACATTCTTCCATATATCATTTGATTAGAGAGAACACATCTAATGTGATTATTTCCCCATGATTCTTGTATTGAGCCAGTTGTAAGCTTATTTACTTGATTGTGTGTAAATGTAGCTCAGCAAGAGCAGAATACAATTACACCTGGGTAGTCGTACTTACATTAATTAACTAATTAACAATCCAGTTTTGCAATATGTGAAAGAGCAGTTTGACTATTTTAAAGTTACTTTGGAGATTTTTGAGAACTTAAAGCCCTTCTTTATAGATATTTTCTCTCTCACGATGATTGAATACAGTATTAATCTAAGTATTAAATGAAAATATCAAAATAAAATCTAAATGTTTAAGTTGGAAATCTTAATTTAATGTTATATTTGAAATGAGGTGGCTCCAAACTCAATCAAGACTGTAAAGCCTATATATACACACACACATGTTGCAGAGAGAGAGAGAGAGAGAGAGAGAGAGAGAGAGAGAGAGAGAGAGAGAGAGACCTTTAAAACCTGTGAGACATTTGAAAACCAGCAACCATCACACATTCATAAATTCAACATTCAGCATCCATACTTTCTTATATAGTATGTCTGTGCTTCTACAGTGTAGTTTCTGCAGTATTAGGACAATACCATGTAGTTAGTTGCTGCTACTAGTGCACTGATTTTAAATGACAATGACAATAATATCAAACTATATGCTCAGTTTGAGGCTATTTACAATAACATATGATAATAGTTTTATATTTTATACATATATATAGACACACACACACACACACACACACACACCCTAATATTTTTATTAGAACCGGTGAGGACCAACCAAACCACATCTTTATATAACACATAGATTTAGCATCTGCATTGCAATTAATGGAAGGTGCATTTGGTATGATAGAGGTCACAGATTTCTATGTCAAATCACATGCTTTAGAAATTCAGAGGGCCTTTTCAAATATGTTGAGCTAACAGTGGCAAAGTGAAGATGTTAAGCCTGAGCACAGTTGTAGAGTCAGCATCTCTTATTTGTAAACAACATGCCGTCTGTCATGTCAGAAATGAGGATGACTGGGTGCAAGAGTTGAGGGAGAAATAAGACATCATGACTTGATGACGAGGCGTCTCATTTCTCAAGCAGGGAGCTGATGATAACCTGTCGTTCTTCTGGTCCGCTACACCTGCACACTAACTGGCTGCTGGGACCGGCTCCTTCCTGACAAGCTCCTGTCTTCTCTGCCCTTTCATCTCCTCGCTCCACAAAAGAGAGTTTAGAAGTCTTTTATCCATGCCTGGGGGTACAGTTCCTTGTCTGCCAAGAGAGGAATTCAACCAATTAAGCCTGTGGTACTATTCATATGAACCATGCATCACAGGAGGAGCTCTAAATGTTTTTCGGTATTTCACTCTGCATAATTGGCAAACCTCTTTTGAGTCACCGAAAAACTTTAATAAGAAAATGTAACACAACCTGTTGTTTAACTGTGTGCAAATGTGGGTCGTGTTTTGTAGTTTCAAGGGTACGGTCTGAATTAAAACGTCTAAAAGGAGAACTCACACACCGGTGTTTCAGTGTTTAGGTGATATTTTTTTTATTGGTTGGTTGAATTTGAATTTCTGATTTTCACACTAGCATTTCATATTTGAAAAAAGGGCTAAATCGCAAAATCTTTCTGTTAAAAGTACTCAGACCTTTTCTGTCTGCTCTGTCCATAATAAGGCTGACAGGTGTATCATTATATAAACGTCTTGTGAACAAGGACATCATGATGGCGAGCAGTCCAAGATGCACACAAACCTGATGAGCCCTCTTCCTCACTTTATATTTTCTTGTTAATCTTTACTTATAACCATCCAATGAAGGTGAAACGTCAGTGCAAAAAAAATATTGCCTCAAGGAACATTGTGCAGCTTAAAATATTTCCTCTTCAGGATGGTGCTTGAAATGCTCTGAACTCCCTCCACTCCACTCTCTCACTTTCTTGTATTCACTCCTTGTATGTTTCATTTGCAAAGCACATAGCCGTGCACCAAAGAGATACCCAGAATGGATGCATTACTGAGAGACTGTCGGTGAGCAATTGCTGATCCAGGGGAGTGATAAAGAGAGCCTGGCTGTCTGAAACCTGAAAAAAGAGACTGGAGAGAGTCATGGAGCATATAGACCAGGAAGGTCACCAGCTGCCAAAGAAAGGGCCAGACCATCTTCACAATGTCCTCCGCTTCTCCTCTATTTACTGACACTTACGGCATTGGGAACATGTAGGAGTTTAGAATAAGTAAGAATAAAAATGTTTAGACAAAGAAAACTGCAGACCGATGTAAATGAACACTTTGTCAGACCCCTCATGGACCAGCAAAAACCCAAAGCCTTAAACACAGAGACTGATTCTAAATCATGACACAGTGATCTTGGCCTTTACACATGAACGCCGCAAGTGGATTGATTAGAAGATATGCAAACGCGATAATCCGCTGGACATCCTCACTATCGCTACCTTTGCATATGGTCATTTTAAGGACGTGCTTATCTCTAGCACCCAAATTTACCATGCTAATAGATTTATTTCCTTACAGCCCTTGACAGTCAGCTCCCAGTACATTTGCATTTGTTGCTTGGGCGTGCACACCTAAAAGTCACATTTACTGAAGTAAGAGTTTTACCTTAAAAAAACATCAGGGTTTTGTTTGTCGTAAAGCTTTATGACTTTTTTTTTTTTTTTTTCCAGAAGCACCCAGTGTGTTTCATAAAAGGAATCACTATTTTCTAAAAGATTTTCACACCCAGGCCTCTGTCATATCATGTGACTGATTGGATCTGATTTTGGATCTCTTTTCTTGTTCTAGCTAGCAGGTTTTCAGTGTTTAGTTACTTATTTATCCGCAGGCTTCCCCCAATCACATTTCTAGGCAGGTGCATGGCTGCCCTCCACAAATTACGTCCAGGATAATTTCATATTGATTAATGCAGATGCGTTCCTCTTGGCTCTCTTACCCTACCTGCAGTCTATTTGGTATAAATTACTGAAGCCATTTTGCTGCACAAAGCCAGCCCTCTCCAATAAGGTGCTGGCTCATGTGTCGACTGGGGCCCCCCAAACTACCCCTCTGCCTGCAGGAACCACTAAAGCTTTTAATTGCCTTCTGTGCAAATGGTCCTTATGCACTTGATAAAGTATCTGGAAAGTCAGGCACGGGTTGCTAGAGGCTTAGGGGAGTCTGTGCACTCGCAGTATGTGCGAACGAGATAGAAAGTGTGCGTGAGAGATAGTGAGAGAGAAAGAGAGTGCGATACGAGTGTATAGATAGTGAGACTTAGTGACGGCTGGTTGGTGAATCCTATCCGTGATATTACAACCTTTATGAGTGGGGTGTTAAAGTTACCCTTTATGAGCGCAGTCACCACTCAGCAAAATACTTGAATAAGCCAGCTATTGGCCCACAGGATTATTTCCTTCTGTGTACATTCGCTACAGTAGAGTGGCTGATAACCCTGGGTAAAGCGATAAACAATCAAAGTGCGGCTTCAGTGGAAATGATTGCATTCTGTGCCCTGCCCCAGAGATGGGGGCCATTATTAACGTGGGTCCTGTCCTGACAATGCTATTTTCTGGAAGGTAATTGCAGATTCAGATCTCTGAGAGGGCCTGACTGAGAGTAAATGCCACCTCTTTAATTATGGTCTCCTCCACGTCTCCTCTATTGAGCCGCGGAGATGTCTATCGCTCCATGGGATCCTGGGGAAAATGACTCTAATGGGAAATGACCAGTGTCTGGGAAGGCGGCTCAGATTAGAAGCGACGTTTCTAATTGATGGCTAAAGAAATCCCTGGCCGGATCACTGGGAAAAGTCACTTTGGAGCAAATGTAATTGGAGTGATTGGAGTTCTAACAAGAATCAGTGGATAATCTCTCCTGATTTAAGCTTGTGCTAACGCAGACAACAAGCTCAACAAGAGGCAGCATGGCATGGGCATGCACTATTGTAGCAATTCACGAAAGTCAAAAGTTTGACACCCCCATTCTTCATACTGTCAGGTCAAGGGGACAATCGAAGCTTTACACTGTATTGTATCTGTGTCAAGGTGACATCTCAGGACACGTGGAGGTCAGTATGGTTGGGAGAAACCAGACATCCTGCATATCTTCGTAATCCGGTGTTTAAGGGGTTCTAAAAAATGTGTCCACCATACAACGCGGTTATTACAGGTGTATAATGAAACTGTTGACAACTTTAACACGGATGGTGAACAGTTTTTTGGAGGAAATGATAAAAGTTAGGATCTGTCGTCTGCTACTCAGGATGATGAAGCGAGGACTTCATCCGTGGCTTTTCGCTCACTGTTGATGTAAAACAGTAACACGAGGAAAAACACATTAAGAGGCAAAGACGGCACGCTCTCCTCAGTCACAGAAGATGAGAATGGTCTGATATAATCCAGAGTTAGAGTTTTATTTATTTACACTTAAATATCCCGGCACGTGAGCTGTCGTCGTGCAGCAGGAGCAACAGGAATTGCTCTCACACTATTTCAGCTGAGCCACGACCCTGAATTACCTCTGAGGGGGTCCCCTAACTTCAACAGAAGACCCCAGTCATTAAAGCCTCCCATTCAGGATGCGTGTTTGGTTCAAAACAAGGTCAGAAACAGTGAGTCTACTGGAATAAATAAGAACAGACTGTATAAAAGCGTATAAAACTGTATGTGGTTGAATTCTCCCTTATACTGTTGCCACAAGGAAATTAGCTAAGGAGACCAAATTGTCTTTGTATCAGGCTGTTAACGTGCTTATTTCTGCTATCAAGTTGGGAAATATAACATGGGGATTGACCAAGGCTCAAGTAGCCATTCATAACAATGGAGCACTTTTGTGTTGGCATCGTTTTTTAGCACCATAGTTACAACACATAACAAAATACAAGTAACTGACTTGTTTTGGAAATATATTTGGACATCGAAGACTGACATCTGCCAGCGTGAGTGTAAATTACTTCAAGTTTAAACTCTGAAGAACAAAGGCTTTTAATTTATCAAAAATCCTTTTTTATAATGGGTTTCATTTCTTAATAACAGGGTGCAGGACCGAGTATGGAGCAGGAAAACTGAGTATACAGAACCTCAACAATACTATAATGAGTAGCCTGGGATGTATTGAGGGGCCTATTGAGAATGAATAAAGTCCAGAATCCAGCATTTTGTTGGCCTCGTCCCTGTTCTTAATTACCATGCTTGAACTCATCTGTGATTTCAGAAAGACTTCTGTCTGTTATTATTTTCCTGTTTTGGGCATGAATCTCTATCTGCAGTAACACCTTGTGCATCGACTGTGTCACCAGACCTTTAAGACTGTCTGCAGCCTGCTGTATTGTGGATGTTCAGCAGCTCTTGAATCCATCACTGCTTTCTGTCAGTGGTAACAAATTTGCTGCTCTTTTCCGACTGTCCGGTCATTAGTTGACATTCTGGTGCAGGGCAACGGGATCTCTGAGGTTCTCCAACTGGTGCGAAATGTTGAAATGACAAAATAATAACAACATCTGTCTTGTGTCCAGGGGTATTGACATAACATTACAGGTACCAAATTGTTTGTGTTGTGAAGTGTGTCTCGGAGATACCTCAAGCTTATGACTCTTAAAGCTCCAGACTGTGTCAGGGTCTCCAAGAGTTGATGGCTGATGGTTGGGCTGGCAGACAAATATGTAATGGTGTAACTAGATTTGACAGTGGACCTTGCATGGACAGACAATAGCACATTGGTTCTCTATTTTAGTGTATATGTATAAATATAAAACATATATGTCTCTCTGTGTGAATATTTTTGTAATTTAAGGTGATTTGTGATCAGTAACCTGTGTAAAATTAACCTCTGCAAGAATTTTATGTAAAAATGCCCCCTGTCAGCTCCAACACAGACTGTGAGGCTGCAGCAGAGAAGGGACTCTCCTCCCAATTAAATCAGCTTCTTTGCTCAGTTGTCCAATCATAGCAACCGTAACTAGGCATGAAATTTCTGATGCGGTGTCCATATTGAGGTCGGGATATTGGACAAAAAAAAAAAAAAAAAAAGTGCAAGAGCAAAAGTGTAAGAGATTGATTATATGGCTGGCTTATCTGTTCTAATGTAAGGTGCAAATGTTAGCATGTCCAGTTAACTAGCTCGCTGGCTACATCGGTGATAGGAACCCAGCATTACCTCCAAGGCCAAGTTAACTATAATATCTTGTGGGATTACAGATATATGTTAAGGGTGCCTTGTTTATGACTAGCACTTAAGTTGTGTAGCTTGAAGCAGTTCTCCATGGTTTACACTTCACTAATCCCGTGAGTTAGTCGTGTTAAAGGCCTCCTGTCTTGCAACTTTAAAAGTGAAACCTACTCTTTTAAAGTAGAAAAATAAAACTTGAATCATACCTCTGCTTTGCCAGCCGTGTATTTAAACTGAGCAGCCAATTCAGGTTACTGTTACACCAAAAAAACCAATCTGATCTAATCTATATTTTTCCTAATCATGCTAAAACATTAAACTTTTCCCACCTCTGTAGCAGCAATTGTTTCAAGAGTCTCTAAGAATTCCAAGTTAACCTCTTATCACTATTACGTGCATACCTGTGTCAGGTGAAGCAACAGCAAGTAATGGGGTTGTGAGGCTTAATGGATGATTTTATCACAATAGAAAAGCAGGAAAAAATATTAGTACTATACAAAATACTGTAATAAATATGCTACCGGATTCGACACCTTAAGGTTTAAAAATGATTAAGTGAAGCAAAAGATTAATATCACTATTTTTTTGACCTGGTGTACTAATAGGCAAAACAGTCTGGGAAGTTTGACTCACCGACATAAAAGGTGATCCTGTTTTCTCTCTCTCTCTCTCTCTCCTCCTCTTCCTTTGGTTTTCTTTTGCATAGAGCACCCAGGTGCAAACATGGGTGTGCTGTTTGGTTTAATACGTCGGGAGGATTTCTGAAATTGAAAGTGAAACATTTTGAGACATTTGTCGATGCGAATGTGAAAAGTTGAACTTCGGGTGAGTCAGTGAAAACTGCCCCCTCAGTCCAAAGGCTTCATTCACTTCCAAAACTGTGAATACGTGAACTCTCCCTCTCATATATATATATATATTTTGAAATTATTCTCATTTCTACATGCTCTTAAAGGTCAACATTCACGTCTTATTCAATGAGTATTTACTGACCTTGTCACCTACTTTGTATTGTGTGTGGACAAATGAATTAAGATTCAAGGGCCTTGGTAATGGAAAAGTGTTTTAATTTCCCCCTGACATTAAGGTGTTGTGCCTCATAGGCATGTGGTGGCACATTACTCGGCGCCTGCTCTCTGGCTCCGCCATTGCCCCCCATGTTCCACTTAAACACTTCAATCACAGCAAAAGATCAAAGGAGCTGTTAAACTAATCAAGTGGAGACACAAGAGATGAAACTCCCCCTGTATTCAGTATTTTTCCTATTAGCACTCCACTGCCCCCCTCCTCCACTCCTATAACCCTATTAACGAACACTGTAAATTCAAGGAGGAGGTTTGCTGGCTCAATTGTCTGCAACATATATAGAGCAAACAATGATCCTAAACAAATGGGCGTGTATCCTCTAAGAGCTGCATTATTGAACAAGGAGTGAGAATCATCTCGGGAGTGTTCTGCCTCTGCAGTACTTAACGATAGGGAACAACAATTTCACCGTCATCCTCCGCACTAGACTCACAGTCCCATGTAGTACCTGTATGGTATTACACGGAAGGTACTTATAGCTTTTATTGGTGACAGCTCTATTAAAAGAGAATGTATTTAGTCCTGCGACAACCAGTAGTTACATTCGCAATGGCATCAGATCAAAGGAGTGGATGTACTTTCTGGCATTATTAAATTGTAATGGCACAAATAAAGGTATGGGCGATAATGGGACATGATATGAAATGAACATATCTGACAGTAATACATTCATAAAATTCTGATCTATATCTCGTCCCAGACAGCAGGCTCAAGAAGTTGCACAGAGAGAGATTTCCTCTGTAAAATAATACTGTAAAAAGACAGGACCCAAACTGAATCTGAAGCTGTGTGGTTTCATAATAAAACACTCGGGGGTTGAAGGACAGTCCTTAAGAGTCCATACCCCAGTTTAATAACACCCCGGCACAGGCCCTCTGCTACTTTTCACTAGCTCTCAAAAGGCTGCCATATTGGATAATAACTTGTTATCAAGCAGCTGGAAAAGAGGTACATTTTGGAGAAAAAGGTCAGAGGGTGAGCTCCATTTTGTTTTCTCCCTGAAGAAAACAATCTCAGAGATCTAACACGTCTCATTTGCTGCTATTCCAAAAAAAAAAAAAAAAAAGTTTATGAGAGGCTTACGGAGAAGACGCACAGCGTGTCTAAAACTAAATATGCAACCTTTTGTAACCATAACACAAGTAAAATACAAAGCAGATTCGGGTTAAATTCTCACGAACTCCTGAGTGTTATGCTACATTTAATAAAGCAGGAGATACGCTTTGTATATATCATCATTGCTGCGGGCCATTGCTCTCGTGCACAGGAGCAAACGGAGACATCTTTGAACACTGTATTCTCTTTGAGAGCTTATTCACACCCGGATTTATCATTTGTTTCAAGTGTGACCTATATACTGATACCGTGTACCGATGTGCGAATTCATTTTTGGCTTAATGCAGAAATGTAATGTACTGGAAAAAGGGTTAATTTGACAGGTCTTTACATTTCAGTCACTAATTAAGTGGTTTCATTTAGGAGCCTAAATAAAGCAAACAATCAGTGAATATATGTTATTGCAGAAATAAACATCTGCGGCAGAACTGAAATGAAGCAATTAACGGTGAAAGACAGGAACTCATTAGTTTAATGGGGAAATTACAAAATAGAATAGTGCCTTGGGTGTTTTTATGCCATTGTCTGTTTGTTTGTACTGATGATAAATGCGGCTGCATTAATAATATGACCACACTTCTTTTTTTGTAATTTTAGCAGGTTTCTTAACTCTGTAATCATAATTGCTCCATTTGTTCTATTATTGAATGGTGTCTGGATGAGATTAATTCATTCATGAAACATTTTAAACAATTAACTAAATATTGCATTTCTAGCGCTCAGCAAAGGGCTTTCAGCAGCAGGCGTCTGTCCTATGACAAAGAAGACCGAGAACAACAATTAAAAAGCAAAAGAAGTACATCGAAGAGGGAGAAGTTTCGATCTGATTACAGAGGAGGGAAAGCAGCTCCTGACAAGGCACATAAACTCTTTGGAGCCCTGCTTTGAGTCTCCTTCTACCAGTCCTTTCACAAGGAAGTTAATGATGCTGGCAAGAAGATGAATCACCTCAGACAGCACACAGAGCAGCTCTGACAAGTGAGCACCAGCGAGTCTGACACCTGCAAGTACCAGAAGAAAGACTAATAGTCATGTCAGCTGCTACCTGTAGAGTTGAGCTATGTCTGTCTGTGCTGAAAGAAACTGTCCCTCTGATTGTAGGTGAAAAGCAGCCTGAGGGATGTGGCTGGCTGGACTTTAACAAAACATAAAGTAATGTAGGCCAATGATAAGAAATGTTTGGTGGCTTTTATTGCAGATTTCAAAAGTAGTTTTAGGGAAAGTGTTTGTGTAGCGCTCCACGAGGAATTTTTATGGTGTTTTATTTATTTATTTATTTTGCAAGTTTATTTACTTACAAGCTTATAAAACTAAGTTTGGCAGCAATACAGATAAGTAAGAACTCTTGATAAAGAGATCCTGTTTGTATTTGAACTTTGGAAATTTTGGCATTGTTGAGATATAGAATAGAACAGAATAGAACAGAAAGCTTTACTGTCGTACCAGACAATGAAAAAAAAAATTGTATTAATACATAATTAAATATTATTAAATCTTAATAAAATATTAATACATTAAAACGGACTCCTGATTCACACTGAGCAAAGTTTCTGTTATTTCAGTAATGCATGACAGATGATGCGTCTGGAGTTTAGTGTGTGCAGCCTACAGAAGTTTATTAACCAACTTATTCTACAGTGATGTTTAGATGATCTTATGATGGCAATATACTAGATTATGTGCAGTGGTGTCAGTAGAAGACAGAACTTTATTTTTCAATGTACCAGTTATGATAGACTTAAGTGGAAATGGAGATGCAACTGAGAGTGTTTCTATTATATTAAATTACACAGGTATAAAAATGAGTGTTGTGGATTAAAATGTTTCACTCAGTGTAAATATCATCAAGATTTTAGTTTTGAAATTCACAGATAAGCCACATTTTGTTATATTAAGTGTCTTTCCAACTTTACATAAGGTGGAAACCTTCGGAGTTGAATGTGAACACCTGTGTTAAAGTTGTAAAACTCTTATTACAGGCTTTACAGGATATTGACGTTCTTACTTCTGTGGCTGCTGTTGGTAAGGAATACAACTTCTTACTTTCTTTAATTTGCTTTAAACTCTGTTTTGGGCTCCACTATTAGCCCAGCCTTATCAGCCCATGCACAAACAGCACAACTGCAAACTTTAACATATCACGCTTTGCGTTTGCATGGAGGAGGGTGGGATGAATCAATGGGTCTATCAGCCAGAATTAGAGTTTGCTGTATGCCTTGTACACACACATTTGAGAGTTTGATGTCATATTATTTGAAGAGACATTTACCACTGGCAATGTTCAGCCAGCCTCTTGGTGTCTTGGTCCGCCATCCAGCTCTTTGAAGGTCAATGGGTGCCTCTCAGACTCAATCATACAGACAGTGTACAGGCTATAAAAACCAAAACAACAAGATAAAAGAGGCTAAAACCTCTGACCCGCAGAGCTGCTGTGTTACTTGCAGAGTGATGCAGGTTTAATAAAACCAGCAAGATCACATGATTATGTGTTGTTGAAGTGAAGGCTAAAACAAAGATGCGACAACTCTATTAACAGGCCAAAAAACCAAAATGTGACAAATGATTTAAATGTGCTGTTACTGTACTTTCCATTCATAGCACAGTCATTGTTTGATATTGATTGTAATTGATTGCAAAACTTTCTGCTTAGTTTCCCTGCATCACATCCTGTTAGTGCACATTTTCTCCAGGGAGAGGAGAAAGTAGAAACCCACATGCTGTTTTTTGTTTTTTTTTAAAGCTCCCAATAATTTCCTTATTCTGGAGCAGTTTAATCCATCAAAGACTGAGGATACATCATGTTTGTCAAAGCTTTCATCCCTGATGGATCAAAACACTGCAGTGACAGATAATTAAAAACAGGGGAACATAAAAACAGTATGTGGGTTCTGCTTTTGCCTCGACTCTGCTGCTTTAACCAGAGGCACTTTTATGGTAGTGCAGTGGTAAAAAGGAACTAAGTAAATATACTTACTACTGCAATGTTACGCAAGTACAGTTTGAGGTACATTTACTTTCCTTTTTCTTTTTTAGTTATACCTGTACCCGTTTCTGTAACTACTCATGTAGTTACTAAAAACTGTGCAGATTCAGATTGTTAATAGAAATACTGTCAACAAATAAATGAGATGAAATGTATTATATATATAAAATAATCAACCAGGAAATGTGTACATTTGTTAAAAGGGAAGTACCAATAATTATAATCCAATGCATGATTCTGAAATGATCCATTCTGCATTACAAGTGCCTTTACTTTAGGTGCTGTAATTATATATTTTGATTATACTACTTTTGATCTTTGACATAGGTCATATTAGGACCTTTAATCTTAAACTTGGATTGTAGTGCTTCTATACTGCAGTATTGATATGGGTGTAAAGGATGGCACTACTGATTATTCTGTGCATTGTATCCCCAAACACAAATGAATTCAGTATATGTTGCGAAGTTGTTTAACCTGAATGATCATCTGACTTTTTTAGCTGTCACATATTTCAACAATTAAATTACAGTCATACCTACTGAACTGTTGAGTTATTGCAAACAGGATATGATGGCTAAGTGTACGAAATGAAACAGAAGCAATAACGGACTGGAAGTACCCCTTTGTGCAGCCACACAGGTGTCGTCAGTTATGGCTGATTAGACCTCTGCTCAGGTTGAAGGTGGGTGGAGAAAGGCTCAGGACCACACCAAGTGACTGCACTTAATGCACTCTGAAGGCGTAACGTCAGATGTGACAATGCACTAACATTGGTACAAGTCATGAGCTAAACAGACGTGGAAATGTATATAGATATAGAAATGAAAGGTAGCCATGTCATACGTGCACTTTTTAATTTTAATTTACGTGGTTCAACTTTAAGAGTAACCATGTAACGAAACATATGAATTGATTATAAAAGTCCTGGATATTTGTGCCATAAAGTGTGATAATAAATAAAGATAAAATATGCAATAAATAAAGGTTAGAGTCATAGTGAGTGGTGAAATGTGTGTCAGAGCAGTCTCATATGAAATCAAAGGTCAGTGAGAGGAGCTAGTGTTGCTGTAGTTGACCCTGCAGTTACAGGAGAATAGTATAAAATACAAACATATCATACTGACGACATCAAATAACTAATAAAATAATAAAATAATTACTCTTTTTGACTCAGATTTGGCATTTGACTATTGATTCTTTTAAATAGTATGATGGTATTGGTGTTGACTGGTCGTCTGAAAAAGAAATCAGGAGCACACAGGTGAAGGAGCTCAAGTCATGTTTCATTTCCTTTTTTATATAACCTGAAATTGTATCACGCAGCAGCAGAAAGAAAACAGTTAAGCTGCAGTATGCCACAGATTTATCTCTGGAAATATCTTGTATCATGTCATAATATATAGTATGTTTCTCTGCTTCTTATTATGAAAACATTTATTTCTCAGTTCTGTACAATGAAAAAACATCCAACACTTAATCTCTTCAGTAATTGTTAAATCAATTATTACCCCTTAGGCTAAGCACAACCTTTTCAATATCAATGACACTGATGGGACTGATCCAACTTTTAAAACTCTTTTATAAAGATACTCACCTCCTACTTCAACAGGAAGGCTTAAGGAGCATGAGTGACTAATAATTTCAGTTATAAAATGATTATGTGCAACTTTGACTGAGATTAATGCATTCTGCTACAAAACTGCCCAGTGTTATGATTGGAATAAAGGCAAAGGTGGAACAGTTTTGCAAAACTAAAGCTGAATTGGAAATTGAAACCAGGTCATTGAAAGCTAACCAATTACAACTGCAGCTCAAATTGTTCTCAGAGCCATGCAACACCTGCTCCATCCCTCATGAGGACGAAACATCTGTCAGAAATGTCTTGCTTGACCAGCATGTGGGTTATATTGTATGATTACATTACTGGGAGTGGAGGGGTTTGATAAAATCACAGATTTCCTCCTTCAGTGCATGATCTGACTGCTCTTGTAACCTGTCTGATAAGCTGTTACCCATTTGCTTGTTTCCTGACACTAAAGAGGCAACATTTACTGGTGATCTTCTGTCAAATCATCATAGGACACACACAGGAAAAACTCATAGTTTACTACAAAGACTCATAAACGTTGACATTTTCTTTTTTTTCTTCATGACACTCTGCACAACTTTCAAACTAAAATAGATGCATGGCAAAGTCTTAGCATCAAAGTCAATGCAGCCTGGAGGTCAGGGTGGATGTGTAGTATTTGCTTCTAGGAATGAGCCAGGTTAATTAGTTATTTCACCCCAGACCATGATATTCTCTTTAACCTAACCAAGTAATTTTGGTGCCCAAGTCTCACCGAACACTGACCAGCCCGGTTTTTGAGCATGCAGTCAGACGTTGCATGGACGTTGCTGCTAAAATGTTGAGAAAAAAAACAAAAAACAAAAAACTTGGTGCAGACACAAAAGATTCTTCCAACTGAAATACATTAGAGTGTCATGAAAAACAGGGGAAAGTTTCTATCTATAAATTATATTTCATGAATATTTCCCTGCGGTGTGGCTCAGCACTGCAGCACTCTACTCGTACTGACGTGAACTAATTAAAAAAAGTACCATCAGAACTTTTGTCTCATGTTAGCTGTATCAGTATACTATTGGCTTTCCTCAGTATTTTTTTTGATATGAATTCACAGTCTATTTTTTATGTTTTATAAAGGTCTGAACCAACAGAGGAATAAAACAAATCGTGGAAACCACTGTGTGACGGTCCAGTTTTATTAACATTAGAGGATGTCATCACAGCTAAAATCACAGCCATGTGTTAATGAGAAATTTCTGCGTGTATCATCTTTTAAAAGGGAGCCATTATCAAAAGCGGTAAAACAAATGTGACAGCCTCGAGAGCGTCCTTTCTCCCCGGACCCTCGTAAAGTCCCCACAGGGATGGTGTGATGAACGATTCAAGGCCAGCTCTGGCCCAGGGATGCTCCACTGAACCATGCTTTGATCTATCATCCGGCCTTCCCATATTAATGATGAGGTCACAGCGTTGAGGGTCACGGCATTGCTGATAAAAGCGCAAAGCCTGCTATTTGTTATGAGCCCAACTTGACTGATCATAACTCTTTTGATGAAAGGGGACATGATTTCACACCCCCACGCTGTCACACTCAAGACATGCCCGTGTTCCTCATAATATAATGTCGTTTGAGGATCACAGTGAATGAGCCCTATCATAGTCAATGTGGAAGTAAATGAAGTGGTTGTTATCACTCATAGGACAATGATTATGGTCTTCCGGGGGCAGTTTGGGACTCCAACCCTGCTGATAACACACACGTACTTACTGTTTGCACCGGTAAAAGTGTTTGCACCTTGTGCTTTTTGTTTTACTGCAGCTCAGAGCCCAGTAGGCACCTGACTGAGGAAATGGTCAAAACAGGTCTGTTAACTTAATTAAACTGATGTCTTAATGACTTTTACACTATTTCTTTGTTGTTGTATGAAAAAGTATTTGTCGGTTGCAGACAGAAACTAAGGAAAGTATACGACTGAGCTGTAACTATCACAGACTCAGATTACTAAAGCAAATCAGCTTAGTATGAAAATGGGACTATAATAATTGTAACGTTTAAAGTACAGTAAATTAATGTAATTAATAAACAGACCATTTGCCCACTGCACTGCACCGGACTGATCTCTGTCTTAATGCAACATCACTGTATCCTCCAGAGACAGAAAACCCCCAAAACAACAAAATGATAAAAGAACATTTGCATAGTTTTTGACATCAAACCTATCAGCACTGATTACATCACACCTTTCAAGTTAATTAATGAGAACTGGTGACAATATTGCTAAAAAGAAGTCTGACACGTGGCGTAAACATTGCTGAAGGAAAAGAAAAGGGGAGATCTATTGCAAATATCCATCACAGTGTATGGACCAACTTCCTGGTTTTTAAATGACCGTACAGTACCGTGCTGACTTTGAGCTTGCATCCACAGTTTTATTACTATCATGAGAACACTAACTTTCACATCATTATAATAATCTGGATAACAGTTGGCGTCTTTACAGCTCTCTGGAGCATTTGTATTTCTTGGAGAATGTAATATTATCATAACCAAAATATGTGTAGTTAGTAGATGAGCTGCGCAAACATTGCTACAATAGTCAGTTACATGCCCATAAAATGCACATCTCATTTTAACTATTTATTGACTAACACTGTTCCTTTGCTTAACTTATATCTGCTGTTAACCTTCAGCCACGCAGGTTTGTCTGTGTATAGCATTTGTTGATTTTCCAGACTGTCCCTGTTGACGTGTTAGATAAATCTGCAGTGTTTTTGACTGATGCTGCTGCAGTGTGACTTGGCCTCTTTGGAGTTCTTTCAGATGTCTCACGGTGCTTTAAAAAAAAAAAAAAAAAAAAAAAAAATCCCACATATCACCATGCTGTTTGGTTTGAGCTGACAAATGCTGCTAACTGGCACTCAACCTTATTTGACCCACTTTAGTAGCAGCCACTGTAAATACGATTATGTTACTTCAGCATTAAAGACCTTTCCAAGCGTTTCTCAAGATGCACATTCATGCAGTGACTCACTGCAGCACAGATTTAATGAATACAATACAATACATGCATGTTACCTCCACTGCCTTAATATGAGAAACTCAATAGTATTCATTAGTATCTGTAGTCCCAGATTATATTATTCTGTCATGGAAAATGAAAATTCAATAGCGCTGAATCCTGGGATGATGTGGACAAGAAACAGGCGGTGTGCATACTTCCGATCAGAATACATTAAACTGGGTTTCTCAGACAGCCAGAGCATATTTGTAATCAAATCCATCATATCAGAGGCAGATGACACTGACTGCCTGTTGTCTTATATTTAATAAAAAGCAAATATTGGCCACAAGAGTGTGTGAGTGTGTGTGTGTCTCTGTGCTGTGACAGGCAGCAGTATACCTGTAGTGCCTGGAGAAAGAGGCTCCCCGTGGTCCTCTTTCAGTCACTTCGCTGACTGTCCTTGCCAGCATATGGCCTCATCCCTGGGGGAATCAGGTGTCACGTCAGGGTTCAAAATTCAGGGGAGCTACAGGGAGCTTCAGCTCCCCTGAAAGAGTTATGAGCTCCCCAGAAAGCATCATTTGAGAAGACAGAGGCAAAGAGATTTGAATTTCTGGTGCCCCCTGTTTTTTGTTCTGTGTAAATGTATATTTTCCTCTATATTTAAGTTTCTGAAACAAATAAGAGGCAAATTATTTGTAAAAGCACCTTTTAACGTGCACATCAATTCAAGTAAATAATCCATGCACTCAACATGTGCGTTGTCTTTCAGGTGAACATCTACTAGCATGGGCGGGCAAATAACTCTCGTGGGTTTCTTGGAGAAGACAAATTTAAAAAACATGAAAATATACACATAGTACATGGCAGGTGCATTCAGGCTTGTGCGTGCATGTGTGCAATACCACTAAAATAGGAGTGACACGGCTTGGTTACGAGGAAGAGAGCAGGACCCAAATGCAGGCAGGGACAAGGGGCAAAAGATATTTTAACAATTTATTTAAGGACTTAGGCTTACGGGTGGTCAAGGCAGACAGGGTCAAAATCCAGGTAATCAGTCCGAACATGACATGGTAAGTAAAAATCCAAAAACCAAAAACAGAAATCCAAAATTGCAATTGGCACAAGGAAAGCACGTGGACACAAAGTAGGAACATGGACGCTAACACAGCAAGAACATGCAGACTAACTTAGCAAATGAACCAACACAGAACAAAAGCAATGACACAACTTAAATAGGCAGGGGAGGGCAGGAAAACAATGAACTAATCACAGAAAGGAAGCAAGTGCACAGAAAACACACAAGGGAAAAATGTTTTCAAAATAAAACAGGAAATAACACAATGACAAGGAGCTCCCTGTGTCCACAGTATATTTAAAACTATCTCACCTGGATTGGTAATGAAACCTGCTGGACAGTCATGACTGACTACAGCAGTTCATAACCATAGCCAAATCATAACAGTCATCTCGCTTTTCAGCAAGAGCAGGTTGCTTTTTATGCTTAAACGGACACCTAACATTTTGATGTTGAGTAGTGGAGGTTCAATAAAGATGTACTAACACTGAAAAATTGGTCTTAATACAGCAACAGTGTGACAAAGAAGTAACGGCCTTCATGCTATATGCATAACTCTCCGAGGTCACAACAGGCAGCTGAGTTGAATGTCTAGAATTGTGCCTGTTTGAATTATCAGTGAATTTGCCCAATTCCTGCATGTCATCTAAGTTCAAAACCAGCCAGAGTTTTAAGTAACTGTACCTAATGTAATTGTTATACTAAATAAAACACTGTGAAACAGAAACAGGCATCGTGAGAAAAAAAGCCATGACACCATTCAGCATCCGGTTAACAGTTATTATCACCATTTTAATTACAACATTTCAGCAGTTAGAGGGGAATGAATGACTGAATGGCATGTTTTAAAATCAGGGGACAGTGAAGCACCTGACAACTGAAAGATGTTTTGAGTTAGAAGCTTCCTGCATCCTTCACTTTCACTCCTCTTCCTGTGTCAATGGTACAGTAGGTCAGGTGAACGCCGGCGTTGCTTAGTTTGCTAATGAAAGGATGAAAGGACCAAGCTCTCTAATGGTTTGTTGTGAATGTCAGCGGGGACGATAAATTAAACCGTGACACAACAATCTGACCCACACGGGCATGCTTTCCAATCAAGTGGAAGTCATATAACAGGATCATTGCAATATGTACACATTAACTCATTGGTGTTTGGTATATTCGGCTCTTGGCATTACAGCTCGGTCTTGTCATGTGGCTTGAGTCATTACTCTTCAGAAACACACACACACTCACACCTTCCATGGGGCTATTTGACGAGATAGTCCATTATCAGAAGCTTGTGTTCATGCAAGCTTCACTAAAGGCGCACAACACGGTTGATTCAATAGCCTGAGACAATGTTGAAATGTTACCTGCATCCCTTTGTGAAACCGGGCACTACATTAAATGCTTTTCTACCTATCTTAATATCCTTTCCAGTTTTTAAACCCTGATGTGAACCTTTAATGTACCATAAAAATGTGTCCATTTGGGTTGACATTAAACTCGGACATGCTACAATCCACTGAAAGTTGTTTCTTCGCTAGTTTTCTGTATTACCTTTCCTACAGCGTCTTCTCCATACATATTAAACCCTGTCTGTCAGATCTACCGTAAACTGCAACCTATTCTCTCAGCCTTAGGGATCTATTGGGGTTCATTGAATGAATCTCAAAACATCAGAGCAATCACTGCCCGTGCTGAGTGGCATTCCTCTCTGCACTCTCAGTCTAGCAGCCATGTTCCGCTTCATTTGAGCCGACATCCGGCCAGAGAATGATCTGAGCGGCCAGAGGAGTCTTCCCAGCCGTTCTGTGGGCGTCTGGACGTCCTGGGCTCCTCTGTATTCATTAGCAGGCTAGTCACAGCAGTGCGATGGAGCGTATCCTCTCAGCGGCCCGCAGGGACTGTCAGCAGAGTGACGGAGACGGATCGCAGGTGGACCAGCGAGGAGACCTGCAATAGATTAACTCGTCTGCCAGCAGGGGGACTCCGTGGTACCATTTGTTTTCAGCTCAACAGATAATTTTTCTAATTAACCTTTAAATGCATTGCTTGATGTTGCATTCATGGCGTGGAAGGACCGCCATGCACCTGCTGGAATTTTGACTTTGTATTATAAGAAATGTCTTCTCAAGACTAGCCCTTGAACTGTATGTCTTGGCCACCATAGGTCATGCAAGGTACATACTATATGTGCCCATTGCCAAATGTCATCTTGGGTTTGCTGCAAAATGAAACAATGTAGTATTGATCCAGCATACATATGAAGGGACAAGCAGATGTCAGGTTTGGATTTTTTGTGTTATGAGAGAGTACCATTCAATAGTATTCCAGTATTTTCATCAGTCCGCACCCATAATTCAATACTTTTAAGCATCTGTTACAAAAACCTCAGACAGCTTTTTATTAAAAATATAAATAACATCATTTTTACCCAACATACACACTTTACAAAGGGTTTTTAAAGAAATATCAGGGTGTTTATAACATAGGCTAAGTATAGATATCAAGTTTCAAAGCAGTCCAGGTAACAAAAGCATTAATGGAGCTAGGCTAGCTTCACACTAGCTGTATCACACGCTAGGACGTTGTCTTATCAGTATAGTTAGTGTTAATGTTATTTCAGCAGCAGGCCCTCGATTTTACTTTTCTTTAGATCTTTTTCCACTTCCACCTATTTGGTTCTTCATCCATAATGTATGTTTTCTCGATTTAAAAATTAGGCATGGTGCTCCTTCTGTCTTGATTTAATTTGATTATTTTACCACCTGACCTCTGACATTACATGGATGGATGGATCCACTTGGATAGCAGCCGTAGCAGCCGTTAGCTTTGCATAAGCACAGGAAACAGCAAGTGGGAATCTTATTTGGTTGCCTAGCAACTGCTCAGAGCTAAGAAGTAGCTGTTTCTATGCGTTTTTTAAATCCATCAAACAAATATATATCATACTAATATCATCATGTTCAAAACTGAGTTTCAGAGATGCTTGTATGTGGATTGTGTTTTGTCCTAGGCTAGCTGTTTCTACCTGTTTCTAGTCTTTGAGCCAAACTAAGCTAACTGGCTGCTGGCTAAAACATCACATGTGAGTGTTGAATTAGTTTAGTCATTTATTTCTCTACCAGAAAGCACATATGTGTATTTCTCAGAGAGTCAAACTATTTTTTTAAGTGTGAAGTGATCCTTTCCTATTTATTTATTTATTTATTTATGAGTGTTTAGGCTGGTAAATCCATATCAGACAAACCAAAAAGACAGTGATCGTTTGTTCAAAACACCTGAGCAGCTTGTGAGTTTGACTTATCTTCCAGACTATAACCAAGTGCACTCAGGACATTCAATGTCAGACTTGATATTTACCATCAAATGTTGCCCCCTCAGGGCAAGAGACAGTCTTTTCTGCAAATAAATCCAAAATGGCTATCCCAAGAAGATTTCCCCAAGCCTAGAGAGGTTCATGCTTTAGATTAAAAAATGTGTAAGTCCATAGCCATCTGGCTCGAGAAAAGGAATTTAAGCGCTGTGTGGATGCCGGCCCGATGCCACATCTTGGAATGGGCTATTGCTTTCCAAATGGCTCTAGGCTGTGTCCCCTTCCATGTATTTGTGCAATATCATTAGTTTGTTTTCAGTCTGCCCTCTTCCCAAAGTTTAAAAAGTAATCTTTTCTCAAAGCATGGCTGCTTTTTGATAAGGAATCTAAACTGGGTCAAGGACTCAGAGTAAAGTCATTGAACAGTAATTAAAGCACCCGCCGATGCTACAGTTCAAACTGTCTCCACCATGAGCTTTGAGATAGAAATCCATTCAAGGATTTGGAGAGCCATTGTTTCACTTTCCTCATGAGTAAAATCATTTTCTTGCTATTTTTTTCCGGGAAGCCGAGTCTGTAATTAAGAAAGCTGAGTTATCAAACCACTGGAGGAAGTGGTGAAGTGCTGCCTGTTCACCTATAACGTACATTGTCCACTTGTTCTAATGAGTGACTGTGTGCCGGTTGCTACACAACCAGGCTGGCGCAACTTCTACTTGAAAACAAGACATATTTCCAGTGCAGAATAGATTATTATTTTACACGTCCAATATAAAAATAGTAATTCTGTGACTTGATGATATAATAGTGGTCTATAAAAGCAAAAGGCAATAATATATTATATGAAAATATGTCCAGATCTTTGTTGGTTCCTCATATAAGTCATATTAAAATGTAAAATTTTAAAAATAGTCTGCACAGTGCACTCTGTTTCAAAACCCAACAATTGCCAAGAAGTTCTGAAAGTCAGGAAAAGAAAAATAAAATAAACAGAAATGTATGCAGATCTGGAGAACAATATGTGAACTAATATTCTCACCAATGGGACCACCATTGCCTTGTGAAATTCATAATCCCCCTCTGTAAGAAGATGATATTTGGCAGCCACCTCCATCTACTGTAACATTGTGCCTGTGGTCTTTTTGTTTCTTTAGGAGAGCCTCTGGCTGAGCATTTGAAGTTTTTAATCTGGCGTTCCACAGACTAAGGTCACCTTTCACTATCCCCCCTCTCTCTCTTTTATTTGCTCTTGCCTAGTTCTGGCAACCCCACTATTTCACACACTATTAAAAGAAATCTGCTAATGCAAGGAGCGGGGTCCTTGGCTTGTGGAATGGAAAATGATGGCATTTCTGAATTCTGTCTCTCTCTAAAAAGACCCTAGGCGTCTTGTGCAGGGTTTATGACCCTAAGATTAGTCACTTTTTGGAGCTGGATGTACTGCCTTGGGCTATTTCTGCCAGAAACTGATTTTCATATTGATGTGCGACGTTGAGCCCTCTCCAGTCCACATATTGGCTCATGCATCACCTGGACTCTGCAGCTGTCAAGCCTCAGTGATAGCAAGTGAAGCAGACAATTCCTCTGTTAATAAATAAACAAGTGAGACACTGCTAGTACATATTATATTCCAAAGGCTCGAGGCATCAAGCGACGCACTGCACATTTCATTACCATTAACATTGCATGATTCAATCTCAATTTTGTCCTGATTTCCTTTCACAAAACATAATTATGACTTTTTTATAGATTACTTGCATGCCGTCAACGATGCTCAGGAATAACTATGTGGTGCACACATTTTGGGCTGTCACTGACTGTTCAAATGTGCCCAGCACATTTGTTTTTATTGGCATTTTAATCATTAAAAAACAGGTTTTTTTTAAATAAAAAAACCAAACAGAAACCTGTTATTGAGCCCTGTATGAATAATCTACTGCAATAGCAACAGTAAGTGCAAGATAAAAAAAAACAAAACAAAACATGCAAGACACTTCATACTACAGGCCCTTTTCCCTTGTTAGGAGAAAAAAGAGCAGTTGGGGAATTACATGGAGCAGAGCTTTGCATGTATTACACAGTAGAAGACTAAGGAGAGATTATCCAAGGCCAGATGTGTCTCTCTCCAAGGAAAAAACATGCTGTCCGCTAAGAAGCAGCCATATCCTGCCGCTGGTAAGCGTCAAGCAGCAGGGCGTCGGCGGTCGACTGTCTGGAGCATCATGCCGGCTGTCTCTGAATATGCAAGATTTCAGGTTTAGGAAGCGGTCGCCTTTTAATGTTGTCGACACATCATCCATCATACTTAAACAAACATTTACCAAGTTGACTGATTGACGGTAATGCAGCATTAGCCTCTGTTTGCTCAGAGGCAAATGTCACGCCTGTGTTGTGCATTTTTGAGTGGGGAAAATGCGGAGTTCAAATTTGCCCGTGAAAAGACCTGTAATGCTGCTTCCCTGCGAGAAAGAATACGTTGCATAGGATACAAGCGAGCATGACAAGACTAAACCTCTGTAAAACAAAAACTGATATATCACTCTTTATGCCTAATATCATCACACACTCTTTTTTTTTTCTCCTCAGGCTTAATTGTGAGGAGAAAATGATCTTTGAGAAGCATCTCAAGGCAGCGACACCTTGTAGTTCATGAGCTATGACTCCAGAGCAAAGAAACCAGCATGCCTCTCTCTGTACAGATTGCGTTTTATTGAACCAGGGCTTGTCAGCATTTTTGGTGAGCTGGTAAAATATAATTGTGTCATCCTTTATAAAGCAGTGTTGGGGTGACAGCACCCACAGAAGCTTCATTACTCTGCTTTTTATTGGGGTGTGAAGAAGGGACATTCTCTTGGTGATGAATAACGTCTCTCTCGCATGAAGTCAAGGTAAAACACACTCACACCGGTGGCGTGCTCCACTGGATGTACATGGATCATTTAAAATGAAATCAATTCAGCTGAAGAATTAGAGCTGGTTGCCATAATGGTTTTTATCTGACGCCCATCAATACCTGTATTGATTTTCTAGTTGAATCGAACCTTGTGAGAAGTCAGAGGAAAAAAATGCTACTCTCACAAATATCTGAGCAGCGCCGCAACAAACGTAGCAAGATGTGACATCTGTTAATCCATCATGATTTTCTTCATGCTGCTAAGCAGTTCCAGATGCACGGAGACCCACTCCGAGTGTTGTGTATGTTTAATAAAAACACATCCCTAGAACTTTAAACATGGCTTTCTAACAAAATCAGACACGTGTATGTTCATAACTCGGTTTCCTGCTTTTCTGTGCTTCAAAACCACCCTTCTGTTTTCTATGCAGGCGTTTAATTGTTGATTCAAGCTGCAGTCGTTTCAAACAGTTACAAAAAATTAAGTGTACAAAGAATATAATAAAATGCCTCAATGTGTGGTTTGCATTGATTCTCACTGGCAGTCAGTGGCACAGGGAAACTCCTCAAACTGCCCCGATCTCTATTAGAGGTCTGCTAGCGTCAGAGTGACTCACTGCTCCTAAATGAGAGAGCAAATACCCCCATTCACCTGGCACTGAATTATCAAGTTAAACAACCATCGTTATTGTGTTCACATTCTCAGCAGGGCTGTAAACACCTTTTTTTATGGATGGAAAACAGAACCGTTTGACAATTTAGCAGAACATTTCATTAGAATGGGTTTAGCTGGGAACACCGGCGCGGCGAAATAAAATGGAAGGACCCGGGGATCCTGATCGTAAGTTATTAAGACAGAGGGGTTGCTCCAGGGACCCGCACTTTAAATAGAGCTCCAAAGTTTCTAACTTCATTTCCTATGCACAATCAAGCCCACACCCCTGAGAGGGAGGATATTTAAGATCCAATGAATGGATGTGAGCCAGAAACGGCATTTAATAAAAGCAAGAGACGAGATACTAGTTGATTAATGCACTGAAGAATAATAAAGCCATAGCAGATCTGCAGGGAAATGTAAGGTCTTATTTTCTTTTTCTCATGACAGGGATTAAGTACAAATATCCCCGCTACTGGTATTAACTTCCAGCAGGACTGCTCTGTGTCATGATCGCTTTTTTAGTGCAAGTCCTGCTACTGCTCACTAACATAGCTGCAGGAGAGACAGACATCATCCTCAGTAATAACAGTAATAAAACACAGCAGATATCATCTGTAGGGTTTAACTGATAAGGATTTTTAAAGGGCTCTGTTGATGCACTGAAGCCGCTGATAGTTACTATAGTGATATTCAGTGTTTTTAATTTTGACATTTTCATGCCAGAGTACAGTGTTTACTAAATATTTCCATGCAACACTGCATCACCAAATCTCCAGACTTTAACATTATTTATTTTGAATCCCTGGTTATTTGATTAATTGATTTATGTATTCTTGTAGTGCAATGCAGTGATCATATAAAATGGGCAACATTCAAAATGAAAACAAGGCTTTTAGAGGGAGCTCAGTCATATCAGAGGTAACCGTGACGTCTGTCAGTTAATAACAGAACTTTTTCTTTGCTGATAACCAATAAATAAGTCTAACCTGAGCTGAAACCACATGCGAAAACCAACTGACTTTGCATAAGACTATTTTTGTTTGTTTCTTCTTCATCCTGCAGCGGTAAATGACAAGCGGAGCCCCAAACACTGCACCGTATGAGGGGAATCGGGGTGTTTAGCGAGGGTAAACGTCACTGAGTGTAATTAAGGAGGATCTTGCCCTCAGGAGCTCTCTCAGTTGACAAAGTGAGCAAGTGGCAGTGAGAGTCACTGTCACTTTTATCAAATGAGCAAATATGGGCTTAAAAGAGCATGGCTTAGAGTCAATATCAAGTTGTTTCTCAAAATTGTTATCACCGTTTGTCAGGCACATACATAAGTCTTTAGAAGTAGCCTGTTTTCCCACTTGAACTTTTCCTCTTGACAGGAGAAGTTTCACACTTTGAGCACAAAAAACAAAAGGCCTCAACTGGAATATATAATTTATGAATTCACCAAATGCGTTGTGTTATCTGTAATTGATCGAGATATGAACAGAGGGGGTCAATTAGTGGCACTTTTGGCCCGGTTTATCTCTCACACGACTGGCATGCAATATGTGGCGTGCAGAATAAATATGGCGCCATCACTTATCTGTGGCAATTCTCCATATTCACACCCACAGGAACAGTCTTGAAAATCTGACTGTAAGGCCTTGAATCACAAGATTAATGAGACAGACAAAGGTAAACTTGATTAGAGCAGAGGCACTCCATTGCACCCTTTCTGATTTGTGGTTAATCGCCTTGGATTGATTTAAGCCTGCAAGGCTATAGGATCACTTCTACGCAGCACAATTCAGCCTCGGTGACAGAAAAGAGACTGAATTCTGCAACTGAAATTTCCACCTTGTTTTGCAGTGATTTAATTGACGTCAGATAGAATTTCAAAAAGGAAAAAAAAAAA